>CM077345.1:32636580-34123661 GCA_039655645.1 Ammopiptanthus mongolicus
GAGGAAGAAGGGGCTGCACGAAATTGCCAAGGGTGAGGGAGAGAAATATATATTTTCACTCAATGGCAAACTTGAAATTAAGCTTAGGACATTTTGGGAGTTTTGTTAAAAGATCGGGGGCATTTTAGTCATTTCACGTCCAGATATTTTGAAAATCATCATGACACTGGCACACATCCCAAGATGATGTTGACCTGATGTGACTTCAAGATTATCCGTTAACGGGTCCCGTTAAATCCATCTACAGCTCCAATCGTCTCCCGGTTCGCGTGTTGGCCCGAATATAATAAATTATTTTCACTTTTGAACGTTAGGATGGATTTTAGGAAATATGTAGAGGATCGAATTCAAAGACTAATGGTTCTAACCGTTAGTCAAAATAAGGTCCTTCTAGTAGTAAAACACTGCAATCCGTGAAAACGTAGACAGGGTTCCGTTTGAGTTTTCAGCCCAAAATTTAACCATAGCTTCCGACGATAGCGTAGAGCATGACTATGGTCTTAGATTATTTTATTTCTCTCTCTATACCCTCCAATAAAATACAAACGAATAAATACTGTTTAATTAAACCAGAAAGCTCGAAAGCTTGAAAAATCGGGATGTTACATTACTACCCCACTAAAAATAATTTCGTCCTCGAAATTACGTACCTGTGAAAAGATAGGGGTATTACACCCTCATTTTGTCTTCTGCTTCCCAAGTTGCTTCTCCCGTTGTATCGTCCCAAATAACCTTGACTAAGGAAATTTGTTTACCCCTGAGCTGCTTAGTCATCTTATCCGAGATTCACACGGGTGAAGTCTCATAAGACAAGTTCTCTTTCAACTGTACTACATCGGGCTCAAGAACATGGGATGGATCAGGAATGTACTTCCTCAATTGTGAAACATGGAAAACGTCATGAATATTTGAAAGAAAAGGTGGCAAAGCAATTTGATAGGCTACTGGACCTACACGACGAAGAATTTGGTAAGGTCCAATGAATTTCGGAGTGAGTTTTCTGGATTTAATTACCCGACCAACCCCAGTCGTAGGCGTGACTCTCAAAAACACATGATCACCTTCCTCAAACGCGAGAAGTCGTCTTCTCTTGTCCGCATAACTCTTTTGTCGACTTTGAGTCATCCGCATCTTTTCCTGAATCATCTTCCCCTTTTCGGTTGTCTGTTGCACGATATCTAGTCCCAACAAAAGGCTTCCACCATCCTGGTACCAACATAAAGGTGTTCTACACCGTCGGCCATACAAGGCTTCATAGGTTGCCATCCCTATAATTGAGTGGAAACTATTGTTGTAGGTGAATTCTATCAATGGTAGAAATTCATCCCAACTACCAAGATGTTACAACACGCAAGCTCTCAGCAAGTCTTCAAAAGACGGATCGTCCTTTCGGACTGTCCATCCGTTTGTGGGTGATACGTTGAACTCAATCTGAGTTTCGTTCCTAGGGACTCGTGTAAACTTTGCCAGAATCTTGACGTAAACCTCGGATCACTATCCGAAATAATACTCGTAGGTACTCCATGTAATTTGACAATTTCCCCGATGTATAACTAAGTCAATCTCTCCATTGAATACTTTATGTTGATGGGTAAAAAGTGAGCCGACTTGGTCAATCGATCAATTATTACCTATATGGCATCATGTCCTTTCCGAGTCTTTGGCAAACTCGTCACGAAATCCATCGCGATACCATCCCATTTCCATTTCGGGATGTCCAAAGAATGTAACATTCCTGCCGGCCTTTGATGTTCAATCTTGGCCTTTTGACAAACTAAACATGAAGCTACATATTCCATTATGTCTCTCTTCATCCCATACCACCAATACAACTTCTTTAAATCATGGTACATCTTTGTGGCTCCTGGGTGTAAACTCAGTTTACTCTTATGAGCTTCTTCCAAAATTAATTTCTTCAGCTCTGAATCGTCCGGTACACAAATCCTTTCACTGAATCTCAAGATTCCATCAGTTCCCTCTTTGAATTCCGATACTGCTCCTCGTTGCACTACTTCCCTTTCTCCTTGTAGGTACTGATCACTTTCTTGTTTTTCTTGTATTTGTTCCATTAATCCATTGGAAATAGTATCATACCTAAGCAAAGCTTTCCCAGTGACAACTTGATTGTCAACCACATATCTCGAAATTGTTCTATCAATTCTTGTTCTTTGACATCATTGCAGATGCATGTATTGATTTCCTACTCAGGGCATCTGCTACCACATTCGCTTTTCTAGGGTGATACTGCAATTGGAAATCGTAATCCTTCAGAAATTCCACCCAGCGTCTATGTCGCATGTTGAGTTCCTTCTGGTCAAACAGGTATTTCAAGCTTTTGTGGTCGCTGAAGACATTGAACGTTGCTCCATACAAGTAATGTCTCCAGATCTTTAATGCGAAAACCAATGCCGCTAATTCCAGGTCATGCGTAGGATAATTCCTCTCATGATTCTTCAGTTGTCTAGAAGCATATGCTACTACGTTCCGGTTCTGCATCAATACATAACCCAACCCTTGATGTGAAGCATCACAATATACCTCAAAAGGTTCCTTGGGATCAGGCAATACCAACACAGGTGAAGTAGTCGGCCTCCTTTTTAATTCCTGGAAACTTTCCTCGCATGCTTCGGTCCAAATAAAAGCTTGATCCTTCCGAGTCAGTTGGGTAAGAGGTCCTACTATCTTGGAGAATCCCTCAATGAATCTCCTATAGTATCCAGCTAAACCCACGAAACTACGGATCTCTGTTACCGTCTTAGGTCTATCCCATTGCAAAACAGCTTCAACCTTCGACGGATCCACTGCGATCCCTGGGCTTGAGATAGTGTGTCCCAAAAATTGAACTTGGTCTAACCAAAATTCACACTTTTCGTGTTTCGCGTATAACTGTTTCTCCTTTAGGATTTGAAGAACCACACTGAGATGTTCAGCATGTTTTTCTTCATTAGGAGAATAGATTAGAATATCGTCTATGAAGACAACGACAAAATTATCTAGATAAGGACGAAAAATCCTATTCATGTAATCCATGAATATAGCAGGAGCATTCGTCACTCCGAACGGCATCACGAGATATTCATAATGCCCGTAGCGTGTTCGAAACGTTGTTTTCGGGATATCCTCCGCCTTCACACGAATCTGATGATAGCCCGATCGTAGGTCTATCTTCGAGAAAACGGTCGCTCCATGTAACTGGTCCATCAAATCGTCAATCCTTGGAAGAGGATACTTGTTCTTGATCGTTACTTTGTTCAGCTGACGGAAATCTACACATAAGCGAGAAGTTCTATCCTTTTTCTTTACCAGTAAAACTGGAGCTCCCCACAGTGATACACTCGGTCTAATAAATTCCTTTTCCATCAGTTCCACCAGTTGCTTTATCAAGTCCTCCAGCTCTGATGGCGATATACGATATGGTGCCATGGATATTGGTCTAGTACCCGGTACCAGATCAATCGCGAACTCAATGTCTCGAACAGGCGGTAGCCCCGGTACACCTTCAGGAAACAGGTCCAGAAACTCATTGACAACAAGTATGGATTGTAGATCTAACTTACTCTCTTCGTCTAAGGAAAACAATAACATGTATGCTTGTGCTTCCTCTTTAAAAGAAGCTCTTACTTGGTTAGCAGATAAAAATCCAGAAGTCTCATCCTTAGGAAAGACTAAGGTTTTATGAGTACAGTCTATGAGAATATGGTTGGAAGATAACCAATCCATGCCTAAAATTACATCTAATTGTATTAAAGGCAAACAGATCAGATCAACAAGAAAATGTCTATCCTGAATAATAATAGGACAGCTCAAGCATATAGAATTGGCAATAACTGGTTTAGCAGTTGGGGTTGAGACAATCAGATTATAAGATAACGAAGACACAGGTAATTTCAGCAGTTTCACACAATCCATCGAAATAAACGAATGGGTCGCACCCGAATCGAAAAGTACAGTCAAGAGATTACCCGCTATGTCGCAACCACCTTCTACGAGATCGTCGGAGTTTGAGGCTTCAACACCGCTCATAGTGTAAACTCTCCCCGTCGTCGTCGGTTTATTGGTCTTCGCGTGGTTGACAGTAGATCCACGTTTTGGCGCATTACAGACCTTTGCTAAGTGTCCCAGTTGATTACAGTTGAAACACTTAACTGCTTTCAATGGACAGGTGTCAGCCATATGGTTCTGATCTCCACATTTGAAGCATTTCCTAGCTTGGCCTTGGCTTTGGCCCTGTTGGCCTCCACTCCCTGATGCAGCAGCATTTGGACGGAATGATTGTTGACTTGGGTTACTCCTTGGCGGTTGGAAATACGGTTTCCTCTATTGTTGCTTCCCCTTTTGACTCTGAACTTGAAATTGGCTCTTGAACCGAGAGGGTCCTCCAGCATTCCCTCTATTATCTCTTCCTTTCCTCATCTGCTCCAACTTGCGGCACATCTCGACTAGAGTTTGAAAATTTCTAATCTGCAAGGGGAGCACAGATTCCTTGATCTCAAACCATAACCTCGCTTCAAATCTCTCACATTTCCAGCTTTCGTTAGGTTGAGTCTGAAAGAAACAGAAGTACTTGGCGAGCGATTCAAACTTCGCGGCATACTCCCCAACAGAAAGATCCCTTTGCAGCAGACAGAGAAATTCTCGTTCCTTCTCGACTCTAGCACTTTCAGGAAAGTACTTGTCGAAAAATGTGCTTCGGAGCATATCCCAAGTAATCTCCTAGTTGTCAGCTTCTAATAGTTGTCTGGTGCCTTTCAACCAATACTCTGTATCTCCCATCAGCAGGAAAGCAGCATACTGAACTTTAACTCCTTCTGGACTCAAGATGAGCTAAAAGATCTTCTCCAGTTCCTGTATCCACAGGTCAGCTTTCTCAGGTTCAGCGTCCCCGCGAAACTGTGGAGGATTCTGACGTCGAAATGCAGTCAAACCTCTAACTTCTGCAGCTTGCTGGTTCTGAGCAGCCATAGCAGCTGTCTGCAGAGCAATAGCAGCCACAACATTCTCCATTGCTTGTGCAGTATAATCCACTGCACCCTCGTAGTACTCATCAGCATGATCAAGGTCATCGATAGGACCACCTCGACGACCTCTACCACGATCGCGTCCACGGCCGCGTCCGCGTCCACCCTCTGGTTCCATAACTAACCTGCAAAACAAACTCAGTTAAATGGCAACCAGAGACATGGAACGTGTGCTTACTAGTTAACACCTATTACTTCTAAGAAGTAATTCAAACAATTCTCAATCAGAGAACACACAATAGACCTATTACCCAAAGATTCCTGAAAGACTCGACCTGGCTTTGATACCACTAATGTGACACCCCCCTTCTGGGACATCACATGGTTACCCGTTGCGTAAAATAAAACTTAACTAATTGATGCTGGTTACTTTCGGAAAATAAGATTTTCTAAGTATTTGTGAAAATCCGTGATAAAATTTTTTCTTCTAACTTAGCTTATCACACTACAACGTAACTTAAACACGCATGTAAATAAACAGCAGGCAGAGAATACATATTATGATATCATAATATAATACATAAGGCCTTATATAGACGGCCATCCATAAAAGTCTTGGCTTTGAGTAGCCAGAGCAACTAATGAAATTGTTATTCAAAAAATAAATAGGACTCATCCTATAGCTGGTCCACCTCTAATATACTGTGACTCCTCGTACATCACCCTCCTCGACATACTCAAGCGTCAGGGAATGGATCCCCGAATGATCCAGTGGCATCTTGGAACTCATCTAAAGATGTAAGGGTGAGATACCAATATATGGATTCAAACGCGATAACTACACAAATTACACATCAATAGCACATAATATAATCATTATGCATAAGGTTCTACTAGATAAACAAATAGTATATCATAGGGTTTCATACCTGAAAGTCAGTGTCATTTTCAAAAGAAATGCATGACAATTCAAGATTCATCATCTAATTCTTTACTTAATCTCCGGAGATCCCAACACCGTTTTATAAAACTGAGCTGATCAGGCTCGATTGCCAAAAGGCATTCTGTTGTTAAAACCATTGCACACTGTCCAACACATGGCACAGGCGATCATCGTTTATGGTTTTCATTGCCCATCAAGGCACAATGGTATACATCGTCTTGAATATCCTGCCATCAACACCTTTGGCACGTCTGCCGAATTTTAATGCATGGAAAAACGTTTCAAGTCTTGCCACTTTTCTTTCTGTTCGTTCTTTCGTTTTCGTAGCTCAAGGCTCCCAACTATTCATAATATACACTCTTTTGAAACTTTTCACCGTTAACACAGAATGAAACGTCCGAGTGCTCAATCGCGGAGCCCTAGACCGATGCACCAGCCCAAGGTCCGTGGTAATAGAAAATGTCACTCATCTTTAATCACGTTTCCTCATAACAAGAGGAGAACACATAATTCATAGGACACACAGTCCATAACATCGTTGCACGGCTTCTCTTGCTATTTTTACAGAACACTAGCATCTCGACGTCTCATATACTAGGTTCACGTTTTCAACGTATTTCACCATTTTTCGTTCTGTGAAATACAAATCCAAAACGAAATCTCCGCAACTCATCCAAGTTGTCGGATTTTACACCGTTGGGAAAACTCGTTTTACAGAAAAACTTTTCTGTTTGAAAACTGTTTGTAAACCATTGAATTTCTGATAAAACTTATCTTTTGTTGAAATTCCCTTCCCAATAAATCAATTTTTGAAAGGAAACAGCTGAGACAAAAAACGTCATCCCATAACCGTATTACTGTTTTTCGAAAACGTTTTCCATAAATCTTTTCGGAATTAAAACATCGTTTAACGTTAAAAAACGTCCTATGTTCAAAACTTGACTTTTTCCTCTTATTTTAATATAGTCCACATAACGATGTTTTATTTTCCTCTTATTTTCCTCTTATTTTCCTCTTAATTTATTCTTAAAAACTAACTTTTCCTACTAACTTCATAATTTACTTTAGGATCCTCTTTTTCTTTTAGGAAACTAGTGTCGTTGAAAATTTTCAACGTTTCCCAAATAAATCTTTGGCGTTTAGTACAAAGCTTTTCAAGGCTTTTACCCCCGTTAATTAATTGAGCACTGACCACTGTCAGGCTTCCCAAACAACAACAATCAACATCATAATATGGTTATAGCAGATATACAGGTAAAAGTACATAATCAACTACCATAACACATATTAGCAAACAATTATCAACAAATCAAATAATTGCGGAAAGTAAATAAATCAGTCACCACACAGATAAATTACTCATTTTCAGACCAAATATGATAGCACGCAGTTATCGGGAGAATCCCTCAGGCATTTCCCCCTTTACCTCTTGAAGTTCCCGGTAAGCGAAAAGTCGTCCGATCGATCCGAAAGTCGCCCGGTTTCTAGTCCGATCACTCATGGACAACTACACACAATCAAACAATCAATACCTCAACTTTAAATCACAAAATTTTCCCTTAACTTTCCCCTCCTAGGTTCGGCCATAGACAAGAAAATATGGCTAGGGAGTTCCAAAAATTCCCATCTCTTGGATTCCATCCTTACTAGGTGTGGTAAGGCTAGATCAAAGTCTATTACATCAAAACTTGAACCAAAAATCTATCCACCCACACATAGGGTTTTCGGCCAAGAAAACCCATATGAGCTAGGAAGCTCATTTGGTTTCCAACTCTTGGATTAATGTAGACAATCATGAACTAGGTTCAAAGAAAGTGGTTTGGCATTAACAGGATTTTTCTACAATTTCTTATGGATTTTTGAAGTTCATGGTTAAAAACTAAACTTCCATGAATCTTAAGAATTAAAGAGAGAAATAGAGAGATTAAGAGGTGGGGAATTGAGTTATTACCTCCTAAATGATGAAGCTTAAGAAGAAAACAACTTTGTTTCACCAATTCTTGAAGATTCAAGAAGAAATTTGGATGAAAACTTGAAGAGAAAATGAAGAACAAGTGAGAGAAGAGAGGAAGAAGGGGCTGCACGAAATTGCCAAGGGTGAGGGAGAGAAATAGATATTTTCATTCAATGGCAAACTTGAAATTAAGCTTAGGACATTTTGGGAATTTTGTTAAAAGACCGGGCATTTTGGTCATTTCGCGTCCAGATATTTTGAAAATCATCATGATACTGGCACACATCCCAAGATGATGTTGACCTGATGTGACTTTAAAATTATCCGTTAGCGGGTCCCGTTAAATCCATCGTCTCCCTGTTCGAGTTTTGACTCGAATATAATATATTATTTTCACTTTTAAACTTCAAGACGGATTTTAGGAAATATGTAGAGGATCGAATTCTTAGACTAATGGTTCGAATCGTTAGTCAAAATTATGTCTTTATACATTACTATCTGTGAAAACGTAGACCGGGCTCCGTTTGAGTTTTCGGCGCAAAATTTAACCATAGCTTCCTACGATAGCGTAGAGCATGACTATGGTCTCAGATTATTTTATTTCCCTCTCTAGACCCTCCAATTAAATACAAACAAATAAATACTGTTAAATTAAAACAGAAAGCTCGAAAGCTTGAAAAATCGGGATGTTACATATTGAGTTTGAAATTAAATTTGGATGAGATGAGCTTTATGTATGTATTTCAATGCATATAAATATATATGAAGCGGTATAACGAACCTTCTTATCCAAGTGCAAACTTGATTTAAGGAGATGATAAAATGTTGTGGTCATTTCATAAATTAACTAGTCTGATGCTAAATGTGAAGTGATGGATGGTAGACTTTGGGGCTACTAGACATATTTGTGCAAAATGTTTTACCTCCTACACTTTAGTAGGGATGAACTTTAATAGTTGATTTCCCACTGTATTAAATATAGTGATGTTAATTGAATTTAAGTTCAATGATTATGTGCTCACCCTTGGTAGTGGTGAAAGAAGTGTGATTTTGTTTGTTAAAATTATAAGGAATGTTATAGTATAATGCTATCACAAAAATTATGTTGAGAAACTCCTTAGAAGTTTAGACACTACAAAACTAAATCATTGAGTACCTTTATGATGATAACACTCAATTAAAGAAAAATAGAGACAATTCTATTGCTCAATCTGTGTATACCCATATTATTGGAAGTTTATTGCATTCAACCAATTTAATGAGTTTGTTACAAAAAATTTTATATTGGGCTTGTTAGGCTCTTGTAATATTTGAGAGGTACCTAGAATTACGGTATTATATAATTGATTTTTCACTGTATAATTAGAATGATGCAGTGCTGTTAATTGGAGTTGATTCATGTGAGAATAAATCTACAAGTGGATTTATCTTTATCCTCAGTGGAGTTGTTGTCGCTTAGAAGTTATCTAAGTAGACCTGTGTAGCTTGATCTATTAAGGAGACCAGGTTTATTATTCTAGACTTGATAAGATATCTGACTGATTGACTAAGAAATTTCTTAGCCAATTTTCATTGATGGAAGAAATTTGTGTCTTCCTTATCTATACATTGTGATTGTCAAGCGACAATAGTGAATATATTTTAATAAAGACATATAAGTTTACAATTTTGGAAAGTAGCTACTGAATGATGAGGCCTAATTTTTGAGAGGTCAAAAATGAATTTGACCGATTTTCTCACAAAGCAAAAAGCTAGTGAGTAAAACATCGAGGGGAATGAGACTTGAGCAAATGTAAAATTAAAGGTGATGGTAGCCCTGAAGGAACATGTTTGAAACACAAGAAGGGGGTTGAATTGTGTTTCTTAAGTTTTTAAAACTTTTCTCAAGCAGATATCAATTTTCGCCAAAGGTTGGACGCTAAAACAACTACGGATGCAACCAGCGTTTGCAAACACTAGTTGGACGCTCACTGAGAAAGAAAAGGATAAAGGAAAAGTGTAACACCCTTTCCCGAGTGTCACATTCCCGAACAATTATAAGGTCGAAAATAAAATTAATGCGGAAAATTCGGGTTTTTTTTTTCTCGTAATGATGATGAAATGAGATTTGTCAAATGAGTACTAATAAATAAACATAGGTTCACCATAAATTTCTAAATTCATACAGAAGTAAAGTGCAAAAATAGAAAAGTACGGATTACTGACATAGGTCCAAGCCTAACTGGAAAATTAAATACATAAATAAATACTACGAGTCACAGCTCCTCAAAATGTACAACTAACAACTGGACACAGCCTGGCCAAAACAAAACAACAAAGGGAATCCCTCTCCGGACTCAAGGTGCACGTTGAGCTGAGTCGTCGTCGCGTCCATCTTCTCAAGCAGAAATAACAATACAAGCAGAGAAGAGATACAGATATGGGTGAGATTCCCGATCATCAATACAGCAAACCAGCAGAAGTAAAAACGGGACGACACACCAGGTAACAACATACCCATCATGTATACTAAACATCTCAATATATATCATATTAATTAATTAGCGGCATAAGACATCTCCAAAAACAGGATAATGATATATAACAGTGAAATGTAATCATCAACAACCATGCAATACAATGCAATGCGATGTACATGACTCAATGCCATATGCCACAAGGGTAAAACTCTGACCCCTACTCCATGGAGCTAACAAAACGTCGGAGAGTCTCGCACTATAGGCAAAGATTCTAAGCTGAAATCCCCTTCACATCCATAGAAAACAGCATCACATATTCTTGAACTTGATTCTTTTGTAAAACATCTCTGTCACCGGCATACACTAATCTAGATTGCTCAGAAAAGATAAGAGATTTCTTGGCACAATTTAAGAATACATGGTTAGCCAAAAGCCAATCCATGCCTAAAATTACGTCTAATTGTTGAATGGGTAGATAGATCAGATCAATTAAGAAATTCCTATTTTCTACTACAATAGGACATTTCAAACAAACAAACATAGTAGTCAAAGGACTACTAATAGGAGTAGAAACAGTCAACTTATATGGTAACAAAGAAACAGTCAATTTCAAATGATCCACACATTCCAAAGAAATAAAGGAATGAGTCGCCCTTGAGTCAAACAAGACAAATAAGAGCTTCCCCGAAGCTAAACACATACCTTGTATCAGATTAAGAGATTGAGAGGATTCAGTTCCCCTCACGGTAAACACTCTTCCTATAGCTTGTGGCCTTGCTTGTTGATTTGCCACTGGTGGTCTTGTTCCAGCTCCCTGAGGTTTGCTTCCTTGCCCTACTGCACCGGGCCTCTCCGTCATTCCTTGCCTGCAAACCGAGCAATGTGGCCAGACTTGCCACACCGATAACAAATTGAGCTCCCGCCTTGTCCTGCACTTGGACAATCTCTAGCGAAGTGTCCTCCTCCACACCTGTAGCATCTTAGTGGTCCTTGTGGTCCTTGTCCCTGGCTTCCGCCAACATTAACAACTTGTTGCACTGGTCGGTTGTAAGGTCCTTGTCTTTGCTGAAACTTTCCTCCTATTCCCTTCTGATTGTCATTGCGAATTGGTCCACCGCTCCTTTGTTGGACCATTCCGCTACGGTCATGTCCTTCCAACACTGTAAATTTTTCTACTAATGCCGAAAAGTTACAGATCTCGAAAGGCAACATCACCCACTTCAGCTCGGGTCTCAATCCTTCCTCGAACTTCCTATACACCCATTCTTCATCTGGATGTACCTGATAAAATTGAGAAAACTTTAACAGTGCCTCGAAACGCATGGCATACTCGCCAACCAACATCCCTCCTTCCTTAAGGTTCATAAACTCCCTTTTCCTTTTCTTGCTTGACACTCTTTGGGAAATACTTATCCATTAATCTTTCCCGAAACACCTGCCATGTGATAACTCTTCCTTCAGCCTCTAGCAACCTCTATTTTTTCTTCCACCAATGCTCCACTCCTCCAACCAACATGAACGAAGCATAAGTCACTTTCTTGTTTTCCCGACAGTGTATTGCCATAAAGATTTTCTCAATCTCTTGGATCTACTACTCAGCAGCTTCTGGATTGTATTCTCCATGGAATTGGGGAGGGTTTCCCTTCATGAAGGCATTCAGACCGAGCTCCACCATTTCCTCCTCTCTCAGCGGATTCGGTTGTTGAGGTTGTTGCCGTGCTTCCCTCTCTTGCTGCATGTACTGAGCATTTTGCTGAGTTGTTGCAACATAGTTACTGCCAGATCCCTCATGGTTCTCATCACTTCAGCCGTTTCCTCACTCCCTCCAACTCTTGAAGTCTCACCATGCTGGTGGTTGTCTTCGGTCTCCACAATTCTACCCCTACCTCTTCCCATCTTTCCATGTCTAGTACCACGAGTCAATGGTTCCTATAAAAGCAACCATTAGCTCAACAACCCCGATCACATTAAGCAAACTATTAGCAAACAATCACACATATCATATAATCAAATATGTTATCCTCATTTTCGTACTATTAGAAACAAGGGATAACTCCAACAAACAAGCATTCTACCCTTCTAGACACAGTCAATTCTCTGGAGGCCTTGACAAAACACGTCCCATTCCAACTACTCATCTTCACAGTACGTTTTAGAATCGAACTGCTCTGATACCACCAAATGAGACATCCCGCCTCATTAAGTAACCTAATTATCAAATCCTAAAACATACAGAAAATTTAAAACTTAAAATACATATGAATAATACAGGCAACACACTGCTAGCAACATATATATATATATATATATATATATATATATATATAAAGATATATACAATCATCCTTGAGTACATTAATCGGAGTACGCCACTAAGGTCATATAACTAATACAACAACTTTCAACAGAAAAGTTACATAACAAGCCATACCAAAAACAACTAATAAAATATGCTATCTCTCGTCCCAGCCCACCTCACCAAAATACATCAAAATGCGAACGCTCAAAACTCTTATACCTACTGAGACGCACTGGTTAGACACTCATATCAATAAGAATGATATGATGGCCGTGAACTACCCTCTACTTCAGGTCTCTCGCCACTGGCATCCGTGGCTCTCCCACCAGCATCAGGGTCATAGAGAATCTCATCCTCCTCAGGAATCGGCTCCTCAAATGCGGTATCTTCTCCACGAACCAGAAGAGCAAACATACATAGGAAAATAGGGAGATAAGGATGTACAACAAACATCATATATGGGGAAGAAATCATAGGATAACATATATTAACATTACACGTATCATACAAGCATTTAGACAAACATCTCCATGGATCATACATGTCAGTCAACTCCAATCCATCATTTCGCTCATAGTCAACACTTATACTATATGTATCTCGTTCCTACATGCATGTCGGCCGATATCTCAAAACTCACACGCAGTCTTTGGAGAACCTTAGTTAGTTGTAGAGGGAACCTTTCCACTTGTCGTGACCAATAAGAATGCATCCCCACTCCAACTCTCGAGAGGGGTGTATTAGTCGACTCAGAATGTTCATCTGCAACGTGGAATACTCAGGGTCCAGTCGGGATAACCAGGCTCCAGCGGGCATCACGACAAGATAGGAGCAACCCCCTCCGTCATCTGTGATAAGTCCCGAGCACGATTACATCCCCAAGATCACGACGATCGTCCCTTTCGTAATCCGTACCCGCACTCAAGTACACTAGCCCCATGTGTCCCATACCACACGGCTCGCCACTTTGCCCATGATTATGCTATGCATGTCAACCAACCTTTGTGCCACCAATATCTCAATAAACATCTCAATCCTTATATCACTTTATTTACGATACTCTAGTATCCATCACGTTTTCCTTACACATCCATTGTGTGTGTAACACCCGTCCTTCGGGTGTCACGAAGGACGGGTGTCCCCAAGATCACGAAGATTGTCCCTTCCGTAATCCGTACCCGCACTCAAGTACACTAACCCCGTGTGTCCCATACCACACAGATCGCCACTTTGCACATGATTATGCTATGCATGTCAACCAACCTTTGTGCCACCAATATCTCAATAAACATCTCAATCCTTATATCACTTTATTTACGATACTCTAGTATCCATCACGTTTTCCTTACACATCCATTGTGTGTGTAACACCCGTCCTTCGGGTATCACTTTCGTAACCCCAAACAACATAAAGTATAAAAAAATTTGCTGGTTCACTTTCTGAAAATAGATTTTCTTTACTCAGTTCTTATTTCTCATTTAGTCCTGAAAATCGTGAGAAAATTTTTCCTCTTACAGCAGTAATAAACAAATACTCAAGAGAACATCAATATAATTCGTTTACATATATATGTATCATTAGTCAACTACATACTTAAAGGACCTTGGACAACTCATCCGTCTCCAAAATGTATCAATAGAAGCAAAATGCTACAAGTCCCAAAAACTAGGTAGCGATGGGTCTGAGAATCTTATCTCCAAAACCCTGGCCATCAGTAGCCACTTACAGCCTACCCAAAAGACATTACCTCAAAGGAAAACCCTAAGCTGGTCTAACACTAACAAAAGATGTACTACCTAATATACGCCGTATCCCTGAGACGGGGTCTCATCTTCCACCATCCATACCTCTTCGTCATCAGCATCGAGCAGATCAAGCTACCGAGTCCCTAAACGACCCAGAGGACTGTTGATAAACATCTAGACATGTATCCAAAAACACAACAGGGTGTCCAACATGTACAGGCAAGGGTGAGAAACCAATATATGAATCCAAAAACAACAACTATATACCCAAACACAGACAGCAGATTCATATAAGCATGCCTCAGATAATCATCATCATGCATAACATAGTACAACATATCACAGTACTAAAGTAAATCACAAGGTCTTTGTGCCCAACAGTCAACGTTATTTTCAAACGTATGCATGAGCACTTCCACATATATCAACTAACTTTTAGTTCTTAATTTCCGGAAATCCCATCACCATTCAAAACGAGTTGATCAGACTCCAAATTCATTGACCCGCAGGCCACAATGATTAGCACCAAGTTGCTAAAAACGTAAGTACATGAATTCCCAGGAAATAGCACGTAGGCGTGCATATCAGTGGTACTTAGTGTAATCAGTCATACTATATTGTTCAACTCATGGCACAATACGAACACACAACACGTATAACATCATTGTCCATCAAGGAACAATGTTCACATGATGACACAAGTCATCCCCAGGTTTCCTGGCCATCAAGGTCCCCTCATTTCACGGCACGTGAGCCAAAAAAACAATCTTATGCATAAGAAAACCATTTTGTTTTTGTCAGTTTATCTTTGTCATATCAATATTTCCTTGTTGAAGCATCAACACTATCAACCACCAAAATGTTTTAGACTCTTTAAGACTTCACAACATTTTCTCAAAAACTGGACACTCAGTCCAAACTCAAAAAGGACACACAGTCCACACAGTTCAAACCCAAAAATCCCTACCCGATGCACCTGTTTCGGATTTTGGATTTTACAGCTCAAAAACGTCCATAAGCCCGTAGGACCACAAAGAATGTCCTCTAGCTTATAGGACCAACACACAAACACAGATCCTTAATCCACGTGTTCTGTAGAATCCTAGAACCCCGACGTCTCAGTTTCTAGGTTCCAAAACAAAAACCACATTTCTCTTTAAAACTCAAAAACTAAAAACCCAAGTCTCCGAAGCTTACATAAAGCCTTCGGGATCGATTTTCCATAAAACAAAACTCATGGTTGAAAACCACTCTTTCTCTTTCGTAGTTTTTCGGTAAAACTCAATCTTTGAAATACGGTTCGTAAAAACCCTTTTTCTTGAATAAAACGACTTATTTTGAAACAACATTTCCAAAAGCACTTTTTGCTTAAAAAGATTCCCTTTATTACTTCAAAAAGAATTAATGTCTCCAAAACACACTTTTCACCTCAAAATCATATTTTTCTCAATTAAAGCATTTCTTTCTCCATTTTACCTCTTAAGTCAACTTATCCTTAATAAAGTAAATGTTTATTTTATTTATTCTCAAAAGCTAATTTATTTCTTTCTCTCTCAAAGTTCCAAAAACACTATAATATTATTTTATTTTTCTTTATTCCACGTCCCAAGCTTTTTTAAATCTTTTATATTACACGATATCGGATCCTAAACGGTGTTAGATCCTTTAATGCAATAATCACCACAACAGGCATATAATGCATCCATACACAATTTTTGATGCCATACCACATAATCAAATATAAGCAGGTGTTTCAGGCATAAACAGATATTTCAGGCATAGGCAACTATCAGCAAATAAATGAAATCACTCAACAAACAACCAAACATAGATAAATAATTACAACCCAACACACAATTACAGCACATAGCTGTCGGAATTGGAATTCCTCAGGTTTGTCCCCTTATCTCTTGGAGTTCCAAGTGTAGCGGTAAATCTCCGATCGATTCGAACTTTGCCTGATCTCTCACCCGATTATCCGATAATCACTACATACATATAATCAAGCAATGCATTAACACAAAACACAAAAATTCTCCCTAATCTTCTACCTCTAGGGTTCGGCCTTGTGCCACTAAAAATAGCTAGGGAGCTCCAAAAATTCCCATCTCTTGGATTCTACCCTAACTAAGTGAGATAACCCTAGATTCAAGCTTAAAACACCAAAAACCAACAAAATCCTACCCTCCCACAAAGGGGGTAGGTTCGGCTCCTAAATACCTGTAAGGGTTAGAGGAATTTCTTGACTCTAAGCTCTTGGATCATGAAAGGATACCATGAACCTAGATCAAAGAAATTAGTTTGGTATTAAAAGGATTTTTCTACAATTTTTCATGGGTTTTTGAAGATTATGGGTCAAAATCCTAACCTCCATGAATCTTGAAATTTTAGAGATGAAAAGAGAGATTGAGAGAGCTAGAGGAGTGTTAGTACCTCCTTGATGAAATTCCTTAAGAGAAACTATCTTGAATCACAAAAAATCTTCAAGTTTTCTAAGGTTTATAAGTTAAGAACCATGAAGAACAAAGAGGAAAAGAAGAGAAAAGTGTTAGGGGGGTGAGAAAAGAGCTTGGCCGAGTGGCCTAGGAGGGTGAGTGAAGGTGAGATTTTATTTTGACTCAATGGCAAACTTGTAGTTAAGCTTAGGACATTTTGGTAATTTTGTTAAAAGACCAAGGACATTTTGGTCATTTCGCGTCCAGATATTTTGAAAGTCATCATGACACTGGCACAAGTCCCTAGGTGACTTGACCTGATCTGACATCAAGATTATTCGTTCGCGAGTCCCGTTAAATCCTTCTACAGCTCAAATCGTCTCCCAGTTCGAGTATTCACCCGAATATTTTATATTATTTTCACTTTTTAAGGTCAGGATTGATTTTAGCAAATTTGTAGATAATCGAATTCTAAGACTAATGGTCTCTTCCGTTAGTCAAAATTAGGTCTTTATAGTAATAAAACACTACTATCCATGAAAACGTAGACTGGGCTTTGTTTGAGTTTTCGACCCAAAATTTAACCGTAGCTTCCTACGATTGCATGGAGCATGAATATGATTTTAGTTTTTCCAAAATCATTTTCTAAAACACAGATAAAAATATAAACTCATTTATATAGTTTACTTGTCTCAGAAAGCGTGAAAATCGGGGTGTTACATTACTACACCACTTAAAAAAATTTCTTCCTCAAAATTTCGCGACTCGAGACTAGACAGGATTTCTTGATCTTCGCAAAAATTCCGTGGAAGGATTTCAAGGCTCAGAAAAGGAATACAAGAATATTCAGTATGTAAAAAGATCCTTTAGTAGGTTCGTGAGTGTAAAAATGCATAGCTAATATAGGTTTACAATCATGACTCTAATAAAGTCCCTCCTTTCATAAAAACCTTCCAACAAATCAAGGAATCAAAAGGTGGACAATCTGGCCAAAAAAAAAAATCAGACTGGATCACAGTTACCAAGAATAAAAATGATTAGACTAAGTTTCATGAAGAAACTTCCAGTATCAAGAATTTCCCTGTGTTACGACTTTAAGAATTAGTCATAACAAATCTTTCGATGGGATAATATGAAAATGCCTAAGCCAGAGGTTACTATTAATCCAATCTACTCAAATGTCTAATACACTGAGGATTGTGTAGGAATACGAGTACCACTCACTAACCATGAGTTCTCACCAGGTCCCATCCTGATTAGAACTCAACAAAACGCACACCCTTGTATGTCAGCACACATTATCTAGTCAAGGAAACAATTCCAACGAGGTCTTACTCTCTTAGAGAAATAAAACTAGCTGCGGAAACTATCATCAGTCTTTTGCTCATCCTTTAACTATCGGGAAAAGTCACTCCCTCTTCCACTGACCTGTGAGTCCGTCATTTTCTACTACCAATCCTTCACGAAAGACTTACTTCCATTCTTGCTCCTAAGAATTACTTTAGTGATCAAGCACTTAAATTAATTCCCATCCTGTTACTACACGTCTCAATCTCAACAACAACTCTAACGCACTCCAAATCCCAATAAACTCACTTAAGAGTACTAATATCTAAGTGAAAATCCAAACTTAATATCGAACTTAATCCAAGTCCTCAAAATTCGAAAGTATCGAAACAATAAGTCAACCATATCCTCAAGTAGTGGTCGTTGCAACGAGTCTAAACTCATTTGTCTTACTTATCTTTACCGGTCATTGTCTTAAGTTCTACTACTAAGACCATACTCACATCCATATGGGATTCCTTGTGATTCCCTCCCTACTGATACCAATCCCAAGGACACTCATCCTATAGCCAACATTCATGCCTCAATTCTGGTTTGCTCAGTCTCTGATCATTCACAACCTTCGAAAGGTTATATTTATGCACTACACGAATTCTTCACCATCCCCAGCATGGATCATAAGTCCATCCATAATGCGTAGCCTTTAATCTACTCTAACGGGGCAGACATCCTATCTATTAAATCCATAAACAGCGGAGGCTCGAATCATTTCTTAAACACTATCAAAAGAAATTCCACAGATTACTATACTTCTACTTTTCTATCGGGATTCTCGTTCCAGTCTCTCAACTCTATTAGAGTGCATAACGTTATCTTGCCATTTCCTTTGGTCGCTCACTAGCTACCTATATATCTATTCCAAATTCTTTTGGTATTCTTCTACCTGCTTAAGGCATACTCGTCCCTTCGGCAAATTTTTTCCCCACATTCAAACTTCCTCCACATACCAAGGAGTCTTCACTCATTTGGTAACTAAGAGTCTAACATCCTTGACTTATAGAGTAAAGGTCATATTCAAGCCTATTTGCTCGAATTGACTAAGAATTTGCCTCAAAGCTTACCTTAGATGTTACCTCTTAATAATCCTGATAACTCTCCTCTTAAGAGTCGTAACACATCTCAATCATCGGATCCAACCAATCCAATTGGTTGTATTCCAAAAGAAGCAAGTCATAACAACCCCTTCAATGAAACACTAGGAAGGTATCCAGACTAATTGGATATTATTAAACTAATCCCCCAGATGCCTAATACACTGGGGATCATACAGGAACATGAGGACAACAATTCATACGACAAAGGAGGAACAGGTAATTATAAACCTTGCACACAATACATCGAAATAAATGGATAAATTGCACTTGAAACAAAAGGTACGGTTGAGAGATCACTGTCTATGCCGTAACTACCTTGCACGAGAGTATCGGAATTTGAAGTCTCAGCACCACTCATGGTGTAAACTCTTCCCCTTGCCGTCGGCCTTTTGGTCCCGATGTCACTATTAGCAGCTGGGATAGTTTTCCATGTCCTACAGTCCTTTGCTATGTGCCCCCTTTGTTGGCAAATAAAACATTCACCGCTCCGCACAGGGCAACTGTTGGCCAAGTGTGATGGATCTCCAATCTTAAAGCATCTCCTCTCCTGGCCTTGGTTCTGATTCCTCTAGCCTCTACTACCTGATGCATAAGCAACAGGATTATACTGTTGTTGGTTCTGATCATTCCCTGGTCGGGAATAAGGCTTCCTCTGACTCCGTTCTCCTATTTGATCATGGTACTGATCCTTGAAACGGGAAGTTCCTCCAACATTCCCTCTATCAGCCCTTCCATGCTTTATCAGCTCCATTTGTCTACTCTTCTCTACTAATGCCTAGAAATTTCGAATTTCCTGTGGCAATACTGATTCCTAGATTTCATACTTCAAACCCCTCTCGAAACATTCACACTTCCAGTCTTCGTCCAGGTTGATCCAGAAGAATCGTAAATACTTGCTCAGTGATTCAAACTTGGCCGCATATTCTCCAACGGACAACTCCTTCTGTTGCAACCGCAAAAATTCTCGTTCTTTCTCATCTCTGGCACTTTGTGGGAAATACTTCTCCAGGAATCGACGCTTAAACAAATCCTAAGTGATTTCCTGTTGATGTGCCTGCAACAATTGTCTGGTTTCCTCCCACCAGAACTCAGCATCTCTTAGCAGTAGGAAAGTTGCGCACGGTACTTTCACTCCATCAAGGCTGTGGATCAGCTCAAATATCCTTTCCATCTCTCTGATCCACAAGTCAGCCTCCTCAGGATCCACATCGCCATGAAACTGTGGCGGATTCTGTCGTCTAAAAGCGGTCAGATTTTGACCCGCAGCAAACTATGAAGCACGAGCCTACTCTTATGCATTTTGAGCAGCCACTGTAGCAGTCTGTACAGCGATAACAGCGACCATATTTGCCATTGCTTGTGCAGCAAGGTCCATCCCATTAGCATAGTTAGTGTCCTCAGCATGAACACCAACTCCTCTTCCGCGACCACGTCCACGTCCAGCTCTAGTCTCGATTCCTGGTTCCATAACTGACCTACAAGAATGACGTCAGTCAAGCTGCAACCAGAAACCAAAACATATACTCACTTAACAACACACCTTACTTCTATGAAGTAGGTCAACCAAACCTTAATCATATATCACACAACATCAACACAACAGACCTATTCCCCAAAGGTTCCCGAAAGACTCGACCAGCTCTGATACCACTTGTGATGGAGGCAAAGGAGGGACAAGTCAAGTTTGCAACAAAAGAAGATCAATCCACTCAAGTCCAAGAAAAACCATTCAAGTCCAATTAATCTGTGTTCTTATTTTGACTATATATTGAGTTCTAGATGTCCTATTGAAGTGATTCTTGATGCGATGGAAAGATAAGAGAATTATCTACAAGTTTTATTTGAAGCTCAAGACCTGATTCAGACTCTATCATGACGAAAACCGGGCTAGAAGTTGGGAACGCTGTTCTGGACGGATTTGACTCTCATTAAGCAACTTTTTGGCTTGTAATTGGGTTTTGGTTTTATTTGTATAATGGGCTGCATGGGCCACGAAAATACTCAGCCTCCTTGGATTAGGGTTTGGCGGCCATGAGCCAAATTAGAGGGTTGGTGTGGGTAGCATTTTCCTTTTCTATAAATAGGAAATGTATGACCTCATTTACATAACTTTGAATGAAATTAGAATTTATCCTATTTGGGTATTTTTGTGAATTGAGCATTGGCTCCTCCTCGTCAAGTTCTTGGATTAGAACTTGCTTGATTCTTATTAAAGAGTTCTATCTCTTTGTGGCGAATCTTCCTTGGCTTATCAATCCTCTAATTCTATGGATGATTGTGGCGCCTTCCCCTTCATCTTCTTCCTCTTCCATTTTCTATTTTGCTTATGTTCTTCTTAATTTATATTTATGTCATTTAATTTCTGCACCTTCATTTCAGTTCTTCCCTCTTACTTATTTTGTTCATCTTTTAGTTGTTTATTTTCAATTCCTAGTTTATATCTTTCATATGCATTCGGGTGTCCAAGAACATCTTCTTCTTCCCCCAATTCTTCTCATCATTTTGCATAATTTCTAAGATCAAGCTCTTGGATAGATCCTCAATTTCGGTGATTCAAACTTGGATCATATCATGTGGTATCTAGAGCTAGCTTCCTAGAGCTTATTTTTCTTTTGGTTTATGTAATTTCTAGTGGGTGTTGTTTGAAATTTTTGGAAAATCAATAGTGAGAAGTCCATTGGTATTTGCGCCCTATCTACCCATTCTTGATCTTCAATTTTTGATCAATTTTGGTGTTTTGTGGGGTTGTTAGGCCTTGGAAATTGAAAAATCTAGCATCAATTTGATGTTTGGAAACTCACTTTGTCCAAATTCTTCATCATCCATGTTTTCATGTTCTTGAACCTTCATACAATCTTCTTCATTTTCTTGGGATTTAAGCCACTTTGATCTTTATGAATTTCAAGATTTGGTGTTAGAGTGTTAATCTACACCTTGATTGAAAGGTCTTTACAAGTGGAATCAAGTATACCAATTAATTTTAAGCTTAAAACATGAACTAGATATCAATTTGGGGGAATTTAATTTCTGGGCACACTTCCCAAGAACAGCCCCTTGTTCATCATGTTCATGCTTCAAAAGGCTATTTGATCTTTACGATTCACTTAAATTCTGTTTGGGGCGTTCTTTTCTGTAATTTTCAGAAAAATTGTGGCCGAAGTTATTTTGCAAAAGTAAGGATCCCAAAAAGTTAAAAAAAAAAAATCCGGATTCAGAAAAATAAAAAGGGACCAATCTGCAATTATAAAAAGTAAAAAAAAAAAATTTGGCAGAATTCAATTTAGGTCACAAAACCCCTATTATAAGTGTTTCTAGCCTTAAAATTGGTATTACTTGATGTTTTGGCATATGGCTCAAATTCTATTCCTAAATATTATCTTAGAGTCTTTATCTTCTTAATTTTCCTTTTAGAGTGTGCTTTCTCTTTTTAGCTTTTCTTGCTTGTCTTTAAATTTCTAAGTTTGTCTTAGTAGTTTTCTTCCTTGAACCTCTTGATTGATAGCTTATGTGGATTTTTCACAAAGTTTTGATACTTTTTCTCATTACTTGAATTGGTATAGTGCTTTTCCAAGAATATTGAAAGGGGACTTCGAGTGGAAAAAGGCAAGAGCGCAAAACAAGCTAATTGTGTGGAAAAAGCCAATTTGAGTGAAACACTTAGTGAGGAAAATGATAAAAGTGCCAAGTTTCCAAGGAAAGAATGATCCGGAGTTGTATTTAGATTGAAAATAGAACAAATCTTCTCTTGTCACCACTATAGTGAACAAAAGAAGATGAAGGTGGTAGCCCAAGAGTTTGGCTATTATGCACGAAATTGGTGGGACCGAGTGCAAAAAGATAGAAGGTGGTTTAGGGAGCAACCTATTGATACTTGGAGTGAGATGAAAGCCATGATGAGGAAGAGACATGTTTCACCCCACTATCAAAGGGATCTTCGCAACCAATTGCAAAGTTTAACCCAAGGCAGTAAGAGTGTGGATGAGTATTACAAAGAAATGGAGATAGCCTTGATTAGAACTAATATTAATGAAGGAAGAAAGGCAAAAATGGCTCGGTTTCTCCATGACCTAAACCATGACATCCAAGACATTGTTGGGCTCCAACACTATGTGGAGCATGATGACTTAGTGCACCAATCCCTGAATTTCGAGCAACAACTCAAAAGAAAGAGGTACAAAAGATATGGCAATGTTCCTTCTACTCCAACTCTTAAACTTAGAAGTAGAGATATGTGGTGCCTAATATGTTTTGGATAGGGACATTTGGATTACCAATGCCCAAATGAGAAGGAAAATATTTTTTATTTATACAAACACAGGAAGTAAGAGTGGAGAGGAAGGCTTTTAACACACTATAGTTCCATTCCCCAATTCATTCCTTTGCACGGTACTTGTATAGCCTTTTATAGGCAATGAGGTTACCATAAAATAACAAAACCCACTACTTAAGTAATGCACCACGATGGAACAGCTATGGATATTGAATTCTAATCATTAGTTTTGGCATTTCACACATTAGGCGGTGTACATTAATTCTTAATTTTTACAATGTAGCGCAGCTTCGGCAGGTTGTAGATAAGATGGGGTTGTCAAAAGGTGGCGCCAACATGTGGGTTTGGAAGAGGTTATGGAGAGCTTATGAGAATAGCTTATGGAATTAAACTTATACAAGTAGTTTATGAAAATAGTTTATGATCTTTGCATAAGCTGTTTTTAGCTTATTTCCATAAGCTTTTCAGAGAAGCTTATGAAAATAAGTTGTTTTTAACTTATTTAAAAAAAGAGCTTATTACATAAGCGCTTAAATAAGGTGTATACCCAAACGCACTAGGCGGTGCAAGTTTTAGAGTAAATGGTGTCTCCATTTGTTGGCAGTAACCTTAACTAGATTGCATGCATAACCATTTGGATCCAATCAAGTTGAGTTGAAAGAGTAAATAGATTTATGAGGTGATACTATTCTGATTATGACCTTTCTATTTCATTTACCTACAATGAAACGTGTAAGTGCTTTGTATGATATATATGAATTTAGTCTACCAATTGTTTAGAAGTATGAAATGACTTACCAGAGTTATATTCTGACTTACACGGAGGGCATAAGTTGAGTAGGTGACACTAGTTGAAAGCTTATCATGGTTTAATTAGATGAAGTGTCATATGGTTAAAAAAAAAAATTTGCAATCAGTATGATTAACTTCTTGTGCCGCCTAAGTGTTTAAGAAAAAAAAAAATCATTTCTTTCATTTATTAAAGTAACTAATATTAAAAGTGCTAGCTAGATAATAATTAAGTGATACTATACTTAAATATTTGTTTAACTAAGCCTTCTGGTGCAACTAAATTACGTAGAAGTAGTTACATTAGTTGGAGCTTTATTAAGTAGGAGGTGTAAAGCAAGTAAGTAGGAGGTGTCAACCTATTAATGTTTGTCATAATTTTTATTAAGGTGGGGGTGTCACTTAAATAGGCTACGGACTTCACAAATTTGTAGTTTTAAAGTTGTAATCAATTCAATTCTTAGTTGTAATCAATCTTTATATATAAAAAGAATGTAGTTGGTGAAACATTTTTGTCAAATCACTTCAAAATGACAAATATGGAAAATCAAATGTGGTAAAAAAATTGTTTTTGTTAAATTTTATTAGTTGTCTTGATGCTCATTAATTTCATGCAAATTGACCCGTCCTATGAGACTTCAGAAAGTCTCATTTTTTGGCGATAGCAGCGACTGGAGAAGGCCAATCTCTTCATTTATGTGGCCTTTTGTTTCTGTAATTGCTATTTCTTTTGTTTCAAAAGGCATGGATCTCAAGGGCTTTTGTTCTTCGGATTTTCATTCTTCTGCTCCATTTGTGGGTAAAAACAATCTGCACAAATTTTGGTCATATATTCTAAGCTTTTATGATATTGTTACTGTATTATTCCTTCCTCTCTGCATGTTATTAACTTTGTTGCCCTATTCAACTCTATCACTGGCTGTTTTGCTTTTATCACTATTACTCTTATATGACTTGCAAAAGTAAGGTCACTTTTACATTGCCTAATCATTAATTACTGCCCAATATTGTGTTCTAGATGAAACCACTTCATCAGGTGCCTAATCGTTATATTGCTGTGTTTGAATTTCTTCGTTAATATAGAAATTATAGTTTATATGTTGTGTTGTATCATTTGTAATTGGTTTTTGAGATGGGTGGTATTGTGTTCCTTTTGTCCATCAGAGCAATAATTACAGTTTTGGAGATGGATTTGCATTATATTGAGATTGCAGAAGCAAGAACCCTAGAAATGGAATTGGGAGAACGAGCAATGTGCTCTGAGAACTCTTTCATATAAAACTGAAAAATGAAGAATGATCAAGTTGCATTTACAGAGACAAGAGATCCTATATATAACAGGAAAAACTCTTAACTAACTATTCTAACTAACTAACAGAAGAGCTAATTACAATAACTGTAAAGGCATAATAACTGTAAGTTAGTCCACGTGATACTCCCCCTCAAGTTGGGAGATAAATATTGAGGAGGCCCAACTTGGAGATAAGTGCTTGAAACTGGACCTTGGGTAGAGCTTTGGTGAGGGGATCAGCCAGTTGGTGATGGGTGCTGACATGGATGAGGTTGAGAAAGTGAGACTGCACATGCTCTCGGATGAAATGGCAGTCACTATCCACATGTTTTGATCGTTCATGACTCAAGGGGTTGGAAGCAAGTTGTATGGCAGACTTACTGTCACAGAAAACCATGACTGAAGGTACCTCAATTTCGAAAGTTCGGAGCAACTAACGAAGCCAGAGGAGTTCAGAGGTGAGGGATGCTAATGCGCGATACTCAGCTTCAGCGGATGATCGAGCCACGGTGGGCTGTTTTTTTGACTTCCAAGCAACCAGTGAATCCCCTAAGAAAACAGAATAACCCGTGGTGGATTTCCTTGTGACCTGGCAGCTGCCCCAGTCAGCATCAACATAGGCAGAGAGACGTAAGGAAGAGGAGGTGGGGAAGAAAACACCTTGGCCAGGGCTAGCCTTAAGGTACTGCAAGACCTGGTGTACTGCATGAAGGTGAGGAACCCGGGGATGAGCCATAAACTGACTCAAACGATTGATTGCATAAGTAATGTCGGGTCACGAAATTGTGAGGTACATGAGTCTACCAAGGAGGTGACGATAAGCGGAGATGTCAGGGAGTGGCTCACCATCCGTATCATTCAATGGAATGTTAGGATCCATGGGAATGAGGGAGGGCTTAGCAGAAACAAAACTAGTGTCTTGGAGGAGCTGCAATGTATACTTCCTTTGACACAAATGAATTCTCTTAGGAGATTTAGCAATCTCGAGGCCCAAAAAATATTGTAGGTCACGAATAATTTTTAGTTTGAACTTGCTTTGGAGCAGACTCTGCACCTGTTGCAGCCGTGTGGAATCGGAACCGGCTAGGATGATGTCATCCACATAGACTACTAGGATTACTAGAGAGGCCCCAGAGCCCATGGAGAACAAGGAGTGATCACCCGAAGATTGAACAAAACTCAGCTGATGAATGGTGGAACTAAACTTGTGGAACCACTGGCGGGATGCCTGTCGCAAGCCATAGAGAGATTTGCTTAAACAGCAAACAAGTTTCTCCCCCTTGATGGGATAGCCCTTAGGCATTTGCATATACACTTCCTCAGATAATTCCCCATTCAAGAAAGCATTATTGATATCCAACTGAATAAATTGCCAATGCTTATGTGCAGCTAAAGAAAGCAAGAGTCTCACGGTAGTTAGTTTGGCAACTGGGGAGAAGGTATCTGTGAAGTCGATTCCTGCTTGCTGGGTGAAGCCTTGAGCTACTAGGCGAGCTTTGTGGCGATCGAGGGTACCATCCGCTTTATACTTGACTTTGTAGACCCACCTACATCCAACAGCTCGCTTGCCTGGAGGTAGGGGCTGAACAGTCCAAGTATTATTTGCCTCAAGGGCTGCCAATTCCTCAGCCATGGCCTATCTCCATTCGGGATGAGGAACAGCCTGATGATAAAATGTGGGTTCATAGATAGTGGAGACTTGCAGAACAAAGTCTCTATACTTGGAACCAAGTTTATCATAAGAGAGGTGAGATTGCATGGGATAGGTAACCTGGCACTGATAATGCTCAAGATAAGCAGGAGTCCTAGGAACCCGAGTAGACCTTCTGATGGGCAAATCAGGTGGAGCAGGGGGCAAAGGAGGAGACTCAGGCGCTAGATCAGTAGGTGCAGCATCAACAATAGTTGGAGGATCCGTTTGTGCAGGATCAACAACTGCAGGTACAGACGGGGAAGGAACCGTCACCAGATCAGGAATGGGTGTGGGAATGACCATGTCACTGAATATATCAGGGGAGGGACTGTCATTGGGAATGGAGTGATATGGATAAATTGTCTCATGAAAGAGAACATCTCTTGAGATCAAGAACTTGCCAGTTTTAATATCATACAGCTTGTACCCTTTGATTCTGGGAGGGTAACCCATGAAGACACAAGGAGTTGCGCGAGGGCTGAACTTTGATCTGTGGGATGGAATGGTGGAGGCATAGCACAAACAACCAAAAACCCGCAGAGAAGAGTAGTCAGGTGCAACTGAGTGTAACAACTCGTAAGGAGAGCAGTTTTGCAGGCTTGGTGATGGAGTTCTATTAATGAGAAAAACAGCTGTGTTGATGCATTCACCCCAAAAAATAAGGGAACCTTGGACTGATACAAGAGTGCCCTTGCTACATTGAGAAGATGTTGATGCTTCCTCTCAACTACTGAATTCTGCTGGGGCCGATAGGGACAAGAAAATTGGTGTGAAGCCCCCACTGATTGCAGAAAAGAATGGAGGTGAAGCTCCTTAGCATTATCGGACCGAATGGCCTTAATGTTTTTGTCAAATTGAGTCTTGACAAAGTGAAAGAAACACTGAATCAAATGTGTGGCTTCTGATTTATGCTTCAATAAGTGAATCCAAGTAAACCGTGTGCAGTCATCAACAATAGTAATGAAATATTGATTGCCATCAAAAGTAGGATGCTTAAAAGGACCCCTTATATCACAGTGTATAAGGTCAAAAGGAGATTTAGAGTGATTGTTATGAGCTATAAAAGGAAGTCTATGGAATTTACACAAAGGACATATCGCACAAGATTGTGTATTAGCATGTAAAGGGAAATGTAAAGACAATTTATTTCTAACAAGATGCAAAATCTTATCAGATAGATGGCCTAAACGTGCATGCCAAAGACTGAGAGTATTACTGCTAACAGCATTACAATGAATGTTATTGTGTATGGACAATATAGAAGAAGACTTATTTGAGCGTGTGGCAGGCTGGTAGACATAGAGGCCTTGTTGAAGGACACCCTTACCAATCACCTGCTTGTTCTGTTTGTCCTGAATCAAGAAGCCAGAGTCAGATAAAACTATAGAGTATGAAGAGTTTTGTAGTAAAGAACTAGCAGAAAGCAAATTGATGTGAAAATAGGGAATGTAAAGAACATTGTGAAGAACCAGACCAGACCCTAAGAAAACAGTTCCTATAGCAACTATTGCAATCTTGGAATTGTTAGGGAGCACAACAAATCTATTAGACAGATTTTGATATGTATCAAAGAAATCTAAAGAGGAGGCAATGTGTGAAGTTGCTCCGGAATCAAGAATCCAAGAGCTAGACAAAGACTTAGATTGGGGAAATTTAATAGAGTAGCTCATACCAATAATAGTGTTGTCTCCTTGACCTGAACCTGTGAACGATTCCCTAGCCATTTGAGCTTGAATATAGGAGATCAACTGGTGATATTGTTGAGTGTTCATGGGAGGATCAGGTGCTGAATCTTGATCAGTAACCTGATTGACCAGTGTTGCAGGTTTCTTGCCCTTCTGGTAATCAGGAGGATAGCCATGGAGCTTGAAGCACTTGTCCTGATCGTGACCAAGAAAACCACAATGAGAGCAGAGAGGGCGATCTTTCTTGCCTTTAGACTGTTTCGAGCTGGCAGGAGATTGAATGGCATAGGCAAGCTGAGAACCAGAGGGTATGTCAACATTGCTGACCTCTCTTTGCTTCATCTTGAATCACTAGAGAGAAAACCTTAGTGATTGGGGGAATTGGATCCATGGACAAGATTTGACCTCGCAGGGAAGAGAAAGCATCATTCAAACCCATCAAGAAATGCAACATATATTCAGTTTGGCAAAAAGTAACCCAAGGATTGATTCCATTACAGGTGTAGGTATGAGCAGGTTTGAGTTCTACCAAAGATTCCCAGATAGACTTGAGTTTGGTATAGTAAACACTAACCGAAAGGGTACCTTGCTGTAATGCCATCAATTCACGCTTGAGTTGGAAGAGGAGGGGGCCATTTTGCTGATCAAAACGTTCCTTGAGGTCATTCCAGATTGCAAAAGCAGTGGTGTAGTGAAGAACACTAGATTGCATTTCCTTAGAGATCGAATTCAAGATCCATGACGCAACAATGTTGTTGTTGCGTTGCCATGCCATAAAAGTTGGAGCATCAGGGGCGGGTTCAGTGATGGAGCCGTTCACGAATCCAAATTTGTTCTTTCCAAGAAGCGCCATCTTCATGGCCTTACGCCAAGAACTGTAATTGTCACCGCAGAGTGGGTGAGAAACCAGAACTATACCTGGATTGTCCGAGGGATATAGAAAGAAGGGATTGACACTTGGATCATCCATGTGAGCCATGAAGAAATTTGAAGAGAGCGCTTGAACAACGCAAGCGAGAGCTGAATCAGAGAACGATGATGAGAGAAAATCAGAGAATGCGGAGGAAAATTACTACTGATACCATATTGAGATTGCAGAAGCAAGACCCCTAGAAATGGAGAGCGAGCAATGTGCTCTGAGAACTCTTTCATATAAAACTAAAAAATGAAGAATGATCAAGTTGCATTTACAGAGACAAGAGATCCTATATATAACAGGAAAAACTCTTAACTAACTATTCTAACTAACTAACAAAAGAGCTAATTATTGTAATGGCATAATAACTGTAAGTTAGTCCACGTGATACATTAAGGCCTCAATTCACACAAAGATACAGAGACTGTTCTTTAATCTATGAGGTATAGGTTATACTTCAATTTGGTTTTATGTTTCTGTGATCCATGCTTAACATTTCAATCTCATTGCTTATTTTATCAATGACCATAAGGGAAATGGAAATAAAAAAGGATTGCAACCCGGTTCCCCTAGGAGTTTAATTTATTAATTATTTAAAGATTAAATTTTTCAAGTTACTTTTCTATTTACAAAATTATTACATAATTCTAAAGTTCCTTCTTTGCAGTAATGGATTCTTTATATTGTTCAGTAAGTTTGAAATGTAACATCTGTTTAAAAGGAGTGTTTTAATAATTATGACTACGAGATACTTGATTAAATGTTCCAAAAAAAAAGCACAAAAATATAACGTTAAATAAGTTCTTATAGTTTGCAAAGGATAACGACTAATACTTTTTTGGGTTTGTTCTATTGAAGGTTTGGAAGAATCATCCACTAAGCTCTTGAAAGAAATGAAATAGAGAATGGGTAGTAGTCCAAAACAACTACTGCTCTTTTATATATCATAAAAAATAACTTAGTTGCTCTTCTTTTGAAGTGGACATGTTAATGGCAGAGGCTGATCAAATATTAGTGCAACTGTTGTCTAATGTAGCTTACGGAGGACATCCAGCTGCTTTAGAATTTTACTTTACCCTGATTATAATGAAGAACATAAGGAAGTTTTACTTTGAATAAAATGAAAAATCATGCTTTTGCTATTTTTGTTAATCCTCTCTAGGGATGATTAATGATTGTTCCCTTTCTTGATTCTTTGGATCCTCTCTTTCTAAATAACTTGTGGAGAAAAATAAACATTGTGGGTTTGACTTGAATTTTTATGGGTCTAATGTGTTTTTTTGATTTTATTGCAGTAAAAAATGACTTCAGATCTAGAACTTCAAATTCTGGAAGAGGTGGCAAAGCACAATCTAATCAAACATTGGTGGCTTATCATTTCTAGGAAGTTCAACTTTTGTTTCTTTATTTTTTGTTGTTGAAGAATTTCTATATTTCCGTGAATGATTGAATCTCTGAACTGATTGAGTTGTTCACACATAGAGAAATGAATATGCATTAAAAATCAAATAAAATTGTGGCTTTCAACATATGCTTTTTGGTATTTATAGAATAATTTGATTCATTTTTTTATGATAAAGTTTGATATGTTAAATGGTGTGGTTACTTGTTTTCTATATATAATTCTAGAAAAATAGCTATGCTCGGTATGTTTAACAATTTATCCTTCTAAAGAGTGTTTTTATTAGATAATTTAACAACTGTCAATCTCTCTCATCATAAAATGAGTTTTCAAGGAATATTGTGGAAAAGGGCTAACAACGAGCAACCTATAATGTTGGCTCTCTACTGACTTTCTATTCATTTAATGATGATAGTTTTACTTATAAATTTTGCTTATTGTTGTAGGCTTATTTAGCAGCACATAAGCCACCAAATATAGATATGGCTGAGTAGGAGCAGTTGGACATATCCATTTAATTTGCATCACACAATTCTGAGAATGATTTTTTTGTTAGTATAGTAATGATCTATTCAAGTTCTAGGATATGTATTTGATATCATTCAAAGGTGGGGTAGCATATGGTCGTTGTGATCTGCTCCTGATTTGTTTTTTGATGATAAAGTTTGATATGTTAAATGGTGTGGTTAGTTGTTTTCTATATATAATTCTAGAAATGTTAAGATAGCTATGCTAAGTATGTTTGGCTATTCATCCTTCTAAATAGTGTTTTTCTTAGATAATTTAACAAGTGTCAATCTCTCTCATAAAATGATTTTGTAAGGAATATTGTGGAAAAAGGCTAACAACGAGCAACCTATAAAGTTGGCTCTTTACTGACTTTCTATTCGTTTAATGATGATAGTTTTACTTATAAATTTTGCTTTCCTCTATCATTTTAGTTTTGCTTTTTCACTTCGTGTCCGTAGTCTTCACAAAAACCTTCGTCCTCTAATTTTGGAGCTATTGTGATACTTTCTATACCAGGTATTGTATATTTCTACCTTACCACATGTCTTAATTTTAGTTTTTGTTCTTTTATTTGTTTATATTTAACATAACTACTATATCGTACTTGGTCTGTGGATTTTAGATTTCCAATGATTATTGGTAGTTAAACAATAATGTAATTAAACTTGAGGCCCAAATGATACAAGGGCTGAACAACGGAAAGTCATGTGAAATATTTCTGTGTGCTGCATATGAAAAATTTGCTAAGTAGGCACAGGAAGCACAATCACAACGAGATTAATTTAGCATTTGGTATTAAGTATATCTCTTAAACTACACACAGAATACACTTTATCACTTTAGTTTGCAAAGAGTTTCTAGACTTCACATCAAGATTTAACATATGATGCATTATGTTCCTGATTTGTCAAGATGGTTTCAAGCAATGAGTCAATGGCTACATTCTTTGCACACAGGATTAACTTTGCAATTCTACACTATAATGGCTGCATTTGTTTATTGTTGGTTTGAAAGTTCAAACTTTATAAAAGTCAACACTTAAACACAATGATTATTGATGCCAATATACATTGCACCAAGGATAACAACAGAGAAGGATAAAAAAAGAGTTATTTATAATGTGCCAGGTACTAAACAATTAATATGGAGAAATATAAAGTTAGTAGCAACAAGAGTCACTACAACATTTTGCTTTATAGCAACAGTTAAAAAGTGTAGCCAAAACTGACAAAAATGTTGCCTAAAGTTATAGGCAACATTTTTCAATGGTAGTCTATTCCAACGTTAGCTATTGTCTAAAACAACAGTTATTCGCACCTTTTAGCCACACTTTCGGAAACTGTTACCTATTCAATATGAATAGGCAACAGTTGTCACGCAGACCTAGCGCAACATTTTTGAACTGTAACCAAAAGGAAGAACAGTTCTTAAATGTTGCCAAAGGTCGAAAATGCAACATTTGTTAACGGTAACCTTAAATTAAAGGCAACACTTTTTAATTGTATCCTTAAGTTATGGACAACATTTTTGGCTCTAAACATAACATGTTTTGAGTACAATTAACAACTGTAGCTTAAACAACTAATGACAACATTTTATTAATGTTGTATAGCCTTAATTTTGGGACGACCATCCATTTTAATTTTATAATCACATCATTAATTGTAAATATAATCTTAATTTGATCTCATACACAATTTATATACCTTTTTCAATTTTAATCTGATCCTTGATATAATATAATTTAACAATGAAATAATTCATGAATTATAGTACTAAATGGATCAAGCATAAAATATCTTCAATATGTTGTTAACATATATAGATTAAGTTTGGACATCAATCTAAATACACAATAGTCAGCAAAAGGACAACATGGTTTGATCAAATATCATACTTTGAAGTTTGAGTGTGGCCACAAAAAAAACATCCAAAATGAGTATCTACTTAAAGAGAAAATTAGAATCAAAATGCATCATCTTGCAACTCCTCATTTGTATCTCCTCCATTGGGACCTTGCTGCATAAGAAAATAAAAGAAAATGTCAGTAAATTACATATTGCCTATCCTAATAATCCAAATTTCACCCTCATAAGAAAATAAAAAATATGTCAGCAATTTTTTGGTAATGTCTCAGTAGTCTCACATTCTATTCTAATCTACGAACAGAATGCTGGTTGAAAGTTTCAAGAAATTTAAGCCTTGGCTTCTGTCTAGTCGAGATCACTCCTATTTAGTCATGCAATATGCTCTGTTTCACAATGTCCAGCATTTGAAAATGAATATAAATGCAAGCTTTAGACCCAATTTAGCTTGTCAACTCCACACACAAATTAAAACTCAGTTCATGAAATGCAATTTCTAGGCAAACAAAAGGACAACGACTATAAGATATGGTTGGCACTATGCACTTTAACCTATGCCTAATCTGTCTTCCATTTTTTTTAAACTTATGGCTTTCAAGATTTTCAGAAGAAATATCAAAGGATGTATATCAGTTACCTTTCCTAAATTTGGAACATGTGTTGATGTAGAAGAATGTACATATGGCTGTCCAGTCACCTTTTGCCCACTATTTGCATCTTCAGGAGACAATCCTAACAAATCCTCCAGTGATTCCATACTAATTCCAGGATTGCATTGTTGCATCAGGGCCTTAAAAGCATATTGAAATTTACTCATCCTATCTTCCATATTCAGAATTTTTTCATTTAATGAAGTGACCTCTCATTATGTGCTTCTTTCAAAGCATTAATCTCTGCTTTTCGCTTCAAAAAAGTTTGTGTGACAGTTCTCCCATAACAGCGCATACCTCTAGGATGTTCTTTCCCGAACACAACTTGAAAGGCATCTACATTACTTTCCTCGTTGTTCTCTATCATTTCTTCAAGTTGGGACTAGCAAAAAATTAAAACTAGATGTTATCTAATAATCTAAACAATGTTTAATGAATATATAAAGCAATTTATAATTTATTTTAAGGATAGTTTTCAACTTACGATTGCATTTTCAGTTTCTACATCCAATTGTTTTCCTTTATTTCCTTTTCGAGTTTCAATAAACACTTTTGCTTGGGTGGGGATTGCATTTTCCTTTGCACGCTGCACAAAACAAAAGAAAACCATTATATATGAATGATGATGTTTACAAAACATGTTGGCAGCATAACAGTGAAAAGTATGAGACTCTTGCAGCAACCAGCTTAAGGCATAAAACACACATGAGTTATGCCTAAAAATCAAAACATGTTTACAATGACCAAAACGCGGAATCTACGTCAAAACATATCAAACCGGAGCCTAAATATCAGTAACAAACCACAAAAGAATGTTACCAATCCTTCACGGAGTATGCCAAAGTTTTTTGAAGGAAAGGTAGAGAGGGTTGAAAAAAGCCATTATATCTCTACCAACATCAAAATTACGGAATACTATTTTCTTCCCTAAGCCACTACATCCTTGATGATAAAAGTGTCATCAGTTAACCAGGAATCATTCATACATGCATTTCCAGGATCCCAAAGGAACTAAGACTACATCAAACTAACAGAATTTACTAGTGTGATATACTCCCTAGAAAAATGCTAGCTAAGAAATTTTACTCATAAGCAGGAAATATGTCTTTTGTTAGACAAATTAATTCATCAACTTTGGCAGCAAATTAAGGGAGTGTTAGACAACTAAACAAGTACAATAATAATATGGAATCTCATTTTTGTAGGTATACCTATCTTATTTATGTGAGTCTATCATATAAGAAACACTTATGATGAACCAAAACAAAAACAGGCTGAGACATAGAAAGAGGAATTAACATATAGGGAATAGGATAAAGAGAATAGACACCAGAGCATTTAGGATTTATGAGAATCATAACAATAGCCTCACTGTAATGCTATAGGAAGTAGACATAGAAAGTTAACTGCCCCTAATTTGCGCAATCATGGTATGATGTCTAATTGAGTTCACTTATGATGCCTAAGTGAGGAATTGACATAGCAAACTTATGGATCCTCTCAAGCCAAAGCATAGAGAGAGGGGGCGAGTAAGATTAAGCCTTTAATAAATAAACCTGCTATTTTTGAATAATCTGAAATATTGAGAACAAAAACTGTAAAACGAGAATTCAAATTACCAAAACATAAATAACAACAAATGTCAAAAACTGAAACTATGCTATGACTAGGAAAGAATCCAATTCCATGAAGGAAATCTCAAAAATACAAAAAGGTATGAGCTCTGTACTCTGCACTCTGCATTGGAGAACTAAATCAAAGATTGAGGCTAAGGTTGGCAGGGCGAGTGAAAATGAAGGTGCAGCAGAAACTGTGAGTAATGCTGATATTTCAGTCTTCTCCATAGATGTTTCATAAAGAAAGATGAAAAAAGGAGAAGACACAATTAATTTCATCTTCCTACTTCATAGTTACCCTTACCCTTTTCTAAGACAAATATGAGGTAAGCAAAAAAAAAAAAAAAAAAACACACATTCATTTGTTTGTGCTCTTCATCCTATACTGTTACTCTAATTTCAAGCTAATTAAAGTATGAGAGGAAAAAATTTGTCTTGGATGAGATTCGGTCAGAAAAATTGGTTCATTTCTACCTAACAAGCAGACACTAAGGCGCTTTGAAATGTGGTTAGCATAGTATCAACGGTAATAAAGAAAAATATGACAAATAAATCTTGAACTCAAAATGGCAATTCAGACTCAAAACAACTCTAAGGGCATATGACAGGTTGCAGAACAAAGGAAGCAAATATTGAATTCCTCTACTTTCCACAGTAGAAACTTTCCCGAGAAAATCCCAATTCCACCAACAAAAAAAAACCTAAAGTGAAAGTAGAGGAAATCCCAGAAAGAAAATAGCAAACCACCGCACAGGGAAATCCTAGACTGAAAATAGCAAATCACAGAGAAAGTCGCGAGGGAAAGTCGCCACACACACTCACCGCCCTCGCAATAACCACCGGCGCATACCACCGCACAAACCACCGCACAGAAATCAAAGAAGAACGAACGAACGAAAGAAAAAAAAAATACTTACTATCGAAGCAACGAACAGAGCAATGGACGACAGAGCAAGGGACGACGGAGCAAGGGTTTGTGTTTTCCCTAAAAGTTTCTTTCTGAAATTTTGTTGAGCAGGGTAAGGAACGAACGAAGAAACTGTGTTTTTTTTAGCTGAAGGTTTTTTAATTTTAATTTTAATTTTTATAATTTTTTAATTTTAGCTGAAAGTTTTGTGAATTAGCGCAACTGTGTGCTTTGGAGGGAAAAAATAATAATCAATTAGTGTCTACATTTATAAAGGAATAGTTGTGAAATGTAGCCTTTTATAATTAATATTGTAACATTTTAAAACTGTTCCTAATCAAAGATGAGGGAACAGTTATTAAGTATTGCAAAAAAATTATCGTAGTAACAGTTGAAAACTGTTCCCAATTAATGTTAAGGGAACATTTATTTAATATTGCAAAAGAAGTGTTGCTTAAAACATAGCTTATGTGGCAACAGTCGTAAAATGTTGGTTAATATACTTTTAGACAACATTTTATACCTGTTGGAAAAAGAGGTGTTACCAAAAGCATAAAATGTTGTAGTGAGTAGATTTTGAAAAGATAAAACAATAATTATGTCAGAGCATGACTTACATCATGTGAAGACTTGGGGTTTCATTTTACTGTTGTGAACCATATACACCTTTTATTCTTCTTATATCTACGCAAGTATTTCGTTTCCAAAACCTTGTTCTTTTTGTATCTTGGCTAAGAGTTTGCTTTGATGCTAAATTTTCTTCTCTGTGAATTATTCAACACAAGATGGCACGTGAGATTCTTGGTTTGTGCCTGCATATATAAAACTACTAATATCTTTTCCTTTTTCCACATAATGCCTTTATTTTGTATAATTGACTTGAAATTCAGATCAAAGGTCATATGGTTTATCTTATGGAACTTCGATTTTTCACTTCATCACATGTTATGGACATAACAAGACAAAGATAGCAAGACACATAAAGCATTTTATTCATACTCTGAGTGTATCTAGAAGTCATAACTACCCCTTGGCCAACTCAAAATATCAATCCAGTAAGCCCACTAATGTGGAATAGTGTTCAAGGATACATTCATGGAATTACTCTACTTCTCTACATTTTGATTTTTATCCTTTGTTGAGATTATGCAATAGTATTACATTTTCTCATTTTTGATTACTCATTCTGATTTCTAATTATTTTTATATCTTCTGTTTTGTGTTTTCATTTTTATCCTTTGTTTTCTGCATTTTTTTTCTTTTGTTGAAATGTGAGAGTCTTCTTAAATGGTGTTTTTAGTGTTCCACATTTTATACAATGTTTGTTAGATAATAAAAATAGATATAAATAGTTAATAAACTATAGATTTATGGAAGATAGCTTTGTGCACAGCAATAAATTAAAAGAATAATATAGCATGGTAATTTAGTTCAAAGATGTCTTTAGTTAAATTGAGATATAGAAATCAGGCCAACTGCATTACAGGTCAAAGGTTTTCATTCATCACAAGTCTTCATTTCAGCAATTCAATTCTGTTTCATAGCTCTTAAGGGTACAGAGTTAGCCCGCCCACCCCCCCCCCCCCCCCCCCAAAATGAAGTATAGAGCTTCCTGTTGATTTATAGAATAAGTGGTATGAAAGCAAGATTAAATTCTGTGATCATTGATAGGCATCTTTTGGGTGGGAATGTAGTTGAAGAAATGGTGCCTCTTCCTTTTTTAAATGTGCATGGTATCTAACACCTTTTTATTTTTTGATATAGAGTGAGCAACATCCAATAAAGAATGACCATCACACTAAGTTCAATATATTGAAATTAAGGCACTAAGCCCCACCTATTATCTTTTAAAACATTGAAATTAAGGATCAATGCAATTGAACTTCAAAATCTTCAAGTGGCATGCCTTAGGAATTAGATTCTTTAATTTAGTAGATAAAAACTCAAATATTGAACTCACTATATTGATGGAGATGGAATCATACATGAACACGGGAAATTTTGATTTTTTTTGAAAAAAAATGCTAAAATTTGAATTTGAGTTGTATGCATTTGGTTAAAGCCAACACAATTTTTTTGATATTTGTCCCAATTGCACACATTACATTTTTGTCTCTTTTGCTCCTGTCATTGTGAATTGTGGTTTGCATATTACAAACTATCCTATTCTATATTGTGTATCTACTTTTGAAAATCAATTACATAATATGAACGGGTGCACATAATTGAGTAGAATAAAAAGCAATGGGATTATGGGAAGCTTTTCTGAATTGGCTATGCAGATAAGCTTTTCTTGCTATCAATTTGAGATTCCAATTCTTCATTGTTTAAAGATTATATTTTACATTATTATTGTCCTAAAATTAGTTTTAGAACCCATGACATTCAAGTTTGCAGTTTCTATGTTTATTGGCATTCCATTGATGACCTGTACAGGCCAAAATAAACTTTACAACTATGATCGATCAAGTTAGAAGAGACACGAGTTAATCACATGTTCATATATGGGTTCAAACTTCCAATTTTGTAACAAAAGTAATTCTTTAAGATAGCTTTGATACCTGTTGAACTTGATGTGATAACTCTTTATTTAATTTCAAACTGTTATTTATATTAGTGTGTTCATATTTAGATTCTCCATATGAAAATAACAATTGAAATGAATTATGTTATCCTTGAGCATAACAATCAATATGAACAGATGTTGAGTGTCATGTGATATTGGTCCCTACTATCATGTGATATCCATTAACTACTTATGTGTCTAACAGAAGGTCATATAGTCATCTCAAGTGATACTCAATGACCTCTAGATGGCATGTTAGCATATGATTCCCCTAAAATTTTCTTGAACCCTAAAATAATTTATAGTTATCTACCCTAAAATGAATGTTAGGGACTAAAAAATGTGATATTAAATTTTAGAGGGATGAAAACAAAAAAAAAAATAATTTACAGGGATCAAAAGAAAATTTTTTCATTTTAGCGGGACCAAAATTAGTAATTTCATATTTAAGAGGAATGAAAATCGAAAAAAAATTTACAGGGACCAAAACCAAAATTCGCTCTTTTTCTAAGGACTAAAAATATATTTAACCCAAAATATAATAATAACAAGGGTTAAATATGTTTTTAGTCTCAAGAAAATGAGCGGATTTTGGTTTTGGTTCCGGTAAAAAAATTTCTTTGCTTTTCATCCCTCTAAAATATGAAATTACTAATTTTGGTCCCTATAAAATGGGCAAATTTTGATTTTGATCTCTATGCATTGTTTTTCTTTGGTTTTAATCCCTTTAAAATTTTATATCACCTTTTTAGTCCCTAGCATTTATTTTAAGGTAGATAAATATAATTCATTTTAGTGTTCAAGAAAAATTTTAGGATAATCATATGCTAATATGACACCACAGAGGTCATTTGGTGTCACTTGAAATGACCATATGACCTTTTATTAAACACATAAATAATTAATGGATGATTAATGATAGTAGGAACCAAAAACAATGATTTTAGATTTTAGAAGGACAAAAACCAAAAAATTATTTTTACAGTGATTAAAATCAAAATTCAATCATTTTATCGGGATCAAAAACATATTTATCCCTAACAACGAACTAGATTCCTTTCCAATTTAAATAAAGTGTCAAATTATTGTTATAAATTAAGTTATATCTTGAGAAATTTATCTTGCTCTGTCACCTAATTATTTCTTCCTTTTTTCTCTATACCTGAAAAGGTAAGTACTTGGAATGGTTGGACTTTGCGCCCAATATTGGGTCGGATGATTTTGAAACTGTTGGGGCATCGTCGTATACCAATTTGATATTTTTAAGGGATAATTTAATGAGCATTTAAATGATTGATAATTTGTTATCATCTGTTGCTTTAACATTTTGGTTATGTATAATATTTTACAAGTTTATGGTCTTCAATTATTAACAGTATCATACCACTCAGTACAATGTTCAATCCAGTTATCTTAATTCAAACAAAGAGGTTGTATAGTCCACCAAGAGGATATGTACACCAAACCATAACACCCACTTAACAGTTGTTCCATAAAGTCATTTTTCCCAACAATTTTACTTTCATATTAGGAGATACCGTTTAAACTCTTCAAATACTACACAAATACTTATTCGTTTATCTTTTAATGCATTAGTTTTTACATTTAAAAAATAATTTTTAAAAAAAAAATAATACACCCGTGCATCGCACGGGCACATGATCTACTTATAACAAGTTGTATAATTACCATTAGGTCCTAAAACTTCTAACCTATATTCTAACAATTATAATTAGCATTCTAATTATAATCAGGGAGAATAAATTAAAACTAATTTGAAATACGAAGGAAAGTTTATCAAAACCTTGTTTAAGATATTAAATTCTCATTTACTAAAAATAGGATGTTACCTAAAGCTCTTTAGTTTAATTTTTTTAGTTTATGTGAGAGAGATATTAGGTTTTTAGTTCATAGTATAGGTTATGTTTTTTTTTATTTATCCATGTTAAATTAGACTTCTTTTTATTTATCCATTCTTATATACTAACCTAATTTATTATTTTTTGTCTAAATAGACATACATGGTTGATTCAGCAAGCATTTCTCCTTCTCCTTCACATAGTGGGTCGAGTGGTGCACGTCCCAAAAAAAGGGATAAATCAACCACAAAGTTGCGATCGTTAGCCCTAAGTCGTTGTGGTGATCAGAGGCTTTCGATTGAGTTTGATATATATGGGGGGCCATAGGGCCGAATGCTGACAAATTCACCGGTTTTGTGGCCCTGGAAGCTCGAAACAGGGTTAGCATTTTGATTGAGGAATGGGCTCAAGTACTGAATATCGTGAAGGATCAAATTTGGTCTTCAATCTTGGTATTTTACTTTTATCCTCTCTATTTGTATTTATTAATTGTATTTACTCATATTCTTATCATACACTAATATTTCCTCCATTTTGTTTTGTAATGTAGTTGACCTTTGATGTCCCGAATACTCCTGAATGTAAGAAGAAATGGCTTTCTTATGCCGTGAAGCGGTGGATGGGGTTCAAAACCTATTTGGCCAATAAATACATTTTTGAGAAGAAAGATGACAAATCTTCACTTGACACATACTCTTTCATTGATCAGGAAACGTGGGATAAGTTTGTTATAAGCCGACAAGACCCTACTTTTCTGGTTAGTTTCCCGTTATATTTTTTTTTTTTTATAATAGGCCTATCTAATTTATTTATTTAACTAAACTGAGTACATGTTATTTGTAACAGGAGAAATGGGAAAAGGCCAAGGAAATCCAGAAAAAGAATATCTACCCCCCACCATATGTCTCGTGGTGGCTATCGTATGGTTCAAAAGAAGATTATGGAGGAGAAGCTGAAAAAGAAGCAAGAAGAGGCCAAAAAGAAGCAAGAAGAGGCCGGAGCCAATGGAGAAACAGTTGTTAATCCTCCATCTCCACCCCAACGTCATGAATCATAGATGGAAGCTCGAAAGACAAAATCGGGAGATTTTAGAGCTGAGCCCACACGCCTTTTTGCCGAAAAGATTGTAAGTAATTAATATTCAATTCTACTTGTAATTAATAAAGTTAAGTAAACACTATCTTACACATATTTTTGTGAATTTCCCCTTGTAGACATCACTAGTGGAACAAAGCTTGCAAGGATCCTTCGTTCAATATGGACGTAGGGATATCTTGAACACTGCCCTAGATAAAGACAACCACCCTAGCTTTGTAAAGGGTGTTGGAGGGCTAGTGGGCATTCGGCAATTTCACGGACCACGAGTTCATGTTGAAAGCCGAATCAGCAGCGACGAGCAGTTGCTCATTAAGCATGAGCTTAAAAGAGAGATATTTCCGGAGCTTATGGAATCATTCATAAAGGAGATGTCATCTAGGGGGCTTAGTTTTCCCCAACAAAGCCCAATTAGCCAACCTTCTCATCATGTGAGCACAGTGGGGAGCTGTGAGCATGCACATAAGGCATTTGAGGCGCCTTTATCCCAAGTATTCATATTAATTATTCAATTACTTATGTCTTCTTTATTTACAAATGACATGACTTAACTAATGCTTTACCTTTGTTGTTTAGAACATTGATAACAAGGCATGTTCGTTGAAAGCTGTGTCGAAGCCAAGATTGAATGTAGCTCTTTTGGCTGCATTTGCTGCGGATGCGCGAGATAAAGAGTTTGCTATTTCCTTGGAACACGAAGGCGCTTGTGACTTGCCAGCCTTTTTTCTCTGGGAAGGATATAGGTGACATATGCCTGGCTGGTAATTGGCTAGCCAATACCATTCTAAGTATATGTTGTACGTAAGTACATTTTGTCATGCATCTTAGGTATTTCAATATTATAATTTATTTCAATATCTTAGGTAATTAACATTAATTTATTTCAATATCTTAGGTATATTCATTGCTTATGTATTGAAAAAGACAACCAGAGTGTGTATGGATTCTTAGACCCAAACGTAATTTAGGGAAATTACGTCACTAATGGGGATGCGATGAAGACATACATCCCGAAGCTACTTGGTCAAACAAAGAAAGAGATTTAACTAGCACCAATACTTAGGAGTGGCCATCGGCAGTTGCTGATACTTCATCCTAGCCAGCATCGCGTCGTCTTCTTATGCTTGTTGCACTATAATCCGGCATCTGAATTGAAAGACGCGATTGACATGTAAGCTTTAATTTAATTTGTAATATAAATTGCTTTTACTTAATTGACATGATTTTTTTTTTAATCATAGAGCTATGGTTGCAAGTAGCATGACTTGTGTAGATGGCAAAAGTAGGCCATCCAAGTAAAAAAGAAAGCCTGAATGAATTATCCCACGCGTAAGTAGTTTATTAGTTCTTACAAAAAAGTTTATAATAGTAATTATTATTATATAAGTTTACTTGATATTCAATTTCATATTCATTTGTAGTCTCGTAGACAAGCTGGCGGTTGGGAGTGTGGATACTACGTGATGAAACATATGTTGAACGTGGTCTCCGCTACTATTATTGATGGATGGCCTCAGGTAATAAATATAGAATTTTTTAACAAGTTAAATTATATTTGTTTTTGTTGACGAGTTAATGTTGAGTTTATTTGAACTTGTGCAGACTTTTGACGATAAAACTCTACTCACTAAAGAAGAGATGAAAGACCTGAGAGATCATTTTGCAAACTTCCTTTATGAGTATACTACGGAGCATAATATAGATATAGATTAGACTCTTAGGGATTATGTATATGATTTCTGCACATGTACTGTTGTGTTTATAATGTAGATTCTGCATATAACACTGTATGTATTGTTCATGTAATTAGTTTAGTTGTTTTGGACTTGTGATATGAATTTTGGACTTGTGTAACTGTAATGTAATTCTGGAGTAATGTATGAGTAGTTTATGGAATTCTAGACTTGTGTTGTATACTGAATTCTAGATGATATATACTGATTGATTTGTAGAGGAGGGAAAGGAATTATGTATCCCACTAGTTAAAAAAAAATTTACTTTTAACATCGGTTATTCTGAAAACCGATGTTAAAAGTGTACTTTTAACATCGATTTTAAAATAATCTAAGTTTTAAAATAACTGATGTTAAAAGTTTGATGATCAGGGTAGCTATCAGTCTTGCGGCCTTACTTTTAACATCGGTTATACCAATAACTGATGTTAAAAGTCACATCCCTTGAATTAACGTTACCTCCTTAACCAATGATAAAAGTTCTTTCTGCATTAGTGACAGTTCAATTCGTTGGCGTTTACCAGAGGATACTACTGCATGTCTGCATCATCATCACCAGCACAGAGTGTTCGCGCTCGTGATAGTGGAGCTGCAACTGAGGCAGTTCCAACGGTAGACCCTGTAGTAGTTCCAAGAGAGACCACTATAGTGGCTCCTACAATGGATCGTTATCGCGGTAGGTGCATGAGAGTGACGACTCGGTAGAGCGTGCCTATTCACGCTCGCCCAATTCGCTCTATCCCACCTATCTCGATGGTGGAGATCGAGGAGGATCTAGAGGATTCCTCTGAGTAGTCCTTCTCAACCAATAGTTGTATCCAGCGTCTGTAGCAGTTTTTTTTTTTTTGTGGAGTTTCGTCTCCAAGTCTTTATTTATGCATTTGCCGTCATGCTTTTGTTTAGTATTTGTATTAAACTTATTTATGTTTTTCATAATAAGGGTGTATGTTTGGAACCTGTTGAAGTTGATTATGTAGTTATTTTTTAGGTTAAAGTAATATTTTGGTTCCTATAGGTAATATCGATTCTTCATTTAGTCCCTATATGTAAAAATTTATTAAAAAGGTTCTCATACGTACAATCGTTACCCATTTGATCCCTCCCGTTATGATGTCGTTTCTAATGATCCGTTAACTACTACATATAGGGACTAAATGAAGAATTTGTGCCACGTATAGGGACCGATTTATTACTTTAACCTAAATTATTGGGTCCCTATACGTGGCACAAAATATTCATTTAATCCCTATACGTGACACAAATTCTTCATTTAATCCCTATACGTAGTAGTTAACGGATCATTAGAGACGACAACATAACGGGAGGGACCAAATGGGTAACGATTGCACGTATGAGGACCTTTTTAATAAATTTTTACGTATAGGGACTAAATAAAGAATCGATGTCACTTATAGGGAGCAAAATATTACTTTAACCTATTTTTTATTATCTCGTTTGTGTAAATATTATAAGTATGTATATTTACTTTATTTTTTTCTTCCACTATTTTTGACTTTATGTTGTTTGGAAATGTGGGCCGGGAAGGGTGTTACAATGAAGAGGTGTTCCTCCTACATAGTGATTCACAACGAATATGGACAACCTACCCAAGTGGTTATAAATTATTGAGTCCACATCCAAATTGGTCCCTTCAAATTTTTGGAGATCCACTTTTAATCTCTAAAAAAAATAAATTAACTATTTAGTCCCTCAAATTTATAAATACGGGACAAATTAGTTCCTAGATTTAGTTTCGACGTCCATTTATTTGCCTACGTGTCCCATTAATCATCATACCTAATTCTTTAATGGTCTTGCATGGCCTATGACGAATTTTCTTTGTGAAAAATAAATAAAAAGTGAAAAAAATATGCACGATTTTAAAACCCAAAACACTTTAAAATTATGCATTTTTTTTTATCACTTTTCATTCTTTTTTTATCGTGGAAAATCGTTATAGGCCACGTAAGATCACTAACGGGACAAATAGGATGGTTAATAGGACACGTAGACAAATAAATGGACGTCGAAACAAAATCTAGGTATTAATTTGTCCCGTATTTATAAATTTGAAAGATTAAATGATTAATTTATTTTTTTGAGGAATTAAAAGTGAATACCCAAAAATTTTGAGGGATCAATGTTCACTCTAAATTATTTTTCGTCCAGCCAATTGTCCGACTTACGAGACGAATATCATTTACAATTTTACATTCTCGGCTTCGAATTTTAAAGTTCTAAATTTATTTTCTAAATAAAAAAACGAATCTCAGGTGCTAAGGATTTCATGTTTACATGTGATTCCATTTTTGTCTATTATTGCTTTCTCCTCTCTCTCTGAAACGTCGTTTCTTGAAGGCCAGGTACCCGATTGAGGGCACATGGTTCGGCATTCATTTGTTTGTATTTTCATGTTTAGATGATTTCTGGTTAATAGTTGCAGAAAAAAGAAAAATATCGAAGCTTCTTTGGGCTTACCAATTGCTGGTCTCTCAATTTTTTTTAAAATATATACACATACAAGATGATGGCAATTGACATATATATATAAAAGACTGGTAAGTTAACATTATTGGATGACTTTTCTGAAAATACGTGGTTGAATTATGTGATATTATTACGATGAGTTTTAGGTAAAAAATTTTTGTTTTTTCATCGGTATTCCCACTGGCATAACACCTTCGAATATCATATAATAAATTTAAGTAATCGTTTTTATAAGTACATAATTACTAAATGTGTAAACTACAAATGTGGTCTCTGTAGGGGATGAAAATTACCTGTCCATTTTGATGTATCATATCATATCACAATCAATAATATCTTGTCATATATTCTATTTTTTCAATATTAAATAAAATTTTAACTTACATGACAAAATATTATTGGTTGAGACATTATATGATACATAAAAATGGGACAGAAGATCATCATCCCTCTATAGGTAACATAGTATTTTTAATTTGATCTTTATACCAAAAAAGTTTTTAAGTTAGTTCCCATATGTACAATAATTAGTAATTTCATCTTTGTCATCTGTCAAGTATCGAATGATATCACTAACGGTTCTACGTGAAAAAAAGAGACCCACATGAATGATTATTGTGTATGGTTAAACTACAAATTTGGTTCTTATATGTGACATAAATTTTTATTGATTCTTATACCTAAAAAATTTTTAAATCGATCGATCCATATATGTACAATCGTTACTAATTTCTTCTCGGTCGTCTCCCAAGAAGTTAGGACCCAAGATAGTCAGGAACACTACCATACTTACAAAACCAACCCCTTGAGCTAGGCTATGACGGATCCCCAAGAAGGCCAAGCAATATAAACCAAGACTATTGATAATAGAATGCTAACTAGAACATACAAACTTTTCAAAATTAATATAATATTTTTTACAAGTCATCTTTGTCCAAAGTTGTGAATTTTTTGAATTCAAATAAAAAATAAAAAATTGTTTCATATTCTGAAAGATATTCAAATTGGTGCTCATGAAAAGAAATAGATTAACATAAAACTTGTCACCTGAAAACCTAAATTAACAATAAATGAAATATGACTTGCGTGAGGTAAATGAACCAAATAAAAAATGCGCATCAGATATAGAGATCAAATTTGTAGTTTAACCTTATTATATAATTAACAAATGAACTAGAACAAAATGGTATTTCTCAATTTTACTAATAGTAGAGGTTTGGAGTTTAATTCTTATTTCTTAATCTAGTAGATTCAATCTACCAATTATATATAGGTAAATAATAATAATAATAATAATAATAATAATAATAATAATAATAATAAATAAATAAATAAATAAATAAATAAATAATTAGTAGTTGTTTTATATATCCCAAAAGCTATGAAATTGTTTCGGTATTAAGCTTGTTCTCTCTATATGGAGTATATATAAACCAAGTGGTCATGGAGGTAGAACAACAGCAGAAAAACTAGGCTAGGTGAGAAATGGAAGAAACCAACAAATACGTAGTGGTAAAGCATCACATTCAGGATGCTCCCAAAGAGTCCCATTTTGAGCTCAAAACTGAGGCTTTTACTCTGTCAGTTGAGAAAGGATCTGATGATATCATTGTACAGAATCTCTATATCTCGATTGACCCATACCAGATAAACCGCATGAAAAGTCACAGCACTTCCCAAAATGCTATAAGCTTTGCAGCGCCCATAACACCAGGCGAGGTAGTCATTATTTTGTTACAAAATACTGATATAGAAGTAGAACTTGATTTAATCATTATGTAAGAATGAGTCTGTTTAGAAGAATGGATGCTATATTTGTTGAAGAATTGTTTAATCATTTATAATCACTCTGTTCTAAGCTTGTGTTATTCTACGTTGGCACTTGGCACTTTCCAGGTTATTGATGCAGTTGTTATTGGAAAAGTTGTGGCTTCTGGGAATGCTACGTTTGAGAAAGGTGATTTAGTTATGGGAGTGTTTACTTGGGCAGAGTACAGTTTAGTTAAAGAAGCAAGCATAATAAACAAATTAGAGCCCTCTGAATTTCCCCTCACATATCATCTTGGAGTTCTAGGTAGGTATTACAGTTTGGCTTTCTTTTTACTTTCTTTTTGTTTGTTTGGTTTTTTTTCTTTTTTTCTTTTTACCTTTTTATCCTTATGTTTTATGTGACATCCTGAGTCTACTGACTATGGGTTGGCGAGTGATGAGGCGTGTGCCTTTCGAAGAAAAGAGTGTATTTGACAAAATAAAAACAATTTTAAGGTTTTATTAATAGGCAAAATAGGTAAATTAGTCTTATACGTTTTTTTTTTCATTTCGATCTTATATGTTTTATTTTTTTCATTTCAGTCCCATATGTGATTCTGTCAACAATATTAGTATTTTTTGTCAGTTCCTTCATCACGGTGTTAGTTTTAGGAATACGTAACAAATGGACGTCAGATAACGTAGAAGCCACTTAGGATTCCACCGTTAACATGAGAGATGGAAATCAATTTTAGGATTAACGTTGTTGACGGAACCAAACGTATGAGACTGAAATGAAACAAATAAAACATGTAGGACCAAAATGAAAAAAAAAACAAAACATATATGACCAATCTATCTATATATTTTGCCTTATTAATATTCGAAATAAATAATAGAGAATAAATTATGTAAATATTTGTGTTATCTATTAGCTTTAGATGCAAAGCTTACTTATACAAAGGGGTGTCAATATATAACAGAAGAAAGTAAATCAAATTATAATTAACGTGTATTCCTAATTATAAACAAATCAAATCCATGGTGGAAATGTAATTCCGTTTAGTGGCTAGTTTTATTAGTTAGTGAAAGTGTAACGAAATAAGAGTTAGTTGGAGTTAAAAAAAAAAGAGTTAGTTAGTGTTGATAGAGTTAGTTAGTGAAGTGATTAGATGATAGTTAGTTTATTAGTGAAGAATAGCTATCATAGTGTGCGTTATAAATAGACTTAGTGTTGTGATTAGTGGTGTACAAGTGAAATGAATAAAGTTTTCATTTTTTAGTGTATCTCTTCTATCTTCTTCCTCTCAATATTCTCTCTATGTGTGTGTGCTTGTGCTTATGTTTCAACATAGTATCTAGAGCTACACAATTAGGGACCTATGATGGTGTGTCCATGGCTACTGTGCTTGGGTTTGATGAGGATTTTCCAGTTTCCTTGCCAATTCTTGATGGCAAGAATTTTGATCAGTGGGTCGCGACGATGAAAGTGATCTTCAGCTTCCAAGATGTATCAGATGTGAGGGTTGATGGTATGCAGGATGAGGCTGACAGTGTAACTTGTAAGAGAGATTCTAGAGCTCTCTTTATCATCCATCGATCAATGGGTGGATTTTGTCTATTTTGAAAAGATTTCCACAACAAAAAGTGCTAAAGAAGCATATATGGGAAATCTTACACAAAGCCTATGGAGATATTGATAAAGTGAAGAAGGAAGAGGACTCAAATGTAGAAGTACCACAATTTCCTTCGCAAGATCAGTGTATATAGTATCCACAACCACAGTATCAGCATTCACAACAAAGTTCAATGGGGATTTATATGACTAGCAAGGGTACTATAGCGCAACCATTACACATGGGGGGCTGGTGCTTCATTGGATGTTCCATTTGAAGATATTAGTCATGTGACATTGTTGCAGTCACTTGGAAGAAAAAGGATGGAGAAGAGTGTTCATAGGAGGAAGAAGAGGTTGATCAAGAATCGGAAATTTGCTGCTTTCTCTTTCTGCAACACAACACAAAGATGGGATCTTGAATGCTCATTTGGGGTTAAGTGGCGTTGTTGGTTTGATCTTGAATTAGTTGCCCGTTGAAAAGCCAGGAAACAAGCATACCCAAAGGAATTGGAGAATAGAATCTCATGAATGGAAGAGGAAAACGATGGCTGCAACTTCAACCGACATGGGATCATAGTGGTGTCCTGCAGATGCGCTACAGCGTCGGAGTGGTCGGGTTCCCCGGTGCTATATGCGATGGCGATTGGGTAGCAGAGAAGACACGGTTGTGTGCGCAATTGAGAGGATGCACTCTCGCAATGGGAACTCACGTGGTGGTTCTGTTGTATGAGCGGCGGTGGTGGCTCCATTAAGTCAATTGTTGAATTGAAGCAACTGTGCTTCTGGTGTTTACAGCCACCATGAGAGAGAAGGAGAGTTACAAGGTGACTTCATAATTTTACCTAATGGGCAAGCCCAAGCTGATCTTAGTTATGGGTCTCATAAGGAAGGAGAGAAGAGTCAGAAATTTCTATTATTTCTGAAACAAATGAGCCAAACCCAATACTTTCAAAAGAGACTATGGATTATTAAAGGAGATGTTGGGTGTGTATTGGTTATTAGGCCCAAAATAGTGAGAAAGGCAAAATCTACATCTTGTAGACAATGGGATCCAGGAAAGTTTGGAAATAATGAATTATGGGGGAGTGTTGGCAATGTAATTCAGTTTAGTGGTTAGTTTTATTAGTTAGTGAAAGTGTAACAAAATAAGAGTTAGTTAGTGTTGATAAAGTTAGTTAGTGAAGTGGTTAGATGATATTAGTTTGTTAATGAAGAATAGTTATCATAATGTGCATTATAAATAGACTTAGTGTTGTGATTAGTAGTATACAAGTGAAGTGAATAAAGTTTTCAATTTTTTGGTGTATCTCTTCTATCTTCTTCCTCTCAATATTCTCTCCATGTGTGTGCTTGTGCTTATGTTTCAACAATCCATAAGATTGGTATAATCGATTTCAATATGTGCTCATAATTAAAAATGTGTTGTTAAATTTGCAACATATTTATTCTTTTTATCTTAAATATTGATACGCTGAAAGAAAATAACCCAAAAAATAATAAAACTAAAAAAATGCTTGTACTAGTACATAGGTGATTTTGTTTTTCCGAAAGTGCTTTTTATATGTTCCTCTCCTTTTCTTTTTTATAAAATGTTTGGTAAGGACTAAATTAATGATATTAGTAGGTAGTGAGTTATCACTCCGGGACTAATGATATTAAAACCAAAGTTAACAGCATGGACTATTTAATTTTTCTCAAGGCAAATTTCAATAAAGGAGCATTTCTGATAATAACTAGATTATAGTTGCACTAAAAAAATTAGTTTAATCATTAGTTCAAAACAAGTAATAATCAAAATAAACTAAACAACCACTTATTCAATCCCTATCTAGTATGACGTGTGTAAATATGTTATTTATCTACAACAAAGTCACCAAACTACTCTTTTACAGTAACTCTTCCTTCTTGTTTCAACGTCAGTACCGCTTATGTTTGAGAAGTGAATTCTATTTGTCCATTCTTTAATGCAGGATTTAATGGATTATCAGCCTATGCGGGATTTTTTGAAGTGTGCCGACCCCGAAAGGGTGAAAAGGTATTTGTCTCAGCAGCCATCGGAGGAGTTGGGAATTTGGTAGGGCAATATGCAAAACTTTTGGGTTGCTATGTTGTTGGCTGTGCTGGGAGCCAAAAAAAGGTCAGCTTAAGGATTACCCTTTTGAACCTAACATGGATTTTTACTTGAAAAGCATATATAATTTGTTGGAACACACGCTCTCGGATTGTTAAAGATAAACCAACGGCAAACACATGCACACATGCGAGAAAGAAAAGAAAACAAGATTTACGTGGTTCGGCAAATAGTATCTACTTCCACGGGAGCTGTTACGGCTGTGTTTCACTATGTCAAATAGGGTTACAAAAGCGCAGTATTTATACTGATTACCACTACGATAGAAATTACATTAATAACCTTTTACTGACCCTCGCCAGCTCGGGCGTCGGCCCAACTGTCAGTATCTATATGAGCCATACTCAACATAATTAATCCATGACTAATTTGTTTTAGGTGGCATTGCTGAAGGACAAGCTAAGATTAGATGATGCATTCAACTACAAGGAAGAAGCAGATCTAAACTCCACTCTAAGAAGGTTTATTAGTGGTGGCAAACAAAATCATAAACCCATTTATGAAAAAATAGGCTAACATATATTTTTCGTCTCTTATTTTTATTTTATATTTAATTTGATCCCTCTATTATTTTTTGTTTCAAAATGGTTTCTTATTTTGTAAAGTTATACGAGGGTCCTTTTTTTATTTTTCATTCTGAAATGGTTTTTTATTTTGCAAAAGTTAAACCCATGTGGTTTCTTTTTTTGTTTTAACATGGTCCCTTTTTATTTTTTTTATTTCGAAATGATCTCTTCGTTTATAAAAGTTATATCAATGTGGTCCTCTCCATACCATAATTTAAAGGGCAAAGACTACATTGAAACCTAAAATAAAGACAAGAGATCATTTCGAAATAAAAAATAAAAGACGAACGAAATTAAAATTTAAAATAAAGATAAAGAATCAAAAATACAGTGTAGCCAAAAAAAATATATCAAAACTAGTACTTTAAATCGCTTGCGTGTGATGTAGTTATTTTAATTTTTAGGTACTTTCCCGATGGAATTGATATATATTTCGACAATGTTGGAGGTGAGATGCTAGAGGCAGCAGTTGCTAATATGAATGCATTTGGTAGAGTGGCTATATGTGGGGTAATCTCTGAGTATACTGGTGGTGGAAATAGAGCTTCACCAAACATGTTGGACATTGTGTACAAGAGAATCACCATCAGAGGATTTTTAGCGGCTGACTTCATGAAAGTTTTTTCTGACTTTATGGCTAAAACGTCAGAGTACCTTCGTACTGGCAAATTGCAGGTGATTGAAGACATCTCATCGGGTGTGGAGAGCATCCCTACTGCTTTTGTTGGACTCTTCAATGGAGATAACATTGGAAAGAAAATTATTAAATTAGCAGAAGAGTGACGAAGGAATGAGCAGCAAATTAGAAAGAGAATATAAAGTGTAATTCATGTCGCTCTAAGAACATGGCGTATGATGAACTTTATCCTAACAATAAGACGAGAATTATATTATGCTTTGAAACTTTTTTCTATAAATAAAAAGCTCTTGATTTTCCCAAAGATCAAGTATTCTCTATTTCAAGATTTTCTTGGAAAACTTCCCGATTCAAGAAACTTTTTTTTAAAGCAAAATTAGCATGCAAAGCCACGAATAATAGGAAAAGAAAGACATCCCAATTATATTGACACCTCAAACCCGATTTATTATTTGCAACACATCATAAATTTATTAAAAAAGAAGATAAAGAATACAAAAGCACGGGGGACAGGAATCAAAACCCATGGAAGAATATCATCTAAATTTATAATTAAGAAGACTAAACCTATTGTGGTAAAAGTCTTCACAAATAAAGCTAGGAATAAAATCCTACCAAGTATTACTCCAAAATTGGCTAACTTATCAGCATAATTATTCCCTTCCCTATAAATATATATGAGATACCTTTAAACCTCATATTTTTTATTTAAAAGAATACAGTTCTTCCATCTAGTTCGAAGTTTCCAAGGCACAAGATTAGGAGAAGAAAAGCCATCATCAGCAAATTAGAATAACATTCTAACAAAAATTATGCCACCTTTTGTTACGAGCCATCTCAGAATGTAGAGAAAAAGTAATATCATAGTAGGATGCAAAACAACCTAACATTGCAACACTTTTATTCCTAAAAATTCCACCACCACCAGCATGCCCCGGAGATCCTTTGGCAGCCCCATCAGTATTACATTTGATCCAATCTCATAAAGGGGAATCCAATCAACTTTCTTGATTGTTGGAGCTTTATTGGGGTGGCTCATTACGGTAAGACTTGAGAATAGAGAAATCAACAATAGAAGCGTCTAAATGTCCCTTAGACAAGTTACTCGATATGGAAGTTGAAGATATGATCATATTGATTGCAGACCTCCAAGGGATAGTTTGATTGTAAAATCTACACTTGTTTCTACAAAGCCAAATGAATAAAAAAGACATTTGTAATTGTAGCCAGAATAACCTTTGTTTGAGAGGACCAGTTTTTATTGCAAATTGAAATAATTGAAAAGATAGAAGATAGATCTATGGCAGAGTTAATGATGGAGCTTAGCCAATTCCACATATTTCGGGCAAAGGAACAATTAAGAAACAAATGTGAAGTAGAATCATCAGAGATGCCGCACAAATTGCAAATGGAGACCGTGATGTAGACTCTCATCTGTTGGGAGCCTATTATGAAGCACACACCACACTAAGAAGGATCTAGATGGGGAACAACAGCTGACCAAATCAATTTGCTCAATGGAACTGAGTTCTACACAAGATGTAAATGAATAATATCCTCTTTGAATGATAGTGAACCCGAGTCATTATCAATCCACATTAATTGATAATCTTCATCAAACAAAGGAACTGTGACTTGCATTATAGCAGAAACCAGAGCAGGAGATTAACAGACAAGTCTTGAGGAAGCAACCACCTATTTTCTCTAATAAAATCAGAAACCGATGCCTGCAGGAAGCTGCGCAAATGATGAGGGATGTTAAGAATCTCCACAATAGGTTGATCAAGGCATCTATCCCTCCAGAAATTAATCGAATTGCCATTGTCAATCTACCAAGCTGAGTGGGATAAAATAGTGCTGATATGAAATTTAATACCTGGACAATTAGAGGATTTGACATAGTTGACAATTAGGTCCGTTGAGTTTTGATTTTTGGGCCCAGGGCTGGGAAAATATTCCGGCCCGAAGCCGGGAGCAGTTCATGACCATCCATTACCTTAATCCTCTTCGTAATCAAGATTAAGTCACTCTCACCTTTTTTCACCAAAATATCTCTACTTTTACCTTTTAGAGGGGGGAGACAAGATTACTTTATTAAAGTACTTTTGATTTATCCAAATCAAGTAAGATGTGCTCTCCTTTGGACAACACTTGTCCTTGCACATCACCAACCCTTCATCACCATCTTTTTCCATTCATTTTGAATTAAAGATCCTAGCCTAATACCTAAAAGGCCACATAGCCAAGTGTAACACCCTACTTTTCACCTTTATGCTTATATGTGTTTATCTTGGTTGATGTATGTTATCTATAGTTGATATGCTTGTGTTAGATGTTAGGGACATGTTTTGGGATAGTTAACCTTAGAACGAGCCAAATCAATGAATCTGATAGGTGAGCATGCCTGTGCTCCTGTCCAGCACGCCCGTGCTTGTTGGGCAACACGCTCGTGCTCAAGGTCTGCACAGCCGTGCATCACGCGCACATCAGAATGCTTTTTGGGCTCCTTGTCCATACTACAAGAAAACCCGCTTATACCGACGACCTTTTACCGAAGGTCAACAGACCGTCGGTAATCCAACATATATATGAATTGGCGTATACTACTTTAGACTATACTAAAAGAATAGTTCTATTTTATTGTAATTGGTTTGATCCATCCATTAGAGGCACAAAATTGAATCCCAAATATAATACGATGGACATCCGCATGGTTAGCAGATATCCGACCTTTGATCCATTTATCCTAGCACAGAATGTGAGACAAATGTATTATGTCCCTTACTCAGCAACCCGAAAAGACAAACGAGGTTGGTGTTTCGTCATCAAGACGAAACCAAGGGGTCGCATTAAAGCTGATGATCAGCAGGAAGATGTGCCTTATCAAGTGGATGAAATGTCTCGTGTAAATGAAGACATTGAAGTTGAGCGTATTGTTGGTTAACGGGACTTGGAAGCTGCTGGTGAAGAAGTGGATACTGATAACTTGTCATCCGTTTAGGAGCATTTGGATGAAGAAGACGAAGTCATATATTCAGGAGAAGAAAATGTTGAAATTAGATCTGAAGATGATGGTGACTTTTTGTCAAATTTTGAATAAAAATTAAGATCATGTAACCTTTATAATTAGATCATGTAACTTGTCAAACTCTGAATAAAATTTAGATAATTATTGTTCTATCTTAGATGATTATTCGTAATTATTTTATTATTTTATTATTTCATCTTAACATTAAATTGCTCTATAGACACATGGCATCGGGAGGACCTGATCCACCACCACCCATACTACCCACAGGTGGTAAGGGTAAGGGTGTCGACACTGCTCCTCGTTCAACTCGTCGTCGGACCAGGGCACCTCGCATTGTTACTCGTGATGTTGCAGACGGTTTCGTGTCTATCCCTTCGACATTTGCCTCTGCGGTGTCTACACTCCCATCACGCCCGCTTGCACTTACACAATGACCACATACACCGTGAGTAGCACCGCCTCCACCGGCTGCACCTACTCCACCGGTTTTACCTACGCCATTCACAGCATCTGGGATCGATATGATTCCCACCCCGGGGTTTGAGACATATACACATCGGGGCGCTTCTAGTTCAGCTGGTGTGGGTGCATCGTCACCTGCTCATCAGGCTATGGAGCAGGAGCAGGAGTATAGTCCCGGGAATACACCCTCACCTTCAGAGGCGGATGCAGAGGAGGAGGAGGAGGTTGAGGTCATGGCCGATGGTCGACCTATCATCAGGCCATCTGGTAAAGGGTAAGAATTAATAAAATAAATTTATTCAATTTTAATTATATGTTTTTACTTGATATTGATTCACATGCTTTTACTGTTAAGGTTACTTCCTTCAAAGGTAGCTTCGAAGAACATCACAGTTGTTATTGAGTCGATGTTCCATTATCCTTGGTTCACATGGGGACATCTCAAGGACAATGAGAGGCAGAGTTTCTTTGACGCTTATAGAGTAAGTTGTAATTTTCAATTTGCTTAATATATTTTGGTTTATTATTTCATAAATTATTAATATAATAAATTACTATTTATGTCTTTCTAATGCAGACAAAAGTTGCTCGGAGAGCCGAGCATGAGGCATTGGTCGAGAGGAACTTTCACGTGAAGGCCTCCCATCGCCTATCCGATATGTTTAGGGACGCTCGCTTGAGGGGCGACCTATCCTCATGAATGGGAGATGCAGTCTGGGATGCCCTACGCCGCCACTGGGCTACTGCTGATTTCCAGAAAAAATCAGCCCAAGCAAAGAAAAATAGGGCATCAGAGAAAGGTGGGAGTCTGCACACAGGAGGTTCCATCTGTCAGGCGGAGTACTTTGAGCGTCTGGTACATTCATACCTTCATTCCTATTTAATACATATATTATTCGTATTTTTTTTTAATTATTGTTTACTTATAATTAACGAGCTCCACCGCCACACCTATACTAGGAAGGGTATTGGCGAATATGTAGATGAGCGCTCTAGGCGCACTCAGGTAATGCCCCATTTATTTATAGTTTTAAAATGTATGGTTTTATTATATATTATAAATATCTTGATTAATTTGTTTGATTATGCATAACAGGAGGAGTTCGAGGAGAGGATGTCTTAGGTAACAGGCTCTTCCTCCACCCCACTTGAACCCGAGGAGGAGCAGCAGCTTGCACTGTGTGTTTGGGCAGAGGTTGTTGGCGGCAAGAAGAAAGGCCGTCTTTACGGTGCAGGAGACCTTTCCTGTAACTATCGGAAAGGGTCTTTGCGCTTGGATATCAGCGCCACAGCATCCATCGGAGCCAGTCGCCACGCTAATTAGGAGATTGCTGAGCTGAGGCGAAGACTAGTTGAGTCCGAGCGGCGTGCCGAGGAGCGTGAGTGTCGGATGGAGCAGATGCTACAAACCATACAACAAATGCAACAACAGCCCCCTATCCAGATGAGCCGACCGATCGCACCGGGGCCGACGATGATGAGGACTCTTTCGATGGTCTTATCCAGTCGCCTCGTCATTATGATAGGGATTATTAGATTTTCATATTAGTTTTTTTATTTATATTTCTATGTATTATAAGAACATATGTTATTTATCATTTGGATATAATTTTAAATTTTTTTAATGTTATTTTTAATTTTATTTTGCACTATTTATTTAATTAATATTTATAAATAATTAATAACCAATAAAAGTATTTAATAAATATAAAATATAATTAAATATTAATTAATTAATCAATTAAAATATAAATTAAAAAATAAATAAATTATATATACCGACGGCCTGGCCATAGGTAAAGTACTTAGGTTATTACCGACGGTTAAGCCGTCGGTAATGTGGATGGTCATTATCGACGGCCAAACCGTCGGTAAGTTTACCGATGGTCTAGCCGTAGGTACGACGGCCAATGCAAAAAACTGTCAGTAATAATTACCGAGGACTCTCTTTTCGACGGATACTTGGCCGTCGGAAAGTTACTATTACCGACGATTTTTGGTGATTACCGATGGCCGTCAGTAATGAGCTTTTTTCTTGTAGTGTCTAGCCCGTTTCGCTCTAATCCTTTTCATATCTCTTTAGTTCGCCCTAAACCCTAAAGTTATCATTCCTAACTTCATAAATAGCCATCTTCCCTTTTTTTCCTGGATTCGCATCGAATTCCTTGAGCGTCCTTCAAGTTTCCCAAATCTCCAATCCTTGTTTCGAGTGTTCTTCGTTAAGAACACATCCGTTGGTGTTTGCACTTGCGATTGGAGGATAAACCATTAGTTTAGTGTTGATCTAAGGTAAAGTAACCAACCTTATTTCATTCCTTCCTTTCAATTATCTAAGTTGAGTGTTGAACCGTTCTCTCTCTCGAATCAGACTCCAGTTATTGAGTGCTGGTGTTGTGAATGGCAACCAAGTGGATTAGTCCCCTAAGATCTAATCGAGGTAATCTTGTAAACCCTTGTCACAATTCCCTTTCGTTTCTTTCAATTGGGAATTAACTGTCCTTTCTCTTTTTGACGTTCTTGACCAAAGCTCGTTGAACCCATTGGAAGAAGTCAAGTTTGGACCTTTGCTCAAGTTTGGCTCTTAGCCAGGAATCGTCATACCAGGTATGGGGAGAAGGAATTAGTATGAACATATAGGTTGTGGGGTAGCGTAAGATGAGGGTTAACCCATAACCCTTTTTGTGTGCTATATGCCTTAATTGATGTATGAATCCTAATTGTCATTGTTGATACATTAATGATGATGATGATTATTCATATGTGGTTATATGATCTTGGCATGTTTATATAAATTGGTTAATGATAATGTTTGTTTGTATGTCATGGTTATATGAGTTGATATGATGTCTGTTGTTGTTAATTATGTTAATCAAAGATATACAGATATTAGTGCTGAACCTAAAACTAGGATTGATTAATTGATGCTCACAAAACATGAACATATTGATGAAGGGTGCGATTGATGCCCAATGGATTAGTCAAGAACCTTAGGTTTGATTTGAGTGTTTAGAACCTTGAAAACTCTAAGTTTCCATAACTGAGAATGCTACAATGGCATTGAGCATGCCCATGCTCAGTAAGCAGTGAACGTGCACGATCGTGCTCTAATCCAGCACGCCTGTGTTCATGTAGCAGCGAAGGAGTACACCCGTGCTCAAGGGCAGTACGCCCCTACTTCGCAAACGGAGTTTCAGTAGGCCCATGTTTATAGTGTGCAATGTAACACCACCCCAACCCGGTGTCACATTTTACATCCCAAATTATCTTTTTTGGTTAATTAAAAACTTTTTTGAAATTAACTCTGTAGAGTAGTTGCGAAAATCTGATACCAAAGTAACACTTTAACAACTCGAATGAAACAAATTAAAACTCATCATCTATAACAGTTAGTTCAAATCCTCTATAAGGCGTACATCTTTTCAATCTCTTAATACACAACATATTCAGTTACAGTCGAAAGACCTGAATTAAACATAAAAAATCGTAAGAGCTGGTCTCATAAAAAAAATACACTAAGAACAAGAGAACATACTACCTAACAGCCATTGTACAAATGAGACTGGGTCTCGTCATCAACAGTCCACACATCTTCGTAGTCGACATCAAGGAACTCAAGCTACAGGGTCCCGAAGTGACCCAGAGGACCGTTGGGAAGTATCTGTACACGTATCCAAAAACACAACAGGGTGTCCAACATGTACAAGCAAGGGTGAGATACTTGTTCACAAGTTTATCATAATAGCCACACAAGTAAAACAAGTACAAATAATACATCGATATACAACACAGTCATGCTATAGAATATCAACATTCAACATAATATCACAACAAGATAATCTCACTCTGTGGGATCTCATCCATTCATCAAGATAAGTTAAAAGAATGCATGAGACTTTAATCAACTTTCTAATTCATGTTCTTCGGAGATTCCTAACTTCCCTTCATCGAGCGATAGGCCGCGAATACTCCCATAACACAATTGTCCTCATGAGTCGGCCACTCAATTTAGGTCCGAACTCCAATTGTTCAAGGGTATCACGTCACAACCATATAATGAATAGTCCAGTCTCTGATCGAGTTCATCCATGTTGGGCAGCCCATTAGCACGAAACGGGGTTGCGATGCCTCCGGCCCCTTGTGGAGTCTCGAACACAGGATTCCCCTATAGATCTAGCGGTCTTAACTGACTCATATTCTCAACCACTTGGATTGTTGCTCGTTTCCAATGGCCAGTCGGCCAATTCATGTATATAACTCATGGTTTTCTGTTTTTTGTTTTCTTTTTCGTTTGTTCTTTCTTTTTTTGTTAAGGCACACAGCTCATGACTTGTTTTAAAGGACATTTAGCCCGTTCATTCAAAATGCAGGACACGTAGTCCAAGTTCTCAATTCACGAAGTACTAGGCCGACGTCGCGGACACTAGACTCGCATATAGGACATTAAGTCCGTTCATTTCAAAACACAGGACACATAGTCGGGGTACTCAATCCACAAAGTACTAGGCCAACGTCGCGGACACTAAACTCACATATAGGACACAAAGTCCGTTCATTTCAAAACAAAAGACATGTAGTCCGAGTGCTTAATCCACATAATTCTAGCCCGACGTCTCAGTCACTAGATTCATGTGCTTTATATGCGTGAAGGGGTAATCACCTGTTTCATCAAAATTTCGTTTTCGTTGATCAAATCTTGAAAACAAAACTCAAAATCTCTTTGCTATAGACCAAAACTCATTTTCGCTCTAAAACTTATTTTCACAAAAAAATTTCTTTGCAAAGCTATTTCTAGAGGCTTAAATCCTCTAAATTCATTTTCAAGAGGATTTCTACTTGAAAAGTCTTTTCTAAAGGTTCCATCATTTGAAACATTTTTCTAAAGATTTTCATTGGAGCAAACTTTTCTTGAAAGAGACTTTTTCTTTTTGAAAGGTCAAATACTTTGAGAAGGTTTTTACTGTGACAAAACTAAAATAATTTTCAAAGCTTTCTTTTTTTGTACAACATGTTTAGAAAATAATGATAAAGCAACTTTTCACTATTTTCCTCACCAACTCTCAACTTCCTAAGTCTTATTTGAAATTCCTTTTGAATTCTTAACTTGGTGGCTTTTTAGTAAAATTGGTCATTATACCATTTAACTTAAAAGCTTTTCATTTCTCAAACCAAAACCTTTCTAAATCTTTGATTAAGACTTTTAAGTAGCTTAATCTTTCATTATCAAGCTATAGCCGATGCTATGCTCTCAACCAATTAAGTCAAAAATCACAATTCAATATATACATATACACTCATCAAACCTCAAAACCAACATCATACGTATATCTCATCCAAAGCAATAACGCCACAATTCATGCTTCAATATCCAATCACATATTCACCAAATAAATCAAGCATATCCATCACAAGAGAATCATCAATATCACTTCAAACAACATACTCACAATCATCCAACAAACAACCTTATGCGGCTATCAAACTCATTGGAGTTAATCTCCCCTTACCTCTTGAATGTAATTCTCCGGATGAATGTCATCCGACTCGATCCGCAAATCCTCCAATTACTCGCCCGAACACTCGACACCAACTACATTCACACAATCAATTCAAACTTCAACAATCACAAAAATAAAATTCCTTATCTTTTAGAAGCTAGGTTCGGCCATGGTGATCCAAAATAGGCTAGAGATGGCTAAAAATTTCTAACTCTTGCACGAATGATCCTTAGGTATACCTAACACTAAATCAAGTCTCTTTACACAAAAACTTGAAACAAAAACCCATGATTCCTCTGTAAGTCTGGTATACAACCTAAGAGGGGGGTGAATTAGGTTGAACGATTTTCGAGTGACTTTTAGAGATTTTTCGTTCTTTTGTTTTATGGATAGATAGATGGAGTTTGATTGATAAACAAAAGTAAAAGGATAAGGAAGAAGATTGAGACACAAGAATTTATACTGGTTCCCCTAACCACTTGGGTACATCCAGTTCTTCTGACACCTGCAGAGCAATTCACTATGATAGAAATTCTTGTTACAAGCAAGCCTCACCCCAAGGCTCCCTAACAATCTCTATACAACAAGATAGCACCCCACTATCTTTTCAAACCAAAACCCAACACAAGGATGAGTTTAATAATTGTGAAGAATGGTAAAGCATATGGCTATATCAGATCAATATCACTTTGTAACTATACAACTTAGTGCTCAAGAACTTTTTCAGAATATGAAAATAGTATCAAAGTTCTAGGCAAGAAAGTTTTGAAGGTTTAGAGCTTGTAAAATGATATTGAACTCTTATGATTGAAAGAATGAAAGTTGTGTACGTTCTGATGTAAAAGAAAGGTATATATATAATCATCAGATTGTGTCTAAAGCAAGGTGATCGTTTGGCAACTTTCCAGGGACCAAAACACACCATTTGAAATCATAACGTTTCAGAAAATTTGATTTTGAAACAGTGGTAATCGATTACGTCGTTGTGGTAATCGATTACATGTGTACGTTGAAAATCAGCTATTCAAAAATTTAGTTTATGTAATCGATTACACCTTTTAGGTAATCGATTACATCCACATCACCGAGACTTTAGGTAATCGATTACAGCTTTGAGGTAATCGATTACTGCAATTAAAAAAAAGTTTTTTCTTGAGATTTCAAAAGGATTGCTTCAACACTTAACTTCGAAAATAACTTAGATTAAGTTTTAAACTTAAGGAATGATTTGTTTGAGCACATCTAAGTTATATAATCTCAGCTTGTAATATGTCAAATATACAAACCATACTTACAGAGAATTGACAATACATAATTAAAGTCTCTGTAGAATCTTTGACTTGATCTATCGGAGGCTTTTCTTCTTTTTGATCAGCAATCTTGTCATCATCTAAACCCAGCCAAGTTTAAGAAGGAAATCTTCTTCACATCCTCATGCTCTAGGGTTCGGCCATCTTATAAGAAAATAGGCTAGGGATTTCATTTTGCTTCAATCTCTTGGATTCAATGATCTCTAAGTATGGTAGAAACCTAATCAATACTCCTTAATCAAAAATTTGAACCAAAATCCATTCAATCCACTAGGTTGAGGTTCGGCCAAGCTTTGGGAAAAAGGGAAGAAATTTTCTTTTGGGTTCATGCTTCTAGTTGATCATTGTATACATCATAGTGAGTTCAAAGAAATTGGTTTCATTATCATAGGATTTTTCTACAATTTTCTAGAGATTTTTGAAGTTTGAGCTTAGAACTTGAAAACCATTTAAATCATGGTTTGAAAACAAGAAATAGATGAATAACATGAACTCATAGATCAAGGAGAGTAATGATACCTCTTTGAGTGATGAAAATGAGCAAGGATCAACACTTTCTTCACCAAAAATGGTTAAGGTTCCAACTTGAAAATGAGAGAAAGCTTGAGAGAAAAATGGAGTTAGGAGAAAAATGGGTGAAGGCTTCATGATGGTGGTCTTATGCGTGGGAGAGAAGGGAGGACAAGAAGGTTCAACAATTTTTCACTTAAGGGCAAAATGGACATTTCACCTAAGGCAAAAATGTAATTAAGAAAAAGGTTAGGGGCATTTTGCTCTTTTCGCAATGGGAACGCATTCAGATATTTTCAAATGTCATTATGACACTGGCATGCCTTCCTAGGTGATGTGACCTGATGTGACTTCAAGTTTATCCGTTAGCGGGTCCTGATAAATCCGTATTCAGCTCTGTTCTTTACCTGATTTAAGATTTCGCCCGTATAACTTATATTATTTCACTTTTTAGAGCGAAAAACCAATTTTACCAAAATTGTTGGAAATTCGATTCTAAACCTAAATGTTTCGTTCACGAGTCAAAATTATGTCTCCTGTCAGTAAAATCTTACTGTCAGTGAAAATGCAGACCTGGCTCCGTCTGAATTTTCAACCCAAAATTTAACTGTAACTCCTTATGACAATGTAGAGTATGAATATGACTTTGGTTTATCCAAAATCACTTTCTAAATCTCGGATAAAATATAATATATATATATATATATATATATATATATTTATATCTTTACTGTAATTGATGAACAGTAAAAATCGGGGTGTTACATGCACGATCGTGCTCATAGTAAGCACGCCCGTCCTCAGACTGTGCACGACCATGCAACTGAGCAGATTTGAGAAAACACTTCTCAGATTCAATCAAAGAGAGTTTAAATAACCTTTTGGGACAAAAACATGATAAATAAGATTATAAAATGTGACCTTGAGGATAGTTAATTAACTAAGATGATGTTAACATAATATTTAATTGTGAAGATTCTTAATGATAAAATGCTGATGTTGGTTAAGACGATAACGATGAGTTATCGCACATTGATGTTAGTTGTGATCACCTTTGATGCTTATTGGTCAAAGTTGATAGGCATGGTTAATAGTGTTAATGGAGGTGGTTGTCCATGTTGATTATGTGCTAGCATTGCATGCATTCATGACATGGAGTTGTTAGTTGGGGGAAGTTACGATGACTGGGGAGTTCGTCCGAGAGTATGACGAACTGGCCGTCTGCGGTGATTTATCTGATTAGGTGGATCAAGCGCATCTGTGATTATTCATCTGATAGTAAGGTGAATCCGCTATCCAAGGGGTTCATCCGAGAGTTTCGTGAATTGCCTGCGTTGGTGCTTATTGGCCAATGTGGATATGTAACTCCAAAATTGTCTTCCTGAGTTAGTTAATGGAACCTCATTGCATATGGAGTAGTGGAGTAGCTCTGCATCACATAGCATATTCTGTTGATGTGATATGATGAAATATGATATTGTGTAATCTGTTATATTATGATGTATTATATGCTATGTGATCATCTTGCTAACTATTCTATTGCCGTTTATGTTTATACCTACAGTTTCTTACTCCCTATCGTTGTTGTTTCTATGCATGTACCTTGGTTTATGCAGAGGATGGTGAGTAGCCTGTTGAGGGGTGATCCCGAGGAGATCGGTTGCTCGTAGTATAGGATTTTATGCTTAGTTGTTTCCGATGTATTATCGGTAGTGGTTAATAGCTCTGATATGTGACATGAGGATATGGGTTTTGTTTTATTTATGTTTTCCCGCAGTGATACATGATGATTTTTAATGTTTTGGATCATGTGGTACTTGCTACCTTTTGGTTTTAATTTATTAACTCTTAATATGATTTATTTTTATATTTATCGTATGCGGGGTAATGTGTGTCACACCAAGCACCTCCAAAAACACCAAATTTCATGCCTTTTTCTCTCACACAAGATCAAGCACCCTTCTTCATGAACACTTGAAGTTTGCTCTCTTCTCTCACCTCTAAACACCATTCGACCACCTCTCTCTCTCACCTATCCAAACTGATTTGCAACATTCTAACTCCATAGATGGAGGTGGCAAAATGGGCTACCCGACCCGTCTGGCCGGCCCGGTGCGAGTTCGGGTTTTATCGGGTTGGGCCAAAAAACCCAGATTCAATTCAAGCCCTAAAAAAGGTGCCTAAGCCCGATTCTATGCTCAAGGTTAGATTATAGCTTCTAATTTCATCTATTAATGCCTCATTTTCTTCCATAAGCAACTCAAAAATAGCATAATGATAAAAGTGCAGCAATTAAATTAAGCAAAATTAAGCAAGGTGAAAATTAAATTTATAACATAATACTTCAATTCAGCAAGCATTTCAGTAAGCATGTCAAGCAATTAATTGAGGCACTTTGCTTAATTGCTGCAGTTTCTCGGATTTAAATAAAGTTTGTATACCATTCCTAAGCATTTCAGTAAGCATAAATTCATAATTGAAACATCATAAATCCAATGAGCTCATAAAATATAAAAGCAGAACAAACTAAGTTCTTAAAATTGAAACATCATAATTCCAAAACTGAGTTCTCGAATATGAAAGTCCAACAAAAATAGAAAGTCTAGTCAACAATTAAAATGAACTTCACAATATAACACCAAAATCACCAGTCAACAAAAACAATGAGAAAGTCCAACAAAAATGAACTTAAGAATGAAAGTCCAACAGCAACAATGATATATTTAAAATCCTTATGTTTTGGCCTCAACAATGACATTTAAGCCTCCTTGAGAAAGCTTTAGATCATCAAAATTGATGGTCGCCCGCTCATCAACATCATCATCATCTTCTTCATTATCATAATCTAGAATAAAAAATTGACTATGTTATAAATTCTAATATAAATTAATTGCTTGATATTAAATCCTAAAAGTGATAAAGCTTAAAAAAACTTACCCGCAAAGCCATGTAACCAACTACGTGTGCACAAGAGAGCTTGAACCAATTCATCCCACCAAGAACACTTGTTCAAAAATTCGCGAGCCAATGCTAAAAGTCGATTATGATGCCACAAAGGTTATTGGAATGCTCAATATATCACAAGCCATCCTTGCAAGATCGGTTGGGGATGGATATCAATGACATCAAAACAAAGATGAATGAAATGCAACTGAAGATCAAAGAAGTTACGCATCTCCAGAGATCTGTTGAGGTGATAGGGGTTGTCCTGGCGGATAAAGATCTTCTATCCCAATTTCCTGTCTCATTCTCTGTCACCCACCAATAAAAATTTGACACTTAAGAAAATAAAATCACAAATCATTAATATTTGTGCTCATTCACAACATTTGATTGGTGGGAGATACCGAGACACCATTTTTTAGGACAGCAGATTTTTATCCTGTCCTGGTTATTGTGGTTATTATACTTTGTGTTTGAAAGTATTCAAAGGTTGATGAACAAATTGTTGACAAGTGACTCCAAACACAAGAGATCTTCTATCCCAATTTCCTGTCTCATTCTCTGTCGCCCACCAATAAAAATTTGACACTTAAGAAAATAAAATCACAAATCATTAATATTTGTGCTCATTCACAACATTTGATTGGTGGGAGATACCGAGACACCATTTTTTAGGACAGCAGATTTTTATCCTGTCCTGGTTATTGTGGTTATTATACTTTGTGTTTGAAAGTATTCAAAGGTTGATGAACAAATTGTTGACAAGTGACTCCAAACACAAGAGGGGGTGAATTGTGTGTAAGGTGTATTTTAAAACTTTTTGCAAATATAGCTCTTTAAAAATAAATCGTAGAAAGAAAAAGGCAATAACCTAAATTGCGATATTTAAATTGCAATAATTAAATAACTGAAATTAAAGTGCGATAAATAATTGCGATAATAAAAGGATAGGAAAAGGGAAGGAACACGCAAATTTATCCTGGTTCGGCTACCAACTACCCCAGTAGCCTATGTTCAGTCCCCAAGGTCAACCACCAAGGGTTTTCACTCAATAACTAGCTTTTAAATCAGGTTCAGCTAGAAACCTTTACAACCAAGAACACTTCTCACAGACCAGGGATATCACCTCCCCCAGTGAAAAAGCCTCAACTAAGCTTAACAGGTGCTCGTAACCTTCTGAGCACTCCTCGCAGACCAAGGATATAACCTCCCCTAGTGACAGAGTCTCAACCAAGCTTAACAGGTGCTGGTAACCTTGAGAGCACTCTTCACAGACTAGGGATATAACCTCACCCAGTGAAAGAGCCTCAAACAACCCAAGAGATATCACCTCTCTTGTCATATAGTAGTCAAAAGATGGTTTGAGTTGTTTGACTCTTACCACAATATAGCACTCTTAATAGTGTAGATTAAAAAAAATTGAAGCACGATACAATTCAAACTATATGGAGTAAAAACTCTCTCTCAATATAAGTAAAATCAAAGTGTAATAGTAGTGAGAGTGATAAAAAGATTTGACAGTTTTAGCGCAATAGGATTAGTGAGTGTGTATGGATGGCTGCCTCAATATTCCTATTTATAGAAAAACATTTAAGCCCATAGGAATTAGGTTAAGCCCACTTTCAGCATATGTGTTTTGCGCACAATAATCGATTATTTTAATTCAATAATCAATTATTCCCTTTTTGACCAAAACGCGCTGAGAGACAGTAGCATCATAATCGATTATGATAGGTTCTCTGTTTTAGAGCTCACTCACACGCATAAGAGCATAATCGATTGAAGAATCGATTATGTGTAACATCGATTAAGGAATCGATTAATCATAACATAAACATTAATTATGGAATCGATTAAGTGTATAATCGATTATAGTAATCGATTACACCTTCAGTGTTTCGAGCTTTTCTTTTCTGATATATTGATAATCGATTATGCTTATCTTTTAATAGATTATGATCATTTGTAAGCCAGCTGAATTTAAACTTAACGGTTGAAATTGATTTTACCAATCAAAGAGCTTACGGTCTATTAAGTTCATTATTTTTTTTTTTTTACTCTTTAGATTATGTGTGTGTGTGATTGATTTTAGATTGAGAGAGCTTTACTACCACTTACAACATGATCTAAACAGACAATACAAATAATGAAAATTCTCTTAACCCCATCTTGATAGACCTGATCTTCATCAAATTCTTTTCCGCTTTTTGCAGTCTAGTCCTTCTGGGATTTCCTTTTGTCTATCATCATGTTCAAATTCTCCTTGACTTCTTTTATCATTCATGTCCTTCGAGGAAACCTTTTGGCAATCATCAAAAATAAATAAATCCTGTCAAGGCATATATTCACATTCTCCCTCTTTTTGAGGATGACAAACGTCTCAAGGAGAGATTTTCTCAAGAAATGAGTTAGAGCATTTTATATATAAATATCAGAGTTAATGCGCAGATAATATGCTCTACTCCCTCTTATTCTATGCAAATTTGAAATCCACTCCCCCTGAATTATTTAACCATATAAACTCTCCCCCTTTTGGCATTATCAAAAAGCGGGAACACGATAATAGCAAGGCAAATATTCAGGTCATCTCATAACAAAGCAATAAATATGAACACCACTTGTTGAGATAAAACGGTTATTTATAATGGTGCACAAAACATTTATTATGATAAACCATTTGTGGTCTAAAAATTTATACTGCTTGTTATTCTTCCAAGTTAATATCACTTGTTGTTTTACATTTTTGCTTTTTCTTTCATGTATAGCTCATGATTTCAAAGGAAATAGGATTGGTCAAGATTTTTAGAAACATCTCACCTATTTGATATTGCATTTTTTTTTAATCATTTATAGATGAGACATGGATACATTTCAAGAAGAGAATTTTAGAGATATAGCATATATTAAAAGAAAATTCTCCCCCTTTGACCAATTACTATCTAATCCTGTATTTCTATTCTTCCCTTAAGCATGCATATATTTCTCCCCTTTTGAAAATTAATTTTCCAAATAAGCACTTCAATTTTTCATAGGGCATTGGAGAAAGGTAGAGGAAAAACATTTAATTTAAACAAGCATCATACAATCCACAATATATAATATCATAAGAGGTTAGGGATTAGGAAACTTATTGAGTATGATGTGGTACTCCTCGTTTGCGAAACACTTTTGCACTTGATTTTCTTCCCTTGAGTTTTTCCATTTCATATTGCTAGAAGATCTTTCAATGCTCATGTTTCTTCAATTCTTCTCTTATCCACATGTGCTTGTAATTCTGATAATTGATAGCTAATTGACACTTATAGAGCTCTCAAAAACAAAGGTTAGCATCAAAAATAGTTTAAGCATATCTACATGAAAGACATAGGTTGAAAGATAATATGTAAGGCATATATCATATTATCAACCAGTCATTTAATTAAGGACAAATTACTCACATATGCACTTAAATTCAAACACTTGGTTTAAGCATGGTTATGTCTCAAGATTACCAAGAATGCATGACCATCATCAAAGCATGTGTAAACATGTTGGAGCATTTCATGATCATGTAAGGGATAGTTTCAAGGATAAGCATTCATTTAGAAATTTCAAGCAAGAGAGTATAAAACATGTCTTATAATGATTATCATGTGTATTGCATTTAAAAGCATTAACACATGTATAAAATGATTTCATAAATTCCATGTATATTGCAACTAAATGAACTTGAGAGATAAGGATAGAGATCACCAATGTTGCGCTAATAATCAGTTGATAGTCAATTGGAGGATGTTGTTGTTCTTTGTGCTTTATGATATAATCCCTTGTTCTTGCTGAGCTACACATAATCGATTATGACTCCTCTGACTTTGTGCCTTCCATGTATAATCAATTATAGGAATCGATTAGGACTCCTTTAACTTTTGAGTATTCTTCCCCTATCGTATGTAATTGATTATCATAATCGATTCTAGGCTTTCTGACTTGTGTATAATCGATTATTGTGTACTTTATAATCGATTAGTTCTCGAAAATGTCAGAACTTAGCCAATTCCTTTGGAGAGAACTGTTGTCTCCTCTCATGTTCTTCGAATAACCATTTTTAAGATACCCATTCTAAGTTCTTGATCTTCAAGCACACCTACAACACAGAATCAAGTTTTGACTTTTGGTACCGAAACCATTTTGGGTCCTTGTGTGTTAGTCTTGGGCAACAAGCCCTTTGAAATCCATGCATTTTTAACATACACATCTTTATTTCTCCTAATATTGCAGATAGAAGCAGTGTGGCCTTTTCTACCACAATGAAAGCATTTTATAAAAGGACTACTAGATGTGTTGTTGGGACGAAAAACTTTTTAAAAGACCTTTCATGTATTTTAGGGTGATAACCCAAACCAGCTTTGTCATAAGTTCCTTTTTGACTCCCTAAGAGAACATTTAGATTGTCTCTTCCCATAATGAATTTTCCAAGTGTATTTTTCAAGTCCTCAATTTTATTTTTCAAAACACTGCACTCATCACATTTGAAAAAATCATTCTTTTTATTTTCGCAAGAGATGCAAGTAGAAGGTTCATTTGAAACAGCTTGCTTTTGTTTAAGCGCGTCCATCTCTTTGTTTAAAATATCAATTTTTGATTCAAGAAGAGATATGGTTTTCTTTGATGAAGAGATAATTTTTCGAAGTCTAATAGTTTCATTATTTAACTCTTCACATGCAGTAAACAAATCATCATAAGATAAACCAATTTCAGGCTCAAAGTTGTTTACCTCATCTTTCTCATGATTAGCCATGAGACATAGGTTTGCCTCCTCATTATCCGATTCTTCGGATGAGTGCATATCGTTGTCATCCCAGGCAATATAGGCTCTCCTTCCTTTCCTGTCCTTTTGTGGCTTTTTGTCTATCTTTTGGCCTCATGGACATTCGGGTTTTATGTGACCCTTTTTGCCATAATTATAGCATGTTGGATTGGAGGAAGTTCCTTCTTCCTCATATTTCTTCTGAGGATTAGAGAATTGTTTTGCTTCGCCTTTTTGCCTCATGAACCTTTTAAACCTGTGAAACATTAAGTTCATATTTTTCTCGTTTTCATCGAGGCTATCATAATCATCAAAGTCACATTCTTCTTCTCTTTCATTGATACTTGCTTTGAGAGAAAGAATTTTCTTTTTCTTATCACTTTCCTCGCTTTCAATGAGTAGATTTAGTTCGAGCTCATGTTCTTGCAATTTGCCAAATAGAGTTGCCAAAGACATAGAGGATAAATCTCTAGATTCAGATATAGCAGTAACTTTAGGTTGCCAACTTCTATTTAGACACCTAAGAATTTTATTAATCAAATCCTCATTGCTAAAGGATTTCCCAAGAGCCCTAAGATGATTTACACTATATGGGTAAAACGTTTTTGCATATCATGTATGCTTTCACCCTCAATCATCCTAAATAGCTCATACTCATGGGTCAATGTGTTCATTCGAGCCCTTTTGACCTTGGTAGTACCTTCATGGGTCAATTGAAGGGTGTCCCACATTTCTTTGGCGGTCTTGCAATTTGAGACCCTATAGAACTCATCGTAGCTTAAAGCTGAAGTGATGATGTTCCTAGCTTTCAAATTGTATTGGACCTTTTTCCTTTCCTCGTTGGTCAAAGATTTCTCGGTTTATTCACCTCCTCATTATTAACTGAATGAGTGGGGACAAATGGACCGTTTTCCACAGCGTCCCAAACTTCGAGGTCTACAGCCTCAAGAAAGATTTGCATTCTTTCTTTCCAATAACCATACCCTTCACCATTGAAAGGTGGGGGTTTGATGGAATGTTCCTCGTAATTAAAACTGTTTGAAGTCATGTTACCTCTTGAGGCAATTAAGCCCTTTAGACAAGAGTTAAGCTCTGATGCCACTTGTTGATAAGTGATTCCAAACACAAGAGGGGGTGAATTGTGTGTAATGTGTATTTTTAAAACTTTTTGCAAATAAAGCTCTTTAACAATAAATCGCAGAAAGAAAAAGGCAATACTCTAAATTGCGATATTTAAATTGCGATAATTAAATAACTGAAATTAAAGTGCGATAAATAATTGCGATAATAAAAGGATAGGGAAAAGGGAAGGAACACACAAATTTATCCTGATTCGGCTACCAACTACCCCAATAGCCTACGTCCAGTCCCCAAGGTCAACCACCAAGGGTTTTCACTCAATAACTAGCTTTTAAATCAGGTTCAGCTAGAAACCTTTACAACCAAGAGCACTTCTCACAGACCAGGGATATCACCTCCCCCAGTGAAAAAGCCTCAACCAAGCTTAACAGGTGCCGGTAACCTTCCGAGCACTCCTTGCAGAGCAGGGATATAACCTCCCCCAGTGATAGAGTCTCAACCAAGTTTAACAGGTGCCGGTAACCTTGAGAGCACTCCTCACAGACTAGGGATATAACCTCCCCCAGTGAAAGAGCCTCAAACAACCCAAGAGATATCACTTCTCTTGTCAATTGGTAACCAAAAGATGGTTTGAGTCGTTTGACTCTTACCACAATATAGCACTCTTAATAGTGCAGATTGAAAACAAATTGAAGCACAATACAATTCAAACTATATGGAGTAAAAACTCTCTCAATATAGGTATAATCAAAGTGTAGTAGTAGTGAGAGTGATAAAAAGATTTGACAGAGTTTTAGCGCAATAGGATTAGTGAGTGTGTATGGTTGGCTACCTCAACATCCCTATTTATAGAAAAACATTTAAGCCCGTAGGAATTATGTTAAGCCCACTTTCAACATATGTGTTTTGCGCACAATAATCGATTATTTTAATTCAATAATCAATTATTCCCTTTTTGACCAAAACGCGCTGAGAGACAGTAGTATCATAATCGATTAGTTCTCTGTTTCAGAGCTCACTCACACGCAAAAGACCATAATCGGTTGAAGAATCGATTATGTGTAACTTCGACTAAGGAATCGATTAATCGTAACATAAACATTGATTATGGAATCGATTAAGTGTATAATCGATTATAGTAATCGATTACACCTTCACTGTTTCGAGCTTTTCTTTTCAGATATATTGATAATCGATTATGCTTATCTTATAATAGATTATGATCATTTGTAAGCCAGCTGAATTTAAACTTAACGACTGAAATTGATTTTACCAATCAAAGCGCTTACGGCCTATTAAGTTCATTATTTTTTTTTTTTTTTTTACTCTTTAGATTATGTGTGTGTGTGTGATTGATTTTAGATTGAGAGAGCTTTACTACCACTTACAACATGATCTAAACAGACAATACAAATAATGAAAATTCCCTTAACCCCATCTTGAAAGACTTGATCTTCATCAAATTCTTTTCCGTTTTTTTCTGTCTAGTCCTTCTAGGATTTCCTTTTGTCTATCATCATGTTCATATTCTCCTTAACTTCTTTTGTCATTCATGTCCTTCGAGGAGACCTTTTGGCAATCATCAAAACTAAATAAATCCTGTCAAGGCACATATTCACACAAATGTATTTGACTTTGTATACCTCAGATTTTTAGTTATTGTAATGAAATGGAAGGTTCTGTTTTTTGTTCACTAATTCAATTTTTGGTTTGTTCATTAATCCAATTTATAAGTCAGCTGGTTAAAAAGCATTTATAATACAATCCAAAGAATCAGTAAAGTGGTAAAATGTCGATGTACCAAAATTCATTCCATCAATATACCAAAATACATCAACAATTATATTAATCATCCCAGCAATGCACCAAAACTTCTGATATGATCTAGCATAGATCATGAAGTTTTTAGGATCTTTCTTTGAATTTGAATATAGTAAACTAACTAATAATTGAAAACAATGAAGAACATCATAGAAATTGAATCTCAAGTGAGAATTCAATGAACCAAAAAAAGATAAAGAGAAGCAATTATATGAACATAACAGGAAGAAGAAAGCACAAATGGAGGGGAAAGGGATGAAGATGCCACAAGCTCAATCCATGGTGGAGGATTGGATGATAAGCCTTGAGGAGGATTCGCCACTAGAGTGTTGGAACTCTAGATAAGAATCAAAGGTTCAACTCTTGAACCAAGCTAGAGAGGATTCTCTCAACTCTCACAAATCTCAAATATGAGAAACTATACAAATGACTCATTAATTGGAAATTGGAGTACAAATGAGCCTTATATACATGCAAGCTCCACAAGCTCCATAAGGAAGAGCAAAGTGGCGCTATTCCCTTCATATGGCCGAGTAGGCCTTGCTCTATGGGCCTAGTTGGCCCAATGCTTCCTAAGCCCAAGCTATGCTATCCTGAAAGTGCTTATTTGGAAAAGCACTTTTATTACAAGTCCTAAAAACTAAGTAATCTTGGCTTCTACTAGTAGGAGGTTACAAATGGATTCCTCCTCAACTTGATGCTTCAAAGTCAACTGGTTGATCACAACTCTTTGTAATGCCTCTTGGACCTTCCTTTGTCTTGATCGGGTCATTGGTCCTTGAATGCTCTCCAAGCGTGGGACTTGTGCTCCCATGATCATATCAGCCCCTCCTTCTTGAGGCGAATTCGTCCACGAATTGTGTCTCTCATCATCTGTTTCAAAAAGACTTGAGTTAGACACATTAAAAGTGGCACTCACATTATACTCACCTGGAAGGTCAATTTTGTATGCATTATCATTTATTTTTTCCAAAACTTGGAAAGGTCCATCACCTCTAGGAAGGAGTTTGGACTTCCTTTGTAAAGGAAATCTTTCTTTTCTTAAGTGTACCCAAACCCAATCACTGAGTTGGAATAACACTTGTTTTATTTCTTTATTGACTTGCCTTGCATTATGCTTCCCTTGTTTTTCAATATTCAATTTTACTTGTTCGTGGATTTTTTTAACATATTCGGCTTTGGCAAGTCCATCTTGATGGAACAAAGAATCATCCAAGGGTAAGGGAAGCAAATCAAGAGGGGTTTGCGGATTGAACCCATAGACTATCTCTAAGGGAGTATAATGAGTGGTAGAATGTTGCACACGGTTGTATGCAAATTCTATGAATGGTAAGCATTCCTCCCATGATTTGAGGTTTTTCTTGAGGATGGTGCGTAGGAGAGTAGAAAGAGTCCTATTCACCACCTCTGTTTGCCCATCAGTTTGTGGGTGCCAAGTAGTCGAGAAGAGTAATTTGGTTTCAAGTTTGCCCCACAAAGTGTGCCAAAAGTGACTAAGAAACTTAGAGTCTCTATCTGAGACAATGCTTCTCGGGATCCCATGTAATCTAACTATTTCTCTAAAGAATATATGGGCTACATGGCATGCGTCATCACTTTTATGGCATGGTATAAAATGGGCCATCTTGGAAAACCGATCAACCGTAACAAAGATGGAATCATTCCCACGCCTAGTCCTTGGTATCCTATTACAAAGTCTATGGAAATGTCTATCCAAGGGGAAGAAGGACTAGGTAGGGGAGTGTAAAGCCCATGTGGTTTACTCTTAGACTTAGCCTTCAAACACACAATGCATTTTTCACAGAGCTTTTGGACTTGCCTTTTCATGCCAGGCCAAAAGAAATGTTCATGCAAAACCTCTAAAGTCTTCTGAACACCGAAATGTCGCATGAGTCCCCCTTGATGAGCTTCTCTCACCAACAATTCTCTAATAGAATGCTTTGGCACACAAAGTTTCTTATCCTTAAAAAGGAACCCATCATGTATGAAAAATCCCTTATGTGCCATAGCATTTATATGAGTAAAATAATCAGGAAGTCTGAATCATTAGGATACATTTCTTTTATGTGATCAAAGCCAAGGAGCTTTGTTTCAAGGGTTGTGAGCAATGCATATCTTCTAGAGAGAGCATCGGCCACAACATTGTTTTTACCTTGTTTATGTTTAATCACATATGGAAATTGTTCAATAAACTCTATCCATTTGGCATGTCTTTTATTCAATTTACCTTGTCCTTTTAAGTGCTTTAACGATTCGTGATCGCTATGTATGACAAATTCCTTAGGTAAAAGATAGTGTTGCCAAACTTTGAGACTTCTTACCAGGGCATAAAGCTCTTTATCATATGTAGAATAGTTCAAGGATGCCCCAGAAAGCTTCTCACTATAGTATGCTATAGGGTGGCCTTCTTGAAGCAAGACTGCCCCAATACCTACATTAGAAGCATCGCACTCTATCTCAAAAGACTTAACAAAGTTTGGAAGCGCGAGAATAGGTGCATTAATGAGCCTTTTTTTTAGAATGTTAAAAGAATTTTCTTGGTCTTGGCCCCATTTGAAAGGCACATTTTTCTTTAAGACTTCATTTAGGGGACTTGCCAAGGTACTAAAGTTCTTAACAAATCGCCTATAGAAGCTTGCCAAGCCATGAAAACTCCTGACATCCCCCACATTTTTAGGTGTTGGCCAACTTTGGATGGCCTTTATTTTCTCCTCATTCACATGCACACCTTGGTCACTTATTACATAGCCCAAAAAGACGGTGGTGCAAAATGTGCATTTGTCCAGATTGGCATAAAGACTCTCTTTCCTTAGCACTAACAAAACACATTTCAAATGTTCAAGATGATCCTCTTATGTTTTGCTATATACTAAGATGTCATCAAAATACACAACTACAAATTTACCAAGAAATTCCCTTAGGACATGATTCATGATCCTCATGAATGTGCTTGGTGCATTGGTAAGACCAAAAGGCATCACAAGCCATTCATTAGGTCCATACTTGGTCTTAAATGCAGTTTTCCATTCATCCCCTTCTCGTATTCTTATTTGATGATAGCCACTTCTTAGGTCAATTTTGGAAAAGATGCAAGACCCATGTAGCTCATCCAATAAGTTATCTAACCTTGGGATTGGATGTCTATATTTGATGGTGATGTTATTAATAGATCTACAAGCGGTACAAATTCTCCAAGTACCCCCTTTTTTCGGAACTAAAATAACGGGCATAGAACATGGAGAAAGTGACTCTTTAATCCATTGTTTTTCTAAAAGACCTTCAACTTGTCTTTGGATCTCCTTGGTTTCTTGAGGATTGCTCCTATAAGCCGGCCTATTAGGTGAGGAAGCACTTGGAATTAAGTCCATGCAGTGCTCAATCCCCCTCATAGGTGGTAAGCCTTTAGGAAGCTCTTTTGGAAACACATCTTTAAAATTGTCCAAGAGAAATTCAAAGCAAGTAGGCAAAGACAAAGATTGAAATGCATTGTCACTAACATCTTTGGAGTAAAGCAAATACATTGGTTGATTGGCCAATAGTATTTTCTTTACTTCCTTTTCTTTCAAAAACAAGCATTCGTTGCCAAGTTTCTCTTTAGTGGTTCGGCCTTGCCCACTAGAATGTGGCATCACATCACTTTGTTTTTCTTTTAAGCTTTCGGCCTTTTGTGAGCTTTTGTGATGCACCTTTTTTTGTTTTTCCTCTTGATCTTGTACACTCTTGGTTTTTTTCTCAAGCTCTCTTTTTTCTCTCATTTTTTTTTTTGATCCTCAGTAATTTCTTTTGGAGAAAGAGGTACAATGTAACATCCCTATTTTTCGTAACCCTAATTAAGGTGGATGGCCTTGATCAGGTATTCGTATGGTTGTGTGATTGCTTGTGTGTTAGTTTGGCACCTAGTTGGAAGTTTAGGAATAGGCTTGAACAAGGTCGGAAGTGCCTAAGGTGTAACATGAGAAACTGGGGAAGTTAGACGGCTGGAAGTTCTTCTCTCGCTGAGCTTGACGCTCAAGCATGAGAGGACTCCACGCTCAAGCGTTGAGACGCTTAAGCGTGGGAGGAGTTGGACGCCTCAGCGTGCTGAGTGCGCTGAGCAGCTGCTCTGAGTTTGGACGCGTGTGAGACACGTGTCAGGCCAGGGAGCAGGCGGAGTGGACGAGGTTCCACGCTCGAGCGTGGAGAGATCCCACGCTAGAGCGTGGCAACGCTCAAGCGTGCAGTGTTATGAACGCTTAAGCATGGACAGTAGAAACCATAAGTGGAGCTTCCACTTTCATCTTCACACGTGCACGAATTTGGAGAGCTTTTCTGCGAGTTAGAGAGAGAGGTTCTGAGTTCTAGAGTGAGAAAGCTTGAGGTTAGAGGTGATTGAGCCGCTGGAACGCGATTCCGACTACACCGTTGTGATCGCGGCGAAGTTATCTCCAACTCCAGCGGATTAGTTTCTCGATTCGCCACAGGTAAACTCGGATCCCTAACACGTGTTCATTGTGTTCTTGGAGTTCTTCGAGTCTTTACCTTTTCTTTGATCTTTTGGGCTTGCCCTAGGGCTAACACTATTGTATATGTGTTGTGCTCGTGATTAGGGTAAAGTCCGCCCTCGTGATTGCTCGTGATTCCGAGCTTGAGGCTGCGGTTGTGAAAAGATTTGGTGGCTGTTCTTGGGCTGTTCTTGGGAGAGAGGGCCGCGAGCTTGAGGAAGGAGGAGAGGGATCATCATGCTTGTGTTCGCGTGGAAGTTCATGCTATAGCTGTTCAGGTGGGGAGAAAGAGTTACACACGGCGGGGAGGCAAGCGTAGACTATATAGTTTTGTTATATGTTACGTGTGTGTAGGAGAACCCTAAACCCTATGTGAGGTTAAGCCCTGACGAAGTGCCTAGACCCTAGGTTTAGTCTACTTCGGGCTAGCACCGCTATGTTGATACCCTAGGTTAGCAGATTTATGTTGACTGGCGTGATGTATGTATGGCTGCTTTGTGAGTATCTGTTTATCTGCTGGTTGTGGTATGTAGTATATCTGCATGATAAGATGGCATGTTGTTGTATGAGATATTTACTGCTACATTGAACATACTGATATTGATGAATTTCTGTATGTATCTCGAAATGCGTGTATGCATGATAATCGGAGGTTTAGTCTGATTAGGGCTTTGACCCCGTGTTGGACGTTTGAGCTGATAATTGAGATTGAGGTTATAGTTGGAGCTGGAAGCTCGTAAGTTATGACGGGAGCTTGGAGCTCATATGGTATAGTTGGAGCTTGGAGCTCGTGTTGCTGAGAGCAAAGTTGCATGTGTCGTTATATCAGCTCAAGGAAGATGGATGACATGCATAGCATATGCATATGATGCCAAGTGGCGAGCCGTATGCCGTGAGGTATACGAGGTTGGTGCATCGAGTGCGGGTGCGGAAAACGAAAGGGAAGGACTGTGTGACCTCGGGGATATACTGGACACATGTGTACTCACAAGAGATCGATGAGGTAGCTCCTATCGTGTCGTGGCGGTCCTGGACACGTCCTACTATCCCGACTGGACCCTGAGTCTTTCCAGTTGCCGGTGGATCTTCCGAGGAGGCCCAGGTAGCCCTCTTTGTCTGGGACAGTTGAGCAGTGATGCACTCTTATGGGTCACAGCGAGCGAAACGGATTACCTGAACAAACCAACTTATGGTCCGTTGAGCAGATGAGATGTTGCCCTTAGTAGGGTGCTAGTACTGGCCGGCATGCATCGAAAGAGTATGTGTCACATCTAGCTAGGGAATGACCATGGTGTCGAGACACTGGGAGATGGTTGTGTTTGCTATATAGGCTGCATTGCTCTATATTTGATGTGCTGTATATCTTATCTCCCTGTCTTTTCTTTATATATGTATGCTCGCTCTACGAGCAGACGAGGAGCCAACGGTACCAGAGGATGGACCCAAGGAGACACCCGTTTATCACCAGAGCACCAAGGATGCCGGTGCTAGGGGATATTGAGATCGTGTACCATGACGAGAGGGGATGGCGGGTGGACCCCTCGACCTTTTTGGTTGTATATACAAGACTAGTTAGCTAGATCTTCCAGAGAGGTACTCCGTCGTATGCTGACATCATCGGACCATATCGTGTTTACTAGTTCCTTCCCTTTCCACGAATGTGGCAACCACCGAGCCAGAGAGAGCAGGGCTACCGATGGGTGGCACCACAGACTTCAGCTGTATCTAGCAGGAGGGGCTTCGTGCATAGAGGCCAGAGGAGACGTTCAGTCCGGTACATGAGGGCAGCCCTGAGGCGCCGCATAGTAGTGTCGAGTTCCTCCTCCGGGTACGAGCCTGTGCGGGTTTATAGGCATACACACGGAGAGGGACAGGGTAGCTCAGGTCATCCCTTCCACTGATGGTGAGGGTTAGCCAGTGCGTCATCTTCTAGGACTGAGTGGAGAGGCTGATGTATTTTGAGTGAGGGATGGGGAGCGCTGGTGAGGATGTCTGAGAGCCTTTCTTTTCTTTTTGGAGTCTTGTTGTATATGTTTTGTCTTTCAGTTTCAGTTGTACAGTGATATATGTATTACAGTAGCCCTACTGAGGGGGCAACCACGTAAATACTTATATAATGCATGTATATGTTTTATCTTTCCCGTTGTGCTTTACTCTGATGCATGCTTTTATGTACGTGCTTATCATGTATGCTTTATCGTTTTGCCGTTCGTTTAATAAGCGCGTAATAATATCACCAGGTTATAGTTAATAATAACTTAGTAGGCGGGTTCTTAATTTAATGGGATTATCCTACGTAAGTGGGGTCGTCTCATACAAGAGTGACTTTGTTTTTATGATGCTCAAAAGTAAACCTATTGGTATGACCATCATGTAAGACTTTTCTATCATATTGCCATGGTCTACCAAATAAGATGTGTCCGGCCTCCATAGACACAACATCACACAACACTTTGTCTTTTTAAGAACCAATGGTAAAACTCAACAACACTTGCTGGTTTACCAAAAGCTCACCCTCTTCACTAAGCCATTGCAACTTATATGGCCTAGGGTGTGGATTGGTTTGGAGACCAAGTTTGGTCACCAACCTTTGACTAGCTACATTAGTGCAACTCCCACCATCTATGATTAATGAACACAATTTTCCTTGCACTATGCACCTAGTGTGAAAAATATTTTTGCGTTGACTTTTATCTTCATCTTTGACGTGAACCCCTAAAAGTCGTCTTACCATCAACAAATCACCTTCTAATGGTCTTATCTCATTTTCTTGCTCACTTTCACTAGAAGACTCATTAGATGATGCACTTGATATTTCACTCTCATTATTACTCCTCGAGATCATTACTCTTTTATTAGGACATGATGAAGCAATATGACCTCTACCTAAGCATTTAAAACACTTAATGTCTCTAGACCTAAACGAAGAAGGAGTAGAAGTAGATGAGGGTTTTGAGTTAGAACTTGTGGATTTTTGTCCACTTTTACCCACGGCCTCTTTGGAATTGGAATTGTCACCCTCCTTCTTGAAATTGTCCTTCCAAGATGAGGAATTGTTGAAGGACAGTTTCTTGTAGGACTTCTTCCGCTTCAATTGAGCTTCCACTTTGATGGCATGATGAACTAAGTCCTCCAATTCGACATAATGATAAAGTTCCACCACATCTTGAATATCTTGATTAAGTCCTCCCAAAAATCTTGACATTGTGGCTTCCCTATCCTCTTCAACATTGGCACGAATCATGGTGACTTCCAACTCTTTGAAGTACTCTTCTACACTTTTATTCCCTTGGCTCAACTTTTGTAACTTATGATGTCGGTCCCTATTGTATTGAGATGGTACATATCTTTTTCTCATTATTCTAGTCATCTCTCTCCAAGTGGAAATAGGTTCCTCACCATATTTTCTTCTCTCTTTACAAAGTTGATCCCACCAAATTAAAGCATAGTCACTAAATTCTAAGCTTGCTACCTTCACTTTTTTTTTCTTCACTATAATGGTAGCAAGAAAACATTTGCTCTAACTTAGTTTCCCAATCCAAGTACATTTCAAGATCACTTTTACCTTGAAACGAAGGCACTTTGACTTTGATTCCTTGAAGTCTATCCTCTCTTTGATGTCTGCGTCTTCTATGAGGTTCATCATCTCTAGGTCTCCATCTTTCAAAACGCCTAGTACCATCATCATTGTTATCTGAATGAGATGAATCGTGGTGGTGACTAGAGTTATGATGCCTTGCCTCGTCTCTAGTTTCTAAGACTTCCAATCTTTCAAACAAACATTCCATGCTCCTTGTCATCCTATCAAGCTTTGTATGAAAACTCCTTGATCTTGGAGAAAGAGGAGGAGACGCCTCATTCTCATTATGGTTGTGCATCGACATGGTGCAAGTACAATGAATTATCAAAAGAAAATAAAGCTCTACTCGCAAGAACTAAAATTATTACAAACCAACAATGAATCAAATACAAATAAACGTTCAATAGAAAAGAAAATAGGACCTCGCCACTCGCTAAGTGTTTCACTCAAAGATGTACACTCGTGTTTGTCACTCTTAAAGACTTTTTAGCATATGAGCACTCGTGTCTTTTTCCACTCAAGAATCCTTCAAGTAAGGGTCATTAAGTTGAAACAAAGATTCAAGTGATGTTAATCCCAATCACTAGTGAGAAACACTCAAAACGATCATCCAAGGAGATCAAAGAATATGAAAACAGCAAATACAAAACTAAAAGGAATTTAAAGACAATCTAAAAAGGATAAACAAGAAAGTACTACTCAAAAAGAGATTAACAAGACAATAAGGAAAAGGAAAGGTGAGTTGACCAAGATTCCAATCCAAAACTTCAAAGAAATTTCGGAGAGAAACCTCAAACCAACGTGACCACTACGCAAACCAATGATTGAGCACGTTTGATGGAGCACCAACCAAGCCCGAGCCGTGAATCACAAGAACAGTTATACAATAGTGGAATATGAACAAGTGTGTGATCCAACACAATATTGTAAATTGCTTGAATATAACAATTGAATCACAATGTAATGAAAGCAATGAAGTGGCAAGTCTTTTAAACACATATTCCATTCTGACTTTTTTTTCGAATTTTTTTTTGAATTTTTCGAAATTGCACTTCTACCCCAAAACTTTTGGTATTTACACTTTTGGCCCTATGGATTTTTCTAATTTAGCTCTTTTTCCTTTTATTTTTTATTTTTTTTTTGAAATCAGCCACTGACTTTTTCTAATTGCACAAATAGCCACAAAAATTTAAAGCAATTATTTAAAAATTAGAAACCATGATCTCTCATTCAAATGGAGGGAAAACACCTTAACCAATATTTTGAATTTTCATTAAGATCAAACTAAGGTTTCAAACAAGGATCAATAAGAACACTTGATGAACACTAAATGTATAGATCTATGATTGATGTTCCAAGTTGCACACCACAAACACAATTCAACTTATGAACTAAGATCATTGAGGATCAATTAGTCATATGAAGAGGAAAGTGGAGGCAAAAATTTGGAGGAAAAAAAATTTGAAAATTCAAATATGAAGGTGGCGCCAATCTCAAATAATTTTAGATTCAAATTTTTGTTCTCTACAATGCAAGTTCAAAGAACTAGCTCATGATACCAATTGATATGATCTAGCATAGATCATGAAGTTTTTAGGATCTTTCTTTGAATTTGAATCTAGAAAACTAACTAACAATTGAAAACAATGAAGAACATTATAGAAATTGAATCTCAAGTGAGAATTCAATGAACCAAAAAGAGATGAAGAGAAGCAATTATATGAACATAATAGGACGAAGAAAGCACAAAAGGAAGGGAAAGGGATGAAGGCGCCACAAGCTCAATCCATGGTGGAGGATTGGATGATAAGCCTTGAGGAGGATTCGCCACTAGAGTGTTGGAGCTCTAGATAAGAATCAAAGGTTCAACACTTGAACCAAGCTAGAGAGGATTCTCTCAACTCTCACAAATCTCAAATATGAGAAACTACACAAATGATTCATTAATTGGAAATTGAGTACAAATGAGCCTTATATACATGCAAGCTCCACAAGCTCCATAAGGAAGAGCAAAGTGGCACCATTCCCTTCCTATGGCCGAGTAGGCCTTGCTCTATGGGCTTAGTTGGCCCAATGCTTCCTAAGCCCAAGCTATGCTATCCTAAAAGTGCTTATTTGGAAAAGCACTTTTATTACAAGTCCTAAAAACTAAGTAATCTTGACTTCTACTATTAGGAGGTTACAAATGGATTCCTCCTCAACTTGATGCTTCAAAGTCAACTGGTTGATCACAACTCTTTGTAATGCCTCTTGGACCTTCCTTTACTTTGAACGGGTCATTGGTCCTTGAATACCCTCCTAGCTTGGGACTTGTGCTCCCATGATCATATCAACTTCATTTTACCAAACTACATCATTCCATTAGTCAACCAAAAATACATCAAAATAGTATGGTGGGATAAAACAGCTAGCCAAAAATAAATAAAAAAGGCCCTTCTTCCATTAGTCAATTAGAAATGCACCAATCAGCTAGCCAAACTACTTCTTGTTTGAGTTGTTCTTTGAAGGTGGTGGCCTAAATCCAAGCGTGGAAATGAACATAAATTCACTTTTTGAACCAGCTAATCTTGTTGATTTGTATGGTCTAATCGGTGGTCATGGTGGCCGAATTGATAGGGTTCCCACATCTATAGATGTGTGAATGATGCTGGCATTGTCGGCGGTGTCCTGTGAATAGGTGGCCTAATAGAAGGTGGCTTGATAGAAGCATGTGGAGGTGAAGAGTAGGGATGGCAAAGTGAATCAACCCGCCCCGCCCCGCCATTAACCCACCCAAAACGAGGCGGGGCGGGCCAACCCGTTTTAGTCGTATGGGTTGAACCCCCCAACCCACCCCGCCTAATGCTGAGTTGGCGGGTTGGCCCGCCAAACACATAAAAACATAAATTGGATTGGCGAGTTGGCCCGCTATAAAAATTAAAAAATCAAAAAAAAAAAATCACATATTTCTTTTTTTTGGACAATCTTCATAGCCCTTCTAAAATTATTATTAAAAAATTGGAATAATCTTATCTTATAGCATATAATTCGTGTTACAAAAATCAAGACATTATTTTTTTAGTATGAAATAATTCTAAGTAACAATTAAATTAAATTAAATAATATTCTATTAATTAATAAAAAAAAATTATTTTTTAATCTGGCGAGTTGGCTTCGGGTGGGTTAAGCGGGGCGGGTTAAAGTGGGTTAGTGGGTTGAGGACCCCAACCCACCCCGCCAAATTTCGGCGGGTTGACCCGTGGGTCACAACCCACTTTACCACCCCTAGTGAAGGGGGACTTGCCCATGGTTGTTCATTCTGAAATGCATTAAAACCATGCATCAGACAACAAAAGGAAACAAAGTGCAACATAATGTATCAATAACATATACCATAAAACACAAGTTGAAAGTGAAACAGGGAAACACAAGAAGGGGGTTGAATTATGTTTCTTAACCGATTTTCGAAAACCTTTTTTTTTTTTTTAAAACAAACGTTTAAAGCAGGAAGATGAAAGAACACACTAAAACGATTATAGGTCATTAAGATACTTTGTTTTCAATCCTCAAGTTAGTAATAAATAAAAAACTTAACGAGATAGAGAAAGAGAGATTCACACAAAGATATATTCTGATTCACTCTTTCGAAACAAAGAGCTATGTCCAGTCCCTTCCTCCAGAAGGTTTTTTCCAATAAAACTCTTAGCACTTAATACAAGATGTTTCCAAGTCTCTCCAAGGCTACAACTCCAAGTATTTTACACCTCTCCAGGCAACAAGTATTCTTTTACAGACAAGCCTCTTCAGGCTCAACAAATCCTAAGATTTGAGAGGGGTTTTTCTGAGCTTTTTACAAACTCACAACAATGAGAGTATTACACGATATAGCTCTTGATAATCTGTTTACAACTTTACAATGAAAGAATGAGAAGGTTTACAGATCAAAAACTGAGAGTGAAAGCTTTTTGGCTTTTTGTTTGCACAATGAAATCTCTTGAATATTTTCTTGCTCGTGTGTTGTCTCTCTTTTGTTCTTCAGAGGGTGGTATTCTTATATCTTTTGTCTTGACCTTCTGATTTCAAAATATAGGGAGAACTTTTCCGTTTAGACTCAATCAAATATCCATTAGGCACAGATCATTTGCCAGTTGTTTTCCGTTGTGTAATTGTTCTTTCAGAATGAGGAGGTAGTAGCAGCTTGAATGGTAGCAGACTGATTTTGCTTTGATGGCCGACAAGCGTTTTGCTCTACGTGATTCTTTGCTCTACTGATTTGCTTTGTACGACGTTCGTACCTTATTTTGTCTTTATGTGAAAAAGATATTTCCTTAAAACCATTTAAGACTTTTGAATAAGAGAGTGCCACGTCATCTACAAAAAGAAGTTAGTGGACGCACAGGCAAATATATAATTGGACGCACAGGTGTTGTAGACAATTGGACACATACGCATTTGAAGACAATTGGACGCACAATAGTTAAAAACAATTGGACGCATAAGAATTGAATACAATTGGACGCATACGCATTGAAGACAATTGGACGCACAATAATTATAAACAATTGGACGATAAAGCAGTGTAAACATTTGGACGTAAACCTTTACCACTTAGTTTCTTTGGACGAAGATATTGCAGTGAGTTGTCCATTAAGAGCTAGGTGAAACTTTGGTTTTTGGAGAACTATTTGAAGTCAGAAACTTACAAAGGTCTTTTGACCTTATGGATTAGCATAAACTTGACTTCGAGTATTTTCAATAAACATATAATAACTTTGTTAATCATTAAAACATTTAGGGGTCATTAGTCATTACTGTTTTGGTTCTAACAATCTCCCCCTTTTTTATGATGACAAACATTATTATGAAGCATGTTTTTGAAACAATATAGACAGTGTATCGTAAAAAAAAAAAGCTCCCCCTGAGATTATGCATTTACATATTGAAGACATAACTCAGATTATGAAAGTATAAAGACAGGATATATAACCAAACGTTCAATTCATTTCATATATATAACAACTTTACACATTTCATTTCATATATTTTCTCCCCCTGTTTGTCATCAGACAAAAGGAATAAAGGGAGGATACAACATCATTGTCAGCAAAAAGAAATGAAAAGATTCTAAGGAGATGGTGGCGAAAAGTCAGGGAAGACGCGATGAAGATAAGAGAACAACTGAGCCATCTTTTGATCCAACTGTTTAGTGACCCTAGCTGAGATCCGATCTACTAAGTAGTCAGCAACTTCAGGAGTCATACCAGGAGGTAGAGAAGGAGCCGAAGTTGGAGCAGGGCGAGCTTCTTCAGCTGTAAAAGAGTTGACATCTTCCTCATCAAGTTGTAGTTCCACCGTGTTTCCTGACAGCGTGGAAGTAGCATCAAGACGTTTAGTGTGCTGAACCGAGCTGGCTTCCGTTTGGGAAAAAGGAACAACAACTGAAGCAGGAGAATTATCCACTGGAATCTCTGAAGATGTGGCTTCTTCATGAGAGTACCATGGAAGCAGAAGAATAAGAGGAGGTGAAGATGATTCCGGGACCTGTGATGGAGGTACGGAGGGTGGGGCATCTTGAGGTGAGAAAGGTGGAGATGGGGATGGGGAAATGGATTTTTGTGGGGAGGGAGTGAAGGTTGAGGAGTCTGATATGAGGATTTTGGGTCGAGGTGGCCGTTGGGCTACGGTTTTGATGCGCATTGGTTTTGGTGGAAGAGGGATGGTCACAGAGAGTTTAGGATTGGGGTGAGGGATAGAAGATGGTTCTTCAGAAAGAGTGGATTGCACAAAAGGGTTGGGTAAGGGTGAGGGTGAAGGAGAGACCTTACTTTTCTTTGTAAGAAGAAGAGCAATAGGAACATTGTCCTCATCATCTTCTTTGTCGTCTTCATCCACCAAAATTTTTCTCTTTCTGTATCGAGGTTTAGAGAAACCAGCTTCTAGATCCGCTTGAGAGGAAACATGAGCTTGCTGCTTTGAGCCTAAATCAGCCTTAAGCAAAGGTCCATGAATCTCTTCAACAACTGGAAGTACCACACCATTGAGCTTGATGAACTTTTCTCCATAGATGGTGTAAGCAATTCCTTCCATCATTGAGGCGAACTCTAGGCTCGGCTTTTCCTCAAATTCTTCGAACACATTTTGAGATGAAGCCTAAGTGGGTGGATCAGAGGAGAAAAGAAGAGGGTTTGCAACGTTTTGAGTTTGATGCTTCCTTTTCTTAAGACTTTGAAGATCTTCCATGTGTGGAGCTTGATCAGAAGAGGTCTGAGCTTGATCAAAAGCTAGCACAGTTTTGAGTTGCATTTTGGAGAGGTTTGCCTTTCCAAACACAGGGCTGCTCACTATTTGATAGGTGGTTTTGATGTTAGGATGAACCTTTTGTAGCATCCGATAAACCCCTTGATTTTCAAAGATGCGGGAGAGAAGGATTGCATATGTAATGGTCTTCACAGAGACGACATCAATGCAGTTTTCTTTGAAACGGTCAAAGAGAAGAGAGGGAAGATTGACCTTTAAACCATACAGCAGATGGTTGAGCAGGAAGGAATGCACCTCAGAGATGGAGTCTTTGGATCCAACTTTGTGCAGAACAGCTTTGTTCAAGATTTGATTAAGAACTCTAGCTTCATCCTTCATGATAGCAGCATAGAATAGTGATCGAGATTTCTAAGGAAGTTAAAGACATTGTCTTTTCCTCCAAACTTGTTGTGCCAAGATTTGAAATAGGTGGCACCGAGAGATAGACACCCAATAGCAGAGGCTATAGAGACTTTGCAGACTTCAACTTTGTGTGTCCCCAAAACAAACCCAGAAATAAGACCTTCTTTTTCAAGATGAGCTGTCTTCCATAACTCAGTGAGAAGTCTTGGATAGACTTCTGGATAGTTGATAAAGAAATGATCCCATCCAGCACCGATGATGTAGACCCTGACGTCTGCTCCAAATCTCGCTAGCATATTCAAGTCAATCTAGTGCTCAATATTGATCTGACAGTTATCAGGAATCTCATGAGTGGGATGACCGAGCGGTGAAGTGGTCTCCTGTGGAATGCTGCTTCCTTCTCCAGTTGATCGTAGATTTCTTCCCATTTTTCAGAAGAGTGAAGAGAGAGAAGATAGAGAAGATGAACAGTTGAGAGAGAGAGAGAGAAGATTTCAAAGAGAGGACGTTTGGTGAGGTTTGAGCTCACGGGTTGAGGTTTTCTATAGAGAAGCGAAAAGTAACCGAAGCGTCAGAGAAAGTAACCGTGGTTAAAAAAAATGATGACTAGCAGTTACCGAGGGAGGCTACTTAAGAGTGAAATAGCAGACGCACGCCGCTTGACGTGACCCGAGAGTGCTGACTCAACATAGTATTTATGTGGAGGAGAGATGCAGATATTTTAACAAAAAAAAGACAAATAATAAATATCAAGGAATAACGACGTTAGCAGAAAATGGACGCAACCATTTTATGCACATGCTTTTCTGACACAAGCATTTATTGGATGCAAGTTCATTCAACACAAAGCATGTTGAGTTGTTTTCTTATTAAAGAAAACCTATCCTCTGCAAGAGGTTTGTGAAGATATCTGCCCACTGGTGGTCAGTATCCACAAATTTTACATCAAACACACCTTTTTGAATGTAATCTCTAATAAAGTGATGTTTGATTTCTATATGCTTAGCCTTCGAGTGCAATATAGGATTTTTCGATAAATTAATTGCAGCAGTATTATCACAATAAATTGGAATCTTACTTTCCTGAATATTGTAATCTTCCAGTTGTTGTTTAATCCATAAAAGTTGTGAGCAACAACTTGCCGCAGAGATATATTCAGCTTCAGCAGTTGATAAGGCTATGGTGCTTTGTCTTTTACTAGACCATGAGATAAGATTTGTTCCAAGAAAATGACAGCCACCACTTGTACTTTTTCATTCAATTCTATCTCCAGCATAGTCAGCATCACAATATCCCATTAATCTGTACTCAATGGTTTTCTCATAAAATAAACCCAGATTAGAAGTACCTTTTAGATATCTAAAAATTCTCTTGACAGCAGTTAAATGATTTTCACATGGATCAGCTTGAAAACGTGCACAAAGACATACACTAAACATAATATCTGGTCTGGACGTGGTGAGATATAAAAGGGATCCGATCATACCTCTGTAAACCTTTTGATCTACCTTTTTATCTTTGTTGTCTTTGGTCAGAATGGACGTTGGATGCATAGGTGTACTTATTGGCTTGCTATCGTCCATTTGAAATTTCTTCAAGAGATCTTTAGTGTACTTGGTCTGGTGAATGTACACACCCTTTGAGGTTTGTCTTACTTGCAGACCCAGAAAGAATTTTAGCTCTCCCATCATGCTCATTTCGAATTCTTGTGTCATAAGATCAGAAAATTCCTTACAAAGAGAATCATTAGTAGATCCAAAAATAATGTCATCAACATAGATTTGAATTATTATAAAATTATCTTTATTAGTTTTCTTAAACAAAGTCGTATCTACCTTTCCCATACAAAAACCATTTTCCATGAGGAAGGAGCTGAGTTTCTCATACCAAGCTCTAGGAGCTTGTTTGAGTCCATATAAAGCTTTCTGAAGCTTGTATACATACTCAGGATGGGAATGATCCTCAAACCCAGGGGGTTGCATTACATAGACTTCTTCGTTAATTAGTCCATTCAGAAAAGCACTTTTAACATCCATTTGACATAAGGTTATGTTATGATGAGCAACAAAGGATAGTAAGATACGTATAGGTTCTATTCTAGCAACAGGAGTGAAGCTTTCAGTGTAATCAATACCTTCTTCTTGAGAATAACCTTGTGCTACTAACCTTGCTTTGTTTCTCACAACCTTTCCATTTTCATCCATCTTGTTTCTAAATACCCACTTAGTTCCAATAATGGATTTATCTTCGGGTTCTTGAACTAAGGTCCAAACTTTGTTTCTCTCGAACTGATTGAGTTCTTCTTGCATGGCCAAGATCCATCCATCATCCGAGAGAGCTTCATCCATAGTTTTTGGTTCTAACTCAGAGATGAAAGCTGAATCAGCTTGATTTCTGAAGGTTGACCTTGTTCTTACTTTGTCACTAGGTTGACCAAGGATCTGATCTTCAGGATGGTAAACTTTAAATTGCCAAGATTTCTGGATCACTAGACAAGTGTGGATCAGCAGTTTTGACATCATGGAAGATTTCCTTTTCATTGTTGGTTGGACGATGATCATTCAGATCCAGATCTGCAAGAGATTCGTCCAGCTCTGATAGTGTTTTATCAGGCTTCTTGTCATCAAATTTAACATGAATGGATTCTTCAACAATTAATGATCTACAATTATAAATTCTAAAGGCTTTAGATGTTTCAGAATATCCTAAGAAAATACCATTATCAACTTTGGCATCAAATTTTCCTAGATTGTCTTTAGTGTTTAATATAAAACAGGCACATCCAAAAGTATGAAAATATGATATGTTGGGTTTTCGTCCTTTCCACAATTCATATGGAGTCTTTTTTAGTATTGGTCTTATGTATACTTTATTTTGAATATAGCATGCTGTGTTAACAGCCTCAGCCCAAAAGTTCTTAGAGACAGAGTTATCATTGAGTAATGTTCTTGTCATCTCTTGAAAAGACCTATTCTTTCTCTCAACAACCCCATTTTGTTGAGGTGTTCTAGGGGCAGAGAAATTGTGAAGAATGCCATTTTCTTCACAGAATAGTTGGAAGTTTACATTCTCAAACTCTCCTCCATGATCACTTCGGATTGAATTGATACATATACCTTTCTCATTTTGAATCCTTTTACAGAATATTAAGAATACCTCAAAAGACTCGTCTTTGTGAGCTAGGAACATTACCCATGTCCATCTAGAGTAATCATCAATAATGACAAGTCCATATTTCTTTCCACTTAGGGAGGTAGTCCTTGTTGGACCAAACAAATCTAAATGTAGCAATTCTAAAGGTCTGGATGTTGAAACAATGTTCTTTGAATTAAAAGAATTTTTGACTTGTTTCCCCTTTTGACAGGCATCATAGAGAGCATCCGATTTCTAGGCCAGCTTTGGTAATCCTCTTACGAGGTTATGCTTTTGTAGCTTTGAGATTAATCTCATGCTTGCATGACCAAGTTTCTTGTGCCAAATCCATTGCTCATCATTCACAGACATTAGACATGATACATTTTGATTAGAGAGGTCCTCCAAGTTAATTTTATAAACATTGTTTTGCCTCTTACCAGTAAATAGAGTGGACTCATCAACATATTTGACTATACACTTATCTTTGTTGAAAGACACTACAAACCCACTGTCACATAATTGGCTTATGCTAAGCAGATTGTGTTTTAGCCCTTCAACTAGCAACATATTATTTATAGAGGGAGAATTATTCTTACCAATCTTACCAATACTTACAATCTTTCCCTTTTGATTGCCACCGAAAACAACTGATCCTTCAGACTTTGGCTTTAGGTCTAGGAACATAGACTTTTCTCCCGTCATGTGTCGTGAGAATCCATTGTCCAGGTACCAAGATTGGTGTTTTCTTTCTGTTGTCAAGCAAGTCTGCAACAGAGATTATTTTACTTTTAGGTACCCAGATAGACTTGGGTTCTTTTTGGTTAGTTGCAGGTAACTTATAAGTTTTTCTTTTGTGTAAGCATCTGGACGCAGAGTGTCCATTTTTACCACAGATAGAGCAATACATTACTTTTTTTGTCTCAGAAAATTTTGGGTTTTCTTTTTCATACCCAATGCCAGATTTATCATAAGGAGATCTATATCTAAGAATTAAATTAAGATTTTTAGATCCATCAATGAATTTTGACAGGCTATCAGTTAAGTAAGTAATTTGATGCTCAAGTTTCTCAACTTCACAGGATGTACTGGACTTAGAGCTTGAGATTTCAGTTAGGCTGATTATCTCATCTCTTAGTTCTCCGTTCTCAACTTTGACTTTGTTAAAGTCTTTATTAAGTTTGGCAAATTTTCTTTTAAGGGCTTTATATTCAGAATAAATAGTGCATGATTTATTTAATAGCTCTTCATATGCATCTTTTGAGTAGTCAGATATATTTACCTCATCTTCTTCTATTTCTGTCTCAGAGGAAATACTTGCCATGAGACACATATCTGCTGTTGGGGATGCAGGTGGTGATCTTTCAAGAATATCCATTAGATTCATCATTCCCCAAGCAGTTGTCTCTTCAGCCAGGACATCTCTCCTTGCTCCATGTATACTTCGAAACAGAAAGGCCCTTGCCTCACAGTCAAGATCAACTCTTCTTCTTTCCTCAAAGGTGCAGCGATCTAGAGGTTTCATCATGTATTCTCCATTGATGATGATGATGGGACAGAAGGTTTCGTCAGTGAGAGTTTTCCAGTGTTCTTCTGATCCTTGGGTTACAACAAAGGATCTGAAGTTCTCTTTCCAAGTTTCATATTCTGATTCTGAAGATTGATAAATAGGTGGTCCTTCAGAATGAGCAGGTCTCCTTCTCATAAAAAGGGCATCTAGCATGTCAAGCACTCTTTTAGCGATATCACAATACATCACCATGTTAACAATTCTTGCGTCCAAGGCACATGTAAGAATGTAGACAGCTCTAGCATTGATTCTCACTCTTCTTTGTTCTTCTTCAGAACATTCAGCTCTTGGTTTGACTATACGTTCACCATTGATAACAGTGGTAGGACAAAAGTTATCATCGGTGTAAGCTCTCCATAGGTCATCAACATTTTGTTCCAAGCAGAATCTCATGAATAGTTCTCTCCACATGGCATAGTCACCAGTTATATAGAACATAGGTGGTCCATTTATAGAGAGGTTACTGAATTCTCTCAATGACTCAGGATTTGAAGAGGTAGACTGTCCCTCTTCTTCTGAAGAATCTTCGGGGAGATGATTTTCAGACCAAAAACATAGGTTGGCTTCTTCTTCGTTTTCCTCTTCTTCAGAGGAGTCAAGATCTTCCCATGTTGCCATGAGATTCTTGCTTTTCTTATTGAAAAACCTTTTCTTATCTTTCAGCTGAGGGCACTCAGCTTTGAAGTGGCCTGGTTTCTTGCACTCATAACAAACCATTGGATTTTTATCCTTGGTTTCACCATGGTCTTTGACAATTTTCTTTGAAAATGATCTTCTTCTCATATTTTTCTTTTTCAGAATACGTTCAAGTTTCTTTGATATGAGAGACAGTTCATTATCGGATTCTTCTTCTTCATTTTGATCATTGTCATCGCTGGAATCATCAGCTTTGCTAGATTTTTGACTTTTCAAGGTAATAGTCTTGCCTTTCTTTGTAGGATTGTCCTGGTTGAGCTCCTGCTCATGAACTTGAAGGGTTCCCACAAGATCATCTAAGGTCAAGGTTGACAAATCCTTAGCTTGCGTGATTGCAGTGATGAGTGGTCTCCATTCCTTATGTAAGCTCCTAAGGATCTTCATAACATTCTCTTTTGTAGTGTAGACCTTTCCAAGAGACTTGAGATTGTTGATAATAGTTTGGAAACGACCAATCGTATCAACGATGGTTTCTCCATTTTCCATAGTGGACATTTCATATTGAATCATAAGAATAATGATCTTTGCGTCCTTTAGTTTGGATGTTCCTTCATGAACATTGGATAGAGTATCCCAGATTTGTTTTGCTGATTCACATGCATGAATTTTTTGGAACTCGTCTGGACTAAGAGCACACATCAGTGTGTATCTAGCTTTGTAGTTTTGCTCCATCCTTCTTCTCTCATCATCAGTCCACTGAGACTCATCTTTTTCAGTGCCATCAGGATTATTGACGATGTGAGGACCATTCATGATCAAAGGCCAGAGCGCAGAGCTGGTACTCAAGATGAATCCTTTGAATCTTTCCTTCCAGTAGAGGTAGTGAGTGCCATTGAAAAAAGTCGGTCTGGTCAAGGAGGTACCTTCAAGAGTAGGTTGATCCCCACTGGGCATCCCTTGTTCTGCCATCGAGCTTTGGATCTTTTCCTCAAGCACGGCTAAATGCTCAACCCAGAGGCTGAGCTCTGATACCAACTGAAAGTGAAACAGGGAAACACAAGAAGGGGGGTTGAATTTTGTTTCTTAACCGATTTTCGAAAAGCCTTTTTTTTTTTAAAACAAACGTTTAAAGCAGGAAGATGAAAGAACACACTAAAACGATTATAAAAAAGTTAACGAGATAGAGAAAGAGAGATTCACATAAAGATATATCCTGGTTCACTCTTTCAAAACAAAGAGCTACGTCTAGTCCCTTCCTCCAGAAGGTTTTTCCACTAAAACTCTTAGCAATTAATACAAGTTATTTCCAAGTCTCTCCAAGAGTACAACTCCAAGTATTCGGCACGTCTCCTGGCAACAAGTATTCTTCTAAAGACAAGCCTCTTCAGGCTCAACAAATCCTAATATTTGAGAGGGGTTTTTCTAAGCTTTTTACAAACTCACAACAGTGAGAGTATTACACGATATAGCTCTTGACAATCTGTTTACAACTTTACAATGAAAGAATGAGAAGGTTTACAGATCAAAAACTGATAGTGAAAGCTTTTTGGCTTTTTGTTTGCACAATGAAATCTCTTGAATATTTTCTTGCTCGTGTGTTGTCTCTCTTTTGTTCTTCAAAGGGTGGTCTTCTTATATCTTTTGTCTTGACCTTTTGATTTCAAAATATAGGGAGAACTTTTCCGTTTAGACTCAATCAAATATCCGTTAGGCACAGATCGTTTGCCAGTTGTTTTCCGTTGTGTAATTGTCCTTTCAAAATGAGGAGGTAGTAGCAGCTTGAATGGTAGCAGACTGATTTTGCTTTGATGGCCGACAAGCGTTTTGCTCTACGTGATTCTTTGCTCTACGTGATTTGCTTTGTACGACGTTCGTACCTTGTTTTGTCTTTATGTGAAAAAGATATTTCCTTAAAATCATTTAAGACTTTTGAATAAGAGAGTGCCACGTCATCTACAAAAAGAAGTTAGTGGACGCACAGACAAATATATAATTGGATGCATAAGTGTTGTAGATAATTGGACACATACGCATTTGAAGACAATTGGACGCACAATAGTTAAAAACAATTGGACGCATACGCATTGAAGACAATTGGACACACAATAATTATAAACAATTGGACGATAAAGCAGTGTAAACATTTGGACGTAATCCTTTACCACTTAGTTTCTTTAGACGAAGATATTGCAGTGAGTTGTCCTTTAAGAGCTAGTTGAAACTTTGGTTTTTAAAGAAGTATCTGAAGTCAGAAACATACAAAGGTCTTTTGACCTTATGGAGGTCTTTTGACCTTATGGATTAGCATAAACTTGACTTCGAGTATTTTCAATAAACATATAATAACTTTGTTAATCATTAAAACTTTTAGGGGTCATTATTCATTACTGTTTTGGTTTTAACACAATTATGCAGTAGTATGCACTAGTTATGATGCACTATGAAACACAACAAAATCAATAATTCGTACCATTTAAGTCCCTTATCAATTATTTAGTGGCCCTGATTAGTTTTCAACAATTATTTTAGTGACCCATTTAAGTCCTTATCAATTTCTATCATGGCCCAAATAGTCGTTACGTGCACCAAACACTGGACCACATGACTCATATGTGCAACACACAATTTTTGTGGTGTGCACCTGACATGACCTCTTTCAACGCAGACAATAGCCCCTCCATGCAAAATAAAAAATCATAAGTCACAAACTAAAATTTGACAACTTAATAGTAGTCCTCAACAATTGTTTCAGTAACCCATAATAGTCCCCAACTAATACTTAAGTAACCCATACTAGTCCCAAAGAATTGTAATCATGGGAAAAATAGTCCCTACATGTTACATGCAGTTAATGTCCATAAAAACATGCAAATACATCCTATGCACCAGACATGCACCACATTATGTAGTAGAGAGCAAACACTAACACACACCAGACACATTCATGCACCACAAAACACTAACACACACCAAAAGCAGATAACATGTATGCACCAACACTATGCACCAGAAAAGCCATCAGGCAGCAGATGTATACACTAGATGTACGCACCAGACCAGACCTTTGCACCAGATGCATATAACCCAGGTTCTTGAACAACGCCACTAGGTCAAAGTAAATGACTAGATCAACGTCCATTGAAGGCACACTATCTAGTTTTTCGTCCATATATTTTAGAACCTCGTCTTTGTCTTTCACAAGTTTACCTCCGGTATGAAAGAAGAAGGTAATGTATGTAACATCCTCAATTTCATAACCTTCATTGATAAATGGATATGCAAGTGTTGGCTAGTATGTGTTTTTATGCTTAAGAGTATGCTTAGAAGAGGTGTTAGGAGTTAGGATTGAATTAGAGAAGAGAAAAGGAAGAAATATGAAGAACTGGTAAGCACGCTCAAGCATGGACCAGAAGCACGCTCAAGCGTGCCAACGATTGAGCGTGGGATGGACTTAACGCTCATACGTTGCATGATCGACTTGACAGGATGGAACGATGACATAAGGGTCATTCTCCAAACGGGACGGGGTCAAACCTTTAGGTTTTTTAGTAGGTTGGGTGACAGATCGACCATAGGAGTACCCTCGGGATATAAACCAGGGAAACCAATGTCGAGCATATGATGATGCCGCCCGTTTTCATTTCGTGGAAGTTCCCGACAAAGGAAATGGTTGGAGGTGATTCGTGGAAGTCCCCGGCAAAGGAAATGGATGTAGGTGATGGCGCATTCTACTTCTTAGGAAGAAAGGGGCATGAAGGACACGTGTCAGTCACGCATTGACCGTGGCACGTATGGGCGATGCCTTCGCGGTGAGGAAAGGACCATGCTCAAGCGTGGAGAAGAGCTAACGCTCAAGTGTTGGAACGCTTAAGCATGGGGTTGCCCAACGCTAAAGCGTTGACAGCAGAGTCTTTTCTTATAAATACTTCTTCATTTTCACCATTGCATGAATTTTACCACTTGGAACTTATACAGAACGTGAGAGTGAGGGACAAACACCCTTGTCAGAGCTTCAAGGTCTTGGTTCGTGCAATCCAACCAGCGAAACCGTAAACCGATCATGCTGTTGAGTTCATATCTTCGTCTACTTCTGTTCTACCCGATCAAATCTTCGTTACATCAAAGGTATGTCGAGGTTACGTATATGCCAATGTAGTCGACATCAACGTGCTTAGCTTGTGTTTTGATCGTTTTTGGCCTCTATCTTCATTTTCGATTCGTTCTAGGGTTAATGCCATACATAGCCTACGTGTTGTTTTCGTGATTAGGGCAAGTTTCGGAGTTGCATTCACGACCGTTTGGAGGAGGGAGCTGCGGCTTGAAGGAAGCTTTTGGAGTGTTCGTCATGTTCGTGATCGTTGCTACATTCGTTATCAGGTGGGAGAAAGAACCACAACTTGTCGGGGAGGCAAGAGTAAAATAGTATACATTGATATGCGTAGGGCGACGTAGACCCTACTAGTGGTCGAGTAACCGACAACACCTAACTCACATTGATGACTACTAGATTGTGGTACCAATGTAGGTTAAGACATTGTAGGTTTATCGCTGATAGGTTGATCTATGATAAGTCGAGGTTGCATGCTTGTCTGCTTTCCATGAGAGATGTGATAATACGTGTGTTGATGTTAGCAACATGATCTAGGGTTACATGACTATATGCCTATATGTTAGATATGTTGAACATGATGATACACATATTTACCATGTTATTGCTGCTATTGCCTGCTGCTTATATGCTGTGAATATCTTTGCATGATTAGAAGTAGGCAATAATCCTTATGATTCGGGTGATGTGTATGTGGTGAGGTGATCTGAGGACATTTGTGCTATAGTACTCAGCCTAGTAATCTCACTGATGTGGCTGAGGTATGATGAGAAATGGGCACCCTGATCTGCTGGGGGTGTTGGTTGTAGTTGTGTACAGGTTGTGGGTTGAGTTAATAAGCAGTTGATCCAGAGATGAGTGGGTAAGATTCATACTACATTTTTGTTGTTGATGTTCATCATTATGTTAGGCTGATGGACGATCATCCTAATATCTTTGGGGATATCGTGACCGCGATAGTTGGTGACGGATGAACATCATATCTTGTGGTGGAGGTGTCGTAATCATAGAGGGAGCTGGTGACGGGGGAATATAATGTCCTGCTGGGGGATATGTTGTGATCGCGAGTTGAGCCTGAGGGGCTGCCCGACATCCTGCACTATAGGGATGGCATAGTGATGAGAGAGACATCTTGATTTGTCGGGGATATCGCGTCGAGGCCACGTTCATATAGATAGTTAGATGCATGAAAGTGTGAGATAGTAGTTAGGAAAGAATGGCCTTGAGGATGATTGCTTTCCTATGGTATGCCTGTTTGTATATGGTATTATTTTATTGCTTCTTTCTCATTTTTTGATGCATTATTATTTCTTATCTCCTACTTCTCTATGCTGTATTTGTTATGGCTATGTGAGAAAACCCTGTTGAGGATATCCTCGAGGAGCTCGATGGTGCACCTTATGAACATGATGCTGGTGGGCGAGCCTCAGATCCCGATGTTGTTCGACATTGAGCTAATTTATGAGGAGGATGAGCAATATTAGGAGTTTGATCACTCTCGATACCGAGTTGTATATACTAGACCAGTGACTGTTTACTTCCGAGCATGCAGATCTTCTACGAGTTACTTGGTAGGAGACTTCCGTATCGCCCAGAGGTTACCATTCGAGAGGATGTGAAACAAGCCATGGGAGTATCACCATAGTTCAGATACTGCTTGGCGTTCTCATGCCACTTCTCGGAGAGGTTTCATGGCCAGAGGCAGACAAGCCCAATTGCAGAGGAGGATGCAAGACTATCGATGACGGAGGGTCGTGATGTTTGATATCTCGACTGAGTACGAGACACTGCATGTGTACCATAGAAGGCAGGAAGCATCATTTGGGAGCTCTCGCTATCCATGTTAGTATCTGAGTCGGGTGGGTAGTTTTTGTATGGCCAGTATGTCTGAGTGACTATGTACTTTTGGGGGCGAGGAGAGGAAGTCATATGTATCTTTTTGTTTACCATGCTTCTGTCTTATGTTTAGTTTGTGTACTCTGATCATAGAGGTTGTACTCTAGGCTCTACTGATGGAGCCAACACTCTTATCTGTTTTATATATATGTACGTATGTGCTGCGTTAACGCTAATAATGTACTTAAGGTTAGTTAATTAGGTTCTTTAATGAGATGGCCTGAGGGAACGTCTCAATGTAAATATTCATCTGCAAGAAACAAAGAGGAAAACATAGTAGTATTAGAGACGAAACATAGGTGAAGTAATATGAACTGTTAGAACAGTCACTTGCTCTATTGCAGTCGATGATCACACACACGCACACTTACAGTATATTGGAAACAGGTAGAAAGAAGAGAGAACGGAAATTTTAAATACATTGAATAGTAGTCACACACTTTTTATTGAATCACTAACAAGTATTTATACACACATAGTTGCAATCCCACATGGATTAACTTATTTACAATCAGCTAACAATATTCAGTTACACTTTAACCATCACTGATATACCACTAACTGAATTAACCAACTCACAATACACCCCTTTTAATTGAGTTTACACTAAGTATGATATACAAAGATGCATCACTATAAAGTCTAACATCCTAACTAGGTTGGCACCTTAGACTTCATCATTCAATTGCAACATATCATACTTTACGGAATTTTTGACACTAATATAATTCCTAGCTTATCTCTTAACAACTTGAACTTTTAACCCTTCAAGGCCTTAGTCAATATATCGGCTAGTTGGTCTTCAATTCTGCAATAGACCAAACTCAACTTCTCTTTATTTACTTGATCCCTCAAGAAATGGAATTTCGTCTCAATGTGTTTACTCCTTCCATGTGCCACTGGATTCTTTGCAAGATTGATGGCTGATTTGTTGTCTACAAATAGCTGCATCTGACCATCACTCTTCAAGTGTATATCTTCTAGTAATGATTCAAGACACAAAGCCTGACATGATCCATAAGTGGTTGCAATGTACTCTGCCTCACAAGCTGAGAGTGCAATAACAGGTTGCTTCTTCGAACACCATGAAATAGAAGCATTTCCCAACATGAATACATATCCTGTTGTACCTCTCCTATCACTTTTATCTAATGGTGTAAGACCTAGTGGCCAATCTATTTTGAATAAGTCATCATTTGCATCATGACTTTGATCATATATTTGATATATGAATAAGGCATTCAGTTTATTATATCATCCTTTTGCGCATAATAAAGTCCTTAGAATAGACAGTTCGTTTAAATGGAACATCAAGTGTGACTTGATCGTGAGACCCCATTAAACTATAGAACACTATTCTTAAAACATTTTTAGTCAAGTCTTATTGTTATTTAGGACAACAATAATACATAGAGACTATTATGTGAGTAAACTGATAACCACATCTCACGGGTTATGGAGATTAGATATTGAGTCTTCACATAGGTATAAATATTAGAGTAATATTTATACTGGATTGACCCACTATGAGAACGTTGCATAATAGTTATGTAAGTGTCATAAGCACTTATCATTGCGACCATAGTGAAATAGTCCTTCGACTTGAAGTCACTAAGATTCCTAAATGTGGAGTTGTAGGCTTTAATGCTATGAAACGTCATCCGTAACAGGATGATCATAAAGGTAGTTATTGGGCCTGCAATGAAAAATGTTGAGGAATGTGAGTGATGTAGACACGATTCATCCCTCCTGCATAACAGAAGTAATGTCATGGATCTCTCGATAGAGTGAGATGTGAAATATGCGTGGCCACGCGGAAATGGGCCAATATGAGATATTGGGCCCGTTTGTGATTACACATGTAGCCGGAGATCGAGGAACATATAATTGAACATAAAAAGGATGACACATTTATTCTTTGTGTTCAAGTATGACATATGGACGAAGGGACATTTACTAAACGGTAAATTGGCTACAATAAGGTTAAAATCGAATCATCGATTTTCTCATAAATTGGGTAGCAATGATGTATTGCTAGATGCCGTTCATTGTTTATAATATTTGATATTATAATTAATATGTGATATTATTATAATATTTAATATTATTCCCAATTTAATAGGAACCTATAGGGTCACACGCATAGAGCAAATAGTTGGAGAGAAATTAGTTTATTAAATGTGATTTAATAAATAATTCCAGTTTGGGCCTGTAGTGTACAAGTCCATCAGGGTTATGGCAAGTAGAGTGAAGGAGCGCTACTTTTTAAATAGATAGGGTGCCTACCTCACTGACATTCTTGTCACTAGACACATTAGTGAGACACACGTCACTCTTGACATTGTGCAAAACCATGTAGCCGTCAGCTAGCACACGACGCATTCCTCCAAAGGATGTTTGCTCGCATAGACTAAGTAGAGGTGCTGCCCTTGTCGTGGCACTGGTGATTCGGAGCAACCTTCAAGGATTGTTTTGAAAGCACGCTTCAAGAGGTAAACACAATAGCCATATGTGATTCTTGTTTTGTAATGCGTGATCCAAGGGGTATGGTTTTCTTCCGCCTTGAGACATGATTATAAAAGAGGATTGTCTCACGAAAACCCAACAGTGGTATTAGAGCGTATGGTCGCTATTACCTTGAATCCTAAGTGCTTATTCGCCTTGGTTGATAACATGTTTTATTGCTTTGAATGCGATTCAATTATATGCATGTTATTAGTGTTTGAACATATATGTATGTTCTTGATGTTGTTTGGTGCTTTGATTCAATCGCATGATACACCATGATAATGTGTTTTTATATGTGTATAATATGCCTATGAATCTATTGTATGCATCTTGGAACGTTTGGGAACGTTTATAGGATTTTTGGGGTTCAAATTCGAACCCAGAATCCTGATGCGCCGCTGAGCACTGCCGTGCACCAATGCAACATGGTCATGCACCCTGGTATCAGCATCAGGGAGCATGGGCCATGCACCGTGCAGCACGGCCGTGCACCCTTTTGCATGTTTGGACTACCATCAGCGAGGACGGAGCACGGTCGTGCTCCTATATCAGAATGCATATATGTGCGTTTTTGCTGCTGTTTTGATTTAATTTATTTAATTTAATAATAATAAATGGTTATTATTATTGTTTGCTACTAAATATTTTAAATATATGGGTATGGTTATGACCTTAGTTCATGGTGCTTATTTATTTTGGTAAATACAGCCATGTATGCTGAGAGACGTTATGTATGAGATACAACGCTGGTGAGATCACTTAATTAAAATTCTCTCAAATTAGTATTAGTATTATGTCTTAAATGCCTTCCGATGTGTGACACTCGTCAAGGCCAGACTCGATCAAGTGTGGGTCTGCCCAACCAGGGCACCTTGATTTATTTTGGTGAGGCGCGATGGGATAATAGTAATATCCAATTGTAGTCAACCATTGGGTTTGACTTAACTAAGCGGATTCAATAGGATTGAAATGGCTTAGAGGCAAAGGAGTTGGGCATCAATTTATTAGATAAATTGGAATAAGAGTCATTCATCCAACTGATCCAAAAATTACATGAGATGTAATTAGGAAAGAGTTTCCTACCTAAATAACTGAATTTTGGGAGATCAACCAAAGTTGACACAGAACAAAGTGAAATATGGATCTTGGTCCAATTAGAAAATCTTCCAACGGAATATTCCGAGTCAATGATGAGGGTCATTGATTTGAGTAAAATAGTGGGAGCATATTTAATAAAAGACCTTATTAAATATGTTTTAATCATGATACTTATGTTCTGCATGTTTCTGTAGTTAGAATTACCATGACATAAAACACTATAATTTTACTGCGATTGTCCTTGAGAAGGACAAGGTACCCAGAATTAATTTTCTGGATTGGTACAAGAATTTGAGGTTTGCCCTCAAGCACGAGAGAAAGCTGTATGTTCTGGAGCAACCGATTTCTAAGCAACCTGCTCCTACTGCCATTAGGGTCGAAAAGGATATTTATGATAAATATCAATTCGATGTCCTTGGTTTAGGATGTCTCATGCTTGCAATCATGGAGGCATATAATATGATCATACACCTCAAGATACTCTATCAAGAGCAGGCAAGGCATGAGAAGGTACTAGGTTCCGCGAACCCTTTTTCAACTGCAAGCTAGTAGAAGGAAACCCATTGAGTAATCATGTGCTTCACGTTAATGAGTACATTGAGAGCCTAATAGTATGAGATTTACTCCAGGCTAAGCGTTGGCCAATAACTTGATCGTACAAACATTGCCGGATAGTTACAGTCAATTCGTTGTGAACGATTTTGACATATCTCTACCAGAACTTGCTAGGCTGTTGTTAATTGCCAGAAATACCTAAAAGAGTGCAAAAGATGGATGGAAGTAAGAATTCCTCTTCAGGAAATTTTTTATAGAGGTCAACTTGTCTGGGACCTGAAAGGGAGTAGGATGTTGACTAAAGGCGAAGTCAAACCGCAAGTTGAAATGGAGCAAAAGTGGCTGCATTAACTGAAGGAGTTTTTGACTTCGTCTTCGAGGCTTGTTATGGAACTAAATAAGTGTTATTATGTTCCAACTACTGGTAGAAACATCAGTCATATGACCTTTTCTACGCTGGCACATTTTGGATAATGGACCCTATGTCCTTAATCTTGATATGCCCATCTATAACATAAATGCGAAAAGGGTCAAAATAAACGATTTGAACCCTACATGTGTTTTGGCAATGTCGTTTAGGCCATATAGGTAAGGAACGCATTTCCAAGCTCCACTAATATGGACTCTTGGACTCATTCGATTGTGAAGCATTTGAGACATGCAAATCTTGCTTTTTGAAAGAGATAACTAAGGTGCCATTCGACAATCAAGGTGAAGGGGCTAGTGATCTTTTTGGCTTGATACATAGTGATGTATGTGGGCTGATGAACCTCAATTCTGTGAATTTTATAGGGGGTATTTGGGTTGAATTTCATTGCATTAAAGATAAATAATATTGTATTTCACCCTTTTATTTAAGTTTTAACAGAATTGATGTTCAGAGGCAGCTTGATGAACTTTTGAGGAAAAGTGAAGGTTTTAGAGCTTAATTGGGCAGAATACGGAAGTTCTGGGAGTAGCACGGTTGTGCCATGCGAGAGCACGCCTGTGCCAACTCTCCAAAGTCATCCATCCAAACAAAGCCTTATGAAAATACTTAAAGCTGACCTCTGAAGAATTAGTACGGCCGTGTCATGCGAGAGAACACCCATGCCAAAGGACGCAAGGCCTGACTCAGCGAAGCAAGGCCTGACAAAGGCTAGCACGGACCCAATCGCGAAGAGCACGAGCGTGCCAGATGAAGAGCACACCCGTGCACTAGAATGTTGTTATATGAAATTGGTATGCCCTGACAGATTTGAGCACGACCTGATATCATTAAGAGCATGCCCGTGCTGACGACACAAAAGACCTAATTCAAGGCCCTATTCACATATTTTGTTATAAATAGAGGCCCTCTTTGCCACTTTAGAGATATCTTTTGCATTTTTACATCTTTTTATCTTTGAACTCTTTTATTCTTAGTTTTCGCTTTCGTAGTTTTGATTTCTAGAGTAGGATTTGGCACCTAGAGGTTAAGTTGGAGACCACTTCTCCTTCTTCAATTATCGAGGATATGTTTCCCAATGTTGAACTTCGTTTTCTCTATTACTATGAGTAGCTAAATTCACCACTAGAGTTATGGTGGATCTTGTGTTAGTAGAAACTCGTTTAGCTATGTCTTAGCTTTAATTCAATTATATTTGGTTTCAAGGTTGCAATTTGAATAGTGTTATTCTGTTGTTCTTCATCCTATACTAGGATTGTGCACCCTTTGTATGCTCTAAATCAATTGATTCATATTTTGGCTATCAAGCCCAATTAAATTGGTAGATCTATAAGATAACCGGGTTTAACATCTAGACTTGAGAAAACGTGATTTACTCATTTCAATCATTCAACCTCTTTGTGCTTTATGCTTTCTAATCATTTAAACTCTTTGCCTGACAACCATTGGGTTCATCTAAGGAAAAAATATTAGTTGCCTAACAAACAATTAATAGTTTTCGTAGATGGATTGGTATCCGAAAAGCCACCACGAAATTGAATAGAATTATGATTTGGGGAGTATCGAAAGCATAATTGAAACCACGACTCTAGCCGTTTTACTCTTGATTTCTAAACTCTCTTTTCATCTTCTTTTAGCATCTTTTACTATTGCTTCACTCTTATTAATTTCTTTTGAGTTCTTTATCAGTCTGAATAGGATAAGGATTTCTCTATTTCCATGCTTGATTTATCACTTAGTTATCAAAATTAATCTCTTGGGTACGATATCTGGACTTCCGTCCTATATTACTTCTGCGATAGGGTACACTGCCTTTAAGTATGTTTTGAATGCAACAAGTTTTTGGCGCCATTGCCAAGGATTAATTTTTGATATTTTGTGATTTTAGTGATATTGGAAGAAAATAAATTCTAGTTTGTTTAGACATTTATTTTTCTTTTTATTCTCTCTCTTTATATGCTAACGCGTTCTCAAAATCCTGATCAAGTTTTTGACAGGAAAGTTGAAAGAACTTTTCATAGGTTGTGGAGGCAAGCAAGAGAGAAGAACACCATGGGGGAAAGAATGATTTTGCTGGATTACTTTATCACCTCTGTTGAGGTGACGGATAGCATCACCAATCCTGCGGTGAATGCCAACAACCATGAGATCAAGCCTGCTTTGGTCTCTATGATCCAAAACTCTGGATTATTTAGGGGGTTGCCAACTGAGGACCCCAACTGCCATCTGAAGAAGGTCCTCAAGATCACAGATCTCATCAAGTACAATGGGGCTTCAACAGATACAATTAGACTCAGATTGTTCCCATTCTCATTATCCGACAAAGCAAATCAGTGGCTTTCCTCTTTGCCACCTGGTTCTATCACTACTTGGGACCAATTAACATGCCAATTTTTGGCTAGGTACTTTTCACCTTCTAAATCTGCTAAATTTAGAGCTGATATTTTGAACTTTGTGGAATATGACCAGGAATCTCTCTATGAGGCATGGGAGCGATATCAGGATTCGATCTGGTGGTGTCCATACCTTGGTTTCACGGTCCCCATTCTGGTGCAGATGTTCTATAATGGACTTTCGCAACAAAACAGGTCTAGTATAGACGTTGCTTGTGGAGGATCAATTCTGAAGAAGACACCCAAAGAATCTCAAACCTTAATCCAGGAGATGGCAGCCAATCACTACCAAAGGCCGCTCAGGGATAGACACACCATCAAGAAGCCAATCGGTGTATATGAGGTAAATGTCACAGAGGCGATGGAAACCAAAATGGATGCTCTAACAAAGCAGATAGAAACACTGATGCAAGCCCAAACGTAGATAATGACACAATCCAATGCACCAGTATCTCCATTCCCATGCAACCACTGCGGTCTGACAGGTCATGAGAGCAAAGATTGCCAACTGGGAAATTCTTTTGTTCGACCAGCTGAGGAGGTCAAATTCATGAGTAATGCCAATCAAAATCAAAACAATTCTTACAATCCTGGTTGGAGGGGCCATCCAAATTACTCTTGGGGAGGTCAGCAGAACGGTCAAGGTTCAAATTCTAACGCCTACAGACCACCCCACTTGTAGAACCAAGGTTCAAAACCAGAGAATAGGAAGCTCAATTCTCATGAATTGTTGGCAGAGTACATGAAAGAGACTGATAGCAAGTTTCAAGCCATTCAGACACAGATATCTGCTCTTACCACGTTGCTATCTAAAAGACCTCATGAATTCTAATGCCTACCCAGACTGAACCAAACCCGAGGGAGCACGTCAATGCAATATCTCTTCAGCAAGCAGAAAAAGAAAAAGAAAACTCTACTTCCATGGTAGAAAACACTGCTGAAGAAGACAAGTCTGAAGAAGAGCACAACAGTTCAACAGTTTTGGCATGGCCTTGCCACATGCCCAGTAAGCATAATCAGGTAACAGTCACTAATGAGGTACAAATTTCTCTAACAACTCTTCTAACTGGGAATGATAACATGCAAACTGATGAATTTTTAAGAACTCATATGAAATTGTATGTTAAGCCACCCCTTGATAAAAATGAACTTCTCTTAAAAGAATATGGAGTAGTACAAGTCAATGAAGAATGCTCTGCTGTTATTTTGAATAAATTACTTCATAAAATAAAAGACCCAGGGAGTTTTACTGTTCCCTGTTCCATTGAAAATTTTTATTTTGATAAAGCATTATCTGATTTAGGCGCCAGTATAAATCTAATGCCTTATTCTGTGTTACAAAGGCTTGGTTTATAGGAACCTCAGAGCATCAAAGTCTAATTGCAGTTAGCAGACAGATCCATTGCCCACCCTTAGGGAACAATAGAAGACGTGCTAGTAAGGGTGGTGAGATTCACATACCCGATGGGACTTTGTGATTTTGGACATGAAGGAGGATGAGGAGGTCCCTATCATCTTGGGACGACCTTTTCTAGCCACAAGTGATGCTAAAATAGAGGTCAAACAAGGCACCTTAACCTTAAGGCACAAGTGTGAAGAAGCTATATTCAAGCTCTCCCCAATACCACCATGATCAGTGCTATAAACAGGTCGTCAGGCCTGTGACGTAAAACAAGCGCTACGCAGATGGCAACCTGTACTTTATTTATGATATTTTTCTTTTTCTTTTTATTCTGGAAAATTTAAAATTTTCTAGAGAGAAATAAGTGTGGGAAGGTTTGCAAATATTTAAGAAGCATTACCTATTTTTGATCTAAAATTTAAAATCTGGAAAAATAAGGAGAGCACGACCGTGCTCCCTGTTGGCACGGTCGTGCCACTCGCGCGACTGTTCAAAATAAAAGGGGAGAGCAGCGCACGGGCAGAGTACTGCCCTTGCCCACCCTGTGCTCCCCCTACTGCGCATAATCTTCAAAGTTTTAGTCTTCTTGCCTGTTTATTCACTCCTCCAAGGTAAAAATATCACTTCTTTCTCTTTAATTTGTTTGATTAGCTTTTAGGTTAGGATTAGTTAGGGTTATTCTATCCCTTTTTTTTGTTTTTCTTTGATTTGTTGTTGTTTTGCTAGTTTTTCGTCATGATTGATGTTTAGGACTGTTAGTTTAGTGTTGATTTTGAGTCTCTTTGCGTTGAAGATTTAGAGGCACTACTTGTATGGTTCGATGTTCAATGTCTTTAGCGACCATAAGAGTTTGAAGTACATGTTCGATCAGAAAGAGCTCAACATGAGGCAGAGACGGTGACTGGAATTTTAGAAGGACTATGACTTCCAGTTACAGTATCCGAGTATCTTTTAAGGGGTACGTTAAATTTCGAGGACGAAATTCTTTTAAGAGGGGTAGTAATGTAACGTCCCGAATTTTCAAGTTTTATAATTATTCAGTATTTAAGCATTTGTATTTTATTGGAGGGTCTAGAGAGTGAAATAAAATAATCTGAAACCATAGTCATGCTATACGCTATCGTAGGAAGCTATGGTTAAATTTGGGGCGAAAACTCAAACGTAGCCCGGTTTACGTTTTTCACCGACAGTAGTGTTTTTCTACTATTAGGACATAATTTTGACTCACGGACGAGACAGTAAGTCTTGGGATTTAATTCTCTACATATTTTCCAAAATCCGTCCTGACGTTCAAAAGTGAAAATAATATATTATATTTGGACCAATACTCGAAGTGGAAGACGATTGGAGCTGTAGAAGGATTTAACGGGACCCGCTAACGAATAAACTTGATGTCACATTAGGTCACGTCAAGTTGAATTTCGTGATACCCTCATGATGACAATCTGAAAATATCTGGACGTAAAATGATCAAAATGCCCCCGGTCTTTTAATGAAATTACCAAATTGTCCTTTGGATATTTACAAGTTTGCCATAGGATGAAAATATCTATATCACCCACTCTCTCACTTGGCCATTCGCCATCTCTCTCTCTCTCTCCTCTCTTCTCTCACTTGTTCTTCAAGTTCTTCAAGTTCATCAAAGTTCTTCAAGTGTTCTTCGCCAAAAACCATCTTTTGATCTTGAAAAGTTGAAGTTTAGTGAAATCAAGTTTCTTTTCTAATAAGTCTTTGCATCTAGGAGGTATAAACTCCATCCTAACTCTCTTAATCTCTCTATTTCATCTCTTGAATCTCTTGATTCATGAAGATCAAAGTTTTGATTCATAACTTCAAAAATTAATAGAAAAGTGCAGAAAAATCATTTTAATATCAAATAAATTTCTATGAGTTAGTTTCATCATTCTATTTCATTATCCAAGAGCATGTAACCAAAAGCTTTCTCTAACCCATATGGGTACAAAGTGGCCGAACCACCTAGCTTGAAAAAGGTTGAGTTTTTTATTTAAATTTTGAATAATAAGACTTGTTTTAGTGTTAGGTATACCTAAGGATCATCTATCCAAGAGATAAGAAATTTAGGACATCTCTAGCTTATTTTTCTATATAGGGGCCGAACCCTAACTGGTAGGAAATAGGGGAAGTTTGTGTTGTTAGATGTTAATGTGTGATTGATTGTGTTGTTTGTAGTTGGTGACGAGTATTCAGACGAATAATCGGGAGATTCACGAACCGGTCAACCGACTTTTACCTAGAGGATCATTCACCGACAGGTATGGGGGGTGAACCTCATCACACCAAAATTGGTGGAGGTGAAAATGGTTGTTTATGTTGTTTGGGTTCATCACTTTGTTTGTGAAGTTCTCTTGGAGAACAAAACTTGTAATAATGGTTCTATGTTTAGTAGGTGTTTGTGATGATGTTGATTGGACCAAAATATTTTCATGTATGTTGAAAAACCATACTTTGATCTCTAGTTCAAGTAAGGATTCTCATGCTTGATTATGATGCAATGATGTATGAGTTGTTTTTGAATAATCAAAGTTTTGGAGTAAGAAAGTGTTTTAATAACTTATGTTTCAAAGAAAAACAATAAGTGATTTTGATCCAAAGATCAAATAAAGTTTCAACATTCAAGTGTTTCACCAAAGTGAAACATGTCTTTTTACTTTAGCCATAGTTAGATAATTAACTAAGTGTTTTAAAAAGAGAAATAATGAAGTGATTTCATGAAAGTTAACATAGTTTTTAATGAGATATTACCTTTATCTTAGAACTAAGATAATGTTCCATTTTCAAACATAAAGAGGACCTTATCCTTAAGTTTGATTAAAATGAATCATAGTTAGGAGATTAGATGAGATCATATTTCCTACACACTAACTTAGAATATGGTCTTACACTAAGCTAGTAAGGAAAAAGCCTTTTCAAATGAGTTAAGGTACTTCACCTTATTCAAGTAACAAGTTCTTTCAAATTAATGTGTTTTCAAATTGAAAAGGGTTTTGGTTTACAAAGAGAGTTTTCAACTCTTAATCGTAAAGTTTTACGCGTGAAAACCTAAGTTAAAGTAATTAACTTAGAGTTGAAGACAAGAGGTAATTAAGTATGGTATGTGGTGGATCAAGACCATGTACTATACCATTGATGACTTAGTTCATCAATGACTTCATAACACTTAAGTGAAACAACACTTATTTCATTAATTGAAAATCAAGGAGTTAATATCTTAGAAAGGATCAAAGACTTATCTAAGAGGATTCTCAATCCTTCTTCATAATACTTAGGACTTGAGACATAATTCATAAGACATAAACATAAACATGAAATGTTTTGGGTTTTGAAACAGTAATTCGATGACGGACCGGTGGTTCGGAGCCAGGTCAATCGTTCAATTGTTTCAGTCTTGTAATGACCGGAACGAGAGAGACCCTGAGGTTGTGCAAGTATGGGACTGCACAGTTGAAGGAATCCTTAGTCTGTACATGTATGGGACTATACGGTTGAAGAAAGGCTTATAAGAATTGATTGGTACTACCTATACCAACAAGATTCATCTTCTTTTCGGGAGCCTAGAACATAAGAACTCCATAGTTAAGCTTGCTTGACTTGGAGTAATTGTGGGATGGGTGACCTTCTGGGAAGTTTCCCAGAAAGCGTGTGAGTGAGGACAAAGCACCCTGGAAAGACCCGTGTTGGTTTGTGGGGATAGTCGACAATTCCGAAAGTAGTCCGGATCATTCCAAAGGAATCACGAGATATTTATCTGGTGGATAAATGTTTTATTATACAAAAACGCGTATAGTTCCTAAGAAAGAGAACCTTAGTGAACCTTGAGGTTTATCCGGTGGATAGGCATTGCTTTATCGCATCTGCTTTGTGTAAGCATTGGCATTTCATTGCATGAGTTGTAAGGCCTTGAGCCTAGGAGTTGAGCTTAAACCTAGATGCAGGTGCGAATCTTAAAGTGACGATCTTAAATGGTCTTTGGAGGTATCAGGGTTGGAAGGGCTGACATGAGACCAGTTGGCGATTTTTCTGTGTCGTGGCGAATCCGAGCAATACACTGATATCCTCTACTAGATACCGTACTTTTCATGTTTGGTCGAGAGTGTTTCCGTAAAGCCAGATACGTGCACATTACGAATGTTGTAGCATCTTGCTCATGGCTGGCAATAACCGGAACATGTCCTCCCATTCACTCTCTCCGACACTTTGTTAGCTCCGTGGAGTAGGGGTCAGAGTTTCCCTTGTGGCATATGGCATTGAGTCATGTACATTGCACTGCATTGCATGGTTGTTGATGATTACATTTACTTGTTGTACATCGTTGTTCTGTTGTTTTGAGAATGCCCATATTATGCTGTTAATTCTTTAACATGATTTATATTTGAGCCTTATGGTAAGCATGTTGGGTACGTTGTTACCTGGTGAGTCGCTTCGTTTTTTACTTCTGCTATCTTGTTGTGTTGATGATCGAGAATCTCACCCATATCTATATATTTTCTCTGCAGGTATTGTTGTTGCTGCTTAACCAGATGGACACGAATGCGGTTCAATTCAGCATATACTTTGAGTCCGGAAGGGGACTCCTTTTGCTGTTTAGATTTTTGTCAGGCTGTGGCAGGTGTCAGTTGTACCTTTTGGGGAGCTGTGACTCCTAGTACTTAATTATATTCTTATGTCAGTTATGCATTAGACCTATGTTTGTATACAGTACTATTTCTGTTTCTGTATTTAATGCAGTATGACTTCTAGAAATGCATAGTGAACCTAAGTTCATTTATTATTACTTACCTTTACTAATCCCATTACATCTTTGTGAAAAGAAAAAAAAAATCGTATTTTCCGCATTAATATTATTTTTGGCCTTATAATCGTTTGGGAATGTGACACTCGGGAAAGAGTGTTGCACATTACGGCCATCCTCCTCCACCTCAGTGATTTCCCCCCGCTATGATACTTTAAGCATCTGTGCTATTGTATCAGGGGTTATGTTGTAAAAGTTTTTCTTCTCTTTTCCATCTCCACCTGTATTTCATAATTAAATGTGTTGCATTGAGGACACTGCATCAGTTAATTGTGGGAAGAAAAATATATTCATATTTTTGCATTGTTGCATCCAATTATTTGGCTTATCTTTCTTTTAAAATTAAGGAAACCCCTTACAACAAGTTTTTGATAAATTGCTTTGATAGTCTCATAAGTATGTTTGAAAAAGTTACTCTTTTGAAAACTGATAATTGGCAAAAAAATTCTTTTATTGAAAACTTTCATTAGACTAACTTCTAAATGTGAGATTTGGGCTTTTATGGGGTTGAGTTACATTGACTATATTAAATTAACCCTTTTTCTTTGATGAGTGCGATTCTCAAGTAAATATATTTTAGAACTTGTCCCGAGCCCATCTCGAGGCGAATTTGACACATATGCATGTAGAACACTGGTTGGGACACTCTTAGGTATTTTTCTGGCCTGCATTTTTTGTTAAACACTTCCTCTTATTGCCCAAATTTGAGCCTTGATGAAAATTCTCTTATTTGGTCCCTTTTCTGAAAATTAAAAATTGTATTTGGTGACCTCGTGAAAGTATAATGGAGCAACAATAGGGACGTGTAGTGGTGGATCCCTTTCCGAAAATAAAAATGTTAAAAATAAGCTGGCAGTAAAAAGAAAAAAATTTGCTTCTCTCCCTTCTCAAAAAGAAAAAGAAAAAAATATATATTTGATGAAAATAAATTTAGACAGAAGGCATGAAAAAGGAAAAGCTTGTAGCAAAGGAAAGAGGGAAAGGTTGAAGAAAAGTAGTAGATCCTTGAATATTTTGAAAAAGGTGCCAATGCACTTTATGTGCTTTTATGTTTCAAGAGGTTATTACTTTATTTTCTTGGTTTAGCCCTTTGAATATCCCTTTCTTTCTCTACCACACTTGACATTAATGCCTTGGCCCCATTACAACCCTTGAAAGACCCTTCCTTCTTCTACATGCATGTGGATCATATTGTCGAGATTTGATCAATGGACAAGCGTATGGTAATGTATTTATTTGAGAATCTTGAGTGCTTTAAATATCTTTGTCCAATACATTGAGAGTTGTGAGTAGAGCGACCTTTGGTCTTTTAAAAGTTTGATTTCAAGGAATTTAAAAGTTCCAGTTGGGTAATCTCTTGACTTTCTTTCAGAATTTTACTTGTTTGACTATATTCGCAATTTTGAAAACTATGTTTGTTTTGGGTTCCCTTAATTTAAATCTGAAGCTTCTTTTGAAAATTATTTTAAGCCAGATAATTGCTTGAGGACAAGCAATGTTTAAGTGTGGGACGTTTGATGAATCTCAATTCTGTGCATTTTATAAGGGTATTTGGGTTGAATTTCGTTGCATTTAAAGATAAATATTATTGTATTTCACCCTTTTACTTAAGTTTTGACAGAATTGACATTCAGAGGCAGCTTGATGAACTTTTGAGAAAAAGTGAAGGTTTTAGAGCTTAATTGGGCAGAATACTGAAGTTCTGAAGTAGCACGGCCGTGCCAAGCGAGAGCACGCCCGTGCCAACCCTCCAAAGCCATCCATGCAAAAAAGCCTTATGAAAATACTTAAAGCCGACCTCTAGAGAATCAGCACAACCGTGCCATGCGAGAGTATGCCCGTGCCAAAGGACGCAAAGCCTGACTCAGCGAAGCAAGGCCTGACAAAAGCTAGCACGGTCCCAAACGCGAAAAGCACGACCGTGCCAAATGAAGAGCATGCATGTGCTATAGCCTGGGCACTTGAACGTTGTTCTACGAATTTGGTATGCCCTGACAGATTTGAGCACGACCTGCTATCATGAAGAGCACACCCATGCTACCTGATTGGCACGCCCGTGTTGACAGCGCAGAAGACCTAATTCAAGGCCCTGTTCACATATTTTGTTATAAATAGAGGCCCTTTGTGCCACTTTAGAGCTATCTTTTGCATCTTTACATCTTTTTATCTTTGAACTCTTTTATTCTTAGTTTTAGCTTTCTAGTTTATACCTTTTGTAGTTTTCATTTCTAGGGTAGGATTTGGCACCTGGAAGTTAAGTCGCAGACCACTTCTCCCTCTTCAATTATCCAAGATGCGTTTCCCAATGTTGAACTTGGTTTTCTCTATTACTATGAGTAGCTGAATTCACCACTAGAGTTGTGGTTGATCTTGTGTTAGTAGAAACCCCTTTCACTATGTCTTAGCTTTAATTTAATTCTATTTGGTTTCAAGGTTGCAATTTGAATAGTGTTATTCTGTTGTTCTTCATCTCATACTAGAATTGCGCACCCTTTGTATGCTCTTAATCAATTGATTGATATTTTGGCTATCAAACCCAATTAAATCGGTAGATCTATAGGATAACCAGGGTTTAACATCTAGATTTGAGAAAACATGATTTACTCCTTTCAATCATTCAACCTCTTTGTGCTTTATGCTTTCTAATCATTTAAACTCTTTGCCTAACAACACTTGGGTTCATCTGGGGAAAAGAATATTAGTTGCCTGACAAACAATTAATAGTTTTCGTAGAGGGATTGGTATTCGAAAAGCAACTGCAAAATTGAATAGAATTAGGATTTAAGGGTATCGAAAGCACAAGTGAAACCATGGCTCTAGCCTTTCTACTCTTGATTTCTAAACTCTCTTTTTATCTTCTTTTAGCATCTTTTACTATTGGTTCATTATTATTTATTTCTTTTGCATTCTTTATCAGTCTGAATAACATAAGGATTTCTCTGTTTGAGTACTTGCTTTATCACTTAGTTATCAAAATTAACCTCTTGGGTACGATATATGGACTTCCGTCCTATATGACTTTTGTGATAGGGTACACTACCCTTAAGTGTGTCTTGAATGCAACATGGGCCCCTAAACAAATCTGCTAGAGGTGGTTTTTCTTACTTCGCTACATTTACTGATGATTTTAGTAGATATGGATTTGTGTATCTTATGAAACACAAGTCCGAAACTTTTGGAAAGTTCAAAAAGTTCAGGAATGAAGTATAGAATCAACTTGGAAAAATTATTAAGGTCATACGATCGGATCGTGGTGGTGAATACTTAAGTCAGGAGTTTGATGACTAACTAAAGGAGTGTGGGATAGTGTCCCAACTCACACCTCCCGGGACACCACAATGGAATGCCATGTGTGAAAGGAGGAATCGCACCTTGTTGGACATGGTACGATCTACGATGAGTCATTCAAACCTTTCAAACTCTTTCTGGGGATACGCATTACTTACAGTTGCTTTTACTTTTAACCGTGTTCCATCTAAGGTGGTTGATAAGACTCCATATAAGATATGTGTTGGGGTTTCAAGAGAGATAATTTTTAAAAACAATTTATAAAAACCTCTTGAGCGGAAAAACCCCTTTACTAAAGGATCACATATTGCACATGAATCACAAGAATATTATGTTTACCTCTTGAAGCATAGCTTTACCACGATTCCTGTGAGCGCGTCAGCAGCACTAGTAAGTCACGGACACTGCTACGGTGCGAATGGCAACTTGATCTACACAGCTACAGAGCAGCAGATCTGAGGAACACTGCTGCTATCACCACAAAGGGAGAGGTTCTTCTCTATCACCAGTATTGCAAAGTAGCAATACCTCTACTTAGTCCACGCGAGCAAACCAACGTCAGAGATAGCACAGTTCTAGCTATCAGGATTGGAGGAGGCACGGCACACAGAGAGAGAAAGGAGTTGCTGCTGTCAATAGAGCACAGCGGCCGTTATGAGTGCTCTGTGTTGTGTCTGGCTTAAGTGACATGCGCAGCTTTCTAATAGCTGTCACTCACTTTACCTAACCCACTTGGGCCATTGTACGTTACAGGCCCAATGTTTAATTATTAATTAAATCATATTTAATTAATCAATTAAATTTATCCTCATTTAATTATCAATCAAATCATATTAAAACAATCCCATTTAATTATTAATCAAATCATATTTAATCAATCAATTAAATCAATCCCATTTAATTATTAATTAAATCATATTTAATTAATCAATTAAATTAATTCTCTGAACATTTGCTATATGCATGTGACCCTATAGGTTCTCAATTAATTGGCAATAATATTAATTATTATTAATCATATTAATAACTAATTAATATTATAAACAATGAGCGGCATCTAGCAATACATCATTGCTACCCAATTAATTAGAATATTGGTGATACAATTAAAACCTTGTTGTAATCATATATATAATGTGAAGTCAACGTCCTTTCGTCACAATGTCTTAATTGAACACAAGGCATAAATGTGTCATCCTTGTTAAGTTCAATTATTTATTTCTTTATATAGTAATTGACATACAATCATGTGGGCCCAAAAGCTCATATTGTCCCACCTTAGCATGGCCATGCATTTCTACGTTGCATACCATCAAGAGGCCTACAGACATTACTTTATTATGTAGGAGGGACGAATCCTATCTACATCACTCACATTCCTCAACATGTTTCATTGCATGCCCAATAACTATCTTTATAGTTGTCTTGTTACAGACAATGTTTAATAGTATTAAAGCCTACAACTACATATGTCAGGAATCGTAGTGACTTCAAGTCGAAGGACTACTTCACTATGGTCACCATGAGAATTGCTTATGACACTTACATAACTATTATGCAGCGTTCTCATAGTGGGTCACTCCAGTATAAATATTCCACTAATATTTATACCTATGTGAAGACTTGATATCTTATATCTATGACCCATGAGATGTGGTCATCAGTGCGCTCACATAATAGTCTCAATGTATTATTATTGTCCTAATTTATAATAATACTTGACTATGGATATTTAAGAATAGTGTTCTATAATTTAATGACATCTCACAGTCAAGTCATACTTGACGTTCCATTAAATGAACTACCTATTCTAAGGACTTTATTATGCTATAAATATGATAATCAAATACAACATAATAAATAAATGCCTCATATATATAAAATATAGAATAAAGTCATGATACAATATATATAAATCATAAATATATATTGGTCACTAGGGCTTACACCAACAATCTCCCGCTAGCACTAGTGCAAATTAGGCATAAATCTAATACCCATCGATCTAGTATGAGCGTCATGCTTCTGCTGAGCAAGAGGCTTGGTAAGCAGGTCAGCAACATTGTCTAGTGTATCCACTCTGCATATCTTCACATCTCTTCTATCGATAATCTCTCGAATGAGATGGAAACGCCTGAGTATGTGTTTGGATCTCTGGTGAGATCTGGGTTCCTTGGCTTGCGCGATTGCTCCATTGTTATCGCGATAGAGGTCAATTGGGTCTGCAATGCTAGGAACAATACCAAGTTCGGAGATGAACTTCTTAATCCAAACAACCTCTTTTGATGCATTGGATGCAACAATATACGCGGCCTCCTTGTAGAATCGGCAATTGTTTCCTGCTTTGAGCTCTTCCAGCTCACAGCGCCTCCATTAAGGCATAACACGAATCCTGACTGCGATCTGAAATCATCCTTATCAGTTTGGAGGCTTGCATCAGTGTAACTTCTTACAATGAGCTCTTCCTCACCTCCATAGACCAAGAATGTGCCCTTAGTTCTTCTTAAGTACTTGAGGATATTCTTGACTGCTTTCCAGTGACTCTCATCGGGATCAGATTGGTACCTGCTCGTCATGCTTAAGGCATACGAGACATTTGGTCTAGTACATATTATAGCATACATGATAGATCCAATTGCTGAAGCATATGGAACCTTATTCATGCGTTCCCTCTCATCAGATGTAGTAGGGCACTGTCCTTTGGACAAGTGTATGCCATGTGACATAGGCAAAAGACCCTTCTTGGAATCATGCATATTGAAGCGCCCAAGCACTTTGTCAATATATGTATCTTGACTAAGGCTTAATAATTTCAACGATCTATCCCTATAGATCTTGATTCCCAATACATAGGAAGCTTCGCCTAAATCCTTCATCAAGAAACAATTCCCCAACCATGTCTTTACATTTTGTAGTGTATCGTTTCCGATGGGTAGTATGTCATCCACATACAACACGAGAAAAGCAATCATGCTCCCACTAACCTTCTTGTACACACAAGGTTCATCTTCATTCTTGATGAATCCAAACTGTCTTACAGCTTCATCAAAATGAAGATTCCAGCTTCTGGAAGCTTGCTTGAGTACATAGATGGACCTCTGCAATTTGCACACCTTTCTAGCATCCTTTGAATCGACAAAACCCTCAGGTTGTGTCATAGACACATCCTCGAGAAGATTCCCGTTAAGGAATGCAGTTTTGACATCCATTTGCCAGATTTCATAATCATGTTATGCAGCAATAGCATGTAGGATCCGAACAGATTTGATCATTGCAACTGGAGAGAAAGTTTAACCATTGTCTATACCATGAACTTGCTTGAAACCTTTTGCAACCAGTCGTGTAAAACCCCCCTCGCGGGTGCTACATACTCGAACTCGATTGTGGAAAACATAATCAAATAAAAACGATAGTTGCTTTCAGAAAATAATATAATTAAGTAGCTACATTCGAAAACGTGGTTCTAGAAATTTTCTGCATGCATAGGCAATTCAAAACTCAAGATAAAGAAATAAACTCCATAACACGCATTAATAATTAACATGCATACTAATACAATCATAACATAGATTCGGGTCTAATATAAACTATTACAGACTCAAGACACATAAGTTCAAAAGTGTGCAGCAAGTAATATAAGACTGCTACAAAAAGAAAGACTCCTAAGCTGGTCGGCTAAGAGTAGCCATTAGGATACAACCCAAAGTCGGCTCCTTCAAAAGTTTCCGTCGTCCGAGTCCTCACGTGTCCGCGGGGACCTACGATCAACATCTGTACATGTGTTCCAAAAACACAATAGGGTGTCCAACATGTACAAGCAAATGTGAGATACTCATATAAAAGTTTATCACGGTAGCCACACAGGCGACCTACAGCATAAACATCCACAGATAAATACAGTTACAAGAGCAGTTAACTATATAACACAATATAATATCTCAAACACCATCATGAGTTATAATAATGCATGAGACTTCAATATCATCTTTCTAATTCATGTACTCCGGAGATTCTAACTTCCCAACATCGAGCGATAGGTCGTAGTAACACCCGTAACACAATTGTCCTCATAGTCGACCTCTCAATTTAGGTCCGAACTCCAATTGTTCCAGGGTACCACGTCTCACCATATCCTGTATAGTCCAGTCCCTGATCGAGTTCATTCGTGCTGGGTAGCCGACTTACCACGGCACGGGGTCGCGAGGCCACCGGCCACTTATGGAGTTTCAACACACAGAATGCCCCTATACAACTAGTGGTCTTAACCGGTTCCATTCTCAACTACGTAAGTTGTAGCTCGGTTTCAAATGGCACATCTGCCGGTTCATGCATGTACACAAAAAGTTTTCTGTTTTCTTTTTCGTTCATTCTTTCAATTGTCAAGGCATGAAGCCCATGACTCGCTTCAAAAGGACATTAAGCCCGTTCAAATCAAAAACACAGGACACGAAGTCCGAGTGCTCAATCCACAAAACACTAGCCCGACGTCTCGGTCAGGAGGTTTGGGTTCATTTCAAAAGATCCATCATTTTTCCTTTTGGTCAAATTTACTCAAAACAACTTTGGATAACAAAACACTTTTATTGTTCTTGAAATAAAACATTTCTTGATCAAAGAGAACATTTTCCGAGGAAAAACACTTTCTTGGAAACAAAAACCGTTTTCTAAGGTTCCACGTCTGTTTAAAACGTTTTTCTGAAACAAAACTCGTTTTGCACAACTTTCTACAAAACCACTTTTCCTTTTCAAAAGAACACAACTTTTTCAAAAAGGTAACTTAACTTTCTTGAAAAAGCAACACATTTTCCAAAAACCACTTTTTGATTTCAAAACGCGTTTTTCAAAATTTTGAATTCGGTTTTCGAGTATTTTAATCATTATCGAGACATAGTCAGTCCTATGCTCATCCAGGATATAATATATATACATAGGCATCAAATAGTGCATAATCATAACAAAATATCATCCAAGGCATCAATGCCACAAATCATCAACAAGTATGCACATATGTTTCATTAAGTAAAACAATTCCATATATCATTCAAACACATCTCCAAATCATCAATCAAAACCTTCACAACACATATATCAATCAAGCACTATGAAGCTACCAAACTCAAATGACTACCTCCCTTTACCTCTCTAAGTCGCTTAATCCAAACTCGAATGATTCTCGGCTCCGGCTTCGTCCGCGTTGCCTAAAAAAATCAAATACATTTCAATTCAAACAACAATCAACATCAATATATAAAATCAAAACATAAATTTTCCTTCCCCTAAAAGGTTCAAGGTTTGGCCAATTTTGGTAAAAAAGGTTAGAGATCACATTTGGTTCCAAACATTTGGATGGTTGGTTCATAAGCTTTGTTAACACTAATACAAGTCCTATGACTCAAAAATATGAAACATTGCTCATGGTTTTTCCTCATGAAGGTCTCGGCCATTTTGGGAAAATTAGTCTAGGAATTGATTTGGTTTTCCATCACTTGGATTCAAAGACAATAGGAAAGTTAAGGATAGAATCAAGAGTTAGAAATAAAAAATTTGAACAAAAACTCTATTCACTCAAGAACATAGGGTTCGGCCACTTTGGGGGAAATTAGCTAGGATGAGAGTTTGATCATGAGCTCTTGGGTTTAGGTAGAGAATGATGAAGTGAGTTCAAAGAAATTGGTTTCCCATTAAAATGATTTTTCTACAATTTCCTATGAATTTTGAAAGTTTTGGATTACATGGGGTAAAATGGTCATTTGCTTCAAGGGTAAAATGGTAAAAGTGAAAAAGGGTTAAGATAGGGGTATTTTGGTCATTTCGCGTCCAGAATTTTTCGAACGTCATGACGACTCTGGCATGCTTTCCCAAATGATTTGGCATGATGTGGTATCAAGGTTATCCATTAGCGGGTCCCGGTAAGTCCATATGCGGCTCTGTTCATCACCCGATTGAGGATTTCGCTCGAACGAAAGTCAGGAAATAATTTTTTTTATTTTTTTTAAATTTAACCAAAACGTAGAGAATTACATTCTAAGACTTACTGTCTCGTTCACGGGTCCATCTGAGGTCTCCTGAGCAGTAAAATCATACTGTCAATGTAAAAACGCAGATCGGGCTCCGTTTGAGTTTTCGACTCAAAACTTAATCGTAGCTTCCTACGATATCGTTGAGCATGACTATGGTCTTGGAATATTTTATTTCCATTTTGAAGATCTCGAATAAAATATAAGTTCATAAATACTGCTTTATTTGGAAAGACTTGAAAATCGGGGTATTACATTACTACCCCTCTAAAAAAAAAAAATCGTCCTCGAAATTACGTACCTTGAAAAAGATCGGGATACTGTAATTTCATCTTGTCCTCGAGCTCCCATGTTGCGTCTCCTGTTGCTTCGTTCCAAATGACTTTGACTACGGAAACTTGTTTTCCCCTGAGTTGTTTGATCCTCTTATCAGTGATTCGCATAGGCGATGTCTCATAAGACAAGTTTTCTCGTAAGTGTACTATATCAGGTTCGATTACATAGGACGAATCAGGAATATACTTCCGAAGTTGTGAGACATGAAAAACATTATGAATGTTGGGCAGAAAAGGTGGTAAGGCAATCTGATAAGCTACTAGACCAATACGATGAAGAATCTGGTAAGTTCCAATGAATTTGGGAGTGAGTTTTCTGGACTTAATAGCTCTACCTACCCCAGTCGTAGGCGTGACTCTCAGGAACACGTGTTCACCTTCTTGAAACTCGAGGGGTCGTCCTCGTTTATCTGAGTAGCTCTTTTGTCTACTCTGTGCTGTTTTCATCTTTTCACGGATTTGCTTAATCTTTTCTGTTGTTTGTTGCACAAGTTCGGGGCCTACAATCATATTCTCTCCATCCTGGTACCAACACAACGGTGTCTGGCACTTTCGTCCATACAAGGCTTCGTAGGGTGCCATCCCTATGCTAGAATGATAGCTGTTGTTGTAGGTGAATTCGATAAGAGGCAACATATCATCCTAACTTCCATCATGGTCTAGAACACAAGCTCTCAGCAAATCTTCCAAAGATTGTATCGTTCTCTCTATCTGTCCATCTATTTGAGGGTGGTAAGCTAAACTCAACCTCAACCTTGTCCCTAAAACTTGATGCAAACTTTGCCAAAAACGTGACGTAAACTTTGGGTCTCTATCAGAGACTATGCTTGATGGTAGTTCATGTAGTCTGATTACTTCTCTGATATACAGCTCAGTTAACTTCTCCACTGACTAGTTGATCTTAATAGGTAAGAAGTGCGCAGACTTCGTTAACCTATCGACAATCACCAATATCGAGTCAAAACTCTTAGAAGTTCTCGGTAAACCTACCACGAAATCCATTGAGATGCTCTCCCATTTCCATTCGGGTACATCCAAGGATTGAAGCATTCCTCCAGGTCGTTGATGTTCTATCTTTGCTTTCTGACAGGTCAAACATAACGCTACATACTCAGCCACTTGCTTCTTCATTCCTGGCCACCAAAACTTCTGTTTCAAATCTTGATACATTTTGGTTGATCCAGGGTGAATGCTCAGCTTGCTCTTGTGTCCTTCTTCCAGAACTTCCTCATCTTTGGGTTACTAGGTACACAAACTCGTCCATTGCATCTCAAGATGCCATCAGTTCCCAAGCTGAACTCTGCAGCTTTTTCTTGTCCAAGTAACTCCTTGTTCTCTTGAAGGTACTCATCGGTTGCTTGTTGTTCACATATCGTTTCCATCAATCCACTAGGTACCTTGATCATCCCCAAACTAATCTTCTCGTGCTTCACTTCCATAGCGAGATTGAGATCACGAAAATGTTCTATCAATTCTAGCTCTTTAACCATCATTGCAGAGATGTGCAGGGGCTTCCGACTCAGAGCGTCTGCAATGGCATTTGGTTTCCCAGGGTGGTATAGCAAAGTGAAGTCGTAGTCTTTAAGAAATTCCATCCAACATCTCTGCCTCATGTTAAGTTCCTTCTAATCAAACAGGTACTTCAAACTCTTGTGGTCACTAAAGACATCGAACTTAGATCCATATAAGTAGTGTCTCCAGATCTTTAGTGCAAAAACCACAACAGCTAACCCAAGGTCGTGCGTCGGGTAATCCTCTCATGAGTCTTCAACTGGCGCGAAGCATATGCTACAACATTCCGATGTTGCATAAGGACACATCCTAATCCCTGATGCAAAGCATCAGAGTACACTTCATACGGTTCGTCTGGTTTAGGTAACACTAACATTGGTGCGGTTGTCAAACGTTCCTTCATCGTCTGGAAACTTTCGTCACATTTGTCAGTCCACGCAAACGGTTGGTCCTTCCTCGTCAGTTGAGTCAACAATGCAACAATCGTCGAAAATCCTTTGATGAATCTTCTGTAATAACCAGCCAGTCCAACGAAACTGCGAATTTCCTTCACAGTCTTGGGTCTCTCCCATAGAAGTACTGCTTCTACTTTTGTAGTATAGACGGCAATTCCTTCCTTCGTAATCACGTGTCCCGAGAATTTGACTTCATTCAGCCAAAACTCACACTTGGGTAGCTTTGCGTATAGCTTCTCCTTGTGAAGGATTTGTAAAACTTGTCGTAGATGTTCCTCATGCTCCGCGGGACTTTTCGAGTAGATGAGAATATCGTCGATCAACACTACAACGAACTGATCCAGAAACGGACGAAAAATCCTGTTCATGTAGTCCATGAAGATAGCAGGCACGTTCGTCACTCCGAAAGACACCACGAGGTACTCATAGTGACCATAACGAGTCCTGAATGCTGTCTTAGGTACGTCCTCGTTCTTCACTCTAATCTGGTGGTAACCAGATCTCAGGTCAATCTTTGAAAAGATAGTGGCTCCCTGAAATTGATCCATCAAGTCATCTATGTGGGGTAGTGGATACTTGTTCTTGATTGTTATCTTGTTGAGATGACGGTAATCCACGTAGAGTCTTGAACTCCCGTCCTTCTTCTTTACTAATAACACTGGTGCTCCCCAAGGGGACACACTTGGTCTCACGAACCGCTTGGACATCAGATCCTCTAGTTGAGTCTTCAACTCGGCTAACTCCGTAGGTGACATCCTATATGGAGCTATCGAGATAGGACTGGATCCTGGAACTAAGTCGATCGCAAACTCGATGTCTCTCACAGGCGGCAAACCTGGTATGTCCTCTGGAAAAACTTCTGGAAAATCTTTCACAACCGGCACATTGCTCAAGACAACGTCCCTCTCGATTTTTAAACAGGATAGAAGCATGTATCCCTGAGCTCCTTCTTTCAAAGAAGCTCTTACTTGGTTGGCAGTTAAAAATCCAGAAATCTCAGGGTCAGGAAAAACTAAGGTCCTATGTGCACAGTCTAAAAGGATATGGTTGGAAGATAACCAATCCATGCCTAGGATCACATCCAATTGAGTCAAAGGCAAGCATATTAAGTCAACAAGAAAGTTCCTATCATGAACAATAATAGGACAATTCAAACATACTGTATTAACAGTAACAGGCTTAGCAGTTGGAGTTGTGACAATCAAATCAAAAGACAGCGAAGAAACAGGCAAGTCTAATTGTCTCACACAATTCAAGGAGATGAACGAATGTGTCGCACTCGAGTCAAATAGTATAGTTAGGAGATTACTTGCTATGATGCAACTACCTTGTATGAGATCATCAGATTTGGAGGCATCAACGCCACTCATGGTATACACCCTTCCCCTCGCTGTTGGTCTAGCAGTTCGAACATTGTTCACAGTCGGCTCGGTTTTTGGTGTAGGGCACTCCTTCGCGAAATGTCCTATCTTCCCGCATTGGAAACATAGAACTTCCTTCAGCTCGCAGTTGTCAACTTGATGTCCATGTTTCCCACAATTGAAACATCTCCGGTCTTGGCCTTAGTTCTGGTCACTTCCGCTCCCTCCACCGTAAGCAGAAGCGACAGGACGATATGATTGTTGTTTCTGACTATCCCCTTGAGGTCGGGAATACGGCTTCTTCTGGGACTGCTTCCCCTTCTGGTTCTGGTACTGGTTCGGCTTCCTGGACCTAGACGGCCCTCCTGCAGTACTCTTGTTCTCTCTTCCTTGTCTCATCTTCTCGACTTTTTTGCACTTCTCCACCAAGGCTTGAAAGGCACGGATCTCCAGTGGTAACACCGACTCCTTGATCTTGAAGCGCAGATCTCCTTCGAATCTCTCGCATTTCCAGTCCTCGTCAAGTTGGACTTGGAAAAAGCGGAAACATTTGGCGAGTGATTCAAACTTTGCCGCATATTTCCCTTCAGTCATGTCCCTCTGCTGCAGCCTCAGAAATTCCTGCTCCTTCTCGGTCTTGGCACTTTAGGGAAAGTACTTGTCCAAAAACTTGGTACGAAATACTCCCCAAGTGATCTCATGGTTGTTGGCTTCCAACAGCTGTCTGGTTCCTCCCCACCAATACTCTGCATCTCCCAGAAGCAGGAATGTGGCATAGTCCACCTGCACTCCCTTGGGGCAGTGTAGAACAACAAAAATCTTCTCTATCTCTTGTAGCCACAGGTCAGCCTTTTCCGGGTCACAGTCCCCATGGAACTGCGGAGGATCATGACACCGAAAATCGACTAACCCTCTAGCATCAGCAGCAAGATCAGCTCTTTGTTGGTTCTGTTGATTCTGTTGAGCCATCGTTGCTGTCTATTGAGCAACAGCAGCCGCCATATCAGCCATGGCCTGGATAGCTTGATCGATGTTTTTGTCATCTGCATTGTTGTCAGCAGTGTCGCGACCTCCACCACGTCCACCTCGAAGATTCATGTTTCCCTACAAGGCAAACCAATCATACCTTAATAAGGAAACATAAACAACCAAGGAAAAGGGAAAACAAATTACCCGCCAGGTGAACCCATGCTCGCCACGCGAACCAGAAGCTTCGCCTGATCAGCAAAGTACAGCCTCTTGGCCTCGCGACGCGAAACCCAATCTCGCCTCGCGATCTAGAAGGCCAGCTTGAGCAGCAAAGAACAACCTCTTGGCCTCGCGACACGAAACCAAAGCTCGCCCCGCGAGAAACAGAGATCACACAACATAAAAACAACAGACTCACTTCCCAAGGATTCCCTAAAGACTCGACCAGCTCTGATACCACTAATGTAACACCCCCCTTGCGGGTGCTACGTACTCGAACTCGATTGCGGAAAACATAATCAAATAAAAACGCTGGCTGCTTTCGAAAAATAATATAATTAAGTAGCTACGCTCGAAAACGTGGTTCTCAAAATTTTCTGCATGCATAGGCAATTCAAAACTCAAGATAAAGAAATAAACTCCATAACACGCAATAATAATTAACATGCATGCTAATACAATCATAACATAGATTCGGGTCTAATATAAACTATTACAGACTCAAGACATAAGTTCAAAAGTGTGCAGTAAGTAATATAAGACTGCGACAAAAAGAAAGACTCCTAAGCTGGTCGGCTAAGAGTAGCCATTGGGATACAACCCAAAGTCGGCTCCTTCAAAAGTTTTCATCATCCGAGTCCTCACGTGTCCGCGGGGACCTACGATCAACATCTGTACATGTGTTCCAAAAACATAACAGGGTGTCCAACATGTACAGGCAAAGGTGAGATACTCATATAAAAGTTTATTACGATAGCCGCACAGGCGACCAACAGCATAAACATCCACAGATAAATACAGTTACAAGAGCAGTTAACTATATAACACAATCTAATATCTCAAACACCATCATGAGTTATAATAATGCATGAGACTTCAATATCATCTTTTTAATTCATGTACTCCGGAGATTCTAAATTCTCAACATCGAGCGATAGGCCGTAGTAACACCCGTAACACAATTGTCCTCATGAGTCGGCCTCTCAATTTAGGTCCGAACTCCAATTGTTCCAGGGTACCACGTCTCACCATATCCTGTATAGTCCAGTCCCTGATCGAGTTCATTCGTGCTGGGTAGCCGACTTACCACGGCACGGGGTCGTGAGGCCACCGGCCACTTATGGAGTCTTGACACACAGAATGCCCCTATAGACCTAGTGGTCTTAACCGGTTCCATTCTCAACTGCGTAAGTTGTAGCTCGGTTTCAAATGGCACATCTACCGGTTCATGCATGTACACAGAAAGTTTTCTGTTTTCTTTTTTCGTTCATTCTTTCAAATGTCGAGGCATAAAACCCATGACTCGTTTCAAAAGGACATTAAGCCCATTCAAATCAAAAACACAGACACAAAGTCCGAGTGCTCAATCCACAAAACACTAGCCCGACGTCTCGGTCACTAGGTTGGGGTTCATCTCAAAAGATCCATCATTTTTCCTTTTGGTCAAACTTTCTCAAAACAACTTTGGAAAACAAAACACTTTTATTGTTCTTGAAATAAAACATTTCTTGATCAAAGAGAACATTTTTCGGGGAAAAATACTTTCTTGGAAACAAAAACCGTTTTCTAATGTTCCACGTCTGTTTAAAACGTTTTTCTGAAACAAAACTCGTTTTGCACAACTTTCTACAAAACCACTTTTCCTTTTCAAAAGAACACAACTTTTTCAAAAAGGAAACTTAACTTTTCTTGAAAAAGCAACACATTTTCCAAAAAACCACTTTTTGATTTCAAAATGCATTTTTCAAAACTTTGAATTCGGTTTTCGAGTATTTTAATTATTATCGAGACATAGCCTGTCCTATGCTCATCCAGGATATAATATATATATATATATATATATGTAGGCATCAAATAGTCCATAATCATAACAAAATATCATCCAAGGCATATCAACAAGTATGCACATATGTTTCATTAAGTAAAACAATTCCATATATCATTCAAACAGATCTCCAAACCATCAATCAAAACCTTCACAACACATATATCAATCAAGCACTATGAAGCTACCAAACTCAAATGACTACCTCCCTTTACCTCTCTAAGTCGCTTAATCCAAACTCGAACGATTCTCGGCTCCGGCTTCGTCCGCATCGCCTAAAACAATCAAATACAATTCAATTCAAACAACAATCAACATCAAAACATAAATTTTCCTTCCCCTAAAAGGTTCAAGGTTTGGCCAATTTTGGTAAAAAGGGTTAGAGATCACAATTGGTTCCAAACTTTTGGATGGTTGGTTCATAAGCTTTGTTAACACTAATACAAGTCCTATGACTCAAAAATATGAAACATTGCTCATGGTTTTTCCTCATGAAGGACTCGGCCATTTTGGGAAAATTGGGCTAGGAATTGATTTGGTTTTCCATCACTTGGATTCAAAGACAATAGGAAAGTTAAGGATGGAATCAAGAGTTAGAAATCAAAAATTTGAACAAAAACACTATTCACTTAAGAACATAGGGTTCGGCCACTTTGGGGGAAATTAGCTAGGATGAGAGTTTGATCATGAGCTCTTGGGTTTAGGTAGAGAATGATGAAGTGAGTTCAAAGAAATTGGTTTCCCGTTAAAAGGATTTTTCTACAACTTCCTATGAATTTTGAAAGTTTTGGATCATAAACTTGATTTTCATGAAAACAAGATTTGATCTTGAGATTGAGAGAGATTCAAGAAGCTAGGAGATCATAGAAGTTATCTTACCTAAGAATGGATGAAGATTGATCAAAGATTCAAGGTTTTCTTCAAAGATTTCAAGGTTTTCTCAAGAAGAAAAAGGTGTTTTGGTTGGAAGAAGAAGACGAAGTGTTCTTGGCTCTTCAAGGGGGCTGACTTGCATGAATGGGGCTGTATAAGGGGCTGTTCAGCCTTCTAAATAACTCACTTAAGGGCAAAATGGTCATTTGCTTCAAGGGTTAAATGGTAAAAGTGAAAAAGGGTTAAGTTAAGGGTATTTTGGTCATTTCGCGTCTAGATTTTTCCGAACGTCATGATGACTCTGGCTTGCTCTCCCAGGTGATTTGACATGATGTGGTATCAAGGTTATCCATTAGCGGGTCCCGATAAGTCCATATGCGGCTCCGTTCGTCACCCGATTGAGGATTTTGCTCGAACGAAGGTCAGGAAATGATTTTTTTTATTTTTTTTGAAATTTAACCAAAATGTAGAGAATTACATTCTAAGACTTACTGTCTCGTTCACGGGTCCATCTGAGGTCTCCTAAGCATTAAAATCATATTGTCAGTGTAAAAACGCAGACCGGGCTCCGTTTGAGTTTTCGACTCAAAACTTAATCGTAGCTTCCTACGATGTCGTTGAGCATGACTATGGTCTCGGAATATTTTATTTCTATTTCTAAGACCTCGAATAAAATATAAGTTCATAAATACTGTTTTATTCGGAAAGACTTGAAAATCGGGGTGTTACAAGTCGAGTTTTGAAGGTATTAACCTTTCCATCCATGTCAATCTTCTTTTGAAGACCCACTTGCACCCTATGGGTTTTGTCCCTTTGGGTGGCTCCACCAAGGTCCAAAGTTGGTTTGTGTACATGGATTCCATTTCGGATCCCATAGCTTCTAGCCACTTCTCAGATTCAGGGCCAGCTATGACCTCCTGGTAGTTAACAGGCTCATCTTGATCCATGAGCAGTACATCATCTTCTTGACTTAGGAGAAGTCCAAATCTCTCAGGCTATGTACGTGATCTGTTTGACCTACGCGGTTCTTGTGTTACTTGAATCGATTCTTGAACCACAACATCTTGTGGATTCGGTTCTTGTTCCATTGCAGACGAGTCAGTACTCTATGGTGCCTGGATTTCTTTAAGTTCTACTGCCCTCCCACTGTCTAATTTAGAGATGTATTCCTTTTCAAGGAACACTCTAGTCCTGGCGACAAACACTTTGTCATCAGAGGGATTATAGAAATAGTATCCTTTCTTTTCTTTGAGATACCCCACAAAAGTACATTTATCTGATTTGGGTTCCAGTTTGTTTGTGATTAAACATATGCCATAGACATGACATCCCCAAATCTTCATAAAAGACAAACTAGGCTTTCGCCCCTTCCACATCTCATGTAGTGTTTGTTCTACCGCCTTTGTTGGAACACGGTTAATTGTGAAAGCTACTGCAAGTAATGCGTAACCCCAAAAATAGTCTGAAAGATCTGAGTGACTCATCATCGATCGTACCATGTCCAACAAGGTGCGATTCCTCCTTTCGAACACGCCATTCCATTGTGGGGTTCCGGGAGGAGTAAGTTGGGATACTATCCCACACTCTTTCAGATAGTCATCAAATTCCTGGCTAAGGTATTCACCACCACGATCTGATCGTATGGCTTTAATACTCTTGCCCAGTTGGTTTTCTACTTCATTTTTGAACTCTTTGAACTTTTCAAAGGTTTCAGATTTGTGTTTCATTAGATACACATATCCATATCTACTGAAGTCATCAGTAAATGTGATAGGAAAAATCACCTCTAGCAGGTTTTTTCAGTGGCCCACATACATCGCTATGTATCAAGCCCAAAAGATCACTAGCCCTTTCACTATTACCATTAAATAGGGCCTTAGTCATCTTTCCCAATAAACAAGATTCGCACATATCAAATGATTCATAATCAAAAGAATCCAATAATCCATCTTTATGGAGTTTGGAGATGCATTTCTCATTAATATGGCCTAAACGACAATGCCAAAGGTATGAAGGATTCAAACCATTGGGTTTGATCCTTTTCGTATTTATGTTATATATGGGCACATCGAGATCAAGAATATAAAGTACATTACTCAATGGTGCATTAACAAACAAAACATTATCCAAATAAAGAGAACAACATTTGTCTTTAACAATTAAATGAAAACCTTTCTTGTCCAAACAAGAAATAGAAATAATGTTTTTGCTAATAACGGGAACATAATAACAATTATCAAGTTCCAAAACAAGCCCAGTAGGTAAAGTTAAAACGTAAGTCCCTACATCTAATGCAGCAACTTTTGCTCCATTTCCGACGCGTAGGTCCACTTCACCTTTAGTCAATTTCCTCCTACTTCTTAGTCCCTGCACATTATTACAAATGTGAGCACCACATCTAGTATCAAATACCCAAGATGCTGAAGTAGATAAATTAACATCAATAACATAAATACCTGAAGCGGAAGTCTCATTTTCCTTCTTTTTCTCTTCCAGGTATTTCTTGCAGTTCCTCTTCCAGTGGCCAGGTTGGCCACAATGGTGGCAATTTCCTTCCTTAGCTACCCCGCCCACGGGATTCAAGTCAGAAGTGCTAGGCTTAAACTTTTTCTTGCCTTTGCCCTTCTGCTTGCTTCAGGGCTTCTTCTTAGTTTTCTTTCCAAAATCAATCATCATTATGGCTTTACCTTTTCCCTTATTAATGTTCTGTTCAGCAGTTCTCAACATGCCTAGCAGTTCTGGCAGAGTTTTGTCAATATCATTCATGTTGTAATTCATTATAAATTGACTGTAGCTTTTTGACAACGATTGCAAAACTACATCTGTAGCCAACTCTTGGCTTAGTGGAAAACCCAATCTTTCAAGGCTCTCAATGTACCCAATCAAAAGGAGTACAGGAGGTCCAACTGGGCTTCCTTCTGCTAGCTTACAATTAAACAAGGCTCTGGAAACTTCAAAGCATTCATGCCTCGCCTGCTCTTGGTAGGCATTTTGAGACGTTCGATCATATCGAACGCCTCCATGTTCTCATGTTGCTTCTAAAGCTTAGAGCTCATGGTGGCAAGCATGAGGCAGCTAACATCCAGGGCATCATCCTGATACTTCTTGTAAGTATCTCTATCAGCCCTAGAAGCATCCTCGGGTAGTTCAGGAGCAGCCTCCTCAAGAACATATAGCTTTTTCTCTTGCCTAAGGACAATCCTCAGGTTTCGGTACCAATCCAGAAAATTACTTCCAGCTAACTTGTCCTTCTCAAGGACAGATCGCAATGATATACTATTAGTTGTGTTTGGTGCCATAGATATCTACATAAAATAAATATGTAAAGTATAAGTATCATTATTTTAAAAACATATCTAATAGGTCTTTATTAAATATGCTCCCACTATTTTACTCAAATCAATGACCCTCATCATTGACTCGGAAAATCTCGTTGAAAGATTTTCTAGTGGGATCAAGATCCATATTTTATCTCGTTCTGAGTCAGCTGTGGCTGATTGCCCAGAACTTAGCTATTTAGGTAGGAAACTCCTTTCTAATTACATCCAATGTAATTCTTGGACCAGTTGGATGAATAACACCTTATTCTAATCCATCATATGGATTAATGCCCAACCTCATGCCTCTAAGCCATTTCAATCCTATTGAATACACTTAGTTAAGTTCAACGTAATGGTTGGCAGTAGGTTATTTCACCTTTCGCGTCTCACCGGAATATATTAAGGTGCTCAACTGTAGCATGACCCACACTTAAATGATTCTGGCCTTGACGAGTGCCACGCATCAGGAGGCATTTAATAACTTAATTTATTGAGGGAATTTAATAATTAAGTGATCTCACCGGCTTGTTTATCATATAAACGTCTCTCATAGCATACAAGACGTACTAGCTTACATACATTCAAAACATATTAAGCATACAATGACATACATGCTATCATACAATTTCAATTCCAAATTTAAATCATACATCTCATACATTTCATGCATCACATACATAAACACACAAGACATATAAAAGGTATTATGATTATGGTGTCCTAATGTGCAATAATTAAAACTAATTATTACAATCTTTGACCCTCGAGCAAACTTCCAAAGTTCCTCCCATTGGCGTCATGATCTGGTGTTGCCTCCATGTCAACCCGAACAAATTATACAATTTAAAATAAAATAAATAAAGTAAATGTCACGACACGCAGGCCGTATTTATAAAATAAATACAATAAGTCACGACATGCAGGCCGTATTTACCAAATAAAATTAAACACCAAAACCAGAGCCATAATAATCGCACACTTAATAAACAATTTATAAATATGCCAAAGGGACAAAATCACATTCTGTCCATCAGCACGGCCGTGCCAAAAGGAGCACGGTCGTGCCAAAAGCTCGCCGACGCTGTACAACATGTGCACGGCCGTGCCAAACGGAACATCAAGTGTGACTTGATCGTGAGATCCCCATTAAACTATAGAACATTATTCTTAAAACATCTGTAGTCAAGTATTATTGTTAATTAGGACAACAATAATACATAGAGACTATTATGTGAGTAGACTGATAACCACATCTCACGGGTTATGGATATGAGATATTAAGCCTTCAAATCGGTATAAATATTAGAGTAATATTTATACTGGATTGACGCACTATGAGAATGCTGCATAATAGTTATGCAAGTGTCATAAGCGCTTTTCATGGCGACCATAGTGAAGTAGTCCTTCTACTTGAAGTCACTACGATTCCTACATGTGGAGTTGTAGGCTTTATTGTTATCAAACGTCATCCATAACAGGATGATCATAAAGGTAGTTATTGGGCCTGCAACGAAACAAGTTGAGGAATATGAGTGATGTAGATAGTCCCTCGTACATAACAAGAGTAATGTAATGGGCCTCTTGATAGAGTGAGATGTAAAATATGCTTAGCCACGCGGAAATGGGCCAATATGAGATATTGGGCCCGTTTGTGATTACACATCTACCCGGAGATCGAGGAACATATAATCGAACATAACAAGGATGACACATTTATGCCTTGTGTTCAATTATGACATATGGACGAAGCGACATTTACTATGATAAATTGGTTGCAGTAAGGTTAAAATCGAATCACCTATTTTCTCACAAATTGGGTAGCAATGATGTATTGCTAGATGCCAGTCATTGTTTATAATATTTGATATTATAATTAATATGTGATATTATTATAATATTTAATATTATTGCCAATTTAAGGAACCTATAGGGTCACAGCAAATAGTTGGAGAGGAATTAGTTTATTAAATGTGATTTAATAAATAATTCCAGTTTAGGCCTGTAGTGTACAAGTCCATCAGGGTTATGTAAGTAGAGTGAAGGAGCACTACTCTTTAAATAGATAAGGTGCCTCCCTCACTGACATTCTTGTCACTAGATACATTAGTGAGACACGCTTCACTCTTGACGTCGCGCCAAACCTTGTAGCCATTAGCTAGCACAAGACGCATTCCTTCAACAGACGTTTGCTCACGTGGACTGAGTAGAGATGTTGACCCTGTCGTGGTACTGGTGATTCAGAGCAACCTTCAAGGATTGTTTTGAAAGCACGCTTCAAGAGGTAAACACAATAGCCTTATGTGATTCTTGTTTTGTAATGCACGATCCATGGGGTATGGTTTTCTTCTGCCTTGAGACATGATTATAAAAGAGGATTGTCTTACGAAAACCCAACATTATCTCAACACCAGTCAGAGCCCGAATACCCTCTAAGCTTGATTTCTGAATGATCTAAGTTGTTAGAAAACAATGGACCATAATCAAGTGTGCCTTTTATGTATCTCAAATTTCTTTTTGCTGCTAAAAGATGTGAGAATTTAGAACTTTCCATAAACCTGCTGATTAGTCCAACACCATAGGTAATATCGGGCCTTCTATTACAGAAGTATATAAGAGAACCAACAATCTGTTTTAAGAGAGTAGCATCAACAGACTTTTCACTTTCACCTTTCTCAAGCATCAAGTTGTTCTCTACAAGAGTTGCAGCAGAATTACGATCATATATATGGAATCTTCTCTGTATATCTGTTGCATACTTTCTTTGGTGCAGCAAAATCCCTTTTCTGGTAGTCACAAATTGTAACATCCTTCTCGAGTGGTACATTGTTTATGACACTAGTGACATTTTATAAGGCTGAAAATAAATATGTGAAAAATAAAACATAGGTTTGTTCAGAAATGTGGTTTCTTGTTTTGTAAACATAAGGTAATTAATGATAACATAACCAAATAGAAACGTATGCCTTCTCACGACAAAGTCTAAAACATATATCATTCTTTTCCAAGAGGTGAAGTTTTAACCAAGAGGAGGGTTCCATAACATGAGTATAGTAAAACATAATATCTATTACATCCCAAAATAAAATTGAAGTAAATAAGTACGTATAAAACTAGGAGTCGCAGCTCCTCAAAAAAAGGTTTCTGAAACAAGGACAGAACAACTAGATTGACCCAACACACAAAACTATTCAGAAGACTCCTCTACAGACTCAACCATATCATCTCGGGATCCTTCTCAGAGTCCTCCTCTGAATCCTTCATCGGATCCTCCTCTGAGTCACTGATGATCACAATCGGCTTCGGCTCCCTCAAAATAGGTCTAGGCCTATACAAGATATTCTTACGAGCCGTATAACGAATGCGAGGATGTAGTGGCACAGCAGGTGGGTCACGGGGTGGAAGGACCATCGGGACATCATCAGCAGCAGCAGCTGGAACAACAAGAACAAACATTGGTGGTGCAATAGAAGAGATAGCGACAGGTGCTACGGCATGAGGTGCAACAGTCGGAACCCCATCTCCCCGTGGAGGGAAACTGTTAGAAGAAGCAGAGGAACATGGCCCAATGATCCTTATCTTGGTCATGGCCCACAGACCCTTGCTCCTCCTTTGTTGCCATTCCATGTGGAGAGGTAGACGGATACCATAAGCAACCATTCCGGCTCTCGCGGATAGTGACGGACGCGTCTCCCAAGTACTCCATATGCCAGGTGTCGGTGTGTCCTATCCATGAGTCGTCTCCTCCGTGAAACTCAACGTAAACGTACGGAGGCATCTTTCACTTCCTGAACAATGTCGCCTTTACAGTAGAAGGAAAACATAGCAGAAGAATGATAGTAATAGGTGAGATTCCTATTCATCAATCACAACATAAGGTAGATAAAGACGGCACGACAGAACAAAGCAGAGCATACTCATATAATCACATATACATGTCATATTATCAGGAATATTCATGTTATTTCAATCATAAGATATCTCAATTAAACAAGTCTAAGTCATGTGGGATGATGTCATGATGCTAGGACCAACAATGCAATGATATGACACAATCCCTACTCCATGGAGCTAAACAAACGTCGAAGAGAGCGATCGGGAGTACATGTTTTGCATGTGCCAGCCATTCAGCAAAGTGTGCTATAACATTCGTCACCACGCGTGAATACTGGGTTTTTTTTTGCAAAGACACTCTACACCAAACAAGGCAGTGTCTAGTCGAGAGCGTTGGTGGGGGATCTTGATTTACCATGGCACAGGAGAGCTACCAAATGGTCACATGTGGAGTTTCACACCCCAACGTCTCCTAGGTCAAACCAACCGTCACCACTATATTCGCACCCGCGCAAGGGGTACGCTCAACTCCTAGGCTCACAGGCCTTAACTGACGACCATATGCAATATGTTGAACTTCATATACGAATGCGATCAAAGTCTGTTCGACATATAATAACGTGTTTCTATAAGAAACTAGCCATCATTGGGCCTCATAAGGTAACGCAAGTTACTTGATCTATCTCCACGTCTCCTTGAGAGAAGTTGTCATAAAACACACGTTTTTGTTGATGTTCATGTATTATTCGATTATCTTTCAGCCTATATGTTTTATGAAGGAGGATTCATAGTCCTTTCCTTAGCAATTCTTTGATCCTCACTAAGACATGATCACTTGCTGATCAAGTACTTAGGAATACTCTTTATTATTTAATCATTATGGGTACCTTTGTGAACTAAATCACCAAGGGTGTGTTTGATTCACTAAAAAATAGGGGACTGGACAACACAAAAATATTTGTCCAATGTTTAATTTAAATAATGATTGTGGGACAACACAAAAAACTAACAAGGGACTAGATAAATACCCCAAAAATTGCAACCCACTAAACCTCAATACAACTTTTTGTCCAGTGTCCAGAAAAAGTAAAAAGACAATAATATCCTTATGTTTCCATGTCTTCCCACGTCCTCAGCCCGTTTTCCCATGTCCTCGACTTTTCAGATTTTCCTATGCTGTCAGCTTTCATTTTTCAAACTCACACTTGTTAGGCATACATAGTATACCCGACACAAAAAAAAAAAGGTGAAAAGAACCCATCCCCGATGTAATATACCCCCTGCCATAATGTTTTCTTTTTTGATAGCGCAAGGTAATATATAATTATGAAAAAAATTTAGTTATAATATATGATAAATTATTATTAGTTTATTTATGCTTAAAGTTATATCACATTACTAATAAATTATAAATAATAGTAAAGCATGATAATAAATTTTATGTTAAATAATAAAATAATTTAAAAAGTTTCAAAATTTTATTTTGTGTCTTTTACTAGTGCAAATCAAACATTGCACAATACAAAGGGTATTAAAGTAAAATTTATATGATTCTATCCGATACTTATGCATATCAAACAAGATATAGCACAAAATTGCTTGTGCTGTGCATCGACCACCAAACAACATAAAGTAAAAAAAGTTGTCATGTGACTCATCTACTTGTCTAGTACTATTCTGTCTGTCCTGTCATTTTTAGGGAATCAAACGCACCCAGGGTATGAATTGTAGTCTTGATCCACTGCATGACACATTTACACATTCATGTCTTAGGTTCTAAGTCCTTTGACTTAGATTTTGATTTCAAAAAAGCTTTGTTTCATAAGTCTTTAGTTTTCTTCAAAGGTTAAGATAAGAAAATCCCTTTTTTCTCTTAGGAACATGGTAAACGAGGTACACCGGTACCCTTTGGTTATTTAGGAAAAGAAACTTATTTGAAAGACAAATGAGTTCTAAAGATACATAGACCTTTATCCTTACTCAAAACCTCAAAGTAATTGAGTGATAGTGAACACAAGTCAACCAACGAATGGATAATGTGGAGTAAGTCTAAGCTTACTCTTAGAGGGTCCATCCAAGCCTAAACCGTGTTTGCACGTCTCAATTCACTTTGGTTTGAAAACGTTTGAAATCATAAGTCCTTAAGTTTAAGTTTCAAAACCATTTCCTTTTTAAGAGGTAAGTCCAAACAAGAAGTGAGGGGAAAGAGTGCATAAGGCACTCCATGCCTGTCACAGCCGTACCCACCATCACGGTCAAGTCGTGATAGGCTCTGTCCCTAGCTCCAAGAGAGATCACGACCGTGAATCACATCAATCACACCTAGGCCGTGATTGGTTTTGACTCTCTATTATAGGATATCACGGTCGTGACCCACATCACGGGGGGCCATGATCCTTTTTGTTTTTGATTTTATGGGGCATCACGACTGTGACACCCATCAGGGGTAGGTCGTGATCCCCTCTGTTTCATCATAGATGATTTCTTTGGTTTTCAAAAACGTCCTTGGTTCTTTCTAAGGTGTTTCATTAAGATTAGAACATGTTTTTAGTTCTAAAAACTCATAAAACTTACTATCCATTAATGTCATAAGTTCAAAACTTGATCTTTGGATCATTCATAAGTTCATTAATTTCAAAGGTGTGGTCTTCTCCCTTACACACACTCATACAAATCTTGCCATCACAAGGCTAAAAGTGAAGTTCCACTTCACTAACACATTTTCATAGTAAGCATAATAAGCATATGAATATGATGAACAACTCATAAACATCATAGATCTAAACATACTATCAAAATATCCGACCTTGACCAAGATAAAGGTTAGGGTTTTCATCATTTTTAAGAGCATAACATCATGTTAAGCATCAAACAAACATATAGAACATAAAGCTAAGATTATTATAAACCAAGTAACCAAATACACAACCAAACAAGATAGGAAAACCTATATACACAAACATAGGGTTTTCACCCAACTAGAAGTCATTTTCATCCACCTATGAGGTGAGATGAAGGTTCACTCCCCATTACCTTTGAAGACTCACGAAAATGATAGCTTGAGAAGAGAAGAGGTTTCAAGTCTCCCAAGCTTGTTTCCTAGCACAAGAACATGAAACCCTTGAGAGGTCATTTTTTAAAACGCCATGAACACAACAAGGTGTTCATCTTTTTGAAATGGAAAATAAAATGAAAGATAAGGATAGAATGCTCACCACAAGAGCTTCAACTTTGAAGAAGAGAGTGGTTCTTGACTCTTGACTCAAAGTCCTCCAATGAAGAAATCTTCTTCACGAAAGATGAAGAACGTGAAGATAGGATTAGGAATATGAAGTTAATTCTTAAAAAGAATTAGAAAATGTGTAAGGTAATGTGCATTTCAAAGGTCGATCAATGGAGTTTGAAGATGAACATTAGGGTTCTTACACTTGAAGAAGATGAAGATGGATAAGAGAGAAGAGAGCAAATGAACTCTTGGTCTCCCTTGAGTGATGTTGGTTGAATGTGATGAGTAGGAAATGAGGGAATTTGTGTCTTGCAATGCAAGTGTGATATAATGGAAGGTTTAGATGAGTGGAGATGATGTTGACTTGATGTGTAACACCCTTTCCCGAGTGTCACATTCCCGAACGTTTATAAAGTCGAAAATAATATTAATGCGGAAAATACGGGTTTTCTTTTTCCTTTCATAATGATGTTGAAATGATATTTGTTGAATGAGTACTAATAATTAAACTTAAGTTCACCATGCATTTCTAAAGGTCAAACAAAATAAAGTGCAGAAATGTAAACAATACTGAATACAGACATAGGTCCAAGCCTAACTGTAAAATAGGTACATAAATCGGCAATAGGAGACGCAGCTCCTCAAAAGGTACAACTGATGACTGGACACAGCCTGGCCAAAACAAAACAACATAAGGAGTCCCTATCCAGACTCAAGGTAGACGCTGAGTTGAGTCGTCATCGCACCCATCTTCTCAAATAGAAACAGCAACACCAGCAGAGAACAGATACAGATATGGGTGAGATTCCCGATCATCAACACGGCAAAACAGTAGAAGTAAAAACGGGACGACTCACCAGGCAACAACATACCCATAATGCATACTAAACATCTCAATATATATATATCATTTAATCAATTAGCAGCATGTAACATCTCCAAAGACAGGGTAACGATGCATATCAAGTAAATGTATTCATCAATAGCCATGCTATGCAATGCGATGTACATGACCCAATGCCATATGCCACAAAGGGTAAAACTCTGACCCCTACTCCATGGAGCTAACAAAACATCGGAGAGAGTGAATGGGAGGACATGTTCCGTGTACGCCAGCCTTGGGCAGGATGCTACAACATTCGTAACGTGCACATATCTGGCTTTTACGGAAACACTCTACACCAAACATGAAAAGTACGACATCTAGTCGAGGATATCAGTGTATTGCTCGGATTCGCTACGACACAGAAGAGCTACCAACTGGTCACATGTCAGCCTTTCCAACCCTAATACCTCCAAGACTATTTAAGATCGTCACCGTAAGATTCGCACCCGCATCAAGGCGTAAGCTCAACTTCTAGGCTCAAGGCCTTACAAACTCATGTAATGAAATGCCAATGCTTGCACAAAACAGATGCGATAAAGCAATGTCTATCCACCGGATAAACCTCAAGGCTCACTAAGGTTCTCTTCCTTAGGGACTATATACGTGTTTGTATTATAAGACTTTTATCCATCGGATAAATCTCGTGATCCCTCCGGGATCGAGTCATCATAAGACTGAAACAATTGAATGACTTTCTTGAATCCGAATCACCGGTTCGTCATTGAACTACTGTTTCAAACCCAAAACGTTTCATGTTTGTGTTTGTGTCTCATGAATCCCATCTCAACTCCTAAGTATTATGAAGAAGGATTGAGAATCCTCTTAGATAAGTCTTTGATACTTTCTAAGGTATTAGTTCCTTGAGTTTCAATTTGTGAAATGAATATTGATTCACTTAAGTCTTATGAAGTCATTGATGAACTAAGTCGTCAATGGTATAGTGTATGGTCTTGTTCCACTATAGGCTATACTTAATTATCTCTTTTCTTATGCTCTAAGTTAATTACTTAACTTAGGTTTTCATGCGTAAACTTTGCGATTTGAGTTGAAAACTCTCGATCTAAGACTTTATACACCAAAACCTTTCCAATTGAAAACTCATTTGATTTAAAAGAACTTGGTTACTTGATTGAATTAAAGTACCTCAACAAATCTTGAAAAGGGTTTTTCCTCACCAACTTAGCGTAAGACCGTGCCCTAAGTTAGCGTAAAAGAAATGGAACTTTCATTTAGTTTTCAAACGATGATTCAATTAATTCAAACTTGAGGACAAGGACCTCTTTATACATTGAGGATTGAATGTTAACTTAGTTTTAAAAAGAATGTGACATCCTACTAAACCTAAGGTAACTTCATATTAATTTTACTCTCATGAAATTGCTTTCATTATTTTATTTTTAAAACACTTACTTAATTGAATAAACTATGACTAAAGTAAAACAAATTTTCACCTGGGTTAAAAACACTTAAGGCCGAAACCCTAATTGATCTTTGGATCAAAATCACTTCTTGTTTGTTTTGAAATACAAGTTACTAAAACACTTATTAGCTTTCAAAACATTAAAGTTCAAGAACAAACTCATGTTCTTCCTCTTTTTACTAACTATGGCCAAATACTATCACTTAGGAGATGTGAAGATTTTGCTTCACTAACTTGTCAAGTAATAGCTCAAAATAATCACAATATTATGAGGAACAACAATCATACATCATTCAACCATAAACAAGTATAAAAATCCTTACTTGATCTAGAGATCAAAGTATGGTTTTCAACATACATGAAAACATTTTCCCATCCAAGCATACATCATCATACACATATACTAAGCATAGAAACATTATTACAAACTTGTTCTCAAAGAGAACTTCATCAAGAAAGTAGTGAACCCAAGCTAGGGTTTCACCCAAACAAAACATAAACAACCATTTTTATCCTCCACCAATTTTGGTGTGATGAGGTTCACTCCCACATAACTTTAATGAAGAGATTTAAGTGAAAGGAAACTCCAAGCCCTCAAAACAAGGAGAAGGCCGAACCTAGAGGAGAGAAAAAGGTGAGATCTTGAACTTGTTTTCATGAAAATAAGAACTAGAAGATGCTTACTCAAGTTAATAAGTAAGGAAATAAAAAGGAAAAGGATTTAGAAGCTTACCCACTCAAGAACAACTCCTAGGTTTTGGATGGTGTTCTTGAGGTTGAAGAACAACTTCTCCAAATCAAGAAACTTCCTTCACCAAAGTTGATCCTTAGATCAAGACAAGGTGAGGTACGGTTTTAGAATTGAAGAAAGGAATTTGGTTAGAGATCTAGGGTGAAGAACCGAATTTATGAAGAAGAGAGAGAAGAGAGGACTTTTCAAAAACCTAAGAAATGGTGTGTTTGATCTTTAGAAGATGAGAAATGAAAGTGGATGTGTGTTTTAGTCTTTGAATGGCCGAATGGCCTTGGTGACTTATCACCAATTTCAAGTTAAAGTTGATATAAAATTGTGTAAGGAAATGAAAGGCCAAGATGTGATGAAGTACAAAGGTGTTGACATCATATTCAAAGTTGTAGAGATTAACCAAAAATGGGTGGTTTGGCTTTTTGCATAAAAGGAAAAGTTGACAAAGACGTAAGTTGTCATGAAATGTTAAAAGATACCTCCTCGTGAAACGTGATAAGCAATCTCAACTTCTCCCGACTCTGGGCCAGAGTGACCTCCCGATCCCGGGCCCGATTACTCCCCGGCCGTGGCACGCTTCCCTAGGTAAAGCGGTCCCGATTAACATAATAATATTTTCATCGGCTCCGACTCAAAACAACATAACAGGCTCAAAACAATATCTTATGATCATTAAGCTCATAATTGAAATTCATAATTGAATTTCCAACTATTAACTATTTTAAAGATTATTATTAATCAGGTTGTGTTCTCAGCCAAGTTATTCACACAAACAGTTAAAAGACAGACATAGGGATTTTGGGATGTTACAACACTACCCTCCAAAAAGAAATTTCGTCCTCGAAATTTACCTTAGAAGAGATGCGGAAACTGTTCCCTCATCCTATCTTCCAACTCCCAGGTGGCATTACCTGAAGTCTCGTTCCAGATAACTTTGACCAAGGATATCTCCTTTCCTCGTAGATGCTTAACTCTTTTGTCTTCAATCTTGACAGGCCGTGTTTCATAGGTCAGGTTATCCTTTAGCTGTACTGAATCAAGCTTTATGACATGACTGGGATCCAGAATATATTTTCGCAATTGCGAAACGTGAAAAACATTATGAAGGTTGGATAGAAAAGGTGGTAAAGCTATTTGGTAAGCTACTGGACCTATCCGACGAAGAATTTGATAAGGTCCGGTGAATTTTGGAGTGAGTTTTCTGGACTTAAGGACCCTGCCAACCCCAGTCGTTGGAGTGACTCTCAAAAACACATGATCACCTTCTTCTAATTCAAAGGGCCTACGTCTTTTATCCGCATAGCTTTTCTGTCAGCTCTGAGTTGTCCTCATCTTTTCTTGAATCATTTTAACCATGTCAGTTGTTTGTTGCACTAGTTCAAGTCCTAACGAAGCACTTTCTCCATCTTAATACCAACATAGAGGTGTTCTACATTGTCGTCCATATAAAGCTTCATAGGGTGCCATCCCTATACTTGAATGATAACTGTTATTGTAGGTGAATTCTATCAACAGTAGAAAACTCTCCCAACTTCCGACATGTTCCAACACACACGCCCTCAACAAATCCTCTAAAGATTGTATCGTCCTCTGATTGTCCATCTATTTAAGGATGATAAGCCGAACTCAGCCGTAACTTTGTTCCTAAAGCTTCATGCAAACTCTGCCAAAAGAGGTTGGTAAGGAAAAACATTTTGGTCTCTTACCATAAAAGGAAAAAGTGAAGATATTGTTGGGAAAAAGTGGGGACATGTTGGGAAAGAGGTGATAATGACATGTGGATGAGGATTTTAGGTTATGGGCCATTCCCATCTCCGGGCCCAAACGTTTCTGGCCCCAGGCCCAAAACCCGAAACTTTGCGGGCCCGATAATATTTTTACTGGCTCCGCTCTAAAACAACAGATAAAACTCAAACAACCTTTTTATGGAATTAGGGTTGAATTTTGGAATTCTCTAATGAATTCTAGGCATCAACCTCTGATTATTAGTTATAATTAGCCGAATTACGTTTTAAATCAATTTATTCACAGTAGACAGTTAATATAACAAATAATGATTTTCGGGGTGTTACACAAATTCCATTCCTAGAAAGAATGAGAGTATTCCCACGTTAGACATTTCAAATTTTGCCATCATTTTTAATTTGAACTCTTCAATTTCTTTACTGCTACTCCCAGTCACAAGCAAATCATCTTCATATAGACATACCGATAGTAGGTCTGATATACAAGAGGCTTTCACATATACTCCATACTCCACACTACATTTGCTGAAACTTAGCAGTAAGAGGAAATTGTCAATCCTTTTGTTCCATGCCCGAGGAGCCTGCTTCAACCCATATAGGGATTTATTCATTTTATACACCTTTTCTTCACTTCCTGCTATCTCAAAACCTAGAGGTTGGCACACATAGACTTCCTCATCAAGTGATCCATTGAGAAAGGCTGATTTTACATCCAGCTGATGCAAAGTCCACCTTTGACACTTGTAACAGCTACAACAAGCCTTATGGTTTCAATTCTAGCCACTGGAGCAAATACATCTCCATAATCCAGCTCCTTTCTTTGTAGAAACCCTTTTGCCGCCAATCCAGTCTTTTATTTGGCTACTGATCCATCAGGTTTCACCTTGGTTTTGAAGACCCATTTTACTGCTATTAGCTTCTTTTGCTTAGGTATAACAACCAGCTCCCATGTGTCATTTTTGTTAATGGATTTCAGTTCCTCCCGCATTGCTGCAATCCACTTAGGTTCCTGAATGGCCTGCTCAAAACTCACAGGCTCCACATTTGCATACAATGCTAAATGAACTAGATTACCTTCTCCTATTATAGCACTTTAGGAAACATAACATAGTCATTCAATCTGTTTGGTGGTTGCCTATTTCTCTGAGGTCTTGATGCCTTTGCATCACTAGGAGCAACATCTTGCAGCTGTGCTTCATGCTGATCAAGGTTTGCCAAGGTGACAGAGACCTTGCTATCAATCATGCCTCTCTGTGTGCTCCATTTCTAAGTATTGGACTCATCAAAGACTACATCCCTACTAGTGATCACCTTCATGCTGACAGGATCATAGAGCTTATAAGCCCCTGTAGGATGATAGCCAAGCATAACCATATGCTCCCTCTTGTTTTCCAGCTTCCTTCTCTTCTCATCTGGGACATGTCTGTAACAAAGAGAGCCAAAAAGTCTCAAATGGCCCACAACTGGCTTCCTCCCTGTCCAAGCTTCCTCAGGAGTGATGGAACTCAATCTTTTGGTTGGACACATGTTCAAAATGTACACTGCTATGGCTACTGCTTCTCCCCAAAAACAATGTGGCATTTTCTTGCTTCTCATCATGCTTTTGGACATATTCAAGACAGTCCTATTCCTCCTCTCAACAATGTCATTATGATGTGGAGTATAGGGAGCTGTCACTTCATGAATAATGCCTTTTTGTCATAGAAATTCTCAAGCTCTTTTGATGTGAACTCTCCTCCACCATCTGTTCTCAGGATCTTTAAGAACCTGTCACTTTGTTTTTCTATCGGAACTTTAAATCTCTTGAAAACATCAAATACCTTTGATTTTCTTTTAATAAGAAACAACCACATTTTTCTTGCACAATCATCAACAAAAGAAACAAAGTACTTGTTACCTCCAAGAGAAGCGTCCTCAAATGGTCCATAGAAATCTGAGTAGATGACTCCAAGAGGTTCAGAAGCTCGAGTAGCCACATGAGACTTAAATGAGTTTCTTGGTTGTTTTCCTATCATGCACCCTTCACACACTTGTTCTGGTGACTGAATTGAAGATCATACACCATCTGGTTATTCTTCAGCTGGCACAAACTTCTGAAGTTTATGTGGCCTTCAGTTTTAAATTAAGGAGAATATCACTAAGGCTATGTTTGAGAGTTTTGAAGGAAGCAACTTATTCTCCCAAATTATCAATATGCCAAAATGATCTCTAGAATTGTAGAAATTTAATCAAATTCGTCCCTCCGTTGGTATTTGCATGGACTATAATGACATTAAGTTGGTAATGTCAGGGATGCATTTGAAACTAAATGAATAATGTCAGGGATGCATTTGCTACATTTTGCAATTCCAAGGATCATTTTCAAATATTGATAATGTGGGGGACTAAGTTGATATGACCCTACAATTTCATGTATCAAATTGGGTATTTACTCGTTTTGAACGAGATGAAGTGAAGTGAAGTGATTAGTAATGGAGTGGTTAGCGATGGAGTGGAGTGGAGAAGTAGAAATATATCACTCTATTGTTTGAAAGTTTAATGAGGGAATCCCAAACCCCCCAATTTGGAGGGTATAAAAATTTGGGGTTTGAGTTGGATGGAGTGATTTGGGCTACCATCCTAGACCATCCCACTCCATTACTTACTAAACTCTCAAACAATGGATTAAGGGTGCGCTTGGAAGAGCTTATAGAAAGCTTGTGAGAATGACTTATGAAAATAAACTTATACAAATAGTTTATGAAAATAATATATGATCTTCCTATAAGTTCTTTTTAAATTATTTTACAAAAAAACATATTGAATAAGCGCTTAATTATTAATCACCCTACTACATCCTCCAAAATATAGCTTAACCTTGTCGGGTCATTTGTTAGGGTCGCCAGAAATGCAGCACCATTCGATTTTCACATTCACATGATTCAAAAGACCGTTCAGAACGGCTCCCTCACAGCCCTTGCGCAAAAATGCAAGACCCTAAACCAACTCAAGCAATTGCACGCCCACATTCTCCGATGCCGCATCAAAGACGCACCCTATGCCATCGCGCCTCTTCTCTCGGTCGCAGCGACCTCAAACGACGCGTCGTTTTTCTCCTACGCTCACTTAATTTTCGCGCACCTAACTCACCGCAACACCTTCATGCACAACACCATGATCAGAGGGTACCTTCAAGCGTATTCACCCGTTCACGCAGTGTCGTGCTACTTGGCAATGTTGCAAAACGGCATCCCCGTCAATAACTTCACCTTTCCGCCTTTGATCAAGGCTTGCATTGCGCTCATTCCTTCTTCTGCTTCAAATGTTATTGGTCGTTTGGTGCATTGCCATGTTGTTATATTTGGGTTCCGCGATGACCCTTTTGTTGTCAGTGCATTTATTGAGTTTTACTCCGCTTTACGTGAAGTTGAAACGGCGAGGGTTTTGTTTGATAAAACGACAAAGAAAGATGTCGTGTTGTGGACGGCAATGATAGACGGGTATGGCAAAATGGGGAATGTTGAAAATGCAAGGGAACTGTTTGATGAAATGCCTGAAAGAAATGTAATATCGTGGAGTGCTATGATGGCCGCGTATTCTCGGGTTAGTGACTTCAAGGAGGTGTTGGCTTTGTTTACAGAGATGCAAAATGAGGGTACCAAGCCGAATGAGTCTATCCTGGTTACTGTTCTCACTGCGTGTGCACATCTCGGTGCGCTCACGCAGGGATTGTGGGTTCATTCTTATGCCAAGCGGTTCAATCTTGACTCGAATCTGATTTTGGCGACGGCTTTGGTTGACATGTATTCGAAATGCGGATGTGTGGAATTGGCTTTATCTGTTTTCGAGGGTATTGCTTTAAAGGATGCCGGGGCATGGAATGCTATGATTTCTGGTTTTGCCTTGAGTGGCGATGCAAGGAAATCTCTGGAGTTGTTTAGCCAAATGGTTGCTTGTGGGACTAAGCCAACTGAGACTACATTTGTGGCTGTTCTCGTTGCTTGTACACATGCGAAGATGGTTCAGGAAGGCCTTCAATTGTTTGAAGAGATGAGAAGTGTTTATGGAGTGGTGCCACAGGTGGAGCATTATGCGTGTGTTATTGACCTTTTGTCCAGAGCTGGAATGGTGGAGGAAGCTGAGAAATTTATGGAGAAGATGGGTGGACATGGGGCTGGCGACGCTAATGTGTGGGGTGCTCTTCTGAACGCGTGTAGAATTTATAAGAATATTGATGTTGGAAATAGAGTGTGGAAAAAACTGGTTGATATGGGTGTAGCTGACTGTGGTACTCATGTTCTTACATACAATATATATAGAGAAGCTGGGTGGGATGCAGAAGCAAATAGAGTTAGAAGTATGATTTCAGAAGCAGGGATGAAAAAGAAACCCGGATGCAGCATAATAGAGGTGGATGATGAAGTTGAAGAGTTTCTTGCAGGTGATCACTCTCATCCACAAGCACAAGAAATGTGCAAATTGCTTGATTCTATCCTCAGGATTGTGAATCTAGATGACTTCTGATAGGTATAAGCTATTGTTTACAGCCAAATTATCTTCTTACATGTTTTACCATGAGATCAAAGGAAAGGAAGGGAAAGAAAGAATAGACAGGATATATGGCAGCTACTTGAGCATGTCCTTGCATGAAATGAAGACTTTGAGACTATTTTACACTGGCTGGTTTCAGTTCCAGCCTAACAGGCATCCTGCCCGTGTATTTTATAACTGAATCTCATATTTGCTACAATGACATTATTCAGAGTACAATAAATTGCATTGATGACTTGTCATCCAGTAAAACATGCTAAGTTATGTGAACCAACCGATACATTTTGACTACAAAATTGGTGTCTAGTTACAAATGTCGTGTAAAATATTAAGTCAAAGGTAGCCATTTCTGTTTTCTCTTCTGTTTACTCATCCTTTATGTTTGGCCTCATAGCAGCATCAGGCATCAACTGAGTAAAGGAATTTTTCGCCTCAGCTGTTGGATGATGGAAAAGCAGCAATGAGCAAAGGTGTTTCAGATCGATGTGTCAAGAACACTGATTTGCCTGAAAATCTTCTGCTGATAGTAAACCATTGATAAGGCGTTTAATAGTGTGTTTGGATGTTCAATTTTCAAGAGTCAAACGCGCGTCCCACAGAAGCTACTGTGAGTAGCTTCTGCGGTGGAGACGCACTTCTGTCTTATATTACCGCATATCCAAACATATTATAAGTCTGTCAGCTCCTGGGCCAGGCCTAAGTTCAGTGATATTTCTTATGACAGAATACTGTTTAGTGATGTTTGAATTTGCTTGACTGAACCACCTGCCAGGAACATAACCATCTGCATTTCGTCCCAAGAGTTCAGTATCAATCTTATCCAAGACTGGTTCATTCCTGCCAAATTTCCTAGCAAAAGGAGCATTGCTGTCCACCATTCTCTGGTAGTCATTAATTGTAAGTAAATGTGGATGTTGTTTTGGAGGGTTGTCCCATGATATGAAGTGGAGGTCATGGTTCACAGTGGTGTTACGAAACTCCTCAGCATTGCAGATGACTGTGTGAAAATATCCTTCAGGGAAGATAGAAAGTTGGCGTAATACATCAGGACTATTCTAGGTAAGTTATCCCAACCCCATAGACTGTATTCAACAAATGGTGGACGCGAGAGCATCATCCAGGCAGAACCTGAGCAAAATCAAGAATGAAAATTTAATACCCTTCACTTATGGAATGCTATTATCTCAGGTTAGTAAATTGGTGATCTCATCATGCAACAAATTTTTGGCCAATGGCTTCATGTTTAGGCAAACTTAAAGTGAAGAGAGACGACATCAGAAGAACATATACAGTTAAGACCTAATTATGAATGAAATGAATGTATGAGAAATGGCTATACAAATCATGAGGGATGCTTGCCAAAGGCAGACCTGCACTACAAACGTATGTCATATTTAGGTCAAGACAAGTATGAAAAGTTGTACACAAAAAGAAGAAAAGAATGGAAAGGTATTGAAATTCCCAATAATCAAATACTTAAATCCACTTCCTATTAGAGTATTTTGATTTGTGTATTGAGTTCACAGCACTATCATTGTTTTATCTTTTATACTCTTTCATTTCAGATTTTCTTTTACTGCTCAATGAGTATTTGTGATTTCCTGAGTAAGATTAATCGTATAGTACTTACAACATAAGCAAATTTGAAGGAGCTAAAAAGTTGAGCAGGTGGGAGGAAAGTAACATCGTAGTGATTCATCAAAATGAGGGCAACGCCCCAACAGAAACCAAAGTGTCGCACTTGTAAACAGCTTATATGCAGTGGGTACATTTCTTTTCTGTGTGACCCAAAATACATCAGATTTATGCACGCTATAAAGGCCTGGGTCAATTATAACCGGCTCGGCCCTCTGATACCTATTGAAATGAGTGTAGTATTACTAATAGGGTTTTGCTAAGGCACCTCCCAAATTACTAAGAACACCCCTCATGAATAGTGTATTTATCAAAATATTCCCACCAAAATACCCCTGCTAAGTACTTTATCGCAAATAAGTATAGCATTTTCGCAAATATCTTCTTCACTAGCAAATTAGGTATTTGCGAGTGTACAAATTTTTGTATTCTCGCAAATAGTTAATTTGCGAGGGATTAAAATTTTTTAAATCACTCGCAATTTAGCTATTTGTGAGAGTACAAAAATTTGTACACTCGCAAATACCTAATTTGCGAGTATAAACAAAAAACCGCTCCCATATTTGCGAGTGTGCAAAATTTTGCACTCTCGCAAATAACTAATTTGCGAAAATTTATATTCTTTCGCAAATATCTAATTTGCAAGCGTCACGTATAATTTGCGAGTAGTTGTTTTACTCGCAAATATCATATTTGTGAGTAAGCAATTCTCAAAAAATAACTCACTTTCAAATATAGTATTTGCGAGTCTCGCAAATATTATACTTGCGAGAGTGCAAACATTTTTCCCCCTCGCAAATAACATATTTGCGAGTGAGTCAAATGGCAAAAAAAAAATAAATTTTAAGGGGGTATTTTGGTAAATGCACTGTTCATGGGGTGTCCTTAGCAATTTTGGGGGTGTCCTTAGCAAAGCCCTTACTAATAAAGAAGAGGAACATTTGATCTTTTGCACAACTATAGGTTAATTTGAAATTACTATTTTGGTCCTTTATTTTAATTGTTTTTTTTTTCATTTTGGCCCCTTAATTTTTTTTGTAACAAATAAGTCCCTTATGTTTACGAATATTAACAACGTTGATCTAAACATTAGTAAACACTGCTTCAAATGGTTCTACGTGTCCGTTAAGTATCAACATGGCGCTGACGTGGTGCTGGCTTGGTTGCCTGGCTTGGTCAAAATGACGTTGTTTTAGGGTTTAGGGTTCAGTGTTTGAGTAAGGTAAATGTAAACCAAGCTTTATAGCCATGGTTGTAAGGAAGATGATTGAGAACCATGAACTCTAGGTCACCATTTAAGAGGGAGGAAGATAACTCATACACCCTAAAACTGTCAAAACGGGCCAACCTAACCCACCCGGGTTGGCCCACCATGGGTTGGGGGGAAAACGGGCCCGACTCACATTTTGGTGAGCTAGGAAATAAGCAACCCGGACCGGCCCACTACGGGTTAGTGTGTTATACGGGTTGGCTCACCTATAATTGAAAAAAATAAAAAAAAAATAAAAATTATTTTAAAAAAAAAATCCAACTCCTTAACTTAAACATACATGCTACCTAATAGGACAAGGTTTTTCACGAAAAGGAAAGGAAATTGCACAAAAAAAATCTAATTTGGGTCTTTTTTGAGTTTTTTTTTACTGACTTTACAGACACATTGATACGTTGCATTTTGGGCCTTGTTTTTTTTTTTTTCTCAAATTTCTCAACCCGCGGGCAAACCCGGCTCACCACGGGTTGAACCCACCCAACCCACGGGTTGGTGGTCTGGGTCAAAATGACCCTCGGTTTAAATGAGCCAGGTTTTTTGCAACCTAACCCATCGTTGAGCCGGGTTGGTTCACGGGTTCTAACCCATTTTGACAGCTCTAATACACCCCCAATGGTAATAACTAGGTCACCAACCACTTAATATGTCTAATTGTGGAGTTAACATACACGGTTAACAAAGTTGAATGGAGAGTAATACTTAGGCCAATATTGTTAACGTTGGAAAACATAAGGGACTAGTTGTTACAAAAAAAAAAGTTAAGGAATCAAATTGAACAAAACAATTAACTTAAGGGATCAAAAATATAATTTTGCCGTAATTTTAAATGAAAAGTAGCCAATCATGCAATGAACAGAATGGAGAAAAGAATTAGCAACTTACTCCTTCCAGCCAATATCACTGGTGTGTTCAATGAAGTTCAGGTGTCTGGGAATAGTCGAAAGTGTATATAGCAAATCTGTTTATTGTGCTGTGAATTTATGTGGGTTTTAATTACTAAAATTTACTGCGCTGATGAATATATATATATATATATATATATATATATATATATATATATATATATTAAATTAAAAAAATTGATTGAATTAAAATGAAAGTTAGCTTATTATTTTTTTATTATTCCTGAGTTTGTAGCGCCGTTCAATTGTTCATAACTTAAGTTCTTATCCTTCCAAAGTTCCTATTCTTACTAGTCCTATAGATCCTAACGTAGGACTTTAATAATGTTCTTTTTTGTTGTATACTATCATAATATTTTAGACTTTAATAATGTTTTTATTTATTTATTGATTTTTTAGTTAATTAAAATGCGAATAATAAGTGCGGGTATGGGTATTTAGGTATCCAGCGGGTAAGGGTACGAATACTTCAATTGCTATTCACGCGAGTATGAATCCGGATACAAATATTTTTTTAAAACATGGGTATGGAAACGAATATTATAATACCCTACCTATACCTTATCCATTGGGATTTGTAAATCTGTTGCACAAAAGAGACATGGCAAATTGCAAGAGTCAGTCCCCGACTACGAAAACTGGCCAATACAGTTTGCGGTTCTCACATTATTATTATAAGTTACAACGAATAAGCAAGTTTTACCGGCAAACCATCAAATTATTCCATAATGTAAGGTTTCTTGATGAATATTACAATGCATTCAGTATTATATAGCATAAATAATATGGTTACGCTTCCAAAAGAAAGAAACATCAAAGCAAAACTTCACCGACGACCCACTAAACCAAAATATAGGTATTGTTCTTTGAATGCTTATAACTTTTTTTTAATATAACGAATGCTTATAACTTTGTTCTTTAATAAAATATATAACATTTATTACATATATTATATTTTTATTAATGAGCATATGTTTTATTATTATTGAAAAAGGCTACCACAAATACCTAACTATCAACTAATAAGTTTTGTCCAAATAAAAAATCTAGTTTCATGAAAAGAAGAAAGAGAGAGAAGTCTGCCGACAAAAAAACTAGCGGACTAGCAAACAAGCAAGATATTGAAAATGATGGTTAGCCAGATAGAAGAATTTAAACACAGATTGGAACTTAATCAAACTAATTTGAATCACAGACCAAAATTATCAACAAACAGCAAATAACCACCTTATTCAGAATCAAACATGCTTTTTTTTTTTTGGTTAGTGAGATAGAAATAAACCTAGAGTCGTCTCTCTCTTTCAACCTTTCCTCTATTCCTCTTTTCCTTCTTCCTCATCCACTGGAAGGAGGTGGTTTTAGACTCTTTTTTGATCTGGAATCACCCCTTTATATCGTTTCATTTCTCTCTTTTTATCTAAATAAGTGGTTTTTTGATAGCAATGGGCTTCCAGAACAAGCAAACACTTCTAAGAATGGGCCTTCAATTGCTGCAAACAGGCCCAAGCGCATTACAAAGCCTCCTGCACATCACAAATATTATGTTTAGTCAATTATAAATAATTGTAATTGTAATTGTAATAATAGTAGATACTAAATTTTACAGTTATTAAGTAGTGGGTTGTGGAACTGTTCCCACATCCTAATTATTAGGAGGTAGTTACGCTGGGAAACTAGTATTTGTAATTGATTATTCTGCAATGCAATTTAGCCAATTATTCAGAAAAATTCTAGTCTTCCTCCCCTTCCTTAGGAGACCAGTTCCTTCTCTAATTAGAATAACATCCCTGTCACATTTCTTAACCTATCATTGGTGCTTTCATTATTGAAACCATGAATACACGCTCACAAGATTTACAACAAATCCAAGAATCAATCGCAGCCCTCACTGCTGCCTTCCAGGAATTTAAAACTCACCAAGATCTCTGCCATGAATCCTATATACAAAACATCCAGAATTTAGAAAACAAACCAGCACCATCTCCTACCCCTAACCCAAACACAGACCACACCATTAAACCACCAAAACTTACCCTTCAACCCTTTGATGGCACTAATCCAATGGAATAGATCTTCCAAGCTGACCAGTATTTCGATCATTATTCCATCACTCCTCCTAACCGTCTCTCCAGAATTTCATGCTATATGACAGGGGATGCACTTGGTTGGTACCAATGGATGCATAACAACCATTTGATTACAACTTGGGAAGATTTTGTGCGTTCTATGGAACTTCGATTTGGTCCATCTGCTTATGAAAATCATCAACAAGCTTTATTCAAGTTGCAACAAACCACAACAGTTTCTGATTATCAACGCGATTTTGAGCGTCTGTGCAACCTTGTCATTGGTTTGCCCCCTCATTCCATATTGGACTGTTTCATTTCTGGTTTGCGCTCTGACATACAGAGTGAACTTGCCATTCTGCATCCTGAATCCATTTCCCAAGCCATTGGTTTAGCAAAATTGGTGGAATCAAAATTATTAGCCTCACGCCCAACCTTAGCCTATGCCCCTCGCCCAAATCAGCCACGAACCTTGCCACCTATCCTACCCAATCCACCATTACAGCCGCGCATAACAGTCCCTAATTCCTCACAGCCACCATTAACCTTACCCGCACCACCTTCCAATACCAGGACTACACCACCAATACGTTTATTAAACCGAACTGAGATGGATGCTCGTAGAGCCAAAGGATTATGTTTCAATTGTGATGAGAAATACCATCGTGGCCACCGTTGCAAGAATAGGCAATTTTTGTTGCTACTTGCTCCTGATGAACCACCAGACCCTATTGCTGAATCTTCTACAGATGATCTCTTCTGTTTCATAGATACACCACCACCTCTACCATCTCTATTCCGCACCAATTCTGAAACTACACAGACCGAAACAACACCTGAACAGTTTCACCTCTCCTTACAAGCAGTTTCTGGACAACCATCACCACGGACACTCAGGTTTTATGCTCGCATACAAGGGCATTTTGTTTCAGTTTTGGCTGACACAGGGAGTTTACATAACATCATTCAACCAAGAGTGGCTGACTTCTTGAAGTTATCCATTCAAACACTGCCTTCTTTTTCTGTCATGGTGGGCAATGGTGACCATTTAAAATGTACTTTCATGTGTCCCAATGTTCCTCTCACAGTGGCAGAGCATACTTTCAGAGTATCACTATATATTCTACCTATTCAAGGGGCTGACATAGTTCTTGGTGTACAATGGTTACAAACCTTGGGACCATTTGTTTCCGACTACACCATCCCTTCTATGCAATTTTATCACAATGGGCAATTGATCACACTTACTGGTATGGTTTCACCCTCATTATCTCTGGCTATTTTTCCACAAATAAATCGTATGCTTCACACTGACTCCATTGCTACCCTTCATGCCATTACCATGGTTCCCACTGACCTATCACCACATGAAACAACACAACTAACCCAAACCTTGTCCACAAATGAGGCGGCCAAAATAGACACTTTTCATCCAGACATTGCTCATGTACTCCACCGTTATTCCCACATTTTTTCTATTCCCCATGGCTTACCCCCTAACCGACTACATGATCATCATATTTATTTACAACCCGATTCCACCCCTGTTAATATCAAACCATACCGTTATCCCCATTTTCAGAAGAAAGCTATGACTTCAATGATTGCTGACATGCTCAAAGAAGGGATCATCCGCCCAAGTACTGGCCCCTATTCTTCTCCGGTTCTCTTGGTTAAAAAGAAAGATGGTTCATGGCGTTTTTGTGTGGATTATCGGTCACTCAATGCTGTCACTATCCGAGACCGTTTTCCTATACCAAAAATTGATGAGTTGTTGGATGAACTCAAGGGAGCCCAATTCTTCTCTAAGATTGACCTGCGGTCCGGCTATCATCAAATTCGGTTGGCTCAAGAGGACATTCCCAAAACTGGTTTTCGAACCTTTGATGGGCATTATGAGTTTTTGGTGATGCCCTTTGGGCTTACTAATGCACCATCAACCTTTCAAGCGGCCATGAATGATTTACTTAGACCATTCCTCCGCAAATTTGCCCTGGTTTTCTTTGATGATATCCTTATTTATAGTCCTACCTTGTCTACCCATTTGATTCACTTAGAGCAAGTTTTGAAATTGTTACTTCATAACCAATTTTATGCTAAACTCTCCAAGTGTAATTTTGGTGTTTGTTCAGTGGATTATTTAGGTCATATTATTTCAGGAAAGGGTGTACAAGTTGACCCTACAAAGGTGAAAGATATTTTGGACTGGCCTACTCCTAAGTCCCTCACGGCTCTCAGAGCTTTTCTTGGTCTCACCGAGTTCTATCGCAGATTTGTGCAGCATTATGCTACTATTGCAAGTCCATTGACTGATTTACTTAAAGCCCCTACTCTAATTTGGAAGCATTCACACACCTTAAAAATGCTATGACTAATCTGCCAGTTTTAGCATTACCTGATTTTAATCTTCCTTTTGAAGTCACTACGGATGCTTCAGGTGTGGCAGTGGGTGCTGTCTTGTCCCAACAAGCCCATCCAATTACCTTCTTTAGCTGTAAAATGTGCCCTCGATTATGTTCTTCTTCTGCTTATGTAAGAGAATTGTTTGCTGTCACGGAAGCAATAAAAAAATGGCGTCAGTATTTATTGGGAAATACTTTTCATATTTATACAGATCACAAAAGCCTCAAGAATTTATTGACACAGACCATTCAGACTCTGGAACAGCAAAAATGGTTAACTAAACTCATTGGGTACAGTTTTGAGATCCATTACAAACCTGGAAAAGAGAATGTTGTGGCTGTTGCTTTATCTAGGATGCCTGAAGAAACCACCGCAATTTGTGCCACTGTAAGTTCCCCATTTTTCCCATTGTTCACTCAACTCCAGCAATTCTATCTTATGCATCCTGCCGGAAAGCAATTGATCATCAAACTTCATGAAAACTCAACAATGCAGCAGAAATTCAGTTACAGGTCTGGTATTCTTTATTTTCAAGAAAGAATATTTATACCTCGTGATGCAGGCCTCATTCCGTCCTTGTTAGAGGAGTATCGTTCTTCACCTTTGGGGGGTCAATCTAGTATTAAGGCTACCTTGTCCCGCTTATCTACTGTATTTTACTGGCCGGGTATGTATGCGGATGTGAAGAGCTTCATCAATAGCTGCTCTACTTGCCAATACAACAAATATAGTACCCAAGCTCCTTACGGCCTCTTGCAACCACTTCCGGTGCCACAACAAGTCTGGGAGGACATCTCCATGGACTTCATCACCAATTTACCTTCTTCATCTAACAAGACAGTGATTTGGGTCGTGGTTGACCGCCTTACCAAGTATGCTCATTTTATAGCCCTGCCGACTCATTTTAATGCAGCATATCTTGCATCTGTGATCCTCTCTGAAATTCATCGGCTTCATGGTACACCAAAGACAATTGTCAGTGACAGAGACAGGATATTCATTAGCAAATTTTGGAAGGAACTATTCAGATCTTTGGGCACTACCTTGGCTTTTAGCAGCTCATACCATCCTCAAACTGAAATCGCTGCCTTGAAACGTATCTTCGTTGTTTTGTCAGCGAAGAACCTCACCAATGGACACGCTGCCTTTCACTTGCTGAGTTCTGGTACAACACATCTCATCATTCCACCATTGGGATGACCCCGTTTGAGGCACTCTATGGCCGTGCTGCGCCGTCTCTCACATCCTATGTTGCGGGATCTTCCAAAATTGCATCTCTTGATGAGAATTTGACTAAAAGGAGTGAAACATTGCAGCTGCTCAAACATAATCTAGCAAGGGCAAGGCATCGCATGCTTCAACAAGCGAACTCGAAGAGACGAGACAAAGAATTTTCTGAAGGGGAATGGGTTTACCTGAAACTCCAGCCCTACCGGCAAGTCTCCGTGCACCGCCGTTATTCGCAAAAACTTGCAAAAAGGTTCTACGGGCCCTTTCGCATCCTCAGGCGCATCGGACCAGTTGCGTACGAGCTCGACTTGCCCACCACAGCTCGAATCCACCCAGACACGCAGATCTGCCCCCTTCCAGATTCCAACGCCATCGCATCTCTTGGAGCCCAACCCCTTGCTATTATCGGTCGCCGAACACTACCAGGTCGGACTGATTCTGAAGAGGAAGTCTTGGTGCATTGGGAAGGCCAAACCACAGTTGAAGCATCATGGGAACCTAAGAACTCGTTCGAGGCTACCTTTCCTGAATTCGATCTTGAGGGCAAGACCTGTCTTGGGGATATGGGTAATGATAGCAATGGGCTTCCAGAACAAGCAAACACTTCTAAGAATGGGCCTTCAATTGCTGCAAACAGGCCCAAGCGCATTACAAAGCCTCTTGCACATCACAAATATTATGTTTAGTCAATTATAAATAATTGTAATTGTAATAATAGTAGTTACTGAATTTTACAGTTATTAAGTAGTGGGTTGTGGAACTGTTCCCACATCCTAATTATTAGGAGGTAGTTATGCTGGGAAACTAGTATTTGTAATTGATTATTCTGCAATGCAATTTAGCCAATTATTCAGAAAAATTCTAGTCTTCCTCCCCTTCCTTAGGAGACCAGTTCCTTCTCTAATTGGAATAACATCCCTGTCACATTTCTTAACCTATCATTTTTCCATATAAATCTGATTTTTCTTTCATGTTTTTCCGTGATTTCGGCATCTGAGTGCGGCGTTATTTTGTTCGTCGTCTTGGTGCGGCGTTGTTTGGTTTCCCGTTTTGTTGCGGTGTTCGTTTGGTTCAGATTGGCAGATTAGCAGATTAGCTTCGATCCATTAGAGATTCAATCAAAACTTGGGCGTCAACGTTACAGATCCGAAGGTATGGGTATTCCGGTCACTTTGATTTTTGTCACATTTGTAGGCATTTTGCTGTTTTATGCTATTAACCTGAGTGCTGTGAGTTTGTTCGTAGATTCATCTTTTTTGATTTTTAGCGACGTGAAATTTGTATTATTTTCGATGTATTTTACCAATTTGAATGAATTAATATCTTTTTTTTAGTCAAAAAAAAGAAAAAATAAAAACAAACAGGCCAAGTTAACAAAAACATATGGGAGTTGCTTTTTGCAGCCCCTAATTTCTCTAATACAACCCCTCTTCCTTTTTTTAACTTTTTTTTATTCAAAATATCCTTTCTTTTTTTAATATTTGTTCCCTAAACCCTCTTCAAATTCCTCACCATTATATCTTCCCTCTTTTCTTTCCTAAACCCTTTTTTTCATTATTTCTCTGTTCTCCCTTCAAAAATGTTATCGATGTAAAAGAGGAATTACTAACTGCCCGGTAAGACTTTGCAATTGGGTGATTCCCGTTTTGAAGCCACTCATTGCCTGCTGCCTCATGCTTTGAACTATCCTGAATATCAATATCAATTAAATACAAATCAGGGACATTGAAAAGGTCATCCAAATCATGACTGAAAGTTCTGCTGTGTATATATATATGTATACCAAAGATTTCTTAACCTCCACCCCCCAAATGAAAAAAAGGAAAACGAAAAATCAAGTTAGTATGGAAAAAGAATGGACAGTGTTGTAAATGGTAAAAGGCCAAACTTTCAAGCAGGCGACTGGTGATGGAAGGGTATGTCGAGTGATGGCGGGGAATAGTTAAAGAAACAGTCACCAGGTTTCAAGGAAGGATATTTTAGATAAAAAAATGTAAAAAAAAAAAAAAAGGGTTGTATTAGAAAAATTAGGGGTTGCAAAAAGCAACTCCCAAAACATATTCCAAAACAAAATCGCATTTAATCAATTAAACGCCAAAGTCGGTAAAAGCGAGGACAACAATTATTGTCTTCATTTCAAAGATGGACGGAATCTCTTGTCTCATTTTGGTATATCACATCATGTCCCAATCAATAATATCTTGTCATGTAAGTTAAAATTTTATTTAATCTTGAAAAAGTAGAATATATATGATTAGATATTATTGATTGAGACATGATGCGATATATCAAAATGGGACATGAGATCCTTATGCGTCAAAGATAACGAATCCCATAGTAAAAACGAACCAATACAGCATAACAACAGTTCAAAGTTGGTACCTACCATCCTGGGTTACCAAAGGATAATCCGAAGCACTCAAGTTATGACTCTGAGCCAATCCCAGTCTTCACCTTCCTTCAACAAAATGGCAGCAGCGTGAAGGCTATTAGTGACCCTACTGGGCCCTCTGGAAGTGACCAAGTTAGCCTTAACCACGATTCTAACATTGCCAAATTTGGCAAACATACACGTTTTGCTATGGGCACCCCAAAATTTCTAAGGGCACCCCCTATGAACAGTATATTTATCAAAATACCTCCTTAAATATATATATATTTTTGTCATTTGGCTCACCCGCAAATATGTTATTTGCGAGTAGAAAAAATGTTTGCACTCTCGCAAATATGATATTTGCGAGTGAGTTATTTTTTGAGAATTGCTCACTCGCAAATATCATATTTACGAGTGAAGAAAAATTTCCTTCACTCGCAAATATCTTATTTGCGAGTATTGGATAATTTAGCAAATAAGGTATTTGCGAGTGTGAAAAAAATTTCGTCACTCACAAGTGAAAAAATTTTCTTCACTCGCAAATAAAGTATTTGCGAGTGGGTAATTTTTTTTTGGAATCTCGCAAATAAGTATAGCATTTTAGCAAATATCTTCTTCACTCGCAAATATGATATTTGCGAGTGAGTTATTTTTTGAGAATTGCTCAATCACAAATATCATATTTGCGAGTAAAAAATAAAAAATATCTCTTTGATGGGGATATTTTGATAAATACACTATTTATAGGGATGCCCATGATAAAGCCCCAAACATAGGCTCGTTCCTCACGATATTTGCAAGGTCCAATCTCTCTTGAACCGAGGCCTCAAGGTCCAAGTGCACAGCATACTGGCTCCTTGGGTGGTAAAGGGCCTTGAGGGTCCTTTTCAGACTCTTCCCATCACCCATTGATCCTGAGATCAAGTAAGCTATCCTTGGAACTGCATTGGGTGATGTAGGTGACAACCTTAGGCTGGACTCAACGAAATTGGGTACCTCCTGTATCACTGGAGTGCTACAGAGTTGAGAGCATGAATTTGAGGAAATGAAAATGGAAACAAGTACGAGGAAAGTGGATAAGATAAGAGAGAAGACCAGTGGAAGAAACCACTTCTTCTTATGCTGATGTTGCTTACTGGTTTCCATATTAAAGGGGTATTGTACAGTTGAAACTTGAAGAGGAAAGTGTGGTGGTGTGGCGACGCAGGATATGGGACCATAAGCAGCTAATGCGCACTCGAGATTATGGCAAAGGGAGATTGGAGAGAATCATAGCACTTAATTCTTATTTCTTAGTTGGAAAAACAGTGTGTGACTGTTACAGTGGGAGAGAGACGTAATAGAATTTTAAAAGTTTATTTATTTTGAGAGTGGGCTGGACATCGGTCGATTACGGTCGGATTCGGACCGAAAATTTCAGACCCGAAGAAAACCGAACATGAAAATAACTGACCCAATCTCGTTCGACTATGCCATCGGATTAGGCGGGTGGCAGTTTGGGTGGTTCCTCGGTTGTACGGTCGGGTTGACGCGGTTTAGGCAAAAAAAAACTGGATGTACTGATTTAATATGAAAGAAGAGGAGAAGAAGAACAGCCACTGAACCCAGAAAGACAGAACCAAATACATATGAACCATATTGAAACATTCAACAAAGAAAAAAAAATCAACTCATCTACTCGAAAAAAAAAAAAAACAAAGATGGAGCTCTTACAATCATTCAACAAAAAAATCAACTCATTCCAAAAGAAAAAAAATGAAACATTCAAAAACACTTCAGAAAAATTGAAACTTGAATAGATCTGCTCATTTGCCATAGCTAGCACCTCTTTACAGCAACATTGCAACAAACAAACGCAGAAAAGCTTCAAACTTGAACAATAAAAAGAAGCAGAGAAGCACACAGAAGAGAATAAATAGAAAAAAAAAAGGTTCAAACTTGAACAAGTTGGAGATCTGGGCAGATCTTCGTTGAAGCAAAGGCAGCAAAGATCTTCTTTGACAGATCTGCAACGAACCAACGACAGCAGCAACGCATGTCTTCGACAAAGGCAGCACCGCACCCGCGGTGGTCTGGACCAACGATGGCCACATCGTGGTGCTCTGGACGACGATGGCGGCATGGTGCTTAGGACGACGGCCGGCGTGCTCACTGCTCTGGAGACGGTTCTGGCCGGAGAAGAAGAAGCATAAGCGTTCTCACGGAGTGGTCAGTTCTGGAGCTACAAGAAGTTGAAGCGTTTGGTGAGGGTGAGAGACTCAGGGAGACACAGGGAGTGGTGAATGGTGAGGGTAAGAAAGAGTCAGGGTTTCGTGAGGGGGATAGACCAAGAGAGACTCATTTCAGTGAGTGTGAGAGATGTTTTGAGTGAAGTGAAGAAAAATAAATGTTTGATTCTTTGGGCCCAACCAAAATTAAAAAGTTGCATCTAAATGAGTGTGGGTCGGACAGGTCGGTTTCCGAAGGGAAAAAAATTGGAGACCCCCACCCGCCCGTCTATACTCACATCAAACCAGTTTCCCTCACACGATGACCTGGAGACCCGATCCAACCCACCCACACACTTATTTTTTTCCCGATTTTGGCGGGTTCGGGTCGGGCTGTTGTTTTTTGTCCAGCCCTAAGTATAACGATAGGCAAATTTTTTTTAATTAACATTGTTTTTCTTTATTTACTCAAATAACATTGTTTTTAAATTAAGTACCAAAATACCACCCTTTTTATTCCCTTTGAAAAGTTTCCCCTTCATTGAACTGGATTTGAATTTTTTTTTTTATTTTACCCTGTTGGGAAGTCGGGTATAGCAACCACGACTTCTCAACGTGGGTTTTTAATTTTTTTTTTGTTTTTCATTTATTTTTAATTGTTTAAATTAATTTAATTTTTTATATTAATTTACTATTCCGGTCCCTATTATAAGCAAAAAAATTCCCAAATTTTTTGGTCAAATATATAAGCAAATTTCAACTACTTTCATCCTATTTAATGACATTGTTCCTAACATACCCATCATTTAATACCAAATTTGTTTTCCAATAACTCAATGTAGGATGCATTTAATAAAAATTGAAGAATTCTATGAATGTTACTTTAGGTAATACACTTAATTTTTTAACAACATTAAATGAGATTAACCAACTTCCTTAATATGTGTGTTACATTTAAGTTTTGTTTATAATAGAGACCGGATGGAGTATTTTATTAATTAATTATATTAGTCTAATTAATGATGATAATTATTTTAATTAAATTAATTATGATAATTATATTAACGTAATTAATTTTATTAATTAAGACTAATAAAAAAATATTACTTATGAAATTAAAATAAAAATTATAGATTTAATTAATTAAAAAAGTACAACAATGACAAATACACAAAAATTAATCTCCTAAATGGTATCCAGTCCCACATCATGGAGGTCGTCGATTACGGCGTGAACGACGTCGATCTGGTTGTTCCTCATCCGCTACAGCGGGTTGCTCTGGTTGTTGCATGGCCTCGTTGAGATTAAGATTTGTGAGAGGCATTGAAGAACTAGCGCCAGCCTGGAAGGGGAATGATGAAACCCCAAACGAGTACATACTTGCATGTATGCGGCTGTCGACTGTGGCATTCCGACATCTATGCCAAACAGATTATTTTAAAATTCTCCGTCACCGGAAGCAAAAGAGTATATCGTGGTCAAATTGTGGGGAAGCCTCTCGTTGCATAGGGGTGTAAGCAAATGAATGGCGAGGCGGTTGCGGGTCATCATCTGCCATGGAATTGGGGGGGGGGGGCTGGGTTGGCCACGTGCACTACGCCATGGACGCTGTTGGGTGGGCATATTTGGTCCAACATTCGGAATGTGTTGAATGCATGGTCTTCCGCAGGAAATATCGGGAGAACCTGCGAATATGGATGCCTTGTACAACTTGGACATGCGAAGCAATTACGCTGAAAATTGGAACGCCGAATTGACTTTTCTATGCTTTATTTTCCAATTTTCAGCGTAATTGCCTCCCATGTCCAAGTTGTGCAGGGCATCCATATTCGCAGGTTCTCCCGGTATTTCCTGCGAAAGACCATGCGTTCAACATGTTCCGGATGTTGGGCCAAGTACGCCCACCCAACAGCATTCATGGCGTAATGCATGTGGCCAACCCAGCCCCCCAGTTCCATGGCAGATGATGACCCGCAACCGCCTTGCCATTCATTTGCCTACACTCCTATGCAACGAGAGGCTTCCCCACAATTTGACCACGGTCAATACTCTTTCACTTCCAGTGACGGAGAATTTTATAGTAATCTATTTGGCACAGATGTCGGAATGCCACAGTCGACAGCCGCATACATGCAAGTATGTACTCGTTTGGGGTTCCATCATTCCCCTTCCAGGCTGGCGCTAGTTCTTCAATGCCTCTCACAAATCTTAATCTCAACGAGGCCATGCAACAACCAGAGCAACCCGCTGTAGCGGATGAGGAACAACCAGATCGACGTCGTTCACGCCGTAATCGACGACCTCCATGATGTGGGACTGGATACCATTTAGGAGATTAATTTTTGTGTATTTGTCATTGTTGTACTTTTTTAATTAATTAAATCTATAATTTTTATTTTAATTTCATAAGTAATATTTTTTATTAGTCTTAATTAATAAAATTAATTACGTTAATATAATTATCATAATTAATTTAATTAAAATAATTATCATCATTAATTAGACTAATATTATTATTTAATAAAATACTCCCTTCGGTCTCTATTATAAGCAAAACTTAAATGGAACACACATATTAAGGAAGTTGGTTAATCTTATTTAATGTTGTTAAAAAACTAAGTGTATTACCTAAAGTAACATTCATAGAATTCTTCAATTTTTATTAAATGCATCCCACATCGAGTTATTGGAAAACAAAATTGGTATTAAATGAAGGGTATTTTAGGAACAATGTCATTAAATAGGATGAAAATTGTTGAAATTTGTGAATATATTTGACCAAAAATTTTGGGAAGACCAGAGTAGTAAATTAATATAAAAAATTAAATTAATTTAAACAATTAAAATTAAATGAAAAACAAAAAAAAATTAAAAACCCACATTGATAAGTCGTGGTTGCTATACCCGACTTCCCAACAGGGTAAAATAAAAAAATAAAAATCAAATCTAGTTCAGAAGTCGGGAATGGAGGGGGGACTTTTAAAAGGGAATAAAAAGGATGGTATTTTGGTACTTAATTTGAAAACAATATTATTTGGGTAAATAAAAAAAAATAGTGTTTATTAAAAAAAATTGCCTATAACGATAATATACTCCTTTTAGGATTTGTTTGGTACAGCTGCGAAAAATAGATTATATCAATAATTGATTATATGTATAATTAATTATTGTGATAATCGATTATAAGCATAATCTATTTTTGTCTGCATCTCTTTGCTGAAAAGAGATTTTAAGATAATTTATTTCATTTGGGTGATACAAAAAAAATCACTTTTACATAGTAAATTACAAAAAATGGTATAAAATTATTTGTTTATATATTTGATGCTTTTTTTAATATTAAAACAAGTTAAAATGTTATTTTTTTATATCTTGTCAGCAATTTTTTTTTCCATCATAAAAAATTGAATAAAATTTGGGTTTAATTAGACAATGGTCCTCAAAATATTTGGAAATTTTAAAATAGGTCCCCAAACTAAAAATGTTTGTAATTGGGTCCCCGAACTTCTAAGTACTTTGTAATTGGGTCCCTACACTTTAAACGTTTGTAATCAGGTCCCTAAACTTGTAAATAATTTGTAATTAGGTCTTACAGGTAACAGAACAACCTTGTAATTAGAGCACAATATAATATCCTTCCAGGATTCTTGTCTATATTGAAGGTTAATAGAACCACTAGATCACTCACAATAGCAAATATTTTTAAAATATCTCCTACCCCAGGGATCTAATTACAAATTATATTCAAGTTTAGGGACCCGACTAAAAACGTTTAAAGTGTAGGGATCCAATTACAAAGTATTTAGAAGTTCGGGGCCTTAATTACAAATTTTTTTAGTTTCGAGACCTATTTATAAATTTTCAAATAGTTTGGGGACCTGCAGAATAATTAAGCCTAAAATTTGTAACATTTTTTTCATGACTATGAAAACATAAGAAAATATCTTATTTTTGAGAATAGTTAAATAAAAATAATAAATATATCATTTGAATAAAACATGTAAGAGACCTGTGACAGCAACGGTTGAGTTTTCTTGTTGCTAATATTTCATTTTGTCCTATAAGGCCCATCTTTGCATACTTTCTCGCCTCTTTAAAAAAATAATTTTCTCTACGGAAAACTGGGACTGCTGACTTTTCTTGATATTAAAGGTGTTCATCAATCGATCCAAACCAATTCAAATCATAAAAATCGAACCGAAAAATCGAAAACTGCAAAAACCGATTTTTTTTATTGGATTGAATTGGATTTCGGATTTCCTAGTGAAAACTGATCCAATCCAATCCAAACCGACCTACTATATAATACTATTATTTTTTAAATTATAGTACTACTCATACTTAAGTATTGTTTTTCATACTTTTATGAACGAACACTCTCATTCTCTTTAATATTTTTGTTGGAATTGTCAAATACTAGATGTATTGGAATGTGTATAATTATTCATGTACCTAGGAATCAATAGTTATTCATGTACTAGAAGATTTTATGGATGTACTTAGGAACTAGAACTACATTAATTCTAGTATATATAGGTTTAATGTTGGTTTTCGACTTAATATAACTATGTAACGATGTATCGGTAAAAACCGAATTATCCAATCCAATCCAAACCGCATTTGATTGGATTGGATTGGATCAGATTTTTTGAAGGAAGCAAACTGATCCAATCCAAACCGCAAGTTGTTTCCATCTTTGGATCGGATGGTTTTTTGGCTCAAAATCGATCCAATTCAATCCAATCCACGAATATCCCTACTTGATACTAAGATAAAGAACGGACTTTGGGGGTAAACTTCGAACAGATTTTTTTTTTAACAAGGAAAGACATTCATTCATTCAAATTGATAGAATACATCGATGACAATACAGATCCAAAATTTCTAAAAACCGAAAAGGATGAAACTGCGAACAAACTCACAGTACTCAGGTTAAAAGCATAATACAGCAAAGTTAAATTGCCTACAAAAGTGACACCATCAAAGTCACCGGAATACCTATGCTTCCGGATCTGGAGCATTGAGACCCAAGTCTTGATCAAATCTGTTATGGATCGAAGCAGATCTGTCAATGTGGAACAAACGAACACCGCACCAAGACGAGAATCAAACAGTACCGAACCAAGACGGGAAACCAAACAAAGTCACACCAAGACTACAAAGAACAAGGAAAAAAAACACAAAAAGATCCAGATCTATATGAAAAACCCAAACAAAAGAATTAGATCTATGTAGAAAACCAACTTATGGAAAAAAAAAGAAGAGAAAAAGCGAAGTAAATGGGTGATTTTAGGCCAAAATGGCCCAAAACCACCCCTGCCGCCGTCTGTGAGAGTGTGAGGGAGACGAGAGAAAGGCAGGAGATTTCGTGGAACAGACTTTCAAGAGTACAAAATAATCAATCTATGATAATCCCACCGTCCTTCCTATGAGATTCTATAAAAAAAGTTGTTTTCCTTAAAAAAAAAAGCTTTTTTCAAAATTAAAGCTATTTCTCAAACACAAGTGATTATTTATAAAACAGCTATAATGGACAAAATTAATTTGTCCCAAACATATAATATTTTTTTTTAACGAGTTGGATCTTTTTTTTCTCTCATTCTTTCCCCTCATGATATGAGGGACAATGAGATAAAATCAAGTTTTAATAGACCCACATACAAAAGCAAACTTGTTGTGTGTTTCTCTCAATAACACAAGAGGAATAAAGAGACAAAGAAATGAGAGAATTCAAATTCATTCTTTAATAATGGATAGAGTTCATGTGACACCACCTATTAAATAAAGAGGAAATTCAAATGATTTAGACTATGTTTGATTTACAGTTATAAATATATGTTTGGGTCCAAACGTACGTTTGTCTCAAAGAAACTCTATAGATATTTTGTCCCAAACGTTTGTAATTTTCCAACGTTAAACTACAGATTCCAAGTAAAATTCACTTAATAATAAATGTATGTGAAAGAGAATGTCCATTAAAAGCAGTGTTATTTTTTTTGATCGAGGAGTATCCCTTGCCAGAAACGGAAACTAATCTCCTGCGGGGAAGTGAATGACACCTGACTGCGGGAAATCCACTCCCAACCGAAATTTGCTTCATATGCAAGAGCTGAGATTCAAATCCCAGCCACTTGGTTAAAGGACACAAGTTCCCTACTACTTGTGCCAACCTCCATTGATTTAAAATGTGTGTTATAAATAACATTACTTTTATTTTTAATTATTAAGTATGTTCCGATATTTTTTAAGTTATTATTATTAATTATTAATAATATATGGGTGGAGATCCACTTTTCTAAGGGTAACTGACTAACTGCACAACTTTATATTTAACATTATAACATTTTCTTTCTGTTAGGTCTCCTGTGTGCCACTTTTTTATTACCGCAATTAAATTAGTTGGTGTTATAACATTTTTTTTAAAAATTTAAATAAACAAAATAAAAAATTAGATGTATTTTTTTTTTTTGAAGAATTAAATATTTAAAATATAGTACGTGTGAAAAATAATATTAATAGTCTTTTACAAAATAATATGAGTTTAATTGATTTAATTGATATACACTGTCAGTATAAAGATTTTTTACACAGTCAACCAATCATAAATTGACACATCAGCTATAATGTTTAACTCTTATCCTAACTACCTGAAAAGTCACTCATATCATGATTTCTGATTGGATGACAGTGTAAAAAACTTTACACTGACAGTGTATAGCAATTAAACTCATTTCAGATTTAATTGGTATACACTGTCAGTATAAAGATTTTTTACACAGACAACCAATCAGAAATTGGCACATAAGATAATGTGTTCGACTCTTATCCTAACTATCTTAAAAGTCATACATACCATGATTTCTGATTGGTTGTCAGTGAAAAAAATTTTACACTGACAATGTATAGCAATTAAACTCATTTATTTCTGAACTAGGCGAATTTCTTACTTTTTTTAGGCAGTATTAACAGGGGCGGACCTGTGTGCGCTCCAGGGGGTGCACTTGAACCCCTGGATCTTTAAAATCATTTATTAGTACCCTAAGTAAAAAAAAAGTGCCCTCATAGTTGTCAAAAATTGCACCTATGTTATTGGACCTTTTGACCCTTTGACCCCCTCTTTAACACTCTCTACCTTTTGACCTTTTGACCCTTTCTCACTGATAATCCGCTAGCTTATCATGTTTTATCTAATATTTTAGAATGGATTACAATAATTAAGTTGAGTTTAATGCTTGATTTTGTCCAAATTTGACTTTGTTAGTCTCTTTTAGTGTTTTGATTTAATTTTTCTATTTTATCACTTTTATTTTGATACTTATGAGTGTTTTCTTATATTTTGTATTTTGTGTTATTTTTAGGAAATTATCAAGGAGAAGAAGTGATTGAAATTGAAAAGAAGATATCCAGTTAGAATTCAATTTATAAATGAGTTGAAATTGAAAAGAAAATAAGCAGGTTGAATTAGAGATTGAAGGAAATAAGGTGACTTCAATTGGTTTCAATCAGATAAGGCAAATTCAATCAGAGATTGAGAAGAGAAACATATTAGTTCGGTGGGAAGGAGTTATGCACATTTTCTATAAGAAGTGCCACAGTGCCACACAAGAAGATGATTGATAATTCTGAGCAGACTTCAATTTTATCTTCTTCTTCTTCTATTTTAGTTATGAACTAAACCATTTTTCTAGGATGACGATGTAAATCGCTCCATGACGGTTTGATAATTTTATTTCAGAATTTCTTACTTTCTTCTTTTCTTCTATTTGTGTTTTATTTCCGTTCTTAATGCTTCTAATTGCTTGATCACTAATTAGATGATAGACTAATCATAATGAGACCGGGAGGAGATTTATGTGTCAAGGGTATTGAGATACAACCATAGGGTCACTTGAGACCGAGAGGAGATAGGAGCCTTATGCAACTGCTATAGAGAATCATAGATCTTAATAAATTCTTTGATAAATAATCATCATAGAGATATAGTTGATTAGATATCAAGGGGTAAATTTTAATGTGCTCTAACCCAGACATTAAAATAAATTAAGATATTTGGTTGACATTAGAAGTTGATTAAGAGATTAGGAAGAATTGATATAATTGAACCAAACTAAGTGGGATTATGATTCCTTGTCTATGAGGAATCTATATTCATAGCGTTGGTGAAATTGGATCCCTAGAGTTTTCTTTATTTGATTGTTCATCATTTTATTTTTGTTTTCTAATTAATTAATTCAAAAACTCAAAAATATTTATTTTCTTTTAGTGTTTCTTTATTTTCCTTTCAAACCAATTTATTGAAGTCTAAATAGTTGTTGATTTTGCGAAGTGGTACTTGGTCTCCCAATCCCTGAGTTTGATACTCGGTTTCTCACCGTTTTACTATTACTTGCTTCGATCCGGTACACTTGTCAGAGTCTATCAAGTTTTTGGCACCGTGGCCGGGGATTGGCAATACCAATATTATTAGTAACAAAGGCCACAACTACTTTAGACATTTTTTTATTATTATTTTGGATATATTTGACTTTTTTTCTTTTAAGTTTTGTTTGTGTTAGGTGGATGCAACACATGGACCATTATTATTATCCAATGCAGGAATATCAAATTGATTGGATCGTGTTTGATGGTAAGTTAATAAGCATGGAAAGTTATACTCCAAGGAGGAATGGAAATCCTATTTGTCATCTTTACCACCACCACCACACTTTCAAGTGAATCCCGATATGCTAGAATTTCTTTGGGAGATAAATGCACAAGTTGTGATCCAAAGCATAGAGCATCTAACGGCGGAACAATTTTCCATGATTCAGGAGACAGAAATGCGATTTGGGGAATATTCTAAAGAGAAAACAACCCAACTAAGAAACTGAATGCAAAAGTTAGAAGTGCAAGCTACAGAATTCTCCAAACTGCTAGCAAAAAAGCCGCATGAAACTCAATTTGAGGAGAATGTGGTAGCTGATAAGGATTTAAAAGAAGATGAAATGGTGATGGAAGATGATTCCAAAAGAGAAGACCATGAAGTGGAAAGTAAGGAAGAAATATCTCTCGTCGATCTTTTGCAAGGGATAAATGAGAAGAAGTTTGATGTGGAAAACACTCACTTTACCATGCTTATTGAGGAACTTGAAAGTTATGATTTGGACAAGTACATTGGTCTACATGCATGTGTGGATGCATCAAAATTGGCTCCTAAGTGGATATTCTTGTGCTTCATGGAGCCATAGTTCTCAAGGCTTTCCTCCTACAATCACCATGCTTTAAGCCATGGGATCAGGGAGGAAGCTCTTATATGTTGAGCATCACTTGGCTCTTCTTCTGCAAGCTATGGGATCCGGGTGGTTTCTAAACCTTTCTCTTTATTTGTTTCTTGCTTTGAATAAAATGGTTGCATCCAACCTTTGTGTGATTTTCTTTATGTGTGTCATTGAGTTGATGTTGATATTTTGTGGATTAATTATTTTAAGTCCCATTTGAAAAATGCCATGCCACATGAACCATCATGCATGTATATTCCTTTTTGATGAACTTGAAACTATGTAGGATTGAATTTAGAGAAAGAAGTATCATCACTTCAATGCATGATTCATGATAAGTTTGGGGTGTTGGAGTTCTTGGCATAATTGCTTATATTGGAATGGGTCTCTAATGTTTGTCCTGGTGAGTTGTTTGAGCTTTCAACATGATTTATTCTTTTGGTAAGAGACATTATTGAGTTGCATGCTCTTGTTGCCGGGTTGTGGCATCAATTGTCTTGTGGCGGAGGCCCAAGTGGGGTCAAGTCACAGTCGACACGTGGCATTTGGGCTGTTACAGTTAAGTAGAAAGGGTTGCGCCCTGACTAACAGCTATAGCTTTTGGCCTAGTGGTAAGCGCTTGATCCAACAACTCTTAGGTTTGATTGAATCTTGTTTATTTTCCATGATAACATGTTGCATGAGTATGATAAAGGCATTTTATTGGAATAACCATTTTTGGCCAAAAAGCTTTGCTAATGAAAATTTTCCATTGTTTGCCCTCTCGGACCTTCAGCCTATTCATTGTTTGTCCACTTTTATGCCTAAACTGAAAAACCATGATTACCAACCCGAAAGAACTAAGTGAACATTTTATGCATGTACTTAGGAACTAGAATTACATTAATTCTAGTATATATAGGTTTAATATTGGTTTTCGACTTAATATAACTATGTAACGATGTATCGGTAAAAACCGAATTATCCAATCCAATCCAAACCGCATTTGATTGGATTGGATTGGATCTGATTTTTTTAAGGAAGCAAACCGATCCAATCCAAACCGCAAGTTGTTTCCATCTTTGAATCGGATGGTTTTTTGGCTCAAAATCGATCAAATCCAATCCAATCCAATCCACGAACATCCCTACTTGATACTAAGATAAAGAACGGATGTTGGGGGTAAACTTCGAACAAAATTTTTTTTTTTTTTTTTTTATAAGGAAAGACATTCATTTATTTAAATTGATAGAGTACATCGATAACAATACAGATCCAAAATTGCTAAAAACCAAAAAGGATGAAACTGAGAACAAACTCACAGTACTCAGGTTAAAAGCGTAATACAGCAAAGTTAAATTGCCTACAAAAGTGACACCATCAAAGTCACCGGAATACCCATGCTTCCGGATCTGAAGCATTGAGACCCAACTCTTGATCAAATCTGTGATGGATCGAAGCAGATTTGTCAATGTGGAACAAACGAACACCGCACCAAGACGAGAATCAAACAGTACCGAACCAAGACAGGAAACCAAACAAAGCCACACCAAGACTACGAAGAACAAGGAAAAAAAACACAAAAAGATCCAGATCTATGTGGAAAACCCAAACAAAAGAACTAGATCTATGTAGAAAACTCACTTATAGGGAAAAAAGAAGAGAAAAAGCGAAGTAAATGGGTGATTTTAGGCCAAAATGGCCCAAAACCACCCCTACCACCGTCTGTGAGAATTGAGGGAGACGAGAGAAAGAGAGGAGATTTCGTGGAACAGACTTTGAAGAGTACAAAATAATCAATCTATGATAATCCCACCGTGCTTCCAATGAGATTCTATAAAAAAAGTTGTTTTTCCTTAAAAAAAAAGTTTTTTTCAAAATTTAAGCTATTTCTCAAACACACGTGATTTATTTATAAAACAGCTGTAATGGACAAAATTAATTTGTCCCAAACACATAATATATTTTTTTTAATGAGTTGGATCTTTTTTTTTCTCTCATTCTTTCCCCTCATGATATGAGGGACAAAGAGACAAAATCAAGTTTTAATGGACCCACATACAAAGGCAAAATTGTTGTGTGTTTCTCTCTATAACACGAGAGGAATAAAGAGACAAAGAAATGAGAGAATTCAAACTCATTCTTTAATAATGGATAGAGTTCATGTGACACCACCTATTAAATAAAGAGGAAATTCAAATGATTTAGGCTATGTTTGGTTTACAGTTATAAGCATATGTTTGGGTCCAAACATACGTTTGTCTCAAAGGAACTCTATAAATATTTTGTCCCAAACGTTTGTAATTTTCCAACGTTAAACTACATATTCCAAGTAAAATTCACTTAATAATAAATGTATGTGAAAGAGAATGTCCATTAAAAGGAGTGTTATTATTATTATTTTTTTGATCGAGGAGTATCCCCCACCAGAAGCGGGAACTAATCTTCTATGGGAGAGTGAATGACACCTGACTGCGGGAAATCCACTCCCAACGGAAATTTGCTCCATCTGCAAGAGCTGAGATTCGAAACCCAGCCACTTGGTTAAGGGACACAAGTCCCCTATCACTTGTGCCAACCTTCATTGATTTAAAATGTGTGTTATAAATAACATTACTTTTATTTTTAATTCTTAAGTATGTTCTTATATTTTTTAAGTTATTATTATTAATTATTAATAATATATGGGTGGAGATCCACTTTTCTAAGGGTAACTGACTAACTGCACAACTTTATATTTAACATTATAACATTTTCTTTCTGTTAGGTCTCCTGTGTGCCACTTTTTTATTACCGCAATTAAATTAGTTGGTGTTATAACATTTTTTTAAAAAATTTAAATAAACAAAATAAAAAATTAGATGTATTTTTTTTTTTGAAGAATTAAATATTTAAAATATAGTACGTGTGAAAAATAATATTAATAGTCTTTTACAAAATAATATGAGTTTAATTGATTTAATTGATATACACAGTCAGTATAAAGATTTTTTACACAGTCAACCAGTCATAAATTGACATATCAGCTATAATGTTTAACTCTTATCCTAACTACCTGAAGAGTCACTCATATCATGATTTTTGATTGAATGACAGTGTAAAAAACTTTACACTGACAGTGTATAGCAATTAAACTCGAGTTTAATTGCTATACACTGTCAGTGTAAAGTTTTTTACACAGACAACCAATCAGAAATTGACACATAAGATAATGTGTTTGACTCTTATCCTAACTATCGCGACCGTCCCGTCCGGGCGCCGCGAAAAAATAGATTATTTGTGAGGTTCAGAAGAGTCGCCACCAATTTTATTTTAATTAGGGAAAAAAATGGAAAACCCTAAAAAGTTGGTCTTTAACCAGAAATTAAGTTCGGGAGTCGATTACGAATAGGGAAGGTATTAGCACCCTACACGTCCGTTAAAAAACGGTTGCCTCTAATTAATTGTGTAAAATTATAATAGCTTATGTTTTACCCCTAAAAAAAACAAAAGATTTATTTATTTAATTAATTTGAGCTCTAAAATAAGGAAGAAGAATTATAAAAAGAAATTTGTTTAGCTTGACAAGGAAGGTCCCTGCTCCTACGTATCCCTTGGTGTGATAGGGAATTCAAAGCTACGTAGTTCTTATAGAAAATATTTGTGGTTGGTTGATTTTATTTTGTTTTTATTTTTTTATTAGAAAAAAGATTCTAGTTGATTTTGTTTATTTATTTATGTCTTTATTATTTTTTAGAAAAAATATTTGTGTTGATTTTATTTGTTTATTTATTATTTATTTTAAAACAAAGAGGTTTTTTTTTTTTTATTTCTAGGATTTCTGAGCTGTCACAACTCATGCGTCCTTAAGATAGGATTAATTTAGTTGTCCCTGCTAACTTAATCCCTTACAATAATGGCTTTAATATTTTCGAAAATAAGGTTGTTTAATTTAATTTATTATATTTTTTGGAAAAAGGGTGCTCTAGAATTTCTGAGTTGTCTCAACTCATGCGTCCTAGACAATAGAATTAATCTAGCTGTTACAACTAGTTAATCCCTAAATTTTATTTTTATTTAATGAAATACCTATTTAATTTTTATCTAGAAATTTTAAGCTAAATGACTTAGCCCACTAAAAATTAAAAGCATAAACCCACCAACTAAAGCATATATCCCAATAATAAGGAATCAGCAAGCGTAAAAAAAAAAAAAACAAAAGCCTCTCACTCTCACACAAAGGCCAGATGATAAAATAAAGACCAATAATTAAACCCAAAAATTGGAAATAAAACAAAATTATGCAAAAAAAAGAAATAAATAAAATAAAAGGAAAAAAAAAGAAGCTATAAACCTAAAGGCAGAAACAGAAGGCTGTGCTTCTGCTATATGCAATCGACAGTGGCTACGCACGACCAGGGGGAAAGGTGCTCAGTGGCGGTGTGGTGTGACCGGGCCGGGAGCAAGGAGGCCGTCGAGGTGCAGGGGCGTTGCGGGTGAGGAGGCGAAACGGCTCTGCGATGGCGGTTTGGCGAACGGCGGTGCACAGCGGCCTCGAGGCTGAACGTTCTGGGTTGCTCCGCGGTGGTCTCGCGGAACTGGGCCTGGGATGGCGAAGTGCGGCTGTTGGGCGGCGGAGAAGATGCTGCTATGGGTGGTGGGAGGCTCGGTTTTGCAGTCTCTAAAGGGGAAGGGATTTTCCCTTTGGTATCAGTAAAAGAACCGAGGAAATAACAAAAGAGTAATGAAATGAGGAGGAAGGTAGAAAAAAATACTTGGCCCTTTTTTGCTTCCACCCGAAAAAGAACCCCCCTTTTCTGACAATTCTCAATTTCTCTTTATAGCTAGCAATTAGGTTTAGAAAATTTATTTCATTACCAATCACAATCAAATTATTCAATTATCATTCAAATCTTCATAATTATGGAGTTAATTTGTTTTAATTTCAATTAAATCAATCATTTAGATCAGAATCAATTTAATTGAAATCAGAATCAATCATCCAATTTATTTGAAAACCTACCATTAGTGGATTTTCATTTTTAATTAAAAAAGGGAAAACTTATCTTACTAAATCAATTTGATGAGAATCATTTTTTTTTTGAGATCTTAACAATTTGAGCAAATAACATTATATATATATATATATATATATATATATATATATATATATATATATATATATATATATATATATATATATATATATATATATATTTTTGTGATCTTAAGTATTGCTCATCCATTTTTAGCCCAAGGTCTAGTGGACCTGCTTATGACTCTCTTTGATCCAAACTCGTATTAAATTTTTTTATTTTTATTTTTTAAACGGACAAAAATGAGTGTTCATAGCTGCCCCTCTTTACTTGTTTCTTACTAGATAAAAGACATAACCATAGTTTGCATTTTATCTTTGTAAGTGACGAGTAAAGACAAAAACTCCAATTTTGTTAGAGGACATTGGGTGCAAGCACCAGGAGATGCGATGGGATAAGGACCATAAACTTAAAGACAATGGGTACGGGGACCCAAAAACTTAAATGGGTATGGGGACCCTAAAACTTAAATGGGTACGGGGACCCTTAAGTGATGGGAACGGGGACCTGGAAACTTAAATGGGTACGGGGACCCTTAAATGCGATGGGTACGGGGACCCTAAAATGCAATGGGTACGGGGACCCTGGAAAGGCGATGGGTACGGGGACCCGAAACTTAAAGATGATGGGTACGGGGACCCTGAAAATGCAATGGGTACGGGGACCCGAAACTTAAAGATGATGGGTACGGGGACCCTGAAAATGCGATGGGTACGGGGACCCGAAACTTAAAGATGATGGGTACGAGGACCCTTAAATGCGATGGGTATGGGGACCCGGCAATGCGATGGGTACGGGGACCCTAAAATGCAATGGGTACGGGGACCCTGGAAAGGCGATGGGTACGGGGACCCGAAACTTAAAGATGATGGGTACGGGAACCCTTAAATGCGATGGGTACAGGGACCCGGCAATGCGATGGGTACGGGGACCCTAAAATGCAATGGGTACGGGGACCCTGGAAAGGCGATGAAACTTAAAGATGATGGGTACGGGGACCCTTAAATGCGATGGGTACGGGGACCCGAAAACTTAAATGGGTACGGGGACCCCTAACCGTGATGGGTACGGGGACCCTAAAATGCAATGGGTACGGGGACCCGAAAACTTAAATGCAATAATGATGTTGATTTTGCATATGCATGTGATGCATGAGGTAGTTTTAGTATATGCTCGCTTAAAGCTCTGCTATTTGGTGAACCACCATTTGCCTCGTACGGGTCACAATCAGTCTCTGGGATGAACTAGAACGAGCTCTGTGCTTGCATGGTAGGTGCTTTGAGTGCATGGATTGGGTGAGCTTTGAGACAAATGCATCTCCTTGTAGTGAACGGTTTACCCGATTATTATTTTTCATTAGTCGAGAAAACATTAGGTTTCCCTTGACCACTCAGGCTCTGTCAAGATGATTTCAAATGTTTTTTTTTTTTTTTTTAAAAAGTTTCACATTTCAGTATATGCTTATCATGTAAAATGCATGTTGGATTGATAGAGGAAGGAGAGCAAGACGGTAATGGGAGGCGATATTATTATACCAACAATGCAAAGGGTACAAGACAAACACCACAATAACTTCGAGGCTTGAAACATTTATCAAAAGGTAGAGTAGAATCACAGCTTTTCAAGTGATACTCTTTACAATGACCAGTGTGGGTGTCCAACACATGGCTTTTCTTATCCAATAACCACCTTATGAGAACCTGGCTTGCCCCAGTCATGAATATCCTGCGGTTTGCCCTCACTAGATTTGCCCCAGCTTATTAGTTTGAGGAGATCTTTCGCCCTTTTTACTCTAACTTTTGCGTAGGTCGCTCATCTTGAGTTTTCAACCTACCAGTTTTTTAATCAATTCTTTTTTGTAGGTTGCTCTAACTTTTGCCTAGACTGCCTTTTTGGGTTTTCAGTCTAGCGAGCCTTTTCCTTTTTTTCTTTTTTTTTTTTCCTTCTTTTTTAGGCGAAATATCTCTTTACCGCATCTGAATTCACAGGCAGTGGCAAATCCTCTCCATCCATGTTCGTAAGAATCAGGGCTCCTCCGGAGAAGGCTTTTTTCACGACATTGGGCCCTTCGTAGTTTGGAGCCCACTTTCCACGAGGATCCTTCTGGATAGGTAGGATCTTTTTTAGTACCAAATCTCCTTCTTGAAATTGTCAAGGGCGCACCTTTTTCCCATAGGTTCTCATCATCCTTTTCTGGTAAAGTTGACCATGGCATAAGGCAGTTAATCTCTTTCCTTCAATGAGGTTTAACTGATCGAATCGTGATTGGACCCATTCAGCTTCTTCTAGTTCTGTCTCCATTAAAATTCTTAATGAGGGAATTTCCACCTCAATTGGGAGTACTGCTTCCATCCCATAAACCAAAGAGTATGGAGTTGCCCCAGTTGAAGTACGGATAGAAGTACGATAACCATGCAAAGCAAAGGGCAGCATCTCGTGCCAATCTTTATACGTTACTACCATCTTCTGAATTATTTTCTTGATATTCTTGTTGGCTGCTTCTACCGCTCCATTCATTTTTGGACGATATGGTGAGGAGTTATGATGTTGAATTTTGAAACTCCCACACATCTCCTTCATCATCTTATTGTTCAAATTAGTACCATTATCAGTGATGATCTTGTTTGGCAACCCATAGCGACATATCAACTCTTTTTTAACAAATTTAATCACCACATTCTTTGTCACACTCGCGTAAGAAGCAGCTTCAACCCACTTTGTGAAGTAGTCAATTGCAACCAGGATGAAACGACTTCCGTTCGAGGCTTTTGGTTCTATTGGTCCTATGACGTCCATTCCCCACATTGAAAAGGGCCAAGGTGCTGTTAGAACATTTAAAGGCATAGGTGGCGCATGGACCTTGTCAGCATATGTCTGGCATTTATGGCATTTCCTCACATGGTTGAAACAATCAGCCTCCATTGTCAACCAATAATAACCGGCCCTCAAGATTTTTCTTGCCATTGCATGACCATTCGCGTGAGTCCCGAAGGATCCTTCGTGCACATCCTTGATTACCTGTTCTGCCTCTGTCGCCTCAACACATCTTAGAAGTACCATATCATGGTTTCTTTTGTAAAGTACCTCTCCGTCTAAGAAGAAACTCATTGCGAGTCTTCTCAGAGTCCTTTTATCGTTTTCCGAAGCACCTGAGGGATATTCTCGGTTTTTGAGAAAGAATTTAATGTCATGAAACCAAGGTTTCTCATCAGGTTCTTTTTCTACTACAAGGCAATATGCAGGATGATCACGACTTTCCATTTTAATGAGTGGCAAGTCTTTCCCATCGCTCACTTGGAACATTGATGACAAAGTAGACAGCGCATCGGCTAATTGATTATCCTCCCGAGGTATATGATGAAAGGTGACTTCTTCGAGTTGTTCGACCAAAACTTTGATGTATTCAACATAAGGAATCGGTTTGGCATCTCGAGTCTCCCACTCCCCTCTTAATTGATGAATGACCAGGGCAGAGTCCCCGTATACCTCCAGAATTTTTACTTTTGATTCCACCGCTGCTTGAATCCCTATGGTACAAGCTTCATATTTAGCTATATTATTGGTACAGCTGAAACAAAGTCTGGCTGTAATTGGAATGAAATTGTTTTCCGGAGAGATCAGTATGGCCCCGATTCCATGCCCCAGTGCATTGGAAGCCCCATCAAACAATAGAATCCATTTTTTCTCCTCTGACGGTTGTTTGTTCTCAAATAGGACCATTATATCTTCATCTGGGAAGTCATACTGCATTGAACCATAATCTTCTACAGGTTGATTAGCTAGATAATCGGCAAGAGCACTTCCTTTCACTGCCTTTTGAGTGACGTAGACAATGTCATATTCTGACAGCGAGACTTGCCATCGGGCGATCCTTCCGGTGAGAGCAGGCTTATCAAATATATACTTGATTGGGTCCATTTTTGAAACCAACCAAGTAGTATAACACAACATATACTGTCTTAAGCGACGGGTTGCCCATGCCAAAGCACAACACGTCCGTTCCAGCAGCGAGTATTTGGCTTCACAACTGGTGAACTTCTTACTCAGATAGTATATGGCATGTTCCTTCCTTCCCGTTTCATCATGCTGCCCTAACACGCAACCCATAGATTCATCTAGCACGGTCAGATACATAATGAGGGGTCTTCCGGGAACTGGGGGGATCAGAATCGGAGGTTCCAACAAGTATTGCTTAATCCTTTCAAATGCCCGTTGACAATCTTCATTCCACTTCACAGCTTGATTCTTGCGTAACAACTTAAAGATTGGTTCACATGTCGCGGTTAATTGGGAGATGAATCTAGCAATGTAATTCAATCTCCCCAAAAACCCGCAAACTTCTTTCTCTGTTCGAGGAGCCGGCATATCAAGGATTGCTCGAACTTTATCGGGGTCGACTTCTATTCCCTTTTGGCTGACCACAAAACCCAAAAGCTTGCCGGATTTCACGCCAAAAGTACATTTTGCAGGATTCAACCTGAGCTTAAACTTCCTTAATTGTTCAAAGAGTTTTTGCAGGTTGTAAACATGGTCTTCTCCAGATTTGGACTTCGCAATCATGTCGTCCACATATACTTCTATCTCTTTATGCATCATGTCATGGAACAAGGTCACCATAGCCCTCTGATATGTTGCCCCTGCATTCTTCAAACCAAAGGGCATAACTTTGTAGCAAAAAGTTCCCCATAAGGTGATGAATGTAGTTTTTTCCATATCTCCGGGAGCCATTTTGATCTGATTATATCCTGAAAAACCATCCATGAAAGAAAATAGTGCATGATGGGCGGTGTTATCAACCAGAACATCAATGTGAGGTAAAGGAAAATCATCCTTCGGGCTAGCTCTATTCAGATCACGATAATCGACACACATCCGGACTTTTCCATCTTTCTTCGGGACTGGGACAATATTAGCAACCCACTGAGGGTACTTCGCAACTGCTAGGAAACCTGCGTCCAATTGCCTTTTGACCTCTTCCTTGATTTTTAAGGACATCTCTGCTTTCATTCTTCGTAACTTTTGCTTGACCGGAGGACATTCGGGCTTCAATGGTAACTTGTGCTCTACTATACTAGGGTCTAGTCCCGGCATATCTTGGTATGACCACGCGAAAACATCCTTGTAATTAAATAACAATTTGACCAACCTGTTCTGCTCATTTTTCTCCAGGGAGGTCCCAATCTTGATTTCTTTTTTATCATCCTCAGTTCCCAAATTAACAACTTGAGTTGGCTCTTGATGGGGTTGAATTTCTTTAGCCTCATGCTCTACTAACCTCATTAATTCAGGGGGGGTTTCCCAGTCATCACCAACATCCTCATCAGTGTGGTTAATTAGATGATCGAAACTATATGATGAGTTACCAACACTGTCATTTTCAAGAGCATCATTTTCGCATCTGCATTGTTGGTCGTTATGAAGAATGTGAATGAATGAAGGTTTGAAATAAAAGGTAAGGAAAAAAACTAAAGAGAGATTGAAAACATGCATTTTATTGATAAATTATTCTGGAATGGAAACAAGTAAACCCATTTACAAAAGAACTCCATAAAGCATTGGGCATAGCTAAAGGAGTAGCATTATGAAATTACATTGAGAAAACATCTATGGTCTCAGAAAGCTCAACGATCTCCCAATTAGTGAGCTCTGTATCTGGAGGACATGGATACACTAAGTTAACACCATGATTGGTGGGGTAACCGTCTTCAATGGAGCTCACTTGATCTGGAAAGATGAACCCCGCACTGTAGAAGCTCTGGCGTATATCACAAATGGGAATCCTCTTGCCCTCGTATTCACGGTTCTCCAACCGAGCCAACCTCCTTTCCCTCTTCTCTTCCATCACTCTTCTTCTATCGGCTCTGGTGGGCTTGTACCCTAGCCCAAACCTATCCTTATTTTCAATAGGCATCATGACATTGGCGATACTTAGGCCTTTTCTTCCTAAAGGGCTGCCAGGCTGATACCCATGTTCGAGCATGATCTTGGCCACCATAATGGATGTGCTAGAGAGTCGTGGCTTTGGAAGCAAAGTCCCTTCCCTCACATAAGTAGTGTTGGCAATCTCAAATGATTGGAATGCGGTCTCAAGAGCTTCTTCGGCTGCCTCAATGTAAGGGGTGGACGCCGGTTTACTCACCAACATATCCTCCTCTCCTGAAACAATCACTAACTTATTACCGGTAATGAATTTCACCTTCTGATGCAGTGTGGAGGGCACAGCTTCAGAGGAGTGAATCCACGGTCGACCCAAAAGACAACTATAGGTTGGCGCAATATCCATAACTTGAAACAGGACCTCAAAGGTACAAGGACCAATCTGAATTGGTAACTCAATTTCCCCAGCAACTTCCCTTCGTGTTCCATCGAAAGCTCTCACTATCATTGAACTTGGTTTCATATGGGTCCCATCGAAGGGAAGTCTAGACAGTGTTGATTTCGACAACACATTCAAGGAAGAACCATTGTCAATGAGTACCCTGGCCATGACGTGATCCCGACACTTTACAGAAATATGCAGAGCTTTATTATGCCCCATTCCTTCAGGAGGCACTTCGTCATCGGTGAAGGTAACAAAGTTGTCAGCTATGATGTTGCCGACAATGCCACCGAACTTGTCAATAGTAATGTCATGAGAGACATGTGCCTGATTTAATACCTTCATTAGCACCTTTCTGTGTGGCTCAGAATTTAACAACAGGGATAACAGTGATATTCTCGCTGGAGTTCTATTCAATTGGTCCACCACTCTGTATTCACTTTGTTTAATGAACTTCAAAAACTCGCACGCTTCTTCATTGGATACATCCTTTTTATACTCATACTGCCTTGTTAGGACCTCATCATTTTTCTTTGCTTCCTCGGGCAAAGTTTCTTCCATCTTCCCTTTTCCTTTGCTATTCCTCCCTTCGTCTCCAATTTGCTCCTTCCGCAATATCTCTGGAGTATAAATACGACCGCTTCGGATTATTCCTCCAACCCCTGAGATGTTGGTAACAGTGGTGGTCTCCTTGGGAGTCTTTAGTGGGTCCTCTTGGGAAGTGCGGACTTGTACCTCATATTTCCAAGGTACCGCCTTAGTATCTTTGAAAGGGAAAGGACGTGGAACTTGGATAACGAGCGGCTCGATTCCACCTAAGGTTGGTTGAGGCTCCCGCTTAGCGTGATAGATCACCAAGGGTTTTGGATAGGTCACAGCTTGCTCAACGACTGGCTGAGGACCGTTGAATAGAACCTTTACTCCCTTTCTAGGAGTTGTGAATTCTGCGGTCATATTTATGCTGACGTCATTGTACTGGCGAGCGACTTGTACCAACTTTGTGTCCATCAACTCTTGCAGGACTTGTTTGAATTCACAACATTCCTCAATCGAATGCCCATTATTACCGTGGAAACCACACAGTGTCTTCTCGTCACAATCTTCTCCTTTCTCAATCGAAGCTTGCATCAACCCGGATTTACATAACCCATCGAAAATTAATGCCATAGAAGTTTTAATCTGAGCAACTTGGCTTATGAGGGGTGGCCCTGAGAGCTCTCCTACAGCATTGACACTAGAACCTCCATGATTGGGCAAAGGGTTGTGCCCTACATTAGGCATATCATCTTCGAAGCTCAACCACTTTGCGTCAATAAGGCCTTGCACCTTGTACTTCAGGGTCTTACAATCTTCTGTGGAATGACCCACCACTCCGGCATGATAATCACACTTAGCACTTGCATCATAACCCTTAGGGTAGGGAGGTTGTACCGGTTTTGTTGGAACAGGTGCTAGGAAATTCTTTTTGAAGAGTTGGGGTAATAACTCAGTATAGGTCATAGGTATGGGGTCAAGTTGCACGGGCTTCCTCTCCTGGTAGATAGTCCTTCTTTGATTAGCATTAGAATTTTGACCCCAGGAGTAGGTAGGTTGTTGTGGTGTCACAGTGGAAGTATGATGAGGTCGGGGAACGGGATTCTAGGAGACAGCAGCTATATAGGGATGGTTAGGCTGAGGATATGGCGTTGGTGGGTAATAAGGGTAGGATGGGTAAAAGTTGGCAAATGCTTGGTTTTGTCCCCCTTTATTGGCTACCCTTTGATCAAAGGACATCATTGGCCTCCCCTTCCTTCTTCTTCACAAAAGGCACCTTTTTCAAGCTAGCCGACCCAGCCGAGTTTTCGACAATCTTGCCGCTTCTCATTCCACCTTCTATTCTCTCTCCGATGACCACCATATCGGAAAAACTTGAAGACACACTTCCAATCATTTTGTCATAGAACGGGGATTGGAGTGTATCTATGAACATAGTAACTATCTCTTTTTCTGATAACGGGGGCTCTACTTGAGCAGCCACCTCTCTCCATCTTTGGGCATACCCTTTGAAGGTCTCAGTATTTTGCTTCGACATGTTCTGCAACTGTAATTTGTCTGGAGCCATATCCATGTTGTACTTGTATTGCTTCAAGAAAGCATCAGCTAAGTCTCTAAAGCATCGGATACGAGTTCGTTCCAGCTGGGTATACCAATTCAAAGCTGCCCCAGTTAGGCTATCTTGGAAGAAATGAATCAGCAATTTGTCATCATGGGCTTGGGCAAGTAATCCCTTTGTACTTATCAAACTCTGGCACCTTAAATTTAGGTGGAACAACCACATCGGGGACAAGGCAAAGTTCCGAGGCATCCCTAAGACCATAAGCAGCTCCTTCAATAGCCCGTAATCTTTCCTCAAGAATTTCAAACTTCTCTTTAGACTGAAGATTTTCTTCGAAGTAGGGGTTCTCGTTAACTGTCCTTTGGGGAAAAAATGGCGGTATGTAGGCTGGTGTTGGGTTTGGCGCAGCTTGGGTTCTGTTGGCATTGGTGTGGGTAGTGTATGGTGGAGCTTGGGCATTGGCACCTCCTGAAAAGTTGGTGGTGTGTGGGAATACATGGTCATTAGTTGGGGGGATAGTGTGCTGTGTCTGGGAGGTTGCATTGGTGTTGGCGAGAGGTGCTTGCATTTGGACAGTATTTGGTGGATTTTGGTTATTGCCTTGAGAATCGGTAGCAAACGGTGGCATGTAGCCTGGAGGAAGGCCGTATGTTGGGTCTGTCATCACATGAGTCTCTCGAGATTGTGTCGGGTTATGAGAGTAGACCGTGAGTGGCATTATCTGGAGAGGACCCTGAGTGAAACCTGGAGGAAGTGGAGGCGTGGTCAGAGGATCTTCGTTTGAGGGTGAAGGATTCCCATCTGTACTTTTTTCCTTCTGCATAGCTTGCAGTATCTCCAACATCTGGCCCATCTGTTCCTTGAGTTGGTTGACTTCATCTTTGAGCTCTTGAGATGCTTCTAGTTCAGCCATGATTTTGGCTTGTGACCGAGTCCGATATGGGTGCCGAGGAACCAGTTTTTTCCCGTGGAAGGTTATCCTTCTGACAAGGGACATGTAATGAGTATGTATAAAAGAAAATGAATGTCATGGATATGCAACTACTTTATTTAATTATCTTAGTGAGGATTTCCAGGAACCGTAAATATCGTTGTTTATTTGTGAGCATCTAAGTTAACTTTGCTTAACGAACGTCCCGTTCGAAAGTATTGAGTTTTATTGAGTGACAATATGGGATTAGACTGAGGATTCCTTACTTACCGAACGTCTCGTTCGGAAGTATCGAGTTTCATTGAGTGGCAATGTGCGGTCAAGAATTGAACCAAAGATTCCTTTATTAAATACCCAAAGAAATGGAGAAAGTCTCCTTACATTTGATCAAAAATAAAAAACAAACTTCTCTCATGAGATACAAAGAATGAAGCTAAAAATAAAAATGGAAGCCCTAGAGCATCCGAAGCTCTACACCCTTTGATTAATCACGAATCAAATCTTTCATGTGCTCAATTAAGCTTTTGCACCGTCCAATAAATTCAGAAATTTCAACAGGGGTACAAAGCGGGTTGACCATCCCCTCGGCCGCTCTCAGAAGCCTTGGAATATCCTGGATAGCTTGGTTGGCTAACCATACTAATTTAGAACATCGATCCATCCAGAACATGCCTTCCTGTTTGAATTCCTCTATTGTCTTCTCTTGTTCTTCTATATAGCTCTTCAACTTCAATATGCCTTCTTGCTTTTCGTTCAAGGTGGCCTCATATAGTGAGACGATTTCCCCCTTGTGTTGTCTCTCCTTCTTAACTCTACTTTCATACTCTACTGCTACTTTTTCCAATCGTTGCTTCAAATCTTCGAGTTGCCTTTCTGCACTTTTCTGAGTTGTGCAAGAATGTTTCAACAATTCCCTTAACCGTTGATTTTCAAATATCGCATCATCTCTTTCTCCTCTTCGTAACCCCAATTCTTTGTTTGCAGCTCGTAAGCATTCTTGAGTCTTTGACCTGCACTTCTCCTCTATCTTTGCCCTTTTACTTTCGCTTTCGAAAAGGAGCAAGTTCTGCGTATTCTCTTGACGTAGGGCCTTGTAGGCTTGTCGGCCCTCCTCTAACTCTTTTTGCAACCTTTCCTTCTCTCCCTTTGTCTTCAATAGAGCTGCTTTTAATTCTTCTATTTCCTCAACATGAATAAAGGCTTGTGTCGGCATCGCTCCAGGGGTAGGGATCATACTATGAAATGGCAATTTGACCTCCAGGACTCTACTCCTCAACCATTGGCGATAAGTCTCCTTCGCATCGCAACTCCTAGGTCCAAGTTCTCGCCCCTTCCTGATGACATTATCCCATGCTTGGCGGATCTTCCTCAGCAATTCCAGATTTTGTGAGCCCGTGTTATAAAGAATAAAAGGAATCAACATCTCCTCTGATGGTGGTCCCATCATGGGATAACCAAGTTGCCTCAAAGCTAGAGCTGGATTATAATTTATGCATCCTTTGGTTCCCATAAGGGGCACATTGGGAAAATTTCCACACTGATAAATTACCTCTTGTATCTCTTTCCTCTTGAATACCAATGGACTGTCTTTTCATTAAGATTTGCTAAATTTTGGGCCCACTCACTATTATTTTTGATCCCCACTTGACATACATTATTGAACATGTGTGTGGTAAGCCAAACATATAAAACTGGCAAACAACATAGGATCACCCCGCCTTTCTTCTCATAACGTAGATTAAGAGTGCAGTATACATCGGCAAGGATAGCCGGTACTGGGTTTTCTCCTCTGTGCTTGAGGGCCAAGAAAACATCAATCGCTGCAAAATCCACAAAGTTCTCGACGTTAGGGAATAAAACAATCCCGTAAATGATTAGGGCCAGTATATCCATGAAAAGATCCCAATCTCCAGTCTTTACCAAATATTGTGCTCGGTCCTCCAGATATTTCCTTGAGAAACCATCCATACCATTTTTGTTTTGTTTCTTTTCTTGTAACTCCCTTATGTGGATCTTCAATGCTTCAGCAATTGTATTTAATGAAGGATAATGCCCCAAGTATTGATATGGCTTGTTCTCCCCTAAAGGATAACCCAATACGCGTTCAAACTCCTCAAGCGTCGGGGCCAATTGAAAGTCTTGGAAAGTGAAGCATCTCAAAGGGGGGTCATAGTACTGGGCCAATGCAGTGAGGGCCCCCATTTGCACATCTACATCTAGTAGGTCAAGGATCTTCCCATATTTCCTACGGAAAGTTAGGCATTGCGTCTTCTTCAACTTGCGGCTAAGGTCTATCAAACTCTTCACCTCGAGCTTCCTTGTCTTCAATATTAAAGTCTTTCTTAGCATAGTTGAGTCTGACTCATAATTTGATCCCATATTACCTCTTTTCCAAAGATACTCAAAATAAACTTTAGGCTTTACGTTTTTCCTGGAAATGAATGTAATATAATATGAAGCCCCTTTATTTTTAAAAGAATGCATGTAATATAAACAAGAAATACCATGCATGATGATGATAAAAAGAAAAGAAAGAGAGAGAGAGAAAAAAAAAATGCAGGGGTGGGGGATGCTTCCTTTGTGCCCTACATAGGGTTTCCTTAAGGTAAGGGAGCCTATGGGTCTTTCTAACATGTGGACCTTCCCAATAGGTGGTTCAATAACCTAGATTCGGTCCCTAGAGCCAAGGATCCCGTCTCGAAATATTGCCCACAACCATAGGTAAACTATGAGAAGTAACAATATCCTCGAAAGGAATCAAACTCTAGGTGAGGCCTTCATGATAACCAAACAGGATGTACATCCAGAAGGCTACCACTACTCAACCCCTTTCTAATCTTAAGTTGCACTCAGGCCCGGGTATAGGGTCTCACTCATAAACTCACAAATGTTCGAGAATGTTTAAGTATAATGTGTGAAGGGAGCAAAACTTAAATTACCCAACCTACAAGAAAACACGTAGAACCAAAAATGCACATATATAAAAAAAACTAGTGTTAGCGTAATAAATAAATAATCGAAAAGGGGTAACATAAAAGCTAATAATTTTACACATTTAATTATATTAGGCCTGACTCTCTAATTGTCCCCAGTGGAGTCGCCAGCTGTCGCGACCGTCCCGTCCGGGCGCCGCGAAAAAATAGATTATTTGTGAGGTTCAGAGGAGTCGCCACCAATTTTATTTTAATTAGGGAAAAAAATGGAAAACCCTAAAAAGTTGGTCTTTAACCAGAAATTAAGTTCGGGAGTCGATTACGAATAGGGAAGGTATTAGCACCCTACACGTCCGTTAAAAAACGGTTGCCTCTAATTAATTTTGTAAAATTATAATAGCTTATGTTTTACCCCTAAAAAAAAAACAAAAGATTTATTTATTTAATTAATTTGAGCTCTAAAATAAGGAAGAAGAATTATAAAAAGAAATTTGTTTAGCTTGACAAGGAAGATCCCTGCTCCTACGTATCCCTTGGTGTGATAGGGAATTCAAAGCTACGTAGTTCTTATAGAAAATATTTGTGGTTGGTTGATTTTATTTTGTTTTTATTTTTTTATTAGAAAAAAGATTCTAGTTGATTTTGTTTATTTATTTATGTCTTTATTATTTTTTAGAAAAAAATATTTGTGTTGATTTTATTTGTTTATTTATTATTTATTTTAAAACAAAGAGGTTTTTTTTTTATTTCTAGGATTTCTGAGCTGTCACAACTCATGCGTCCTTAAAATAGGATTAATTTAGCTGTCCATGCTAACTTAATCCCTTACAATAATGGCTTTAATATTTTCGAAAATAAGGTTGTTTAATTTAATTTATTATATTTTTTGGAAAAAGGGTGCTCTAGGATTTCTGAGTTGTCTCAACTCATGCGTCCTAGACAATAGAATTAATCTAGCTGTCACAACTAGTTAATCCCTAAATTTTATTTTTATTTAATGAAATACCTATTTAATTTTTATCTAGAAATTTTAAGCTAAATGACTTAGCCCACTAAAAATTAAAAGCATAAACCCACCAACTAAAGCATATATCCCAATAATAAGGAATCAGCAAGCGTAAAAAAAAACAAAAGCCTCTCACTCTCACACAAAGGCCAGATGATAAAATAAAGACCAATAATTAAACCCAAAAATTGGAAATAAAACAAAATTATGCAAAAAAGAAATAAATAAAATAAAAGGAAAAAAAAAGAAGCTATAAACCTAAAGGCAGAAACAGAAGGCTGTGCTTCTGCTATATGCAATCGACAGTGGCTACGCACGACCAGGGGGAAAGGTGCTCAGTGGCGGCGTGGTGTGACCGGGCCGGGAGCAAGGAGGCCGTCGAGGTGCAGGGGCGTTGCGGGTTAGGAGGCGAAACGGCTCTGCGATGGCGGTTTGGCGAACGGCGGGGAAGACGGCGGTGCACAGCGGCCTCGAGGCTGAGCATTCTGGGTTGCTCCACGGTGGTCTCGCGGAACTGGGCCTGGGATGGCGAAGTGTGGCTGTTGGGCGGCGGAGAAGATGCTGCTATGGGTGGTGGGAGGCTCGGTTTTGCAGTCTCTAAAGGGGAAGGGATTTTCCCTTTGGTATCAGTAAAAGAACCGAGGAAATAACAAAAGAGTAATGAAATGAGGAGGAAGGTAGAAAAAAAACTTGGCCTTTTTTTGCTTCCACCCGAAAAAGAACCCCCCTTTTCTGACAATTCTCAATTTCTCTTTATAGCTAGCAATTAGGTTTAGAAAATTTATTTCATTACCAATCACAATCAAATTATTCAATTATCATTCAAATCTTCATAATTATGGAGTTAATTTGTTTTAATTTCAATTAAATCAATCATTTAGATCAGAATCAATTTAATTGAAATCAGAATCAATCATCCAATTTATTTGAAAACCTACCATTAGTGGATTTTCGTTTTTAATTAAAAAAGGGAAAACTTATCTTACTAAATCAATTTGATGAGAATCATTTTTTTTTGAGATCTTAACAATTTGAGCAAATAACATATATATATATATATATATATATATATATATATATATATATATTTTTTTTTGTGATCTTAAGTATTGCTCATCCATTTTTAGCCCAAGGTCTAGTGGACCTGCTTATGACTCTCTTTGATCCAAACTCGTATTAATTTTTTTTATTTTTATTTTTTAAACGGACAAAAATGAGTGTTCACACTAACTATCTTAAAAGTCACACATACCATGATTTCTGATTGGTTGTCAGTGGAAAAATTTTTACACTGACAATGCGTAGCAATTAAACACATTTATTTCTAAACTAGGCGAATTTCTTACGTTTTTTTAAGCAGTATTAACAGGGGCGGACCTGTGTGCGCTCCAGGGGGTGCACTTGAACCCCCTGGATTTTTAAAATCATTTATTAGTAAAAAAAAAAGTGCCCTCATAGTTGTCAAAAATTGCACCTATGTTATTGGACCTTTTGACCCCCTCTTTAACACTCTCTACCTTTTGACCCTTTGACCCTTTCTCACTAATAATCCGTTGGCTTATCATGTTTTATCTAGTATTTTAGAATGGATTACAATAATTAAGTTGAGTTTAATGCTTGATTTTGTCCAAATTTGACTTTGTTAGTCTCTTTTAGTATTTTGATTTAATTTTTCTGTTTTATCACTTTTATTTTGATACTTATGAGTGTTTTCTTATATCTTGTATTTTGTGTTATTTTTAGGAAATTATCAAGGAGCAAAAGAAAAGATTGAAATTGAAAAGAAGATAACCAGTTAGAATTAAATTTATAAATGAATTGAAATTGAAAAGAAAATAAGCAAGTTGAATTAGAGATTGAAGGAGATAAGGTGACTTCAATTGGTTTCAATCAGATAAGGCAAATTCAATCAGAGATAGAGAAGAGAAACAGATTAGTTCAGCGGGAAGGAGTTATGCACATTTTCTATAAGAAGTGCCACAGTGCCGCACAAGACGATGATTGATAATTCTGAGCAGACATCAATTTTATTTTATTTCTCTTCTTCTTCTTCTTCTTTTTCTTCTTCTTTTATTTTAGTTATGAACTAAACCATTTTTCTAGGGTGACGATGTAACCGCTCCATGACGATTTGATAATTTTATTTCAGAATTTCTTAATTTCTTCTTTTCTTCTATTTTTATTTTATTTCCGTTCTTATTGCTTCTAATTGCTTGATCACTAATTAGATGATAGGCTAATCATAATGAGACCGGGAGGAGATTTATGTGTCCAGGGTATTGAGATAAAACCATAGGGTAACTTGAGACCGAGAGGAGATAGGAGCCTTATGCAACTACTATAAAGAATCATAGATCTTAATAAATTCTTTGATAAATAATCATCATAGAGATATAGTTGATTAGATATCAAGGGGTAAATTTTAATGTGCTCTAACCAAGACATTAAAATAAATTAAGATTTTTGGTTGATATTAGAAGTTGATTCAGAGATTAGGAAGAATTGATATAATTGAACCAAACTAAGTGGGATTATGATTCCTTGTCTATGAGGAATCTATATTCATAGCGTTGGTGAAATTGGATCCCTTGAGTTTTCTTTATTTGATTGTTCATCATTTTATTTTTGTTTTCTAATTAATTAATTCAAAAACTCAAAAATATTTATTTTCTTTTAGTGTTTCTTTATTTTCCTTTCAAACCAATTTATTGAAGTCTAAATAGTTGTTGATTTTGTGAAGTGGTATTTGGTCTCCCAATCCCTGAGTTTGATACTCGGTTTCTCACCGTTTTATTATTACTTGCTTCGATCCGGTACACTTGTCGGAGTCTATCAAGTTTTTGGCACTGTTGCCGAGGATTGGCAATACCAATATTATTAGTAACAAAGGTCACAACTACTTTAGCCATTTTTTTATTATTATTTAGGATATATTTGATTTTTTTTTCTTTTAAGTTTTGTTTGTGTTAGATGGATGCAACACATGGACCATTATTATTATCCAATGCAGGAATATCAAATTGATTGGATCGTGTTTGATGGTATAGTTAATAAGCATGCAAAGTTATACTCCAAGGAGGAATGAAAATCCTATTTGTAATCTTTACCACCACCACCACACTTTCAAGTGAATCCCGATATGCTAGAATTTCTTTGGGAGATAAATGCACAAGTTGTGATCCAAAGCATAGAGCATCTAACGGCGGAAAAATTTTCCATGATTCAGGAAACAGAAATGCGATTTGGGGAATATTCTAAAGAGAAAACAACCCAACTACGAAACTGAATGCAAAAGTTAGAAGTGTAAGCTACAGAATTCTCCAAACTGCTAACAAAACAGCCACATGAAACTCAATTTGAGGAGAATGTGGTAGCGAATAAGGATTTAAAAGAAGATGAAATGGTGATGGAAGATGATTCCAAAAGAGAAGACCATGAAGTGGACAGAAAGGAAGAAATATCTCTCGTCGATCTTTTGCAAGGGATAAATGAGAAGAAGTTTGATGTGGAAAACACTCACTTTACCATGCTTATTGAGGAACTTGAAAGTTATGATTTGGACAAGTACATTGGTCTACATGCATGTGTGGATGCATCAAAATTGCTCCTAAGGGTGATATTCTTGTGCTTCATGGAGCCATAGTTCTCAAGGCTTTCCTCCTACAATCACCATGCTTTAAGCCATGGGATTAGGGAGGAAGCTCTTATATGTTGAGCATCACTTGGCTCTTCTTCCGCAAGCTATGGGATCCGAGTGGTTTCTAAACCTTTCTCTTTATTTGTTTCTTGCTTTGAATAAAATGGTTGCATCGAACCTTTGTGTGATTTTCTTTTTGTGTGTCATTGAGTTGATGTTGATATTTTGTGGATTAATTATTTTAAGTCCCATTTGAAAAATGCCATGCCACTTGAACCATCATGCATGTATATTCCTTTTTGATGAACTTGAAACTATGTAGGATTGAATTTAGAGAAAGAAGTATCATCACTTCAATGCATGATTCATGATAAGTTTGGGGTGTTGGAGTTCTTGGCATAATTGCTTATATTGAAATGTGTCTCTAATGTTTGTCCCGGTGAGTGGTTTGAGCTTTCAACATGATTTATTCTTTTGGTAAGAGACATTATTGAGTTGCATGCTCTTGTTGCCGGGTTGTGGCATCAATTGTCTTGTGGCGGAGGCCCAAGTGGGGTCAAGTCACAGTCGACACGTGGCGCTTGGGCTGTTATGGTTAAGTAGAAAGGGTTGCGCCCTGACTAACAGTTATAGCTTTTGACCTAGTGGTAAGCGCTTGATCCAGCAGCTCTTAGGTTTGATTGAATCTTGTCTATTTTCCATGATAACATGTTGCATGAGTATGATAATGGCATTTTATTGGAATAATCATTTTTGGCCAAAAAGCTTTCCTAATGAAAATTTTCCATTGTTTGCCCTCTCGGACCTTAAGCCTATTCATTGTTTGTCCACTTTTATGCCTAAACTGAAAAACCATGATTACCAACCCGAAAGGACTAAGTGAGCATTGGTTCATTATTGTGTTGCTTGGGGGCAAGCAAAGTGTCAAGTTAGGGGTGGCATATTTGGAAATACAATATTGTGGATGTACGAAGAAGAAAGAATGAAAAAAATAAAAAAATAAATAAAATATTCGCCCAGCAAAAATAAATTTGCCTGGCGAATGGTTCGCTTGAAAAATCGCTCTTTGGATCGCCTCGCAAAGGGGTTGTCACCTGGCGAATGGTTCGCTTGAAAAAACGCTCTCTGAATTGCCTCGCGAAAGGATTGTCGCCCGGCGAAAGAAAATAAAAAAAAAGTTCAAAAAAAAAATCCAATGCTTTCTTATTCCCTAGGGTATTTAGCTTTTATTCTCCTTTCTTACCTTCCTTATACCTTGGCCCCATTACAACCTTTACAAGTCCTTTTGACTCTTGTATGCATGTGATTATGTGATTGAGATGAAGATTAAACTCATTGAGTGTGTGCTTGATGAGTGACAATTGAGAGAAACACAAGCCTAGACACTTGAGTGATTGAGTGACATATTTTCCTTTGTGAGGTTTTGAGACCCAAGAATTTGTCATTAATAATGCTAAGCTCTTATGATTCCGGACTTTGATTGATGATTGCATGGTTATGTGATTCTCTCTTCTGTCCATCTTTAAATTCATCTTACAAGTTGATTGTTTTGATCTTAGGAAGGCATAATTGAATTGAGTTTTTGTGACTATGGTTTGACAAGAGTGGGGGCATACATGATTTTTGTTTTGGTCCATAGATTTTGATGTCAACTCATTCATTTTTGTGTTAGTAGTGTCTTTTGAATTTTGTTTGCTTGAGGACAAGCAAAGTTTAAGTTTGGGGTATTTTGACAATCCGCTGGCTTATCATGTTTTATCTAGTATTTTAGAATGGATTACAATAATTAAGTTGAGTTTAATGCCTGATTTTGCCCAAATTTGACTTTGTTAGTCTATTTTAGTGTTTTGATTTAATTTTTCTATTTTATCACTTTTATTTTGATTCTTATGAGTGTTTCCTTATATTTTGTATTTTGTGTTATCTTTAGGCAAATGTCAAGGAGAAAAAGAAAAGATTGAAATTGAAAAGCAGATAAGCAGTTAGAATTCAATTTGTAATTGAATTGAAATTGAAAAGAAGATAAGCAGGTTGAATTAGAGATTGAAGGAGATAAGGTGACTTCAATTGGTTTTAATCAGATAAGGCAAATTCAATTAGAGATAGAGAAAAGAAACAGATTAGTTCAGCGGGAAGGAGTTATGCACACTTCCTATAAGAAGTGCCTAAGTGCCGCACAAGAAGATGATTGATAATTCTGGGCTGACTTCAATTTTATTTTATTTCTCTTCTTCTTCTTCTTCTTTTATTTTTGTTATGAACTAAACCCTTTTTCTAGGGTGACGATGTAACCACACCATGATGTTTTGATAATTTTATTTCAGAATTTCATAATTTCCTCTTCTCTTCTAATTGTGTTTTATTTCCATTCTTAATGCTTCTAATTGCTTGATCACCAATTAGATGATAGGCTAATCATAATGAGACCGGGAGGAGATTTATATGTCAAGGGTATTGAGATAAAATCATAGGGTAACTTGAGACCGAGAGGATATAGGAGCCTTATGCAATTGCTGTAGAGAATCATAGATCTTAATAAATTCTTTGATAAATAATCATCATAGAAATATAGTTGATTAGATATCAAGGGGTAAATTTTAGTGTGCTCTAACGCAGACATTAAAATAAATTAGGATTCTTGGTTGACATTAGAAGTTGAATAAGAGATTAGGAAGAATTGATATAATTGAACCAAACTAAGTGGGATTATGATTCCTTGTCTATGAGGAATCTATATTCATAGCGTTGGTGAAATCGGATCCCTAGAGTTTTCTTTATTTGATTGTTCATCATTTTATTTTTGTTTTCTAATTAATTAATTCAAAAACTTAAAAATATTTATTTTCTTTTAGTGTTTCTTTATTTTCCTTTCAAAGCAATTTATTGAAGTCTAAATAGTTGTTGATTTTGCGAAGTGATACTTGGTCTCCCAATCCCTGAGCTTGATACTCGGTTTCTCACCGTTTTATTATTGCTTGTTTCGTTCTGGTACAGTTGCCGGAGTCCATCACTCACACACTCTGCCTTTTGACCCTTTGACCTTCTCTCACACACTCTGAAATTGGGGTTTTGATTCAAGTTGTTTACTCTATTGTTCAAGGTCGGTCCTTAGATTTTGGGTGCTCTGGACGAACTAAGAAAGTGGTGCCCTTGTAATTATTTGAATATTATTCTTCTTGCATTTTTTGTTGTAAAATCATTAATAATCCATTCATAAGCAAGATTCTTTAAAAAATCATTTTTAATAGAAATCAAACTAAGACTACTTAACCTATCATGTGACATAGTATATCTCAAATAAGATTTTGTGCATGTTTGGTTTGCCGTTGGGAAATTCCAAACGTACGTTTGAGGCACTATCTATAGAGTTCCTTTGGGACATACGTGCTTTTGGATCTAAACATATCTTTGCAATGGTAAATCAAACATGCCCTTTAACAATTTCGATTTAGAAAAGCTCCTTTCAGCAGATACAACAATAGTATGGATAGTTAATATTATTCTATAAGTCGTGAATGCATTAGGAAAATAATGAGCTGATTGATAACAATTTCAAAACATGAAATCACGTAAAGGACAATTATGAGGTATGTAATTTATTTGGCGATCTGTATTAAAATTTTATGTCTTTATCTTCATATGTTTGCTAGTAATTTTTATTGATTTTTTTGAAAATAAATTATCCTTTTTAAAAATAGATTGACCTCCTTGATTTCGGGTCCTAGATCCGCCACCGAGTATTAATGTCATATCTTTTTTATTTAGCATTATAAAGAAGAGACCAATATCATCTACTGCTCCAAAAAAAAAGTAATGGACTATGTCATTGTTAATCTAAAGATTTTATATTTCCGAATTCTGTTTATAATTCTTAATTTGACAAATTGAAATACAACTTTTAAGGCTAAGATCTTAAGTAGTTCTAAAGGTAAAAATGCAGAAAATCCTATATAAAGAAGACTTGTTTGTTTGTTTGTTTGTTTTTTTTTTTTTTATATATACAATAAAGAAGACTTGTTTTGACTTCTAGCTAGTTCAACCTTGACAGTATGCGATTTTCAATTTCCATAAAGCGTGTTCATCTTTTTCTCCTACGTTGCCATTGTTACGCGGGCCGAAATAATTTATTTAACATTTTGTATATGAATGTGCATAGATAATTTATGATTTAATTAAGTTTTTAATTTTTAAACATAAGTCAGTTTTGATTTTGATCTTTGTATTTTTTTTTGTTGGTTTTGATTTCTGTCATCACTTTTCATTCATTTAATGTTGAAGTGGCAAACGGACCATCACGCCAGTACTATTATGTTGGCTATTATAATATTTTTATTGTTATTATTTATTTTTTAGACTTATATTAAATGAATGAAAGGCTGAAATAACAACACTTAAACTTATTTTTAGGGTTTCCGAATATCTTCGTGACAATAAATATTATAAAAGAATTTAAAAAAATAATATTTAATCCTACATAACATTAAATATTATAAAATTAGCCTACATAACAGTGCTGACGTGGTGGTCCGTTAGTCACGTCAATACTTAGAGCCTGTTTGGCAAGGTAATTTTACGAGCTTATAGCGGATAGCTTATAGCGGATGAGAAAGTAGTCCCGTTTGGTAAGCGCTTTTGTCACGAGCTTATAGCGTTTTTTCACGAGCTTATAGCGTTTTTTCCTGACGCTACTTGAAGTAGCATTTGAGCTTATAGCTTATAGCGTTTCATTTTTCTTTCCACTTTTATCCTTATTATCTACATTTAATTCTACCTTTATTCTCTTTTCTCTCTTTTATGTAAAATCATTAATGAAAATGTCCTTCTATGTCTTTTTATATTTTTCAGCTAGTTCAACCGCTAGTTTTACCAAACACTTCCACAAAAAATAAGCTAGCTTATCCGCTATCAGCTACCTCATCCGCTATCTGCTATCAGCTAGCTTATCAGCTAACAGTTAATTTTACCAAACAGGCCTTTAACAGATGAATAGTGACAATAGGGACCAAAACCAAAGTTTTGGAACTTGCAGGGACCAAAACCAACGAAAAAAAGTGTAAGAACAAATATCAAAATTGACTCACTTTTCAAGGACTAAAAACTTAATTAAACCATAATTTATTGAATTGAATTTTATATAATCCGAGCATCGGACTCTATCAGACCGATTTGCATATTAAGTTAATATGATTCGAGTTCCCAAATTAATATTTTATATATAGTATTTAATTGATATGTATTGTAAGTGTAAACATTTTTTACATTATCAACCAATCATATACTGTTACATCAATAAAAAAATTTACTTCCATTGTAACTATCTTAAAAGTCATTAATACTATAATTTTAATTGGTTAATGGTCCAAAATTTGCACACTGACATTTAAACTCTTTTATATAATTCTTAAAAAAAGAATTAATAGCGATTTTAATAGCGATTTTCCCACTCAAATTAATCACACTTACTATCAATGGTTAAGTTTCATCGACTGTAATCGCTTTTTCTAATTTTTAATAACCACTCAATATGATGATGAATTCTTCGGTATCCCAAAGGTAATCTTTTTCTGTCGGGTAGTTCAATTAAATGATGAGAACAATTTGACTTGACCTATTAACTTGACTCATTTAACTGAGATAACGCATTCTGATTGAATAGAGTAATATTTACCGTAAATTATTGGGGGTAGAGAAAAAGGCACTCAATAAGTTTCAAAATTTAAATCAAAGCTACATTTCTTTTGTAGATGACAGGAATTTGTCACATACTCCCCGTTTTCTCATTCTCTTTGCCTTCTTTTCATATCAAAAGTTTCACCATTTTTTTTTTCTACTCTACGCATTTTTCCATTCCTACTAATTTTTGAAGATATGAGGAGAAGATACCATCTCATTTGTTTCCAGCTGAGTTCTTTAGATATTTCTTGTCCTCACCTCTTATTAATTCTCGCGTCTTTTAATTCCTAAATAATTCGATAGTAATTTGTTTTTTCCTTTGATTCCAGGGTTTGTTTGAATTTGTTTGAAGATTGATTATATTTCTCATTAGCAAACATGTTCTCTGCAATTGCTTTTTGAACGAAAGGTAAACATTTCCCTCTAATTTCTTCAACTGAATTCCTTTCCTTCATGCTATGTTTCCTTCCTTGGAATGAGAATTATACTAAAAAATTGTTATTCGTTAAAACTTCCATCTATTTCTCTATTTAATTTGTAATATCAGTTATATTTTTTTATTGTTATCATATTTTCTGCTTTATATATTTCACTTTTATCATTATAATAATTAGTGAATTAAATAAAACTTAATACTATTTTCATATCTTTTCTCGCAAATAAGCTGTGCAAAACACTACAACAGAAACGAGCTTCAATAGCGTTTTTTTTTTCTTTACTAACACTTACAACTGCTGCATATATACTCCTTGGTAAAGATAGAAGCAAAGCTAACGCTTTGTAAGCGCTAGCTAAAGTAACGTATAACTAGCGCTTCTAAACATAATGCTATAACTTATATTTTATTTTAAAAACCTAAGGTCTGTTTGTTTAAGATTAAAAACTAATTTTTATGTCAAATTGTGATTGTGCATCAAAAGGAAAACCAGGGCATGCAAGGTGTGGTGGATTGTTTAGAAACACATATGGGCGATGGGTTCGCGGTTATCAAAAGAAGCTTGGAATTTGTGATTCTTTCCATGCTGAAATTTGGGCTTTGATTATCGGCGTGGAACTCGCTTGGTCTCATGGTATTAGGCATATTATTATTGAATCTGATTCTAAATCTCTAATAGATTGTCTTATGTCCACACGCAGAAGATTGTAGTTTGCGCAAGAAAGCAGGGAAATTATGACAACATAAATGGAGGGTGGTTTTTTTTTTTCATATATTTCACGAAGGCAATCGTTGTGTGAGACGACCCGCCGTCTTATTAAAGAACCTAAGATATTAACTTTTCTTAATCGTATTATAAAAGTTAGCGCGCCTTATTAATACGAAGCGAAGCAGAAAGATTAAACGCGCAAACGAAACTAAATTAAGGCACGCAACATATCAGAGTGCACAGCTATTAAATATACGATGTATATATGCATTAGTTGCCTTATCAGTAGGGCTACAGTAATAGTGTATACATACGGTGTACATCGATACAAATTATAAGCAAAATACATCAAGAGATAAGAAAGCTCTCATACTAGCCACACTTCTGGTACAAACTTAACACCCCTCGAGATTAGGGTTCGTGGCTCGTCCACTGGCATCAAGCTCGTAAGGAGTGTCATCCAGCTCCTCAGCAACAGGTTCCTCCACAGGGTCTTCCCATAAAATAAAAGAACACAGAGAGAATATACAGGGAGATAAGAAACATGCATCATCAAACAAGTAAGAGGGACAATAGTACAACATATAAACATGTAACACACAACACATAGAAAACATACAACACACCTACAACCATCCCTTAAGTCATACAGCACAATCATCTCAAAAGTCATTCTCTCAGATCAAACCTCTACAAATAATACTAATCCCTATATATGCATGTCATCATCCCTATATGCATGTCGGCCGATTTCATCACATCCCCAGTTGGACATCCCCGTCGGGATTAATAACATTACGTCCCCAATTGGACATCCTCATAAGGATTAAAAACATCACATCCCCAATTGGAAATCCCCCATTAGGACAAATATGCTATGGTATGAAATGCTATGATATGCAACAAACATCTATCACAGGTTGATACTGGAACTCACACCTAAGCACTCGGCCATAGCCACGATGCATTGCATCCACTTCAACATCAACATCAACATCATGACGCCTTGCGTCCATGTGCCACAGCTCCATGGTCAGGGCCATGATAGTATCAACCTGAAAAACATCACAATCTCACCATACTCTCATCGACAATCACCCAGCCAATCACAATAATAAAATACCACAACAATAAATATGCCAATATAGATACCATCACGTTGACAAATAAACAGATAATCACATAGGTAGTTTCACATAACAGGTAAACATATAATCACATAGGCAGTTCAACATAACAGATCAACAGATAATCACATAAGCAATTAAACATATCAACCTCAATAATCGCATCGTCTAGAGTATCATCTTAGTGGTGATAGCCCAAAGGTACCTACACCTAAGGTCCAGGTACTTTGTCCAGGGCTCAACCTCTAGTAAGATTCAAGGGTTCTCTACACATGTATACATTTTATACTATGCTTGCCTTCCCGACGATAACAATTCTTTCTCCCCACCTGAAACTACTACGCACGCTCGCCTTCTCGTACAAGCTCCCGAACACAGCTCCGGAACCGGAACTTTAGCACGCTTTAGGGCGATCGAACACAGTCTGATCCTTCACAACAAACCAATTCAAACATCAACATTAACAACATAATTTTTTCCTATATCACTTGATCTAGGGTTCGACCATGGTGCTTCAAAAATAGCTGGAGATGTCTAAAAATTTCTAACTTTTGGATGAATGATCCTCAAGTATACACAACACCAAATCAAGTTCCATTATCCAAAAACTTGAAGCAAAACTCATAGTTTTCACACAAGCTAGGTTCGACCACCCCTTGAAAATATAGCTAGGCATGCTATTTGATTACATGCTCTTGGATAATGATAGAGAAGGATGAAACTAGGTCACAGAAATTAATTTCACATTAAAAGGATTTTTCTATGATTTTTTAGAGATTTTTGAAGATTAGTTCTAGAAGTTGAAACATAGTGATTCATGACTTGAAAACAAGAAAAGATTGAAGAATCATGAAGCTTATGGATCAAAGAGAGTAGTCATACCTCTTGGATGATGAAAAATGGCAAGGAATCAACACTTTCTTCACCAAAATGTTAAGCTTCTACTTGAAGGAAAATGAGAGAAAGTGAAGAGAAAGATGGAGTTTGAAGAAAATGGAGTGAATGGCCATGGAGGGGGTCATCTTAGGCGTGGGAATGGGAGAAATAAGGTGGTCCAAAAATTGTTTACTTAAGGGGAAAATAGTCATTTCATTTAGGGACAAAATTGGAATTAAAACAAAAGACCAAGGGCAAAATGGTCTTTCAACCTCCAAAGTCACCAAAATATCTAGATATTTTGATGACGGTGATGAGTCATGAGGGCAAGGATGGGTTTTCATGAATTCCTAGGGGAAAAACGGTCTTTTCCTTTAGGGACAAAAATGTCATTTAGGAAAAAGACAAAGGGTATTTTGGTCTTTTTTTAGTGTGAATGCGTTTAAATATTTTCGTTTTTCCATCATGACACTGGCACGTCTTCCTAGGTGATGTGACCTGATGTGACTTCAAGTTTATCTGTTAGCGGGTCCCAGTAAATCCGTATTTGGCTTCGTTCTTCATAAGATTTAAGATTTCGCCCGTATAACGTATATTAATTCATTTTTTAGCGCGAAAAACCAATTTTACCAAAGTTGTTGGAAATTCGATTCTAAGCCTAACTGTTTCGTTCATGAGTCAAAATTAGGTCTTCTGATCAATAAAATCTTACTATCAGTGAAAACGCCAACCGGGTTCCATATGAATTTTCAACCCAAAATTTAATCGTAGCTCTCTACGATGACATAGAGTATGAATGTGTTCATAGTTTATTTAAATTCATTTTCTAACTCTCGGATAAAATATAAACGTATTTATGTAAATTATCGATATAAAAGGCAGTGAAAATCAGGGTGTTACATTACTACCCCCTTAAAAAGAATTTCGTGCTCGAAATTCGACGTACCTTTTAGAATAAGTGTGGATATCCCTGCTGTATATCTTCTTCACGTTCCCAGGTGGCATATCCTATTGTAGCATCCCATATGACCTTGACTAAGGGAATCTGCTTCCTGCGGAGGTCTTTCACCCTCTTATCCTCGATTCGTACAGGCAGTGCTTCATATTCCAAGTTCTCCCTTATCTGAATTGATTCAGGTTCTATCACATGTGATGGATCAGGATGGTTTTTTCTGAGTTGGGATACATGGAATACATCGTGAATATTGGATACGTTAGGAGGTAAGGCAATTTGGTAGGCAACGGGACCAATACGACGAAGAATTTGAAATGGTCCAATGAATCTAGGTGTATGCTTTCTGGATTTGATTGTCCTGCCAATTCCAGTTCTTGGAGTGACTCTTATAAAGACATGATCGCCTTCCAAGAACTCCAAGGGTCTCCTCCTCTTGTCATTATAGCTCTTCTGTCGATCCCGTTCAACTTTCATCCTTTCCCGAATTTTGTTAACTTGCTCCGTCGTTCGCTGCACTATCTCTGGTCCTATCAACTGATTCTCTCCGGTTTCATACCAACAGAGCGGTGTTCCGCACTTTCATCCATATAGTGCCTCGTATGGCGCCATGCCAATACTCGAGTGGAAACTATTGTTGTACGTGAATTCAATTAGTGGAAGGAATTCGTCCTAAATTCCTGTGTTTTCCAAAACACATGCTCCTAAAAGATCCTCCAAAGATCGAATCGTCCTTTCAGACTGACCATCTGTCTGCGGATGATAGGCTGAACTCATCCTTAGCTTCGTTCCCAAAGCACTGTTTAAACTCTGCCAAAATCTGAAAGTAAATCTAGGATCCCTGTCCGAAATTATACTCGAAGGGTACTCCATGCAATCTTACCACTTCCTTGATGTAAATTTGGGTTAATCTTTCCAAAGAATACCTCTGGTTGATCGGTAAGAAATGAGCACATTTCGTAAGCCTGTCAATGATTACCCAAATTGCATCGCACCTTTTCCGCGTCCTTGGTAGTCCGGAAACAAAATCCATTGCAATGCTATCTCATTTCCATTCCGAGACATCCAGTGATTGCAATAACTCTTCTGGTTTCTGGTGTTCAATCTTTGCCTTTTGACACACCAAACAGGATTGGACGTACTCTGCTACTTCTTTCTTCATCCCAGGCCACCAAAACATTCCCTTTAGGTCTTGGTACATCTTTGTTGTAGATCCGGGATGAAAAATTAGCTTGCTCTTGTATGCTTCTTCCAAGATCAAGTTCCTAAATTCGCTATCCTTAGGCACCCTTATCCTGTCCCTAAACCTCAGAATTTCGTCAGCACCTCTCTTAAATTCTGAAGTCCTTCCTTCTTCTACCATCTGGTTCCTTTCCTGTAGGTACTGAACTTCTCCTTGCTTCATCCAGATCAAGTTTAGAAAATCACTAGTGATAGTGACCATTCCTACACTCATCTTTACACCACTCCATGTCCATGTTCAGATCTCTAAATTGCTCTAACAACTCTAGCTCTTTTGCCATCAGAGCCGACATATGCAAAGATTTCCGACTCAATGCATCTTCTACCACATTGGCCTTTCCTGGTGGTACTGTAGATCAAATTCATAATCCTTTATGAATTCCATCCATCTCCTCTGCCTCATGTTCAACTTCTTTTCGTCGAACAGATACTTTAAACTTTTAGGGTCGCTAAACACACTGAATTTAGCGCCATAGAGATAGTGTCTCCATATCTTTCGTGCAAACACTATTGCGGCCAACTCTAGGTCATGGGTTGGGTAATTCCGTTCATGCACTTTTAGCTGTCTGGAAGCATAGGCTATCACTTTCCTCTCTTGCATGAGCACGCAACCCAAACCTTGATACGCTGCATCATAGTACACATCCAACGGCGTCAATGGATCTAGCAAGACTAGTACCGGAGATGTAGTTAGCCTCCTTTTTAGCTCCTGGAAACTAGCCTCGCACCCTTCTGTCTAATCAAATGCTCTTCCTTTTCTCGTCAATTGCGTCAGAGGTAACGCAATCTGCGAAATTCCCTCAATAAACCTCATGTAGTATCTTGCTAGCCCGAGAAAGCTTCTAATCTCGCTTACCATCTTAGGCCTTTCCCACTTAACCACAACTTCTACTTTTGCAGGATCTACTACTATACCATCCTTGTTGATCACATGCCTAAGGAATTGTACCTCCTCTAACCAGAACTCACACTTAGACAACTTGGCATAGAGTTGCCTGTCCTTAAGAATTTGAAGTACAACCGTCAAATACTCTTGATGCTCTTCCTTGTTTGAGGAGTAGATAAGGATGTCATCGATCAAAACAACGACAAACTTATCAAGATACGGTCTGAATATTCTATTCATATAGTCCATGAACACTGCAGGAGCATTAGTCACACCAAAAGGCATAACCAGATACTCGTAGTGTCCGTACCGACTCCTGAAAGTAGTCTTCGGTGTATCATCTTCCTCACTCTTATCTGATGATATCTGGATCTCAGATTGATCTTCGAGAACACTGTTGCTTCCCTCAACTGGTCCACAAGATCGTCAATTTTTGGCAACGGGTATTTATTCTTGATCGTTACTTTGTTGATCTACCGGTAATCCACACACAACTTTGAACTACCGTCATTCTTCTTGACGAACAACACAGGTGCTCCCTACGGTGAAACATTTGGTCTTATAAACTGCTTCTTTAGCATGTCGTCCAGTTGCTTTTTCAGCTCTGCCAACTCCGTTAGGGATATTCGATAGGGTACAGGTGCAAGATCGATCGCGAATTCTATCTCCCTCTTGGGTGGAAATCTTGGCACATCATCCGAGAAAACATTTGGAAACTCGTGCACTACCGGCAAAGCATTTAGACTCGGAGTCTCCTTGGCTTCCAAAGAAAATAGCACTATGCACTCTCTTGATTGTACACCTCTCGACACACCATCACTGGCAGGCAATGATCCAGATTTCTCGGAAAAATGGAGGCTTTTATTTAAATAGTCTAGTACCACATGGTTGGCCGAAAGCCAGTCCATGCATAGGATAACATCAATCTGCTGCATAGCCAGACAGACTAGATCTACCTGGAAAGATTGGTTCTCTATAACGATTGGGCATTGTAAACAGATAAATAGGGTTGTTAGGGAATCACCGTAGGTATAGAAACAGTCAAATCATATGGTAAGGATGAAACAAACAAACCCAAATGATCCATACACGCTAAAGAAATGGGTAGCCCTTGAACAAAACTGATAAGAGTCTCCCAGCTACTAGGCATTTACCTTGTATCAAATCGGGACATCGAGAGGCTTCAAAATCTTTCACAGCAAACACTCTTCCCATCGTCTGTGGCCTGCTCTGTTGACTTGCCACTTGTTGTCTCGCTCCCGCATTCTGAGACTCTCGCCTCGCCGTTGAACTTGACTTCTCCGAGTACCTCCTTGCCGATACTCACTGACATAGTGGCCTAGCTTGCCACAACGGAAACAGATGTCACACAAGATAACTCGTGTATTAGACACTTTACCCAACATCTAACTAAAGTCGGCATCCAATGTGGATCCAACTATCAAAGCCAGTACACTTCCTAGACCAGACAGTCCGATTTTAGAATCGAATTGCTCCGATACCACTAAATGAGACAACCCGCCGTCCCATTAAAGAACCTAAGATATTAACTATCCTTAATCATATTATAAACGTTAATGCGCCTTATTAATACGAAGCGAAGTGGAAAGATTAAACGCGAAAACGAAACTATATTAAGGCACGCAACATAGCAGAGTACACAACTATATATATATATATATATATATATATATATATATATATATATATATATATATATATATATATGCATCGGTTGCCCCATCAGTAGGGCTACAGTAGTAGTGTATACATACGGAGTACATCGATACAAACTATAAGAAAAATACATCAAGAGATAAGAAAGCTCTCATACTAGCCACACTTCTGGTACAAACTCAACACCCCTCGATATTAGGGTTCGTGGTTTGTCCACAGACATCAGGTTCGTAAGGAGTGTCATCCAGCTCCTTAGCAACTGGTTCCTCCACAGGGTCTTCCCATAAAATAAAAGAACACACAGAGAATATTGTGACACCCACTACCCTGCTCATGATGATTAGTATAAAAGATCATACAAGTTTTTAAATCAAAAACGTGTTAAAATAAAAACTTGTTTAAGGAGTAGCAAGTATCACATTATCCAAAACAATTAACCGTACAAACCAAATAAGTTTTAAACATTTAAAATATAATAACTGTGGAAATAAACTAAACCCGAAACCCGATGTCACATATCAGAGCTGGTATACAATATACCGATACTACATCAGATAAAAACTAAAAACCAACTGGCAAGCTAGCAACCTAACTACGAGCAAGCGATTTCCTCGGGATCACTCCTCAACAGCTGGCTCACCCTCCTCTGCATAAACAAGGTACATGCATGGAACAACAAAAGTAGGGAGTGAGAAGTCATATACATATGAATATAAACGGTAACAGAGTAGTTAATAAGATGAGCATATAACACACAATCATACAAACATAATATATCATTTTAAAGAATGCGTGCAATGCTATACAACGTCACGACTCTATGCACATGTGGATCCATCAACTCTAGCTCTGGAAAGACGACTAGGAGTACATATCTGTTTAACCAACAAGATGCATCACCATACCAGATGATCGCCACAAATACTCTCACTAATCCTGAAAACGTACAGTGGCTCGTCAAGTTAGTCAGGTTGTCAATAGGACGCTCCGGCCACGGGTTACAAGTCCATGCCATAAGGAACCTCCTTACCCAACTCTACCCTCAAGGCCGAGATAACACCTATCGTGGCCTCCACTGTCGTGATTCATCGTTTGCTTTCCACCTATCAAACATCTTCTATGCAATGATGCATGCAATGTCGAACAAAGATGCAATCACATGTCCAACCATACTTCTTCGTAATCATTCACAATGATTAATAACCTTGACCATTAACGATGATCACAATCAACATCTGACGATAACGCATCGTTACCATCTTTATCAACACCACTACTAGTAACACATCGTTACTACTAGTATCATTATCTTTATTAAGTATTATCTGATTTAACTAAGCCTCTATTCCTATTTTACTTACCAATATCCCCATTAATGTCTTCATCTTAATTTGATTGCTATCCTCAACGCATATTCTTTAGATTATCACATTCTTCACTTTCTTTATTTAACTTTGTAAGATCATGTGGTTTCACTCATGCCCGATAATCAATTATTACCTATTATATTCAATTACTGCTATCCTAGTAATCGATTATTGCTAACCTGATAATCGATTTTTACTACGTATTAATCGATTATCATCCTGTTACAACAGCTCTTGTACTTAGTTTAAGAGTATTTTCTAACCTGGAATGTTTTTAACACTCATAGATCGACACTTATGTGTTTGAACTATAATCCTTGGGTTATCATCCTCACCTCTCATACTAACTCCACTTATTATGAAATTTCATTGACCAATAACTTGGTATATGGCTTAAGATTAATTTAACATCAACTTTCAAGGCTTAATCAACGTAGCCATCCATCATAATTCATCATCATCAACATGAAACATGAAATCAACACGTATACTCATGCCATAACAATAATAACTCACACCCAATAATCACAAGAATCAAGAATATCACATATATTCATTTATCAACACCTTTAGGCATACATGAATACATAGATAAGGTTCAAAAGTCATATTTCATATATCAACATACAATTAGGGTCATGGATTAACCCTTCATCTTACGCTACCCCAACACCTATATTCATATTGACCTTCTCCCCCCCATACCTGGTATGACAAAACGAAATCCGAGGAAGAAGAGAGTGCGAGATTCGTTCTTGATTCTGCCTCGAGGTTCAAGCGCTTGATCAAGAACACAAGATAACAAAAAAGAATAGAATCATTTCCTAACCAAATAAAAATTGAAGGACAAAGGATGAACTTTAGGATTGGTTATCTTACCTTGATCACAAACTAAAAGACCCAAACTAGAACAAAGGAGAGAAAGAGTTGCCTTGTCCTTGGTTCAATACACTTGCTGCATGATGGTGCCAAACGGAACCCAAAAACGTTCATATTCAGTCCCCAAATCGAGAAAACTAAATGATAATTGGAGAAGAGACAAGGGTACACGAATTTACCTCAATCTTAACCTATTGAGGTTAACAAGAACAAGGAAGAACGGCTGCACAAAGACTCTGTATCAGCTACAGTGATTTTCCAACAAAAATGGGTAAAACGGTTTACGTTCTTGATGAATCTCAAAGGGATTAAGAGAGAACCCTAAGAGATTGAGAAATGATGTTTTTAGAGGATTAAAGGCTGCCAAAATAGGGTTTATTTCGTGCTCAAAGAGTTATAAAAGGATTTAAGATGAAACGGGCCGAAATAAGGATTGAAAATCCATTTCTGTAGAAAAACGCAGTTATAATCGATTATTATGACTGTTCTGACTCGACAATCAGTGTTCTCGAATACCTATAATCGATTATTGGTTACCCATAATCGATTATGGCTGTTCTGACACTCATAATCGATTGCCTACTCTGACTTGTAGATAATTCTTTAAGCTTTCCAACGCATCCAAGATCGTTTCAATTGAACATCTAGAACTCAAGATACGTCCAAAACCGTAAAACAGGTTTATTGGACTCAAATGGATTAGCCCTTTCTAAAGGCTAAACCACCCAAAACATATACTTAAACATCCAACATAAAACTAAGGACATAAATTAACATATAAACATATATCACCACATCGATGAACACATAAACGGAAATTGGGGTGTTACAAATATATAGGGAGATAAGAAACATGCATCATCAAACATATGAGAGGGGCAATAGTACATCATATAAACATGTAGCACACAACACATAGCGAACATACAACACACCTACAACCATCCTTTGAGTCATATAGCATAATCATCTCAAAAATCATTCTCTCAGATCAAACCTCTATGAAGGATACTAATCCCTATATGCATGTTGGCCGATTTCATCACGTCCCTATGTGGACATCCCCGTCGGGATTAATAACATTACGTTCCCAATTGGACATCCTTGTAAGGATTAAAAACATCACATCTCCAATTGGATATCCCCCATTGGGACAAATATGCTATGGTATGAAATGTTATGATATGCAACAAACATCCATCACAAGTTGACATCGGAACCTCACACCTAAGCACTCGGCCACAGCCACAATGCATTGCATCCACATCAACATCAACATCACGAAGCCTTGCGTCCACGAGCCACAGCTCCATGGTCAAGGCCACGACAGTATCAACCCAAACAACATCACAATCTCACCATACTCTCATCGACAATCACCCAACCAATCACAATAATAAAATATCACAACAATAAATATGCCAATGTAGATACCATCACGTTGACAGATAAACAGATAATCATATAGGTAGTTCCACATAACAGGTAAACATATAATCACATAGGCAGTTCAACATAACAGTTAACAGATAATCACATAAGTATTTCAAAATATCAACCTCAATAATCGCATTGTCTAGAGTATCATCTTAGTGGTGATAGCCCAAAGGTACCTACACCTAGGGTCTAGGTACTTTGTCCAAGGCTCAACCTCTAGTAGGGTTTAAGGATTCCCTACATATGTATACATTCTATACTACACTTGCTTTCCCGACGATAACAGTTCTTTCTCCCAACCTGAAATTGCTACTCACGCTCGGTTTCCTGTACAAGCTCCCGAACATAGCTCCGCAACTAGCACTTTAGCACGCTTTAGGACGATCAAACACAGTCTGATCCTTCACAACAAATCAATTCAAACATCAACATTAACAACATAAATTTTCCCTATCTCACTTGATCTAGGGTTTGGCCATGGGGCTCCAAAAATAGCTAGAGATGTCTAAAAACTTCTAACTTTTGGATGAATGATTCTCAAGTATATACAACACCAAATCAAGTTCCATTATCCAAAAACTTGAAGCAAAACTCATAGTTTCCACACAAGCTAGGTTCGGCCACCCCCTTGAAAATATAGCTAGGCATGCTATTTGATTACATGCTCTTGGATAATGATCGAGAAGGATGAAAATAGATCATAGAAATTGATTTCACATTAAAAGGATTTTCTATGATTTTCTAGAGATTTTTAAAGATTGGTTCTAGAAGTTGGAACATAATGATTCATGACTTGAAAACAAGAAAAGATTGAAGAATCAAGAAGCTTATGGATCAAAGAGAGTAGTCATACCTCTTGGATGATGAAAAATGGCAAGGAATCAACACTTTTTTCACCAAAATTTTAAGCTTCTACTTGAAGGAAAATGAGAGAAAGTTAAGAGAAAGATGGAGCTTGAAGAAAATGGAGTGAATGGCCACGGAGGGGGGTCATCTTAGGCGTGGGAATGCGAGGGATAAGGTGGTCCAAAAATTGTTTACTTACAGGGCAAAATAGTCATTTCACTTAGGGACAAAATTGGAATTAAAACAAAAGACCAAGGGCAAAATGGTCTTTTCACCTCCAAAATCACCAAAATAGATATTTTGATGATGGTGATGAGTCATGAGGGCAAGGGTGGGTTTTCATGAATTCCTAGGGGCAAAACGATCTTTTCATTTAGGGACAAAAATGGCATTTAGGAAAAAGACCAAGGGTACTTTGGTCTTTTCTTAGTGTGAACGCGTTCAGATATTTTCGTTTTTCCATCATGACACTGGCACACCTTCCTAGCTGATGTGACTTCAAGTTTATCCGTTAGCGGGTCCCGATAAATCCGTATTCGACTCCGTTCTTCACCAGATTTAAGATTTCGCCCGTATAACGTATATTAATTTACTTTTTAGTGCAAAAAACCAATTTTATCAAAGTTGTTGGAAATTTGATTCTAAGCCTAACTGTTTCTTTCACGAGTCAAAATTAGGTCTGCTGACCAGTAAAATCTTACTGTCAATGAAAACGCAGAACGAGTTCCGTCTGAATTTTCAACCCAAAATTTAATCGTAGCTCTCGACGATGACGTAGAGTATGAATGTGGTCTTAGTTTATTTAAATTCATTTCCTAACTCTCGGATAAAATTTAAACATATTTATATAAATAAATGATATAAAAGGCAGTGAAAATCAGAGTGTTAGATTGTGCAGACTTTCTAGCTAATCAGAGTATCTATGAAGACTCTTATGAGATGAAGGAAGTACTGATTCCATCGCAAGAGCTCTCTAAACTGATATTTGAGTATTTTATGTTGGGATGGCAATGGGTAGGGTACAGATAGGGTATTATGGTACCCGTCCCCGTACCCGCGTTTTATAAAAATACCCAGACCCATACCCGCACCCATTATCTTCGCTTTAATTAATAATGAAAAATCAATAAATAAAAAAACATTATTAAAAATGTATAACACGTGGAGATACATATATATATATATATATATATATATATATATATATATATATATATATATATATATATATATATATATATATATACAAGTTTGAAATATCATGATAATATATATATAACAAGGCAAACTAGTCTAGTATGTTTTCACATTACACATCCATATCATGATATATCTAAGTCTGAAATTCAAAAGTGATACCAAACAAATAATATTTTTCAAAACATTGATTAAATATTACAATTAATTTCCGGAACAACAAATTCATAAAGGTAAGAAAAGGAAAGTTAGTTTACCTAAAAAATGAAAAGTTGAATTGAGGAAATCTATAGAAGCGTGAACATGCAGGAAGATAAGGACAGTAATAATTTTAGTTAAATTTCAATTTTTTTTAATTTAATATATTATAGTTATATATCTATATATATAATAATTAAATAAATGTTAATATATATGTATGCGGGTATGGGAGGGGGTGGGTACTAGAGTACCCGTACCCGCACCCATACCCATTAAATTTTGTGGATAATTACCCGCCCCCTTATGCATATCCATAAAGCGGATAATTAACCTATCCATCATGGATAACTTTTGCGGGTACCTACCGGATAAAATACCCATTGTCATCTCTAATTTTATGGGGATTTCTATGCCCTGTTTTGCTTCTGTGCAAAGTGTAGTTAAGACAATGTTTCTTTTTATTGGGCCTTTGGCCCTCTTTGTAACCAAATTTTTTTTATATAAAATAATCTAGTGATTATTTTTTAGAGATTTTCAAGTAAAGTAGAAGTTAGTTTGTGTTTGGTTTGCAATTTTAAAAGTCACTTAAAATAGCAATTCAGAAGATTTTGATGAGAAGCTACTCAAAATAGCTTTACTTTTTTTAGATTAATTTAATGATTTTTTTCATATACTGATTTTTTCCAAAAGTTGAAACAAATAGATACACAATCCTTGAAAGTAATTATTTTTTAAAATAATTATATATATATATATATATATATATATATATATATATATATATACACACATACATATTCTAACCCAATCCAACTCAAATTTATCTCATTAATTTGGATTTAAAAGTTTCCTTAACCCAACCCAACAGGATCCATTAATAGACCTACTTTTTTTATTTTTATGAAAGAAACAAACTTATTTCATTGCCAAACCATAAGAAAGTGCATTACAATTGGTGAAAGTATTAAAAGCATAACTTGTTGGAACCAAAGTGGTTATGGTCCAAATAATCCCTTAAGTTTTGATGTTAACAAAGAGCTAATTTAAGATGAACAAAGATTTGTTATGGACTAACGCTTTATATTAAGCGTGCAGGATAAAACTTAATTGAGTCCAAAGACTATCCATAGTCCAAAGACTTTATCTCGCCCAACATTTAATCTTGGCTTACGACTGGACGGTAATATATAGAACCATCAGTCCAAAGACTCTTTCGGTTACTTTTGCAAAAGCTAGTCCAATAATTGCTTCTATACTTCAAGCGCGAATATCTTGCAAAAGCATTTGAATTTATTATTCCCTGTAAAAGGCTTATATCCTTGGGACAAAACATTCTTTGTAATATTCGTACAAATAAGCCAGAATGTCTCTGTCACTTTAAGAAGTTGACCTTCTTCTTTTGGAACAACAAAAGGCAAATTTCGTTCTACTCAGAGGATATGTCAGCACCACTTTTAGCTATCATCCTAACAGTTTATCCTGCTGATCAGAAACTTCAGAAACTATCAGACTCAACGGATCGAATGCATTCAATGCTCATCAGAATGGATCCTTTTCCATTCGTTAAAGAGTGAAGTCTGCTCAAAGACAAGAGGCTATATATACCTCCATCCCCTGAAAGTGCAAGGTTAACAAAACAAGACCGAACTTGAGCAAAAATATAAGTGAAGCAACACTTAGCAATTCAAAATCTTTCAAGAGATACAAGCAAACATTAGCTCAAGAAATCAAAGAGAAAATCTCACACTTGCAAAGCTAGCAAAGCTACTCTGATCCTCATTTTCATATTACTCTCTGTGTAGAGTTGTTTTTAAGAGTCTAAGCTTTAGTTTCGAATTTTCACATTTAGTGAGTTAGCAGAACAAACTCTTTTCAAAACCTTAGTTTGGTTGAGCCTGAAGAGGCTTGTTTGTAAAAGAATACTTAGAGAACCTGAAGAGGTTGAGAATACTGCCTGAAGAGGTGTTGAATACTTTGTAACAAAAGGTTTTTGTTATAGTGGATAAAGTTCTCAAGTAGAGAGGACTGGACATAGCTCTTTGGTGAAAAGTGAACCAGGATAATATCTTTGTGTTCTTTTCTCTTCCTTACCCTTCTTTAGTTTATTCTCTAACTAACTAACTGGGATTGAATTGCCTTTTACTACGCTGCTTTCTTATCTTAGTCAAACTAAGTGAGCGTCCAACTTGGTGTTTGGAAGAGCTCTTTTTGCTTTTAATCGTTTTAGCGTCCAACCTGCGAAAACTATTATCTGCTTACGAAAAGAATTTAAAATCGTCTAAAACACAATTCAACCCCCCTTCTTGTGTTTCAAACAGGTTCCTTCAATTGGTATCAGAGCTCAGCCTCTGGGTTGAGCACTTTGCCGTGTAGAGGAAAAGATTCTACTGCAGATATGTCTGGACCAGGTATGCCAAGCGGGAGTCAACCTGTTATGGAAGGTACTTCCATGACTAGACCGCCGTTCTTCAACGGTACTCACTACCTGTACTGGAAGGAAAGATTCAAAGGTTTCATCCTCAGTACAAACTCAGTTCTCTGGACCAGAATCACAAAAGGTCCTAACGTTTGTCTCAACTCTGACGGGACAGAAAAAGCAGAGGACGACTGGACTGATGCTGAACGGGCTAGAATGGAACTAAATCATAAAGCAAGATATGTGTTAATGTGTGCCCTCAGTCCTGACGAATTTCAGAAGATTCACGCATGTGAATCAGCCAAAAAAATATGGGACACCTTGTCTAATCTCCATGAAGGGACAACCAAGGTGAAGGACTCTAAAATCATCATGCTGGTTGGCCAGCATGAAATGTTCACCATGGCTGAAGGAGAGTCCATCCTAGACATGATGGGTCGCTTTCAGACGATCATCAACAATCTGAAATCCCTTGGAAAGCTCTACACTACCAAGGAGAATGTCACTAAGATTCTTAGGAGTCTGCCTAAGAAGTGGAGACCTCTTGTCACTGCAATCACCCAGGCCAAAGATCTCTCTACTTTGACTCTGGATGATCTTGTCGGGACTCTTCAAGTTCATGAGCAGGAGCTTGATCTTGACAATCCTGGAAAGAAGAACAAAGGGATTGCCCTGAAAGCTCATAGGTCCAACAACTCAAAAGCTTTAAAAGCTGATGAGTCCAGTGATGAAGCTGATCAGTCTGATGATGATATATCAGACGATGACGAGCTATCCTTTATCTCCAGAAAGATTCAGAATATGTGGAGAAAGAAAAATGGAATGAAAAGAAGGCCATTCCAAAAGAAAAGCTTCAAGGATCATGCTGAACCTAAAGATAAAAGTCAGCTGGTCTGTTTTGAATGCAACAAACCAAGACACTTCAAAGCTGATTGTCCTACGCTAAAGGACAAGAAGAAGTTTTTCAAAAAGAAGAAAAAGAACTTCATGGCAACTTGGGAGGACTTGAACTTTTCTAAAGAAGAAGAAGAAGAAACAAATGAAGAGGCTAACCTATGCCTTTGGTGCAATAAGCAAGATGAAGACACTTCGGATGATGAACAACTCGTTGTTCCCGGAGAAAGAAGTCAGGAGTCTACCTCTGAAAGAGGATGGAATGTGAATGTTCCACCCATCTTCAAGGGAACAGACTATCCTTATTGGAAATCAATTTTCCAACTATACGTCCAAGCTCAAGACTATAAGTTGTGGGACATCTTCACTAACGGAGATTATCTCCAACGATTACCCTTGAGGACGTATCAACATCGTCCAAACATGAAACAGACTGGACGAGTGATGATATCAGACGGTGTTCTCAAAATGTTCATGCTAACTGGTATCTTGTCAACGCCCTAGATCGTCCAAGACTGGACATGGTCTCGCGATTCCAAACAGCTAAGGAGAAGATGGACGCTCTGGAACATCAGTTCAGACCAAGGAGCCCGTCTACCTCAAACCTCTGCCTGATGGTCAAAAGCTCTTCAGACGCTGAATCAGAAGATGACGAGGTATCTGTTTCTGACTCTCTTCAAGAAGCATATGATGAACTACTAAATGATTCTTCTCTATTGCATCATCAATATATCATGCTTAAGAGAAAGCTATCAAAAGTAAATAAAGAGTTGGAAGAGTCCAACAAACTAAATAAACAGCTTGTTGAAGAGAATAATAAGCTTAAAGCTGAGAATGTCAGTCTAACTGACAAACTTACCTCTGAGTCCATTGAACCCCATGAGGTAACTAGACTGAAACAAGAGGTATCTGATCTCACCAAAAGCGTATCTAAGCTTGTTGGAGGATCAGAGAAGCTAGACCTGATATTGAGGTACACTAGATCACCTCACGATAAGTCTGGTCTAGGCTACGACTCTGAGAAACAAAGTGTGTCTCAGAAAATATCAGGGTCCAACAAACATCACAAGGCTTTTCATTCCTATGGAAAGCGAAAAGAAAATAAATTGCATGCATCCAGAACTTACTGTAAGATTTGTGGAAAGAGTGGTCACACCTTTTCAAAATGCATTTACAAAAACAAAAACAAAATGCATGGACGAAGACCACTAACTAACCCAAAAGGACCCAAGTCTATCTGGGTACCTAAGAGTATGATAATACCTGTTGCAGATCTGCTTAGCAACACAAAAAAGATCCCAGTCCTGGTACTTGGACAGTGGTTGCTCACGTCACATGACGGGAGAAAGGTGTATGTTCCAAGAAATCCGTGAGAAGACTAGTGGATGGGTCACCTTTGGAGGCAACCAGAAGGAAAAGATAGTAGGAATTAGTAAGATTGGTAAGCATCCTCTTCCCTCTATTGATAATGTTCTTTTGGTTGAAGGATTAAAACACAACTTGCTTAGCATAAGTCAAATATGTGACAGTGGGTCTGTTGTTTCCTTCAATAAAGGTGAATGTATAGTCAAGAACCCTGATGGGTCCATCTTATTCACTGCCAAAAGGCAAAATAATCTGTATAAGATTAACTTGGGAGAACTTTCAACTCAAAGTGTATCATGTCTAGTGTCTGTTGAAGATGAGCGATGGATCTGGCACAAAAGACTTGGTCATGCTAGTCTGAGATTAATCTCTAAACTAAACAAGAATAACCTTGTAAGAGGCTTACCAAAGATTGTGTTTAGATCAGATGCTCTCTGTGACGCATGTCAAAAAGGAAAACAAGTTAAGAACTTGTTTGAGTCCAAGAACATTGTTAGTACTTCTAGACCACTGGAATTATTGCATCTTGATTTGCTTGGTCCAACAAGGACTGCTTCTGTCAGTGGTAAGAAATATGGACTTGTCATAGTAGATGACTATACTAGATGGACATGGGTTAAGTTCCTTGCTCACAAGGATGAGTCTATCAAGGTCTTTTCTGTATTCTGTAAGCGAGTTCAGAATGAAAAAGGCATATTCATCAGCTCGATCAGAAGTGATCATGGAGGCGAATTTGAAAATGAGCTTTTTCAAAGGTTCTATGATGAAAGTGGTATTCATCACAATTTCTCTGCCCCTAGAACACCACAACAAAACGGTGTTGTTGAGAGAAAGAATCGATCTCTTCAAGAGATGGCTAGGGCGATGCTCAGTGATAATTCTGTCCCTAAGCACTTCTGGGCTGAAGCTGTAAATACTGCCTGCTACATTCAAAACAGAATATACATAAGACCAATCTTGAATAAGACTCCTTATGAATTATGGAAAGGACGTAAACCCAACATTTCTTATTTCCACCCCTTCGGATGTCAATGCTTTATTTTAAATACTAAGGATCAACTAGGAAAGTTTGATGCCAAAGTAGATAATGGAATATTGTTAGGATACTCTGAAACGTCCAAAGCTTTTAGAGTCTATAACTCTAGAACTTTGATTGTTGAAGAATCCATCCATGTTAAATTTGATGACAAACAGCCTGATAAGAGATTATCAGAACTAGATGATTCTTTTGCAGATATGAATCTGAATGATTCAGATGCTCCTCCAACAACCAACAAAGACGAGGCATCAGACGCTACGCAGGACGCATCATCGTCTTAGCAAGCTGTAAACACCCCTCGTTCGTGGCAATTCAGAACTTATCATCCTGAGGATCAAATCATTGGCAAACCTAATGATAGCGTTCGGACAAGGTCAACCTTCAGAGAGCAAGCGGACTCAGCCTTCATCTCTGAGATGGAACCAAAGTCTGTGGATGAAGCCTTATTGGACGAGTGCTGGATCCTCGCTATGCAAGAGGAGCTCAACCAGTTTCAACGAAGTGACGTTTGGACGCTGGTCTCCTTGCCTAAGGATAAGTCTGTCATTGGAACCAAGTGGGTCTATCGCAACAAGCTCGACGAAGATGGCAAAGTTGTAAGGAATAAAGCAAGGCTAGTTGCTCAAGGCTACTCACAAGAGGAAGGTATTGATTATACTGAAACCCTTGCTTCAGTAGCTAGATTAGAAGCTATACGCATCTTACTCTAATATGCTGCACATCATAACATCATGCTTTATCAAATGGATGTAAAAAGTGCATTCCTAAATGGTGCAATTAATGAAGAAGTATATGTTCTTCAACCACCCGGTTTTGAAGATTAGAACCGTCCTGAACATGTATATAAGCTTAAGAAAGCTTTATATGGACTCAAACAAGCTCCTAGAGCTTGGTATAAGAGACTCAGCACTTTCCTAATGGAGAATGGCTTCTCAAGAGGAAAAGTGGACACAACTCTGTTTAGAAAGGTAAATAAAAATAATTTATTGTTGCTCAAATTTACGTTGATGATATAATATTTGGTGCAACTGATGAATCTCTTTGCCAAGAGTTTTCTGAATTAATGCAAAGGGAATTTGAAATGATCATGATGGGAGAACTAAAATTCTTTCTCGGACTTCAAGTAAAGCAAACTTCAGACGGAGTGTACATTCATCAGACGAAGTACACAAAGGAGATTTTAAAACGCTTCAAGTTGGACGATTGTAAACCTATGAATACACCAATGCATCCAACGTCCGTGCTAAACAAAGATGATAAAGATAAAAAGGTAGACCAAAAGGTATATAGAGGTATGATTGGTTCCCTCTTATATCTAACTGCGTCCAGACCTGATATCATGTTTAATGTTGGCTTATGTGCTCATTTTCAATCCGATCCAAGAGAGTCTCATTTCTCAGCAGTAAAAAGAATCTTTAGATACCTAAAAGGTTCTACTAATCTAGGTCATTTGTCTGAGAAATTTGATGAATACAGATTAGTTGGATTCTGTGACGCTGACTATGCTGGAGACAGAATAGAAAGAAAAAGCACAAGTGGAGGGTGTCACTTCATTGGTGCTAATCTTGTCTCATGGTCAAGCAAAAGGCAAAGCACTCTATCAACTGCTGAAGCTGAGTACATTGTTGCAGCTAGTTGCTGCTCACAACTGCTATAGATCAAACATCAGTTGGAAGACTACAACGTGTTTGTAAGCAACATCCCTATCATGTGTGATAACACTGCTGCTATTAACTTGTCAAAGAACCCCATACTGCATTCTAGAGCAAAGCATATAGAAATAAAACATCATTTTATTAGAGACTATGTGCAAAAAGGAACAATAGATATTCAATTTGTTGATACTGACCATCAATGGGCAGATATCTTCACTAAACCTTTAGCCGAAGATAGGTTCACATTTATAAGAAAATATCTGAACATGCATTTCATTGATTGACTGAGAGTCCAATGCATGCGTCCAATATTTGCATTACGTCCAATATATGCTCGTCCATTGTACTTTCTGATTGCTCGTCTAATGCATTAATGGAACCCAATATTTGTCGAATGAACTATTATCTTTCATTCCCTTAACTGAGTCAGTTTTTTGTTTTCTTTGTTTGCCAAAAATGCTTTTTACGGTTTCAAAGTCTGAACGTGTGTCAGGCATTTAATGCACTTCGTTTCGCTCTCTCTCTTTGAAAATACGAAAGGTTTTCGTTCTCTCTTCTCCTTTCTTTAAAACCTAAGTTTTGTTAAAAATCAAACCTTTACAAAAAGCTTTAATCTTTCTTCTTGCATCTTCGAAAAGGAAAACCCTTTCTGAAAAACCTTTTTCTCTAAACCTCCTCTCTGAATCTATGGCAACCTTTTCTGCTGCTGGCTCTAAGGGTAAAGGAAAAACCTTTAACGCTCAGACTGCTGATGTCATGGTCGAGTTCAAGTTTAATCTACAATTCCCGGCTGATAACGGGATCGACATTTTCTCTAACATCCATGCTGCTGGATGGTCAAGCTTCTTTGAAGGATCTCCTATAATCTACCCTGCTCTAGTTAGGGAGTTCTGGACAAACCCTATTGTCTCTGCAAGGGAGATTCGCAACAAAGTGCCTGATAATGAAGTAATAGTATCTGAAGCAACCATTTCTAATGCGATTGGGTGCGCCCAATCTGGTATAACTGTTGAGGATAACTGGGAGGAAGAGATTGGTGATGCTTCCACCATCAGAGACTGTCTGTTGAAGAACTCGGGTGACAAACTCATAGCCTTAAAAATGACTGACAAGGCTAGGGTTCTTCACCAAATCTTGAACAAGTCTATCCTTCACAAGGCTGGGTCGAAGGATAATGTATCAAAGGCTCATCAATTCTGCCTGGTTCATTTGATACTAGAAAGGCAAATAAACCTTCCCCACCTACTTTTTTCCTTCTTCAAGTATGCCATTGAAGGCTCTGGGAAGAATACTTCAATCATCTATGCTGCTCTTCTCTCAAAAATTTTCGAGAAGCATATGGTCTACAATGACCTAAAGAACTTGGCTTGAGAAAGAAAAGTTAGATACTTCGATGTTCATTGTAATGTCCCTCGTTACATTAGTAACCCAAGATAATAATTTAAATAAAACAATGTAATAAAAAAAAATTCCTTAATAAATACTGAATAAGTTCATAATATAATATTAATCCAAAATAATTGTTTATACCAATCCAATAAACAAAAATACATAATAAGTTTTAAACCAAATAACTGGGCGTCTATTACAACTCGCATAAATAAATAAATGAATGGTAGTAAAAGTCCTCCTGGCATATGCCATGACACACTAACCCAAGCTACTACTAGAAGAAAATCCTCAAGCGTCTGGCTGCTCAACAGGGTCGTCCTCAGTCTCTGAAAACAACACTACTAATGAGATTTATAATCCCAATGAATAGAAATACATTTATAAAAGGTTTTCACAAAAGCGTTGTTCTCAGCCGGCGCGGTAACCGAAAAAACTAACCATGGTACCCACTATTTTCAAAATAATTAAATAAATATTATATACTCAAATAATGACCATAAAAATTTAGCAGCACATCATAAACAAATATATCATAACTTATTATACATATCAAATATTCTCAACATAATTATAGGTCATATGACTCTCAAACTGCATATAACAATGGCGTCCCATTGCCTACCTTACTCATGAAGGTATTTCGATGTCACCTTCTCTTCAGTGACATTACTCATTTCGATACCAACCATTGTACACTAGTGGTATTACTCATTTCGACATCCCAACGTGTGGCGATGTTACCTTCGATACCCCTTCATGGCGGTATTTCATATTTCGACACCCCAAATCATTGGCAGTGTTACTTTCGATACCCCTATCATAGGCGGTATTGCAGCAAACAACATCCAACATATTAACAGTTATTGAATCATGTCAATATCACAAATATCATCAAATAGTGCATATATAGCGTGTCAATTCAACCAAATCACGTATTTATCATATATATCATGTCACCAATCCCAGTAATAAACATTTAATTGACAGCAGAAACACCTTAGAAGGAAACCCCCCAAATTTGTAAAATCAGGATTTAACCAAATCAGAATTATTTTCCAAAAAAAACGTGTTCATAAAGCATAACCCAAATCCCATACAAATTGTACCATGGAAAGGGTGAGAAATAGTATTTCTACTCACCTCTTATAGATCTCCAAAAAGCCTCAAATATTATCTAAGACAAATCCTAACGCATCATCAAAAATCTTTGATCTCTTCTCACTACGATCTTGAATCAGTGAAGCACTCTGGTCTCCTTCTTCTCTCTTCGTTGTTCAGTGCCCGACTTTTATTTATTGATTTTTTACTGTTACCGGCGCTAAACCCACGAAACCATCTCCTTTTATTATTGCAATTCTAAAACTTGCTTTCTGTTACCCTAATTATTAAGAGAAAGCCCACGTGAAAGTTCTATCTAGTTTGACTAAATTGATTTATTTGTGGGGCCCGCTATCCCTTTTATAAGAATTCCCCTTGACTTCTTTTCTTGTTGCCGTATGACTTGATTTAGGCCAAAGCCAAATCTAAATTTGAGAATCACGTGGATTCCCTTGTACTTTTGTGTGTGTGCATTATTTTTAATTTTCTTATTAATCTTTCAACTATTGCTTTCTTTTATAATTACGAGATAATTCTAATAAACTATTATACTAATCATGTTCTACACTAAATCTCAATAATAGCTTAATATTTTCACTACAGTAATTATATTGAAATTTTAGGATGTTACATTTTCTCCCATCCTTTAAGAATTTCGTCCCCGAAATTAACTTCATACTTAAGAACTTCCCAAAACTTAGTACATCAACAAGATGGAAAAGTAATGTACCTCGATTAATCAGATCTGGATACTGACGCATTATATCCTCTTCAAGTTCCCAAGTAGCTTCCTCAGGAGTTAATCCTTCCCAAACCACCTTTACCAAAGGAATCGTCTTCTTCCGCAGAGTCTTGGTGTTCTTGTCGACGATCTGATTAGGCTTGGGCTTAAAGACCAAGTTATCTCTTAATTGTATTGACTCAGGAGCTATTATATGAGACTCATCATGTACATATTTTCTAAGTTGCGATACATGAAAAACATCATAAAGGTTGGACAACAAAGGTGGAAGAGCCAATTGGTAAGCAACAGACCCGACTCTTTTTAGAATTTGAAAAGGACCAATTAATCGCGGATTTAGCTTTCTGACTTTCATGGATCTTCCCACCCCAGTCTTAGGAGTGACTCTCAAAAATACATGCTCACGTTCTTGGAATTCTAAAGGCTTTCTCCTCTTATCGGCATAGCTCTTCTGTCTGCTCTGCGCAGTGCGCATCCTCTCCCTAATCAATTCAATCTTATCTGTGGTTTGTTGAACTAAATCAGCTCCTATCAAGGTTTTCTCACCTACCTCGCACCAACACAAAGGGGATCTACACCTTCTTCCATAAAGAGCTTCATAGGGTGCCATGCCTATGGTAGCGTGATAACTATTGTTATACGCAAACTCTATGAGAGGTAAAAACTTATCCCAACATCCACCTTCATCTAAAACACACGCTCTAAGCATGTCCTCAAGGGTCTGGATGGTCCTCTCTGACTGACCATCCGTCTGGGGGTGATAGGCTGTGCTAAAACTCAACTTGGAACCAAAGGCTTCCTGAAAAGCTCTCCAAAATCTAGAAGTAAACCTCGGGTCTCTATCTGACACTATAGAAGTGGGTATACCGTGAAGCTTGACTATCTCCCTGATGTATAAGTCTGCCAACTTATCCAAGCTGTATGTTGCCTTAATTGGCAAGAAGTGAGCGGACTTGGTCAACCTATCCACTATTACCCATATGGCATCTAAACCCAAACGAGTCCTAGGTAACTCCATCACAAAATCCATGGATATTTTCTCCCACTTCCACTCAGGAATTTCTAAAGGTTGCAATGAACCTGAAGGTTTTTGGTGTTCTATCTTAACCTTTTGGCATACTAAACACTTAGACACAAAAATGGCCACATCCTTTTTCATTCCTGACCACCAATACATCTTTTTAAGGTCCTGGTACATCTTAGTTATCCCTGGATGTATGGTGAATTTTCCCTTATGTGCTTCCTCTAACACTTTTTCTCTGAGGCTCCCCTCCTTAGGAACAACGATCCTACCCTTAAACTTTACTAAGCCATCAGCAGACAACTCATAACTCTCTTGTCCCAACAAGGATAATAATTCTTGATTTAGAAGTTGTTTACGCTTAATCTCTTCCCTAAGGTCGCTATGAATTTCCAATCTATTCAACCTCAAACTCAAAGCACTCAAAGACATATCAAGATTCAAGTCTCTAAACTCCTCTAACAGATTCATCTCTTGCACCATTAAACTAGACATGTGTATGGTCTTCCTACTAAGAGCATCGGCCACTACGTTAGCCTTCCCTGGGTGGTACTTCAATTCAAAATCATAGTCTTTAAGGAATTCCATCCACCTCCTCTGCCTCATATTCAATTCCTTTTGATCAAACAAGTACCTAAGGCTCTTATGGTCACTAAAAACCTCAAACTTAGCACCATATAAATAGTGCCTCCAAATTTTAAGAGCAAAAACTACTGCTGCTAACTCAAGGTCATGTGTAGGATAATTTACCTCATGGGTTCTCAGCTGCCTAGATGCATAAGCTACAACCTTGCCCTCTTGCATCAAAACACATCCTAAACCATTCTTAGACGCATCGCAATAAACCACAAAACTCACTAAAGGGTCCGGTATGGTCAAGACAGGGGCTGTCACTAATCTCTTCTTAAGCTCTAGGAAGTTTTCCTCACATTCCTGGTCCCACACAAAAGATTTTCCTTTTCTAGTCAACTGGGTTAAAGGTAACGCTAGTCTAGAAAAACCTTCTATAAACTTCCTATAGTAACCAGCTAATCCAAGGAAACTCCTTACTTCAGTTACCGTCTTAGGTGGTTCCCACTCTAGCACTGCATCCACTTTAGAAGAATCGACTGCTACACCACTCTTAGAAATGGTGTGTCCCAGAAACTTCACCTTATCTAACCAAAACTCACACTTCTCTGGCTTAGCGTACAAACGCTCATCCCTTAAGATTTGTAACACTACCCTCAGATGCTCCTTATGCTCCATAGGTGTTCTAGAGTATATCAAGATATCATCTATGAACACCACCACAAACTTATCTAAGAAGGGTCTAAAGATCCGATTCATGTAGTCCATGAAAACGGCTGGAGCGTTCGTCACTCCGAAGGGCATCACTACATACTCATAGTGCCCATACCTTGTTCTAAAGGCTGTCTTAGAGATGTCCTCACTCCTCACTCTAATCTGATGGTACCCCGATCTTAAATCTATTTTGGAAAACACTGCCGCTCCCCTTAGCTGATCTAACAGGTCATCTATCCTAGGTAAAGGGTACTTATTCTTTATGATCACTTTGTTTAGCTGCCTATAGTCAACGCACAACCTCATACTCCCATCTTTCTTCTTTACCAAAAGAACCGGCGCTCCCCAAGGTGACACACTCGGCCTAATGAATCCCTTATCTAACAACTCCTCTATTTGTTTCTTAAGCTCACTCAACTCTAGAGGTGCCATTCTATAGGGTGCTACTGAAACAGGTCCACTACCAGGCATAAGATCTATGTTAAACTCGACCTCCCTACTCGGTGGTAAACTAGAGACCTCTTTAGGAAACACATCTAAAAACTCGCATACAACAGGCAATGCCGCTATATCACTTTCAGCCTCTATCCTAGCAGAAAAGAGAAGTATGTATCCCTGAGCCCCCTCAACTAAGTTCTTGTGGAAAGATACAGCAGACAGAAAGCAATCCGACATAGAAGGGTCAACAGACATTGGTTGTGGAAGAAAAGAAATGGTTCGAGAAGAACAATTGATAACAGCATTATTATGTGACAACCAATCCATACCAAGTATGACATCTAGACCCGACATAGGTAAGCATATCAAATCAACATCATAAGACAAGTCTTGGTATATCAAAGAACATTTCAAACAGGCAATAGAAGTTACCAATTTATCTTTGGCAGGAGTAGAAACACACAAATCAAAAGGTAGTTTAGAAACAGGTAACTCTAAATTCTTAACACAACTAAAAGATATGAAAGAATGGGTTGCTCCTGAATCAAACAATATCATAACTTTTCTATCTTTAATAAAACCCATACCTTGGATCAAACTGTCAGACTCCTTCACTTCCTCTCCTTGGATGGTGAAAACTCTTCCTTGGCTCTGGGGTCTGGTCTGAGATTGTCCTCCTCCCTTGCAGACTCTAGCAAAGTGTCCCATCTTTCCACATTTGTTGCAGGAGACTTGCGCCGAGGGGCATGCGCGATCCCCGTGGTGCCAACCACATCTGAAACATCCATCTCCTTATCTGTTTGAGCTCCTTGGACCTGCTTACCCTTTGAGATGGTAGGAACTGGTCGCAGGCTCTTTAGAAAATTACCCCCTTTGCTATGAAATTTCTTGCCTTCAACAGAACTCTTCTCTTTTGGCTTCTCCATCTCTAAAGCTTGCATCTTCTGCTCAGCTACCCTACACTTGTTTACCAAGGTGGGGTAGTCCCGAATCTCCAAGATCCCAATAAAATGTTGCATCTCTGGCTTCAAACCTTGCTCAAATTTGATCGCCTTCCAGTCGTCTAAAGGATTGTCCCTCAAGTACCGAGAGAACCTTGCCAAGCTTTCAAACTTGGCAACATATTCAGCAATAGACATGTCTCCCTGACAGAGCTGTAGGAACTCTGTTTCCTTCTGAATGCGAACACTATGAGGAAAGTACTTCTCCAAGAAAACTTCCTTGAATCTGTCCCATGTGATTTGAGCGTCCATGGCTAGCAACCACCCCTAGCACAATTCCACCAGTGCTCCGCATCAGACTCTAGCATATAGGTGGCGAAATCCACTTTCTGTGGGTCAGCGCACCTCATAACTCGAAAAATCTTCTCTAATTTCAGCAACCACTCCTCTGCCTCAACCGGATCAGTAGTACCTCGGAAGGTTGGCGGATCGTTCTTCCTAAACTCTGACAGTCCCATGTACTGTGGATTCTAAGCTGCAACTGCTCCAACATTATGCACGTTCCCGTTGTCCCTCATCTGACGGAGTGTCTCCGTCTGCTCTTGCATGACTCTTGTCATTTCAGCCAGAACTGCTGCATGTGCATCATTAGCGTTAGCCCCACGCCTGTTAGTAGCCATAAATCTGCACACCACCAATCAAACATTGGGTTGATCAGGTCCAAAATCTCAAAGAATAGCATGCAGCATATATAACTCTAACAAGCAGTCCTATGCGTCCATATTTGATTTTTTGAAAAACAACCCAATACCACAGTCCAATTTAGGATTGAACTGCTCTGATACCAAAAATGTAACGTCCCTCGTTACATTAGTAACCCAAGATAATAATTTAAATAAAACAATGTAATAAAAAAAATTCCTTAATAAATACTGAATAAGTTCATAATATAATATTAATCCAAAATAATTGTTTATACCAATCCAATAAACAAAAATACATAATAAGTTTTAAACCAAATAACTGGGCGTCTATTACAACTCGCATAAATAAATAAATGAATGGTAGTAAAAGTCCTCCTGGCATATGCCATGACACACTAACCCAAGCTACTACTAGAACAAAATCCTCAAGCGTCTGGCTGCTCAACAGGGTCGTCCTCAGTCTCTGAAAACAACATTACTAATGAGATTTATAATCCCAATGAATAGAAATACATTTATAAAAGGTTTTCACAAAAGCGTTGTTCTCAGCCGGCGCGGTAACCGAAAAAACTAACCATGGTACCCGCTATTTTCAAAATAATTAAATAAATATTATATACTCAAATAATGACCATAAAAATTTAGCAGCACATCATAAACAAATATATCATAACTTATTATACATATCAAATATTCTCAACATAATTATAGGTCATATGACTCTCAAACTGCATATAACAATGGCGTCCCATTGCCTACCTTACTCATGAAGGTATTTCGATGTCACCTTCTCTTCAGTGACATTACTCATTTCGATACCAACCATTGTACACTAGTGATATTACTCATTTCGACATCCCAACGTGTGGCGATGTTACCTTCGATACCCCTTCATGGCGGTATTTCATATTTCGACACCCCAAATCATTGGCAGTGTTACTTTCGATACCCCTATCATAGGCAGTATTGCAGCAAACAACATCCAACATATTAACAGTTATTGAATCATGTCAATATCACAAATATCATCAAATAGTGCATATATAGCATGTCAATTCAACCAAATCACGTATTTATCATATATATCATGTCACCAATCTCAGTAATAAACATTTAATTGACAGCAGAAACACCTTAGAAGGAAACCCCCCAAATTTGTAAAATCAGGATTTAACCAAATCAGAATTATTTTCCAAAAAAAACGTGTTCATAAAGCATAACCCAAACCCCATACAAATTGTACCATGGAAAGGGTGAGAAATAGTATTTCTACTCACCTCTTATAGATCTCCAAAAAGCCTCAAATATTATCTAAGACAAATCCTAACTCATCATCAAAAATCTTTGATCTCTTCTCACTACGATCTTGAATCAGTGAAGCACTCTGGTCTCCTTCTTCTCTCTTCGTTGTTCAGTGCCCGACTTTTATTTATTGATTTTTTACTGTTACCGGCGCTAAACCCACGAAACCATCTCCTTTTATTATTGCAATTCTAAAACTTGCTTTCTGTTACCCTAATTATTAAGAGAAAGCCCACGTGAAAGTTCTATCTAGTTTGACTAAATTGATTTATTTGTGGGGCCCGCTATCCCTTTTTATAAGAATTCCCCTTGACTTCTTTTCTTGTTGCCGTATGACTTGATTTAGGCTAAAGCCATATCTAAATTTGAGAATCACGTGGATTCCCTTGTACTTTTGTGTGTTTGCATTATTTTTAATTTTCTTATTAGCTTTCTTTTATAATTACAAGATAATTCTAATAAACTATTATACTAATCATGTTCTACACTAAATCTCAATAATAGCTTAATATTTTCACTACAGTAATTATATTGAAATTTTAGGATGTTACATTCATGGCTTTGAACGATTGCATCAGCCTGAGTTTAGCAGGCAAAGTTTGGTGATGATGCAGTTGGACTGCTTCAAAAAGTCCAAACTTGAAGGAAAACAAAAAGGAGCTCAGACGCAAGGCTCAGAAGAAGCGTCTGAACAACGCGTCACTGCTGGACGCTCCACTGAACTAGCTCGTCCAATAGCTAGGACTCCTCCTTCTCGTCCAAAGCTCACCGTCCAACCATCCAGAAAAAAGAAGCTGGTTCTAACTCCCACTGATGAGGACGAAGAGGATGATCTACCCATCTCCAGGGTAGTCAAAGGTCCAAGATTGGAAACCTCGTCTGTTGCACCCCTGCCTAAACCTTTGTCAACAAGGGCAAGGTCAACTTGAGCAAAGAGAAAAGGTAATACTGAACCTATCTCCAGTTCAATTATTACTTCTTCTGTTGTCCAATCGTCCGCGATTGAGGACTTGACCTTTGAACTTTCCCTACCACCCTCACTCACTGACCTACCACAAACTCAAACACTAACCTCACCAAATGAACCCGAAGACTGGTTCACACCCTGTGGAGATCACCCCTTCCAACCTTATGGTGCTCCCTACCCCAGACAGATCTTTCCCAAAAGAAAATATAGACGCATCCCAGGAATAGACTACAGTAACAAATGCTCAATTTGGGCTAAGGTCAAACGCAACTTTCCTGTTCTATTCCTTGAACACACACCCCCATTACTGAACCTCACCCCAAAAGCCTCTTCCATTACCTGAATATGAATATGAACAACCTCCCACACCACCCACCTCTGGACCACCCCCTGAACATGGCTACTACCCCATCCCACACACATCAACTAAATGTCTGGCCACTGAGATTTACACAGCCCATGGACCCTTGGTTATCTGCCTTGAGAAGAAGACGTTTCCTCCAAGGAAAGCCTATCCCAACCTCATCAAGGACAAGGCATTCCAATGGTGCCACTACAATGTAAAGAGGCACGTTGTTCTTCGTAATGAAGACAAGAAAGGGTACAAAACGGAGTACGAAAGAAGAGCAAGGACGTTTGACTTAACCAACTTCATCCTTGATCCTGATCTATCTTTCATTCCAAGCTACCCTTCAACATAGAAGGAGTATTCTGATGTTCGGGACTTTCTTCCTTATTATGCCGTGTGGACGGAGTGTGACATGACTCGGGAAGCTAATATTCATCACAACCTTCCAAAGAGATTTTGGTCAAGGACATCCAGCACAAGAGTAGGAGTTGTTCCTCCTCGAGCTTGTCCAAGGCTCCCTATTCTAGATCCCAACAAGAATAAGGACCTTCGCAAAAGGCTTGAGTCATGGACGATGCCTTACAAACATGCTTTTGATCCCTTGTTTTGGAAGAAACATCGAGATGACTCTGGGGCTCTAGCAAGCATTTGGAAGAAAGATCCAAGATTCAGATTTGACCCAGATGCTAAGGTCTACTGGGAAAACCACATCTGGAGATGCTCCCAAGAAGCATCATCATCTGGACTATCAATTGAGGAGAAAGAAGAGATTCGCGTCTACCCAAGACTATATCGAATCTGTGAGGCTGACTACATGATAATAGACGATATCTTTGGGATACCTCTTTATCCTAAAGATGTTTTGCCTTCACCTGCTCCCACATGGAGAGAAAACAAGTATGATGATGCTGAGATCATACTTGAAGTGCTGTCACCTCCACCCAAACCTGTCGTTGATCCTAATGCTTCTCCTCCTCCTCCTAAGCCGATTATTCCTGAAGAGACTGGGGACACCGAACTCGTCTATGCGGACCCCTCCTCTGAAACTCATACTGAGGAAGTGGAACAAGTTGCAGACTCAGCTCAGTCCAAGTCTCAACCGATCCCTCTCTCAATGGTCCATCCTGTTGATCCATCTCCTTCTCAGGCTCTTAGTATAGTTCCTGATCAAAGAGGTGTGGATGCAACCAGGGCCACAGCTGAGAGTTCCAGCTTGGTTATTCCTCCTGAGTTTCAAGAGTTCGTCCAACGGACCATAGAAGCCAACAATGCGGTGCTCCTTCAGCAAATTGCGGCTATGTTCAAAGATTTTATTCCAAAACCTCATCCCTCTTCTTAAAATTTGTTTTATTTGTTTTCAAATATACTGACTATGATGTGTTTCTCACTATTTTGTCTGATGACAAAAAGGGGGAGAAAATGGGTTGATTGAATATATACATCTTGATTGCTTTTGAATACATGTTTGGCTTTCCATGCTTAAAAGCTTATATCTGTCTTATATGCCTTAAATGTTTAGATGCTTTAAATGATTAGAATATTTGTCTTAGGGGGAGCCTTTCAGCTCTCTAGGACTCTTTGTTTAATCAAATTAGTATATTTTGTCATCATCAAAAAGGGGGAGATTGTTGGAACCAAAGTGGTTATGGTCCAAATAATCCCTTAAGTTTTGATGTTAACAAAGAGTGAATTTAAGATAAACAAAGATTTGTTATGGACTAACGCTTTATATTAAGTGTGCAGGATAAAACTTAATTGAGTCCAAAGACTATCCATAGTCCAAAGACTTTATCTCGTCCAACATTTAATCTTGGCTTACGACTGAACGGTAATATATAGAACCATGAGTCCAAAGACTCTTTCGGTTACTTTTGTAAAAACTAGTCCAATAATTGCTTCTATACTTCAAGCGCGAATATCTTGTAAAAGCATTTAACTTCATTATTCCCTGTAAAAGGCTTATATCCTTGGGACAAAACATTCTTTGTAATATTCGTACAAATAAGCCAGAATGTCTCTGTCACTTTAAGAAGTTGACCTTCTTCTTTTGGAAAAACAAAAGGCAAATTTCGTTCTACTCAGAGGATATGTCAGCACCACTTTTAGTTATCATCCTGACAGTCTATCCTGTTGATCAGAAACTTCAGAAGCTATCAGACTCAACGGATCAAATGCATTCAATGCTCATCAGAACGGATCCTTTTCCATCCGTTAAAGAGTGAAGTTTGCTCAAAGACAAGAGGCTATATATACCTATATCCCATGAAAGTGCAAGGTTAACAAAACAAGACCAAACTTGAGCAAAAATATAAGTGAAGCAACACTTAGCAATTCAAAATCTTTCAAGAGATACAAGCAAATATTAGCTCAAGAAATCAAAGAGAAAATCTCAAGCTTGCAAAGCTAGCAAAGCTACTCTGATCCTCATTTTCATATTACTCTCTATGTAGAGTTGTTTTTAAGAGTCTAAGCTTTAGTTTCGAATTCTCGCGTTTAGTGAGTTAGTAGAACAAACTCTTTTCAAAACCTTAGTTTGGTTGAGCCTGAAGAGGCTTGTCTATAAAAGAATACTTAGAGAACCTTAAGAGGTTGAGAATACTGCCTAAAGAGGTGTTGAATACTTTGTAACAAAAGGTTTTTATTGTAGTGGATAAAGCTCTCAAGTAGCGAGGACTGGACCTAGCTCTTTGGTGAAGAGTGAACCAGGATAATATCTTTGTGTTCTTTTCTCTCCCTTACCCTTCTTTAGTTTATTATCTAACTAACTAACTGGGATTGAATTGCCTTTTACTACGCTGCTTTCTTATCTTAGTCAAACTAAGTGAGCGTCCAACTTGGTGTTTGGAAGAGCTCTCTTTGCTTTTAATCGTTTTAGCGTCCAACCTGCGAAAACTATTATCTGCTTACAAAAAGAATTTAAAATCGTCTAAAACACAATTCAACCCCCCTTCTTGTGTTTCAAACAGGTTCCTTCATAACTACTACTTATAATATATATTAAATTTCACAAGATGAAAAACATAGTACAGTGGTCAACGGTGGATGATAAAATCTGACGTTGGATGTAACCAAAAACGAAAAATGCTGACATTGAAAGTTTGCACGATGTTGGATGTGTTTGGATTTGCGTTTGTAAACTGACGTTTGAATCAACCTAATTTTGTGAACGTGATTTTGGGTAAAATTACGTTTGCACGGAAGTGATTTATGTTTGAATAATTTATTGCAAACGTAATTTTAATAAAGTAAATATTGTTTGGATGATATTAACCAAAATTACGTTTGGAGTTGTAATTACTAAAAAGGGTATGATGTTCATGATGTAATGATAATATTACCCTTTTATCCCATTTTCTTATATTTTAATCATATTTAAAGTAATGATTTAAATGCCACTATTTTTTAAAAAAATTTGATGCTGGTAGTATTAAATTAATAAACAAAAATTGGGAAAAAAATTATAAAATATCGACTCTTCAGAATTTTATTTTTAAACATATATAAATCTTAGCTCTTGAAGCATTGAACTATGTGAGCATAAAATTAATAACAAAGACAAATAAGCTTTTAGCTATAAATCCAAGTCGAGCTATCCAAATTAAAGTACAAACAAGAGTAAGAAATATAACAGAAAATGTAATACAATTTTGAAATATAAATACACAACTAATTAAGCTACATATGCTTTATAATTTGATCCCTAATTGTGTCCCGCACAAAATCCATCTCCGTTGAAGAGGCTATAGTCAAATTTAAGGATGGATCATCACCAACATGATTGTTGTCCTCATGTTCAGCTATAATTTCATCTTCATATTGCTTGAATTCAGAATCAGTTTCGGATTTCCTTCTAATAAAGTTATGTATGGTCATTGTTGCAATAACTATTTTAACTTGTGTCTCAAATTTGAACTTGGGCATAAGACGTAAAATTGCAAATCGATTCTTCCATACCCCAAAAGTCCTTTATATTGTGCACCTTAAACCGGAATGGTAATAATTGAACACCTCGTTGTAGTTTGCAAATCCAGATGAACGCCTAAAATCTGGAAGGTGATAGCGTTCACATCTATATGGACCAACATATCCAACCGGTGTTGGATAGCCAGCATCCACCAAATAATACTTACCTAACAAAGAATGAAAATATTGTCATGTATATTATGATTTTAATGCATACATAAATAAATAACAGTTAGAAGAAACATACCAGGAGGTGGCTGTGGGTAATTCATGGTGGGAGTTGTGAGAGCATTCTCAAATACACGAGCATCGTGTGCAGTGCCTTCCCATCCCGGCAATGCAAAAATAAAGCACATGTCCCAATCACATATAGCCATTACATTTGGTGTTGGATGTCCCTTTCTTCCAATAAATTTGGGTTGTTCACTTGGACTAACCACACATGGGATATGAGTACCATCAATTGCTCCTATAGCATTCTTGAAATATGGCCAATATCACCGATCATTTTGAATTTTTGTATGGATATCACGAAACCTGGGATCTCGTGGCTTGATGTATTCGAAGGATAAACGAAGTCAAGCAACTAGTACTTTATGAAAATGCCTACTTACAGTTTCTCCTGAGTGTTGAAACCTTTCTTGTATCATCCTATTGCCTACTCCATGACCAACCATGTTTAAGAACATTGCAACCATTTCTTGAACCCCCATTTTTTTAGTTCCTTTTAGACCATGTTCAACCAATTCAGTGCATAATTGATAAAATACATGCTTTTCCATTCAAAACATATCATGACAACTAATATAATTCCCTTGTAAAACTTCTTGCACCCACGAATAGCCTGTTTGATCACTAGTCCTATGTGGCTCTTTGCATAAATATTTTAATGCATACTCACTAATTAAAGCACTAACCTCTTCATCCTCCTTTATATCATCTTGTAAAATGGAAAATATGGTAGATTCTTCATTTTGATCCTCCACAGATTCTTCATTCAAGTCCTCCATTAATGTTTTAAACCTGCAACTTTAATAAATTTCATCAGTTTACTTAAAGTGTACATTTTTCTTGCTCTTCAAACAAAAATAAATCAAAAGAGCATTAAAGGAAAGAAAAGATGGTCAGTGGCAATAAATATAAAGAAAGCAATGAGGCATAGTCTGCTATATATTACTAAAGCCTAACTACTTGCTTTAAGCTTTCCATCAAATTACATATATTTTAATATTTGTCTAATATAAACATCTCCTGTTTGTTTTGTCTGTGGCTACTAAATGAATGATGAGGATAAGTCAAATTAGAAAGCAAGAGAAAATCTTTGCTCAGAGGGTAGTCATCATGCACTAATTGTCTTAAAAGGAAAATTCTACAATATAAGATAGAAATCCATAGCAAAGAAAAATCTGATCATGCACTTATGGGCACTGTAGCTTTTTTGCAAGAAGCCTCATATGCTTGATCATGTATGATTTTTGCCTCCTGTGATGTTATTTGAGTATTGATTTTACCTATGAAACTCCCCTGTTGATAATTGCTATCTAAATAAGAAATTAAATATAAGCACCTCATAGACAATACAATAGTCAATTCAACACAATCAGATTTACAATATAAGTAGAAATAGTCAATACATCAATACATCAGTACACCAAATTCACCAAAATACATGCTTAAGTATAAATAGGTCAGTACATCAATACACCAATTCACCAAAATAGGCAATACAATAGTCTTACAAGCAACATCAGTACATCAGTTTTACAATACATAGATAGGCAGTCCAACAATCTAAAGCCTAGTTAAATATAGTAATCCAACTAAGTTTTCATGAATGGTAATGGGTTATAAGCTGCATGCTTAAGCCAGTCCAACAATCTCTCCTCATATCCAAACATTTCCCTTGCAGGCTTGAACATCATGAGTTGACGACATCGGGAATGCCAATCAAAATCACTTGTAATAGCCTCCATTTGTTGAATTTCAGCCATCACTTCACCAATAGATGTACCAAGTACAACGAGAGTGTTTAAAGCAGCTGAGCATGACTCCGATGCGGATGCAATTCTATTTATTGCATCGGCTATCTTTCTTGATGCAGGAACTTTCAATTTCTTATTCCTTTCAATGGAATCACAAGTTCCAACCCTCTTCCTCTTCCCATTGCTTGTTTCAGTAGTATTTCCTTAGGAAGTATTTAAATTGATATTTTGCAAATCAACACTAACTCCGGTACTTGGTATAGTGCTAGCACCTAGAATTTCTTCACTGTCCCCGGATCCTTCCTCTAGGTCTATGCAGTTAGTGTCAAAGCAGGGACGATACACATCATCATTTTCATCTATACCATTAGGTAATATCCCGGAAGAGGGTACCCATGCAAATTTTCCTGTAGCCACGACATCCTTGAACAAAGTAGTTAATTCATTGGCAAAAGGAAGTTCTTTATATCTGAATTTTCCATATAGTGGATTTTCCTGCAGGTTTACACCCAAACAGTATGATATATTACACATAATAAATATATAACTTATAACTTCACTTTAAAAACTTCATACCAAATTTTTTTTCTCCCACCACTCACCCGGTGCATCTACTGTATTCTTTGCACTATCCCTTCCCAAACCTGTCTCTTTGGCAAACAATTTGTACCATACTGACCATTCTTTCTTAAGGTTATCCCACTTGTTTCTGAATTGGCCCTTGCCATATTGTCTTCCAGTTTTCTCATTAAATTCGGATATAACAACTTTCTACCCTTTCTTGGTAAGGGTAGTTCCATTGCGTTCCCCTTTATAGACTTGATCCAAGCATGATTTGATAAATTTCTCAGTTGTTGTCAAATCCCATGTAGCCTTTAGCTTATAAGCTTCATTATCTATTGAAGGAGTATCTACAATGCCTTTCTTCTTGTTGTTACTCATGATTCTATTACAAAAGAAATATTAGCCACCTGCAAACCACATCATTTACAAGCAAAGATCATATTGCAGTACATATATACCCTGCTACATACTCAACGAGAAAGCAAATTAGCATCCTTAAGTCTAAATTGACAGGGCAATGTACACACATACAAACACACACCAAATACAAATGCATTACCAATACATAGGCAATATAACAAGATTATTTAAACATGAACAGACAAGGGTATTTAAACATGAATGTATCAGTAAAAAAAAAAGCATATAGCAGACACAAAAAAAAAATTAACAAAGTTATTTAATTTGAGTGATTATTCAATCCCTAAATGTAAGAAACATGAAGAGAAGCTCAGCTTCTCACGCCTGGAGAAAGTAAATTAAATATTCAAACATGTATAAAAGTAAGATCAAGAAGGAACATAAAAAACTATATAGAAGGAACAAATGGATCACGGCAAAGTAAGATCAAGAAAATTAAACATAAAGGAGCTATATTGACAGAAGAACTACATTGATCAAGAAGGACCAAAAAAACCGTGAGAAAGTAAATTAAACATGTATAATAGTAAGATCATAAAAATTAAGTAAATGGAGCTTTGTAAGACACTTGAAGATTTGAGGGACAGAAGCTCAACTTTCTCATGCCAAACCAGATGAGAATATACCCAAATGTGAAGTGAAGAATTAAGGAAGCAACAAAGTAGATAGGCAAAGTTAATACAGAGTAAAAATACCCTAGTAGCATTCATAAAAGCCCAGATGCAGGTTGTTGACCTACGAAGCTTTGCACATTCAATACAAGGGTAATATTGTCTCACAAAGGTTGTTGAGATTTAAACCTTAAATTGAATACTCCCAACTGCAAAACGCACAACGTAGAAGCAAGTTTTTGCTGCTTTGGCTTTAACCCACGTTTAGGCGAAATTTCCGTTCAACTTGGTGGAGATAACGTGAAACCAAACAAAGAGGGGCTTCTGCAAAATGATGTTCTCTGTCCATAGAACGCACGTTTGGAGTCTTGGATGGAAATCCAAACACACACGTTGTTGTTTTGACGCAAAAAATGATAAGAATTTTCCAGCTAAGTTGATCTCCTGTTGAAAAGCGCGTGAAGGGATTGGTATCAATGAGGCAAATTCTTCTAATTAACACTGTTTTTTTTTTATTTACCCAAATAACATTATTTTCAAATTAAGTATTAAAATACCACCCTTTTTATTTCCTTTGAAAAGTTCCCCCCTCCATTCCCGACTTCTAAACTAAATTTGATTTTTTTTTTTATTTTACCCTGTTGGGATTATTTACCCAAATAACATTGTTTTCAAATTAAGCATCAAAATACCACCCTTTTTATTTCCTTTGAAAAGTTCCCCCCTCCATTCCCGACTTCTAAACTAAATTTGATTTTTTTTTTATTTTACCCTGTTGGGAAGTCGGGTATAGCAAGCACGACTTCTCAACGGGAGTTTTTAATTTTGTTTCCATTTAATTTTAATTGTTTAAATTAATTTAATTTATTATATTAATTTACTACTCCGATCTTTCCAAATTTTTTTATTAAATATATCAGCAAATTTCAACTACTTTCATCCTGTTTAATGATATTGTTCCTAAAATACCCTTCATTTAATACCAATTTTGTTTTCCAATAACTCAATGTGGGATGCATATAAAAATTGAAGAATTCTATGAATGTTACTTTAGGTAATACACTTAATTTTTTAACAACATTAAATGAGATTAATCAACTGCATTAATATGTGTATTCCATTTAAGTTTTGCTTATAATAGAGACCGGAGGGAGTATTTTATTAATTAATTATATTAGTCTAATTAATGATGATAATTATTTTAATTAAATTAATTATGATAATTATATTAACGTAACTAATTTTATTAATTAAGACTAATAAAAAATATTACTTATGAAATTAAAATAAAAATTATAGATTTAATTAATTAAAAAAGTACAATAATGACAGATACACAAAAATTAATCTCCTAAATAGTGTCCAGTCCCACATCGTGGAGGTCGTCGGTTACGGCGTGGGACTGGACATCCAGTCCCACATCCTAAATGCTGTAGAGGCTGAGGAACAACCAGATCGACGACCTCCAAATGGTGTCCAGTCCAATAATCTCCTAAATGGTGTCCAGTCCACGTCGTAACCGACGACCCCCATGATGTGGGACTGGACACCATTTAGGAGATTATTGGACTGGACACCATTTGGAGGTCCTCGATCTGGTTGTTCCTCATCCGCTACAGCATTTAGGATGTGGGACTGGATGGTGTCCAGTCCCACGCCGTAACCGACGACCTCCACGATGTGGGACTGGACACCATTTAGGAGATTAATTTTTGTGTACTTGTCATAATTGTACTTTTTTAATTAATTAAATCCATAATTTTTATTTTAATTTCATAAGTAATATTTTTTATTAGTCTTACTTAATAAAATTAATTATGTTAATATAATTATCATAATTAATTTAATTAAAATAATTATCATCATTAATTAGACTAATATAATTAATTAATAAAATACTCCCTCCGGTCTCTATTATAAGCAAAACTTAAATGAAACACACATATTAAGGAAGTTGGTTAATCTCATTTAATGTTGTTAAAAAATTAGGTGTATTACCTAAAGTAACATTCATAGAATTCTTCAATTTTTATTAAATGTATCCCACATTGAGTTATTGGAAAACAAAATTGGTATTAACTGAATGGTATTTTAGGAACAATGTCATTAAATAGGATGAAAGTAGTTGAAATTTGCTCATATATTTGATCAAAAATTTTGGAAAGATCGGAGTAGTAAATTAATATAAAAAATTAAATTAATTTAAACAATTAAAATTAAATGAAAAACAAAAAAAAAATTTAAAAATCGACGTTGAGAAGTCGTGGTTGCTATACCCGACTTCCCAACAGGGTAAAATAAAATAAAAAAATCAAATCTAGTTTAGAAGTCGGGAATGGAGGAGGGGACTTTTCAAAGGGAATAAAAAAGGAGTTATTTGGGTAAATAAATAAAAAACAGTGGTAATTAAAAGAATTTGTCTATAGTGATATTAATGATTACAGTTGAATTTAAATATTGCATTGCATGAATAGTAAATGGGCAAAAAAGTTGAAGGAGAAAGAGGCATCCATTTAAACCAAGCCAATTATGGAACAAGAAGAACCAAATTGAAATTTGTTGAAAACTTTATTTTCGTTGGTGATTACCTCCCTGTCTTGTTTTGGCTGTATCTTGAGATCCAAATATCCGATAAATGAGTTATTTAATGCGTTGGAAATCTAAGATAATTATCTACAAATCGTATTTCAAGCTTTTTGACCAGTTTCGGCTTCTAACATGGTGAAAACTGGGATACAAGTTTAGGACGAAATTGTGGACGTGATTCTTCTTGTATTTTGGACTTTCTTTGTATTGGGCTTGTGTTTTGTGCAAGATAGACACCTTATGCTAAAGTAGACATTACTTAGGTGAAGATTAGGGTTAGTCGTCACCTCCTTCGAATAAAAATCTATAAATAGGGATGTATCACCTATCATATTTTGGGAACTTTGAATGAAATTAGAATTTATCCTAATTGGGTATTTTGTGAGTTGAGCATTGGTTCTTCCTCTTCAAGTTATTGGATTAGAACTTGCTTGATTCTTATCAAAGAGTTCCATCTCTTTGTGGTGAATCCTCCTTGGCTTATCAATCGTCCAACTACATGGAAGCATTGTGGCACCTTCCTTTCATCTTCTTCCCCTTCCATTTGCTTAATTTATTTTATGTTCTTCTTTACATTTGCGCCATTTACATTCTAGTTTTAGTTGCTGCACTTTAATTCTTATTTGTTTAAGTTTCTTGTTTAGTTATTTACATTTCTTAGTTGATTCCTTTTGTTATTCATATTCGGGTAGCAACCACTCCTTCTTCGTCCCGAATTCTTCTCATCATTTTTACATAAGAACTAAGAACAAGCTCTTGGATAGATCCTCAATTTCGGTGATTCAAACTTGGATCATATCAGATGGTAAATGTTACCCAGGAGATGTGATTAAGTTCATCCAACAACAAATCATATATAGATTTGGAATTCCTGAAACTATCACCACTGATCAAGGTACTATGTTTACCTGAGAGAAAGTGGTAACCTTTTCTCATGCTGAGGCCACGAATATGATCTTGATTGGGATGATTAAGAAAACGTTGGAAGATAAGCCAAAAAGATGGCATGAAGCATTATCCAAGGTCTTGTGGGCATACAGGAGTTCGAATTCTACAGCAACATGATTCACCTTTTATCGGCTGACATACGACCAAGATGTTGTTTTGCCATTAAAAATCAATGTTAAGTCATTATGAGTGGCAAAACAAAACAACCTGGAGTTAGAAGAATATCAACAAGCTTTATTCATGGAATTGGAATCGGCTAATGAAGATAGGCTCATGGCCCTTGAAAATATTCGGCTAAACAAGGTAAATGTGGCTAAGGCTTACAATAAACGTGTTAAAGTCAAGAAATTTTTTGAAGGGGACTTGGTTTGGAAAACTATTTTGTAGATTTGATCTAAGGATCCTACGTTTGGAAAATGATCATCAAATTGGGAAGGTCTATTTATAATTAGTCAAGTCATTGCTAATGGCATGTACCGATTACTAAACATGCATGAGGGAGAATTGAGCAAAAGTATTAATGAAAAATACTTAAAATTATACTATCCTTCCATGGGGGAAGGAGGTCAAAAAGTACCAAATTAAATGATGGCTACAAGCCAACCATCCATCCAAAATAAATGTTCAAAAACAAAAATAACTAGGAAAACAATAAAAATGAGATTTCATTCTTCGGTAGCTGATTCAAAAGTGTCTTTCTTAGGATCGACTGCTGCATAAGCACCACCAGCTGCTTGTGTAATCGGCTCAGGAAGAGATTCTGTTGTTGCAGGAGGAAGGTCAGATGTGGTAGCCTTATATGGGCGAGCGATTATTATCTAGTCAGTAGAGGGAGCCACACTTTTCTTAGCCGTGAATAGACCATCTCTCCATTGTTCAAAAATTTTTCTAAGGCATCTTTTTGCTGCAGTAGGAATAGGATTTCAGCATCTAGTGATGTTGATTTGTTATATAACAAAATACGAACATCAGAGTTGGCATTGATTTTATCAGTAACAACCTTTCACTTGGGCTGTAAGTCATCTATTTCATTTTGAATCTTATCCAATTTTGTAGTCAATTCCTCCAGCCAATTGGACATTCTAGTTTGCTCAGCAAGATCAGTTTGTCGTTCAGCCTCCACTGATTGGTAAGTGGCTTGGAAAGAAGATCTTTGAGTTTGAAGATCGTGAAACTAGTTCATATCATAGGTAGCTGATTCACAGCGTTGCTTGTGTATCTTATAATTGAAGGAAATATCGTTGTGTGTGATTATCTCTTCCCTATCCTTTTAATTTTTATATATTTGCTTAACTTCTTATCTAACTAGGGGTTAAACTGTTTTATCTAAACAACTCTTTGTTTTATTCTGTAACATCCCGATTTTTCGTTCTTTTTAAAAACAATAAACTCTATTAATAAGTTTATAGTTTTATCTGTATTTTAGAAAAAGATTTTGCGAAAACTAAAATCATATTCATGATCTATGTGATCGTAAGGAGTTACGGTTATATTTTTGGTCGAAAACTCAGACGGAGTCCGGTCTACGGTTTTCACTGATAGTAGTGTTTTACTACTATAAAGACCTAATTTTGACTCGTGAACGAGACAGTTAGTCTTAGAATTTAATTCCCTACAATTTTGCTAAAATTGGTTCTTGACGTTAAAAAGTGAAAATAATATAATCTATTCGGATGAAAACTCGAACCGGAAGACGTTTGGAGCTGTAGATGGATTTAACGGGACCCGCTAACGAATAATCTTAAAGTCACATCAAGTGAAGTCACCTAGGAATGCATGCCAATGTCATGATGGTTTTCAGAAAATATCTGGACGCGAAATGATCAAAATGTCTTTGAGTTTTCATGAAATTACCACTTAACTTATGGTGAAATGTCCAAATTACCCCTAAGTAAAAGTTTTAGACCTCCTTATCTCTTCACCCTCTCATTCCCACGCCCCTCTCCACTCTTTTTCTTTCTTCATCTTCTTCCTTCTTCTTCTTCATTTCCTCCACCATTTTCTCCAAAATTTCTTCTAAACTTTCAAGATTTTTGTGAAAGCAAGTTGATTTCTTCTCAAGCTTTGTCATCTAGGAGGTATAAATTCCATCCTTGATCTCTTAATCTCTCTATTTCTCTCTTCAATTTCATGATTCATGGTAGTCTAGGTTTTGAAGCTTAAACTTCAAAAATCCATGAAAAATTGTAGAAAAATCCTTTTAATGTCAAACCACTTTCTTTGAGCTAGGTTTATTGTATTTTTTCATAATCCAAGAGCTTAGAACCAAGGAATCCCTCTAGCTCATATGGGTATTTTTGGCCGGACCTACCCCCTTTGGGTGTGTAGAGTTTTGGTTGAAATTTTGGTATTCTAAGCTTGAATCTAGTCTTGTCACACCTAGTTAGTATGGAATCCAAGAAATGAGAATTTTTGGAGCTCCCTAGCCATATTTTCTAGTGTATGGCCAAACCTAGGAGGGAGGGAGTAGGAGAAAATTTTGTTATTTAATGTTGATGTATTGATGGATTATATGTGTGTAGTGATCGTCGGGTAATCGGGCGAGAGATCGGACGACTTTCAGATCAATCGGGAGATTTATCGCTTTTTGGGAACTCCGAGAGGTAAGGGGAGAACCTAAGGAATTCCAATTCCGACAGCTTTATGCTGTGTCTGTTTAGATGGATTGTAATTATTTATCTGTGTTTAATTGGTGTGGAGTGTTTTAAATTTACCTGCACATAATTGCTTATGCTTGCAATTACCTGATTATGCTTGATTTTGTTGTATGGCATTTGATCATGATGTATGGATGTATATTATGCCTGTCGTGATGATTATTGTGTTAAAGGACCTAACATCGGTTAGGATCCAAAATCGTGAAATGTTAAAAGCTCCAATAAGCTTGGAATGTTGGATAAGAAAATAAAAGGAATTAAAGTTTCAAAGGTTTTGTTTTGAAACAAATTGGGAATTAATGCCTTTTTAGAACTGAGAAGAATAAAATCTACTTTAATAAAGGTGAGTTGACATAAAGGGTAAAATGGAGAAAAATGACTTTAATTGAGAAAAGTAAGGTTTTGCAGTAAAACGTACGTTTTGGAGACGTCGATCATTTTCAAAGTAATAAAGTGAACGAGTTCAAGTAAAAGTGCTTTTAGAAATGTTGTTTCAAAAATAAATTGTTTTATCCAAGAAAAAGGTTTTTACAAATCGTATTTCAAAGTATTGTGTTTTACCGAAATACTATGAAAAAGAAAAAGGTGGTCTTTAGAGTAAGTTTTGTTTTTATGGAAAACCGATCCCGAAGGCTTTGTGTAAGCTTCGGAGATTTCGGTTTTAGTTTTTGGGTTTCAAAAGAGAAAAATGTGGTTTTTAGTATGAACCTAGAAACTGAGACGTCGGGGTTCTAGAGTTCTGCAGAACACGTGGATCAAGGATCCGTGTTAATGTATTGGTCCTTTGAGCTTGTGGACATTCTTTGTAGTCCTGTAGGCTTGCAGACGTTTTTATGCTTTTGAATCCAAAATCCGAGACTGGTGCATCGGTTAGGGATTTTTGGGTTTGAGCTGTTTTGGACTGAGTGTCCTGTTTTGAGAAAATGTTGTAAAGGCTTAAAAAGTCTAATACATTATGGTGGTTGATAGCGTTGATACTTCAACAAGGACATATTGGTACGACAAAGATAAACAAACGAAAACAAAAGTTTTTCGCATGCATATTTTTTTTGGCAGACGTGCCGTATAAATGAGGGGACCTTGATGGCAAGGAAACCTGGGGATGACTTATGTCATTGTGCCTTGATGGATAATGGTGTCATACGTGCTGTGTGATCGTATTGTGCCTTGAGTTGGACAATATAGTATGTCAAGATTACATTGTAAGTACCTCTGATTTGCGCGCTCATGTGAGATCTCATGGGATTCATGTACTTATGTTTTAGCAATTTGGTGCTAGTCATTGTTGCCTGAGGGCCAATGAATTTGAGCCTGATTAGCTCGTTGAACGGTGATGAGATTTCTGGAAATTAAGAACTGAACGTTAGATGATATATGTGGAAGTGCTCATGCATACGTTTTGAAAATAACGTTGACTGTTGGGCACGAAGCCCTTGTGCGTTATTTATAGTATTGTGATATACTGTGACGTATCTGTTATTTTGATGATTATGTGAGACATGCCTGAATGAATCTGTTGTTTGTGTTTGTATATAGTTGTCGTTTTTGGATTCATATATTGGTTTTTCACCCTTGCTATTTTCTGGACTGTTCTGTTTCTTGTTGGATATATATATATATATATATATATATATATATATATATATATATATATATATATATATATATATATATATGACCGGAGACCGAGGGACTAGCGTACTCGGGGGTTCGCTCCTTCACCTTTGACCGACGCGAGGACCCTGCCGCATGGGTCATACACCCAGGAGCCACCAAAGCGGCATACACAGGGCCAGTCTGCACACTCCGCGGGAACATTGAGGTGGGACCTCAGGAGAGAGTACATAGGGTAGAGACCATCCAGATCCCCTTGCCACCGGTTTGGATGTTGCTGCAGTACCTAGTTGATCAGGGGTCGTTGCATCACGAGATCTCGACGGTTCAGCCCCTTCAGCAGCAGCCGCCACCGACACCACCCCCTCCTTTTGTTTTGGTACCATTGGTATAGAAGGAAGATCCGAAGGAGGATCCTTAGGAGACACATGAGTATCATCCTCTGGAAAATAGGGATGCTCCGGCTGGAGCCGGAGGTGTGGGGTTGATCGATGGGGATGTAGATTCCCCTGGTCTCTCTTCTGATGGGAACGTTGGGCCCTCCTTTGGGGGACTGTCCAACGGTTTCCACTACTCTTTGACCAGCATAGGGTGTTAGACTTTCTTTTGGGGTAAAGATTTTTGGGTAGTCTGTTATCGGCTACTGATGGCCATGAGTTTTAGTGATATGGTTTCCAGACTATCTCTGCCTAGTATTTCGAGTTGTTAGTATTTTATTTTCTACTAGTTCTTTTGAAAGGGACATGTTGTCCACTGTTCTTCTGTATATAACTATCTACTGATGCATATATATATACGAGTCTTCTGTTATTAATCTGAGTCTTTAATATTTACTGCTGTAATACAAAAAAATTTATCATGATTTTCGAGACTTAATAAGATATAAGTAAAGTAAACCTGTTTTCCGAAAGTAAACCAGCAAGACTTTATTTTGTTTTATGTTGTTTTTGGGTAACAAGGGTGATGCCGGGTTGAGGGTGTCACATATTCAAAGTGGATTTTGACTTCTTGTGTTGTTCTTTTGAAAATCCTTAGACGCATCTCAAGCGTCTATAAGTTGTTCTAAATCTTTGCTTTCTAAACTTCTATCCTTTCCAGTTTAAAAAACTATTAGACGAGCAATACGTCTAATTGTCCTTTATCAGCGTTATCCTTGTGCTTTGCAAAAAGCTATCTGGTTGCGAAAATTTTTTGGTAAACACAATTCATCCCCCCTTCTAGTGTTTAATTTGGTTATTTCAGTTACCACCTAAGCTCATTATTCTAGATGGTCCAAATAAGTCCATATGCAACATTTGTAATGGTCTATTTTTAGAAACTGTGTTCTTTGATTTAAAACTAGTTTTAATTTGTTTACCCTTTTGGCATGCATCACATAACCCTTATTTTTGAAATATTATTTTAGGGAGACCTATTACTAAATACTTAGATATTAGTTTATTAAGATGGTTCATGTGAATGTGTGTTACTCTCCTATGCCATAACCAAGCTTCTTCATTTTTACTCAATAAGCCTTGAATATTTGTAGAGATATCATCTAAGTCAAGCATGTAAATATTGTTGATTCTTTTGCCAACAAGTTTAATTTGATTATCTAGCATACATTCAACCATACAACACTTTTCATAAAAAATTACTTTATAACCCTTATCACACAATTGGCTTATGCTTAACAAATTATGTTATAAACCATAAACTAATAGGACATTTTCTGTAGAAGTAGAATCATTAGCTATCTTACCAATTCCAAGAATCTTGCCTTTATTATTATCTCCATATGTTACATATCCATATTTCTTTAGGGAGAGATGTACGATTTTGGAGATATATCCGGTCATGTGCTTTGAACACCCACTATCCAAGTACCATTCTTTACAACGGGTCTTCAAGGTTATCTACAAGAAAAGATTAAGATTTAGGTACCCAATTTTGTTTGGGTCCTTGAGTATTAGTCTTGGGTACCATTCCCTTTGGAACCCAAATCATTTTAGCCTTATTATTGCCAATCTTTCTAATAAAACAAGTAGAAGAAATATGTCCACATTTACAACAAAAATGACATTTAACATTAGATTTAACTTGTTTAATATATGGAACAAAATGAGTTTTATGTGACTTTTTCTTACCATAAGGATAAAATCCTAATCCGATTTTCACATAAGGCATTTGTTGCCTTCCAAGAAGCGCACTTAAACTTTTTTCCATTAGTGAATTTTACAAGAGAATTCTTTAAATCATTATTCTTTTCAAGTCTCTTACAATTATAACAAGTAGAAGAGCTAGCTTTATCATTAGAGGAGCATGCATATATTACAGACATAGTACCAATTTCTAGTTTCAAATCATCAATTTCTTTTTTTAATTTCAACTTTTCATTGAGACAGCCCCTTCCTCGGAGGTCCCATTGGTAACCCGAACTCATAACTCTTAACGTCACAGCGTAGCGTAATTAAATAAAATGTGAAAATATTAAAACAACCAATACTGATACCATAATAATATATACAAACATAAGAGTACTAGCTCTATCAGTAGTGCCTACAGTAACTGATACCAACTACAATTTTTATACACAACACATATAAATTGAAAGCATGGCAATAAAATAAAATACATCAGACTTCCTCTCTTGACTCCAAAAATACATTTCACTCAAACCCATGCACTGGCCATAACAAAACTATGACTGTCTACCCAACCACGACTCTAACTCATACAGTAGTCGGGCCCGTATACACTACTCTTCGCTGAGAGTAGTCAGTCTCCCAGAGACGGTAGTCCTCTGCAGGGAGCAGCTCAAAGTCCCCCAGCATTGGGATCCGAGGCTCTCCCGCCAGTGTCAGGTTCAACCGGTATGCCATCAATCTCCTCCTGAAATTCCTCAACAGGATCTTCTTGTGCGATTGAGAATAAATAAAATACGACATAGAGAAAATATAGGGGATAAGAAACAACAACTCATCATAAATGGGAAAACAGCTATAAAATAATTTATATAGATAGCAACACTCAACAACATGGCAGTGTCAATCAATTAACTCTCAAATCATTCTCTCTTAACTACTGTATTTTACACTCATGCAACTAACGACTATATGGACGTGATTACGACGCAACATCCCCAACAGATCAAGATGTCTCGTTCATCTCTGTGCCACCCCCCGTAATACAAGGTTCGACCAACAGCCCGCAGGCTCAACTCATCTCATGGATACAACATATTCTCCTGCCAGCAGGCCAGGTCGGAATATTCGCCTGTCAACAACGCAACTTATGGTAACGACATATCCCCCCGCCCGCAGGCCAGGTCTGGACATTCGCCCGTTTCACAACTAATGGGTACGATCATCTCCCCGCAGGCAAGATCGATCGGTCGTACGCCAACACAGTGATGAACAACAACTATGTAACATGAACCTCACCGACTCATCTCGGATCAACACTTAGTGTCTTAACCATGACTCATACACAACTACGATCAACTTTCTCTTGCTTAATCGGGTATCAACTTTACATCTCAACATCAACATATCGACAGAATCTCTAGGTTCAGCACTACAACATAAATATCCTCAAAATTCTCACCATATGTTCATCTCCCAACTTATCAGAAATTACTGCCTATCATTACTCATTCAACAGTAATCACAACATCATGTCATAAAGCAATCATAAACATGTTCAATAGTAATATCAACTTGTAGGCATAAATTCAAGTAAGCATAAACATATTGCTAGGCACCAATACATATCACATATATCATGTTACGCATACTATCACACAACATACAACCTCGATATATCATAAATCAACCTATCGGTCACCCGACCACTAGTAGGGTTTAGGTCGCCCTTTGCATATCAATATAAATTATTTTAAATCTTGCCTCCCCGACAATATCGTGGTTTTTTCCTCCACCTGAACAATGTTCCCGTGCAACTCCGACTGCGGCTCCTTAACTGTCAATCGTATGCGCTTTCGAATGTTCGAACACCGTCGGATCCTTTACAACAAACCACAACCAGAAATCAATACAATTCAATCAAAAAACCTCTAGTCCATATGACTAAGGTTCTATCCTTATTTACTGAAATAGGCTAGGGATGTTGAAATTCTACGAACTCTTGGATCAATGATCCTTAAGCATGACTAAGACATAATCTATGATTAATTGTCAAAGATTTGAACCAAGACCCCCTTCAAACAACAAGGTAGGGTTTCAACCATCATGGTTAAAAATAGGTGAGAGTTTGATTTGGTTTCCTAATCACTTGGATTCAAGCACTACTAGAAAATGTGTTTTTAGCGACCGAAATTAGCTACGGAAAGGTTTCCGTAGCTAATGGCGACCGTATTAGCTACCATATTTTAGTTTTCTAAACACTTATAAATATTGACATTTAGCGACGGTATTAGCTACCGAAATTTGGGGTCGCAAATATTCGGTCGCTAATACGGTCGCCAAAGCTGAGATTTTTAAGGTCAAATTTGTTGACTTTTTAGCTACCGAATCTGATACCAAATCCTATTTCAATGGTCATTTTTTTACATTAGCGACCGAAAATGTATCGGTAGCTAAATATTTGATAGTTAGAGACGGATTTAGCGACCGAAAAAGCGGTCTCTAAACTAAATCCCTAAATGTTCACCTTCCCCCCATTTTCTTCTTTCTCTCGCACTCTGCCTCCCACGCTCACTCTCTCTCGCACTCTGCCTCTCGCTCTCACATCGACTCTCTCTCTCTCTTTCTCCATCACCGGTTGACTCTCTCTCTCTCCATCGCTGCCCCTCGCCTCGGTTCCGTCCACGCACAGGTATGCTCATCCCTCCCTCTCCCTTTTTCATTCATTATGTGAATGTGCCACAAACACCGTTGCTTCTAAGCTCCACCGTCCACGCACAGTTTCTCATTCCCTCTATAAGTCACACTCCAGCCTTGCTTCTAAGCTCCACCGTCCACATCCAAGAACTCTTAACAATGGTGAGCAGAGATTGAAGAGGGCGTTTTGGTGCTTTTCAGAATGCCTAGGGTTTCAGAAATGATGCTTTTCCTCTAACATCTCTTTTTCTATCATAGAATTTTGTTAGGACGGAGGGAAGAACCGGTTGAGGTTGAAAGGGAGGGAGTAGAACTCTTCATTCCCTTTTGTTCTGATAGCTTATTAAGTCGTATAGATATAGCTAGTTTAACCAAAATTACTCGTAGATATAATCTCAGCTACTCAATACTAGACTTTGGTTTCAACGTTGCAAAAATTTCCCCCCTTTCATTTTGACCTTCAGATTCAGTACATGGTTTATAATTTTTAATCTTTTGCTGGTGTGCTTAAGCTTGCTAATTCTGTTACTTGCTATAACCTTTTTTTCTGATAGCTTCTTAACTTGTAAAGAAATAGAGAGAAAGAAAGAAACCTTGTGATTTGAATACACAAGTTAATTGGGTATATACTAGTAGTACTGTTTGTTAACATAGAGAGCGCACTTGTGGTACATCTAATAGTTTTGCAGTATACACATGATATTTTTATTATTCAATATTGTCAAGTTTAAATGAAAATATGAAACACGTCCATTTTCATTCAGTGATCTTGTTTATTTGCCCAATTATATTGTTTTTGAACAAGTTGGAGACCTTCAAGTGTCCTTTATTGACACAGAAAGATTTGTGTCTTTAACTCATAGATTTTCTCATGAAAACTAAATGAAATGTCGTAGTTTACATTTGTAAAATTTGTGGCATACATGGACTCAATTTCACAAGGGAATCATTTATGGAACACATCCACAAATTATTGGATCAACTGATCAAGCACGAACACATCCACAAACTGAAGTAAAAGATGCATAAATGATGGCATCAAGAACTCTCAGTGTGATAAACAGAAGTTCATACGATAACTATTTAGCGATTGAAATACTTCTGTAACATCTAAGCATTGCAATTTATGAATTGTTTTAGTAGGTGTAAAGCTGTCAGCAGCACTATGAGGGCGGCATATGAATTTGTAAATCACTTTAGCTTGAAGAGACAAAACTTTACTTTCCAAATGATTGAAAATATAAATAAAAAAATATAGATAGCAAAATATAATTTGCAAATTTAAGGAAGAATATTAGATATTAGATTAATGAGCCCTTTTATACTTGTACATGCATTTTCTATTTTTAATCATTTGTGTTTTTTTTGGATGTCCTTTCATGCTTTTATTATCGCAACTCTCAAATGAATCTCCAGTTCACAATTTATATAGTCTTATGCATCTTTTCATTCTTCCCAATCACAACATACATAGCATGTATGTTTTCTGTGCTGTACATGGACCATATAGCAACTTTTGCTTTGCTCTCTTCGCTTCTTCTCTCTCTCTCTCTCACATATTTAAACCCACATGCTTTTTATGTTATTCGTTGATATGCTTTGCTCTTATATATGCTGGACTTGTTGCTGCTTCTCTGATGAATTTTTATTTTTGCAATTTTCCCGTTTTGTTTTGGTTAACTCGTATCCTCTTTGTGCTGTTGTTTTCAAGCTTCATGGTAATAGAGATAAAATCTACTAGACAAAAAATGAGATTATAGTTTATATTATAATTAGTCAAATAAAATTGAGCATTGGGTCTGTTTTTATATATAGAATCAAGCCAAAGCAAATAAATCCATCAGTTTTGCTGGTATAGAACAAATATGTAGAGTCAATGATCTAGATCCCTTGCTCCCTTTTGTTTATTACTTTAATTTTTAACTTGGATTGAAACATTAGCTCACAGGAACATTAGCAAATCTAGACCTCACCCCATTTTCAAAATCAAATCATGAAAAAGAATTTTGAAGAGTGAAGGATATAAGCAACATACCATGACCAAGCAGAGATAGGGGCTTGGTAGTAGTGTACTTGGAAGGATAGGGGATTTCATCAACCAATACCACTTCATCAGCCACTGAAATTAAATTCACAAAACAAACAATTTCTCTTAGTTAGAAGCAGTTAAAATCAAGCAAGAATAGTTAGAAAATCATTTTATATATATATATATATATATATATATATATATATGAGAGAGAGAGAGAGAGGGATCTTACTAGTTGTCTTTGCAGGAGATGGAGACAGAGACAGGGAAATAGCAGTTATTTGGTATTGCCTCTACATATTTGGTAATTTGAATAAAAGAAAACAGAGGGATCTTACTAGTCATATTTAATTCGGCATTGCCTCTACATATTTGGTAATTTAAATAAAAGAAAACACTTCGAATTTGAAACCTAGACGCCTAACATAAATCCAAATGACTTTTGGGAAAGATAATATATGGTAGATGGGAATTGGGATTGTGTTTTAGGCTTTTAACCTGCTATTCTAGAAAATATTTTAATATGTAAGGATTTGTTTTTGTAAATAATACTCCTATGACCTATGAAGCACAGACACAGACACCAAACACGAACATGGACACACACAAAATGGAGGTTTTGTTAGTTTAATTGCCTGGAAGAATGTTATTTAGAGCCATTGTATGTGAAACAGCAAAACTAGCCTACATTTAAAAGAACCTTTATGTCACTTGTCACGGCCTCATTGTTTGAGCATGCCTAACATGTCTTAATAATTGTTTTTTGCTTTTACATTATACAATGTTGTATGCGAAGCTTTATTAAGCACTACTGTATATCGTTAGACAAATCAGTGTGACTGTGTAATGCCAATTATACCAGAATTGATTCTACATTGGAGCCTGCATGTCTTAAGGCTTTAGCTTGATGTTTGTCCCAGTATTCTAGTTATTTGTTCCATTGATAAAGCTACTCACAAAGCTTTCGTACCTCGTCTGCAGGCAGAAAAAAACATATAAAAACTATCCAGTAAAACCATTCCGTCAGAGAGAAAGGGAGGAAATAATATAAGAGACTCAAAAGTCTAATTTTTTTCTCACAAGGACCAAATAACTTCTAAGTGTGTATTCAATTCAAATTCAAAATTGAATAACCTCTCAGAGTGGTCATTTTGCCCTTGTGCATAAATAAGTTGGTTTGCTTGTTTTTATTAATGAATCTCCCAAGAAAAAAACTTGTTTCTCGTCACTTACAAATACACAAATTCACATGTGAACATGATGTGTTAGATTTATCTTTGTTGGAGTATATGATGTTCTGTCTGAAGGATGAAAATGGTGATAATTGATAAATCATGCATTGTAGATTTGATAATTTTCAAGGACCTTCTACAGTGCTGATAAATAATTCCCTTATAATTTCATTTTTCTTGACATTCTAAAAGAAAATGGAAAAAGCTTCAGTAAGAAGTCGGGCATGAGTAACCTTGTGCATCTGTGCTTTGTCTGATTGATAGAGTATGAATTTTATTATAGTTATGGTGTGAAATAGCATATGAATTTTTAATACCCATTTTTTATTCAATACCAAACCGAATTAAATATGACAGAGACAGAGACAAGAGTGAGGATGAACAAACGTTGAGAGAGATTTTGACACAAGGATGAGGTGAAGGAGTAGTAGAGTCGCTATATAATATAATAAAGGCTGTTAGTTTTAGACCCTTTCTTCCTAACAAGGCCAAAAACAACGGGGTAGGTAGATTGAGTTGATGCACCTATGATGTTGTTCACGGTGTAGCCTTATCTTAACATTACACCAAACTCCCTGCTCTTTCTAATTAAAGACCAATATGAATCTCTTCAAATATTTTCCATTAATTTACAGTGCCATTTCACAACAAATATATGATCTTTTTATGTTCCCGAAATATCTACTTTCGTTGCCTAAGCCGGGCTTCAAATGAAAAAGATTATCATCAAATAATGTAGGATTTGAAGTTTGGTTAGTAACATTAAAATGGTGCAAAAGAATAGTTTTTGCCCTAGGATTAAAATGAAGTAAATCGAAATGGGCTTGTGTTTATGAATGTTGACATGCATTCAGTCCATTTCGTTGCCTTTGACTATTTTAAAGTCCCTCAGCCAACCATGCGGTTGCTGGCACGGGCACCACCCTTCATTCTACCTACCCATCCATAAGAAAGTGTATTTTGTCAAGAGAATTGTAGCATCACATTTTTTAATATATTTTTTTAATACATCATCTATTATTGATTGAAATTCATGTATGTCCTATTAATTCATATGGATTTTACTAAGTTGTGCATCAACCTCCTCAAGTTTTCTTCCTTACACAAACTTCTTCTGTCATTTTGAAACTTTTGTTTAATTCATCCAACAAGTTTCTATACTGTAAATTGTCTTTCAGAGTTTAACTAATAATCTATCTGTCTATAACCAGAGATCATATGGTTTTGCCATTTGCTTTGCTGCTGGATTAACTTGTACACTATTGGTAAGTTTAACTGCATGATTTTTCTTACTAGGTTAGATAAATGAAGCTATATATTCTAGTTCTTCAGTTGAATGTGGAGGATTAATCTTAAGCTTGAAATTTTCCATAAATGTCGCCATACATGAGTACTTGCAAACTTTTGACTAATTGAATTGTTTGTAATTTTTTTTCTTAAGTTTTTTGATTGCTTGGTCTCACACTACATGTCATGCAAAATTTAATACAATTTCTTGCCTACATGAGCAATACTGAGTTACCAGCCAGCTACTGATCATTCTAGGCCTTTTGAAAAGAAATATATTTTTTTGTTTATTTTTAGGAAGACTGACTCAATGTTTTTTGCTTCTGCTGCTGCTGCTGTATATAAGAGAATTTAGAAACATAATTCCAAGTTCATTACTGTTTTATATCCAAGCAAGCTTCTAGAAGTAGGATCATCCCACACAAGGAGCAACACTCTCACACCTTCCTGTGATTTAGCTTTGAGATCTTGAAATCTCGATTGTTTAAAGTGAATGTTACTATTATATTTGCTAACTACCATGATATGTAATGTTTCATTGTCATGGTCTCCTTGCTCCTTGTTAAGTTGAACATATGAAATTTAATTTCAAGTACTAAGGATTAAAGTTTTAAATTATTTTATTAAAGTCTTAGTTTTCCGTTTGAGATTCCATATTATGAGCACGTGTATTTTAATAAGGTGGAGAACTTGGACTAAGAATTCTTGTTCTAGTTAGCAGCGATGGAAGCACCTGAGCATCGGAGGTGGATGGATAGAAGGAAAGATTGTGGACATTTGACCCCCGAGTTTGTAGAGGGGGTGCTTGAGTTCATTCAGTTTGCTAGCAATGAAGAGAGCTATCTAAATCAAGTGAATCCAAAAATGAGGTGTCCTTGTAAGAAATGTCAGTGTCGACGATACCATTATGGGGATGATGTGATGGTACATCTCTACAACAAGGGTTTCATGCCGAATTACTACTATTGGACCAGCCATGGTGAATTCGTGCCACAGATATCCCCGGTTATGGTGGACGATGCATATTACGGTCCTGGTGAACAGAAGGAACAATTTAATCTTTTCGAGCAGATGGTTATGGATCATGCTGGCCCTGAAGTTGGTCGGGTCATTCAACAGAATGTGGTACACATAGAGGAGGATCCAAATCCTGATGCACAAAGATTTTATGACATGCTGGCGGCTGCGCAAGCCCCGTTGTGGGATGGTTGTCAGGATTACTCGGAATTGTCGGCTTCTTTGGTTGCTCTTAGCCTCAAGTCTGATTATAATATGTCGGAGGGTTGTTTCGATCGTATGGTTCAGTTTATGGGCGAGGTTATGCCAAGTGAAAATCGAATGCCTCAAAATTTTTATCAGGCTAAGAAGTCGGTGGCAAATTTGGGTTTGGGTGTTGAGAAAATTGAATGTTGCCCGAATGGATGCATGTTATATCGTAACGAATATGCGGTTGAGACGGTTACTGTTTGTAGATTTTGTGGCACTGATCGGTATAAGATCACAACCAATCAAAAGGGAATTGAAAAAAGAACCCCCTTAAAAAGAATGTGGTACTTCCCGATTACTCCTAGACTCCAAAGAATGTACTCTTCAATGGCCACTGCACCTCACATGCGATGGCATGATAACAAACAAAGAGATCAAAGTGTATTGTGTCATCCGTCAGATGGAGAAGCATGGAAGCATTTTGATAGGATGTACCCTGAGTTTTCTCAAGAGGCTCGAAACGTCAGATTGGGGTTATGTACGGATGGATTCAATCCTTTCGGCCAGTACGGTAAAGCTTACTCGTGTTGGCCGGTTATTATGACTCCGTATAATCTTCCGCCTGGGATGTGCATGAAGAGGGAGGTTATGTTCCTGACAGTTCTAATTCCGGGTCCTTCGAATCCGAAAAGTAAGATTGATGTGTACATGCAGCCTTTGATAGAAGAGTTGACCAGTTTGTGGAGTCATGGTGCCGCAACATATGATGTATCATTGAGGCAGAATTTCATGATGAAGGCAGCTTTGATGTGGACGATCAATGACTTTCCGGCGTATGGGATGTTGTCGGGTTGGATGACCGCGGGGAGGCTCGGTTGCCCTTGTTGTATGGGGCAATCAAAGGCTTACACTCTTAACACAGTCGCAAGACTTCTTATTTTGATTGTCACCGCCAATTCCTTCCACAAAACCATCCTTACAGAAAGAATAGAACTGCATTTAAGAAAGGGCGTGTCGAGACTGCTCGCCCTCCCACACGTTTTACTGGAGAAGAGATTTGGAAGATGATTGAGTCACTCCCGTTTATTCATGAGTCTGGAGGAGAACCGATACCTGGGTATGGCACTGAACATAATTGGACAAAAAAAAGTATATTTTGGAGTTTACCGTATTGGAAAACGCACCTCCTCCCCCATAACATTGATGTCATGCACACTGAGCGAAATGTGTTTATGAATGTGTTTGACACGGTGATGGATATCAAGGGTAAGACGAAGGATACATATAAGGCTCGCTTAGATATAGCAGAAATATGTAAACGACAGGAACTTGAGTTGATGGACATTGGAGGTGGCAAGTTTCGAAAACCAAAGGCAAAATATGTATTGAGTAAACCCCAAAGGGTAGCTATATGTGAATGGGTTAAACAACTGAAGTTGCCAGATGGATATGCATCCAACTTATCAAGATGTGTCAACTCTAAGGAAGGAAAGTTGCATGGTATGAAAAGTCATGACTGTCACGTATTCATGCAACGGTTGCTTCCCATTGCATTTGCCTCTTTACCGAATGATATTTGGAAGCCGCTTGTTGAGCTCAGTTTATTTTTCAGAGTGTTGACTTCCACAACATTAAATGTTGAACAATTGCTGGTTATGGAACGTGAGATCCTTGTCTTGTTATGTAAGTTGGAACAAATATTTCCTCCGAGCTTCTTTGATGCAATGGAACATCTTCCCATCCACTTACCATATGAAGCAAGAGTTGGTGGTCCAGTTCAATATCGTTGGATGTATCCCTTTGAGAGGTATACATCCCTTTTAATCATATAACGTGTTAGTCTTTTATATATATATATTCATTAATCACAATATCTTCAAACAACCAACCAATATTCCAGGTTCTTGCGTTCGTTGAAAGAAAAAGTGAAAAACAAGGCTAGAATAGAAAGATCTATTTGTGAAGCATATTTAGTGGAGGAGGCATCTACTTTTGCTTCTTTTTACTATCCGTCTGACATAGAGACCAGGAGGACTAGAATACCACGTAATGTTGACGCAGGTGAAGGTTGTTCATCTAGTCCTCAGATATCAATTTTTAATTATCCGGGCCGTGCGTGTGGTGCATCAAAAACAGCTTGGTTGGACGTACGTGATGAGAAAGTTGCTGAGTTGTATGTGCTTCAAAATTGTGACGAGGTGGAGCCATATTTAGGGTAGGTCTGTATTCATATAATTTCTTGTTGTTCCTACTATTATTTCCGATTCATTAATTTCTTCTTGGTTCTTCTTAGTAAATATGCCGATGAGCTAAAAGAGCTAGATGCCGACATTTCGGACTCCCAAATTCAACAGGAGATTGCCAACCATTTTCCTAATTGGTTCAAAAATTACGTAAGTTACTTTGTAATTCATTATGTACTATGTCCTCGTAACATGCTTTATATACTCCAACTTAATTTCATATTCATTATGTAGGTTCTAGATATTGAAAACCAAATTGAAGATCCAATCTTGAAAGCTTTGGCATGGGGCCCAAAAAGAAGGGTTGAAACATACGAAACTTATATTATAAATGGCTACAAGTTTCACACAAAGGGATGGGGTCAAGGCATGAAAACTTCTAATTCCGGTGTTTGTGTACGAGGGACCAACGGACAATTAGAGGATGACTTTTTTGGGATATTGACTGATATTATTGAATTAGAGTATTATGGTTATCCTAGTAAAAACTTAGTCCTATTCAGGTGTGAATGGTTTGATACTACTCCCAACAGGGGCACAAAAGTAGACAATAGGTATGGAACTGTTGAAGTTAAGCAGTCACGAAGATATCAAGTATATGACCCGTTCATATTTGCACAACAAGCTGAGCAAGTTTATTACACACCGTATCCCGAGGGACATCAAGACTGGTTGGGTGTTATCAAGATAAAGGCACGCAGTGCAATCACGGATAATGTAGTTAGTCAACCGGAGACAGAGGCTCCATACCAAGATGTTCATGAAATTGACGAAATCCAAGTAGTGTTGCATATTGATCCGGACGATTACAATGATATTCTTGCGGATGCTCGGCCTGGGGATGAGATAATTGACACTGTATTACTGGATCAATATGACATGGACGAATCTAGCGAAGATACATACATAACATCCGATGGTGAGGAGACTGAGGGTGAATTTAGTGATAGAGATTCTACATAGGTAATTTATATATAAACACATATCAACTGCTTTTGTTAAGTTTTGTTATTTGTTGTATATCCACTAGATTGATTATATTGTGAATTGAACAAGAAACAATAAACATGAGTGAGAAGATGACTCTAATGTTTTGGTGTAGAAAACCAAAGGTTAGGTTCCAACAAATGTTTGTCACTTATTGATATATATACATAGATATATGTGGATTACATTGTAATACTTGGTTTTATTTTTTCTTCCAAACAGATGGCAGACGACGCTGGTCGTGGTCGTCGTGGCGGACGTTATAGTCGTGGTCGTCGTGGTGGGAGACAGGGTTCCACCCATCCACCCTCAACATCCGACCAACTCAGAGTGAGCACAGGTGACTCTGTCGCAGCACCCACACCGACCACACCAGCCACCCCCGCCACACCGGTCACACCAGCATCGTCAGTGCAGAATAACGAGACGGTGTCAGCTGAGCAGCCAGGGACGAGAGATCCCACGGATCGGAGGATCTGGCTTCGCCCATTTGGAACCAATGAGTAAGTTATTTATTAATTATGGTTGATTTTATGGTTTATAATTTTGGTTAATTATTACTAATGCTTAGTTGTGTATTATATATTATGTGTCAAAAGTTTTGATCCTCCAGAGGGGCCTAGTAAACAGATTTCTAGGTGTGTCAGGGGCCAATATAACGAGCCCTGGCCCACATGGAAGAAAATCCCGGATGCCGTTCGGAAAAACTGGTTCATTCACGATTTCGGTGTAAGTTTCATTTAAACTCCTAGACTTTATAATTAGTTTGATTATATTTAAGTTTCATCATTTATTTATTTTGATTTATTTCAATTTCTACATTTACTTAGTTTAATTTATTTCAATTTCTATATGTTCATTTTCTTTACTTGGTTTGATATTTTCTTGTCTTCCAGGCACATTTCAAGTGGTTGCCTGAACATGAACGACAGATCCGCCAAGCATTTGAGACCAGAGGGTCTTCAATAGTCAAGAATGCTATGAACAAGATCAGAGAGAACAAAGATAAGGGCGATTGGATCCGCCCCGATGTGCTCCAGCGCTTGAGGGATTACTGGGCCACCGATGAGGAGTTCGCCCATAGGAGCGCGGTCGGTAAGCAAAATAGGGCCGCGGACTAAGGAGCTCCTTTGTACACAGGTGGCTCTGTGTCTATTCCCGGCCATCATAAAAGATTGGTAAGTTAATTTAAATTTATGTTTATTTATATATTCATATATATTGTGCTCTTTATTATTAATTAGAAATTTAATACCTACTTTATATATGCAGACAAAAGCGAAGAAGAGACTCCCCACAGCATTTGAGGTCTTGGAGGAGACCAAGAAGACGAAGGATGGGGTTTGCGTCGGGAAGTCCAAGACGATTGCTGTAAGTTATTGTTACAACATAATTATTGTCAATTAAATAATAAAGAGTGTGAATAGTATAAAATGGAACAAACTATTATATATTATGAGTTCAACCTTTGTAGTTTCTCTGAGTTCAACCTTTTGTAATCATCCACCTCAATAAAGCTGCCAATAATGAAACTTAAGTTTAAGCATGTAACTGTGAAATATATATCAGCACCTGGAGCCATGGTCATAAATAAGATGGCTAGAGTGGTGCATCAAATCCAAAATATGAGTCAAGACATTAGGATGACACTTGGTTTATCACTACTACTATAAAATTTTCCTTTGATTTATAGACCATAGGGAATTGAAGCTTACTTTGTAGGGTAGTTGTAGTTGGGATATACTATTAACTGATTCTAACTCAGGCATGCCCTCTTGTAGTCAATAATAGACACCTGTTGGCATTCCAACCTTCTTTCTCCTTTCAGGGCCTACCCGAAAAGAAAGAGAATTCAGCATCTTTTGCTAGAGTCACTTGAGCTGGACCACTGTCTGGCTTCAAAGGGCAATATTTCTGATTTTGTCCTCCCAATCCCCTGGTATACAATTGGTACGTGCAATTCCGAGATTTCAGTGAGTTCGGGACATTAACAATAACATTGTTGGATTTGTGCTTTAAAATCTTTTTAGGTCCAACAGCTATGTGAAACTCGTCCCTATTGCACAAGATAGTAGAAATCTGATCTCTCTTATTGAGGCTAAATTTAAAAAAAAGGGATTTAAGGGAATTTTTTAGGTGAAGTTGGGGGAAAATTAACAATTTAGGGAAGTATAGGGACTAAGTAGTGTATGAGTTGGGGAGGAAGGAGGAAAAAAACAAAAGGGGAGGTACAAATGGCAAATTCTGCCATTCCCTATGGAAATAAAAAATAAAAGGAGGGTAGGGGGTTGCCCTCCCCATTTTGTACGTAGGAGACCAGAATTTCGGGGGGAGAAAGAGAGCTTATGCAAGGTCCTAGATGCAAGGTCCTAGACGCTAGGGCTTTGTAGTTGAGAGGCTCTTGGTAAGTCCTTCCTCTATCCTTCCCCATCCTCCTTCTTTACTCTTCAACTCCTCATTTTCCTCTCGTCCTCCCTAGGCTCTTGAAGTTGAAGGAGGTTAGAGGAGAAGCTTGAAGAACTTCCCCTCCTATGAACCTAGATCTTGGTTATGTTGAGGTAAGGCTCTATCCCTTGTGTCACGAATTTCATTATTGTGTTGTATTGAAATTTTGTGAGGGATGTGGGTTTATTGATGATTATTATGTGCCTTGTATGTTGTGGGTAGGAACCACTGTCATTCATTAATGTCTTGTGATTCCATGAATTTACGAGTACGTTTAGGTATTGATTTTTTTTTTTATTTGGATTCGACATGTGATTTTTTTTTCCTTACGTTGCTGGCCTGTACAAGCATGGTGGGAAGTTTTTTGTTTCAATTGACTGTGTTGGATGTTTATCTTTTATGGATGGCTGGACTGTACGTGGGAACCTTTTTGGTTTCAATTTAGGATGGGAAGTGAAGTGAGTTAAAAATTTAGGATGGGAAGTAAAGTGAGTTAATATTTTTATCATTCATGCATTCTGCATGCTTCCATTCATTATTATTCTTTGAATGCGCATGTACATTTTGTATCCTAAGACTCCAATTCCCAAGTATTATTGAAGTTGGTGTGCCATAGATTTGATATAAACATGCTCTGTAGAGAACATTATAATACAACTATAGGTTGGTTGGAAATTCAAATAATCAGGTTTAATGTCAAATTAATACGCTGAGTTGTTGGGAAAAGGAGACTCTATTGTTGTGTTCTTCCACCATATGATTTTCTTTTCCACATATTTGTTACCCTTTCTATCCTGAGATTGTACTTTTAACTGTAATCTTTTTGCGTGTTATATCATTTCTACTCCTTATAAGGAACATGAAGTTTTCCTTTTTCCAAGCAATCTATACTTAATCTACTGGAAAATTACCACCTGGTTTTTTTTTTTTTTTGTCATTCTTTTGAAGCCACTTTATTTGTTAAGGAAGATTCCTTTTGATCTTATTTGTTATTATGGCATTTCTGTTTGCGTGTCTGCTTTCACTTGTGAGTATTTGAAGGTTTGCTTTAAGCTTTAGGTACTTGTAGTTTAACTTTTCTATCCTCTTCTGCAATTGAATTGATATTTTGAAAAGTCATTTAACCTTTACATCCATAAGAACCTTTTCATAAAATAAGTCACAAATTATATCTGGGATTTAATGGCATAAGCCTTTTGTGTGTGTAGTTGGACTGGTGATAAGGCTTTAAGAGCGCTCGAAGAAGCAAATATTTCAAAACAGTGCTTCCCTATCCAAGTGCATCAAAAATTTTGTTCCTCTAGCCATGCCTATTGTTCTAAACCTGTTTTTTTAGGACATAGAGCTCTGTGGATCACATATTATATTTACATCCACGGAAAAACTAACTACATGAATTTTACCAGCTACATCTTTTGCCACTATAAACTCAGTGAAATACCTGAACATTAACCAAGTATTTTAGATTTTGGTGCTTAAAGATAAAGAAACCTGAATTCAAGAAGGGAGCACTACATCTTTGTCTAATACTTTTGATTGTTGGATATGTGGAAAACAAAGGGTAAAATCAACATCAGTTATGGTGAGAGCTGCTTTATTATATGTTTTATTATTTTTAATATTTAAAAATCCTAATGTGATTTATTATGCAGGAAAAGTTTTATGAAAGACGGGGTGATGCCACCAGTCAGGGACAAGAGCAGTCTGCTGCATCCGACAACGCCATTTTCTTGGAGGTGGTGGGTGGTAAAAACAAGAAGGGTGTTGTGTATGGGTTGGGTCGGATGGGGGATGAGTACTTGACCTCATCGACGTCACGTACTCAATCCGATCCTGGCCTTACCCCCGACGTACGAGAGGTTATCGCCAATCTCAATGCTGAGCTGGCAGCGAAGGACAACAGGATAAACCACTTGGAGAGGACAATGGATCAGACACAGAGAGAGATGCACGCATTGTTCCAGCACTTAGGATACAGGCCCGGTTCCTTTGGTGCCGTTCCACAAGATGATTCGCATGCTGATCCAGGTGCCGATGATGAGGATGATGGCGAGGACGATAATGGCTGGATCCCCCCCCCCCCACATTGATATTATATTTGTTACATTTAGTTACTACCACTATTGTACTACATGTGTTGTTTCTATTTGGATATTGGATATTGTATTAGATGTTTATATATATGGTGGATTTATATTGATGTTTGAGTTGAGTATAATTTTATGTAATTTATCTCTGTTTTGTATGATTAAGCAGGATGGTAATTTTGGTAAAAGTTTGGTATTATTGCAAAAAAAAAAAAATGATATTTAGCTACCGAATCCGATTCGGTAGCTAAATATAATTTGCAAATTTAAAATTTAGCTACCCAATCCTATTCGGTAGCTAAATAAAATTTGCAAATTTAAACGTTAGCTACCGAATAGGATTCGGTAGCTAAACCAAAATATATATTTAGCTACCGAATCGTATTCGGTAGCTAAACCAAAAATATAAATTTAGCGACCGAATTTTATACGTCGCCAATTCGGTCGCTAAACTGGTAACAGATATGGTATACGTGACCATTTCAGCGACCACAATGTTTATATTTAGCTACCGAAATATTCCGTAGCTATTGGCGACCGTAGTGAAATTCGGTAGCTAAATCGATTAGCTATCAGCACTTTAGTTACCAACACCCGTCGGTCGCTAATTCGGTAGCTAAACAATTTAGCTACCGAATTTTGGATATTAGCTACCGGAAAATTCGGTAGCTAAACATCATTTTTCTTGTAGTGAAGGATCATAGAATGAAAGAGATGAAATCAAGAATCATTTCACAAAACTTGAAGCAAAACCCATTTCCCCTAAAAATACCTAGGTTCGGCCTCTCTAAGTTAAATAGGATAGGAAGCTTATTTGATTTCATGCTCTTAGATAGTGATAGAAGAGGATGAAACTAGATCATAGAAATTGGTTTGACATTAAAAGGATTTTTCTACAATTTTCTAGAGATTTTTGAAGTTTGGATCATAAACTTGAAACTCATGAAACCATGGATGGAAAACAAGAAAAGAATGAAGAACATGAAACTTAGGAGTCAAGGGAAGGTGATCATACCTCTTGAGTGATGAAAATGGACGGAGGATCAAGCCTTGTTTCACCAAAAATGATTAAGGTTTAACCTTGAAAATGGAAGAGAGTAAAGAGAAAAGATGAAGATGATGGAGTTGTGAGAAAATGAGCAAATTGCCTTCATGAAGCTTGAGTTATGCGTGAGAATGGGAGGGGACCAAAGGGTCCAAAAGTTTTTCACTTAGGGGTAAAATGGTCATTTCACCAAGGGACAAAAATGGAATTAGAATAAAAGGCCAATGGCAAAATAGTCTTTTCACCCTTAAATTAACCAAAATATCTAGATATTTTCTAGATGTCATGATGAGGATGAGGGCATAATGGTCTTTTCATAGGGTCCTAAGGGAAAAATGATCCTTTCCTCCCGGGACGAAAATGTCATTTAGGAGAAAGACCAAGGTATTTTGGTCTTTTCGCGTCCAGATATTTTCTAAAGTCAACATGACATTGGCACGCATCCCAAGGTGATGTGACCTGATGTGACTTCATGATTATCCATTAGCGGATTCCGGTAAATCCCTATTCAGCTCCGTTCGTCACCCGATTGGAGATTTCGCTCGAATAAAGCGTAAGAACCTATTTTTTTTCAAATTTAACGAAAACGTTGGAAATACAATTCTAAGACTAACTGTCTCGTTCACGGGTCAAAATTAGGTCTTTTGAGTAGTAAAATACTACTGTCAGTGAAAAAACACAGACCGAGCTCCGTCTGAGTTTTCGACCCAAAATTTAACTGTAGCTCTCTATGATAGCGTAGAGTGTGAATGTGATCTTAGTTTATTTAAATTCATTTTCTAAACCACAGATAAAAATATAAATATTAATTATATAAATTACTGATATAAATGCAGTAAAAGTCGGGGTGTTACATTACTACCCCCTTAAAAAGAATTTCGTACTCGAAATTCGATGTACCTCTTAGAATAGACTCGGGTACTGTTGTTGCATGTCTTCTTCACGCTCCCAGGTAGCATCTCCTGTAACTTCATCCCATATGATTTTGACCAATGGAATATGTTTTTACCTCGGAGTTCCGTAATCCTTCTATCCGCGACCCATACAGGTAAAGCCTCATACTCAAGGTTCTTTCTCAATTGTATTGACTCTGGTTCTAAGATGTGTGATGGATCAGGATAGTATTTTCTCAACTGAGAAACATGCAAGACATCATGAAGATTGGATAGGTTTGGTGGTAAAGCGATATGATAGGCTACAGGACCAATTCGACGAAGAATTTGAAATGGTCCAATGAATCTAGGAGTAAGCTTTCAAGATTTTATTGCTCTGCCGATTCCATTTCTCAGAGTTACTCTAAGAAATACATGGTCTCCTTACTGGAATTCTAAAGGTCTTCTCCTTTTATCGCTGCAAATTTTTCTGTCTATCCTGTGCGATTTTCATCTTTTCCCTTATCCTCTTGATTTGTTCCGTCATCTGTTATACTACCTCCGGTCCTAACACTTGACTTTCCCCTATCTTATACCAACAAACTGGTATTCTACGCTTTCTGCCGTACAACGCTTCGTAAGGTGCCATACCTATACTCGAATGAAAACTATTGTTATAGGTGAACTCACTCAACAGTAAGAACTCATCCCAACTTCTTGTGTGTTCCAAAACACAAGCTCTTAAGAGATCTTCCAATGATTGAATCCTTCGTTCTGACTAACCATCCGTCTGAGGATGATAAGCAGGACGTGCTCAGGACCGCCACGACATGATAGGCTCTACCATACAGGTCTCATGTGGGTACACCTGTGTACAATACATCCCCGAGATCACGTAGACCTAGCCTTCCGTTTTTTGCACCCGCACTCAGTGCATCAACCTCGTATGCCTCACAGCATACGGCTTGCCACTTGGCATAATAGAAGAAGTTTATGTTAAACAATTATGTAGTTTTGAAGACACTGAAAAATTAGATCTTGTTTTCAAACTCAAAAAGGCTTTATATGGATTAAAACAAGCTCCTAGAGCTTGGTATGACATACTTAGCTCTTTCTTAAGGGAAAATGATTTCATAAGAGGTAAGGTAGACACTACCTTATTTAAAAAGGGATCTAAAAATAATTTCATAGTAGTACAAATAGATGTTGATGATATTATATTCGGTTCTACTAATGAAAAGCTCTATAAAGAGTTCCCTAAGATGATGTATAATGAATTCAAGATGAGTTTGATGGGAGAATTGAAGTTCTTCCTTGGATTGCAAATAAAGCAAACTAATGATGGTATCTACATTCATCAACAAAAAATACACCAAGGAACTTCTCAAGAAATATAAGATGGATAGATCAAAATCAATGAAAATACATATGCATCCAACTGTTATCCTCAGTAAAGATGTGGAAGGTAACAAGGTAGACCAAACTGTTTACAGAGGTATAATTGGATCACTACTATACTTAACTTCTAGGAGACTTAATTTAGTGTCTAGCTGCTTATGTTAAAGATTTTAATCTGATCCTAGAGAATCCCATCTCAAAGCTGTTAAAAGGATATTCAGATTTCTTATTGGAACCACTAATCTTGGTTTGTTGTATATGAGATCTAACGATTTTAGATTAGCTGGTTACTATGATGATGACTTTGCTGGAGATAGAATTGAAAGAAAAAACACCAGTGGAGGATGTCACTTGATTGGAGCCAACATGGTCTCTTGGTCAAGAAAAAGACAAGGAAGAATTTCACTCTCAACTGCTGAAGCAGAATACATCTCTGCTGCAAGTTGTTGTTCACAACTCTTATGGGCAAAGCATCATCTCAAAGACTATCTATATTTGAGCATAATATACCTGTTTGGTGTGATAATCAAAGTGCTATTAGTTTGCCTAAAAATCCCATTCAACATTATAAAGCAAAACATAATGAAATCAAACATCATTTCATAAGAGATTATGTTCAAAAAGGCATTTTTGAATTAAAGTTTGTTAAAACTAATGAACAATGGGTAGATATCTTCATAAAACCTTTAGCTGAAGATAGGTTTTAATATATCAGAGACAATCTTAACATGCATTTCATTGTTGAATGAAGCGTCTAATAGTTGTTATTAACTCGTCTGATGCATGTAACATCCCAATTTTCTGTGACTCTAATCAAGTTGGTTAATCTCGATTAGGGCTTTGGATGCTTGTGTGAATTGTTTTGTGTTAGTCTAAGACCTAGTTGGAAGCTTAGGAATAGGCTTGAACAAGGTTGGAAGTGCCTAAGGTGTTAAACGAGAAACTGGGGAAGTCAGGAGTTGAAAAGGCTCTTGCCAGCTGAGCAGCACGCTCAAGCGTGGGGAGGGAGCATGCCCTAATGTGCCAACACTCAAGCGTGCTGAGTGCATTGGCCAGCTGGTGTGCTTTTTGACGCGTGTGCTAGACATGTTAGGCCAGGGTGAAAGCGGAGTGGACGAGGCTCCACGCTTAAGCGTGGAAGAGCCCCACGCTCAAGCGTGGAGATGTCCCACGTTTAAGCGTGGACAGCAGGATCACTTAAGTGATTTTCTTTCCTCTTCTTCCACACTTAGCCATTTTCATCTTTTGGAGCACGAGTTCAGAGAGAGAGTTAGAGTGAGAGAGTCTGATTCTAGTGTGAGAAAGCTCAAGATTGAGGGCGATCGAGGCATCGGAACGAGATTCTGACTACACCGTTGTGATTGCGACTAAGTTTTCTACAACTTTGACGAATTGCTTTCTCAATTCGTCAAAGCTTAACTCGAATCCCTAACACGTGTCCTTTGTGTTCTTAGTGGTCCTTTGAGTCTTTACTTTTCCTCTTTGATCTTTGAGCTTGCCCTAGGGCTAACACTATTGTATATGTGTTGCACTCTTGATTAGGGCAAAGTTCGCGTTCGTGATTGCTCATGCTTGGAGATTGAGGCCCCAGTTGTTGGAGGAGATTAGGGTTGTTCTGCGCGTCCTTGCTGCGTGGAGGAACGTGCCAGTGTTCGTATTGACTTTCAAGCCAAGTCTTGAGGTGGGGAGAAAGAGTACTGATGCCTTCGGGAAGGCATGAGTAGTGTAGTTGTGCTTTCTGCTATGCGTAGGGAAGCCCTAACCCTACTAGTGGTTGAGCCCCGATAAAGTACCTAAACCCTAGGTTTAGCCTACTTTGGGCTATCATTGTTATGTTTGGAAACCCTAGGCTAGAGAACTGTTAATTGAGGATGATATGCTTCGTATGACTGTATGGTGTTGACTGTTGTTGTGCTATAGGTATACGTGCCTACATGCTACTTGGTACATAATATGTCTGTTATATGTTGTTGATGTTATTACTGTTATTGTTATTGCTGTTATGATGTATGCTATGATGTTAACTGTGATGGCCGAATGCCAATTAGAGTTAAGTTTGGTTGTGTGCCATGTTTGTTATTGGGTTAATACCGTGGATGGTGCCGTTGTTGTTATGCTGACTGTTTGAGGCTGTGGCCGTGTTGTTTGAGCTGTGGCTCATGGACGCATGGCATCGAGGTTGTGGTCGTGTGGATGCGGTGGCATCGTGCTATTTCTGATTGAGTGTTTAGCCGTGAGATCCGGTATCAAGCCCATTGAGGATGTTTGTTGCATATCATCACATGCCAAGTGGTGAGGCCGTATGACAGGTAGTATGGGCTGCCAGCGTCATACGAGGTTAGTTGTGCCTGAGTGAGTGTACAGAAAGTAGAAGGGGTGGTCAAGTGAGTGACCTCGAGGATGTTGCCGGTCTCGGGAATAGTTTACAGTGACGGATGAGATAGCTCTTATCCTGTCGTGACGCCCGATCCAGTCCGGTTTGCCCGACTAATCCCTAAGTTTTCCACGTTCCAGGCTAACGTTCCGAGGCGACCAAGACACCCCGGTTCCGGTGTGGAAGGGGGATGCATTCTTATCGGTCACGGAGAGCGATTCGGTTTCTTGGACAAACTAACTCCGTTTCGACACAGAACCTGTTCCGGTGTGGAACCGTTCCGTTGTGGAACCAGTTTTGTGAGCTTTCGACCGACATGCTGCATGGGATTAGTATCCAAGTCTAAAGGATTGATCTGCGAGTGAGACTCATGGAGATGGATGCTTGTTGCATGTGTTGTCTTGGGAGAAGTTTAGTTGTATGCAATGACTGATATATATGTTATATATGCTACATGCTACATGTTGTTGTTTACTCCACTGCTATTATTTTTCCGAATTTGGGCATGCTATATTTCTTATCTCCTTACTGCTTCTTGTATGTCTGTTTTGTTCTTGGTTCGCGTGAAGACTGTGACGTCCCCAAGTTCCACTCGAGGAAATCCCATTAGCCTTAGAACTCTTTCATAGTATTAACCATGACTTAATGATTACGCGCTTATTAAAACCAACGATAACATGCATCCAACTATAAACGCGTATAACATCAGAGTAAACGTAGCAGGATAAACCAAAACATGCATATATATAAGCAGCACTAAAGTATACATGGTGGCCCCGTCAGTAGGGCTATAGAGATACAAACGAAAGTACATACAGCAACTGAAAGCAAAACATATACATCAAAAGGGACTCTAACGCTCGCACTCACATGCTCTCCCCATTCCTTCTCAAAATACATCAAAATAGCCTTACCTCACATCCTATGACAGACGCACCAGCGATTGTAACGGCCAGGACTGCTTTCAGGATTGCCGACTGTCCCCACAAATCAACATGGATCTTTTCAGCGTGCTTTATCCTCATTCACACGCTTTCTGGGAAACTTCCCAGAAGTTCACCCATCCCACAGTTACTCCAAGTCAAGCACGCTTAACTATGGAGTTCTTATGTTTTGGGCTCCCGAAAAGAAGATGCATCTTGTTGGTATATGTAGTACGAATCAATTCCTTTAAGCCTTCCTCAACTGTATAGTCCCATACCTGTACAGTCTCAAGATCCCTCTCATTCTAGTGCGAATCGGTTCAAGCATATGTCCCTTTGCCTAAAAGCCTGCCAGGAGCCACTCCTTGTCCGTGCCTTATGCACCGACGATCACTCCCCGCCCTCGTCGGCCCCGAGTGTTACAACTCCCGGTAGGACCTCCAACTCTGATCCAGCTGTGAATTATATCTTATCTTGGGACACTATTGGGTGATTGTCAAGCAATCTCCGGAACTTGCTTATCAGTTTCCAATATGTACCTATTATCTGAGATAATGAAAGAGCCTAGTGAGAAATGAATCTCAATGAGTTCCTGCTTCAAGCAAAACATGTGAATAATCAATATATTCCATCTTTATGAAAATGAATAGGCATTTTAAGTATAAAAACCTTTACTAGGTACCTCAAGTGTGAGGGACTTAAGGTACACATAGTTTAAACTGGTTGATATGGTAGTCAGAGCTCTATGACAATAATCGGGCGTCTTTTAATTGCTAGTACCATATCCCAGCCTTCAAGAAAATGAAGGACTTACGAAAACATATCTCACCCACAATTGCTATTGTGGCCGTAATGACTAAATTTAGTTTTGAAACTTTATGTTTCAGGTAATATAAACCATTTTAAATTTTAATGCCATGCTATAATTCATTTTCTCATAATTCCCATCCAATCACAAATGAACATTACAAGAAACAATTCCAGCAAGTATCTCAAACAATCATTTATCAAGCATCTATCGATTACCAATAGCAAAACTTTCACATTTGGAAGGCAATGCCTATGGTTACCATTCACACCATTTAATTCACAACCCAAATATCCAACCATTAACAACTTGAATTTATTTAAGGAATTAACCAGAACTGACCCTATCAATAAAGCATGGATAACAAATTTGCAAACATTCACAAATCAAATTCATATAATTCAAGGGATTATCCTATTCGAAATCTACTAGCAAGTGTGTCAAAGTTCGAAATTCCAAAGCCTATATTGTCACAAATTTTGTCTATTTTCGAATGGCGCAAGAATTAACTCAATAGAACCTCAGTACGATTTATTACAAATTAAACATCACAACAGTATCAGTACAGACTTTCCCACATCAACAACAATTTGCATGTCATTTTTCTCCCTCAATAAATAATGAAATTTAACCATTAAAGAGCTTATTTTGAAGGTAATTGAGTCTAGTTTTCAATGGTACAAGAATTACGTCGAAACAAGCTCTGTGGAGGAAGTTATGGATGAAATACGGACAGAGGTGCAAACGGATTTGAGAGATTTTTACAGCACCCTTATCAATTTTTCATCAAAATCAACCTCTATTCAACATGCAACCAAAAATCAGTTGTTCAACATCATTTATGAGTTCAATTATGCATTTCCAAATTCAATTGAAACATTTAAGAAGAAATTGGGATTTATGGTTACCCAATGTTACAAACAACAAAACTCACTTGTATGAAGCTTAAAATGGAGATGTGATGATTTTCTTCCTTCTCCTCCTATTTGCTCTTAGTTTCCCTTGAAACCCATTTTTGATTATTGAAGTGTGGGGGTTTGCATGTTGATCTTTGATGATGAAATGATGTAGAAGAAGATGTATTTGATGTGGTAATGGTGTTATGGAAAGGTTTAGGGTGGTTTTGGTAGAGTTGGCCTAAGGGGGTGGAGGAAGAGAGGATGAGAGTGATGATTTTGTGTTTTTTGTGAAATGAAGGAGAATGAAGGGTCAGCCCCCTCCTATTCCTTGGTCTGGCTGAATTTCTTATCATGAGGAGGGGGTGATTAGTCAACTAATAGGCAAGATTTGCTTGAATAGGTATTGGTCCTTTCATGGATTTCCTAAGGATAGAGATGGATAAGAAGGATTAAAATAAGTTGGTGTGTGTGTGTAATGTAAAAAAATAAAATAAAGAGAGAGACATGATTTTTCATCGAATTGGAATTAATTTAAGTGAGGGTGGTATGTGGTTCTAAAAAAAAAAAAAAATCTAGATTAATAATAATTAACTTAACACAATTGTATAGAAACTCTATTCCCTCTCTAATCCACAAATAATTACTTCATAACTCAATCAACCATACAATTGCACATTTATGAAATATAAAAGGATCCAATCACAACCATGATAAAAATTGTAATGAAAAGACTAGAATACCCTTGGGGAAGGATATTACATTTCTCTCCCCCTTAAAGAAATTTTGTCCACAAAATTTAGACAACTTACCTACTCAAACAAGTAAGGATACTCGTGGTGTCCGCTGCGTACTTTGATCAATAAGGTTTTGTTTGTAAGCTTGAATCTATATCGATGAACTGGTGGTAGAAGGTTTGGGACATCTATACATTAGTTCAAGGGTTTAACTCTTGAAGACTCTTATTGAAATCTTAAACTTGTGCATCTAACTCTAGAAGTGAAATATAGGTCCCGTTGACACAAGGGGAAGGATTTTGGTGTTCTCTTAGGGTTTGTCACTCTTACCCTGTTTAACTCTATGTTGATGGCGTTTCTTGAGATAGGGTCAACTCTAAGTTCCTCCCTTCGGGTCTAAGAGGTTTCGATGACAAGTCATAATCATTAACTATTTGGTTATCACTGATACTAGGTCCGCTAGCTAGGGTCCAATTATCATGCACGATAGATATTCCAATCAATAGCGAGCTGAGGAAGAACTAGACATAACAATACGCCTATGCCTGGCGGCCCTCAAATACCGCTTTGTCCTTCTGCGCTGTCCTCTGAGCACAAAACCTCTGCAACTAGTCACGTGAGATGATGCTGGGGCAGCCCACATAAAGTCCTGCTCACGCGGCCTATGTGGGTGCCATATCTGGGGAAATGGAAGAAAATGGATCACTCTGTACGATCCCATGATGTCTGCTCGTGGTGGAGTATCGCCCCGAAACAGCAAGCTCACTGGTCTAGTGTACACGGTCAAAAACGTAGAGGGGTCCAGCTGCCACCCCTGCTTGTCATGATAGACGATCTAAAGCTCGCCCAGCATCGGGATCCCTGATGTTGTCTGGAGGAAGGGATGCATCCTCGGGTCCATAGTCGCCTCCAACTAACTCGTCGTCTGCTCGCAGATCGAAAGCATAACATACAAGGAAACACATGGAGATAAGATATACAGCACATCTATAATAGGGATGATGCAATGCGGAAAATATAGCAAACACAACCATCTCTAAATACCACGACACTACGGTCGTTCCCTAGCTAGATGTACACATACTCTTTCTATGCATGCCGGCCGATACTAAACACCCTACTAAGGCCAACATCACGTCCGCTCAGCGGATAATAAGTTGGTTCATTCCGGTAATCCGTTCCGCTCATCATGACCTATAAGAGTGCATCACCGCTCAACTGTCCCAGACAAAGGGTTAACTAGGCCTCCTCGGAAGATCCACCGGCAACGTGCTCAGGACCACCACGACACGATAGGCGCTACCATACCGGTCTCATGTGAGGTACACCTATGTCCAATATATCCCCGAGATCACGCAGACCTACCCTTCCGTTTTTCGCACCCGCACTCGGTGCACCAACCTCGTATGCGTCACAACATACGGCTCGCCACTTGGCATCATATGCCTATGCTATGCATGTCATTCATCTCTCTTGAGCTAATATAGCAACACATGCAACTTGCTCTTAGCAACATGAGCTCTAAGCTCCAACTGTAACCATATGAGCTCCAAGCTCCACTGTAACCATATGAGCTCCAAGCTCCCATCATAACCTTACGAGCTCCAAGCTCCCACTATAACCTCGAATCTCTATTATCAACTCAAACGTCCATAATGGGGTCAAAGCCCTAATCATGCTAAATCTCCATATCTCATACATACACGCATTCCCAGATAAAATGCAACAGTTCATCAATTATCAACATGCTCCATATAGCAGTAAACAATATAACATACCAACATGCTATTATCATCAACACATCATGCATATCTTGCAAATCTCAGAAATAGCAGGTACGCATATGTCAACACATACACATATTATCATGCATCATAAATTTGCTAACCTACGGTATCAAACGTAGCGATAATAGCCCAAAGTAGACTAAACCTAGGGTTTAGGTACTTTGTCAGAGCTCAACCTCGCATAGGGTTTTGGGTTCCCCTACACACACAAAACATACAATAAAGCTATATGGAGTACTCTGGCTTCCCCGACGTGTGTAACTCTTTCTCCTCACCTGATAGCAAATGTAGCGATAATCACGAACACAACGAGCACTCCTTGCTCCTTTCTAAGCCTCAAAGCTGCGGGACACTTGCTCCAAAGGGTTCCTCACGCAACTTCCAAGCTTTCCCTAATCACGAAAACTACACGTAGGCTATAACGTTAACACTAATACGAAGTTAAAACCGTGAATAGGAGCTTAAACCAAAAGAGAACATTATATAGTTACAATGTAGGTAGATACGAAATCTCGACTTACCCTTGACGAATCACAAAAGCAAATCGGTAGAATTGGAGTAGGAGTCGGGCTGATCACGAAAACACGATTGAAACTGGAGTCAGATGAACGAACAGATCACAAACCTGAATCAAAGCTCTCACACTGCCTCTGGACCTCTCAACCTCGAACTCTCTGTAAATGAGTGAAGTTTGGAAACTTCACACAAGTGAAAGTGAAAAGCTATTTATAGAGGTAAAACTTTGCTGACAACGATTTAGCGTTCTGGATCTCCACACTTTAGCGTTCCAACGATTGAGCGTTGGCTTCCTCAACGCTTGAGCGTTGACGTTTCCTCAACGCTTGAGCGTTGACGTTTCCTCAACGCCAAGGCACCGCCCTTCACGTGCCAGCCGCGACGCATAACCGACACGTGTCACTTTACGTTCCATCACTGCCAATCAACTGGTTAGAGTGGCGATGGTTGAGCGTCCACCTTGCTCCACGCTAGAGCGTTAGAACGCTTGAGCGTTCCACTAGTCCACGCTTGAGCGTTCAGCTCCTGATCCCTTGTCCCTCATCCTTCTCTTATCCAATTTATTCCTACTCTTAACATGTTCTCTAAGCACACTTTCCAGCCATGATAGTAATTATCAACAAACATATAAATACCTGATCTAGGCCATCAATCTCAGTTAAGGTTTTAGAAAACAAGGAAGTTACATTACCACCCCCTTTAAAGATAATTTCGTCCCCGAAGTTCCCCGTTCATAACTGTAATCAACGACGGGTACTGTTGACACATCTGAGCCACTCTTTCCCATGTTCAATCTCCAGTTACCAGGTCCCATTCCACTCTCACCAAGGGAATCTGCTTACCTCAAAGCTCCTTGATCCTTCTATCCACTATCCGAGCAAGTAAAGCCTCGTATTCAAGGTTTTTTCTTAGCTGGATTGATTCGGGCTCTAGCACATGCGATGGATCAGGGTAATACTTTCTAAGATGGGATACGTGAAAAACATCGTGGAATCTTGACAAGTTAGGTGGTAAGGCTATTTGATAAGCTACTGGACCAATTCGGCGAAGACTTTGAAATGGTCCTATGAATCTGGGTGTAAGCTTTCTGGATTGAATTGCCCTGCCAATACCTGTCCTTGGGGTAACTCTTATAAATACATGATCTCCTTTCTAAAACTCTAAAGGTCTTCTCCATTTATCAGCATAGCTTTTTTGCCAATCCTTTGCGGCTTTCATCTTCTCCCGAATCGACTTGACCTATTCCGCTGTCTATTGCACCAACTTGGGTCCTAACAACTGATTCTCTCCAGTCTCAAACCAACACAACGGAGTACTGCACTTTCTCCAGTACAAATCTTCATACGGCGCCATTCCAATACTTGAATGGTAACTGTTGTTATAAGTAAACTCAATCAAAGGAAGAAACTCATCCCAACTTCCCGTGTGTTCCAATACACATGTTCTTAACAAATCTTCCAACGATTGAATCGTCCGTTCTGACTGACCATCCGTTTGGGGATGATAAGCAGAACTCAACCTTAACTTGGTTCCCAATGCTCCGATTAGACTTCTCCAGAACCTCGAAGTAAAGCTCGGGTCTCGGTCCGAGATGATCCTTGAAGGCACACCATGCAGACACACCACCTCCCTGATGTAAATGTGAGTCAGTCTTTCCAGAGAATAGTTTTGGTTGATAGGTATAAGATGAGCACATTTCGTCAACCTATCTATGGTGACCCAAATTGCATCACATTTCGTTTGAGTCCTTGGTAACCAAGAAACAAAGTCCATTGCAATACTATTCCACTTCCACTCCGGAACATCCAATGATTACAACAATTCCATTGGCTTCTGGTATTCAACCTTCGCCTTTGGACACACCAAGCGGGATAGAACATAAGTTGCCTGCTTCTTCGTCCCTGGCCACCAGAACAACTTCTTCAGATCCTGATACATCTTAGTAGCTCCTTGGTGAAAACTCAGCTTACTCTTGTGAGCTTCTTCTAAGATCATGTTCTTAACTTCACTATCCTCAGGCACACAAACTCTGTCACCAAACCTGATGAGGCCATCCGAACCACTCTTAAACTCAAATGTCTCACCTTCCTCGATCAGCCGGTTAACCTCCTTAAGGTACTCATCCTCAGCTTGCCTTCTCCAAAGCAAATTCAGGAAATCGCTAGTAACCTCGATCATCCCAAGATTCATCTTATCCTCGACGTTTTCCACATCCAGATTTAGATCTCTAAACTGCTCTAACAACTCAAGCTCTCGTACCATCATCGCAGATACGTGTAAGGAATTCCTACTGAGCGCATCCGCTATGACGTTCGCCTTGCTGGACGGTATTGCAGGTCGAATTCGTAATCCTTTATGAATTCCACCCACCTCCTTTGCCTCATGTTCAACTCCTTTTGGTCGAACAAATACTTCAGGCTCTTATGGTTGCTAAATATGCTGAATTTAGCACCATAAAGATAATGTCTCCATATTTTCAATGCAAACACTATTGCAGCTAGCTCCAGATCGTGAGTCGGGTAGTTCCGTTCATGCACTCTTAACTGCCTAGAGGCATATGCCACCACTCTTCCCACTTGCATGAGGACACAACCCAATCCTTGATATGACGCATCACAATATAAGTCAAAATGTCCTGACGGATCTGGCAAAACCAGCACCGGCAATGTGGTCAACCTCCGCTTCAGCTCTAACAAACTTTTTTCACAAGCTTCTAACCACTCGAACGCCTTCCCTTTTATCGTCAATTGCATCATAATCAACGCAATCTTAGAGAATCCTTCAATGAACCGTCTATAGTAGCCCGCCAATCCAAGAAAACTGCGAACCTCGCTCACAGACTTCGGGCTTTCCCATTTAACCACTGCCTTAAATTTAGCAGGATCCACCGTGATTCCATCCTTGTTGATAACGTGTCCTAAGAACTGTACTTCTTCTAGCCAGAACTCACACTTGGATAATTTTGCGTACAACTGCCTATCTTTTAGCACCTGCAGCATCACTCGAAGATGCTCTTAGTGTTCCTCTTTACTCTAAGAGTAAATAAGGATGTCATCGATAAACACGACAACAAACTTATCTAGGAACGGTTGGAACATCCTGTTCATATAGTCCATGAACACAGCCGGAGCATTAGTCACACCAAACGGCATAACCAAATACTTGTAGTGCCCATACCGAATTCAAAAAACAGTCTTCGGTATATCCTCCCTCCTTGCAACACCCTTTCCCGAGTGTCACATTCCCGAACGATTATAAGGCCGAAAATAATATTAATGCGGAGAATACGCTTTTTTTTTTTTTTGTGCTATTCACAAAGATGTAATGGGATTGGTAAAGGTAAGTAATAATAAAATGAACTTAGGTTTACCATACATTTCTAAAAGACATATCTAATTAAAATACAGAAACAGAAATTGAAATAGTACTGTATACAGACATAGATCTAATGCATAACTGACAACAGAATACAGTAAGTACTAGGAGTCACAGCTCCCAAAAAGGTACAACAGACATTGACACAGTCAAGCAAAACAAAAACTAAATAGCAAAAAGGAGTCCCCCTCCTGACTCAAAGTAAATGCTAGATAGTGTCGTCGTCACGTCCATCTACTCAAGCAGATACAGCAATACCACCAGAAAAGATATACAAATATGGATGAGATTCCCGATCATCAACACAACAAAATAGCATAAGTAAAAATAGGACGACTCACCAGGCAACAACGTACCTAACATGCTTACTATAAATCTCAATATAAATCATGTTAAACAATTAGCAACATAATATAAGGCATTCTCAAAAACAGAACAATGATGTACAACAGTAAATGTAATCATCAACAACCATGCAATGCAGTGTAATGTACATGACTCAATGCCATATGCCACAAGGGTAAACTCTGACCCCTACTCCATGGAGCTAACAAAAGATCGGAGAGAGTGAATGGGAGGACATGTTCTGTGTACTTCCAGCCATAAGCAAGAGGCTACAACATTCGTAACGTGCACGTATCTGGCTTTATGGAAACACTCTACATCATACATGAACAGTACGACATCTGGTCGAGGATATCAGTGTATCGCTCGGATTCGCCATGACACAGAAGAGCTACCAATTGGTCACATGTCAGCCTTTCTAACCCTGATACCTCCAAGATTATTAAATCGTCACCGTAAGATTCGTACCTGCATCAAGGTGTAACGCAACTCCTAGGCTCAAGGCCTTACAACTCATGCAATGAAATGCCAATGCTTACACAAAGCAGATGCAATAAAGCAATGTCTATCCACCGGATAAACCTCAAGGTTCACTAAGGTTCTTTTCCTTAGGAACTATACGTGTCTTTGTATTTCAAAACTTTTATCCACCGGATAAATCTCGAGATCCCCCCGGAATCGAGTCATCACAAAATTGAAACAATTGAACGACTGACCTAGATCCGAATCACCGGTCCGTCATCGAACTACTATTTCAAAACCCAAAACGTTTCGTGTTTGTGTTTATGTCTTATGAATTATGTCTCAAGTCCTAAGCATTATGAAAAGGATTAGGAATCCTCTTAGATAAGTCTTTGATCCTTTCTAAGATTTAACTCCTTGATTTTCAATTAATGAAATAAGTGTTGATTCACTTAAGTCTTATGAATTCATTGATGAACTAAGTCATCAATGGTATAGTACATGGTCTTGTTCCACCACATACCATACTTAATTATCTCTTGTCTTCAACTCTAAGTTAATTACTTTAACTTAGGTTTTCACGCGTAAATTCTATCAATGGTAGGAAACTCTCCCAACTTCCGGCATGTTCCAACATACATGCCCTTGACAAGTCCTCTGAAGACTGAATCGTCCTTTCTGATTGACCATCTGTCTAAGGATGGTAACCCGAACTCAGTCGTAACTTCGTTCCTAAAGTTTCATGTAAACTTTGCCAAAATCGCGAAGTAAAACGTGGGTCTCTATCTGATATGATACTTGCAGGTACTCCATGCAACCTCACAATCTCACTGATATAAATTTGAGTCAATTTCTCCATGGAATACTTGATATTGATAGGTAGAAAATGATCTGATTTCGTAAGCCTATCAATTATTACCCAAATGGAATCGTATCCTTTTGGTGTCATTGGCAAACACGTTACAAAATCCATCGCTATGCCGTCCTATTTCCACTCTAGGGTATCCAACGGAAGCAACATTCCTGCTGGCCTTTGATGTTCAACCTTTGCTTTTTGACGCACCAAGCAAGACGCCACATAATCAACCACGTCTTTTTTCATGCCTTGCCACCAAAACAACCGCTTCAGGTCTTGGTACATCTTGGTTGATCCTGGATGCATACTCAACTTGCTTTTATGAGATTCGTCCAGAATTAACCTCCTTATTTCTGGGCTGTTTGGCACACAAACTCGCTCTCCTTGTCTTAGGATTCCATCTGCTCCTTCTTTGTATTCAGACGTCATCCCTTTCTTCAGATTCCTTCGCTCTTTCTCTAAATACTGGTCGTATACTTGTTTCTCCCGAATCTGATCCATCAGATCACATGACATTGTAACCATACCCACACAAAGTCTCCCTGATATACTGACCACGGACAGATGCATCTCTCTAAACTGCTCCAACAGCTCGTGCTCCTTAACCATCATAGCAGACACATGTAACACCTTTCTACTCAGGGCGTCCGCTACCACATTAACTTTTCCCGGATGATACAGTAACTGGAAATCATAGTCCTTTAGAAATTCCAGCCACCGTCTCTGCCTCATGTTGAGCTCTTTCTGATCGAATAGGTACTTCAAACTCTTATGGTCGCTGAAGACATTGAACGTCAAACCATACAAGTAGTGCCTCCAAATCATCAACGCAAAGACCACCGCTGCTAACTCCAGATCATAAGTGGGGTAATTCTTCTCGTGCACTTTCAACTGTCTTGAGGCATACGCTATCACTTTCCGATTCTGCATCAGAACACAACCTAACCCCTGGTATGAAGCGTCACAGTACACTTTAAAAGGTTTGCTTGGAGCTGGCAATATCAACATTGGTGAAGTAGTCAGCCTCTTCTTCAGCTCCTGAAAACTCTGCTCACAGGCTTCAGTCCATTCAAAAGCTTTATCCGTCCTTGTCAATTGGGTAGGAGGTCCTACAATCTTAGAAAATCCCTCGATGAACCTCCGATAATACCCAGCCAAGCCCACAAAACTGCGTATCTCAGTCACTGTGGTTGGTCTTTCCCACTCAAGAACTGCTTCAACTTTTGACGGATCTACAACAATTCCTTCTTTTGAAATCACGTGACCCAAAACATGCACTTCGTCGAGCCAAAACTCACACTTTGACAGCTTCGTGTAAAGCTGTTTCTCCTTCAGAACCCGAAGAACCACACTAAGATGTTCAGCGTGTTCTTCCTGGTTTTACGAATAGATGAGTATGTTGTCTATGACGACAACGACAAACTTATCTAGGTATGGACGAAAGACCCTATTCATGAATATAGCTGGAGCATTCGTCACCCCAAACGGCATTACAAGATACTCGTAGTGCCCGTAGCGTGTTCGAAACGTTGTCTTTGGTACATCGTCTGCCTTCACACGAATCTGGTGATAACCCGATCGCAGATCTATCTTAGAGAAAACTGCCGCTCCCCTCAACTGATCCATCAAGTCATCTATCCTTGGAAGAGGATACTTGTTCTTAATGGTAACCTTGTTCAACTGGCGATAATCCACACATAAGCGAGAACTTCCATCTTTCTTCTTCACCAACAGCACAGGTGCTCCCCACGGCTACACACTGGGTCTAACGAACTGCTTCCCCAATAAGTCCACCAACTGTTCCTTCAAAGTCTCCAACTCTGCAGGTGCCATACGATACGGTGCCATAGACACTGGTCCTGTTCCTGGCGCAAGATCGATCAAAAACTCGATGTGCCGAATTGGCGGCAAACCTGGTACAACTTCGGGAAAGGCTTCCGGAAACTCGTTCACGACAGGTACACGCTCTAAGACTAGCTCACTCTTGACCTGCAAAGAAGAGAGCAACATGTATCCTTGAGTTCCTTCTCTCAAAGAAGCGTTTACTTGGTTGGCAGTCAAAAATCCAGAATTCTCAGAATTAGGAAAAACTATGGTTTTATTTACACAGTCTAACAGGATATTGTTAGAAGATAACCAATCCATTCCTAAGATTACATCCATTTATGAAAGAGGCAAATAGATCAAATCAATCAAAAACCTTCTATCTTTAACAGAAATAGAACAATTCAGACAAACTTTAGTGGTTATAACAGGCTTTGCAGTAGGCGTAGAAATTACTAAATCAAAAGGTAAAGAAGACACATGCAATCCCAACAGGTTCACACAGTCATATGCAATAAAGGAATGTGTTGCGCCTGAATCAAACAGTACAGTTAAGGTTTTACCTCCCACGACGCACTGACCTTTGATTAAGTCTTCATTTTGAGAAGCTTCAGCGTCGCTCACAGTATAGACTCTGCCCTTTGCCTTAGGCCTCGCTACTTGCACATTGTTGACAGAATGTTCAGCTTTCGGCTGCACACAGTCGCGTGAAATATGTCCCGGCTTCCCACACTTGAAGCATATAATTCCCTTGATTGAGCAGTCTCTTGTGACATGATTACTCCTTCCACACTTCATGCACTTCATTGGGGCGTTTCCAGACTGACTGAAACCCCCACTGCTTCCTCCCACAGAACGTTTTTGTTGATCTTGTTGCCTTGAATACGGTTTCCAACGAGATTTGTTGTCAAGACCACCGTTCCCTCTGTGGAGCTTAGTCGGTCCAGAATGGTGTTCGCAGCAGCATTCAGGTTTTGAGTAGCCATTGTTACCTTCAAAACCAGAATTGTCAAACTCAAGGGACCACAATACTATTGTTGCATGTCTTCTTCTCTTTCCTAGGTAGCATCACCTGAAGTCTCATTCCAGATAACTGGTGTTGCATGTCTTCTTCTTGAGAGATTTTTACAGCACCCTTATCAATTTTTCATCAAAATCAACCTCTATTCAACATGCAACCAAAAGTCAGTGGTTCAACATCATTTATGAGTTCAATTATGCATTTCACAAAATCAATTGAACCATTTAAGAAGAAATTGGGATTTATGGTTACCCAATGTTACAAACAACAAAACTCACTTGTATGAAGCTTAAAATGCAGATGTGATGATTTTCTTCCTTCTCCTCCTATTTGCTCTTAGTTTCCTTTGAAACCCATTTTTGACTATTGAAGTGTGGGGGTTTGCATGTTGATCTTTGATGATGAAATGATGTAGAAGAAGATGTATTTGATGTGGTAATGGTGTTTTGGAAAGGTTTAGGGTGGTTTTGGTAGAGTTGGCCTAAGGGGGTGGAGGAAGAGAGGATGAGAGTGATGATTTTGTGTTTTTTGTGAAATGAAGGAGAATGAAGGGTCAGCCCCCTCCTATTCCTTGGTCTGGCTGAATTTCTTATCATGAGGGGGGAATGGTGATTAGTCAACCAATACGTAAGATTTGCTTGAATAAGTATTGGTCCTTTCATGGATTTCCTAAGGATAGAGATGGATAAGAAGGATTAAAATAAGTTGGTGTGTGTGTGTGTGTAATGTAAAAAAATAAAACAAAGAGAAAAACATGATTTTTCATCGAATTGGAATTAATTTAAGTGAGGGTGGTGTGTGGTCATAAAAAAAAAATAAAAATCTAGATTGATAATAATTAACTTAACACAATTGTATAGAAACTCTATTCCCTCTCTAATCCACAAATAATTACTTCATAATTCAATCAATCATACAATTGCACATTTATGAAATATAAAAAGATCCAATCACACCCATGATTAAAATTGTAATGAAAAGACTAGAATACCCTTAGGTAAGGATATTACATTTCTCTCCCCCTTAAAGAAATTTTGTCCTCAAAATTTAGACAACTTACCTACTCAAACAAGTAAGGATACTCCTGGTGTCCGCTGCGTACTCTGATCAATAAGGTTTTGTTTGTAAGCTTGAATCTATATCGATGAACTGGTGGTAGAAGGTTTGGGACATCTATACATTAGTTCAAGGGTTTAACTCTTGAAGACTTTTATTGAAATCTTAAACTTGTGCATCTAACTCTAGAAGTGAAATATAGGTCTCGTTGACCCAAGGGGAAGGATTTTGGTGTTCTATTAGGGTTTGTCACTCTTACCCTGTTTAACTCTATCTTGATGGCGTTTCTTGTGATAAGGTCAACTCTAAGTTCCTCCCTTCGGGTCTAAGAGGTTTCGATGACAAGTCATAATCATTAACTATTTGGTTATCACTGATACTAGGTCCGCTAGCTAGGGTCTTTTCAACGTGCTTTGTCCTCACTCACATGCTTTCTGGGAGACTTCCCAAAAGGTCACCCATCCTACAAGTGCTCCAAATCAAGCATGCTTAACTATGGAGTTCTTATGTTCTAGGCTCCCGAAAAGAAGATAAATTTTGTTGGTATAGGTAGTGCCAATCAATTCTTATAAGCCTTTCTTCAACTGCACAGTCTCATACCTGCGCAGCCTCCGGATTCCTCTCGTTCCGGTCATCACAAGACTGAAACAAAAGAACGACTTATCTTGGATCTGGACCACTGGTCCGTTATCGAACTACTGTTTCAAAACCCAAATCGTTTCATGTTTGTATTTATGTCTTATGAATCACATCTCAAGTCCTAAGTATTATGAAGAAGGATTGAGAATCCTCTTAGATAAGTTTTTGATCATTTCTAAGATATTAATTCCTTTAGTTTCAAATAATGAAATAAGTATTGCTTCACTTAAGTCTTATGAAGTCATTGATGAATTAAGTCATCAATGGTATAGTGCATGGTCTTTTTCCACCATATACCATACTTAATTACCTCTTGTCTTCAAATCTAAGTTAATTACTTTAACTTAGGTTTTCAAACGTAAAAGTTTTATGATTTAGAGTTCAAAACTCCTTTTGTAAACCAAATCCTTTTTGATTGAAAACTCATGACTTGAAAGACCTTTGTTACCTTGATTAAGGTAAAGTACCTTAACTATTTTGAAAAGGCTTTTCCTTACTAGCTTAGTGTAAAACCATTATCTAAGCTATTGTAAAAGGAAATAGAATTTCATTTAGTTTTCCAACTATGATTCAATTAGTTTAAACTTGGGGACAAGGTCCTCTTTATACTTTGAAGATAGAATGTTAACTTAGTTTCAAAGGGTGTGACATCCCATTAATCCTAAGGTAACTTCATTTTACTTTTACTTTCATAAAATCATTTCATCCTTTTATTTTTACAAACTAGGACTAAAGTAAAAATACATTTTCACCTTAGTAAAACACTTGAATGTCAAAACTCCATTTGATCTTTGGATCAAAATCACTTAGTGTTTTTCTTTGAAATATATATTATTAAAACACTTTCTTGCTTTCAAAACTTTGAATGCTCAAGAACAACTCATGTTCTTTCCTCTTTTCATGTTCATGGCCGAATACTCCCTTACATGGGATGTGAAGATTTTGCTTCACCAATTTGACAAGTCATAGCTCAAAATGCTCACAAAATTATGACAAACAACAATCATATATCATTGCATCATAATCAAGTATAAAAATCTTTACTTGATCTAGAGATCAAAGTATGGTTTTTCGACATACATGAAAACATTTTCCATCCAGGCATACATCATCATAACATATGCTAAAGCATACTAAAGCATAGGCCATTATTACAATCACAACGAAGCTCAAACAGAGCTACACAAATCAATCACAGATAACATATAGTTATCGGAAAATCCCTCAGGCAAACTCCCCTTACCCGTTAAAGTTATCCTCCGAGCAAAAGTGATCCTATCGGCCCACGAATCCTCCCGATTCCTCGTCCGATTAATCAATCACAACTACATACACATAGTCAATCCAAACATCAATATTTAACAACACAAATCTTCCTATTCCTACCTATATAGGATTCGGCCATGGAGCTATAAAAATAGCTAGGGATGTCCAAAAATTATTTGATTTCATGCTCTTGGATAATGAAAGAGAATGATGAAACTAGATCATAGAAATTGATTTGGTATTAAAAGGATTTCTCTACACTTTTCTATGAATTTTCAAAGTTACGAATCAAAACTTGGATCTTCATGAATCAAGAGATTCAAGAGACAAAATAGAGAGATTAAGAGAGCTAGGATGGAGTTAATACCTCCTACATGATGAAGCTTAAGAGAAACTAGCTTGAATCACCCAAAAACTTCAAGTTTTCAAAGGTTTCAAAGGAAGAACAATGAAGAACAAAGAGAGAAAATGAAGAACAAGTGAGAGAAGAGAGAGAGAGAGTGAAAGGGCAGTGTGGCCTAGAGAGAGAGAGTGAAGGTGAGATTTTATTTTGTCTCAATGGCAAACTTATAGTGAAGCTTAGGACTTTTTGGTAATTTCCTTAAAAGATCAGGGGCATAATTGTCATTTCCCCTATAAATATCTAGATATTTTCTTGAAAGGTAATGATGACATTGGTGAGTCACAGGGTGAAAAGGGTCATTTCATGAATTCTCAGGAGCAAAACGGTCTTTTCATCCTAGGGCAAATGGTAATTATGGAAAAGGTCAGGGGCATTTTGGTCTTTTCGCATCCAGATATTTTTTAAACGTAATCGTTGCACTAATGAGTCATGGCACACCTTCCTAGGTGATGTGACTTCAACCTTATCCGTAGTGGGTCCCGGTAAATCCCGTATTCAGCTCTGTTGTTCACCCGATTTAGGTTTTGGCCCAATAAAGTCGTGAGAACTTATTTATTTTGATTTTTTTTTTTTCAAAACAGTCGATATCATTCGCAATTTTATTTAAAACCTAACTGTTTCATTCACGAGTCAAAATTAGGTCTTAATAGTAGTAAAATACTACTATCAATGAAAAACGCAGACCGGATTCCGTTTGAGTTTTTGACCAAAACTTAACCATAGCTTCCTACGATAGCGTAGAGCTTGACTATGGTCTCAGATTATTTTATTTCACTCTCTAAACCCTCCAATAAAATACAAACACATAAATACTGTTTAATTAGAAAATCGGGGTGTTACATTACTACCCCACTAAAAAAAAATTTCGTCCTCGAAATTTCGTGACTCAAAACTAAACAGGATTTCTTTATCCTCAGGTTCCACATTGTACTCCCGTAAGTAATCCTCTCCTAGGTAACATTCGTAACCCAATGACAAACTTCATACTTATTCTCCGTTTGATTTACTGTAAAATCAAATCGCCTATCTTCATTCCGTACTCTTTCTCCTTAATATCTTACCTTAACTTTTTACACGTGTGAGATATAAAACTTAACTACTTTTCGTTCAATACTAATCCATTCAGAAAATCTTCCTCTGACATCTTTAACTCTTGCTATTAACACCAAGATTTCAACTATGGTACACATTTCTTTTACAACACATCCATCAGTTCCGATCCAAGATATCCAATCTTAGTCTTAGTTCCTTTTGAACGCAGTCCACTCTCCAATACAGAACCTGATTGCACCTCTGAATGCAACTACAACCAAAAAGAAATCGCATCGGGTAAATTAATCCAAATTCATAAATCTTAAACTCTTCTAACAACTTAGTTTTACTCAGGAACTCCTCTTTTCTGCTTATATCCAGCTTAGGTAAAACTGCTAAGGACACTTTCTTATAAATCTTCAAACTCATACAATCCATCTTATCCGCATACATTGATCATTACCCTGGGTCTTTCAACTACTATTCTACCTTGATCAATACTTGAATTATCGTAATTGTCTCACTTTCTTAGATTGATCTTAAAGGTTCATATCTTATCAATCATAACTATACCTCAATCAAAATTCCCATCACTTCTTGTCTATTCTGCTAAAAGAATTATCGCAGTTAGCTACTATACTTACTCCCAACTAACCTTTCAAAGATCAAATCATTTTTCTTGCTCGTCCACTAGAGTTAAGGATGATCTGTTGAACTCGGTCTCTACTCGGTTCTTGAAGATTAAGGAAAGAAATTTTCAACAAAGGAATTTTTTTTTCGGGTCTTATATAGAAGAATTTTACCACTCTAAAAAGAATGTAGGAATATCCAGTATGTAAAAAGATTCTTCAGTGGGTTCGTGAGTGTAAAAAGGCATTGCTAATACATGTTTACAACCATGACTCTAATATAGTCCCTTCTTTCACAAGAATCTTCCAGCGGATTAAGGAATCAAAAGATAAATAGTCTGGCCAAAAATTAGACTGGATCACATTTACCAAATGTAAAAGCGATTAGACTAAGTTTCATCAAGAAACTTCCAGTATCAAGAAGTCGTTTATGTTATAACTCAAGAATTAGTCATAACAAATCTTTCAATGAAATAATATGAAAATGTCCAGACCAATGGACACTATTAAACCAATCCACTCAAATGTCTAATACATTGAGGGTTATGTAGGAGTGTGAACACAAATGCTCCCTTGGGATCAGGCAGCACTAACACAGGTGAAGTAATCAACCTTCTCTTTAATCCTTGAAAATGTTCCTCACATGCTTCAGTCCAAGTCCTCGAAAGTTGAAAGTATCGAAACAAAAAGTCAACAATATCTTAGGATAGTTGTCGTTACAAGCAAGTCCAAACTTATCTGTCCTACTTGTCTACACCGGTCACTGTCTTAAGTTCTCTTAACGAGATACTACCCCTATCTCTGTAGGATCCGTTGTAATTCTTTCCCCTACGGATACCAGTCCTAAGGACATCCATTCTATATCCAAAATTCATACTTCCATTTTTGTTCACTCAGTCTCTGATCATTCGTAATCTTAGGATAAGTTGTACTTAGGTATCATACGTACTCTTCACCATCATCAGCTTGGATTACAAATCCACTCATAACGTGTAACTCTCAATCTGTCCTAATGGAAACATATGTCTTATCCATCAAATCCACAAACATCAAAGATTCTAATCATTTCTTAAAAATACTATTAGAAGAAACTTCACGTGATTACCACACTTCGGGGGAAATCATCGTTGAACTATCATCAGGCTCCTAAGCTTTTCTCAACATTATAGGATTATCTATCCTTTCAAACAAATATCCTCATCAGGTGTAACTAACTCTAGAAAGTCTAAGAATATCGGCCTATTCCAAGTCATTACAGCTCCTTCTACTGTCAATAAGCTATTGGTTAATCAATGTGACAGCTTATCATTAAGTATTCGGAAAACTATTGTATAGGCTAACTTCAATCATATGGTTAAACCATCATCGAATCACCACAAAATAGTTATACAATTATTTCATAGGGTCCAATTATTGAAGCCTTGAGTTTCAAATAATGAAATAAGTATTGCTTCACTTAAGGCTTATGAAGTCATTGATGAACTAAGTCATCAATGGTATAATGCATGGTTTTGTTCCACCATATACCATACTTAATTACCTCTTGTCTTCAACTCTAAGTTAATTACTTTAACTTAGGTTTTCACTCGTAAAACTTTTACGATTTAGTGTTCCAAAACTCCCTTTTGTAAACCAAATCCTTTTTGATTGAAAACTCATGACTTGAAGGACCTTTGTTACCTTGATTAAGGTAAAGTACCTTAACTATTTTGAAATGGCTTTTCCTTACTAGCTTAGTGTAAAACCATGATCTAAGCTAGTGTAAAAGGAAATAGAATTTCATTTAGTTTTCCAACTATGATTCAATTAGTTTAAACTTGAGGACAAGGTCCTCTTTATACTTTGAAGATAGAATGTTAACTTCGTTTCAAAGGGTGTGACATCCCATTAATCCTAAGGTAACTTCATTTTAATTTTACTTTCATAAAATCATTTCATCCTTTTATTTTCATAAACTAGGACTAAAGTAAAAATAAATCTTCACCTTAGTAAAACACTTGAATGTCAAAAATCCATTTGATCTTTGGATCAAAATCACTTGGTGTTTTTCTTTGAAATAGATGTTATTAAAACACTTTCTTGCTTTCAAAACTTTGAATGCTCAAGAACAACTCATGTTCTTTCCTCTTTTCATGGTCATGGCCGAATACTCCCTTATATGGGATGTGAAGATTTTGCTTCACCAATTTGACAAGTCATTGCTCAAAATGCTCACAAAATTATGACAAATAACAATCATACATCATTGCATCATAATCAAGTATAAAAATCCTTACTTGATCTAGAGATCAAAGTATGGTTTTTCAACATACATGAAAACATTTTCCATCCAAGCATACATCATCATAACATATGCTAAAGCATACTAAAGCATAGACCATTATTACAATCACAACGAAGCTCAAACAGAGCTACACAAATCAATCACGGATAACATACAGTTATCAAAAAATCCCTCAGGCAAACTCCTCTTACCCGTTGAAGTTATCCTCCGAGCAAAAGTCATCCGATCGGCCCACGAATCCTCCTGATTCCTCGTCCGATAAATCAATCACAACTAAATACACATAATCAATCCAAGCATCAATATTTAAAAACACAAATCTTCCTATTCCTACCTATATAGGATTCGGCCATGGAGCTATAAAAATAACTAGGGATGTCCAAAAATTCCTATCTGTTGGATTCTATCCTTACTAGGTGTGGTAAGGCTAGATCAAAGCATATTACATCAAAACTTGAACCAAAATTCTATCCACCAACACATGGAGGTTTCGGCCAAGAAAACCCATATGAGCTAGGAAGCTCATTTGGTTTCCAACTCTTAGATCAATGATCCTCAAATATACACAACACTAGATTAAGTCCTATTACTCAAAACATGAATAAAAAACGCAACCTTTTTCAAGCTAGGTGGTTCGGCCACTTTAAAAGAAATGGCTTGAAAAATTATTTGATTTCATGCTCTTGGATAATGAAAGAGAATGATGAAACTAGATCATAGAAATTGATTTGGTATTAAAAGGATTTTTCTACACTTTTCTATGTATTTTCAAAGTTATGAATCAAAACTTGGATCTTCATGAATCAAGAGATTCAAGAGATGAAATAGAGAGATTAAGAGAGCTAGGATGGAGTTCATACCTTATAGATGATGAAGCTTAAGAGAAACTAGCTTGAATCATCCAAAAACTTCAAGTTTTCAAAGGTTTCAAAGGAAGAACAATGAAGAACAAAGAGAGAAAATGAAAAACAAGTGAGAGAAGAGAGAGAGAGAGAAAGGGCCACACGGCCTAGATAGAGAGAGTGAAGGTGAGATTTTATTTTGTCTTAATGGCAAACTTGTAGTTAAGCTTAGGACATTTTGGTAATTTCCTTAAAAGATCAGGGGCATAATTGTAATTTCCCCTATAAATATCTAAATATTTTCTAGAAGGGTAATGATGACATTGGTGAGTCATAGGGTCAACACGGTCTTTTCATCCTAGGGCAAATGGTAATTATGGAAAAGATCAGGGGCATTTTGGTCTTTTCGCGTCCAGATATTTTCTAAACGTAATCATTGCACTAATGAGTCATGGCATACCTTCCTAGGTGATGTGACTTCAACCTTATCCGTAGCAGGTCCCGATAAATCCCGTATTAAGCTCCGTTGTTCACCCGATTTAGGTTTTCGCCCAAGAAAGTCGTGAGAACTTAATTATTTTGAATTTTTTTTCAAAATCGCCAATATCATTCGCAATTTTATTTAAAACCTAACTGTTTCGTTCACGAGTCAAAATTAGGTCTTGATAGTAGTAAAATACTACTGTCAATGAAAAACGCAAACTGGGCTCCGTCTGAGTTTTTGACCAAAACTTAACGATAGCTTCCAACGATAGCGTAGAGCTTGACTATGGTCTCAGATTATTTTATTTCACTCTCTAAACCCTCCAGTAAAAATCAAAACACATAAATACTGTTTAATTTGAAAATCGGGGTGTTACACAATTGTAACCATATGAGCTCCAAGCTCCCATCATAACCTTACGAGCTGCAAGCTCCAACTATAACCTCGAATCTCTATTATCAGGTCAAACGTGCACAACGGGGTCAAAGCCCTAATCATGCTAAATCTCCATATCTCATACATACATGCATTCCCAGATAAAATGCAATAGTTCATTAATTATCAACACGCTCCATACAGCAGTAAACATTATAACATACCAACATGCTATTATCATGAACTAGGGATGGCAACGGGATGGGGCGAGTACGGGTAGTACTCCCCCATCCCCGCCCGTGCTCAAGTGGGTACCCGCTAAACGGATTTTTATCGGATTTTACGGATATCACGGATATCCACGGGCATATAAAAATTTCCTATAGCGGTGGGTACCAACTACCAAGAGCTCGCTGATCAATATAGTGAGTAGTCGGTTTTCAGTTTCATGCAATTGTTTTATTGTACTTGCATTAGTGTTCTGTTCTGTGTGGTTCTATTGTTTGGGTGAGAGAAAAAGAAATGTTCAATGTTTGATAAGTCAAGGGAAAAAACTTCTTCTTGTCCTTCCATTTATAGAGTTATAAATGAGACTCAGTGCAGAGATATTGAGAAATAAATAAATCTCTATATTTTAACACTATATATAACATATTATATTATTTTTTTTTCATATTTGAATATAATATATAAGAGTAAGTCCTAATTACGATATATAACAATAAATCATACTTACATTTGATATGGTGTTATGATACAATTTTTCAAGTGAGTATGGTAAATGAAAAATGATATATGACAAGATTACACAATACAGTGTTCACTTCCTAGTGCCAATCTCCGAACACAATTTACTCCTTTACTATAAACCAAGAAGCACTCGTTATTTATGGTAAAAAAAAAAAGAGAAAAACAAATAAGCAATCCCAATTTGAATTTACTTTCACGCATTTATTCAAGAAATAGGACCCTCCCATCGGGTACAGGTACCCTCGGGTGAGGGTACCTCAATACCCATCCCCGCCCCATTAACAAGTGGGTACCCATAAAGCCTCCCGTCTCGTACCCGTTTCGGATTTTATCCATGTGTACGGGTAAAATTGTCATCCCTATCATCAACACATCATGCATATCTTGCAAATCTCAGAAATAGCAGGTATGCATATATCAAACACATACACATATTATCATGCATCATAAATCTGCTAACCTACGATATCAAACGTAGCGGTGATAGCCCTAAGTATACTAAACCTACGGTTTAGGTATTTTGTTAGAGCTCAACCTCACATAGGGTTTAGGGTTCCCCTACACACACAAAACATACAATAAAGCTATATGGACTACTTTTGTCTCCCCGACGTGTGTAACTCTTTCTCCCCACCTGATAGCAAATGTAGCGATAATCACGAACACAACGAGCACTCCTTGCTCATCTCTAAGCCTCACAGCCGCGGGTCACTAGCTCCAAAGGGTTCCGCACGTAATTTCCAAGCTTGCCCTAATCATGTAGGCTATAGTGTTAACCCTAATACGAAGTTAAAACCGTGAATAAGAGCTTAAACCAAAAGAGACCATTGTATAGGTACAATGTAGGTAGATACGGAACCTCGGCTTACCCTTGACGAATCACAAAAGCACACCGGTAAAATTGGAGTTGGAGTCGCGCTGGTCACGAAAACATGATCGGAATTGGAGTCGGATAAACGAACAGATCACAAAACTGAATCAAAGCTCTCAAACTGCCTCTGGATCTCTCAACCTCGAACCCTCTATAAATGAGTGAAGTTTGGAAACTTCACACAAGTGAAAGTGAGAAGCTATTTATAGAGGTAAAACTCAGCTGATAACGCTTTAGCATTCTGGATCTCCACGCTTTAGCATTCCAATGCTAGAGCGTTGGCTTCCTCAACGCTTAAGCGTTGACGTTTCCTCACCGCCAAGGCATTGCCCATCACATGCCAGCCGCAACGCGTAATCGATATGTGTCACTTTACATCCCATCACTACCAGTCAACTGGTCAGAGTGGCCACGCATGAGCGTCCACCCTACTCCATGCTAGAGCGTTAGAACGCTTGAGCGTTCCACTGGTCCACGCTTGAGCGTTCTGTTCCTGATCCCTTGTCCCTCATCCTTCTCTTATCCAATTTATTCCCACTCTTAACATGTTTTCTAAGCACACTTTCCAGCCATGATAGTAATTATCAACAAACATATAAATACCCGATCTAGGCAATCTATCTCAATTAAGGTTTCAGAAAACAGGGATGTTACCCAAAGTGAGCTCTTCGACTTTATCTTGAAGGTTCATTCCTTCTTCATACTATAGTGTCTCAGTTGAGATCTTTGCTTTAGGCTTTTCAAATTTAAACTCTAGGTTTTCCTTAGCCAATTTTTCACACTCTTGACTTTTATGTTCATGCTCTCTTAGGAGCTTAACATATTGTCTTTTTAGTGCTTTAAAGGCTTTGGTTAAACTAGTTGATTCTTCCACTAATTCATCATAAGCGTCTTGTAAGTCATCAAGTTTTGAAATTACCTTAGTGTCCAAGTTTGCATCTGCCATTAAGCAGAGGTTTGCTCCTGCACTAGGTTCAACATCACTTTATGCTGAACTCTCATCCAAATCTTACCATGTGGTCATCATCCCTTTCTTCATTTTTCTGAAGAACTTCTTTTGGGTTTGATCTTTCAGCTGAGGGCAATTAGACTTCATGTGACCTGGTTTTTTGCATTAGCAAACAATGGGGTTCTTTTCAGAAATCTCACTTTCTTTCTAACTCTTATCTTTATGGAAACGTCTGAACGGTCTTTCCCTTCTTGCTGATGAACCTGTAAAGTTCCAATCAGTTCATCCATGGTCAAAACATATAGATATTTTCCTGGGTAATGACAGTACAAGAGGTCTCCATGGTTTTGGAAGACTTCTGAGAACTTTAGTAACATTCTCTTGGGCGATGTAAGTGTTTCCAAGAGATTTGAGATTATTGGTGATGGTTTGAAACCTACAAACCATTTGAAGGATAGATTCTCCTTCTTCCATAGTGAACAATTTGTATTCTCTAATTAGGATACTTATTTTGGTTTTTTTTCACCTTGTTGATTCCCTCATGGAGATTTGCTATGGTGTCCTGTAACATCTCAAGAAATAAATAAATATAAATATAACTTTAGTAAGTAAAATTAAAAGAGTGTTAGGGAAGCTTAGAATGGTAGACTTCAAACCTTAGGGGTGGTGTATTGACCAAAAGAATAAAAGAAAGAAGCTTTAAGTTGAAAATCTATCACAATAGCGTCGGCACGCCCGTGCTCATGTTCGACATGCCCATGCTGAAAAGAGCATGGCCGTGTCAAAAAATGGACAAAATTGACGTTGTTTGGCACGCCCATACTAAAAAGAGCACGGCCTGAGCCGCACCATGCTACCTATTAGCACGCCCGTGTCGGAAACCACGCGAATTTTGACGCTGATTGGCACAGCTGTGCCAATTTAGAGCACAACCGTGCTCTATGTCAAGACGCCTTAAAAATAGATTTTTAAAAAGGGGGAGGCATGAGTAACCCTATTTAAACAAATCCTAATAATCTTAGTGTGGCTACAAACCCTCTTTGCATCCTAAAACACCTTAGTAACGGCTGTGGAGCATCCTCATGCTTGGGAGATGGGGTTACAACAAACAATTAGTTTGGAAGGACAACAACAATAACAACAACAACAATAACAAGAGGTAGAAGAAGAAGAAGAAACAGAAGGAGATTCCAGGTTAAGGAAGGCGACATATAGGATTCGCCATGGGATACGATTGGAGATTCTTGGAAGTCTTCAAGAGGTGAGTAAAAACGACATTTTCTTACCCTTCCATGATGCAAACGAATTTGGGAAAAGGAGAATTATTTATCTAATGATTTATAGTGAGATTTCAATGGAAAATACATGTTTTGGTCAAATCCTGATTTTCTAAATTTGCGGGTTTTTCCTTTAAAACTGTCTTACCATGATCTATATGATTATTATTGAGGATGATTTTGGGATATGTATGTTTTGTACATGATTTGGTTGATTGACATGCTATAATTGGATTATATGATGATATATGTGGTATTGGCATGATTAATTAACTGCTATATATTATGATGATGTTTGTTTTATGAGTTATACCGCCTATGAATGGGGTATTGAAAATAATTACATTGCCAATTATTTGGAATGTCGGAAATATTAGTTATAACGCCTAAGAAAGGGGTATTGAAAATAGTTACATCGCCAACTATTTGGGATGTCGGAATATGATTTATACCGCCTAAGAAAGGGGTATTGAAAATAGTTACATCACCAATTATTTAGGATGTCAGAAATGTGAGTTATATCACCTAAGAAAGAGGTATTGAAAATAATTACATCGCCTATTATTTGGGATGTCGGAATATGAGTTATACCGCCTAAGAAAGGGGTATTGAAAATAGTTACATCGCTAGGAAATGGGATGTCGGAAAATGAGTTATACCCCCTATGAAAGGGGTATCGAAAGCTAGTTACATCACCAAAGAATGGGATGTTGAAACATCTCTTATGAAGAGAGGTGGGCAATGAGACGCCATTGTTGTGTGTTTATGATTGGTAGAATAATTGTATGAATTAAATGTTAGATGATTTTATTCGAATATGTGGTGTGTTGGTCTGAATATTTTATATCATTGATATTATAGAAAATTATATTATTTTCGAAAGTAGCAAGTGCCATGGTTGTTTTTTAGGTTTCTGCGCCGGCTGAGAATAACACTGTTTGCTAAAATAATTTATAACTGTTTTTATTCACTGGGATTCTCATCTCATTAGTAGTGTTATTTTCAGAGAACGAGGACGATATTCCTGAGACTGAAGAGGCTTGAAGACTAGAGATTCTTATTAGTATTCTTATAGCTTTGGTTAGTATTACGATGTACTGGAGCCGCTTGTGGCTAAGACCTTAGCTTATTTCTTTTTACACGTTTCGGTTTTAGTTGGCGCCTTATTTAAGAGTTTTTGAATTAATTATGTTAATTCAAATTTGAGGATAATATTATTATTATAAGAAGTATTATATTATGAAAAAAATCTATTTCAGCATGTTTTATTTTAAAGTTTTATTTCGGGTTACTAATATAACGAAGGGCGTTACATTTTTGGTATCAGAGCATTTCAATCCTAAATTGGACTGTGGTTATTGGGTTTTTCAAAAATCAAAACTTAGGCGCATTGGATGCTTGTTAGAGTTGTAGATGTCGCATGCTATGCTTTGGGATATTGAGCCTGACCAACTCAGTGTTTCATTGGTAGTGAGCAGATTTATGACGACTAATAGATGAGGGACGAATGATGCACTTGCAACAGCTTCGGATCGTGTGACCAGAGCTGCGCAAGAGCAGACATAGACTCTCTGTTATATGAGGGGAAATGGGGTGGTAGCACCCCAGGAACCTCAGTATGTGGGGTTATCGAGATCTCAAAGGACGATCCACCATCTTAGGGGGCAGCTCAGATCCTGCAGAAGTTAGACAAGCCGAAGAGGAATTATGCTTAGAGCAAGAAAGTAGTTATGTTATTGATTCGGGAACAATCATTACTTTATACCACATATTTGTGTGAAAATTCTATATTCGTCTATTTCTAATTTGCCTTTTGAATTATGTGTTTCTACTCCCGCGAGAGATAAAGTTGTTTCCTCTATTGCTTTGTTTGAATTGTTCCCTAGTATACCAAGACTTGTCTTATTTCGTTGATCTTATATGCTTGCCCATGTCGGGTTTGGATATTATTCTTAGTATGGTCTCGCTATCATCTGATAATGTTGTCCAAATAGAAATATTTATGTACTTCACAACCAATGTTTGATGATTCTTTTAAGTCGAACCATATTCTATTCGTTCTCTTGTCATAAGTTCTTAGTTGAGGGAGCTCAAGGATAAATACAGTTGTTTTCTGTTAAGATAGAGTTTCAAAGTGATGTAGCGACACTACCTATTGTCTGTTAGTTTCTAGATGTGTTCCCTAAAGAGGTCTCTCTACCTTACAACAAATACGGGAGTTGAGTTTAACATAGATCTAGTGCCTGGAAGTGGACCAGTGTCAGTAGCGCTTTATAGACTGACACCTTCAGAGTTAAGTGATCCTAAGAAACAATTAGAGGAGTTATTGGAAAATGAGTTTTCACATGTGGATTTGATTATTATGAAAAATTGGAATTTTAAGGTTGTTAATTCTTAACATTATATTCTTAAAATACTTTTTATGTCGTCTGCTGATTTGGTTTGGTAGATGTATATTCCTTGTGTTTGTAAAGAAATATTTTTACTTTTCATTAATCGTTGTGTGCATATTCTTCTTTGATAACAAAATTGCCAAAGAAAGTCTCACTTGATTTAAATTCACGTTTTTAACTTTCTTTTGCTTCAATGAGTTTTCAATTCATAAATGGAAACATCTTTGTGCGTCAATGTTTTTTTTTTAAGTCAAACCAAATTGATTGGGAATTAAAACTTTCTTACCTTGATGCATTGTTTCACCATCTATTTAGAGTTGCTGTTGTTATTATTTGGAATCTAATTTATTATTATTTGATTATAGTGTACATCAAATCCCACTTTTATTACTGTTAAGAAATATGCTTGATTTTGTGATAAGTTTTGAGTGCTTTTAATATAAAAAAATGATGGGAGTATAAGGTTAGGTGTGGACAGTAAGCAATTGAGCAAAGTAACCACTAAGGATATGCATCTTTTGTCTAGGATAGATGACCTTAGATCATTTGAGTAGAGTGATGGTTGATTCTAGTAAAGTAGATACAGAGATAGGATGAGGGAAGCCTAAGACAGTGATAGACATGAAGTTTCCTAGGATTGGCAGGTTACTATAGGAAGTTTATAGAGAGTTTTTCTAAGCTAGCCATACCTACCACCAAGTTGACTAGGAAATGGAGATCCTTTGAGTGGGACAATGAGTGTGAAGAGAACTTCCAAGAGCTTAGGAAAAGATTGGTGATAGCGCCTGTCTTGACCATACCGGACCCCTTAGTGAGTTTCGTGGTTTATTGCAACACATCTAAGAATGGTTTGGAGATATGAATTTGAATGTGACCTTGAATGTCTTAAGTTTGAAGTTGAATAGGTTGGGAATCTATAGTGACCTTAGAGAAGAGATTAGGCGTGAACAGCTCTTAGATTAGGAATTACAATCCAAGGTGGGCCGAGAAAAGTTATGTGTTATCTGCTGATGGGCTAGTGATATTTAAGAATCGGATCGTTGTTCCTAAGGAGGGGAGTCTTAGGGGGAAAGTGTTAAAAGAAACACATAGGGGAAAGTTTACCATACATCCATGGATAATCAAGATGTAATAGGACCTTAAGAAAATTATTTGTGGACGATTTTTTTTTTTAAACAGAATTGGTATGCAAAAGCATCACTATAACGCAAGACATCCCAACTATGTTGGCACCTCAAGCATTATCAATCATTTGCAGCATACCAAGAATATTATTAAAAAAGGAAAATAAAAAAGAATACAAAATAATGGGGGGGCATTAAACCTGACCCATTGAAAAAATTATTTAAACTTATAGTTTAGAAAACCAATTCTATTCCTAAAGAACTCCACTTGAAGGAAAGTAGGAATAGAATTCCACCAAAAAAGGCCACCAATAGAAGTCCCATGACTAGCTAAAAGATATGCACAAAAGTTACCATCTCTAAATACATGAGAGTAAATAAAGTGCACTCTCCTAGATAAAGACAAAGCGTTCAGCCACCGGTTCCTTAAAGACCAAGGTACCACAACCGAGGATGAAACAGCAAGAAGAACCAAAGTGGAATCACATTCGAGCCAAATATGATCCCACCCCTTTGAATAAGCTATCTCAATAGCATATATAACCCCCATAAGCTCAGCATGGAAAGCATAAGATATGCCAATATTAAGAGCAAAGCAGCCTAAAGCAGCTGAGTGCTTGTCTCTGAAAATCCCGCCACATGCTGCCATACCCGGACAACCAATGGCAGAGCCATCCGTGTTGCATTTGATCCAATTGAAACTCGGAGCTTTCCAAATGACTTCAATAATAACAGGAGCCTTAGATAATTTTGGAGACAATTGAAAGCTGGAAAGAATAGATCTCTCAACTGCATTATTATATGAGAAACCTTTAGACAGTGAACCTGCCAAACAACAGCAGATTCAACCAATTTCATGGCATGCTGAATTGATATGTGTTTATTCTCAAACCTTACTTGGTTTCTGCTATACCATATGGACCAGAATGAATTAGCAATTCCTGACATTACTATGTCTTTAATCTGAGAACTCCAGGAAAGATTACAGATTTCTAAGACAGCAAAAATAGAGCTTAAATTAATTGAAACTGACAGGCAAAAGCTGAGCCAGCTCCACATTTGCAATGCAAAGTCACATTGGAGGAATAGGTGTTCAGATGATTCATAGGCTTTGTTGCATAAACTGCAAGAAGAAACGACATAACAACCTCTATTCCATAGCACCTCATCAGTAGGAAGACATTCGTTAATTATTCTCCATAATAACAAAGACCTGGAAGGGGGAACAGCAGAGCACCATAATTGTTTACCCCATGATGGAAGCTGAGCAGCAGGAAAAAGCAGGGAATAAGCTTGTTTTAATGTTAAGTCACCGTAGTTGGTTATGCTCCAGATCAGCTTATCAGGAATTGAAGAACTAGAAATAGTATAATGCTCAATTTCAGCTACAAATTCGTTAGAGTTCCGAAGCATAATATCAGGAATGAACCATTTGCCATTGATAATAAAATCCTTAACTTTAGAATAAAGATGTTTATGAATGTTGCATGGAATCTGAAAAAAATCTACAACTGGTTTGCTTAGCCAACAATCCACCCAAAAATTTACTGATGCACCATCACCAATTAACCAATGACAGTTATTTAAGACTGTGCTAATATGAGCTTTTAATCCCAGCCAAACCGAAGAGGAAATATGCAGAGAGGTAAACTTGTTATTAAGGAAAACCCTTGCTCTAAGTAGCTTTGCCCACTGATTCTCATATTCAACCAACTGCCAGCATAGTCGCAACAGAGCTGCTTTATTAATTCCTTTAACTGAGTGTAAACCAAGGCCACCAGCCTCCTTTGGCAAGCAGGTTCAGTGCCAAGAAGCAGAAGCCACTTTCTTGATCAACACATCCCCAGACCAAATAAAATTTCTAATCCACCTATCAATCAATTTAAGAAGAGAAGAAGGCCAGCCATAGACATGAAAGGAGTGTAGCAGTATACTATGAATAACTGATTGTACAAGTTGAACTCTCCCCATGATAGAAAGCAAAGCACCTTTCCAAGAAGCTAATTTCAATCTTATTCTATCGGCAATTGGTTGCAAGTGCATCATTCTAGGCTTACCTTTAAACAAAGGAACACCTAGATAAACAAAAGGTAAATGACCAATGCCAAACCCCAGAATGCTCACAAGGCAATGCAGCCTATTATGAGATATAGAACCATTGTAAATTTTAGACTTCTCATTATTGATTAATTGCCCTGAAGCAGCACTGTACCTCTCAAAAACTTTCATTAGATTCTGCAGGTTTCTTTTACTTCCCTTACAAAAAATGAGCAAGTCATCGGCATATAAGACATGAGAAGGCACTGCATATCCCCGAGGGCTAGACATAGGAAGAAACTTGACTTGTTAAACCAAAAGAGAAATGTCTCTACTAAGCACATCCTCAACAATACAAAAAAGAAGAGGTGATAGAGGATCACCCTGCCTCACTCCCCTTTTACAAGAAAAAAATCCTGTAGCATGACCATTAACTAGTATAGAAACCTTTGCAGAATAAAGGATAACCTTAATCCAGTTACAAAAAACTGAATCAAAACCAAATGCATGAAGGGTTTTTAGTAGAAAACTCCAATCCATTGTATCAAATGCTTTCTTAATATCAATCTTCAATGCAACATTACCTCCAAAGCACTTTTTATCAAGAAGATTCACAGCCTCTGATGCCACATAAATACAGTTAGTAATGCTTCTGCCCTTAATGAAACCCCACTGGATATGAGATATAAGTTGTGGAGCTATAATGGCAAGTCTATCTGTAATAATCTTAGTGATGATTTTGAATTGATAGTTTGCTAAAGCAATAGGTCTGAATTGTGTAATTGAATCAGCATTTGCAGATTTAGGAATAAGAACCACATTATTCGAATTCAGATTTGGCAGGAGCCATCCTTGCTGAAAAAATTGAGAAACAGATCTAAAAACATCATGGCCAACAATATCCTAATAACGTTGGTAGAAGAAACCACCAAAACCATCCGGACCTGGAGCTCCATTAGCATTCATACCAAAGACTGCATGCTTAATTTCATCCCAAGTTGGCAATCGGGTTAGCATAAGATTATCAGAATCAGTAACCACAGGACTGATAACCTCATCAATTAAACCATTGTCAATACATGTATTAGAGGAAGCAAAAAGATTCTCATAATAATCTAGGATATGATTCTCAATATCTTCTTGTTTATCCAAAATGGAATCACCATTTTTCAGCAAAGAAATCTTCCTAGATGCATTTCTGATCTTAACCACTCTGTGAAAAATAAAGCTGTATTCCTATCTCCACCTATGTGCCAGTCCACTCTAGCTTTCTCATTCCAAAACAATTCTTGAGCAGTCAAAGCTGTGTTTAAATCTAACTGAGCAGATTCCTCCTGAGCCGGTAACTCATCAGAGCATCCATCAGGTTCTATTTCCTCTTGAATTGTTTTTAAATTCTGCAAAGCAGTATTGACTGTCTTATGAACATCACCAAACTGCTCTTTATTCCATACTTTTAAAGCTGAGTCTTTTCAGTTTTTGAGATAAAATAAACATAGGGCATCCCACGATTTCCTGCCTCTAACAGTCAGCAATAACAGAATAACAGTCCTTGTTAGTTGACCACATCCTTTGGAATTTGAAAGATGAGCTGTATGTCACTAAATTTCTTTGCAGCTTAAGTAGGATAGGAAAATGATCTGAACTACATCTAGGCAAAGTGCAGCAAGTAGAACAATTCCAAAAAGCTAGCCAAGAGTCATTACAAATGACTCTGTCCAATCTTCTTTCTGTATCTACAGACCCACTTCTTCTATTAGACCATGTGAACTCAGCACCAACAGTAGGCAAATGAAACAAGCTGTTTGCATCAGACCATGACTGAAACTCCTCACAAGAAATCCTAGCATGAGGTCTGTAACCCCTATGCTCATGGGCACCAAGCACAGCATTGAAAGCTCCCAAGTAACACCAAGGACCATCAAAAGTCTGACTTAAAAGAGATAATTCATTCCAAAGGGATCTTCGAGCCGTGTATGTAGTAGCAGCATACACAGCAGTAAAGTAGAGCAATTGAATTTCCCAATAAACAGAAAAAGTAACATGCTGAGTTGATGAAGCAATGACAGTAGGGCTAAGTGATGCAGCACAAATACACCACAAATTTGGAATAAGAGAATTTCTATTGTTGACAGCAAAAACTTTAAGCTTTAACTTAGTCCAGAAAGTTGCAGGAAAGTTGCATAAATCAGTCCAAGGTTCGGTAATTAAAATCAGATCTGGCTTATTACTTAGAATCATATTATTTAAAACTAACCTTGTATCATGGTTAGCTATTCCTCTTGCATTCCAGAAGAGAACTTTCATTTAGGCACATTAGAAAGGCCTGCTTTGGACCTAATGTTCCTGATAACAATGGGATTTGTCCTTGCATTCTGTTTTTTCCTAATTTTCTTGTCTTGAGACTTAGACAGCACCTTTGTGTATCTCTCATCAGCCATATTCTACCCCTACCAGTAATTCCTTGACAACCGTAACTGTCTGTTTAAATTGTCTGATTGTTATTGAAAACCAAACTTTTTCTATTGATCTCATTTGCTTACCTATGCATCAACTCGATATAATTTTAGGCATGGATTGGCTTTCGGCTAACCATGTAGTGTTAGACTGTTCTAAAAAGGCCTTATCTTTTCCTGAGCAATCTAGATTAATGCCTGCCAAGGATAGTAAGCTAGGTAGTAAATCTCAGAAACACGTGTTGCTACTATCTGTGGAAGCTAAGGAATCTCCTATGTTGGATTCGTTGCCTGTAGTGCGGGAGTTTCCAGAAATTTTCCCTGATGACGTTCCGGGTTTACCACCAGAGAGAGAAATAGAGTTCGCTATAGATCTGGTACTGGGAACTGGACCGATTTCGATAGCACCTTATAGAATGGCTCCAGCGGAGTTAGTGGAGCTGAAAAAGCAATTGGACGACATGTTAGATAAGGAGTTTATAAGACCGAGTGCCTCACCTTGGGGAGCACCGATGCTGTTCGTCAAAAAGAAGGACGGAAGTTCGAGGCTGTGCATGGATTATCGACAGCTGAACAAGGCGACAGTTAAGAATAAGTATTCGTTGCCTAGGATTGACGATTTGATGGACCAGTTGAAAGGAGCGGTAATATTTTCGAAGATTGACTTAAGATCTGGTTATCACCAGATTCGAGTCAAGAGGGACGATATACCGAAGACGGCGTTTAGGAGCCGGTATGGACACTATGAGTACCTGGTTATGCCTTTTGGCGTAACTAATGCTCCAGCAGTGTTCATGGATTACATGAACCGGATTTTCCGACCGTTCTTAGATAAGTTTGTTGTTGTGTTTATCGACGACATTCTTATTTATTCCTTTGATCGGGAAGAACATCAGGAACATCTTAGGATTGTGCTTCAAGTGTTAAAGGACCGACAACTTTACGCAAAGTTGTCCAAGTGTGAATTCTGGTTAGAAGAAGTACAATTCTTAGGTCATGTGATTAACCGTGATGGGATAGCTATAGACCCAGCAAAGGTTGAAGCTGTAGTGCAACGGGAAAGCCCTAAGTCGGTGAGTGAAATACAGAGTTTTCTGGGCTTAGTTGGTTATTACCGAAGGTTCATCGAAGGATTCTCGAAAATCGCGTTGCCAATGACGCAGTTAACAAGGAAGGTAATACCCTTTGATTGGACGGATGAATGTGAGAAGAGTTTTCAGGATCTGAAAAGGAGGCTGACTACGTCACCAATATTGACGTTACCGGATTCTTCAGGACAGTTTGACGTGTACTGTGATGCGTCATACCAAGGACTGGGTTGTGTCTTAATGCAAGACCGGAGAGTGGTAGCATATGCGTCGCAACAGCTAAGAACTCATGAGAGAAATTATCCGACTCATGATTTGGAGCTAGCGGCCATAGTGTTTGCTTTAAAGATATGGCGACACTATTTATATGGAGCTAAGTTTATAGTGTATAGTGACCATAAGAGCTTAAGGTATCTATTTGATCAGAAAGAGTTAAATATGAGGCAAAGGAGATGGAAGGAATTCATAAAGGATTATGAATTCGATCTACAATACCATCCAAGAAAAGCGAATGTAGTAACGGATGCGTTAAGTAGGAAATCCTTACACGTATCTGCTATGATGGTGAAAGAACTGGAACTGGTTGAACAGTTTAGAGATTTGAATCTAGGCATGGAATTATCTAGGGATAAGATACACCTAGGAAGAGTCACAGTAACGAGCGACTTTTTGAAGACAATCAAAGAGAAGCAGGAGATTGATCAGTATCTTCAGAGAGTAAAGGAACAAGTGACGGAAGGCAGAACTTCTGAGTTTAGGATGAATCAAGATGGAGTCTTGAGGTATGGTGATAGGATTTGTGTACCGATGGATATAGAACTAAGAAGAATGATCTTAGAGGAAGGGCACAAGAGTAGGTTGAGTTTTCATCCAGGAGCTACCAAGATGTACCAAGACTTAAAGAAAATGTTTTGGTGGCATGGAATGAAGAAAGAGGTAGCCGAGTATGTGTTGGCTTGCTTGGTGTGTCAGAAGGCGAAGATAGAACACCAAAAGCTAGCAGGACTGCTACAATATTTAGATATCCCAGAATGGAAATGGGATGGAATATCTATGGATTTTGTGGTTGGTTTGCCAAGAACTAACAAGAGGCATGATGCCATTTGGGTAATCGTGGATAGGTTAACGACGTGTGCTTACTTCTTACCTATTGGCGAAAATTATACGTTAGAAAAGTTAACCCAAATCTACATCAAGGAACTAGTAAGGTTGCACGGAGTGCCTTCTAGTATTGTTTCAGACAAAGACCCTAGATTTACATCTAGGTTCTGGAAGCAATTAAATGAGGCTTTGGGAACTATGTTAAGGTTGAGTTCTGCTTATCATTCTCAGACGGATGGTCAGTCGGAGCGAATGATTCAATCTTTGGAAGACCTCTTAAGAGCGCGTGTTTTGGAACACACAGGAAGTTGAGAGGAGTTCTTACCATTGATTGAGTTCACCTATAACAATAGTTTTCATTCGAGTATAGGTATGGCACCTTATGAAGCATTGTTTGGCAGAAAATGTAGAACACATTTGTGTTGGTATGAGAATGGAGAAAGTCAAGTGCTAGGACCGGAGGTGGTGCAGCAAATGACGGAACAAATCAAGAGGATACGGGAAAAGATGAAAATCGCACAGGTAGAATTCCAGGAAGGAGACCATGTTTTTCTGATAGTGACTCCGAGAACTGGAATCGGCAGGGCAATAAAATCTAGAAAGCTTACTCCTAGGTTCATTGGACCTTTTCAAATTCTTCTCCGAATTGGTCCTATGGCCTATCACATCGCTTTACCCCCAAACTTATCCAACCTTCATGACGTCTTTCATGTCTCTCAGTTGAGAAAGTACTACCCTGATCCATCACACATCCTAGAACCAGAGTCAATACAATTAAGAGATAACCTTGAGTATGAAGCTCTACCTGTAAGGATCGCGGATAGAAGGATCAAGGAACTCCGAGGTAAACATATTCCGTTGGTCAAGATCATATGGGATGAAGCTATCGGGGATGCTACCTGGGAACGCGAAGAGGACATGCAACAGCAATATCCAGGACTGTTTTAAGAAGGTACGTCGAATTTCGAGACGAAATTCTTTTTTAAGGGGAGTATTAATGTAACACCCCGATTTTCTTAATCTTTTTATTTAACTAGTATTTAAGTAATTGTATTTTACTAGAGGGTCTAGAAATTAAATAAATTATTCTGAGACCATAGTCACGCTCTACGCTATCGTAGGAAGCTATGGTTAAGTTTTGGATCGAAAACTCAGACGGAGCCCGGTCTGGGTTTTTCCTTGACAGTGTGCTTTACTACTATCGAGACATAATTTGGACCCGTGAACGATACAGTTAGTCTTAGAGTCACGTTTCTTATATTTTCGAAAAAGTTCGTCCTGACGTTCGAAAATAAAAATAATATTTTTATATTAGGGCAGACAATCGATCGGGTAGACGATTCGAGTTGTCTTAGGGTTTTTCGAGAACCTTGAGCCAATGATTTTTATACCAGGGCTATGTTAAATCATTTGGGGACTCCTACAAATGTCGTGAAAATTTTCAAATTTATCGAGACGTGAATTGACCAAATTGCCCTTGGCTAGTTTTTACTAATTACCCACTATTACTTCCACCTTTCTTAAGCCTTAAGCCACCCATTTAATACCCCATTTCACCTTTTTCTCCCCCCTCGCCCGCTGGCCCAGCTGCTGCTTCTTCTTCTTCCTTCTTCTTCTTTCTTCTTCCTTCTTCTTCCTCCATTTTCAACTTCAATTTTCTCAAGCTTCCTCAAGCTTTTTCAAGAAAGTTTGTGAAGCAAAGTTGCTCCTCTCATCCTCCTCCATCACCTAGAAGGTATATATTTAATCCTTGAGCTCTCAATCTTTATTTTATCCATTTATTTTCATGAATTTCAATTTCTAGATCTAAACTTCAAAAATCTCTAGAAAATTGTAGAAAAATCATTTTGAGACCAAACCAATTCCTATGAGCTAGTATCATCCCCTACTATCATAATCCAAGAGCTTGTGATGAAATAAAATCTCTAGCCTATTTATCTTTTAAGGGCCGAATGTATGGGTTTTTTGGGGAAAATGGGTTTTTGTTCTTTGTTCTTGATTCCACATGTTGCATCCCTTAATCATGTAATCCAAGTGATTAGGAGGCCAAACCAAACCCTCACCTATTTTTCATGGTGATGGCTGAAACCCTACCTTGTGAGCTTAAGGGGTTTTGGTTCAAATCTTTGATAATTGATCATTGATTATGCATTAGGTATGCTTAAGGATCATTGATCAAAGAGTTGGTAGAATTTCAATATCCCTTGCCTATTTAATTAATTAAGGGCAGTAGCTAATCCTAAAGATTAGGTAGTTTTTGATTTAACTGTTTTGATTTCTGGTTGTGTTTTACTGTATAGAATCTGACAGGACTCGAACGCTCGATCGCGCACTCGATTGACTGCTGCGGAGCCGCATTCGGAATCTCTCGGGAAAATCACTAAGGTGGGGGAAAGAACCACAATATCGTCGGGGAGGCAAGCTTTAAATAATATATATTGATATGCGTAGGGCGACCCAAACCCTACTAGAGCTCATTTGACCGTTAGGTTGATTTTACTGCATATTGAGGTTGTCTGTGCTGTGATTAGATATTTGATATATTAAATGTTATTTATCTGGAAGTTGGTTTTACTGTTGAATATATATTCTGGCTGCTATTGATGTCTGTTGTGACTGCTGATGTCTGAGTAGAACTAGGCAGTGATTTCTGATAAATCGGGTGATGGATGTGTGGTGAGAAAGTCAAGGTTATATACATATGTCGTAGTGCTCAACCTAGTGATATAGTTGATCGGTTGCTGTTGTGATGTGAGTTGATACCCGGTTAAGCCGGATGAACGTTGGTCGTGGTTGTATATAAGTCGTGGTTGAGGCACTAAGTGTTAATCCTAAGATGAGTCAGTGAGATTCATGTTGCATAGTTGTTATTCATCACTGTGTTGGCATACGGGCGATTTCGATCTTACCTGCGAGGAGATGGTCGTACCGATTAGTTTGGCGTAGGGGCGATTTCGATCTTACCTGCGGGGAGGTGGTCGTACCCGTTAGTCGAATTGTAGACGGACGGGCGCATATCTCGACCTAGCCTGCGGGCGGGGGGATATGTCGTTACTGAAAGTTGAGTTCTTAACGAATGGGCGAATGCTCCGACCTAGCCTACGGGCGGGGGAACATGTCGTTACCGTAAGTTGCGTTGTTGACGGGCGAATATTCCGACCTGGCCTGCGGGCAGGGGAATATGTCGTATCCATGAGACGATTTGGGCCTGCGGGCTTTAGACCGAGCCCTACCTTTATGGGGGTGGCATAGTGATGATTGGGACACCTTAATCCGTTGGGGATGTCGCGTCTTGATCGCGTCCATATAGTCGTTAGTTGCATGAGTGTGAAGGACAATAGTTAAGGGAAAAATTATTCGGAAGTCGTTTGGTTGTACCTGTCGTGTTTGTGAGTGTGCTATCTATATAGATTATTTATATCGCTATTTTTCCCATGTATGACATATTATTGTTTCTTATCCCCTGTATTTTTCTATGTTGTATTTCTTGTTCTCGACTGTACGAGAAGACCCTGATGAGGAGTTTCCAGAGGAGATTGACGGAATACCTGTTGAGCCTGATGCCGGCGGGAGAGCCTCGGATCCCAATGCTGGGGAACCTTGAGCGCCAAAAGATGAAGTCGGAGTGCATTTTTGTTCTGATGCTATGTTTTTAGTTTTTATTTATTTCGTACTCTGAAGTATTTTATATTTGGTATCAGTGTTGTAGGCTCTACTGATGGAGCCAATACTATTATGTATATATATTTTATTATGGTATCAGTATGTATTGTATATTTTAATATTTTCGCAAATTTTATACTACTACGCTATTCTATAACTCTAATAATTATAAGTGGGGTCACCAATAGGACCTCCTAGGAAAGGGTTGTCTCAGGTGAATTGAGACTTTAAATTTTTTTTATGAAAACAACTCCTGCTTTCAATAATGAAGAAATAGATATAAAAACTTTCTTGAAGAAAACTTATAGAATTGAAAAAAGATGAAGAGAAATTTGACAAATGGAACTTAGACAAGATGATATAACAATATAACCAATTTTATCATAAACAGTAGTTGTTACAATGAAATTCGTGACATACAATATCAACAAATTAGAATATTGATTGCAAAAATTAAAGAGAAAGGATAAAGAGAATCACACAAGAATTTATCTTTTTCGATCACTACCATTTGCGATCTATATCCAGTCCCCAAGCAACGCTTGAATTTTAATCACAATACTTGGAAAACGTTTTTACAAGCAAGCAACCACAAAATAAGGGTTTCTCACCTTTATCAAAATTACCTTGAGATGCCTCACCCAAGTAATCTTACCTTCTAAGGATTCTTCACATTAGATTTGATTAGATCCCTCACCCAATCAAAATAGCAATACAATAGTAGAAATCAAAATAGAATGTAGCACTCTAGATAGTGCATGAACTACAATGCAATGAAAGCTCTAATGATCTCAATAGAGAATATAGAAAGGTTAATTCAAGGTGGTTTCAGCAGCATATCAGTTCTTTTTAAGTGTTTAATCTCATTCGTAATCAATTTGAAAAACACCCTTTATATAGAAAAGAATTAGGGTTAAGAGGTTCAAAATAATTTTGAATTTTTAAGGAAGTAATCGGTTACTTTTTAGTAACAGTCTTGAAGTATTTGATTACCTCTCGTAGTAATCGATTACTTTAATACCAGAACCTCAAGACCACCAAGAATCCTGAAATTAATGGATTGCTTTTATGGGTAATCGTTTACTTTGCCTTCAATGTGAATTTTTAGAAAAGTAATCCATTACTTTTGGAAGTAATCTATTACTTTATAAAGTAATCTTTTACTTTTACTTAGTAACACATTTGAAGTTCTAAGTACTTGGAAATCAACCCAATTAATCATATATTACTCCTCTATTACTTTAAAACATTTTTGCCACTTTAAAAACTTGTTAAAACACTTTATCAATTGAGCCAACTTAATTACAATATTCAATAAAGAAATCTTACAATAAAATCCTTAAAGGTCTTCATAAATCTTCAAAGTAGGAGTTGTAAGTGATCTTCATCATCAAAACATCTCTTGTGAGTGAACGTAGTCTTGGAAGCGTATTGGAGAATCATCATCTACACATATATAATAATCATGTTTACTTGATTTATTTATTTTATTAAGCCGATAATTTAGTTGATTCTTAGCAAAGTTCTTACTTCAAATTATTTTGTCTATGCATGACATAGAATATTGTAATATGAACATATATATTACATGTTTTTTGTTTTACTCTAAAGTTATCTTTTTAAGTTTATATATTAAGTATTTATAGGGATGTGAATTTTAGTCACAACCTTTATCACCCTTTAAAAGACAGATAGATTTATCTTCATTCTGATACTTAAATATGCTTATTTAAACGATATTTTTATTATCTTTATTAACAACAATTAATATAATAATTCATATATTCTATAGACAAAATAATTGAAAGTGTGATATTTGTTTAAAAGTTATTGAGATGAATTACTAAAAAAAAACAAGAATATAATAAAAAAAATCATTGATCACATAATAAATACACGTTTTATCATATGAAAAAATAAACACTTATATGAATTATATTCCATTTTATAATATTTTCAAATAACTAATTATAAATAATTAATTATGTTTTTAGTAACTTAACAATGTTAAGTCAATGGTTAGTCAACACTTCAAATTTGGGTGGGTGTAATTCATTATCATGTTTGGATTTTGTTGTTATTTTGATAAACTTCAAGGTGGTGTAGTGTAATTTACTCCTCCTTTTATCTTTTCGTTTTGAAATCTCGAGAATTCTTTTATATAAAGAAAACAACATTCTAAATTTATTAACTAGTACTTATTATCTAAGTTTGTCACTATAAAAGTCGATCACTTGGAAATTTAATATCTCATACTTTCTTTCCTTCTTTTCCTTCCTTCCCAATGTGAAATTTGTTGGCACGAGATTTGTAAGATTTGCAATTTAAGCAAGGGGCAAGTTTATTTTGTTGGTAAAGTCATTTTAAGTCAGCTACCCCATGTGAAACTAACCATCAAACATGAGGTTTCAGCTATACATCCATATTTTCAAACTTTTAACTCCCCCATATAAAACATCATTGTGTTGCATACTTCTCTTACACATACTTCTCTTACTACGACACATCACAATTACGGGTAAGACCAACCAACCAGCTTTTTATGACTTTCTATCCTACAAATTTTTTGGTTTAATGATAATGTTTAAAAAGTTTAAATCTAATTTATTTTCAATATGTAACTATCATTTGTTATTATATTTATAAAAAAATATTGTTCTTTTATATTATCAGACTTATCTAATATCTCATAGTAAAATCATATATCATATGCTTAAGTGGAAACCTCTCTCAAAGATAAATTTTTCAGACATAGATATTGCAAGATTAAATCAGGATCTCCTGCTTAAGAAATCTGAGTCCTACTACTCAGACCAACATACATTAGTCAAAACAACTATTTGATTGTTATAACAATTATAGGAACTCTTTTGTATATATGATTATGATTAGATAGAGTTTAATTTTAATTTTTTGGTAAAACTTTATTTTTGATTTATTAACGATATTTAATCATATGTGGACGTAACATGTGACTTTTTTAGAAAATGATTATCAAAATCCATGGAAGCAAATCCCCCAATTATCTATATAAAAAATTGTCTTTTATTATAAAGTTAAAACTTAAAAGCAAGCCCCACAAAAAAAAAACAAAAACAAAACAAAACAAAACTTAAAAGCAGGCCACTTTTACTGGCAAGAGGAAATCACACAACCAAACGCCGCTAGAAAGAAGTCGTACGTTTTTGGTGTTTGATACCAAGGAGGAAAACCCAACAAGCTTAAGTAGCCCAGGTCCCACGCCTCCCAATAGCAAATTTATCGCATCGAAACTCAAAACTCTCAAATCTCAGTGCCTTTCTAGTTAAACCAAAACTCGAACTCCCCAAATCCCAAAATCCGATCATCTTCTAATCCATCCCCATTATTATTTCCCCTTCTTCCTCTCTCTTAACCATATACAAATACCAAGTAAAGATTCATCCAAATACCCAATTAAACTTAAACGTTCTCCACCTGAAATTCCAAACCTTCCCAATTCCCCTCCCCACGTAATTGTCAGATCGAAAACCGAAAGAAAAAAGAAAAAACAATGGCTGTCTCGGATGGTGTCGTGAAGAAAGTGCTCCTCTCCTACACCTACGTAGCCATATGGATCTTCCTTAGCTTCACAGTAATCGTGTACAACAAGTATATCCTTGATCGAAAGATGTACAACTGGCCTTTTCCCATATCCCTTACCATGATCCACATGGGTTTCTGCTCTTCCCTTGCATACCTCCTTGTCCGCGTCTTCAATGTTGTTGAACCTGTCTCCATGTCCGTCGACCTTTATCTCAAATCCGTTGTCCCCATTGGTGCCCTTTACTCTCTCTCCCTTTGGTTCTCCAACTCCGCATACATCTACCTCTCAGTCTCCTTCATCCAGATGCTCAAAGCCTTAATGCCCGTCGCTGTTTACTCCATCGGTGTCTTCTTCAAGAAAGAATCATTCAAGAGCGAGACAATGATCAACATGCTTTCTATTTCCCTTGGGGTTTGTGTTGCTGCTTATGGTGAAGCCAAGTTTGATGTCTGGGGTGTAACCTTACAGCTTTTGGCTGTTGCTTTTGAGGCCACGCGTTTGGTTTTGATTCAGATTTTGTTGAATTCTAAAGGGATTTCACTGAACCCCATTACCTCTCTTTACTATATTGCACCTTGCTGTTTGGTGTTCTTGTCTGTTCCTTGGTTTATCATGGAGTACCCTTTGTTGAGGGACAACTCGAGCTTGCACTTGGACTTTGTTATTTTTGGGACTAACTCTTTTTGTGCTTTTGCTTTGAATCTCGCTGTGTTTTTGCTCGTTGGGAAGACCTCGGCTTTGACTATGAATGTTGCTGGGGTGGTGAAGGATTGGTTGCTCATTGCTTTCTCTTGGTCTGTGATAAAGGATACCGTGACACCAATCAATTTGATTGGTTATGGGCTTGCGTTTTTGGGGGTTGCGTATTATAATCATTCTAAGTTGCAGGCTCTTAAGGCTTCTGAGGCGCAGAAGAAGGCTCAACAGCAGGGAGATGAAGAGGCTGGGAGATTGTTGGAAGAGAGCGAAGGGGATGCAACTGCAAGGAAGAACGAGAACCAGAATTGATTTAACTGCTAATCTCTTTTATTTATGGATACAAATTGCAGAGATTTATTATTTTTTCATTTTATTAGGTACTTATTAATAATTATTATTAATTTTGTTTCCCTTTATGATTCATATTAGCTGGGTATAGTCCACTGTTTGGGGCTGTCATTGACATTTCCCTTTTATTGGTGATTCGTGTTTATGAATGGAGAATAGAATTAATCATTATGGATGTTCCCGTTCACTTCCTTTTGGTGAAAATCGTATAGTTGACTAGCAAAGTTGATGGTTGTTATTGTTATAATCTCTCCGGATTTATATATAAGCAAAAAAAAATTAATTTCACATGTATTAAGAAAATTAGTTATATTAATTTAATTGTCTTGATTTTTTGTGTAAAAAAATAAGTTATAGTTACTAAACTATCATTTTTTGGAATTGTATAATACTCTTGGAAGTTGTTTCTTGGGATTGTATAATGCTCTTGAAAAAATAAAAAGCAATTAACCAAAGGGTATTTTTTAAATATTGACATTAAATAGAATTGATTTTGTTGACTTTTGCTTATATTTAAGTTCAAAAAATTTATATACTTTTTTATTTATATATAGGTCGGGAGAGAGTACCTATTTATTATTTGTTTTTAGTTTATAACTGATGATCGCTTTCATTGATAGTTATCAAAAGTGGTACGGTACAAGAACAAGTACAGGTATGGGTATACAATTTATTTGGATCTGTGGTTGTCACTTGTAGAAGACATTTTTCTTAAAGTGAACCCGGTATGGTAGAACTAATTGGATATCCGTTATGGGCAAGGCTAACGAGAGAGTCCAATAATTATGCTTTCACTACATTTTTTTATCTGTTTTTGGGGATTTTTGTCTATCATTCATATATAGCATTTGCTAATCCTTTGTTTGAATTAACACCTCTCCCCTAAAATGCATGTACTCTTATAAGACAAAACAATCGTGTAGAAATTAATAAGTTTATCGAACTAGTGAAAGAGAGAGTGGAGAGAAACACTTCTATCCGTGATTCTCATTGAATGGAAAAATGAAATTGAAATTACAAGATACTGATCTTAGATCAATATATACTTTACGAATACATAGCTAACTCTCTAACTGAAAGTCTAACTAATTAACTAACTGATTACAACCAACTTGCATAATACACTAGCTGACATAACTAACTTATCGGCTTGGCAGCAGTGAAACTAGTGTCATGAAGTAACTGAACAGCATATTTGCGTTGAGAGAGGTGGATACGTGGATCAGATTTAGCAATCTCTAAACCCAGAAAATATTTCAAGTCACCAAGTACCTTGAGTTTGAAGTGATCTTCAAGCATGGACTGAACTCGAGTTATTATTGACAAGTGACTTCAAACACAAAAGGGGGTGAATTGTGGGTGATATGTGTTTTTGAAAAAACTTTTTGCAATTACGGCGCTTGAAGATAAATGATTGAAATTAGAAGCGCTATAAAGTAAATTGCTTGAATAATAAATTCTAGAAAGTAAATAGCAATAAAATAAATCGCGTAAATTAAATTACAATAAAGTAAATGCGATAAATTAAATTGCAATAAAATAAATGCGATAAATTAAATTGTTGTAAGGTAGAAGACAATAATGAAAGGATAGAGAGAGAGAGAGAGCCGCAGATTTATCCTGGTTCGGCCACTAAATACCCTGTGGCCTATGTCCAGTCCCCAAGGTCAAACACCAAGGGTTTTCACTCAATAACTAGCTTTTAAATCAGGTGCAGCTAGAAACCTTTACAAACCAAGAGCACTCTCCATACAAAATAATGGGATATCACCTCCCTTTGTGCAAGAGCCTCAAGTTCAAGAGATATTGTTTCTCTTTAAAGAAAAAGGGATTCACACCCAAGAACAAGAAGAAGTAGAAGAAGAATGTAGCACTCAAGTAGTGCAGATAAAGATTACAAATTGAAGCTCAAAGTACAATTCAAACTATATGATATGTAAAGCTCTCTATTCAAAAAATAATCAAAAGTGAATGTGTGAGAGTAAGTAATAAAATAAACAGAGTTTCAGAGCGCAATAGGATTCGTGTGTCTTAGAGTTGCCTTGCCATTCCTATTTATAAAAAAACTTTTAAGTTCATAGGAATTAGGTTAAGCCCATTTAAAAAACAAGGCAGTCGCTTCATAATCGATTATGGTATGGCCATAATCGATTATCCCTTGAGAGAAAAAACGCGCTGATTTACTTTCGCAGCATAATCGATTAGGATAATCGATTATGACTTCTCTGATTTGAGTGTAATCGATTATGACATATGCATAATCGATTATGTACATTATCTTTTGAAAACTTAACGGCTATAGTGAAATTTCTATTATTTTTAGTAAAAGCCTTTTAAGTTAACGTAATGTGTGTGTGTGATTGATTTTAAATATGAGAGCTTTAGAACCATTTACAAAGAGATCCTAATAAACTCCGATTACAAGAAATAAAATTCCCATAACCCAGTCTTGAAGCACTTGATCTCCTTGATCTTCTTTTCTGCTTTTTGTATACTTGACTTTCCGGTTCCTTTTGTCAATCATCAAAAAATTAGATTAATCCTGTCAAGGCATATATTCACATTCTCCCCCTTTTTGATGATGACAAACATCTCAAGGAGGGATTTGCTCTAGAGACGAGATAGAGTATTTGAATTTTAAGAAATCAGAGTTAATGCACAGATAAAACACTCTACGCTTTATTTTTTTTAAAAATAGCAACTCCCCCTAAAGCATGCAAACTCTCCCTGAACTATGCAATCATATAACTCTCCCCCTTTTGGCATTATCAAAAAAGCGGGAAAAGTGCAAACAAGAGCAAGGCATATATGCAGGAAAGTTAGAAACAGTCCATAATAAAAAGTCCAAGAAAAAAGAAAAAGAGGAACTAATCCTCCTTAACACCATCATCATCCTCATCTTCATCGCTGCTGCTGATGGATGCATCATTGGCAGGAGTAGGCTGTGGCGGTGCTCGAATGGGGCTATCAATGATGATCTGGGCCTCCGTAAAGCGATGCTCCAAGTTCTCCATCCGAAGAGATAACTGGTTAATACCAGCGGTGTTAGCTCGGACCTCCATAAGAATAGTTTGAAGCATGTCCATCATCTCCGAGGAGGTAGAAGGAGGAGGAGGAGGAGGAGGAGCCTGAGAGGAAGTCCCAGCATCATGAGAAGATGGCCCAGTGGCTGTCCTAGACTTAGCCTGCTTCAAACTCTTGGGCTTTTCACCCACTGATTGTCAGAAAAATGCAGCTGCATCTGATTAAGTGTTCCTTGATTGAACATGGCCTGATATTTTAGTCCATCCAGTTTTACCTCATCAAAAAAATTTACCCGAACATGTTGCATAATACGAGTAATAAGATGAGCATAGGGCAGAGAGCCTCCAGCTCTATTATCATACATATGTTGCATAACTAAACCAGCCCAGTTCACCGATTTTTTATTTTGCAGCAGCCACATCAACACAACATCAATTTTTAATAACTGAGAAAAATTGCTTCTTCTAGGAAATAGCAACCTAGCAATAGTATAATGCAGCAATCTACTTTCTATAGTCATTTGCCCAGCAGTAATCTCTCTATCAGTAGCCTCACTGGGATTTCTCAAAAGTGCTCTAGTGGCGTCAAGCCGAGCAATTCAGAATCCAAGGGTGCAGCAGGACCCTCAGCAGTGACCTTAGTGCCAATGGAAGGCACCCCAACGATCCTCCCAAAATCAGCAGAAGATAAACGAATGGGTTTATGGCATACCTCAGAGATGAGCACATCATCAACTAACCGAAGATTGCAGTAGAAGACTCGTACCAGTTCGGGATAGATGTTCTCTGTAGTGGAGAGAAATTCAGTGAGAAGAGCTTCATCAAGGAGCCCAAGAAATTTGAATCCTTCCCCTCAGAGAAACTCCAAATCCAGAAAGCGGGGTTTTTGAATCTCCCTATTCTGGAAGCTACTGACAAATTCAGCAGATTGACCGGCATTTGAGAAATATTTCTCTACTTGGATTGAGCTCAGCTGCCCGGGATTCACAATGGAGCTTCGTTGGCGTTTGGAAGCCATTTTAAGCTTGCAAGATGAACAAGTGAGAGAACAGAGAAAAGAGGAAGGAAAAAACGGAGTTTGAGCTGAGAGAAATGACCAAAATGAACGTTGCTGACCTTTTAATCGGTTTCATAATCGATTATGTAATTGAGCATAATCGATTATGTCTTACCGTGTTGGCTCCTGATTGGCTCATCCAAGACCCATAATCGACTATTGAGTGCCTCATAATCGATTATTCCTTTAGTGGTAGACTTTTGGCATTCGCGAAATCGATTATGTAATCGATTATATTCTGGGTCTTTGAATAATCGATTATCTAACCGGTTATTTGAGATTGTGGAGATGAATATATAATCGATTTTCTCTTCTGGGTTGATATAATCGATTATGCAATCGATTCTCCTTCCTTGTTCTTTCATTTATAATCGATTAGCCTAATCGATTATGGTTCGTCTGACTTTTGTTCTTTTTCTCCCCCTTTCAATTGTAATCGATTACTATAATCGATTCCTGGTCCTCTGACTTGTGAATAATCGATTATGCCTATGCTATAATCGATTATGGCTAAAGAAATTTGAATTTTAGCACATAGAGCATGTATCCTGTTTACACACTTCAACACACAAGTTAGGGATAACAAGGGGAAAAATATTATGATGCACATAAGATATTTCATTCAATGCATGATTCATTAAGAATACCTAATTCCGTTCTTATGAAGAAGAAATTTTCTTTAGGCAATGGTTTAGTAAAAATATCTGCGAGTTGCTTAGATGTTTCCACAAACTCAATCATGCAATCACCTTTTTGTACATGATCTCTTATGAAGTGATGCCTAATTTCAATGTGTTTGGTTCGAGAGTGATAAACCGGATTTTTAGTGAGGTTTATGGCACTTGTGTTGTCATATTTAATTGGAACAGTTCTAAGATTTATTCCATAGTCATTTAACTGTTGCTTCATCCAAATCATTTTTGCACAACAACTACCTGCCGCTACGTATTCCGCTTCGACAGTGGACAAAGCCACACTGGCTTGCTTCTTACTATGCCAAGAAACTAATGCGTTTCCTAACAAGTGACAAGTCCCACTGGTGCTTTTTTGATCCATTTTGCATCCCGCAAAATCTGAATCCGAGTACCCAATTAAAGTGCAATCAGTACCTTTAGGGTACCGTAAACCCATATTTTGTGTGCCAATGAGATATCTCATAATGCGTTTTACCGTTGTGAGATGTGATTCCTTAGGGTTAGATTGAAAACGTGCACACATGCAAACACTAAACATTATATCGAGGCGACTTGCTGTAAGATAAAGAAGTGAACGTATCATACCTCTATACTTACTTACTTCAACCGACTTACTTTCCTCATCTTTATCAAGGTAGCAAGAGGTGCTCATTGGTGTGGATATTTCTTTGGCATTGTTCATTCCAAATTTCTTGAGTAGCTCCTTGCAATATTTTGCTTGATTTATGAATATTCCTTCGTTTGATTGCTTGATTTGAAGCCCAAGGAAGTAGTTGAGCTCGCCCATCATTGACATTTCAAACTCATTTTGCATTATGTTAGAAAAGTCTTTACACAAAGATTCATTAGTTGCACCAAATATAATATCGTCCACATAAATTTGAACAAGTAAAATGTCATGCTTTTTATTTTTGATAAAAAGGGTGGTGTCCACTTTTCCTCTTTCAAAATCATTTTCAAGTAAAAACTTGCTTAGACGATCATACCAAGCTCTAGGAGCGTGTTTCAAACCATATAGAGCCTTTTTTAATTTGAAGACATGATTAGGAAATTCGAAATTTGAAAAACCAGGGGGTTGGTCCACATAGACTTCTTCTTGAATATAACCATTAAGAAAAGCACTTTTTACATCCATTTGAAAAAGTTTGAAATCCATAATGCATGCAAATGCAAGAAGCATGCGGATGGCTTCTAATCTAGCCACTGGAGCATAGGTTTCATCGAAATCTATGCCCTCTTGTTGATTATATCCTTTAGCGACAAGCCTAGCTTTATTCCTAACAATTATACCGTTTTCATCAAGCTTGTTACGAAAGACCCATTTAGTCCCAATGACTAACTGATCCTTAGGTTTGGGAACAAGTTCCCAAACATTGTTTCTTTCAAATTGGTTCAACTCTTCTTGCATGGCAAGAGTCCAATGTTCATCAATGATAGCATCATCAATATCTTTAGGTTCAATTTGAGATACGAAAGCCATGTAATGACATGCATGTTTAAGAGAGTTTCGAGTTGTTACCCCTTTTGAAATATCACCTATTATGTTGTCAAGAGGATGGTGTCTTGATGTTCTCCATTCTCTTGGAAGATTTGAGTGAGGTGAATCATCGATACTAAGAGGTTGTTGATCTTCATCCTTTTTCTCTTGACTTATTTGTTCCTCAAGGTGGTTATTTCCCAAAAGTTCTGCAAGATCATCAACACTTTCTTCTACCATAGATTTTGGGTTAGTCTCATCAAAAGAAACATGCACAGATTCTTCTATGGTCATAGTTCTTTTATTATAAATTCTAAAAGATTTACTAGAAACTGAGTATCCAAGAAAGATACCTTCGTCAGCTTTAGCATCGAATTTGCCAAGGTTATCTTTACCAGTATTTAAAACAAAGCATTTACATCCGAATACGTGAAGGTGAGAGATGTTGGGCTTCCTTCCCTTGTAAATTTCATAGGGCGTTAGTTTTAGAATAGGTCTTATAAGGACTCTATTCATGACATAGCATGCGGTACTTACCGCGTCTGCCCAGAAATACTTGGGAAGGTTGGTCTCATTGAGCATCGTCCTTGCTAGCTCTTCAAGAGACCGATTTTTCCTTTCCACCACTCCATTTTGTTGTGGAGTTCTTGGTGCGGAAAAATTATGCTCAATTCCATTTTCAGTACAAAAGGCCTCAAATGCCTCATTTTGGAACTCACCACCATGATCACTTCAGATAGATACAATGTTTAAACCTTTTTCATTTTGAATAACCTTAGCAAGTTTCCGAAAGGCAGCAAAAGCGTCATTTTTATGAGAAATAAACAATGTCCATGTATAGCGAGAGTAGTCATCCACAATAACAAGCGCATAGTAATTACCACGAAAGCTCATAGTTCTAGATGGACCAAACAAGTCCATATGTAAAAGCTGTAAAGGCCGATTTGTTGAAACAACGTTTTTAGATTTGAAAGAGGCCTTTACTTGTTTTCCTTTTTGACAAGCGTCACACAACTTATCCTTTTCAAAACGAATCTTTGGTAGACCAATTACTAAGTCCTTGCGAACCAACTTATTTAGATGATCCATGTGAATGTGAGCTATTCTCCTATGCCATAACCATGTTTCATCCTCTTTGCTAATAAGACAACATGCATCATTTGAAGGTAATTCATCCAAGTTAACCATGTAGATATTTCCAATTCTTTGTCCAATTAATTTAGTTTGTTTGTTATGAGAATCCATGACCATACATTTAGACGAATTGAACACTACCTCAAAACCTTTATCACAGAGTTGGCTTATACTTAGTAAATTATGTTTTAGGCCGTCGACATACAAAACATTTTCTATGATGGGATTAGGACTTCTACCAATAGTACCAATACCAAGAATTCTACCTTTATTGTTGTCACCATAGAAAACATAGCCACCCTTTTTGGATGATATAGAGGAGAACTTGTTTTTGTCTCCCGTCATGTGCTTTGAACAACCACTGTCAAGATACCAATTAGAGTTCTTGGCCTTCAAGCACACCTACAACACAGAATCAAGTTTTAACCTTTGGTACCCAAATCATTTTGGGTCCTTGAGTAGTTAGCTTTGGGTAATACGCCCTTTGGAACCCATGTCTTTATGCGATTCACTTCTTTATTTTTCCTAACATTGCAAATAGAAGCAGTGTGTCCTTTCCTACCACAGTGAAAACATTTGACAAAGGGGCTACTTGATGTGTTGTTTGGACAAAAGAACTTTTTGAAAGATTTTTCATGAATTTTCGGGCGAAAGCCCAAACCAGCTTTGTCATAAGTACCTTTTTGATTTCCTAAAAGAACATTTAGATTAGCTCTTCCCATAGTAAATTTTGCAAGCGTGTTGTATAAATCCTCGATTTCATTTTTCAAAACGCTGCATTCATCACACTTAAAAACTTCATTCTTTTTGTTTTCACAAGAAGTGCATGGGGAGGTTTCGATTGGAACGACTTGTTTTTCTTTAAGAGCTTCCATTTCGTTGTTCAAAATACTTATTTTTGTTTCAAAAAAAGAAATGTTTTTCTTAAATGAAAAAATGCTTTTGCGCAGTCTAACATTATCATCATTTAAATCCTCACAGGCAATAAGTAAATCATCATAAGTTAAATCAGTTTCAAGCTCAAAATTGTTTACCTCATCTTCCTCATGGTTGGCCATGAGACATAAATTTGCTTCTTCATTATCTGATTCGTCGGAGGAATCCATGTCGTTCTCATCCCACGCAATATAAGCTCTTGTTGCTTTTCTATCCTTCTGTGGCCTTTTATCTGATTTTTCATGTTTCTTTTGGCCTTGAGGACAGTCGGGTTTAATATGACCCTTTTTGCCACAGTTGTAGCATGTTGGATTGAAGGAAGTTCCTTCCCCCTCATTTTTCTTTTGAGGATTGAAGAATTGTTTTGCCTTGCCTTTCTGTCTCATGAATTTTTTGAACCTTCGAACCATTAGGCTCATATTTTCCTCGCTTTCATCGAGGCTATCACATTCATCAAGGTCGTTTTCTTCTTCTGTTTTATTGATACTTGCTTTGAGATCAATACTTTTCTTTTTCTTATCGGTTTCCTCATTCTCAATGAGTCGATTTAGTTCGAGCTCATGTTCCTGCAATTTTCCAAACAGAGTTGCCAAAGACATAGAAGATAGATCTCTAGATTCAGATATAGCTGTAACTTTAGGTTGCCAACTTCTATTTAAACATCTAAGAACCTTATTAATTAAATCTTCATTATTGAAGGACTTCCCAAGAGCTCTAAGATGATTAATTATATGGGTAAATCGTTTTTGCATATCATGTATGCTTTCACCCTGTTTCATCCTAAATAGCTCATGCTCATGGGTTAATGTGTTCATTCGAGCCCTTTTGACCTCGGTAGTACCTTCATGGGTCAATTGAAGGGTGTCCCACATTTCCTTGGCGGTCTTACAATTTGAGACCCTATAGAACTCATCGTAGCTTAGAGCTGCAGTGATGATGTTCCCAGCTTTCAAATTATATTGGACCTTTTTCTTTTCCTCGTCAGTCCAAAGATTTCTTGGTTTATTCACCACTGCATCATTAACTGAATGAGTGGGAACAAATGGACCATTTTCCACAGCGTCCCAAACATCGAGGTCTACTGCCTCAAGAAAGATTTGCATCCTTTCCTTCCAATAACCATACCCTTTACCATTGAACAATGGGGGTCTGTTTGTGGAATTGCCCTCATTTTTAAAACCGTTTGAAGTCATGTTACCTCTTGAAGCGATTTAGCCCTTTAGACAAGAGTTAAGCTCTGATACCACTTGTTGACAAGTGACTTCAAACACAAGAGGGGGATGAATTGTGGGTGATATGTGTTTTTGAAAAAACTTTTTGCAATTACGACGCTTGAAGATAAATGACTGAAATTAGAAGCGCTATAAAGTAAATTGCTTGAATAATAAATTCTAGAAAGTAAATAGCAATAAAATAAATCGCGTAAATTAAATTGCAATAAAGTAAATGCGATAAATTAAATTGCAATAAAATAAATGCGATAAATTAAATTGTTGTAAGGTAGAAGACAATAATGAAAGGATGGAGAGAGAGAGAGAGCCGCAGATTTATCCTGGTTCGGCCACTAAATTCCCTGTGGCCTACGTCCAGTCCCCAAGGTCAAACACCAAGGGTTTTCACTCAATAACTAGCTTTTAAATCAGGTGCAGCTAGAAACCTTTACAAACCAAGAGCACTCTCCACACAAAATAATGGGATATCACCTCCCTTTGTGCAAGAGCCTCAAGTGCAAGAGCTATGGTTTCTCTTTAAAGAAAAAGGGATTCACACCCAAGAACAAGAAGAAGTAGAAGAAGAATGTAGCACTCAAGTAGTGCAGATAAAGATTACAAATTGAAGCTCAAAGTACAATTCAAACTATATGATATGTAAAGCTCTTTATTCAAAAAATAATCAAAAGTGAATGTGTGAGAGTAAGTAATAAAATAAACAGAGTTTCAGAGCGCAATAGGATTCGTGTGCCTTAGAGTTGCCTTGGCATTCCTATTTATAGAAAAACTTTTAAGTCCATAGGAATTAGGTTAAGCCCATTTAAAAAACAAGGCAGTCGCTTCATAATCGATTATGGTATGGCCATAATCGATTATCCCTTGAGAGAAAAAACGCGCTGATTTACTTTCGCAGCATAATCGATTAGGATAATCGATTATGACTTCTCTGATTTGAGTGTAATCGATTATGACATATGCATAATCGATTATGTACATTATCTTTTGAAAACTTAACGGCTATAATGAAATTTCTATTATTTTTAGTAAAAGCCTTTTAAGTTAACGTAATGTGTGTGTGTGTGATTGATTTTAAATATGAGAGCTTTAGAACCATTTACAAAAAGATCCTAATAAACACCGATTACAAGAAATAAAATTCCCATAACCCAGTCTTGAAGCACTTGATCTCCTTGATCTTCTTTTCTGCTTTTTGTATACTTGACTTTCCGGTTCCTTTTGTCAATCATCAAAAAACTAGATTAATCCTGTCAAGGCATATATTCACAGTTATCTCAGCAGAGTTAGGGCCCGTCACAAGGATGGCATCCACGTATACTAAGATGATCACCAAGGTTGAACCGGAACCCATCAAGAACAGGGAGTGGTCTGCTAAGAATTTGGAGAAGCCAAGTTGAACTAAGGTGGAGTTGAACTTGTGAAACCACTGCCGCGAGGCTTGGCCAAGGCCATAAAAAGACTTAGTTAGCTTACACACCATGTTCTCCCCTTGAGGGGGGTACCCTTTTGGAATCTGCATGTATACTTAGTCAAATCTTCATTTAGAAAAGCGTTGTTAATATCCAGCTGAAGAAACTTCCATTATCTTTGAGCAGCTAAGGAGAATTCATGCAGTGGTCAACTTTGCTACTGTGAAAAGGTGCCCACAAAATCAATTCTGGCCTGCTGTGTGAACCCCTGAGCTACCAACTGTGCCTTATAACGATCAACAGTGCCATCTGCAGTGTATTTGACCTTGTGCAACCATCTACACTGAATTGTTTTCGTGCCTGCTGGTAAAGGCTGAATGGACCAAGTGTTGTTGAGTTCTAATGCTGTAATCTCCTCTGCCATTACCTGTTGCCATTGAGGAAACTTGATGGCTTGATGAAAGTATTGGGGCTCAAAAATTTGAGATACTTGCATGATGTATGCTAGGTAAGGTTTGGAGACTTTGTTGTAGGTCATGTAGTCTTGTATGGGGTAGGTCACATTGCATTGGTAATGTTGGAGGTAGATTGGTGCATGAGTGACTCGGTTAGATCTTCTAAGAGGCCCTAGTTGGGCAAGGGATGGCTTGGGTGTGTCTTGGGGTTGATATGGGTTAATTGTTTCGGGTAAGGGATCTGTTTGAGTAGGGTTAGCTAAGGGTGGTGATGGAGGTGCCACATGGTTGGTCTTGGTTGTACAGTTATCCAGCAGGGGTATGGGAATAATTGTAACAGGGAAGATGTCAACAGCTGGTAAGGGGCTAGGTGAGTGATGGAAGGGAAAGATATCTTCTCTGAAGGAAACATCACGAGAGGTGATGAACTCGTTTAATTGTGGATCAAACAGTTTATAGCCTTTGACACCAGAGGGTAACCCACGAATATGCAAGGAGTAGCCCTGGGGTCAAATTTGGACCTTATAGCAGCAATGGTAGATGCATAACTCAAGCAACCGAAGGTTCTAAAGGCTGAATAATCAGGTGCAGTCTGATACAGCAACTCAAAAGGAGTACATCCATGGAGATTAATGGATGGTGTCCTGTTTATGATGTAGGTAGCTATTGAGATGCATTCTCCCCAAAAGTGGATAGGAACTTTGGATTGGAAGAACAATGCTCGAGCAACATTGAGCAAATGTTGGTGCTTCCTATCCACCACAGAATTTTGTTATGGTCTATGTGGACATGAGAGTTGATGGATGGTACCATTACTCTGAAGATGCTTGGACAGATCCAGTTCCTTGGCATTGTTAGTGTGAATGGCTTTGATGGTTTTACCAAATTGGGTGAAGGCAAACTTGAAAAAGGGCTTGATCAATGTAGTGGGTTCAGATTTATATTGCATGAGGTGTATCCAAGTAAAACGGGTGCAGTCATCAACAAAAGTGATCAAATAGGATTTTCCATCATAGGTGGGGTGTTTGAAAGGTCCCCGTGTATCACAATGTATTAAATCAAATAGATGTTCAATAAAATTGTTATCAGCTATGAATGGAAATCTGTGAAGCTTGGATAAAGGACAAACAGTGCATATATTGGAATTAAAATCAGAAGACACTGTAAAAGGAACTTTATTTCCAAGAAGTAGAACCTTATCAGACAAGTGACCAAACCTATTATGCCATAGTTGAGCATTATTGTGCCTAACGTCATTACACTTATTTATTGAAACTGGAAAAGAATGACATGCAACACCAAGTTGATAGGTGTAAAGGCCCTGAGTAACTTTACCTTTGCCAGTCACCTTCTGGTTGTGTGTGTCCTGAAGCAGGAATGTATCATTAATAAATGATAATGAACATGAAGAATGTCTTAACAAAGAACTGACAGAGATGATGTTAAAATAAAAATCAGGTATGAATAGGACATCTTCAAGTACAAGATTGGAATGTAAATGTACATTTACTTTGGCTCTAACAAAAACTTTGGTATTGTTTGGCAATAAGACAAATTTCTTAGACAAGGTAGTGTGTGAGTTAAACATGTCCAAAGAATTGCAGATATGGGAGGAAGCTCCTGAGTCTGTTATCCAAGTACTTCTATTAGATATATGTGAAGCATCATTCAAAGAAAAACTCATACCAATATCCATTTGATCAAAGTCATGCACGGGCATCTTGTACATTTGTGCCTGAAGGTATGCAATCATCTGCTGGTATTGATTGTGATCCATCTCCAAAGCAGCTACAGAGTGAACATCAGTGACTTGATTCACATGAGGGGATTGAAAACCCTTGCCTTTCTTGTAACCGAGAGGTATCCATGGAGTTTAAAACACTTGTCCTTAGTGTGTCCAAGAACATCACAATGAGCACAAAGCGGGGGATCTTTGTCTTTCTTGGGCAATTTTTGTTTATCCCCTTGGACTGACTGAAAAGCATAAGCAAGAAAAGGATTTGGGAACCATTACCTAGACCAATTTCCTTTTGCTTTTCTTCTTGAATGACCAAAGAGAACATCCGATTGATAGAGGATAGGAGATCCATAAGGAGGATCTGACCCCTAACCTGACAGAACTGCTCATTGAGACCCATGAGCAAGGTGAGCACATATTCATTGTGCAAGTAATCTATGAGAACTTGAGATCCACCATAAACACAATGATCTTCAGGGAAATATTCACTTAATTCTTCCCAAATTGCTTTGATCCTGGTGTAGTATTGATTCACCGTGAGGGTTCCTTATGAGCAATTCAATAGATCATGTTTCAATTGGAAAATACGCGGTCCATTGTTCTGTTGGGATCACTCAAGAAGATCACGCCAGATTGCAGAAAGCAGTAGGAGAATAAATCACATGTGTTCAATTTATCTTCCATAGTTGATGAACAATTGAAGAAAGAGAACATAGATGCGAAGATCTTGAAGAAACGTGTTTCAAGGAGAGATGCGAAAAACAAAGATGAGAAATTATCCCGATACCATATTGAACTAGTGAAAGAGAGAGTGGAGAGAAACACTTCTATCTGTGATTCTCATTGAATGGAAAAATTAAATTGAAATTAGAAGATACTCATCTTCGATCAATTTATAATTTATGAATACATAACTAACTCTCTAACTGAAAGTCTAACTAAACTATAACTGATTGCAACCAACTTGCATAATACACTAGCTAGCATAACTAACTTATCATTGCCTCAATAAAGTTGATCCCCTATTCTACATTGCGTACCTTCTGGCCTTCAAATTGTATTATGTATGATCGATCATCACTTTTTTACTACAGCTTACATTGTTTCCTGTAAAAAAAGTTGTCATCTTTCATATTTAAATCTGTCCCCCTCCCCTGGGGAAAAAGAAAGAATAAAAGAGGATGAACCAAAGAAACTATTAGGTTGCAGTTTCATTTTCCCTTATACATTTATGCATGAATATTTGGACTTCGTCTATTTTTGCGAACCAGAAATATAGTCGTTTTCTTTGTCTATTTTTTGTTTCTGTTTCTTTGGATTTTTCAGTTTCCACTACTTTGCTATCACTGCACCAGCATATACTAAGCACTAACCGTTCATGAGACTAGTGAACACGTCTAAATCTAATTTATTTCATCACGAATTTTTAATAACCACTTTTGGTTAGTGTTTCTGGGTGGATTTTGATAAGATTAAAAGAGAGTGAGATTGTGAGGTATGTACGCCCAATAAGACCTACATTGTAACATCTCATTTTCTCAATATGAGTTTAAGTTATGATTTAAGTATGTTTAAGTGTTTGGATGTGATCTTTATGATATAATAGAGCTTTGGTCCAAAATTGGGTGGATTTGGCCTTAGAACTAGTTCAGAACGGGAAGAAACGTGAAAGAATGGGTCAGAATTAGGACAGCACGGTTAAACGTTGGATGACCCAATGCTCAAGCGTGGAAATCAACGCTCAACCATGGGGAATGTTGACGTCAGAGCGTGGATAGTACGTGCGTGGGAGGACACGTGTCAGTATGCATGCGTGCATGTCAGAATGGGCGGTGCCTTAGCAACGAGAAAACATTCCACGCTCAAGCGTGGGAGACTGAACGCTCAAGTATTCTCAGACTGCCAGGATGTTTATAAATTCATGCCATTGTGTAGAGGAGAGTTATCGAAGTCTTTGATCCGGTTCTGATCAATTCATTCATCTGATTCCAATTCCGATCGTGTTTTTGAATTCATCTCAACTTCTACTTCAATTCTTGAGATGACCCTCCTCCTTAAAAGGATGATGCCATTAGTCCCAAGCTTATATTATTAACTATGCCTAACTATATTAAAGCGATAGCATGGTATTCAAACAGCATCGTGGAAACGAGTGCATTAAAACATACAATCATACGGAAAGCATAGAAGACCACATCAGAGTAAAGCGCGAATAAAACAACTATACATAACCGCACATAAGCGTTGCCCCATCAGTGGGGCAATGTACATAGATATACAAACTGACTGTACAGAAACCGAAAGATACATCAAAACAAAAGAGGAAAAAGCCCTTAGAGCTCGCCAGCACTTCCCAGCCCACACTCAAAATAGATCCAAAAACCTCGCCACTTAGCCTTAGAGATGCACTGGCAAGCCCTCACCATCAGTGATGAGGATGCCCTAAACTACCCTGTCCCTCTCCATGAGTACGCCTATAAACCCACGTAGGCTCGTACTCGGAAGAGGAACTCAACACAACAATGTGACATCTCCTATACGTCCTTAGGTACTGCTCAGTACGCCTTCTCTACCCTCTGTAGACGAAGCCTCGCCTACTGGATACCACGGATGACTGTGACCCTGCCCACCGATAGTCCTGCTCTCTCTGCCTCGGTGGGTGCTAGATCCTCTGAAAAGGAAGAAACTGCACAACTCTGAACAGCCCTATGAGATCCTCCACATGCGATGCCCTCCTTTGAAAAGTATGCTGACCGGTCCTGTGTAGACCGTCAAGTAGGTAGAGGAGTCCACGCGTCACCCTCTCTCGTCATGGTAGACGATCTCGATCAGCCCCAACACCGGTATCCTCGATACTAACATGATAAAAGGGTGTACCCTCGGGTCCATCAGCTGGCTCCTCGTCTTCATGCGAACCAAAAATGGAACAGATATACAAGAAAATGTAGGGAGATAAGAAATACAGCATACGCAAAGTTGGAATAACAATAGCAGTGCAGTAAACAACATCATGTAGCAAATAGCAGTATAGCATGTATAATAGTTACTGCACACAACCAAGCATCTCCCTAGACAACACATGCAACAAGAATTCATCTCCATGAGTCTCACTCTCAGATCAATCCTCTAAATCGGGATACTAATTCCATGCAGTATGTCAGCCGAAAGCTCACAAAATTGGTTCCACACCTAAATGGTTCCACAGCCAAACAAGCCCACATCGGAACAGGTTTTGTGTCGGAACGGAGTTAGTTTGTCCAAGAAACCGAACCGCTCTCCGTGACAAATAAGAGTGCTTTCCCCTTCCATACCGGAACCAGGGTGTCTTGGTTGCCTCAGAAGGTTAGCCTGGAATGTGAAAAGCTCAGGGATTAGTCGAGCAAACCAAACTGGATCGGGCACCACGACAGGATAGGAGCTACCTCATCCATCACTATAAACTATTCCCGAGACCGACAACATCCCCAAGTTCACTCACTTAACTGCCCCTTCTACTTTCTGTACCCGTACTCAGGTACAATTAACCTCGTATGACGTTAACAACCCATACTACCTATCATACGGTCAAATAAGGAAGGTAAAGACTCGAAGAACCATGAAGAACACGTGTTAAGGGTTCGAGTTTACCTTTGGCGAATCAAGAAACCAATCCGTTAAAGTCGTAGATAACTCAGCTGTGATCACGACCGTGTAGCCGGAACCTCGATCCAAAGCTCCGAAGCTCTTCAAGATTTCTCTCTCTAAGGCACAGTCCCCTTCTCTCTCTAGTTGCAGAGTATTCTAGAAAACTTAGTTATTTTCGTGCAAATGAGGGAGAGAAAGGAAAACCCTTAAGATGTCCTGCTGAGAATGCTAAAGCGTGGACCATCCGCACGCTTGAGCATGGGGATCCCTACACGCTTGAGCGTGGAGCCTCGTCCACTCCGCCTTCACCCTGGCCCGACACGTGTAGCACACGCGTCAAAAAGCACACCAACTGGCAAACGCACTCAGCATGCTTAAGCGTGCACAAGGCCAACGCCTGAGCGCTGGCACGCTAGAGCGTGCTCCCTTCCCACGCTTGAGCGTGCTACTCAACTGGGAAGAGCTTTCCAAACTCCTAACTTCCCCAGTTTCTCGTTGAACCTCTTAAGCACTTTCAACCTTGTTCAAGCCTACTCCTAAGCTTCTTCACACAAGCATCCAAAGCCCTAATCGAAATCAACCAATTCAATTAGAGTCACAGAAAATCGGGATGTTACATTACCACCCACCTTACAGAAAATTTCGTCCCCGAAATTTCCGTCGCATACCAGAGAATAGATAAGGATGACTCTGGCGCATCTCAGCTTCACACTCCCACGTCGAATCTTTTGTTAATGGGTCCCACTCTACTCTGACTAACGAAATGTGCTTGCCGCGTAGTTCCTTGATCCTTCTATCCACTAACCGTACCGGTAAAGCCTCGAACTCCAGGTTCTCTTTAAGTTGGATTGATTCGGGCTCTAACACATGTGATGGATCACAGTGGTACTTTTTGAGTTGAGAGACGTGAAAGACGTCATGGAGATTTGACAGATTTTGGGGTAAAGCTACCTGATAGGCTACAGGAGCGATTCGTCGAAGAATCTGAAACAGTCCTTTGATTTAGATGTTAGCTTTCTGGATTTGATTGCCCTGCCCACTCTAGCTCTTAGGGTAACTCTCATGAAGATATGGTTGCCCTCTTGAAATTCTAAGGTCTTCTCCTCTTATCGGCATAGCTTTTCTGCCTATCCCTTACGGTCTTCATCTTTTCCCGTATCTTACGGACTTGTTCTGTCGTTTGCTATACCAACTTCGGACCTAACAGCTAACTTTTCCCAGCCTCAAACCAGCACAACGAAGTCTTGCACCTTCGTCCATACAGTGCCTCGTACGGCGCCATGGCCATACTTGAATGGAAACTATTATTATAAGTAATCTCGATCAATGGAAGGAACTCGTCCCAACTTTCTGTGTTCTCCAACACATACGCTCTTAAGAGATCCTCCAATGACTAAATTGTGCATTCAAATTTACCATCTGTTAGAGGATGATAAGCAGAACTCATACTTAACCTAGTTCCCATTCCACTGTGTAAACTTCTCCAAAACCTTGGATCATGATCCGAAATGATGCTTGAAGGTACCCCATGCAGCCTCACGACGTCCTTGGTGGAAATCTGAGTCAATCGCTCCAGAGAGTAACTCTTGTTGATAGGTAAGAAGTAAGCACACTTCGTCAACTTGTCAATGATTACCCAGACTGCATCACACCTTTTCTAAGTCCTCAGCAACCCAGAAACAAAGTCCATGGCAATGCTATCCCACTTACATTCTGGGACATCCAGCGATTGCATGAACCCTGCTAGCTCCGGGGTTCAATCTTCGCTTTTTGACACACCAAGCAGGTTAGGACATACGCCGCTACCTCTTTCTTCATCCCTGGCCACCAGAACAACTTATTCAGGTCCTAATACATCTTGGTAGCCCTCGGGTGAAAACTCAGCTTACTTTTGTGTGCTTCGAACAAGATCATATTTTTAACCTCGCTATCCATTGGCACACAAATCCGATCACCAAACCTAAGCAGACCATCAGTACCTCTTCTGAAATCCGAAGTCTTACCTTCCTCTATTAACCGGTTTACACTCTCGAGGTACTTATCCTCGGCTTGCTTCTTCCATAAAAGATTCAGGAAATCGCTAGTTACTCTAACCATCCCAAGATTCAACTTATCCTCGACGATTTCCGCTTCTAGATTCAGATCCCTAAACGACTCTAACATCTTTAGCTCTTTTGCCATCATGGCAGATACGTGTAGGGATTTCCTACTGAGCGCATCCGCAACTACATTCGCCTTACCTGGATGGTATTGTAGATCAAATTCATAGTCCTCTATGAATTCCATCCATCTCTGCTGCCTCATGCTCAACTCTCTCTGGTCAAACAGATACTTCAGGCTCTTATGGTCGCTAAACACAATGAATTTCGCACCATAAAGATAGTGTCTCCTTATCTTCAATGCAAACACTATCGCAGCCAATTCCAGATCATGCGTTGGGTAGTTCCGCTCATGTACTCTTAACTGCCTGGAGGCATACGCCACCACTTTTCTTTCTTGCATGAGCACACATCCCAAGCCTTGATAAGATGCATCACAGTATACATCAAATCTTCCTAAAGGATCTGGTAGCACCAACATTGGTGACGTGGTCAGTCTTCTCTTCAGCTCCTGGAAACCTTGCTCGTAAGCCTCTGACCACTCGAACGCCTTCCCTTTTCTCGTCAACTGCGTCATAGGTAACGCAATCTTAGAGAATCCTTCGATGAACCACCGATAGTAGCCCACTAAACCAAGAAAACTTCCCACCTCGCTTAGACTTAAGGCTTTCCCAACTCACTACTGCCTCGGATCCTTACAAATCACATGGCCTAGAAACTGAACTTCCTCTAGCCAAAACTCGCACTTTGACAGTTTAGCATACAACTGCCGGTCCTTTAGCACTTGTAACACTGCCCTTAAATGCTCTTGGTGTTCCTCTCTAATCGAAGAGTACACAAGGATGTCGTCGATGAAAACAACAACAAACTAGTCAAGGAACGATCGGAAGATCCTGTTCATATAATCCATGAACACAGCTATAGCATTAGTCACGCCGAAAGGCATAACTAAATACTCGTGGTGACCAAATCGATTCCGAAAAGCAGTCTTTGACACATCCTCCTTCTTAACCCAAATCTGATTGTATCCAGATCGCAGATCGATCTTAGAAAACACAACTCCTCCTTTCAGCTGATCCATCAAATTATCTATCTGTGGTAACGGATACTTGTTCTTTATCGCCACTTTGTTCAGCTGACGATAGTCTATGCACAGTCTCGAACTCCCGTCTTTCTTCTTCACAAACAGCACTGGCGTTCCCCACGAAGATGCACTAGGTCTGATGAACTCTTTGCCTAGCATCTCGTCCAACTGTTTCTTTAGCTCCGTCAGCTCGAATGGAGACATCTGATAAGACGCCATTGAAATAGGCCCAGTCCCCGAAATTAGGTCTATAGCAAACTCCACCTCCCTCTCCGATGGCAGCCCGGGAACATCATCGGGAAACACTTCCGGAAAGTCTCGCACGATAGGTAAAGCTATGACACTAGGAGTCTCCTTAGCTTCCAAAGAGAACAACACCACATAGTCATCCGATCGTCCACCTGTCGGAATACTCTCATCGGCAGGCATCAACCCAGATTTCTTTGAGAAATGGAGAGTTTAGTTTGAACAATCTAACATAACATGGTTGGCCGAAAGCCAATCCATGCCTAGGATGACATCTATCTGTTGCATAAGCAAACAAATAAGATTAACAAGGAAAGTTCGGTTCTCTATGATGATGGACATTTAAGGCATACATATAGAGTGGTCAAAGATTCACCCGTAGGGGTAGAAACAGTAAGCTCGTATAGCAATAAAGAAACAGGTAGCCCTAGATGATCCATACACTCTATAGAAATAAAAGAATGCGTAGCCCCCGAATCAAATAAAACAGACAGAAGCTTACCAGAGACTAGGCATTCACCTTGTATCAAATCAAGGCATCGAGAGGCTTCAGAATCCCTCACGGCAAACACTCTTCCAGTTGTTTGTGGCCTACTCTGCTGACTTGCTACAGTTGATCTTGCTCAGCCACTGTGAGCTCTCCCACTTGGCAAACTGGGCTCTTCTGCTAACCCCTGGTTTGCAATCTGAGGCATAGTGACTCATATGATTGCAGTTGAAGCACCTTATGTGCTGGGTCCTTGGGCAGTTCTTGACTAGATGCGGTCCCCCGCATCAGAAACAAGTCCTGTTATCCTGTTGCCCCTGGCTGGAGCTATTCCCTCCATGATTGACATTAAACTGAGCTGGCCGATCATATGGTCTTGCCCTCTGTTGGAATCTTCCTCCTTTGCCCCTCTGGCCACTGCTGCGGACAAGTCCGCCACTCTTGGGTTGTGATTGAATTGTCCCCGCTCGATCGTGCCCTTCCAAGACAATACACTTCTCCAATAACTCAGGAAAAGAATTGATGCTTATTGGTAGAAAACATGTTAATGTGCAAGTGTACATAATCGTAACAAGTAATAAAATGATAAGAGAGATCGCTCCCACAAGGATTTAAAGGTATTTAGTTTGCAAGATAAAACCAATTGTTCTAAATAGTTAAGATCTCAAAATGGTTGACAAGTAATTGTGGTGTGTGTGATCTAGTAACAAGATTAAAGACAACAATAAAGATAATAAATAAGGGTGGTGAATAGATATTGTAAGACAGCTATAGGTATGACTCCTTTGTAACTTCAAACTAGTGTCAGTTATGCTTCGGGATATGCTGCAGCATCTGGCTCCCGGAAATTAAAGATATGTTTTCCAACACAAACAAGATAAGGTTCATTAAATGCTCATATTAATTACACCCTCTTCAAATTAAACACGTTCCAGCTAGCCTAAGGACTTGAAGATTATTCCTAATTCATTCAACGTTACTAAACTTCCAATTAGTAACTTAATACTTATATTTTAATGAAGTCCACTTACATTACCTTTCCAAGTTTCAGCAAGCTGAAGTTCTAAATAAGCTGATCAAACTTAAAAAGAACGCATACAAAACAAGTTAAAAGAAAATGCATCAACATATTTTCAACATAATTTCAACTAGAATTTCATTACAAATTTATGAATGGAGAATGAGTTCATTACAAAGAAAATGACAAAATGGGAGACAGAAATGGAGGAGGCGCAACTGCTGTCCCTTGCAGTAAAGTTGTCTGATGATGAAGATAAGAGAATGTTCCCTTTTTAAGGTAAAATCCTCTTTCCTCTCTGCTCCACTTTTGGGCCCAAAATGGTTAGTACACTTTTGTCCTGGCCCAAATCCCTAATACAGTAGCGGTAGAGTCCAAAGCCACGTGTAAGCTCGTTGCCAGTCTTCTTAGGACACGTCATCAGGAGATAGAAAATTGTAAGTTCTTGTCCTCCAAGGGGCACCCTCTGACTAGGAATGCTGCAGCATATTCCGGAGCATTATTTCCATTTCAGAACTCAGTAAGCCAGAACCTATTGTGCACCAGAGACACACTTTAAAGCTCCAAAACTAATCAATATAGTAATTTTTTCATCTTACATGGTGTTGGTAACCGGGGGCTGGGTGGTCGAGGTGTATTACGCCTTGCACGTCGTTATGTAGGCACGTGTTGTGTTGCACCTGATGTTTGGCCAACATTTGGGTTACGTCCACCCTGTTCACCCCGTGGGTCTTGCAATTGGTGTGGAACTGACAGGTAAGGGATTGAGTTTTGCCAAAACCACGCCAAGTATTCATGGGTTGGAGACACACATGACCCTGAATAGGTTGCCGCATTAAGAGGTTATTTCGGTGTTCCCTCCAATTAGGGAGCCACTAAGCATGCTTTTTTCCGCCCAATTTTTGTAATGATTACCTCGCATGTCTATATTGTGGACGTCATCCATATTTCGCGGTGGTTCCGGTATGTCCTACCATAGGAGACAAATTGGAGCTTTACCCTGTCCGTTTGATGTCATTCTCTAACTGAGAAACATATCAAAACGGTAAAGGCACTCCACATTCTGGAATCCAGGAATGCATCTCCTGGTCGGTAGTTCTCAAGACCTCTATATGGCATCCACAGAAACTGCAAAGTTAAGCATGGTTAGTAAAATGATAACCCATGATGCAGAAAGTATAAGTAACTATATTGAACAATGACATTTTTAACCTGGTCAATTCCCATGTGATCCATCAGTGACCTGCACCCGATAAGATCACTACGAGGAGTTCTAGTATATTGTAGTCCCCCGCCATTCCATCTAGTAAAAGATATTTTTAAGTGAGTGTAATTATTTACCATTGTGCTAGTGGAAATGTTGGCACCTGATTGCACCTTGGTGCAATGAACGACATGCGGTACCATACCCAAGATTGTAAGGGTAGTACATCCACTCATACCGTGTGCGACTGGTGTGGTTGCATGACACATTTCTCTATACAGAAATGTTAAACATGTTGAACCCCAGCTGTAGCGTCCAGCACGTTGAAGATCTACCAACAATGGAAGATACATATGGTGAAGTCTTCTACCTGATTTGGCGGGCATCAAGACCCCCCGATCAAGCGTAAGATGTACGCTTTGCAATGGGTTTGTATCGAGAACTCTGTTGCCCGTGGAGGGAGAGTGGCAAAAGTGTCCTTTCACCATTTCTTGTTTAAGGTCGATCATTTCATCTGATTCTCTGGAGGAATCGAACCCAAAAGTTTGCCACAACATCCAAAGTAACTAGCTCCAATAGCCGGTAGTCCATTCACACGTAGTCCCGGTTGGAGCATCTTCCATTGTTATTGTGCATTCACCGTATGGAAGATGAAATGTGTGTGTTTCAGGCCTCCACCTTTCTACCATTGCAATTACCCACAAATGACCAATATTGCAATGTCCCACTTTTTCAACGAAAGAAAACCCAACTTGCTCTAACAATGGTTCTATTAACTGATATGGAGGGTCCATGGTATGGAGCTTGACTTTGATCAGATCCATTGTTGGATCCTGAAAATAAAAACTAAAGTCATTAGTACAAAATGATTAAGGACTAAATGGTTAATTAAAGTACCATTTATCATCATTTACCGTATCACCTATGCATAATGACCTGTGAAGGAATTGTGATCTTAGCGACGAAGAAGGATCCATTAAGTTGTTGTTAACGTATGAATTGAATATGCTCGGAGGGTAAGTTGTGAACTCAATGGAGTGAGTGTGTATAACTGGGATGAAAGGGTATCTATTTAGAGAAGTGCTGGAGTGATCTTGTCCGTTCAAAAGTGTCAGTGCGTTATCGTCCGTTCAAAATTGTTGGTGCGATCTTGTCCGTTCAAAATTATTGGTGCGATCTGGTCCACTCCTTTTAGTTGTACACAACGGACAAAAAACATTAGGACGCTCTGAACCGCGCACAGTAACTTCGATTCAAATCGATGCGATCTTGTCTGAGGCTTCGAGTTTGAGATTAGGGTCCATTGGAAGAGAAGTGGGTTTAGCAGCCATATAACCTGTGTCTTACAAGAGGTTGAGAGCATATTTCCTCTGAGATAAATAGATGCCCTTAGATGATCTAGCAATCTCGTGACCAATAAAATATTTCATGTCTCCTAGTGTCTTCATTTTGAAAGACTTTTTTAGGGTGGCTTGAACCTCATGGACTTTGGCAGAATCAGGTCCAACCAAGATGATATAATCTACATAGACCAATAGGATGACTAGAGAGGATCCAGAACCAATGGTTAATAAAGAGTAGTCTGATTTCGATTATGTGAAAATGTGTTGCATAAGAAGTGAAGAGAACTTATGGAACCCCTGCCTTAATGCTTGCCTAAGGCCATAAATGGACTTGTGAAGTTTGGATACAAGATTCTCCCCTTCAACTAGATAACCCAATGGTAAATCCATGTAAACATTCTCAAACAGATCACCATTGAGGAAGACATTGTTAACATCCAACTGTAACAAATGCTACCCTTTTACAACAGCCAGAGAAAGTAGCACCATGACAGTTGTCAGCTTAGCAACTACAGATAAGGTGTCCATGAAGTCAATGCCGGCCTGTTCGGTGTACCCTTTGGCTACTAGTCGAGCCATGTATCTGTCCAAGGTGCCATCAAATTTATACTTGACTTTGTATACCCACCTGCAGTCGATAGAGTGTTGGTGTGCAGGGAGCTTCACAACTGACCAAGTATTATTGTCCTTCATTGCTTTGAGTTCCTCAGACATAGCAATTCTCCGTTCAGGGTATTGGACAACTTGGTGATAAAATTTTGGCTCATATATGGCAGAGACTTGAAGGATAAAATCTCTGTAATAAGGAGATAAGAAGGTGTAGGTGAGATAATTCTGAATGCGATATTTGGGGGCTGTGTAAATGAGGTTAAGGGTATAGTCTTGAAGGTATGAAGGAGGTTTGGAATTTCTGGTGGACTTTTTGAGGATAGGTTGACTTGCATCAGTAATGGGAAGGAATGGTTCAAGGACTTAGTCTATCACAAGAGGGTGAGGATCAGGATTTATCACAAGATGGTGATGGGGTGGTCTAGGGTCAGGCTTAAGTATAGGAGGCTCAAGGGTCAGTGTTTGTGGGAGGATTGAGACAGATAGGTGTATCTGCCATGGGTTTGAGAATTACCAAATCAGGAAAAGGGTCTATGTGATTGGAGGATGGAGTGAGATGTTGGAATGAGAAGACTTGTTCATGAAACTTAACATCTCTTGAAATGAAGAACTTTCTTTGTTGGAGGTCATATAACCTATATCCCTTGTAGCCCAAAGGATAGCCAACAAAAACAGTGGGAACAACTCTTAGATACAACTTAGTCCTATGAGGAGGCAATGGGGATGCAAGGCATAAGCATCCAAAAGCCTTGAGACTGCTATAAGCAAGCTTCATGTGATACAACAATTCATAAGGAGACTCGTTTTGAAGTAAAGGGGATGGAGTTCAATTGATGAGGAACATCGCAATTTTAACACAATCATCCCAAAAGGATGGAGGGACCTTAGACTGGAATAATAGTGCTCTAGACGCATTTAGCAAATGCTGATGTTTCCTCTCTACTTGCTCAGGTCTGTAAACACAAGAAAACTGATGGAGAGTGCCCTTTTGTTGCATGAAATTAGTGAGAGCCAATTCCTTGGCATTATTAGATATGAAGCTTTTAATGTCTGAACCAAACTGAGTCTTAACCAGTTGAAAGAAACTGATGATACAAGTAGTGGCCTCTGACTTAGTAGTGAGAAGGTAAATCCAACTGAACCAAGTATAGTCATCTACCAAAGTCAGAAAATACTTTCTACCATCATATGTTGTCTTATGATAAGGCCCCCAAATATCACGGTGGACTAGGTGAAAGGGTTTGGTGACATATGATTATTCGAAGTAAAGGGTAGTATTCTAAATTTTGCTAATTGACAAATATCACAGTTATGTGTAGACAGAATGAGGCGAATGCAGTTTATTAGTCAAAATCTTGAGTACTTTATCAAACAAATTACCTAATCTAGTATGCCCAAGGTGTACATCATCAGATTTATTTGAAACAGAATGTACAAGAGTATTTGCAGGACTAGAAACAGAAAAGGTATTATGCATTACAGATGCATTATTCAGTATAGAGGGTGCAACACTTTAATGTAAGACATAGAGTCCATCCAATCTTTCACCTTTGCCAATCATCCTCAACAGGTGAATGTCCTGGATGTGTAAAGAATTAGTGAAAAATGCAATGGAAAATGTAGAATCTTGCAGTAAACTACTAACTGAAACAAGATTAACACAAAAGGAAGGAATGCTAAGAACTCCTTTAAGAATTAAATCAGGGGCTAAAACTATTGTGCCAATGCCTGAAACAGTTACTTCGGTTCCATTAGGAAGAGTAACATGTTGATTTGATAAAGCATGATATGTAGGAAAAAAAACATGTGAAATGCATATAATATGTGATGTTGCTCCAGAATCAACTATACTAGAAATAAGGTCTTGCTTAAAGGGTTCGGAAACAGCAGAAAGGGCCATACCAACTGAGGTAGAAGTGGACTCATTGGAATCCACTTGAGCTTGTTGCTTGTGATAATTGGGACTGCAGCATGGCTATCAAATGATGGTACTGCTGAGTAGTCAACTAAGGACTAGAATCAGGAACATTGTTCTGAAAATTATCTGACACTTGGTGAACTGGAGATCCAGTCTTGGTAGGTTTCTTGTGTCCAGGAGGATAGCCATGTAGTTTGTAGCATTTCTCCTTGACATGACCCAAAAGTCCACAATGAGAACACAAGGGTCGATCCTTTTTACCATATTTTGCCTTATTATCTATGGAAAATTGAGAGTGATGTTGAACAGCATATGCAGGCTGAGATTCATGAGAAATAGTCAAAGAGACAATCTCTCTTTGCTTTTCTTCTTGCACAATTAGAGAGAAAACCATGTTGATTGGAGGAGTGGGTTCCATGAACAAGATCTGGCCCCAAATCTGAGAGAAAGAATCATTGAGGCCCATGAGAAAACACATCATACAGTCTGTGTGATTGTGTTCAGTGAAAGCTCTACGCTCCCCCTATAAGTGCAGTTGTGTTGAGGGTGATACTCACTCAATTCTTCAAAGATTCCCTTCATTTTGGTGAAGTAAGTGCTGATACTGAGAGAACCTTGAGACAAACTGAGGAGTTCTCTCTTCGATTGAAAAATCCTAGGACCATTCTTCTGTTGAAACTGATCTCATAGATTAGTCCAAATCTCAGAAGTAGTAATGGAGTAGATAACGCTAGCAATGAGCTCCTTGGAAATTGCATTCAAGGTCCAAGAACCAACAATGTTGTTGTTTCTTTGCCAACCAGAAAATAGAGCAGCATTTCATCAGGGACAACAACAGAACCATCAACAAATCCAAATTTATTCTTGGAGAAAAAGGCCATTTTCATAGCGGGACTCCATGAGCTATAGTTCTCCCCAAATAATGGTTGAGAGACAATTGACGAATTTGGATTGTCTGAAGGATGGAGATAGAAGGGACTGGAAGCATCATCAAGAGGGCGTGTGATATCCATGATCGGTGACAGCCAAGAGAAGATGCAGAATCAAGCGGCACGATCGAGAGAAAGTGCAAGAACGAAGAAGCACGATCAACGAGGTGCTCAGAACGAAAAAGCACAAGCAAGAAGGTGCTTAGAAAATAGTTGCGGAAAATACTTCTAATACCATATTAGAACTGAAGAGTGATTCAATGAATATTTTCACTGATTGATGAGTACTCATTACAAAAGAGTATATATAGATTACAAGAGTAGATTTACTAATCTAACTATCTAACAATAACTGACAGATAGTTACATTACTAACTAACACAATTGGTTAGTGATTAATTTAGCTAATCTTAGCTGTAATACCTATTGAAAAATAGGTTCAAAGAAATTCATAATTTTACTTATTGATTCTCAATTACAGCTTACAACTTACAATCAAATTCACGTTTTCTGGTTAACTTGGAACTTAGTGCTAAGATGAACAAATTTGTTATGTAATGTGGTGCAGCTATGCTAGTAGCAGATATCATGGCAAATCCCTCTCCTGCTCAAGCAAAAGATTGCTTAAAATAAATCCGATTCTATATTATATTGATATCTTTTCTCTCGCGTTTTTCGTCAACCCTCTCCTCCCTAATCATGCAATAATTATTTCGATAATACTAGGGAATCCGACCATGTTTTCCCATAAATTATATTAGAACATCAATTACTAGAAATTTTGTCCTGGTTCAAAATTTATATGCATGTACTTGATCCAAAAATAATCACACCAACTGTGATGATTCCACCAGCTTTTTGTTTCTGTGGCCATTAACTACATGATTTGACAGATGAAGAGTATGAATAATTACCAATTATTAGTACAAGAGCTCAATTGAAGCTGACATTGTGACTAATTTCTTTAGACAGGGAGTAGTATGTGAGAAAGGTAATGCCTTTTTTTTGTTTTGATACAACTGGGGAAAAAAACCAAAAACTACACCGTGCTAAACAAGGTTCCTACAGCATCAGAAGAAATAAAAGGCAAGATACTTGCAGGAGGGTCCTGCATCACCACAAAAGCAGAACCTGACGCTTTGCATTTAATTTAGTCCCTACTATGAGAAAAATGGAAATAAGTTTGAAAATCGAACCAGTATAACAATTAACAAACATCACTAATAACTTCCTTGTCTTTGGTCAGCGAAATCTTGTAACCCTCGTATCTTTTTTAGTTACTGTGATCTCGATTTGAGCATGGCGTTTTCAACTGCAATACCCTTATTTGTGCATAGAGTGCGACGGGTCTATCACTATGCATACTGCAATTTTTTAGACGATCTAGACAAGGGTCCACAATATGCCCATCCAGTTCTAGGGTGGTCCACTGAATATTCCCTGCCTTGGAGGGGAAAAACTGGTAGACCACCCTCAATGTCAGGTTAGGTTTTTTATACGTTGGTTTGGTTGCTTTGCTATTCATTCAAGTCCATTTGTGTTCATGTGGCGTTATGCATGCTTTTTGGTAATGTTTGTCAAAATATAATCTATTATATTTATCACCAAAAAAAAAAATCAAAACTAAATATTACCAAATCAAAACTTTTCTAATGACACAAGCCACGTTGAACAATTCATAACACCAGTTTAAAACATCACTCGCACTAACTTAAGAAATATCACTCACATAATCTTCCGCAGCAGAGATAAATATTAATGTAGGTTTACATATAAAGCATGTTTCCCTATTGAACACAACAATTCGTCCAGTCAAAGCCTCTGAAGGAGCATTAAGCACAACTCAAGAAGCCCATCATACCGAATATCAATTTTTTCAGATTAACAGTTTCTCAATAGCATCCTGCATAGTTAACAACCAAATACTCAGAATGCATGTTTATTCAAGATAACATGATAATAACTTGGTTAGAACTACCAGTAAATTATTAAAGTAAAGCACAGTGCATACCTTTAGTTGCAGTATTTGGGGTTTCAATTGACTTCCCTCGTTAGTTGTCACAGAACATGCAATCACTGGCCGGGTGACTCCACACGCTCGCCCAAGTGCTTGCTTTGATGGGACGAATACATAGGGAACATTCTAAAAAAAATATCAAGTAGATAATTAATTACATGGTTAATAGGTTGGTTCACTGCTGATAGACAAAAATCCCAGAATCATTTTTGAAATGACAGAAGATTGAGTGGTTAAGACAGAACAAAAAATATAACAAAACAAAAAAACAAAACCAAAAACTAAAAAAATGACAAAGAAAATATTCTCAAATCTAGGTCCATGCAAGATTTCAAGTTGAGACTAACATCTACAGCTACATAAAACTTACCAACATTACATCTATGTATGCTTATGCCATCCCAACTTATGATATGTGGCCGAACACAAATGACCACAGCAACTTCTCCCACAATCTGAAATATTAGGTGGTGACTGGTCTGTTTTCTGTTTTTATTTTCAGTTGATATGTTTATAATTACAAAAATATCACCTTGTTCTCATTATGTTTCCTGTTCTGAAAACTTGTGCAAGAAATGATGAAAATCATATTTTGATGTTATCACCATTTCCTACACAACCTTAAAAACAAGAAACTGAATGCAAACAAAGTAGCATTATCGTAATTCTTTATCAAAACATTGCAACTGAAAATGAAATAAGAAAACAAACAAACACGTATTCATTTTTTCTAGGTGGCTGGAGGCTTACAGCAGAAGTTTTAATATTTTGTATGGGCATAGGAAAGGTGGGGCAAAGAGTGATCATTGAGACATGAAGAATCAAACCAGGTATTAGGTGTTACTATACACAAAGGCCAAATTGGGTCAAAGATTTTATTATTTTAGTAATAAAAAAATTAGCCCAAGCTCAAGGAAGAGAAAACAGCAAACTAAGGGACAATTAAAACAGGTAACAAGGAATGAATAAAAATTGGCAAAAAGCCATAACGCAGATAACTTTACAGATACAAATAACACGACATCCACTGGTAAATGTCTTCCAAAGTTCAATATGTAAGCAGGTATGCATAACCTAAACATCACATGGAGCATAGGCAAATAGTATAGTATAGTATAGTATACATTTGCAAATGAAAAATCACAAATACAGAAATCCAAAGCAACAGTATCTGCAAATGTACACAATAAATACCTATAGCAAAACTACACTAGACCATGCGAAAAGTATATGACCTCAGTGTATCTACAGATCCATTCTATAGGCATGACAGCATAATAAATTCCTAAATTTCCTTTTTCCGGCACCTGTATGATAAGACTTTCTCCATATTCTAAAATTTGAATCTAAGGATTCTATGCTAACAGACTCACTCTGTATAAATACATTGATTGAATAATTTCACAAAAAAACAAAAACAAGACCCAAGGACCTCACAGGCAATACTCAATTAGGAAGTTCCACAGGTACAGTCTTCGAAGCTCTAGACAGGAATCCCAAAGTAATAAAAGAGAAAAGAGAACTAACAGTAACCATGCACATACCAATTCCTTTCATTTAAATCCCTCCAATGGAGTTAGTCTACAAAGTTCAGCATCTCTATATGCAGGTAGGCCTAGGGATAGTGATAAGGGACAGCAGGATCCCAAAGTGAAAAAAATTTCCATTGTGTAATATACAAAATTCTTTACCCTTTAGATAAGAACCCCATAAATGGCAAATCAGCCCCATCTAGAATTCTACGCTCTACAGCATAGCACCCTCACCTAAAACCTATAGATCCACCCATCAAGATAATGATATTGATCAATGGCATAAATAATAAATAATAGTTTTACAAAAGCAAGAAGGACAAGGTAATACGCACCAAAATCAAGTTTCAAAGCAAGCAAGCAATGGTAATAATAATAGCAATGGTAGCAATGGCAAGACAATCACATGCATATTCCAAACCCAACAAAAAAATAAGAGGAAGATAAAACCCATAGTATGCAGAAAAAGAAGTGCAAAGCTGATACTTGAACTGAGAAAATCTCATCATAAACCATATCGATTTAAGAAAAAATATTAAGGGAAGTAAAATTTGTAAGGGATTTACTTTATCCTCAGCAAGTAGAGGAAGATGAAGGAGAATCTCAAGCGGCTCAGTGTCTGCTGCCATCACAACAAACTCAGAAATACCTCTGTTCAGGGTCTTGGTTGCTGAAACAAATAAAATACATTAAAACTAAAGAATAACCAATACCTTCATTTTTATTACTAAAGAAAAGGGGGAAAAGAAAAATGAAGTAAAGTTAATCACACAAAGAAAACAAAGGCAGAAGAAGAGCAAAACCATACCTTCATTAGCACCCTTTTTGAGCTGCTTGTAGTTTGCAGCTTGTTGAACAAGATCGAGTATTGTTATTGTGAGCTGTGCATCAGCCAAAGGGTAAGCTTTTGGATTCACTGTCTCTCCTGTCTGCAAAAAAAAAAAAAAAAAAAAAAAGGAAGAAAGAACGAATAAAACTTGAGCATTCAAGTAATGTAAGGCAGATTCCAAAAACCCAATATCTATTTCGAAGGAGGGGAAGAGAATGAAAGCAAAGAGTGAGAAAAAAAGGTACCATTTTTGGGGCGTCGTTGATCAAAGGGAGAGAAGGGGGCTAGGGTTTTTGACGGGAGATAAACTTGCTATTTGATGGCGTGGCTACTAAGGGGTTTTCCTGACTAGGGTTTTGCACGGCCGATAAACTGGCTATTTGATGCCGTGGCTACTACGTAGGACTTCTTTCTTTGGGTATGATTTCCAATTGCTAGCAAAAGTGGCTTGCTTTAACTTTTAATAATAAAATAAAATAAAAAATAAAAAATAAAAGATATTTTTTTTTCAGTTATATTACTTTATAATATTTTTTAAAAATTAATAAAAAGTATTTTATATTTTGTAACAAAAAATCACATATTTTTATATTTCAATATATTTGTTTATATTTTTTCTCTCATTTTATTAAATCACAAAATAAAAAAAGGGACGTTATATGTAGAGGTGACAAAACGGATTATCCATCTTAATTCGGGCCACGGGCAATATCATGTTGAGCAAAAAAACTCAAATTCAATTTCGATCTATCAAAATGGTGCCCAAGTCTGGCTCTATGCGGGCTGCGCATTTTCTAAAAAAAAATCTTTTGGTGTTAAGAACAGATTAAAAATAAGCCATACCCTAAATCACGTTTCTGGAGTGGTGTTCCCGATCCAAAGATCAACATTTATGATGTTGGTATGAAGAGGAAAGGTGTTGATGAGTTACCTTTCTGTGTCAATCTCGTTAGTTCGGAGGAGAATGTCTCAAGTGAGGCATTGGAAGCTCTTAGGACTGCATGCAATAAATATACGGTGAAATTTGATGGAACAGATGCATTCCACTTGTGAGTCAGGGTACATCCATTCCATGTTCTTAGGATCAACAAAATGCTTTCATGTGCTGGAGCTGATAGGCTTCAAACTAGAATGAGAGGTGCATTTGGAAAACCACAAGATACGTATACTCGAGTGGCTATTAGTCAGGTCCTTCTTTCTGTATGTTGTAAAGACAGTAACGATCATCATACATCGAAAGCTGTAACACATCAAAATCTCTATCTGTTTATTTGATCTGTCTACTATGAATAAAAGGACTGATAACGCAATTCGGCTCATTATAATTAATAACTGGAAGTTAATACTTAGAATTCTTTATAGAATTCGAATTTTAACCCGAGTTTCCATAGAATTATTGTTTAAGTTTTATCTGCTGTTTTGGAGTAGAGCCGATAAAATTATTATTGGGTCTGCTAAGTTTCGAGTTTTGGGCCCGGGCCGAAAATGTTCGGGCCCGAAGTCGGGAGTGCTCATCTAGCTCCATCCACATATCACCATCACCTTCACTTTTATATAAAATATCTCCACCTTTTACCATATTTGGAGGGGGAGACAACCTTGCTTTTAGAAAGTGTCTTTTGTCCCTTACTAAATCAAGTAAGCTTCAACCACATGTTGCTACCTCTTGTAAATTTTACATCACCACCTTTCATCTCATCACACTTTGAATTTTATGAAGCGAAAATCCCTCCCATTACATGTACCTCACGGCCTCTAAAGCAGAGAAAGAGACCATTTGAGCTTCTCATTTTCTCTCACTTCTCACTTCTCACTTCATCTTCTTCAAGTGAAAACCCTAAAAATTCTCTCGTCTCCCACCGCCATACCCATTTGGACATAGCTCCCTTCTCTACTCATCTCTTTTGTTTTTCCAAAACTAAAACCATACTTGTGATCCTCTCATCCTGTACTACAACTTTGGTGAAGAAAGTTTCTTCATTGGAGGAGTTTTGTTCTTGGACTCAAGAACACCACCATCATTTTTCAAGTTGGTTCTTCAACGGTAAGTGTTCTAATCTTCATCCTCTTTCCATTTCTCTTTTTGGAACATGAACACCATTCTTGATGTTCACACCATTTTCAAAAAAAGGCTCTCTTTGAAGCTTGATGTTCTTTTGTTAGAGGTTCATCTCTTAAGTCTTTGGATTCTTCACATTTTCAAGGAGCATTTCATGATCTTCTTTGAGGTAATGGTGTAACACCCATTCCCGAGTGTCACATTCTCGAACAATTATAAGGCCAAAAATAATATTAATACGGAAAATACGGGTTTTATTTTTTTTCTTTTCGTAAAGATGGAATGAAATTAGTAAAGTAAGTAATGATAAATAAACTTAGGTTCACCATACATTTCTAGAAATCATACATGTAACGCCTAATTTAATTTAAGACAAATTAAGTTAATTAAATTAGGATTTTACAGAAAGTTTCCAAAATATCCTCTTTGAAAATCGGAGTTTTGGATGACATCAAATTAAAACCTGATAAACATTTGATAAATTTAAATACTCTTCAATTCAAAAACTTGCTCACTCGTCTTACATCAACTGTTAGGAGAGGAAAATTAAAAACTCCACACATAAACTGAAACGTAAAATAGTTGTGTACAATAATCTCGAATAAATTTTCATAAGTACGTTGAATAATTACATAAACTTAGTTTTCGAAAGCTAAGCAAGCTTACAATTTTCCAATGACTTACAGAAATTAAATTAAAAACAAATTAAAAGTACTTCAAACAACTAACAACTTTAAATATAAACATCAACATGTTACATATCATCTAAACTCTGACGTCTTGATTTTCATTTGCTGTGTCACTCTGATATCATGATCCTTCCTCATCTGTTTATTGCTCCACAGATGAAACTAATCATTGCCAACAAGGAACGAAGGAGAAAAGAAATACAAATAGAGGAGGTAAGATTCTACAATAGGCTAGCAATGTAGATATGGGAATGTAGGTGAACAAACAAGCATTCAAGTGGATAAATATCTAAGTATACATTTATAAAATTACAAAATACATATATATGTTTTTAGAAAAGTTTGAGACTTAAATGCATGATAGAACTAGACCTAACTTTGCTCCCAGAAGACTTGTTGTCAAACATTCCGTCGATATAGCATTCCAGAAATATGTGTAGCTCTCGGTGCACAAGCCCTCAAATGGAGTCCGCTAACAGCCATCTTCTTGGCACTTTCACGACGAGAGTACTTAACATCTGAACATGATTTAGTTTGGTGCAGTGTCGAGAAAGCCCTCCTGTCCAGGTCCCCGCCAACGCAGTGCAGCTGAACACTGAGCCATTGGCAGGTTCCATGCCTGACTATCCCCAAAGGTCTCTGTGGCCCCCACACCCCTAATCTCCTATCAATTAGGTGTCTATATCTCGAAATGACAACGACTATGATTAGGTTGGAATATTGTCCGAAGACAAACAAAACAGGAACCACACGTTCCAAAGTATCGGTATCAATTTAAAAAAGAGCCATCGTTAATAATTGGGTTCGAATAGACCATACAGACCCAAGATTATTCCAAATCAAAAGTCCATTTAAAACATTTAAAATTAATTCAAGCATACTTAGACTAAAATTAATTATTGATTATATTATGGTATTCAAAATTAACATTTGACATCTAAGATTAACTACAACCCAAAGATTTAAATTTTCAAAAGACTAAGATTTGGAAGTCTTTAACTTTCCAATATTAGGTCTATTCTTTTCATTTCATGTTACCAATATACCTTCCCAAATTAGCGCCAAAGTCTTAACAAAATATGAATAAGGATAAACCTTGAGATTGAATTCATAAATAAATTCAATAGATGGAGAATCGATACCAACTAATAAAATTCCAACACCTTCCGAATCTAAGTTCGGAAACAAATGCACATCACAAAAAGTCCCTATGCGACTTAACGGTTATAACTCATAGACCATACTTAGAGCCTAAATATACCGAAATCAAATTAACGCTCAACGTCCGGAAATGCAAGACTGGAAAGGTTCTCAGATTCAAACCTTACCCAAAAATTCACAAAGGATACTATATTATAGTCAAGACAAGATAGCCATCAAACACAATCTAAAAAGAATACATATCAAGCTCATAGCACCATTTATATCCTTATACATAAGTAACATAAATTATAAGATCACATCTTCTCATACCTATCATATAATCATCTCATCTATTTTGTAACCTTAAAGCATTATTATACACATACAAAATCTCATCCTAAGCCATTAACACAAAATATATTTCACCTCCAATTTCCACATATTACCCATACCTCCTATTTTCTTTCCCATTCACCCTATCTTATACTTTCAATACGTGGTCCCATTGATGACTCTTACTCAATGCCTTAGTCTCACTCTTACCATCACTCATGACTAGCATAAATCCTATATAGTTATATCATCCATATTCCTTTGATCCTATCGTCATAATATATCATCCTAACTCTACATATAGTTCACCAAGGGTCATTTCTCTTATTTACCATACATCAATATACTCACAGAACAGAACAATATCATTATCACTTATCATCACAAGGTGTACATTTCTTATAAAATTAACTACCAGAACAACATGCCAAATAGTATCTATTGCACCCATAAGCACCTTAAAATGTTCCTTAAATTCCTTAGTTTTCCTTCATACCCAAATCACCAACCACTGCACCCAAAACTTTCCATGTTGTCCTCTGCATCCAGAGTCCTAACATACAACATAGCAGCACAAGACATAGAAATAAATTTATGGATTTACTACCCCAAATGCACATTAAGCAAATTTCGGATAAGTCTAGAAAATATAAAAACCAATTATTATTATTATAATTATTATATATATATATATATACACGCCACACAAAGCAATTGTGCAATACGATATATATGCGATGCAGCCACACAATATTAGCAGACCATCGAGAAAATCATTTTCATATATAGGGAAGCATCAAGATACCATTATATCCTAAAACATCAGCAATCTCTCACATAACATCAAATGAAGTTCTAAACTACAAAAACCATATAATTCAATAGATAGTTATCACAATCATAATCAAGCAATATATAACAATAATCCCCATACAATTTCCGAAGTAAACATACTATGACCCACATTAGAACCCAAACTACACCTAATGTATCATCATCCCCACCTGGCATTGACGCCTTGGTTTTCAGCACGTGTAAGCAACTCCATGACAGCTCCAATAATGTAAATCCTGCTCCTCCAAGCGTGACAGTCACCGCCACACAGATAAAAATTGTCGATCAACACAACCAATAGCAAGCAGAACCAAAATCAGTACAGTAATAACCAAATGATTAATTTAAATGACTGATTTTCGGATTTAAAATAGAATTTAGAGCATAAATCGAGAACTTTGGGTTCAAGCAGATTGAAGGATATGCACAATGAACGGTGACGAAGGGGTGGAATCAACTCACCAATGAAAGAGGGAGAGAATGGTGGTGGCGGCAACACCTCCGACGGCGGCGGATGACGGTGGCCGACGGCAGTGGGGGTGGTTCGAGAATCTAATCGATTAGAATCGTAGAGGAAGGTGAGGAGAGTAAGGTTATGGGATTTGTTTGGTGAAAGGTGGTCAGACGGTGGCCGGAAAATGTAACATCTTCATTTTCATCACCTTAATTAATGTATGGAGGTATATGTGCTTTGTTGGATAAGTGTTTTATGCTTGGAATTATGCTTAGAAGTGTGTTAAGAGATAGGTTTGAATTGGCTAAGAGAAGCATGAAGAACAAGGGATCCAAAGCAGAATGCTCAAGCGTGGACCATGAGAACGCTTAAGCATGCTAACGCTCTAGCGTGAAGAGCTTGGACGCTCAAGCATGGCCACTCTGACCAGTTGACTGGCAGTGATAGGATATAAAGTGACACGTGTCAGTTACGCATCGTAGTTATGTGATGGGTGGTGCCTTGACGGTAAGGAAACGTCAATGCTCAAGCGCTGGAACGCTAAAGCGTGGAAAATGCCAACGCTAAATCATGGACAGTGGAACCTTTGCCTATATATACATCATCATTTTCACCGAGGGAAGAACTTTAGTTCTTCCACTACCTGATACAGAGAACGTGATAGAGGCCAGAGGTGGAGTGTGAGCTTTGATTTGGAGTTGTGATCCATTCGTTAGTCTGATTCCAGTTCCGATTGTGTTTTCATGATCAACGCGACTCCTACTCCAATTCTACTGGTTTAATTCTGTGATTCGTCAAAGATAAGCCGAGGTTCCGTATCTGCCTACATTGTGGGTATTCAATGTTCTCTTTGAAGGAACCTGTTTGAAACACAAGAAGGGGGTTGAATTCTGTTTCTTAAGATTTTAAAATCTTTTCGCAAGCAGATATGTAATTTTCGTAAGGTTGGATGATAACTCGTTTAAAGACAAAGAGAGCTCTTCCAAACACCGAGTTGGACGCTAACTTTGTTTGATAAAGATAAGCAAAGAGCGCAATAAAAAAGCAATTCAATCCCAGAAAATTAGTTAGATAATAAACTGAAGCAAAGATAAGGGAGAGAAAAGAACACAGAGATATTATCCTGATTCACTCTTCACCAAAGAGCTACGTCCAGTCCTCTCTACTTGAGAGCTTTTTCCACTATAACAAAAAACCTTTGTTACAAAGTATTCAACACCTCTTCAGGCAAGTATTCTCAACCTCTTCAGGTTCTCTAAGTATTCTTTTACAGACAAGCCTCTTCAGGTTAACCAACTAAGGTTTTGAAATGAGTTGTGTTCTACTAACTCACCAACTGTGAGAATTCGAAACTAAAACTTAGAACTCTTGGAATAAAACTCTACGCAAAGAGTGATATGAAAGTTTAAGAACACAATAAGCTTGTAATCAGAGTTTTCTCTTGATAGCTTGTGTTTTCTTGTATGCTTGTATTTTTCTCAAGTTCGATAACATTGCATCTTCAAGGGGTAGAGGTATATATATAGCCTTTTTCTTTGAAAAAGCTTCTGTCTTCAATGGATGGAAAAAGATCCGTTCTGATCATGCATTAAACGCTTTGGTCCGTTGAGTCTGATAACCTCTTTGAAGCTTCTAATCAGCAGAGTAGACTATCAGGCTTGATAACTAGAAATGGGACTGACATATCCTCTTTGTACTCGAAAGTTGCTTTTTGTCTTTCTCAAAGAAGAAGGTCAACTTCTTTATGTATTAGGGACAGTCTGGCTTTTGCTTTTATCTTTGAACGAATATTATAAAGAGTGTTTGTCCCAAGGATATAAACCTTTTACAGGGAATAATAAATTCAAATGCTTTACAATGTATTCGCGCTTAAACATATAAAGTAATATTGGACTATAGCTATTACATAAGTATCAGAAGAGTCTTTGGACTCATGGTTCTACTTATTACCGTCCAGTCTGAGTAAGACATAAACCACTTTAAAAGGTTGGACAAGATAAAGTCTTTGGACTTTACATAGTCTTTAGACTCAAATAAGTTTTATCTTGCACACTTAATATAAAACGTTAGTCCATAATAAATCTTTGTTCTTCTTAAATTAGTCTTTTGTTAGCATCAAAACTCAAGGAATTAGTGGACCATAACCACTTTAGTTCCAACAATCTCCCCCTTTTTGATGATGACAAAAGATACCAATTTGATTGAACAAAGAGTCCTAGAGAGCTGAAGAGCTCCCCCTAAGACAAATATTCTAAACATTTAAAGCATGTAAGACAGATATAAACATTTAAGCATAGATAGCCAAACATGTTATAACACATAATCAAGATATATTCAATCAACCCATTTTCTCCCCCTTTTTGTCATCAGACAAAAGAGTGAGAATCACATCATAGTCAGTATATTTGAAAACAATAAATATAAAACAATTTTAAGACGGAGGAGGAGGAGGAGGTTTTGGAATAAAATTTTGAAACATAGCCGCAATCTGCTGAAGAAGCACTGCGTTGTTGGCTTCTATGGACCGTTGGACGAACTCTTGAAACTCAGGAGGAACCGCAGAGACAGAACTTTCGGCTGTGGCCCTAGTTGCGTCCATATCTCTATGATCGGGAACTACACTGAGAGCCTGAGAAGGAGATAGATCAGTAGGATGGACTACTGAGAGAGGGATAGGTTGAGACTTAGAAGGGGCTAAGTCTGCAACTTGTTCCATTTCCTCAGCATGAGTTTCAGGAGAAGGGTCATCATAGATGATCTCGGTGCCACAAGTTTCTTTAGGAATAACAGGTTTAGGAGAGGCAGGAGGAGGAGCATTAGGATCAATGACAGGTTTGGGAGGAGGTGGAAGCACATCAAGTATGATCTCATCATCATTATACTTGTTTTCTCTCCATCTGAGAGCAGGTGGTGGCAGCACATCTCTAGGATACAGAGGTACCCCAAAGATATAGTCTATGATCATGAAGTCAACATCATAGATTCGATATTGTCTTGGGTAGACACGAATCTTTTCTTTCTCCTCAATAAACAGACCAGACGATGATGCTTCTTGAGAGCATCTCCAAACTTGATTTTCCCAGTAGACCTTTGCGTCTGGGTCATATCTGAATTTGGGATCCTTTTTCCAAATGTGAGCTAGAGTCACTAAATCATCTCGAGGTTTCTTCCAAAACAGAGGATCAAAGAAATTTCTGTAAGGCAGTGTCCATGTTTCAAGCTTCTTGTGAACGTCCTTATTTCTGTTGGGATCCAGCATCGGAATCCTTGGACAGGCTCTAGGAGGAACAACTTCTACTCTTGTATCTGAGGTCCTTGACCAAAATTTCATGGGAAGGTTGTGATGAATCTTAGCTTCCTGAGACATATCACACTCTTTGCATACGGCATAGTATGGAAGAAAGTCACGAACATCATAGTACTCCTTCGATGCTGTTGGATAGCTTGGAATAAACTTCAGTTCAAGCTCAAGGATGTAGTTGGTTAGACCATACATCCTTGCTCTCTTCTCATACTCTGTTTTGCAGCCTTTCTTGTCTTCATTACGAAGGACTACGTGCCTTTTCACATTGTAGTGGCACCATTGGAATGCCTTATCCTTGATCAGATTGGGATAAACTTTCCTTGGAGGAAATGTCTTCTTCTCAAGGCAGACAACCAAGGGTCCAAGAGCAGTGTACAACTCGGTTGTCAAAGAACCAGTTGAAATGTGAGGAATGGGGTAGTAATCATGTTCGGGGGGTGGACCAGAGGGGTTTTGAGGTGGAGTGGAAGGCGTTTCATATTGGTAGTCTGGTGGTGGTATAGGGCTTTTGGGATGTTGAGATGTAGAAGGGGGTGAGTGTCTAAGGAAAAGGACAGGGAACCTTCGTTAGACGTCAGCCCCATTGCAGCTTTCGTTTCTGAAGGTAATTCGTGGAATGCGTCTATATTTTCCTTTTCGGTAGATCATTCTAGGGTAGGGTGCACCATAAGGTTAGAAGAGGTGATCTCCCCATGATGTGAACTAGTCTTCGGTTCGGTTGGGGAGGTAAGGGTTTGTGTTTGAGGTAAGGTGGGGGTTGAAAAGGTTGTGGATGGTTGAGAATTTAGGGTTAAGTCTTCAATCTCAAAAGATTAATCAACAGCAAAAGCAATAACTGAACTAGAGTGAGGTTCAGTATTACCTTTTGCCTTGGCTCTTGCAGTTCTTGCCCTTGTTGAGACAGGTTTGGGCATAGGTGCTTCAGAGGAGGCTCCAGCCTTGGACCTTTGATTGCCTTGGAGATAGGCAGATCGTCCTCATCGTCCTCTTCAATAGGAGCTAGAATTAGCTTCCTTTTTCTAGAGGGTTGGACGGTGAGCTTTGGACGAGCAGGTGGAGTCCTAGTTGTTCGACGAGCAGGCTCAGTTGAGCGTCCAATAGAGACAAGTTGTTCAGACGATTCAACTGAACCTTGCGTCTGAGCGCCTTTCAGCTTACCTTTTGGCTTGGACTTTTTGAGACAGTCCAATTGCATCATCACCAAGCTTTGCCTACTGAACTCAGGTTGATGCAATCATTCAATACCATGAATACCATAGTATTTGGTCTCTCGTTCTGGAGCTAGATTTTTGAGGTCATTATAGACCATGTGCTTCTCAAAATCTTTGAAAGAAGGGCAGCATAGATGATCGATGTGTTCTTCCCAGAACCTTCAATGGCATATTTGAAGAATGAAAAGAGAAGGTAGGGAAGATTTATCTGCCTTTCCAGAATCAGATGAATCAAGCAGAATTGATGAGCCTTCGAAACATTATCCTTTGACCCAGGTTTGTGAAGGATTGACTTGTTCAGAATCTGATGAAGAACCCTAGCCTTGTCAGTCATCTTTGAGGCTATGAGTTTGTCATCCGAGTTCTTCAAAAGACAGTCTCTGATGGTGGTAGCATCACCAATTTCTTCCTCCCATTTGTCTTCAACAGCGATTCCAGATTGAGCGCACCCAATCGCATTTGAAATGGTTGCTTCAGATACTATCACTTCAATGTCAAGCACTTTGTTGCAAATTTCCCTCATAGAAATTGTGGGGTTATTCCAGGACTCCCTAACCAGAATAGGGTAGATGACTAGAGAAACTTCGAAGAAACTCGGCCATTCAGCAACATGGATTTTTGGGAAAACATCTATCCCATTATCAGCTAGAAATTGGAGGTTGAATGTGAACTCTACCAGAACATCAACGGTCTGAGCATAGGTTAAAGCTTTTGTAAAGGTTTGATTTTTAACAAGATTTAGGTTTTAAAGAGAAGAGAAGAGAGAACGAAAACCTTTCATATTTTCAAAGAGAGAGAGGGTGGTGAAACAATGTGCATTAAATGCCTGACACACGTTCAGACTTTGAAACCGTAAAAAGTATTTTTGGAAAAAAAAAATGAAAACAAAAACTGACTCAGTTAAGGGAATGGGAGTTAATAATTCATTCGACAAAGATTGAGTTCCATTAATGCATTAGACAAAAAAAAACATTGGACGAGCATACATTGGACTAAGGCAAACATTGGACGCATGCATTGGACTCTCATTTAGTCAATGAAATGCATGTTCAGATATTTTCTTATGAATGTGAACCTATCTTCAGCTAATGGTTTGGTGAAGATATCTGCCCATTGATGGTTAGTATCAACAAATTGAATATCAATTGTCCTTTTTTGCACATAGTCTCTAATGAAATGATGCTTTATTTCAATATGCTTTGCTCTAGAATGCAGTATGGGGTTTTTAGACCAGTTAATTGCAGCAGTGTTATCACACATAATTGGAATGTTACTTACAAACACGTTGTAGTCTTCCAACTGATGTTTAATCCATAGCAATTGTGAGCAGCAACTGGCAGCAGCAATGTATTCAGCTTCAACAGTTGATAGAACGATTGTGCTTTGCCTTTTGCTTGACCAAGAGAGCAGATTAGCTCCAATGAAGTGACAACCTCCATTGGTGCTCTTTCTTTCTATTCTGTCTCCAGCATAGTCAGCATCACAGAATCCAACAAATCTGTATTCATCAAATTTCTTATTCAACAGACCCAGATTAGTAGAACCTTTGAGATATCTAAAGATTCTCTTTACTGCTGAGAGATGAGACTCTCTTGGATCAGATTGAAATCGAGCACATAAGCAGACACTAAACATGATATCTGGTCTGGACGCAATTAGATATAAGAGGGAACCAATCATACCTCTATATATCTTTTGGTCTACCATTTTATCTTTATCATCCTTGTTTAGTACGAAAGTTGGATGCATTGGAGTGTTCATAGGTTTGCAATCGTCCAACTTGAAGCGTTTCAGAAGCTCCTTTGTGTACTTCGTCTGATGAATGTACACTCCGTCTGTTGTTTGTTTACTTGAAGTCCGAGGAAGAATTTTAGTTCTCCCATCATGCTCATTTCAAATTCCCTTTGCATTAAGTCAGAAAACTCTTAACAAAGAGATTCACCAGTTGCACCAAATATAATATCATCAACGTAAATTTAAGCAACAATAAGATCCTTTTTATTTATTTTTCTAAGCAGAGTTGTGTCCACTTTTCCTCTTGAGAAACCATTCTCCATTGGGAAAGTGCTGAGTCTCTTATACCAAGCTCTAGGAGCTTGTTTGAGTCCATATAAAGCTTTCTTAAGCTTATATACATGCTCAGGACGGTTTTGATCTTCAAAACCAGGTGGTTGAACAACATATACTTCTTCATTAATGAAACCATTTAAGAAGGCACATTTTACATCCATTTGATAAAGCATAATGTTATGATGTGCAGCATATGAAAGTAAAATGCGTATGGCTTCTAATCTAGCTACTAGATCAAAAGTTTCAGTGTAGTCAATACCTTCATCTTGAGAGTAGCCTTGAGCAACTAACCTTGCTTTATTCCTCACAACTTTGCCATCCTCGTCCAGCTTGTTGCGATAGACCCACTTGATTCCAATGACAGACTTATCTTTAGGCAAGGAGACCAGCGTCCAAACGTCACTACGTTGGAACTGGTTGAGCTCCTCTTGCATAGCGAGGATCCAACACTCATCCATTAAGGCCTCGTCCACAGACTTTGGTTCTAATTCAGAGATGAAGGCTGAGTCAGCTTGCTCTCTGAAGGTTGACCTTGTCCGGACTCTATCATTTGGTTTGCTAATGATTTGATCCTCAGGATGATAAGTCCTGAATTGCCATGAACGAGGGGTGTTAGCTACTTGCTGAGACGATGAAGCGTCCTGTATTGCATCTGATGCCTCGTCTTTGTTGGGCGCTGGACGAGCATATGAATCATTCAGATTTATATTTGCAAAAGAATCATCTAGCTAACTCTTATCAGGCAGTTTGTCATCAAACTTAACATGAATGAACTCTTCTACAACCAATGTTCTAGAGTTATAGACTCTAAAAGCTTGGGGCGTTTCAGAGTATCCTAACAACATTCCATTATCTACTTGGGCATCAAACTTACCAAGTTGATCCTTAATATTTAAAATAAAACATTGACATCCGAAAGGGTGGAAATAAGAAATGTTGGGTTTGCGTCCTTTCCACAATTCATAAGGTATTCAAGATTGGTCTTATGTATATTCTGTTTTGAATGTAGCAGGAAGTATTTACAGCTTCAGCCCAGAAGTGCTTAGGGACAGAATTATCACTGAGCATCGCCCTAGACATCTCTTGAAGAGATCGATTCTTTCTCTCAACAACACCATTCTGTTGTGGTGTTCTAGGGGCAGAGAAATTATGATGAATACCACTTTCATCACATAACCTTTGGAAAAGCTCATTTTCAATTTCGCCTCCATGATCACTTCTGATTGAGCTTATAGATATGTCTTTTTCATTCTAGACGCGCTTACAGAATATAGTAAAGACCTTGATAAACTCATCCTGTGAGCAAGGAACTTAACCCATGTCCATCTAGTATAGTCGTCTACTATGACAAGCCCATATTTCTTACCACTGACAGAAGCAGTCCTTGTTGGACCAAACAAATCAAGATGCAACAATTCTAGTGGTCTTGAAGTACTAACAATGTTCTTGGACTCAAAAGAGTTCTTAACTTGTTTTCCTTTTTGACACGCATCACAGAGAGCGTTTGATCTAAACACGATCTTTGATAAACCTCTTACAAGGTTGTGCTTGTTTAGTCTTGAGATTAATCTCAGACTTGCATGACCAAGCCTTTTGTGCCAGATCCATCGGTCATCTTCAACAGACACTAGGCATGATACACTTTGAGTTGAGAGTTCCCCCAAGTTAATCTTATACAGATTATTTTGCCTCTTGACAGTGAATAAGATGGACCCATCAGGATTCTTGACCATACATTCACCTTTATTGAAGGAAACATCAGACCCACTGTCACATAATGGACTTATGCTAATCAAGTTATGTTTTAATCCTTCAACCAGAAGAACATTATCAATAGAGGGAAGAGGATGTTTACCAATCTTACCAATTCCTACTATCTTTCCTTTCTGGTTGCCTCCAAAGGTGACCCATCCACCAGTCTTTTCACGTAGTTCTTGGAACATACACTTTTCTCCCATCATGTGACGTGAGCATCCACTGTCCAAGTACCAGGACTGGGGTCTTTTTTGTGTTGCTAAGCAGATCTGCAACAAGGATTATCATGTTCTTAGGTACCCAGATAGACTTGGGTCCTTTTGGGTTAGTTTGCGGTCTTCGTCCATGCATTTTGGTTTTCTTTTTGTATATACATTTTGAAGAGATGTGACCACTCTTTCCACAGATTTTACAATAAGTATTGGATGCATGCAGTTTGTTTTCTTTTTGTTTTCCATAAGATGAAGAAACCTTATGATGTTTATTGGACCTTGATATTTTCTGAGAAGCTCCTTGTTTCTCAGAGTTATAGCCTAGGCCAGACTTATCGTGAGGTGATCTTGAATACCTCAATATCAGGTCTAGTTTCTCTGAACCTCCAACAAGCTTAGATACGCTTTTGGTTAGGTCAGATACCTCTTGTTTAAGTCTAGTTACCTCGTGAGGTTCACTAGACCCAGAGCTGAGTTTGTCAGTTAGATTGACATTCTCAGCTTTCAGCTTATTGTTTTCTTCAACAAGCTGCTCATTTTGTTTGTTGGACTCTTCCAACTCTTGATTAATTTTTGAAAATTTTCTTTTAAGCATAATGTATTGATGATGCAATAGAGAAGAATCATTTAGCAGTTCATCATATGCTTCTTGAAGAGAGTCAGAGACAGATACCTCATCATCTTCTGATTCAGCGCCCGAAGAAGTTTTGGCCATCAGACAGAGATTTGAGGTAGACGGGCTCCTTGGTCTGAACAGATGTTCCAAGACGTCCAGCTTCTCCTTAGCTGTTTGGAACTGCAAGACCATCTCCAGTCTTGGACGATCAAGGGCATTGATAATACACCAATTGGCATGAGCATTTAGCGAACACCGTCTGATATCCTCACTCGTCCAGTCTGCTTCATGTTTGGACGATGTTGATCCCTCCTCAAGGTTAATCGTTGGACGATAATCTCCGTTTGTGAATACATTCCACAACTCATAATTTTGAGCTTGGACGTATATTTGGAAAATTGATTTCCAATGAGGATAGTTTGTTCCCTTGAAAATGGGTGGAACATTCCATCCTCTTTCAGAGTTAGCCTCCTAACTTCTTTCTTCGGGAACAACAAGTTGTTCATCGTCCGAAGAGTCTTCATCTTGTTCATTGGACCAAAGGCATAAGTTAGCCTCTTCATTTGTTTCTTCTTCTTCTTCTTCTCCAGAAGAGTTTAAGTCCTCCCACGTTGCCATGAAGTTCTTTTTCTTCTTTTTGAAGAACTTCTTCTTGTCCTTTAGCATAGGACAATCGACTTTGAAATGACCTGTTTGTTGCATTCAAAACAGACCAACTGACTTTTATCTTTGGGTTCAACATGATCTTTGAAGTTTTTCTTTTGGAATGGCCTCCTTTTCATTCCATTTTTCTTTCTCCACATATTCTGAATCTTTTTGGAGATGAAAGATAGCTCGTCGTCGTCTGATACATCATCATTAGACTGATCAGCATCATCACTGGACTCATCAGCTTTTAGAGCTTTTGAGTTGTTGGACTTATGAGCTTTCAAGGCAATTCCTTTATTTTTCTTTCTAGGATTGTCAAGATCAAGCTCCTGCTCATGAACTTGAAGCGTTCCAACCAAATCATCCAGAGTCAAAGTAGAGAGATCTTCGGCATGGGTGATTGCAGTAACGAGTGGTCTCCATTTCCTAGGCAGGCATCTAAGAATTTTGGTGACATTTTCCTTGATAGTGTAGACTTTACCAAGAGACTTTAGATTATTGATGATGGTCTAAAAATGACCCATCATATCAAGGATGGACTCTCCTTCAGCCATGGTGAACAGTTCATACTGGCTAACCAGCATGATAATTTTAGAGTCATTCACCTTGGTTGTCCCCTCATGGAGATTTGACAAGGTGTCCCATATTTGCTTCGCTGATTCACATGCATGAATCTTCTGGAATTCGTCAGGGCTGAGAGCACACATTAAAGCATAACTTGGTTTATGATTTTGTTCCATTCTAGCCTGTTCAGCATCCGTCCAGTCCTCCTCTGTTTTGTCTGTCCCGTCAGAGTTGAGACAAACATTAGGACCATTTGTGATTCTGGCCCAAAGAGCTGAGTTAGTACTTAGGATGAAGCTTTTGAATCTCTCCTTCCAGTACAGGTAGTGAGTCCCGTTGAAGAACGGAGGTCTGGTCATGGAAGTGCCTTCCATAACAGGTTCACTCCCGCTTGGCATACCTGGTCCTGACATAACTGCTGTAGGATCTTTTCCTCTACATGGCTAAGTGCTCAACCCAGAGGCCGAGCTCTGATACCAATTGAAGGAACCTGTTTGAAACACAAGAAGGGGGTTGAATTGTGCTCCTTAAGATTTTAAAATCTTTTCGCAAGCAGATATGTAGTTTTCGTAAGGTTGGACGATAACTCATTTAAAGACAAAGAGAGCTCTTCCAAACATCGAGTTGGACGCTAACTTAGTTTGATAAAGATAAGCAAATAGCGCAATTAAAAAGCAATTCAATCCCAGAAAATTAGTTAGATAATAAACTGAAGCAAAGATAAGGAAAAGAAAAGAACCCAGAGATATTATCCTGATTCACTCTTCACCAAAGAGCTACATCCAGTCCTTTCTACTTGAGAGCTTTTTCCACTATAACAAAAAACCTTTGTTACAAAGTATTCAACACCTCTTCAGGCAAGTATTCTCAACCTCTTCAGGTTCTCTAAGTATTCTTTTACAGACAAGCCTCTTCAGGCTCAACCAACTAAGGTTTTGAAATGAGTTGTGTTCTACTAACTCACTAACTGTGAGAATTCGAAACTAAAACTTAGAACTCTTGGAATAAAACTCTACGCAGAGAGTGATATGAAAGTTTAAGAACAGAGTAAGCTTGTAATCAGAGTTTTCTCTTGATAGCTTGTGTTTTCTTGTATCCTTGTATTTTTCTCAAGTTCGGTAACATTGCATCTTTAAGGGGTGGAGGTATATATAGCCTTTTGTCTTTGAACAAGCTTCAGTTTTCAATGGATGCAAAAAGATCCATTCTGATCATGCATTAAATGCTTTGGTCCGTTGAGTCTGATAACCTCTTTGAAGCTTCTGATCAGCAGAGTAGACTATTAGGCTTGATAGCTAGAAATGAGACTGACATATCCTCTTTGTACTCGAAAGTTGCCTTTTGTCTTTCTTAAAGAAGAAGGTCAACTTCTTTATGTGTCAAGGACAGTGTGGCTTTTGCTTTTATCTTTGAGCGAATATTATAAAGAGTGTTTGTCCCAAGGACATAAGCCTTTTATTGGAAATAATAAATTCAAATGTTTTATAAGGTATTCGCGCTTAAACATGTAAAGCAATATTGGACTATAGCTATTACATAAGTATCAGAAGAGTCTTTGGACTCATGGTTCTACTTATTACCGTCCAGTCTGAGTAAGACGTAAACCACTTTAAAAGGTTGGACGAGATAAAGTCTTTGGACTTTAGATAGTCTTTGGACTCAAATAAGTTTTATCTTGCACACTTAATATAAAACGTTAGTTCATAATAAATCTTTGTTCTTCTTAAATTAATCTTTTGTTAGCATAAAAAATCAAGGAATTAGTGGACCATAACCATTTTGGTTCCAACACTCTTATGGTTTAAGCTTCTATTCACGCTTTTAGCTTTGTATTAGGATTAATGCTATAGTCAACGTGTTATTTCCGTGATTAGGGCGAGTTTCGGAATTGCATTCGGGACCCTTTGGAGGAGTTGGGTCGCAGCTATGAAGGGAGCTTGGAGAGCTCATCGTGTACGTGGTACTTGTGGGATCGAGGGTCAAGGCTGTTCGTGGATATGAGAGTGTACCGGAACGAATTACCAAGTGAGGAGGAAGAAACCTCAAATATCTAGGAATCGTAGGCATAGTATATAATTGTTAACATGTGTAGGGATCCTCAAACCCTACTAATGGTTGAGTAACCACCAATACCTAGCTCACATTGGGGACTACTGGTGTGTGGTACCAATGCAATTTTAGGCATTGTGGGTCTATCGCCGTTAGGATCGATCCATGATATATGTTGATTGAGGATGTATGTCTATCTGTGGTAATTGATAAACATGATTAAATGATGTTGTACGTGATAACTTACTAGATGAGATGATTGTTGCGATAATATGCTTAATTGCTATTTTGGTATGCTTGTAATGATGACATGCTGCTATGCTGTGACATGTTGATGTGATTGTGATTAATATGATCTTGATTGACTGTGGAGACGGTTTGTGTGACGTTAGAAAGATAGAGTGGTTGGTGTTATTGGATTCATAGTTGATGTTATAAGCCAATTGATCTAAGTTAAAGGTGGCTTTCATAGTTGGAGAGTGACATCCTCATAGTTGGAGGATGTGGACCTTGAGATGTTGATTAAGTTGTTGTTAAGACGTTGTCAAGATGATGGGTGCATAATCATAGCATTTGCATTGTTGTGGTGAAAAGCCATGTGTACAACTGCAACAATAGTTTGAGTGGTTGTCACACGAGGTTGGTGTTCGAGGTGGACACTCCAGGGCGACCAAGACAGCTGAACTCACAGTTGAAGGGATGCAGGTGCTTTCTCACAGTTGGAGAACTTCTCGGGTCTTCTCATAGTTGGAGGGGCTCGGGGAGGCAGTGCCCCTCACAGTTAAAGGAATCACTATTGCACTATCTTGGAAACTTAGGAGACGATTACCTGAACGTTCGACTCGATGTCCTCGCAGTTGGAGGAGCCATTCTTACTTGGTCAACATCCACCCTCGCAGTTGGAGATTGGATTGTCATTCCTCACAGTTGGAGGTTGACTGTTGTATTCCCATAGTAAGAGTGTGCATTGTAGAATTGGCCAATCATATAGAATTAGTTGTGCATGTAGAGTAAGCGGTGATCCCTAGTTGTGATAACTTGGAGGTTGACTGTTGTGATGAACTCGAGAGGTGGATGTTTTTGCTTGTTGTGCTTGCTGTTGTGTATGTTGATGTGTTATATGCTACGTGATCTCCCTTCGCATGATATTGTAGCATTTATTACCTCCTGTGCATGCTTCCCCATGTCTCCATGTTTGTCGTTGTTCAGGTCATGATCCGAAGGCAGAGATACTGGTTGGTTGTCGGAAGTGCTGCAGCGGTTGAAGCTAAGTAGAGGTGGGACTCCATCGTGAATAATAAGTTTGACGTCAACGCTTCTCGAGTAGAGAGAGAGACCTCAGAGGTATCGTTGAATCTCTTGTGAGTTGTACCATGGCCAGTGGGACATCTGTTTTTATTGTTGTTGTTTTTACGCCATGGCTTCCAGGCAGAACTTTGATGTGTAATACTAGACTGTAATAAGTATTTATCTGTTAAAGTTTTAAAATGGACTTTTCTGGTTGCCTCATAAGGTATCAGATCTAGGGAGGCTAAGTTTTAGGAGCATCACATTAGGTGGTATCCAAGCAGTTTGGTTCTATCAAGACTGTGGAAGTCGGGGACCAAGACTCTGAGGTTGTGGTGTTGTTACTGGCCGTGTTTAGTTGAACCCGCACAGGGTATTGACTATGTTTAGAAGTTGGGGTAAAGTGTCCGATCCCTGAGTTGTCAATTGTTTCTAGGTTGAGAAACAATGATAATTGTCTCGACTATTCAGAAGATCTGTATTTACATGTTGGCTATGTTATACGTCTTATAAGTATGAGTTAACGGTTGCTTGTACCAGGAAGCGATGGTTCGAAGGACTTGCAGTGAAGGAAGTGACAGAGATGAGGATGCGGGTGTCGAGATCAATGGACCTCCTAGGATTGAAGGAGGAGATTCTGAAGTTATGAACAGTTTGAGGGACATGACGGCAGCTATGTTGCAGCAGTCGCAACAGAATACGCAGCTGATGCAACTACAACAAGAATTTCTGCTGAGGGCGCAGAATCAGGGCCATCCAATCTCAAGTATCATTGTGAGGTTATTGTGAAAACCATGAAGCTCTGCCTCTTTCTTTTTGGGCAGCTGAGTTTTAGGGATTTTTGGGTTAAGGGTGAATCTCTTAAAGGGGAGAAAGGTACCCACTCTGTGAAGCCGCACATTTAAGCTCTTTGAGATCTGTCGGGTAGTACCTATTTGCTTCCATTGGAATCATTGGGAGCAGATTTGTCGGCTCTTCATATTTGTGAGTGGATGATGATCACTAAGGCATGTTTTAAATACTTATAATTAATGTTTCCAATTATCTTGTTATATTAAAATTGTTTATGCAAATATATTTGGGGAAACTTACCTTTTGTGATTATTTTAGGCATTCTTGAATATTTTAAAGTCATGGGTTTTATTAAATTGCTTTATATATATTTGACATTTGTGAAGATCAATTACGTGATAGATGTGGAACTCGAAAATATGAGATTGATGATTTTACTCTTGAAGAGCTTTGTTACAAATTGAAACGATTTGAATGTTGTGATTTTTGGGGAATCCATGTTAGAATCCCATAGCCGTTAGCAGGGATAACAGTCTAGGTGCACCTAGTTATATTATTTCGGGAGGAAAGAGCTATTCGTTAGATGGAGTCGTCAGTGCACAAAGAGGTCTATCAACGAGATGGAGCCGCCCCCGATGAAATTGATATGGTTGATATGACTTGAAAGAGGATATGGCTATCTGTTAGATGGAGCTACCCCTAGGGGAGAGGCCACCCTTAGGAGGAGAGGGCTATCAATGAGATGAAGCTGCCTCAGATTTTGGTCCTCTCATGTGCGTCCCCACTATGATTTCATTTTATACTTGTGCTTGACACTTTACGCATTTATTTATATTTACCTCTTTCGACTAGATTACATGTTGAGAATGTTATTACTGGTGACATGTTGAAATTTGCAAAAATAATAACTTTTATGCTTATGTTTTATTGAAACTATTTGGGTTCATAGTAACCAATACTCTAGTATGTTTGCCACGAAGTTTGAAAGAATAACTACTCATGCGTTAGTATGTTTCCCTTTTAGTTCATGGTGGTTGTTATGCCCTCACTAAGTCTATGTGACTCACCCTCCCTTGCTTATTTTTTTTTTTTTTTTCCAGATTCCTAGGTAGCTGAGAAATAAGCTGCTAATAGCTCTAGATTATTTGGAAGTTTCATTTCCTTGGGGTAGGCCCCTTTGTTTTGGAGGTCCTTTTTGATGTATTTTGAAACTCTAATTCATTCTGCAGATATAGGAAACTAGTACTAGATTCATTTTGAATTGTATTAATGCTTTGGAATAAGGAGTTTCACATATTATGAGCCCGTTTGTTTCAAGGTATGAAAAAATATACCTGGGAATATGAAGGTGGGAATGCACATCCCCATGTTTGGTACAAGTATTTAAATGAATATTCCCCGGAATAAATTATACCCAGGAAAAACTTATACTCACCTCAATACAATTTTTATTCCCATGGTGGGGTTGTGGGTAAGTTTCATTCCCAGATGGTGGGAATATATTTTATTCCATGAAAACCCAATTATACCCTACTCATGTTCTTTTACTTTCAAAATCCATCATCACATTCATCCCATTCCACGTCTTGTGCCTCATATGTTACTTCTCCAATTTTCTCACATTTTAATATGGTATGAAATAGGCTATATTAGGAAATAAAACAGGTACATTAAGTCTTTTTTACTGTGGCTCATTTTTTATTATGATGTGGAAATTGAAATGGAGCATACATAGAAAGAAATGGTAAAAATATAACATGTGTGTTTTTTTTACTGTGGCATGCTATAAGTATATTCACATATATCCAACCAATATTCCAATATGTTCAGCATATATAAATAATCACGTAGATGCCTTTTACAACTTCTGAGAAGTCCTTAACTATTATGTCGCCTAATTTTTAATCTTAAAATGATGATTATTTTAATATCATATATTTTCATAAATAAAACAAATTATTAAAATGTTAAAAACATTAAAAATATTTATTTTATATTATAAGTATGATAATCACCATTATTATTTATATTTTTATTTATTTTCTTATCAATTATATTGAATAATTAATATTTAAATAATATTTTATAGGACAGGAGTATTTTGATAATTACACATTTATCCCCAGGAATATACATAATGAACCAAACAAAGTTTCAAATTATTCCTGGAAATTTCAGGAAAGATTTCCGGGAATTTCAATTGCTAAACAAACATGTTTTACAATATATCCAGCAATGACATTCCCAATAATAATATTCCCAGGTATGTGATTCCCGGGAATAGTTTTTCATACCGTGAAACAAATGCCACCTATGTGTCTGGGGTACTCTGGAATGCTAATATGAATGTTTTAGCAGATATTTATATATTTGGAATGTTAAAATTATAAAGAAAACTTTATCAAAATTTTAATAAAATTATGAGAGTATGATTTATTTTTATCATATATATATATATATATATATTATAATGTTTAATAGACTTGCTAGACGGGAAGTCTGAGCCTGCGCGCTGGTCATGAGTTGGGTTTTTAGGTCGTGACATTTGCTAGCATTCAAATCTGCAAATTTTGACATTATATCATTCACCGTGCTTTTAACAATCAAAGGAAGAAAATTATGTTCTACAAAGGAAGAATGTCCAGAATCGCGCGATGCTGGCTTGCCGTCGATGTCGGAGTTAGAAACGCCCTTGTCGCGTGATGTCGGTGCTTCGTCGCACCGTTGTCATAGCCGCGTTCCCCTTGCAGAGCATAGCCTCCCATCCATTGCGAGCTCCCATTGGCCGTTCTTCCCAATGATTCAAACCCACTCTGTCGCACCACCACCATAGCCAAGACAGGGAAAGAGTGACCCACAAAAGAGAGAGAGAGAGGGAGAAAGTTAGAACAGAAGGGGAAATGCGACGGTGGTGTAAGTTGGTTTCAGCCCTTATGCGAGAAAGATGCACAGGAATGGAAGAAGCGAGAAGGACTTTGGTGGCTGATTTTTTAATTCTTTGGGAGAGATGATATCGACCGTTGGATTATTGGAAGGGTGGAGTTCTGTCTAATTGCGCAACTGCACTCAAAATAAACTGCACCAAATTTGAATCATAAACGAACAAAATGAATTTTTTTAAAGATAAAAAATAAAATTGAATTCTGAAAATAAAATGAGGGACCAAAAATATATTTTATCTGCCACCATTATTAACACAATGTAAGAAGTAATTTACACTTTTTAAATTATCAGTTTAAACTTATCAACTAGTTTTTTTTAAATTAAAAAAATTGTTTTTTCACTTTTTTCAGAACATTCTTAGTGAGCCCTAGGGATGGTAATAAGTATTTTATCCGATGGGTATTCATAAAAATTATTCATGATGGATAGGATAATTATCCGCACAATAGGTACGGATACAGGGATGGTTAATTATCTACAAGATTTAATGGGTATGAATGCGGGTACGAATACTTTAGTATTCATCCCGTCCCATACCTGCATACCTATATATTAATATGGTTAAATTATCATTTTGGTCCCTTAACTTATTTTTTAGTTTCAATTTGGTCCCTTAACTTTTAAAAGTTTTAATTTGATCCCTTAACTTGTCTTTGTTAACACAACTTAGTCCTCTCCGTCAATGATATAAACAAATGAATTTCAAATTGATCCTTTAAATTGTTAAAAAGTTTCAAATTGGTCTCTTAACTTTTAAATGAGTTTCAAATTGGTCCCTTAAGTTTTAAATGAGTTTCAAATTGGTCCTTTAAATTGTTAACATATATGGCACTTTCGTCACTTTTGCTTGTGTCATTGACCGAGGGGACTAACTTGGGTTCATAAAAATAAGTTAAGGGACCAAATTAAAACTTTTAAAAGTTAAGGGACCAAATTGAAACTAAAAAATAAGTTAAGAGACCAAAATGATATTTTAGTCTAGTAATATTTATTTAATTATTATATATATATATATACTATAAATATTAAAATATTAAATTAATATACTATTAATATATTAAATTTACATATTAAATTAAAAAAAAATTAAATGAAAGTTAGGTTTAGCTTCTTATTCAGCTATTCATCTTGGGAAAGTAAAAGCAGTAATATCGTAAACCATAACTTATTATTCATATTCTCCACCTTTCAATTTCAAGTATATTTCCATTTTGCATATTTTTTTTATATCATTTCTGCTTCAGAGATTAATTTTAATATTTGTTGTTTGTTTGAGAACATGAAAAAATGATATATCTTTTTATATATTATCATGATATTTCAGAATTTAATAATATTTTATTTATTTATTGATTTTTCATAGTTAATTAAAGTATATGTAATAAGTGCAGGTATATATACTTGAATATCCAACGGATAAGGATACGAATACTTAAGTTACTACTTACACAGGTATAGATCGAGATACGTTTTTTTTTACATGTATGGTGTAATTTGATCCGAATATTACATATCTAGTATAGTTTTCTAAAAAATTATTGAAATAGAGTATGTCGTATATCCCACCTATGATATATCAGAGGAAGTCGTACTTTTCACCTACAACTTATTATTATATTTGTAACTTATTTTTTTTTAAAAATAAAAATGACAAAGTCCTTTATACTATATACGACTTGCCATTTTCATTTATTTAAGGCTTTGACATGCTAATTTCTTTTTAAAATAGGCAAAGTGGTATGGCTGATATACCACTTTCCCCTCAACATTTTTTTTTTGTTTTTTTAACTATCAAAGTTTTTTTATATACGAATAGTTTCAGCACTTGTTTTATTCATCATTAACCATCATTAATTTTTGTTATTTTGATTTTTAAAATTTGATAGTGCTCATGTATTTTATTAGGGATCAAAAGAGTAATTTAGCCAAATATTTGATATTGTGTTGTAAATAATTAATCACGTAAAGAAGCTTAGTGGTGGTTCTTATATATTCTGTAAACATTTGTCACACTATAATATCGTCAGTTTTGATTTGAAATTATTAATCATTTAAATAATGCAAATCAGTGAGTGCTATTACTTCTAATCAAGGTTGGTCCGAGTCGTGGTGGGCTCAGATCCCTTAAGGGAAAATTGGTTGAAATTAATTAAAATCCGCATTTTTTTGTATTCGCATATGATCGCAAGAAGTATCTCTGATCGTTCACCGAGATTAATCTCCTTCAAGGGATTTAAAGGCACTCAAGATGGGATGCCCCCTTCAAACTAGGTTTTTTGTCATAAGCAAGAGTTAGAAATCAAATCCCTGATAACTTGCTTAAGAGACCCGAGTCCATCACCACTCGAATCAACCTTGACTAGAAGTAATTGCTCTCACTGATTTGCATGATTTAAATGAGCAATATTTTTAAATCAAATTTGATGATAATATGATGTGACAAATATCTGCAGAGTATATAAGAACCACGACATATATCAAAAAAAATTAATAGTTAAGAAAAAAGAGTAAGGGGCAAGTCGTTCATCAATTATTCGATTTTGCCTATTTTAAAAAAAAAAGTAACATGTCAAAAGCCTTAAACAAATGAAAATGGCATGTCATATATGCCATAAACGACTTTGTCATCTTTTTAATAAAAAAAAAAGTTACAAAATAATAATAAGTTATGGGGGGGGGGGGGGGGGAAGTACGACTTCATCTGATATCGTAGGTGAGATGTAAGACTTATTCCATTTTGATAATTTTTTAGAAAATTATACTAGATAGATAATATCGAGATCAAATTACACCATTTAAGCAAAAAAAATCTCGAGATACATATATTATTTTTTTAAAACGCATACCGGGAGGATTAGTATATTTTCTAAGTACAGTAGATATTGCCATCCCTATTGAGCCCACAGAAAGACACGTGTCGCACAGACATTGAGGGAGCCACGTACATGTGCGTTTGAAATTGGATTTTGTGCGGTTTTTACATCCAAAAATCCGCAAATAGCGAGGCAGACACGGCTCCGTCACACAAACCTCACACTATAAATGCTATTAGCCAAGGAATGCAATAGTCCCTTGATTTGGTTGCAATTTCAATAGCAAGAAATCTCTCTCAACCGTACCCGAGCGGTGCAAAGAGAGTACAATGGGTTTGATCGCAGACACTGTCGACTCTGTCAAGTCCATTCAATTCAGACAAGCTCTGACCCAGGTCATCACTCTTGGTATGCTCTCATGCTCCACTCTCATTCTTCTTGGTGTTTTCTTCCCTTTCCACTGGAACAATATCAAATCACTCTTTCCAATGCACTTGAATTTTATGTGGGCCGCCAAATCATATGGATTGGTTGCTGCTCGCTAAGCTGTGCTCTTACCATTGTTCCCATCCCATCTCCACAGAATTACAATTGCATGAATTCAACAATAATAAATAATTAATTGATTAATTAATTTTGGTCGATCTTTGTTTTTCTGTGCAATGTGTTGTGTTGTGTTCAGGGTTGATTGTATCATCGGCGTTAGTAGTATGGAAAGGGTTAATATGTATTACCGGCAGTGAATCCCCCGTAGTTGTTGTTCTTTCCGGAAGCATGGAGCCTGGTTTCAAACGAGTCAGTATCACTTTTTTTTTTTTCTTCAAGTTTAGTTCAAAGCATGTGAAATTCTATAGTCACCATTTGTGAATGTTTATTTGTATTATTTTTGAGACTTCGGTTATGCATTCTAGTATTATATGGTTTATCTGATAAAAGCTTGTGATTCTTCTACAGGGTGACATTCTGTTCTTGCACATGAGCAAGGATCCCATTCGTGCAGGAGACATTGTTGTTTTCAATATAGATGTATGATTCCTTTCCCTTTTTCTTTGAAACGATATGTGCCATCCACCATTTTTGATTTTGTTCTATATTTGTTACTTATGGATTTTCAAATGCTTTGAGTTACTCCTCTTACTATTCTATGAATGAATTTCTTCTCATGGACCTTAGGTTTTCGAAATTAGTTGACATGGACCTATCTTTATATAAAAACACAGCCACTCCTAGGCAATACATTTACCATCAACTTGGTTAATTAAGTTAAAGTATATCAATGTTATCCTTGTCAACTTATTGTGGACATTAATTTTCCCTTTAAAATGCGGTATTTAATTTCAAGCTGCATGTTTCCCCCTCCTCATATTTAGCAGCAAAGAAGTAACTTTCCCCCCTTTAACCATAATGAGTCTCAGACACAATCATGCATAGGATTATGGTCCTTAATTCTCCCCTGCCTTGTTCTTCGAAGGGTAGGGGTTTGAAATCTAAATTCAATTATTATTAGCACTTGAATGTGTTTTATATATCTATAATCTCTTAATAATTGGACTACCTCTAATGGGCACATGGAAACTCATATTTTAATTGAAGAACCCCCCCACCCCCCTCATTTTTCTATGTTAGTTTGCTGCTTTCTTTCTGTGCATAGTTAATTCAATTTTGTTTTCCATTGCTGTTATATTATCTATTAATTTCAGTCTCTGCTTAGACCAACAAGCACAAAGCACTTTTTCTTGGTTTGTTTCTTTTTTCTAGAACCTTCTGCATGTCTTGCATAAGTCATTGAACAATCTTATCTATGGGATTTGTTGCTTTGTTATCACAGCTAATGTTCTTACAGTTTCATTCTCTTTTCTTTTATGGATTTTGTTCGTGCCTTGCTTTGTTGTCATCCCAGTCCCTCTTGTCCTTCAGCTCCCATGACTATGCTCTTTTCTCATATTTCTTTCTAGAACCTATTAGAACTGGTAGAATAGTATCAAGAACTCACTGAATAGTATGAGTTTTGTTGATGAATTCTCAGGGAATAAGGTGTTCCTTTGAGAGAGAAGAAACGAAAGTGAAGAATAGGGAAGTTACAAAGATCCACTGGTGAGAGCCTGCCTCTTCCTACCAACCAATTCCCAAATGAATAATCGAATGCCCTCACTTTCCCTCATCTAGTCTATTCTAATCACAAACAGTTGTAAATGATCAGTTGGTATTACAATAGTCCTACTGCCTACTGATATTGTTGGACTAAGCCGGCCCATCATTATTGGGTTGGTGCCTTACACACCTTACATAAGTCTTCCTAATTAGGGCCCTAACAATATTCCCCCCAAAAGTTCCACCTTGTCCTCAAGGTGGAATTCAGGAAAATGCTGCTGGGTGGACTCAATGGATTCCCATGTGGACTCAAAGTCCTGTAGATCTTGCCACTGGATCAAGACTTCAGCTCCACCTAAAGGGGTGTTGCGGATGGCTTTAACAACATAGGGTTCAACTTGTAGTTCCAAGTCCTCGGTGAGCATTTTGGGCAAGGGCTGAGGGTGTGCTGTTGGGGCAATGGCCTTTTTCAACAAGAGACAAGATAGATTGGGTGAATTCTCTCTCAGGTGGAAGGTCAAGTTGGTAGACAACCTGTCCGATGACCCTGCTGATTTGATAAGGCCCATAGAATCTGGAGCTAACCTTTTCATGCAGTCTTTTAGCTAAGGACTTCAGCCTGAAGGGTTGTAGCTTGAGATAAACCCAATCACCCACTGCATAAGTGACTGCCCTCCTATGCTTGTTAGCATAGGTCTTCATATGATCTTGGGCTCGAACTAGATTGGACTTGAGGGTATCTAGGATAGCATCGCGGTCCTGGGTCATTTGGTTCACCTCCTGTACTGTTGCACAGTAGTGCGGAGTGCTCTTGAGGAGCTGAGGGGGCTCCTTCCCATAGAGAGCCTTGAAGGGTGTCAACTGAGTGGAACTATTGTAATTGGTGTTAAACTAAAACTCTGCCTAGCTCAACCACTTGGTCCACTTCTTTGGTTTGGACCCTGTTAGGGGTCTCGGGTATGTTTATAAGCATTTGTTGATGCCTAACTGCTTCAGTCTGCCTATCAGTTTGGGGGGTGGTAAGCTGAACTAAATTTGAGTTTAGTGTCAACGAACTTGAACAATTCAGTCCAAAAATGGCCAAGGAACACCTTGTCCTGTTCTGAAACAATGATTGAGGGAAAACCATGTAACTTGATAACTTCCTTGAGGAAAAAATCTGCTATATCCCTAGCTGTGAATGGGTGGCTCACCGGAATGAAGTGGGCATACTTGCTGAGTCGATCCACCACCACCAAGATGGCATTCTGACCTCAGGACTTAGTGATCCCTTCCACAAAGTCCATTGAAATGTTTGCCCAAACTTGAGTGGGGATAAGGAGTGGTTGTAGCAGACCTGCAGGGGAGAGGGCCTGATATTTATTCTGCTGGTAGACCTCACAAGAGGCTACAAACTTCTGGATGTCTATTCTCATACCTTACCAGCACTAAGGCTGCTAACCTTTTGTAAGTTCTAAAGAAATCAGAATGACCCCCTACTGCTGAACTTTGATATTCAGTGAACAAGGTAGGTGTTTGGAGGACTTCTTGGTAATACCAGCTTACCATTGTACAAAAGCTTTCTATTCTGAAAAGTGTACCCGGGATGGCTACCCGGATCTGTCAATAGGTCCTGCATCAGGCTCCTCAATCTGTCATCAGCCTGGACTTCCTCCTTCCACCTTTCTAGATTAGAAAATTGCACCGTAGTGATGGTTGCATATGCCATCTTCCTGGACAAGGCATCTGCTGTCGTGTTGTCCCAACTTCGTTTGTATATGATTACAAAGTCCAACCCTATGAGTTTTGAGGTCCATCTGAATTGCTCCTCTCCCAATACCCTCTGATCAATTAGGAATTTCAAACTTCTCTGATCTGTGTGTATAATGAACCGTTGACCCAGCAGGTAGTGTCTCCAGTTTAGTACAGCCATGGCTATGGCCATGAGTTCCCTCTCATATACTGATTTCTTTTGAGCCCTGTTAGAGAATGTTTGGCTTAGAAAAGCCGCTTGCCTACCTTCTTGCATCAGGATTGCTCCCAACCCTTTATTGGAAGCATCAGTCTCAATAACAAAGGTTTTACCAAAGTCAGGAACTGTTAGGATTGGGAGTTCTGCCATGGCTTTCTTCAGTGTGTCTATTGTTGCTTGAGCCTCTTCAACCCAACCGAAATTGTCTTTTTTAGCAGTTGGGTCAGTGGCCTAGCTATCTTGCCATAGTCCTTCACAAATCTTCTGTAGTACTCAGTAAGGCCCAAAATCCTCTCAAAGCCTTTCGCGGCTGGCCACTGGAACATCACCTCTAATTTCTTGGGGTCAGCTGCTACCTCCTGACTTGATATGATGTGGCCCAAGAACTCTAGCTGATGCTGGCCAAAGGTCCACTTCTTTTTTCTAGCAAACAATTGATGCTCTTTTAACGAAGCAAACACAGCCCTGAGATGTCTCCCATGTTCTTCCTCAGTTCTCCTGTAGACCAAGATGTTATCGAAGAAAACTAAGACACACTTCCTTAAGGCCTCAACATTTCATTCATCAAAGCTTGGAAGGTTGAGGGTGCATTAGTGAGTCCAAATGGCATTACTACAAACTCATAGTGCCCCTCATGAGTTCAGAAGGCAGTTTTTGTAATGTCTTCTTCTCTCATTCTGATATGGTGGTACCCGGATTTGAGGTCCACTCTGGTGAATATAGTGGCTCCCCTCAAATCATCTAGCAACTCATCAATGATTGGTATAGGGAATTTGTCGGGAATGGTGATCATGTTTAGAGCCCTATAATCCACACAAAAACTCCACCCTCCATCCTTCTTTATTACTAGAATGGTAGGACTAGTGTAGGGGCTGGCACTAGACCTAATCACCCCTGACTGCAGCATATCATCAACCAATTTCTCTATCTCATTCTTCTGGTAATGGGAATACCTATAGGGCCTGAGGTTAGGTATATTAGCCCCTTCCTTCAACACTATGGCATGATCATGCCTTCTAGGTGGGGGTAGACCCTGGGGCTCCTGGAACACCTGATATTCCTCCAGGATCTCTAATAACCATTGTAGCAAGTCAACCTCCTATCTTGAGTTACTTTGCAGGCTGTGGTAATCCAGCAAGAACCCTCCCCCTTTATCTTGTAGTGCCTTCACCACTAACTTAGAGGATGCAGCTGATCTGGACAAGGCGGGTTCCCCCTTCAATATTGTGATGCCTTCTTTTGAGGGAATTTTAATAGTGAGTTCCTTGAAATTGGCCCGTATCTCTCCTAATTCTGCTAACCATTCCATTCCCAACACAGTATCCACCACTCCTAGCTTAAAATTGAAGAAGTCTTGTTGAACTACCACCCGAGGGTCAACTGTTTAAAAACTCCTTCACACCTGACCTTCCTTCCATCACCAACTTCTACTGTATATGGGGGTGTAGCATTGTGATAGGGACTTGGGTATTATGGGGTGCCTAAGTCCCACATCGAATAGTATGGGATGTTCGGTGGAGTACTTAAGTGGCTGGGTTCTTCTCCCTTGATAGCTAGCTTTTAAGGGAGGGTTCCCCAAGTGCTTGGCTGCTTATCATTTGGTATCAGAGCCTGGTTGCCGCTGTCTCAGAAAGGGCTACCTATGGAGGGGCTGACCGGAAAAGGCTGAGTGAAGCGTCGTAGAGTGCAGCCACCGGGACGTTGGCTCTCAAGGGCGGTGCTATGATAGGGACTTGGGTATTATGGGGTGCCTAAGTCCCACATCGAGTAGTATGTGATTTTCGGTGGAGTACGTAAGTGACTTGGTTCTTCCCCCTTGATAGCTAGCGTTTAAGGGAGGGTTGTCCAAGTTCTTGGGTGCTTATCATTTGGTATCAGAGCTTGGTTGCCAGTGTTTTAGAAAGGGCTACCTACAGAGGGGCTGACCATAAAAGGCCGAGTGAATCGTCGTAGAGTGCAATTTTTGGTATGTTTTATTCCCTCATCCTAATTTGATGATTTTCTAATCCAGTTTGGTGAAAATCACATCTCCTCCCAATTCATCACGTAATTCATCAATAGTAGGAATAGGAAATTTATTCGAAATAGTAATCTTATTCAAAGCTCTATAGTCTACACAAATCCTCCAACCACCATCTTTGTTTTTAACAAGAATTATAGGACTTGAATATGGACTTACACTAGGTCTTATAACTCCAGAATTCAACATGTCATCTTCTAGTTTTTCTATTTCATTTTCTGAAAATGAGGATACCTGTAAGGTCGCAAATTGGGAATGATAGCTCCCTCTTTGAGTACTATAGCATGATCTTGCCCTCGTGAAGGAGGTAGACCCTCAGGTTCCTTAAAAACCTCAGTATATTCTGCCAGAGTATTAGAAATCTCTGGAGGTACTAGTTCTTTATCGATTGCAGCAAGATATTATTACATTCAATCAAGTAACCTTGTCCCTCATCTTGTAGGGCTTTCATGACTGTTTTAAATGATGCCTCTGCTCTAGCCAATTTTGGTTCTCCTTTGATTATTCTAGTGCCATCCTGAGTTGGAATCTTCAATGTGAGATCCTTGAAATTAGCTCGAATCTCGCCCAAACTTGCCAACCATTCCATTCCAACACGACATCAACTCCTCCTAAGTCAAAAATGAAGAAATCCTGTTGTATCATCAAACCTTGGATAGAAATTGTTAATTGTTTACAGATCCCTTCACATTTGATTTTTCTTCCATCACCCACTTCAACTGAGTATGTAAATGTAGGTGTGATTTGCAATCTCCTCTCCCTTGTCACTTCAGAAGATACAAAGTTATGAGAGGCTCCACAATCCACTATTACTACTACCTTCTTCCTCCAAACTGCCCCATAATTTGATAGACTTCTTGAAGTTAATCCTGTGATAATAAACAGCGATAACTGCATTGTTTTCAATTCTACACTCTCCTTTGCTATATGCACTTCTTCCTCCTCTTCTCCACCTTCATCTAATATTAACACCTGTAAATGTTTGTTTGCACAAACATGTCCAGGCCCAAATTTTTCATCACAGCGGAAACAAAGCCCCTTCCTCGATCTCTCTTGTATCTTTGCTTCTGTTAGTCTTTGGAAAGCTCTCCCTCTATAAGAACCAGTGCTTTTGAAACTGTTTGAGTCTCCTCTTGAGTTATTTCCACCCGATATTGTTAAATTTTGATTCTTAATTCCAGGTTCCCAAGTGATTGTCATGGATTGATTATAACTTCGAGTAACACCCCCTCCTTTACCAACCAAATTCTTTTCATCAATCCTCTGTGCAAGATCCATTAATTCTGGTAAAGATTTGGTCTGATGTAACTTCAGTTCAACCCTTATCGTGTCCTTCAAACCATTCAAGAAAATCCCTTTAAGGTATTCTGGTTCAATTCCTTTGAGGGGTTCTACATACAACTCAAATTGCTTCCTATATTCCTCAATTAAGTTATTTGTTTGAGACTAAGCAACAATTCATATGGACTTTGTAGCATCGAGGGTTGAAATCGCCTGACCACTACCGCCTGGAAATCCTCCCAAGTCGCGTTCTGTGAACAGTATTCCCACCATTGATACCATATTAAGGCCTTCCCTTCGATTGCTACCATCGCCGTCTGGATCCTTTCAGTCTCATTCACGACCTTCAATTCGAAGTATCTCTCCACACGACTTACCCAACCAAACGCATCTTCGCCAGAAAAAATTGGTATCTCGAGTTTTCGCCATTTCTCTTCATGATTCTGACCATCATCTCATCCGGTGCCATTCCCATTTATGACGCTACTGCCATTTGGTGTTTGATCTGCTTGTCCACTTAGAACAGATAAGCCATGTATAGTCTCAATTAATTCACCCAACTGTCTTTGGGTTTCAATTCGCTCGAGTTTTTCCTCTTCGAGCATTCGCTTTACATCCTGCAATTCCTCACGGATTGTGATGGAGCCTTCAAAGCCGCACTCCAGGAACTCGATTTGTGCATCCATTCCTCTCGTGGAAACCATGAATTCTCTTCAGGACTGAAGAGCTTTGTTACCAGTTGATAGCAACTGAATTTATAGAACTAGATTACACTGAATAATATAGTATTTATTAGGAAATTCCCTGGGACAACTTGTCCTACTGAGATAGAAGATTACAGAGAGTTATTGATACAAAGTGTAGGTTTTCGAGAGCCTGTCTCTCCCTTCCAACATTCCCAGTTGAAAAACTGTCCACCCTTTCTCTCCTATCTTCTATTTAACTACACATATAGTAGTTACAAAACTGCTCACTAAACTGCTCATAGCAGTTACAATCTGATAATTATAACATAGACTACAGTAATACAATAGCAGTTACAACATTCTAGCAGTTACAATATTACATTAGGCTACTAATTAACTACAGGTCCTACTACTTAGTTGTCTTTGAATTGTGCACCTTCCGCTAATAGAACCTTCCGCTATTCTTCTAGTTCAATTGTCTAATATCCTGCAGCTTCTCCAACAAAAGTCATTGACTGCTTACTGTGCAAGATCGCTACTGTGGGTGCTTCACGGTCTCAAAGACTTCTCAAGTGTTTATCTGATTTTTTGTTTATTAATGATTATCACTGTTTTATTACTGATGAGTGATGACCAAAAGGACTAACACTGTAATATGATTTAACACTAAACTTTAAAAAGACCAGGACTTGAAATTTCATGGGTTCACTTTTGCTGGGTCTCACAGAGGTGCTTCTATTTTTCATTCCTCAATGATGAATGATGAATCTGTCCTACTTATTCCATGGTATCTTGGAATCATGAACACAACTGTTTGATTTCGTGTCAAAATGACTCTTTCACCTATCTGGCTATCCCCCACCCTTTTTCTTGATGTTTCAAAAATGAAAGGAAAAGGGATCATTGAAGTTTGAATTACTTGGATGATTAGCGATATGCTTTTTTATGGGCATACTGATATACCAAAATTCTGGTTTGTAATTTTATGATAAACTTTGTGAGATACTTTAATGTTGATTAACTGACTTGAAAGATCGTAAGAGTGATTGTTGATTCCCATAGTATTTGGGCAACTTCGTTATGAAATAGTGGTTCTTACCAAATTTCCTTTTTTTTTCCTTCATAATTTGACAAATTTTGGTTTCATGTTTACTCTGTATTTGGAAGCATACAAGTTTAGATAATCTATTGTTTACTTTAATGATTTTTTTTTCATTTTTTGTTATTATTTAATGTAAACATTGAGAATGGAAATAAGTAATTTTCTTGAATAATCTAAAGTGTAAAGGACCGACTGAAAAATTAAGTAAAAGTAAACGAAAATTCCATGAAATTCAGGGGAGGCATGGACTATATAGATAAATGAAAGAAGGGATGGAAAGGAAATTATTAATTGTGTTTATGAAATTTGTATGCTTGTCTTGATAGATTTATTTATTTTAATGTGGGTGCCTCTATACATTTTGCTAATAAATGTCTGCACATTGTTCAGGGACGTGATATTCCAATTGTCCACCGTGTAATTAAGGTAAGAACCTTTGGAAGACATTTATTTTATGTTCATCAGCATTTCCACATCCATTCAATTCACACATTATAGCTTTCTCTTAAGCGATATCTTTAAAGAAGAGAGTAGATTTTGCTTGCTAATTGATATTGACTTTCCCACTGCACTGGTATGCTGATAGGTACCTTAGAAATTAAGACAGAATATAGAAAAAACATAGACGAAGACCCTTAGAAATTAAGACAGAATATAGAAAAAAAATAGACGAAGACTGTATTATTATACACCCAAACCTGTAAACAGTGTATTTACTGTGAATGGGAAGAAGGAAAATAGAAGAAAAGGTTACAGGGGGTCGGCAAATTCGAGAGTGCCTAATTCTCTCCAAGGTTCCAAGTCCAATTCTAGCCTACCTCTATTCTCTTCCCTCTCATGCATATAAACCCCCTTAGCAACAGCATTTCCCACGCACACACCTCACTGCTACTGCCAGCTAGGTAGTTAGTTACATTTTTCTCTCTCCTAGGCCTAATCAGGTGCATTGTGCCTCTTGGGTTTCCTCACATGGACTTCAGTGGGCCTTGGAGGTCTTGCTAATTTAATCAGATAAATAGTTTTAGAACCGAAGACTTGCTAATTTGTACTTCTAAAATTTGCAAATAGTATTCATAGTTGATTTCTTATTAGTTTTTCAAAATTTTTATCTGATGGTTACATCTGCCTTTAAATTTGAATATTGCTTTATATTGGCAGATTTCACTCAATTTATTAATGTCTTTTATTTTAGGTTCATGAACGTCAAGATACTGAAGAAACTTACATCCTCACTAAAGGTGCGATGCGATAGATGTTTGGATAATTACTTTGTATTATATTCCTATTGTCAGCAGACAATCCTCTTAATTATGAGGAAAGCAATTTATTTATCAGTTTTTCTCTTGCTATTTTTATAATTTATGATTAAAATTTACTGTAGCTATTTGTACTAAAAGTTTTTGCTTTGTACGTTGTTTTTGTGGTGTCAGTTAATGTTTGTGGCTTCAGCAGCTCCTTTCCATCCATTGACCGGATATGCTCATTTCTTGATATGGTTGGTTGTATCAGGAGACAATAATCCTATGGATGACAGGGTTTTGTACAATCATGGTCAGCATTGGGTGCAGCGACACCATATTATGGGAAGAGCTGTTGGGTAATTTTATTCTTTTTTTTTTTTTTGCTTGGGGATAAATACTATCATTTACATGTTTTCATTCTGAAAGGACTAAGCTTGACCTAGTTCTTCTTTTTTGGGTACGTCAAAGGGGACTACTTTTTATTGAGCAGGCAGAGGTCTAGAACTATTGAACAGATTTCATCTTTATATATATAACCTCCTTACTTTTGTCTGGAGGTTAGCATTCTCCACATGTTGATTTGGACCAAATGATCACTATACTCATTTTAAAAGTAAAAAAATATTGTTGGTAGTTGAGTAATTTTAAGGAAAAGTGGCTCTCTCTATAAATAAGGACAGTCCTACTCCTTCCTCCCTTCCCTCTCCCTCTACCAGGAATTGGCATCACAATAAGACCTGTTGAAAAGCCCGAAAAATAAGGAAATATTAAACTTAAAGCCCAATAAGGCAGTGATCTAGTTGCATGGAACTCCTAAGTCCATCATTAGTGATAGGGACTTGGTTTTTCTCAGCCATTTTTGGAGTGAGATGTTTAAACTGCAAGGGACCAAGCTGAGGATAAGTTCATCCTATCATCTGGAAACAGGTGGGCAAATCGAAGTCGTAAATAGATGTTTACAGACTTACCTTCATTGTTTCTGTTCTGAACAGCCGAGAGTTCAAATTGGGCTGAATGGTGGTACAACACAACTTTCCATGGGTCCATTGGCACTTGTCCTTCTGAGGTAGTTTATGGTCGTAAGCCTTCTGTCTTTTAGTGCAGTTTTTGCTTGGAGAAACAAAAGTAGAATGAGTGGGGAGGGAATTGGTTATAGAGATGAAACAATCCACCAATTACGAAATCATCTTCAGCGGGCCCATGAACACATGAAGAAATATGCAGACAAGAAAAGGACCACTCAGGCATTTGAAGTGGGGGATTGGGTCTACTTGAAACTGAGGCCTCACAGGCAGCAAAGTGTGGCTTCCAGGATCAATACCAAACTTGTTGCAAGGTTTTATGGTCCTTATTAAATTGATAAGAAGATTGGCCCAGTAACTTATAAATTGTGTCTTCCTCTACATTTCTGAATTCATCTTGTATTTCATGTTTCCTAATTCAAAAGAGGTGTTGGGAACTATCAAGCCGCAAAAGAGCTGCCATTGGGGTTGGAAGTGGAGACTGCTACGGCTGCACAGTCGAAAAATTTTTAGTCTAGTCGATAGATCCGAGAGAATGGTGTGTTGAAGACACAATGGTTTATTCAGTGGAGTGGTCAACCTATTATAGAGGCTACATGGGAAGACGCATTCACCATCCACAGTCAATTTCCTCATGTCAGCCTTGAGGACAAGGTTGTTGTCGAAGGGGAGGGAAATGTTAGGGTCGAGGAGTTTAAAGGCTAGTGGCACAACTCAATCACGGGCCTAAGGTTTGGCAAGTACTTACTAGAAGGGGTAGGAACGGATATTCCGAAGGGTGAGCTGTCACATGTAGTTAGCATTGGGGAGGGGTCTGCTACGTATGTAAGGGCCGGTGGGTGTAAGGGTGAGTATTCTGTTATTCTCTTTTTCTGTTTGGCTATAAGCTGGGCAGGGATGCTTTGCATCATCTGAAAGAGCTATGCTCAAGAGATTACTCTTGTAATCTGCCTTATTTCTAAATAATACCATCACTATCCTACTGTTACATTTTCAATCTCTAACAAAGTACCAAGGAAAAGAGGTAAAAAAGGGTTTATCTGAGAGTCCTGAAGTAGAGAATGTGGAAATGATCATTTGTGAAACATTTCAGGAGTCAAAGTTTGAATAGGGGCAGGAGCATGTTGCTGCATAGATGCTATGTTCGCAGAGCTACTAGGAGTAGAAGAACCAACCGAGGCAGTAAAGGCTGCTGCAGACCTCCTGGGCAGTCTTGTTGGACATTCTTTGATCATGTGACCATCCTTCTTACAGTAACTGCAGAATTTTTTTGGACAGTTGGAAGCAAAGTGACCAAATCCTTTGCAGCAGAAACATTGAATGGCACTAATGTCTTGTTCTCTTGGCTTGGCTTGTGCTGCATACTCCGTGGTGGTTTGAGTGAGAAGGTGTTGTTCCTCTCGAAATAGATCATTGAGGCATGCATTTGAAGAGAGCACACGATATCTGTTCATGAGATTGGGTCTGATATCTTCAAATTCATATATCAGTTTCATAAGAAATTGATCACGTTTGGTAGTCTCATGAACGGTTTGTACCGAAGTAAAGCCTTCAGAAGTTAAGTTTTCATGACTATGTCAATGTATTTAGCCCACAAATTCATGAAATGAGAGTAAAGTTTAGACATAGAGTTTGTCCTGTTGAGAAATGGTTATTTCGTGTTCAAGCTAGAATCGTCTAGCAGTTTTACTTTGATTGTAGATTTTCTTTAGATAGGCCCACATCTCGCCTGGAGACTCGAAGGGTCGATGATTGAGGATGATGGTGGGATCAACAGAGGCGATAATCCAAGCCATGACTTGAGCATCCTTGACCGCCTAATTGGCATGCTCGTCCTTGTGGGTGGCTTTGTTAGGAGCGGGGTTGTTGCCATCAACATGACCCCACAGTCCTTACCGGTGACAAATATCTTGAGTTGAAATGCCTAGGTTGAGTAGTTCTTGCCATTAAGATGAACCAATAAGATGTCGACTTTTTCGGAAGACATAAGGCTGAGGAAATTAATTGGTCACGAAAAACAAATTTCAAACTAGGAATTAGCCAAAAAACAACCAAGAAAGAACTTGGTCTGGACTAGGACAGACTAGGACTAGAAATGCAAATGGACAGAGACTTGGTTTAGGCTATAGGCTAGGATCGTGACCCAGTGTGATACCATCGTCAAATTGAGAAAAGTGTATGCCAAAAACTGTCTTTTCTTCTGTGGGAAATCCCATATAAATATTGTTTAATGCAAGCTGATTTTCAGCCATGTAAATTAGGTAAACTACCATATATATATATATATATATATCCTGCAGTTGTGCTATCCCAATTAAGGAGAGAACAACAGATCTACAACTTCGGAGGCTGCCTCTGTTATGGACACTAGTGACTCACTTCTTGCTCCCCTATCTTCGTCGATTCCGACCCAACCTAATTCTTCCATTGGCTTTCGCATCGCTCTTCGCAAAGGTACTTGTTCTTCTTCTTGCAATCCTCATCCTGTTTATAATTTTGAGTTACCATTGTTTATCTTCTTTCCATTATGCCTTTGTCTCGACTTTGTCGTTCATTTCTATTCCTAAATCTGTTCAGATTGCACTATCCCATCCAGGATGGCAATAGGCTATGATTGATGAGATGACAACCTTAGACCCTAACCATAAATGGGCTCTTGTTCCCTCCCCTCGTGGGAAGTCTACCGTTGGCTGTTGTTGGGTTTTTACTGTCAAGGTTGGTCTTGATGGGACAGTGGATCGTTTGAAGGCTCGTTTTGTGGCCAAAGGATACACTCAGATTTATGGTCTTGATTATGGTGATACTTTCTCCTATTGCCAAAATGGCCTCCGTTCGTCTGCTTTTATCCATAGCTGCTATATATTGTTGGCCTTTATATCAGTTGGACATTAAAAATGCCTTTTTACTCGGCGATTTGGAGGAGGAGATTTATGTGGAGCAAACATCAGGGCGTTTATTGCTCCGGGGGAGTTAGGTATTGTTTGCAAACTCAGGAAGTCGTTATATGGGTTGAAAAAGTCTCCTCGAGCTTGGTTTGGGAGGTTTTGCAAAGTCATAGTTAGTTTGGTATGATTTGAAGTGAGGTTGACCATTCTGTGTTCTATAAACATTCATTATCTGAGGTCATTTATCTTGTGGTTTATATAGACGATATTGTAATCACAGATGATGATCATGAAGGGGTCACTAGATTAAGACAGCATCTGTTTCAGCACTTCCAAACCAAGGATTTGGGTAGGTTATGATACTTCCTTGATATCGAGGTTGGTCAATCAAAAACAGGTATTTCCATATGTCAAAGGAAGTATGCACTTGATATTCTGGAAGAAACTGGGATGTTGGATTGTAAGCCAGTTGATACTCCTATGGATCGAAATGTTAAGCTAATGCCAAATCAGGGGGAGTCATACTCATACCCAGGCAGATATCGAAGGTTAGTGAGAGAATTGAATTATCTCACCAAGACCAGATCCGATATATCCTTTGTCGTCAGTCTTGTTAGTCAGTTTCTTAACTACCCTTGTGATAGTCATTAGGATGCAGTAACTCGCATTGTAAGCTATCTTAAAGGATCTCCTGGAAAGGGGCTAATCTATGAGAACAGAGGTCACACAAACATTGTTGCCTATACAGATGTAGATTGGGAAGGGTCTCCTAGTGGTAGGAGGTCAGCTTCGGGATATTGTGCTTTCATTGGGGCAATCTAATTTCTTGGAAGAGTAAGAAGCGAGCTGTAGTTACAAGATCGAGTGCAGAAGCAGAATACCGAGCCATGGATCTTACTACATGTGAACTTATGTGGCTAAAACATTTACTTCAAGAGTTAAAGTTTTGTGAGATAGGTTCTATGCTACTGATTTGTGATAATCAAACAGTTTTATACATTGCCTCTAATCTTGTCTTTCATGAACGGACTAAACATATAGAGATCGATTGTCATTTCATCCGAGACAATATTCTTTCAAAGAATTCCATACTTAATTCGTCAAGTCTAATAATCAACTTGCAGATGTTTTCACCAAGTCTTTGTGGGGTTCAGGGATAACATACATATGGAACAAGTTTGGTATTTATGACATCTATGCATTAGTTTGAGGGGGAGTGTTGATATACTTTGATTTACTTTTGATATGTTGTTGATATAACCTGCTTTAATTTCCTGGTTTCCTTATTCTAGTTGTAAATAAGTGATATGGTCAATCCCTAAAATCAAGGGATTTGATATCGTATATTTGTAAATCATTAATCTATAAATTCAGAAGGCTGAGAGGGTTTCTCTAAGGATGGCAATTTGGACCCTACCCGCTGGGTACCCGCAAAAAATACTCATGATGGGTAGGGTAAATACCCGCTTTGTGGATACGGATGCGGGTCTGGGTAATTATCCGCAAACAAGAGAGGGTATGGGTGCGGGTACGGGTACTGTAGTACCCACCCCGCCCGCACCCGCATATATAAATATATATATTTATATATTTATTTATTTATATTAATACATATAATTATAATTATATATCAAATTTTAAAAATAAATTTAATGTAACCTACGGTTTCTTAACTATTTTTCCTTTTCAGACTTAATCACCTACTGTCCTAAGCACTAATAGCAGCCGCTGATGTTCTTTATGTAATTTTTTCCTTTTTTCTTAGTTGAAGTGCGGGTAATGGGTGTGGGTATGGGTACTTAGGTATCCAGAGGGTACGGGTAAGGGTACTTAAGTTGTTACCCACGCTGGTACGGGTCCGGATACGGGTATTTTTTTCAAACGCGGGTATGGGAACGAATAATATAATATTCTATCCAGACCCTACCCATTGCCATCCCTAGGTTTCTGTCAAACTATTAAAGCATCATAAGTGTATGTATTATATACTGAGAAAAGGAACAATTACAGAGGGAATTCCTCTGCAGCCCAAGAGCCTAGCTCCTACTTTCTGCCCAGCTGAATAGGCGAAATTATAAAATGCATAACTAACTCCCCACTCTCTCTCTCTTCCCACCTTATATTGGCCTCCTACCCTACGTGAGTTACTAACTCTCCCCCCTTGTTCTGCTACTCCCTCACTCCTTGTAAACTTTCCAAACTTTTGGGCCTTTCACTGTCTGAGGCCCACTTCCCATTTCAACAGTTTCTGTTTGGGAGGTGCTACCTGCACCACCCCATTTACACATGCACCACCCCACTTTTTCTTTTTTACAGGTAAAAAGACAAAAAACCCCTTTTCCGAATGTGTTCCGACAATTAGTTGATGGAATACAAAAAATTTGTATTCCAGCAATTTGTTACCGGAATACATACATGTTTTTTTTTTGTATTCCGGCAACTAATTAACGGTAGATAAAAAACTTTAAAAATTTCGGAATATAATTTTTTTGTATTCCGGTAACTAATTGTCGTAGCACAATTTTTTTTGTATTCCGGAAACTAAATGCCGGTAGGTTAAAAAACTTGAAAAATTCCAAAACACTAATTTTTATGTATTTCGGCAACTAATTGTCGAAGCACAAAAAACATGCATTCCGGAAATTAATTGCCGGAAGTACATGTTTTTTGTGTTCCGGCACTTAGTTGCCGGAAGAACACGAAATAACGAAAAAAAATAACGTTGCGGGGTGGTTAATTTACTTGTAAGGGTATTTTGTAATAAAAAAAATAATTAAATGCTATGGAGTGATGGATGTGCAAATGTGGTGGTGTAGGTAGCACCTCTCTTTCTGATTTGGCCTAACACATTAGTACAAAGCTAAATATCTCTTTGCTTCTGATGTTAAGTGGTGATATGTTTGAGAGTTACAGAAAAACGTTATTTTCTTTTCTTCTGTTATATGTTCAACCACATTGATCTTTTCTGCAGGTTCTTACCTTACGTTGGTTGGACGACAATAATCATGACTGAAAAGCCTATTTTCAAGGTTTGTTCTTTCCGTAATTTAAATATTACCAAAAGTTTAATATTCTTCCCTTTTCCTATCAAATGAATGGAAGGAGTCAAGAAAGGATCAATGTTTGGAATTTTTTTATGTTCATGCACTTATTTTCTCATGAAGATATGGACAAAATAATTAGAACTTTTATCTAAACTACTAATAAAAGAAATCATTGATCTAATCTTTTAGTGCTGGGGAATTAGGAAAAGAGGGGGATGACTATAAACTGAGTATATTATTGAATTGAAACAGGTGATGTGATGCGATAGTCCTATTTTATACAAGGTTAGAATTTTAGTCCTAACTAAAGAAATAAATTATTAAATAATAAAAGAAATAATTCCTAAAAAATCTTCTGAGATATTCTAGGATACAATAAAGATGTTATTAGATGTTTTATGATCGATATTCTAATATATTTGTTGAAATAAACCTAGAAATTATGGAAATATTTATAATTCTTACATTTCTTAACATTTAAAAACCGAATATATGTTGCCCGACAATTGGCTACGATTTTCGATCTCTTCTATTCACTTATTTGCTTGGTGGCTTCTAAGCTACACCATTTACTTTCTGCGGTGTATGTTAATGTTGCACACCTTGCTACTTTTGACATGTTACATATGACATAACCGTAATGTACATCTCTCATTTTCTTGGGTGTTTATTTTTTCATTTCAACTTTATATCTGTTGAATAAATTAGGTTGGGGACAAGTGAATAAGAAAAAGAGAGGCAAAAAGAATAATATATTGATATAAAGCAATGTGATAGTATTATGGTTTGATGTTTGCTATAAGAGAAACTCAAGAGTCCTATTTATACTAATAACATATTCCTATTCCTAATTAATCGATGAAACAAATCAGGAAATAATAAATAAGAAATAACTCCTAAGAGATCTTCTAAGATATCTTAAACTATTATGAGATATCTTATAGATATTTTAACATTTTCCCTCAAGCTAAAGTTTCCCAAACTTTAGCTTGTACAATTAAACTTAACAAAAATAAAATAAACTAAAATAACTTCAAAGTCTTGGTAAAACGCAACACAAGAACAATGTTGCAAGGGCGCACAAGCGGAAGAGCCAAATTGCAAACACGACGACGGAAGGATCAAACTGCATCTGGGATGAAACCATATTGCATTTGGGATGAAACCACGATGCCAATCTTTCAGGCTGGATCAGGCAGAGCTGATCAGAGGCACAAGATCAGGTGGAACTGATCGATTACGTAAAACATGACGACGAAAGGGCCAAACTGCATCTGGGATGAAACCATACTACATTTGGGACGAAACCACGGAGCCAATCTTTCAGGCTGGATCAGATGAAACTGATCAGAGACACAGGATCAGGAAAAACTTAACAGAGTGGATTAGGCGGAACTAATCGGAGACCACAGGATCAAACGGAACTGGTCGAAGATGCATATTAAACTATTAAAGGCAAAAATGAATGGAGATCAGGAACTATATACAATGAAAAGGTGAAACTCTCCTCAAGGTGGATACCATGGCTCTGATACCATGTTGAATAAATTAGGTTGGGGACAAGTGAATAAGAAAAAGAGAGACAAAAAGAATAATATATTGATATAAAGCAATGTGATAGTATTATGGTTTGATGTTTGCTATAAGAGAAACTCAAGAGTCCTATTTATACTAATAACATAATCCTATTCCTAATTAAACGATGAAACAAATCAGGAAATAATAAATAAGAAATAACTCCTAAGAGATCTTATAAGATATCTTAAAATATTATGAGATATCTTATAGATATTTTAATAATATCATTTTCAGGGGTGTATTGTAGAATCAACCTAATCGTCTGTGAACTTTTCACTTCTACCTGGCCGCTTTTCCCTATTGTTTTTTTTTCTCAACCGCATTCTCTCCCAAAACTATGTTACTTTTTCTCTCCATTCTACAGTGCTAGCATGCACAATATATATGTAGCTAATACTGCGTAAATATTAAATATTTTAATGCTAATTAGTCTTATTTTCTTGCAGTACATAGTCATTGGAGCGTTGGGACTGCTGATTTTAACATCTAAGGAATAGGGATACAATTCTTTACGTTGCTTATATGCACTCAAGTTTAGCTATCTCAAGGGTGAAGAGAGTAAGAAATGATAATATATAATACAATGTAAAAGAATCTCAGAACCTTTTTGCTCTTTCATTGATGTGAATAAATCTATAAACACCTCAAAGTTATACATATCACGATTATAGATTAAATGGTTTAAACATTTTCTTCCCTGCCTCCCAGTTGGAATGAAAAAACTCCCCACTACAATAGAATCTTGGAAGTACTTGAAAAAACATAGGAGCAGTTATGTTTGATGGCACTAGCCAAGGATCAGGGATGCTGGGATGGTGAAACTGGTGAACTGTGATATTTCCCTGGGTTGCCATGCCTTGGGGCACTAATAGTTTGACAGCATGATGAAACCACCAAAAACCCAGGTTTGATATATCGTGTAATTTTGTAGTGGTTAAATAAATACAAGTGAGCAGCAGTTTGGTTTCATAGCAAGAGTCAGTAATGTCATGCAGCACTGATAACATAGCAGCAATGTCACGCCTTCATTCCCTGGTTCAGATTTAACGGATTGTCTCAACAGTTCTGTTTTATCATTCCACTAGACTGGCACGCAGTACATGAAATGTCTCTTACACTGCAGGGGAAAAGAAACGATGGCATGTACCTGGGCAAATCCAGTTAAGAGGACCAAGAAAACTAGAAAAGGCATATGCAAGTTGGCAGGTGTAAAAATTAAAAATTCAACGTGCTATTGATTATTAGGATACAAATGAAACTAATGATCAAATCAAGTGGACTGAAGTGTTGTGCTCGATAGACAAGCAAAGATGTATGTTGAAAATACGGGCTTAGTGTAGAGTTCAACAAGAATGTTATTTGAAGACATAAGATGGTCAAAGAAGCACGATTCTTAGTACAACCTTGACAATATAATTCAATGAACACAGTTAGTATAGTTTTTGCAATTGTCGATTTAAATAAGAACGCGGCATAACTGTCACACATGTGTCAGCACTTTAGGATGCTGTTATTTTTTAGCTTGCTTATAAATAGTAGCACTTGCAAAGTGCAAAGGATTGATTTCTTGATACACAATCTTAACATCTCACTCGAACAAATTAACGGATTTGACTCAAATATGCCCTCCATTCTCATTTCAGGCATTTAAATCTCAATGCAAAGTCTTTAAATTCCATTTACTTTTCAAGCTTTGTCCTTTTAAATTACTTTACATTTCTACATTGTCTTTTTCAATTCATATACATTTAATTAAGCACTTTCAATTTCTTGCACCATTTACTACTTTCCTTTACTTTCCTGTTTCTTTACATGCTTTCGTTTACTTTCTTGCATTTACTTTCACTGCACTTTTTAACATTTTCTGCATGTTAAAGTTCTGCACTTATTTTTAACTCATGCACATTTTCTTTCAATTACCTTTTGTCAACCCTTTTGACACTTGTTTCATTTCCGAAGTTCATTTGAAAAACGAGATTATCACATAATTCTGAGCCCACATTCGTTTGATTTCATATTATTTTTTGTCGGATTTGGCCATACCAAAAATCACCATAAACAAATTGGCATGCCCGGTGGGATGAGTTCAAAGTAACTTGTCGTGTCACGAACATCTTGAATAAAAGATGGTTTATGCGTTTAAGAATTGGAAAATTTGTATCTCCTTTCTTCTCAAAACTTTTTAGTTATGAGTAACGCCAACAATCAAGGATCAAACGTATCAACGACTGTTGTAATTGATGTTAGTGAACCTATAGTGGCCACAAGCACGAATGCTATGGCTGATATTATGCCAAACGTTTCTCTTTCGAGTAACCTAGTTTTGAAGCAAATAGTGCAAGGGATGACATAGTCATCACCAAGCCAACCAAGTAATCAAAGTGTTATAAATTCAAACACAAGGTGCATGCCATAGTATGGCATGCCACTTAATTATGTTCCTTCTATAATGACCCAAATGGTTATTACCAGTTCTTTAGCCAATCCTATAGGCCAAATGACAACACCACAAGCCCAAGCAATAAGTTCAACATTGGTGAACTTTAATGACCAAAGTGTGTCAGGAACGAGTAACCCGTCTGTTTTCCGACAGGAAAGAATGAATTTGGGACCTACCTTCCCAAATACATTAAAGGATTATCCTCAAAATACACTTACATCGATAAGAGGATCGTTTTCCTTCTTTCGACAATAGATGGAAGAAAGCAAGCATGATATGGTGAATATGTTTACCCGGCAAAATGGGTGTTGTAATAACGGCAATCATGGAAAACACAAACATTGCATGTAATGCATTAGCCCAACAAATGGCTTTGTTGAATCAAGATTTGGGTATCCAAGACGCAGGTAACAACAATAGACAACCAGAAGTGGAAAATGAAATACCTGTGAACCATCCTGGTGGTCAAGGCCAACCAAATAGCCTTGATCAACCTCTTCATAATGACCAAAATGGTCTGCCACGGTTGGAATATGGTTGAGTCCATATGATTCCATGTGGAGAAGTTGACCAGTTATCAATTAACCCAGCCTTGAGAGTACTTTGACAACATATTGGGGGATAACAAGTTCAACAAAACGTCAACCAAGTTGTTGAACAAGTGTTGAATAAGTTTGGCTTTAATGTCGGCTATGCAAATTAGCGTACTTTGTATTAGCCATTTCTGTCTGGGTACAACACACAAAGTTTCCTAGGGGTATTAAGGTACCCAAGTTATCCAAGTTTGCTGGTGAGAGTCGTAATTCGACCGTCGAGCACATCGCACGGTACACCATAGAGATGGGAGAATTGGCCACTGTTGAAGGCCTAAAAATGAGGTTTTTCCCTAGCTCACTCACTAAGAACGTGTTCTCATGGTTTTCCACACTGAGGCCTAATTCAGTACACTCTTGGGCCTAGTTGGAATGAGTTTCTATGATCAGTTTTTCAGAGGAGACCTGAAAGTAAGACTTACCGACCTCTTTGAAATAAAGAGGATGTATAGTGAAACTGTCGATGATTACCTAGCGACGTTTCGACAGATGAGAAGCAGATGCTTCACACCGATCCCCGAGGAAGAAATTGTCAAAATTATTGCTGGAGGATTGGACTATTATATAAGAAAAAGTTAGTGAATCAACACTTAGTTGATCTAGCCCAACTACGAGAAAAAGCTAGTCAGACTAAAGGCTGAAAAAACTCAGAAGCAAAAGAAGTTTCTCAAAAGAGAAAAATTTCATTTCGTCAGATTAGAAGAATCCGACGAAGAAGAAGATACAAGTGATGAGTATGAAGTACACATTCCTGAGTTTCATAATGAACCTCCTTATACTTGTCAGGCTTTGAAGCCTGTAAGGGCCAATGAAAAGATGATTTATGTCAATAAGAAAACTTATACATTTGATGTAACAAAAGCAAACCAAATATCATAATTGCAAACCAAATACATTTGATGTCTTGTTAAAGGATAAACTAATTAAATTGTCAGAAGGTCATAGGTTAATGAAGCCTGGTGAAATTAAAGACCAATAATATTGTAAATATCATAATACTTTCGGTCATGTTACTAATGAAAGTGTTTGTTTCAAAAAGCTCTGATGGATGGGAGATTGAAATTTGTTAATCGACCAAAACAAGATATGAAAGTGGACACTGATCCTTTTTTGTAACACCCCAATTTTCGTTTATATGTGTATCAGTGTGTTAATATATGTTTTCATATGTTGATCTATGTCCTTAGTTTCATGTTGGATGTTTAAGTATATGTTTTTGGTGGTTTAGCCTTAAAAAGGGGTGAATGCTGTCAAAATAGAGCAATAATCAATTATTGATATTTCATAATCGATTATGAGTGTTAGAAAACGAGTCAGAGCAACAATAATCGCTTATGATAATCAAGTATGAGTATTAGAAAATAAGTAAGACCATTGGAAAATGCAAGTTTTATGCTGTAAATTTGCAAAACTCAAGATTAGCAGACTTGTCTGCATTGCTTGGTTTTTCTCAAGGTCATTTGCCATTTACTTACTTGAGTGTGCCTCTTTTCAAAGGTAAGCCAAGAAGAATCCATTTGCAGCCTATTGCAGACATAATTCTCTCTAAACTTGCCTCTTGGAAAGGTTTTCTTCTCTCTATTATGGGAAGAGTGCAACTAGTGAAATCAATTATTCAAAGCATGTTCCTATATAGTTTCCATGTTTATTCCTGGCCTATTTCTCTATTAAAGTAGCTGGATAGTTCAATAAGGAATTTTATTTGGGCTGGTGATCTTAAAGTTAAAAAAATATGCACAGTCTCATGGAAAAAGGTTTGTTCTCCTTTTCATGTTGGTGGTCTTGGTATTAGATCTTTAAGAGGTTTAAATGAAGCTGCAACTCTCAAATTATATTGGGAAATGTTTTCCTCTACAAAATAGTGGGCTGGTTTTCTTAGAGCTAGGTTTTTTAAAAAAGGAGTTCCTGCAAGCCAAGTGAAGTCTTCTTTGTGGCTTGGTTTGAAAGCTAATCTGCATGTTGTCTGTGTCAATTCTGCTTGGCAATTAGGTGATGGCAGTAAAATCAATTTTTGGAAAGATAGATGGCTATCTCAACCTATTGTTGATCTGTTGAATATTCCAGAACATGTTCATCCTTTTTTGAATTCTGTTATGGCAGATTATAAGCACAATAATGTTTGGAATATTCCTCCTCAGTTAACTGAAAGGTTTCCTGATCTACATTATGATATTCTCAAGATGGATATACCTATTTGATTCTATGGAGGATAGACTGGTTTGGAATGATTCTGTTTCAGGTGATCCTTCCTTTAAGGAAGCTGTCCTTTTTAATAATCAATCTTAGAATGATGTGCCTTGGAGTAAGTTGATTTGGAATGCCTCTAATCCTCCCTCTAAGTCTTTTATTGGTTGGAGACTCTTGCATGATAAAATGCGTACTGATGATAATTTAAGGCTTAAAGGTTGCATCAGTGTCTCTGTTTGGAGTCTTTGTTACACATCAGACAAGTATTATTCTCATTTATTTCTAGAATGCAGTTTTGCTAAAAGACTTTGGAATTGGTTTGCTTCTATTATTATGATTGATATTGAACTTACTTCATATCAGGCTTTGTTCTCTATCTGTAATAGAAATTGGAGTTTGCAGGTTAAAGAGGTAAACACGGGTGGGATCATTTTTATTCTTTGGACTATTTGGTTTTGTAGAAACCAAATCAGGTTTAATAATCGGATAATTTCCTATAACTCTGCAACCTGCATGATTATTGGACTTCTTTCTTTATCTAGCAACAGATCTTCAAAGACTATGTCAGCATCTATTGAAGAACTTTCTGTCATAAAGGCTTTCTCGATTGATTGTCATCCAAGAAAAGCTCCTTCTACCAAGCAGGTTGATTGGTTGGCCCCTCCTTGCAATTGGATCAAAAGCCTAATACAAATGGTGCTACAAGAGGATCACCTGGACATGCTTCGGGTGGTCGTATATTCAGGGATAGGAGTGGTGATGTGTTAGGCTGCTTTTCTGCATATTTTGGGATTACATCTTCTCTGCAATTTGAGCTTCTTGCTGCTATGCTTGCCATTGAAGAGGCTTATAAAAGAAATTGGCATAACTTGTGGCTCGAATATGATTGTCAATTGATGATTATGGCTTTTTCTTCTCACAATCTGGTTCCTTGGAGACTAAGAAACAGATGGAAAAATTGTCTTCACTGAGACGACCCCATATAAATGAAATCATCCTATTGGCTACAAAACGTTCTCAACGCTCTGATACCACCAAAATGAGACGACCCTCCTTTCTTAGAAGGATAATCCCATTCATCCCAAGCTCCTATGATTATTAACTATGCCTAACTGTATTTAAGCGATAGCGTGGTATTCAAACAACGTCGCAGAAACAAACGATAAACAATCACGACAAGCATAGAAAACCATCAAAGTAAAGTGCAAACAACGACGATATATATATACATACACGAAAACATGCATAGAGTAGCCCCGTAACTGTACATCCAAAATCAGAAGGCAGAAACCCTCACAACTCACCAGCATTACCCGTCCCCACTAAAAAATACATGAAAAGCTCTCAGCTCACAGCCTAGGATGCACTGGCATGCTCCCACCATCAGTGGTGAGGAAGCCCTGAACTACCCTGACCCTCGCCATGAGTACGCCTGTACCTCACCAAGGGCTCATACTCCGACGAGCTGGACACAACAACCCTACGCCGACGGTAGGTCCTCAAATACTGCTCCGTCGTCCGACGCTGGCCTCGGTAGACGTAGCCTCTCCTGCCGGACGCATGCGAAGATGTTGGCTCGACCCAGGTGTAGTCCCTCTCATTACGCCTCAGCGGCAGCCACATACGTGGAAAGGGTAAGAACTGCATAACTCTGAAGGGTCCCACGATGTCCTCCCTGTACGATGCCCCTCCTCGGAACAGTATGCTCACCGGCCCTGTGTAGACTGTTAGAAAAGTCGAGGGGTCCACATGCCGCCCCCGATCATCGTGATAAATGATCTTGATCAGGCCCAACATTGGCATCCTCGGTGCCGATGTGATGTAGGGGTGCGCCTCGGATCTATCAGCTGGCTCCTCGTCTTCACGCGAACCGAGAACCAAAGAGATATGCAAAAAGCAATAGGGAGATAAGAAATATAGCGCATAGCAATGCCGGAAATAACAGTCAATGCAGTAAACAAGTATCATATAGCAAGTAGCAGGTACAACAAGTACGACTGATACTGCACTCAAACATACGTCTCCCAAGACAACACATTCAGCAAGCATTCATCTCCATGAGTCTCACACTCAGATCAATCCTTTAGACGGGGATACTAATCCCAAGCAACATGTCAGCCAAAAGCTCACGAAAACTGGTTCCACACCAGAACGGTTCCACACCCGAACAAGTCCACACCGGAACAGGTTCTATGTCGGAATAGAGTTAGTTTGTCCAAGAAACCGAACCGCTCGCCATGACCAATAAGAGTGCATCCTCCTTCCACACCGGAACCGGGGTATCTCGGTCGCCTCGGAATGTTAGCCTGGAACATGGAAAGCTTTGGGATTAGTCGGGCAAACTGGACTGGATCGGGAGTCACGATAGGATAAGAGCTACCTCATCCGTCATCGTAAACTATTCCGGAGACCGGCAACATCCCCAAGGTCACTCACTTGACCGCCCCACATACTTTCCATACCCGCACTCAGGTACAACTAACCTCGTATGACACTGGTAGCCCATACTACCTGTTATACGGCCTCGCCACTTGACAGCTGATGATATGCAACAAACATCCTCAACGGTCTTGATACAGGATCTCACGCTTAAACGCTCAATCAGAAACAACACAAACATCCACATGGCCACAGCCTCGACGCCACGCGTCCACGAGCCACCGCTCAAACAACACGGCCACAGCCTCAAACAGTCAGCATAACAACAACTGCACCATCCACGGTATCAACCCGATAACAACATGGCACACAGCCAACTTAACTCTACGGCATTCTGCCACCATACAATAATTACCACAACAGTATAATAGCAAAAGTAATAACATCAACAATAGCAATATCAACAACAACACATAGCAGCATATCGCACACCAAGTATCATATAGGCATTTAGACAGATAGCAACAATAGATATCAACGTGACAACATTCATATGAAACAGATCATCCTCAATCAACAGTTCACTAACCTAGGGTTTCCAAACTTAACGGCGATAGCCCAATGTAAGCTAAACCTAGGGTTTAGGTACTATCGGGGCTCCCCTACACATAGCAGAAAAATACACTACATTACTCTTCCCTTCCCGACGGCGACAATACTCTTTCACCCCACCTGAACAATCGGCTCGAAAATTAACACGAACACAGGAACGCTCTCCCATGCAGCCACGAACAGCTCCAAGCTCCTCCAATAGTCGTGGCCCTGAGCTCCAATCCACGAGCAACCGCGAGCACAAACTTTGCCCTAATCACGAACACAACACATATGCAATAGTGTTAGCCCTAGGGCAAGCTCAAAGGGTCAAAGAAGAAGGTAAGCACTCGAAGAACCACGAAGAACACGTGGTAGGGATTCGAGTTTACCTTTGGCGAATCGAGAAACGGATCCGTCAAAATCGAAGATAACTTGGTCGCGATCACAACGGTGCAGTCAGAATCGCGTTCCGGTACTTCGATCGCCTCAAAACCAGCTTTCTCACACTAGAACTCTCAGAGCTTCTCTCTTTAACCTCTGTGCTCGAGCTTAACGACGGAGAAAAAAAATGACCAAGTGTGGAAGAAAGTGAAAACCTCTAGTTAAGTGATCCTGTTGAGAACGCTAAAGCGTTGCAAACTTGCACGCTTGAGCGTGCCCACGCTTGGGCGTGGGGATCCCTCCACGCTTGAGCGTAGAGCCATGTCCACTCCGCCTTCACACTGGCTTGACACGTGTTGCACAAGCGTCAAAAAGCACACCAGCTGGCAAATGCACTTAGCACGCTTGAGCCTGCAACATGCCAACGCTTGAGCGTTGGCACGCTAAGGCATGCTCCTTTTCCATGCTTGAGCGTGCTGCTCAGCTGGGAAGAGCCTTCCAAACTGCTGACTTCCACAGTTTCTCGTTTAACACCTTAGGCACTTCCAACCTCGTTCAAGCCTATTCCTAAGCTTCCAACTAGGCCTTAAACTAGCATAAAACAATTCACACAATCATCCAAAGCCCTAATCGAGATTAACTAGCTCGATTAGAGTTACAAAAAATCGGGATGTTACATTACCACCCCCCTTACAGAAAATTCCGTCCCTGAAATTTCCGTCGCGTACCTGAAAACATAAAAGGATGACTCTGGGGCATCTCAGCTTCATGTTCCCATGTTGAGTCTCCCATCACCGGGTTACACTCCACTCTAACTAACGGAATGTGCTTGCCGCGCAGTTCGTTGATCATTCTATCCACGATCCGAACAAGTGAAGCCTCGTACTCAAGGTTCTCTTTCAGTTGGATTGATTCGGGTTGTAGCACGTGTGATGGATCAGGGTGGTACTTTCTGAGTTGAGAGACGTGAAAGACGTCGTGAAGATTGTAACATCCCGTCTTTTTGTAACTTTAAACGAGTTGGTTAATCTCAATTAGGGCTCTTGATGATTGTGTGAATTGTTATGTGCTAGTTTAAGGCTTAGTTTGAAACTTAGGAATAGGCTTGAACATGATTGGAGGTGCCAAAGTTGTTAAACGAGTAACTGTGGGAGCCAGAAGTCTGGAAGACTTTTCCCAGTGGAGCGGCGCGCTTAAGTGTGGGAAGGGAGCATGCCTCAGCGTGCCAACGCTTAAGCGTTGGTATGTTGCATGCTCAAGTGTGCTGAGTGCGTTTGCCAGCTGGTGCGCTTTTTGACACCTGTGCTACACGTGTCAGGCTCGGATGAAGGCAGAGCGAACAAGGTTCCACACTCAAGCGTGGACAGAACCCCACGCTCAAGTGTGGGCACGCTAAAGCGTGTCCTTTTTGCATGCTAAAGCGTGCTGACCAGGATCACTTAAGTGAGTTTTCACTTTCACTTTCACTTTCACTCGAATTCTCCTAAGTCTCCCTGCGTTTTACAATTGAGAAAGAGAGGCAGAGAGTTCTAGAAAGAGAAGCTAGAGATTGCAAGGCTTCGGGGCGTTAGATTGAGATTCTGACTACGCCGGAGTGATTGTGGCGAAGATTTCTACAACTTCGACAGATTAGTTTCTCGATTGGCTAAAGGTAGGCTCGAATCCCTAACACGCGTTCTTCGTGTTCACGTTCTTCGAGTTTCTTCCTTTTACTTTGATCTTTGAGCTTGCCCTAGGGCTAACACTATTGCATATTTGTTGTGCTCATGATTAGGGCAAAGTTCGTGTTCATGATTTCTCACGCTTTGGAACTTCAGGCCGCGGCTACCAAGGAGGATTTGGAGTTGTTCGTCGCTGAGGTTGCAGTTGCGTACGGAGGAGCTTGTCTTGGAGTTCGTGCTACGATTGTTCAGGTGGGGAGAAAGAGTACTGCTGCCGCCGGGAAGGCAAGAGTAATGTAGTATGTTTTCTGCCATGTGTCAGGAAGCCCTAACCCTACTAGTGGTTGAGCCCTGATAAAGTACCTAAACCCTAGGTTTAGCTTACTTTGGGCTATCGCCGTTAAGTTTGGAAACCCTAGGTTAGCGAACTATTTGTTGAGGATGATCTTTTTCGTATGACTGCTATGATGATGATTGTTGTTGCTATCTGTCTAAGTGGCTGTATGCTACTTGGTATGTGATATGCTGCTATATGTTGTTGTGGATATTACTATTGTTGGTATTGATGCTGTTATGCTGTTTGTGGTAATCGTTGTATAGTGGCGGAATGCCGTAGAGCTAAGTTTGGCTCTGTGTCGTGTTTTTGCTGGGTTGATACCATGGATGGTGCCGTTGCTGTTATGTTAACTATTCGATGCTGTGGCTGTGTTGTTTGAGCTGTGGATCGTGGATGCGTTGTGTCGAGGCTGTGGCTGTGTGGCAGTGGCATCGTGATGTTTCTGGTTGAGAGTTTAGGTGTGATATCCTGTATCAAGCCTGTTGAGGATGTTTGTTGCATATCATCAACTGCCAAGTGGCGAGGCCATATGACAGGTAGTATGGGCTGCCAGCGTCGTACGAGGTTAGTTGTACATGATTGCGGGTACGGAAAGTAGATGGGGCAGCCAAGTGAGTGACCTTGGGGATGTTGCCGGTCTCGGGAATAGTTTACAGTGACGAATGAGGTAGCTCCTATCCTGTCGTGACGCCCGATTCAGTCCGGTTTGCCTGACTAATCCCAGAGCTTTCTATTGTTCCAGGCTAACGTTTCGATGCGACCAAGATACTCCGGTTTCGGTGTGGAAGAGGGATGCACTGATGAGCGGTTCGGTTTCTTGGACAGACTAACTCCGTTCCGACACAGAACCTGTTCCGGTGTGGACTTGTTTGGGTGTGGAACCGTTCCAGTGGGAACCAGTTTTGTGAGTTGTCGGCTGACATGCTGCATGGGATTAGTATCCCGGTCTAGAGGATTGATCTGAGTGTGATACTCATGGAGATGGATGCGTGTTGCATGTGTTGTCCTAAGAGACGTTTGTTGGAATTAAGTAACTGCTATACCTGTTATATCTGTTACATGCTACGTGTGTTTGTTTACTGCATTACTGTTGTTTCCATCCGGGGGCTACCAAGATGTATCAAGATCTGAAGAAGCTGTTCTGGTGGCTGGGGATAAAGAAAGATGTGGCGACTTATGTCCTAACCTGCTTGGTGTGTTAGAAAGCGAAGATTGAGCACCAAAAGCCAGCAGGAATGTTGCAATCGCTAGATGTCCCAGAAAGGAAGTGGGATAACATTGCCATAGACTTTGTTTCTGAGTTGCCGAGAACTCAGAAAAGGTGTGATGCAGTCTGGGTAATCATTGACGGGTTGACGAAGTGTGCTCACTTCTTACCTATCAATCAGAGTTACTCTTTGGAGCGATTCACTCCAATCTACATCAAGGAGGTTATGAGGCTGCATGGGGTACCTTCGAGCATCGTTTTGGACTGTGATCCAAGGTTTATCTCAAGGTTTTGGAGGAGCTTACACAGTGCAATGGGAACTAAATTAAGTATGAGTTTTGCTTATCATCCTCAAACAGATGGTCAGTCCGAACGAACAATTTAGTCATTGGAAGATCTCTTAAGAGCGTATGTGTTGGAGAACACGGGAAGTTGGGACGAGTTTCTTCCATTGATTGAGTTTACTTATAACAATAGTTTCCATTCGAGTATTGGCATGGCGCCGTACGAGGCACTGTATGGACGCAAGTGCAGGACTCCGTTGTGTTGGTTTGAGACTGGAGAAAGTCAGTTGTTAGGTCTAGAGCTGGTACAACAAACAACGGAACAAGTCCGTAAGATATGGGAAAAGATGAAGATCGTGAGAGATAGGCAGAAAAGCTACGCCGACAAGTGGGGGAGACCTTTGGAATTCCAAGAGGATGACCGTGTCTTCATGAGAGTTACCCCAAGAACTGGAATGGGTAGGGCAATCAAATCTAGAAAGCTAACACTTAAATTTATAGGACTGTTTCAGATTCTTTGACGAATCGGCCCAGTAGCATATTAAATAGCTTTGCCACCAAATCTGTCAAATCTTCACGATGTCTTTCACGTCTCTCAACCTAGAAAATATCACCCTGATCCATCACATGTGTTAGAGCCCGAATCAATCCAACTGAAAGAGAACCTTGAGTACGAGGTTCACCTGTTCGGATCGTGGATAGAAGGATCAAGGAACTGCGCGGCAAGCACATTCCGTTGGTCAGAGTGGAATGGAACCCAGTGACATGGGAGCATGAAGCTGAGATGCACCAGAGTCATCCTTATCTGTTCACAGGTATGCGACAGAAATTTCGTGGACGAAATTTTCTGTAAGGGGGTGGTAATGTAACATCCCGACTTTCTGTAACTCTAATCGAGTTGGCTAATCTCGATTAGGGCTCTTGATGATTGTGTGAATTGTTATGTGCTAGTTTAAGGCTTAGTTCGAAGTTTAGGAATAGGCTTGAACACGATTGGTGGTGCCTAAGGTGTTAAACGAGTAACTGTGGGAGCCAGAAGTTTGGAAGGCTTTTCCAAGTGGAGCGGCACGCTCAAGCGTGGGAAGGGAGCACGCCTCAGCGTGCCAACGCTCAAGCGTTGGTATGTTGCACGCTCAAGCGTGTTGAGTGCGTTTGCCAGATGGTGCGCTTTTTGACGTGTGTGCTACACGTGTCAGGCCAGGGTGAATGCGGAGCGAACTAGGTTCCACGCTTAAGCGTGGAGAGCATGGGCACGCTAAAGCTTTGCCTTTTTGCATGCTAAAGCGTGCTGACCAAGATCACTTAAGTGAGTTTTCACATTCACTTTCACTTTCACTCTCACTTGAATTCTCCTAAGTCTCCCTGCGTTTTACAGTTGAGAGAGAGGCTGAGAGTTCTAGAGAGAGAAGCTAGAGATTGCAAGGCTTCAGGGCCTCGGATCGAGGTTCTGACTACACCGGAGTGATCGTGGCAAAGTTTTCTACAACTTCGACGGATTAGTTTCTCGGTTCGTCAAAGGTAAGCTCGAATCCCTAACACGCGTTCTTCGTGTTCTTGGCGCTCTTCGAGTTTCTACCTTTTTCTTTGATCTTTGAGCTTGCCCTAGGGTAACACTATTGCATATGTGTCGTGCTCGTGATTAGGGTAAAGTCCGCGTTCATGACTTCTCGCGCTTTGGAGCTTGCGGCCGAGGCTACCAAGGAGGATTTGGAGTTGTTCGTGGCTGAGGTTGCAGCTGCGTGCGGAGGAACTTGTCTTGGAGTTCGTGCTACGATTGTTCAGGTGAGGAGAAAGGGTACTGCTGCCGTCGGGAAGGCAAGAGTAGTGTAGTATATTCTCTGCTATATGTAGGGAAGCCCTAACCCTACTAGTGGTTGAACCCCGATAAAGTACCTAACCCTAGGTTTAGCTTACTTTGGGCTATCGCCGTTAAGTTTGGAAACCCTAGGTTAGCGAACTGTTGGTTGAGGATGATCTGTTTCGTATGACTACTATGATGATGACTGTTGTTGCTATCTGTCTAAGTGCTTGTATGCTACTTGGTATGTGATATGCTACTATATGTTGTGTATATTACTGTTGTTGGTATTGATGCTGTTATGTTGTTTGTGGTAATCGTTGTATAGTGGCGGAATGCCGTTGAGTTAAGTTTGGCTGTGTGCCGTGTTGTTGTCGAGTTGATACCATGGATGGTGCCGTTGCTGTTATGCTGACTGTTCGAGGCTGTGGCCGTGTTGATACCATGGCGTCGAGGCTGTGGCCGTGTGGATGCAGTGGCATCATTATGTTTCGTGTTAGGAGTTTAGGCGTGAGATCTGGTATCAAGCCCGTTGAGGATGTTTGTTGCATATCATTAGCTGCCAAGTGGCAAGGCCATGTGATCGGTAGTATGGGCTGCCAACGTCATACGAGGTTAGTTGTACCTCAGTGCGGGTATGGAAAGTAGAAGGGGCGGTCAAGTGAGTGACGTTGGGGATGTTGTTGGTCTCGGGAATAGTTTACAGTGACGAATCAGGTAGCTCCTATCCTGTTGTGACACCCGATTTAGTTCGGTTTGCTTGACTAATCCTAGAGCTTTCCATTGTTCCAGGCTAATGTTCCGAGGTGACCAAGATACCCCGGTTCCGGTGTGGAAGGGGGATGCACTCTTATTGGTCACGGCGAGCAGTTCGGTTTCTTGGACAGACTAACTCCGTTCCGACACAGAACCTGTTCCGGTGTGGACTTGTTCGGGCGTGGAACCGTTCCAGTGGGAACCAGTTTTGTGAGTTTTCGGCCGACATGCTGCATGGGATTAATATCCCGATCTAGAGGATTGATCTGAGTGTGAGACTCATGGAGATGGATGCATGTTGCATGTGTAACCTGTTATATCCCGGTCTTAAGAGATGTTTATTGGAATGCAGTAACTACTATACCTGTTATATCTGCTACTTGCTACGTGTGTTTGTTTACTGTATTAATGTTGTTTTTCGACTTTGCCATGCACTGTATTTCTTATCTCCCTATTGTTTTCCCTGTTGTTTTGTTTTTGGGTTCGCTTGAAGAGGACGAGCCAGCCGCGATGCAGGATGGACCTGAGGCTTCACCCGTTTATCACGGGGTCACCGCGGATGCCGGTGCGGGGCGACATTGAGATCATCTACCATGATGAGAGGGGATGGTGGGTGGACCCCTCGACCTTTTTGGTGGTTTACATAGGACCCATCAGCTTGATCTTTCGGAGCGGTATACCGCCGTATGTGAACATCATTGGAGCCTACCGCTTGTACCGGTTTCTTCCTTTTCCTAGGATATGGCAACCTCCAAGGCAGAGGGAGCGCGACTACATATGGATGGCACCCTAGTCTTCGGTTGTGTCCAGCAGGAGAGGCTACGTCTACCGAGGCCAGCGTCGGAGGACGGAGCAGTATTTAAGGACCTACCGCTGACGTCCAGCTCTTCGTCAGATTATGAGCCTTTGGTGCGGTATAGGCGTACTCATGGCGAGGGTCAGGGTAGCTCAGGACATCCTCGTCGTTGATGGTGAGAGCCTGCCAATGCGTCCTAGGTGTTGAGCGGAGTGCTTTTCATGTACTTTTGAGTGGGGGCGGGTTGTGCTGGTGAGCTCCGAGAGTCTTTTTCTTTTGCTGTTGATGTATTTTCAGTTTTTACTTATACAGTGTGTATATGTATGTACAATGCCCTACTGTTGGGGCTACAATACGTATGGTATTTGTATAGTTATCTTTATGTTGCGCTTTTACTCTGATGCTTTTCTATGCTTGCCGTAGTTGTTTATTTTGCTTATTGTTGGCATCCGCAACGCTGTTTGAATACCACGTTATCGCTTTATATACGGCTAGGCATAGTTAATAATAATAGAAGCTTGGGACTAATGAGATTATCCTTCTGAGGAAAAGAGGGTCGTCTCAAAGATTTGACAGATTTGGTGACAAAGCTATCTAATAGGCTACAGGGCCGATTCGTCGATGAATCTTAAACGGTCTTATGAATTTAGGTGTTAGCTTTTTGGATTTGACTGCCTTGCCCACTCCAGCTTTCGGGGTAACTCTCATGAAGACATGGTCGCCCTCTTGAAACTCCAAGGGTTTTCTCCTCTTGTCGGTGTAGCTTTTTTGCCTATCTCTCGCGATCATCATCTTCTCCTATATCTTACGGACTTGTTCTGTTGTTTCCTGTACCGGCTCTAGACCTAACAGCTGACTTTCTCCAGTCTCAAACCAACACAACGGAGTCCTGCACTTACGTCCATACAGTGCCTCGTACGGCACTATGCCAATACTTGAATGGAAACTGTTGTTATCAGTAAACTCGATTAATGGAAGGAACTCATCACAACTTCCCATGTTCTCCAACACATACGCTCTTAAGAGATTCTCCAATGACTGAATTGTTCGTTCAGACTGACCATATGTTTGAGGATGATAAGCAGAACTCATACTTAGCCTAGTTCCCATTGCACTGTGTAAGCTCCTCCAAAACCTTGAGGTAAACCATGGATCACGATCCGAAACAATACTTGAAGGTACCCTATGCAGCCTTACAACCTCCTTGATGTAGATCCGAGTCAGTCGCTCCAGAGAATAACTCTGGTTGATAGGTAAGATGTGAGCGCACTTCGTCAACATGTCAATGATTACCCAGACTGCATCGCACCTTTTCTGAGTTCTCGGCAACCCAGAAACAAAGTCCATGGCAATGCTATCCCACTTCCATTCTGGGACATCCAGCGATTGCATAAACCCTACTGGCTTCTGGTGTTCAATCTTCGCTTTCTGACACACCAAGCAAGTTAGGACATATGCCGCCACCTCTTTCTTCATCCCTGACCACCAGAACAGCTTCTTCAAGTCCTGATACATCTTGGTAGCCCTCGGATGGAAACTCAACTTGCTCTTGGGTGCTTCCTCCAAGATCATACCCTCAACTTCTCTATCCGCTGGTACACAAACCAGATCTGCAAACCTAACCAGACCAACAATATCTCTTCTGAAATCCGAAGTCTTACCTTTCTCTATTAACAGATTCACGCCATCGAGGTACTTATCCTCAGCTTGCTTCTTCCATTGAAGTTTTAGGAAATCGCTAGTTACTCTAACCATCCCAAGATTCAACTTATCAATGACGATTTCCGCTTCCAGATTTAGATCTCTAAATGCCTCTAATAGCTCTAGCTCCTTTACCATCATGGCAGATACATGTAGGGATTTCCTACTGAGCGCATCCAATACTACATTGGCCTTACCCGAATGGTATTGCAGGTTGAATTCATAGTCCTTTATGAGTTCCATCCACCTTCGCTGCCTCATGTTCAACTCTCTCTGGTCGAACTGATACTTAAGGCTCTTATAGTCGCTAAACACACTGAATTTAGCACCATAAAGATAGTGTCTCCATATCTTCAATGCAAACACTATCGCAGCCAATTCCAGATCATGCCTTGGGTAGTTCCGCTCATGTACTCTCAACTGCCTAGAGGCATACGCCATCATTTTTCTTTCTTACACGAGCACACATCCCAAGCCTTGATAAGATACATCATAGTATACATCAAATCATCCTAATGGATCTGGTAGCACCAACACTGGTGATATGGTCAGTATTTCCTTCAGCTCTTGGAAACTTTGCTCGCAAGCCTCTAACCACTCAAACGTCTTCCCCTTTCTCGTTAACTACGTTATAGGTAACGCAATTTTAGAGAATCCCACAATAAACCTCCGATAGTAGCCCGCTAAACCAGGAAAGCTTCTCACCTCGCTTACAGACTTAGGGTTTCCCAACTCAGTATGCCCTCAACTTTCGCAGGATCCACTACGATTCCATCCTTACTGATCACATGGCCTAAAAACTGAACTTCTTCTAATCAAAAATCGCACTTCGACTGTTTAGCGTACAACTGCTGATCCTTTAGCACTTGCAACTCCGCCCTTAGGTGCTCTTGGTGTTCCTCTCTACTCGAAGAGTATACAAGGATTAGTGCTTGAAAGTGTTTTACCTAATCATGGAAGTTAAATTAAGTGCATGATCACTAAAGTAGTGCTTGAAAGTGAGAATGGAAGTGAGTCTTTAGTGAAGGACTAGTAGTGGAGAATGATGGACTGATATGTGAGTAAAAGCAGGAATAAATTTTCTCGATAGTTGATAGATAAGCAAATGGCTGATGATAAGTTTCTAAGGCTAGAAAGAGTAGGACCTTGTTGAAATGTTTCCTTGTCGAAACAATGTGTGTTGACACACAAGTATGTGTGTTTGGTTGGGTTCTAATCAGGTTGAGGCCTTGTAAGAACTCATGTTTAGTAAATGGTACTTGTATTCATGTTGACATGTCATTTATCCTTTTTGGATTGTGTCAGACATTTGAATGAGGTGCCTGTCATGGAAGATTCTCTAGGAGAATTTCCTGCGTATGTTCCAAGTTTGTGTTTGCGAAGGGTATGGAGTTTTCGATGGATCTAGTTTCTAGATTCAGTCAGATCTCCATCGCTTCGTGTAGAATATTATCTACAAAGCTAGACGGGTTAGACTACATGAAATGGAATTTTCGTCCGGTTCTCGATAAAATCATCATCATCGGTGATGTTCTCGTTTACTCTAAGAGTCAAGAGGAGCATGAGGAAACTTTGCGTCAAGTGTTACGGACCCTGCGCATGAAGAGCTATCATGAAGTTACTTAAGGGCAAATTCTGACTCGATAGTAGTGAAATCCTTAGGGAATGGGATTCCGGATGAGTATTTGTACTCTCACTCCTACATAATCCTTAGTGTATTAGACATTTGAGTGGATTGGTTTAATAGTGTCCATTGGTCTGGCTATTTTCATAACATTTCATCGAAAGATTGGTTATGCCTGTTTCTTGAGTTGTAACGCAGACAAATTCTTGATACTGGAAGTTTCTTGATGAAACTTAGTCTAATCACCTTTACTTTTGGTAAATGTGATCCAATCTGATTTTTGGCCAGACTGTTTATCTTTTGATTCCCTAATCCGTTGGGAGATTCTTGTGAAAGAATGGACTTTATTAGAGTCATGATTGTAAACATGTTTTAGCTATGCATTTTTACACTCATGAACCTACTGAAGAATCTTTTTACATACTGGATATTTCTGTATTCTTTTCAGAATAGTGAAATTCTTCTATATACTTTCTTATGAGAGTAGACCAAAAAAATTTCCTTTGTTGAAATTCCTTTCCTTAATCTTCAAGAATCGAGTGGAGGCTGAGTTCAACTGATCACCTTCAGCTCAAGAGGACTAGCAAGAAAAACGATATGATCCTTAGAATGTTAGTTGGGAGTAAGTGTAGTATCTTCCGCGATAATTCTTTTAACAGTATGGACAAGAAGTGATAGAAGTTTTGATTGAGGTATAGTTATGATTGATAAGATGTGAACCTTTAAGATCAATCTCAGCTGGTGAGGCAATTATTAAGTATTGATCGAGGTAGAATAGTATTCGGGAGATCTATGGTAATGATTAATGTCTGTAATTAAGATTGATTGTATGAGTTTGAAGATTTATAGGGAAGCGTACTTGATAGTTTTACCTAAGTTGAATATAGGCAGAAAAGAGGAGTTCTTGAGTAAAAACTAAGTTGTTAGAACAGCTTAAGATTTAGAATTTTGGATAATTCTACCCGATGCAAATTCTTTTTTTTTTTTGTAGTCGCATTAAGAGGTGTAATCATGTTCTTTAAGGTTAACATGCATGATGTAGATTAGAGAGGTGGACTATGTTCAAAGGAAACTAAGACGAAGATTGTATATCTTGGAATAGAAATGGTGGGTGTGTTGTAATAGGGATGTGTATCGTAGTTTAAATCTTGGTGTAAACAGCAAGAGTTAAAGGTGTCAGAGGAAGATTTCCTAAATGAAGTAGTATCGAAAGAGAAGTGACTAAGATAAATTATACCTCTCACGTGTGAGAGACTTAGGTAAGGTATTAAGGAGAATAAGTATGGACTGATGATAAGCGATTTGATTTTTTTTTTTTTTTTGGTAAATCGAACGGAGAATAAGTATGAAGTTCATTAATACGTACGGAGAGTATGATGTGAAACCTAGGGATTAAGAGATTCTGTCTAGTTTTGAGTCGCGAAATTTCGAGGACGAAATTTTTTTTAGTGGGGTAGTAATATAACACCCTTATTTTTCAAACTTTTTAAGGTCAATAAACTGTGTATGAGTCTGTATTTTTTCGGAGGGTCTAGAGAGTGAATTAAAATAAATTGAGACCATAGTCACGCTCTACTCTATCGTAGGGAGTTACGGTTAAATTTTGGGTCGAAAACTCAGACGGAGCTCGGTCTGCATTTTTCACTGACAGTATGACTTTACTGCTCAGATGACCTAATTTTGACCCGTGAACGAGACAGTTAGTCTTAGAATCGAATTTCCTACCTTTTTGCTAAAATTGGTCATTTGCACTAAAAAGCGGAATAATATAAGTTATTCGGGCGAAATCTTGAATCGAGTGACGAACAGAGCCGGATTCGGATTTATCGGGACCTGCTAACCGATAAACATGAAGTCACATCAGGTCACATCACCTAGGAAGGCGTGCCAGTGTCATGATGCCGTTTGAATTGTAACACCCCGAAAATCCTATATCCGTGAATAGTTATTTTTAATTGCTTAAATTAGTTTATTTATTCTATTGGGTGCATTATCATAGTTTATACACTTTTATAAGGCAAATATTATGCTATTGTTATTATTATTATTTGTTTGGAAAAATATTATTTAAGTAATTTAAATAATATGATTGAAGGAAATTATTTTCCAAAGTTAATCTATTTGATTTTAGATTTGAAAATAAAATGGTTTGGATTTAATCAAAAATTTATTTTGGATTATTGATTTCCTAGATTGATAAATTTAATCATCAATCTCTATCTTATTTCGAATTTTGAAAATTTAGATTTGTTTCTCTTTGCTTTTAGATTAAAGGATCAAGATTTATTTCTTTTTTTGACTCAATCTCAACTACTCAGTTTTTGCCTATAACTACAAAAAAGAAAAAAAAAACAGAGAAAAGACCCAGCACCCCCACCCCACCGCTGACTCTCTCTTTCTCCCTTTCTTTTTCTTTTTCTTTTTCTTTTCTTTTCTTTCTTCTTCTTTCTTTTCTTTCTTCCGTTTCTTCTTCCTCCGAACGGCGCCTCTCCCTCTCTCTCTAAACTTTCTCTCCTTCTCTCTTCATTTCCGGCCAACTCCGGCCACCTCTCCCAAAACCAAAATCATAGAAATGTTCCTTACCTTCTCCTCTACAATTCTAACCGAACATTTTTCCAAACGGAGAAAGTTGACGACGGGGCCACCGCCACTGTTTGAACGTTTTCCGGCCACCGTCCGGCCACTTTTCACCAAACCAACCTTGTAACTTTACTCTCCTCACCTTCCTCTACATTTCTAGCCCAACATTTTTGCAAACGGACAACGTTGACGGCGGAGCCACCGTAGAACCGCCACTGTTTTGGGGTTTTCCGGCCACCGTTTGGCCTCCCTTTCCAGAAATGAACCAACCACGTGGAAGGCGGCATCTTCCTCCACGTTTTGGACCCAGCACCGCCACTGCCACCGCCGGAGCCGCCGTGCGCCGCCACCGTGCGCCACCGCCGGGACCGCCGGAGCTGCTCTTTCTTCCTCCTGGGTAAAAATCCTTCATTCATTTATCTTGGTTTTTGATTTCATGAGGAACCCTAACCCTAAATCCCCAATTCAAAACCCTAGCATTTTAATTTCATGCTTTAAATGTGTAATTGATTATGTTTTTATGCAATTGGGTATATCAATTTCAAGTTCCCTATGTCAATTGTTCAAATCCCCCTTTGAATTCGGATTTCCCCAATTTTACTAAATTCCTAAATCTTTATCTTACTATAATTATGAAATTAATTCTGTTTTAGTACAATTAGGGTAGTTAATTAATGATTCCCGAAGATAACTTTATATTTCCGTGACCAAATTGGTTTTTCCCAAATTGATTTTATTGGAAAAGTAATTTGATTGGACTAAGTAAAATATTTAAAATCATTAGATTATGTTTTTAAATGATGATTAGTTAATTGATATGTTGTTTGGATGCTGAATGTGCTTGGATGTTATTTCTTGGTTTTTGGGTTGTGGCTGTGCTTACTTGGGGGAGCTGGATATGCATTCTCGGAGTTGTTGTGGAGTTGGGACGTTTGGATTTGATGCTTGGAGTTGTTCGTCAGAGAGACTTCATTTAAGGTAAGGGGATAAACCTGAGGAACTCCATTCCCGACAGCTATGTGCTGCATCGGTGCTTGTATTGTATTTAAATAGTCTGTATCTGATGTTGATTGATTTCTTGATTTACTGCTGTTGATTTACTGCTGTTGATTTGAGTATGTATGATATAACTGTTGATATAGTTGAATACATGCTATAATTGTTGAATAATTATATGGATGTATCGTGTGCCCTGCTGTGGGATTTAAGGTGTTAGAGGACCTAATTTTGATTAGGATCCGACCTCGTGTAACTTAAAAAAAACTTTAAAAGTCTGAAATGTTAAATTGAGGAAATAAATATGTTTTATTGTTTCAGTTTAATTTAAGAGAGAATAAATGAATTATCTCTTTAGAAATAAAATATTTTGAAATAAAATATAACGAACAGCTGCTTTTAAGAAAAATCAACTTAAAAGAGCAAAGTTGTGAAAAATGTGGGTTTTAATAACGAAAAACGATGTTTTTAAATTAAATAGGGCGTTAGAGACCTTTATTAGTTTTCAAATTAATAAAGTCAACCGTTTGAGGAAAAACGCTTGAGAAATGGGGTTTTCAAAATTTATTGGTTTTATCCAAGGAAAAAGGTTTTTACAAGTTTTGTTTTAAGGTTTGTGTTTTACCGAAAAGCAACGAAAGAAAAGGAAATAGTCTGTGGACTACATTTTGTTTTATAGAAACCGATCTCGATGAATTTGTGTAAGTATCGGAGATTTGGGTTTTTGATTTTCGAGTTTTCAAGAAAAGTGGTTTTAAAAGCTTAGAAACTAGAAACCGAGACGTCGGGATTCTAGGGTTCTGCAGAACACGTGGATCAAGGATCCGTGTTAGTTGTGATCCTGTCGGCTTAAGGACGATCTTTGTGGTCCTGTAAGCTTGAGGATGTTTTTATATCTTGAATCCGGCGTCCTTGACTGGTGCATCGGTTGGGAGTGTTAGGATTTAAGTTGTTTTTGGGCTAAGTGTCCTGGTTTGAGAAAAGGTGTTTTTGAGGCTTAAAGAGTCTAAGACATTATGGTGGTTGTTAGCATTGATGCTACAACGAGGAAATATTGATGCGACAAAGATCAATTATCGGAAACTAGATAGTTTTCTCATGCATTAAATGCGGGGCAGACGTGCCGTGAAACGGGGGACCTTGATAAGCAAGGAGAACCTGAGATGACTTATTTGTCATGACATTGTGCCTTGATGGACAATGGTGTCATACATGTTCTGGGAACGTATTGTGCCTTGAGTTGGACAATATAGTATGACCGTATTCTTGTGGAGTACTTCTGATTGCGCCCCCATGTGAGAATCGCGTAGTGTCATGGGATTCAAAGTACTCGTTTTGGGCCAAATATTGGTGTTAATCATTTGAGCCTATGGGCCTATGATTTAGGAGCCTGATCAGCTCATTGCGAATGGTGATGGGATTTCCGGAAATCTAGTTTGAATATTAGTTGAGATATATGGAAGTGCCATGCATACGTTTAGAGGATAACGTTGATTGTGGGGTACGAAGCCCTTGGGCTTTTAGTGCCATTAGTGCTTGATTATACATGCTATACTATCTGATGTATGATGATTTGAATGAGTTATATTATATGAATCTGTTGTTTTGGATTGGGCATATAGTTGTCGTTTATGGATTCATATATTGGTTTCTCACCCTTGCCTGTACATGTTGGACACCCTGTGTGTTTTTTGGATACATGTACAGATGTTTTATTAACAGTCTTCTAAATCACTCTGGGACCCTCTAGCTTGAGTGCTTGAGGTTGACGACGAAGAGGTGTAGTTTGTTGACGACGAGACCCAGTCTCATTGGTACGACTTATGTTAGACAGTAAGTTTTATTGTCCATAGAATTCTTTTGTCAGACCAGCTCTTAAGATTTATGAATGTGTAAGTTCAGTCGTCCGACTGTGACTATGAGTGTTGTGTATTGAGAGATCCGAAGTATGTATGCCTAATGGCAGAACTAGAATTATTGTAATATATGATGAGTTTCGTTTTGTTTCCTTGGATTGTTAAAGCTTTTCTTTTGGTATCAAATTTTCGCAAATACTATAGAGTTATTTTCGAAAAAGTCTTTTGTTAATAAGGGTAAATAGTTATTTTGGGTTACAAAAGTGACACCCGAAGGAGAGGGGTGTTACAGAAAATATCTGGATATGAAAAGACCAAATTGCCCCTGACTTTTCTCAAAATTACCATTTAACCTTGTATGAAAAGACCAAATTACCCTTAAGTGAAAAACTTGTGGACATCCTTGTCCCTCCCTTCATACCCCACGAAATAGACTAGCTCCATGAAGCCTTCACCATTTCTTTCACTTCACTTCATCTTCTTCCTTTCTTTCTCTCATTTTCAAGCTTGGTTCTTAACCATTTTTGGTGAAACAAGTGTTGAATCTTGCTCATTCTTCATCATTCAAGAGGTAAGATTACTCCTTTTATCCTTAAACCTCATGAATCTTCTCTTGTTCTTGTTTGAAAACCATGAGTTCCAACTTAAAAATCCCTAGAAAAGTTATGAGCTAGTTTCATTACCCTCTCTCATTATCCAAGAGCATGTAACCAAAAGATTTCCCTAACCCATATGGGTATAGAGAAGGCCGAACCTTTATATTGAAAAAGCTTGAGTTTTTGATTCAATTTTTGAGTAATGAGACTTGTTCTAGTGTTAAGTATACTTAAGGATCATTCATCCAAGAGATAGGAAATTTTAGACATCTATAGCTATTTTTGGAGCACCACGGCCGAACCTAGTTTCTAAGAGATAGGGAAATTTATGTTAGTAATGTTGATGTTTTGAATTGGTTTTGTGAAGGTAGTAGTTGTTGATTGTTTCGGACGATTGATCGGAGGACTAGCGGATCGAAGTGGACGACGTTCATTCGAAGGATTACATTCAAGAGGTAAGGGGATTTTAACTCCATTGAGTTTGATAGCCTCATAAGTGTGTTTGTTGTATGATTGTGATGATGTCATGTGAAGTGATGTTGATGATTCTCTTATGATGTATATACTTGATTGGTCTGGTGAATATGTGATTGGATATTGAAGCATGAATTGTGGTGTTATTGCCTTGGATGAGATATATGTATGATGTTGATTTTGAGATTTGATGAATATAGATGTGAATATATTGAATTGTGATTTGTCTGATTAGATTGGTTTGGAGCATAGCTTCGGATATAGCTTGATAATGAAAGATTAAGGTACTTAAAAGTCTTAATCAAAGATTGAGAAACGTTTTGATTTGAGAAATGAAAAGCTTTTAAGTTAAATGGTATAATGACCAATTTTACTAAAACACCACTAAGTTTAGAACTCAAAAACGAATTTTGAATAAGACGTAGGAAGTCGAGAGTTGGTGAGGAAAATAGTTAATAGTTGCTTTATCATTATTTTCTAAACATGTTTTACAAAGAGAACGTTTTGAAGAACATTTTAGTTTGGTCAATGAAAGAATCTTCTAAAAGTATTTGATCGTTCAAAGAGAGAAAGTCTTTTAAAAAAAAGAAACTTCGCTTCAATGAAAATCTTTAGAAAAGTGTTTCACATGATGGAACCTTTAGAAAAATGCTTGTTAAGCCAAAATCCTTTTGAAATGAGTTTTGAGGATTTAAGCTTTTAGAAATAAGTTTGCAAAGGATAGATTTGTGGAAATAAGTTTTAGAGCGAAAATGAGTTTGGGTTTACACCAAAAGGATTTTGAGTTTTGCTTTTAAGATTTGACCTACAAAAACGAAATTTGATAAAACTGGTGATTATCACTTCATGCATGTGAAGCACATGAATCTAGTGACCGAGACGTCGGGCTAGAGTCTTGTGAATTGAGCACCCGGACTACATGTCCAGTGTTTTGAAATGAACGGACTTTGTGTCCTATATGCGAGTCTAGTGTCAGCGATGTCGGCCTAGTACTTCCTAACTTAAGCATCTGGACTTCGTGCCCTATGTTTTGAAATGAACGGACTTTGTGTCCTATATGCGAGTCTATTGTCCACGACGTCAGCCTAGTACTTCGTGAATTGAGAAGTTGGACTGCATGCCCTATATTTTGAATGAACGGGCTAAAAGTTCTTTAAAGCGAGTCATGAGTTGTGTGCCTTGACAAAAAGAAAGAATGAACGAAAAAGAAAACTGAAAAGCATGAGTTGCATACATGAGTTGGCCAACGTACCATTGGAAACGAGCTAAGATCCAAGTGGTTGAGAATATGAGCCAGTTAAGATCACGAGATCTATAAGGGCATCCTGTGTTCAAGACTCCACAGGAGGCCGGAGGCATCGCGACCTCGTGTCGTGGTAATCGGCTGCCTAACACGGATGAACTCAATCAGAGGCTGGACTATTCATGATATGGTTGTGACGTGATGCCGTTGAACAATTGGAGTTCAGACCTAAATTGAGAGGCCGACTCATGAGGACAATTGTGATATGGGAGTATTGCGGCCTATCGCTCGATGAAGGGAAGTTAGGAATCTCCGGATAACATGAATTAGAAAGTTGATTGAAGTGTCATGCATTTTTTTAACTTATCTTGATGAATGGGTGTGATCCCAAAGAGTGAGATTATCTCGTTGTGATATTATGCTGCATGTTGATACTCTATCGCATGACTGTGTTGTATATCGTTGAATTATTTGTAATTGTTTTACTTGTGTGGCTATTATGATAAGCTTGTGAACGAGTATCTCACCCTTGCCTGTACATGTTGGACACCATGTTGTGTTTTTGGAAATGTGTACAAATTTTTCTCAACGGTCCTCTGGGTCACTTCGGGACTCTGTAGATTGAGTTTTCTTGAAGACAACGACGAAGATGTGTGGACTGTTGACGACGAGGCCCCGGTTTCATTGGTACGATGTATGTTAGGTAGTATGCTCTTTTGTTATTAGAGTCCTTTTATCAGACCAACTCTTAGGATTTTTGATATTTAAGTCAGGTCTTTTGACTGTGACTAATTATGTTGTGTATTAAGAGATTGAAAAGATGTACGCCTTATGGCGAAATTGAATTACTGTTATAAATGATGAGTGTTAAGTTGTTTCATTCTGGTTGTTAAAGTTTTCTTTGGTATCAGATTTTCGCAATTACTCTATAGAGTTATTTTCAAAAATGTTGAATTAACCGAAAAAAATAATTTGGGTTACAAAATGTGACACCGGGTTGGGGTGTTACACTTTGGGACTGTTATGAATCTTAAGGATCTGAAATTTTTCCTGCCAACCAAGTGAAGGCTTCCATGAGTGAAGAAGTCCAAGTATACATGATTTTGACTTCTCTGGAAGTAGAGAACAAATCTAAGGTTGAGGATGTGCCAATTGTGAGAGAGTATCCTCAGGTTTTTCCCGAGGATGTTTATAGTCTACCACCTAAGAGAGATATTAAGTTTACCATCGACTTAGTGCCAGGTATAGGGCATATCTCTATAGCGCCTTAAAAGATGTCTCCCTTAGAAATAGTAGAGTTGAAAATCTTTGGTACGATGAGGTAGGGCATCGACTTAGTGCCAGCTATAGGGCCAATCTCTATACCGCCTTATAGAATGTCTCCCATAAAGATAGTAGAGTTGAGTTTTCTTGAAGACGACGACGAAGATGTGTGGACTGTTGACGACGAGGCCCCAATCTCATTGGTACGATGTATGTTAGGTAGTATGCTCTTTTGTTTTTAGAGTCCTTTTATCAGACCAGCTCTTAGGATTTTTGATGTTTAAGTCAGGTCTTTCGAGTGTGGCTAATTATGTTGTGTATTAAGAGATTGAAAACATGTACGCCTTATGGTGAAATTGAATTACTGTTATAGATGATGAGTTTCAAGTTGTTTTATTCTATTTGTTAAAGTTTTCTTTGGTATCACATTTCCACAACTACTCTATAGAGTTATTTTCGAAAAAGTTTAATTAACCGAAAAAGATAATTTGGGTTATGAAATGTGACACCGGGTTGGGGTGTTACAACAGTGCTATCAGAGATGGTCGATGTCTTTTAGGATCTAGGTTATGAATTCATGATGTTTTTGCTATGTTTACTCTGTGTTTGTTTTGATAGAGGTCAGCAGAAGTAAGAACAGTCTGTAATGACTTGTTCCTTGTGGAATACAATCGATTGGATTGGTTGAATCCGATGATTGAGATGCGTTACGACTCTTAAGATAAGAGTTATCTGAGTTATTAGGAAGTGACGTCTAAGCTAAGCTTTGAGGCAACCCCTTAGTCGGTTTTGAATATGACTCTTACTAAGAGTCAAGGATGTTAGACTATTAGCTATCAAGTAAGTGAAGACTCCCTTATATATGAAGGAAGTTCGATTGTTGGGAAAGTTTGCTGAAGGAATAAGTGTGCCTTAAGCAGGTAGCAGGATACCGAAAGTTGTTAAAGTAGATGCATAGGTAGCTAGTAAGCGACCAAAGAATGGCAAGATAACGATATGTTCGCTAATGGAGTCGAGAGACTGGAATGGAATCCCGGTAGAACAATGGAAGTGTGGTATCACGTGAAGTTTCTTCTGATGGTGATTTTAAGAAATAATTAGAGCCTCCGCTGTTTGTGGATTTGAGGGACAAGACATTTGTCTCCATTAGGACAGATTGATGGTTACGCGTTACGAGTAGACTCGTGATCCATGCTGATGATGGTGAAGAGTACATATGATGCCTAAGTATAATATTTCCAAAGGTTACGAATGATCAGAGACTGAGTGAACAGTGATGGCAGTAGGAATCTTGGCTATAGAATGAGTGTCCTTAGGATTGGTATCAGTAGAGGAAGGAATCATAATGTACCCTATAGAGATAGGAGTAATGTCTCGTTAAGAGGACTTAAGACAGTGACCGGTGTAGGTAAGTAAGACAGATAAGTTTGGATTTTCACTTAGATATTAAAATTCTTAAGTGAGCTTATTGAGATTTGAAGTGCATTAGAGTTCGTTGATAAGATTGAGACATGTAGTAACGAAATGAGAATTAGTTTAAGTGTTTTGCCTTATCATGGAAGTTAACTTTATTGCTTGATCACTAAAGTAGTGCTTGAAAGTGAGAATGGAAGTGAATCTTTAGTGAAGGACTAGAAGTGGAGAATGATGGACTGATATGTGAGTAAAAGCAAGAATAACTTTTCTCGATAGTTGATGGATAAGCAAAAGGCTGATGATAAGTTTCTAAGGCTAGAAAGAGTAGGACCTTGTTGAAATGTTTCCTTGTCGAAACAATGTGTGTTGACACACAAGTATGTGTGTTTGGTTGGGTTCTAATCAGGTTGAGGCCTTGTAAGAACTCATGTTTAGTAAATGGTACTTGTATTCATGTTTACACGTCGTTATCCTTTTTGGATTGTGTCAGACATTTGAATGAGGTGCCTGTCATGGAAGATTCTCCAGGAGAATTTCCTGCGTATGTTCCAAGTTTGTGTTTGCGAAGGGTATTGAGTTTTCGATGGATCTAGTTTCTAGATTCAGTCAGATGTCCATCGCTTTGTGTAGAATATTATCTACAAAGCTAGACGGGTTAGACTACATGAAATGGAATTTTCATCCGTTTCTTGATAAAATCGTCATCATCGGTGATGTTGTCGTTTACTCTAAGAGTCAAGAGGAGCATGAGGAAACTTTGCGTCAAGTGTTACGGACCCTGCGCAAGAAGAGCTGTCATGAAGTTACTTAAGGGTAAATTCTGACTCGATAGTAGTGAAATCCTTAGGGAATGCGATTCCGGACGAGTATTTGTACTCTCACTCCTACATAATCCTTAGTGTATTAGACATTTGAGTGGATTGGTTTAATAGTATCCATTGGTCTGGATATTTTCATATCATTTCATCGAAAGATTGGTTATGACTGTTTCTTCAATTGTAACACAGACAAATTCTTGATACTGGAAGTTTCTTGATGAAACTTAGTCTAATCACCTTTACTTTTGGTAAATGTGATCCCGCCTAATTTTTGGCCAGACTGTTTATCTTGTGATTCCCTAATCCGTTGGGAGATTCTTGTGAAAGAAGGGACTTTATTAGAGTCATGATTGTAAACATGTTTTAGCTATGCATTTTTACACTTATGAACCTATTGAAGAATCTTTTTACATACTGGATATTCCTGTATTCTTTTCAGAGTAGTGAAATTCTTCTATATACTTTCTTATGAGAGTAGACCAAAAAAATTTCCTTTGTTGAAATTTCTTTCCTTAATCTTCAAGAATCGAGTGGAGACTGAGTTCAACTGATCACCTTCAGCTCAAGAGGACGAGCAAGAAAAACGATATGATCCTTAGAATGTTAGTTGGGAGTAAGTGTAGTATCTTCCGCGATAATTCTTTTAACATTATAGACAAGAAGTTATAGAAGTTTTGATTGAGGTATAGTTATGATTGATAAGATGTGAACCTTTAAGATCAACCTCAGCTGGTGAGGCAATTATTAAGTATTGATCGAGGTAGAATAGTAGTCGGGAGATCTATGGTAATGATCAATGTCTGTAATTAAGATTGATTGTATGAGTTTGAAGATTTATAGGGAAACGTTCTTGGTAGTTTTACCTAAGTTGAATATTGGCTGAAAAGAGGAGTTCTTGAGTAAAAACTAAGTTGTTAGAATAGCTTAAGATTTAGAATTTTGGTATATTCTACCCGATGCGAATTCTTTTTGGTTGTAGTCGTATTAAGATGTGTAATCATGTTCTTTAAGGTTGACATGCATGATGTAGATTAGAGAGGTGGACTATGTTCAAAGAGAACTAAGACGAAGATTGTATATCTTGGAATAGAAATGGTGGGTATGTTGTAAAAGGGATGTGTATCGTAGTGTATCGTAGTTGAAAACTTGGTGTAAACAGAAAAAGTTAAAGGTGTCAGAGGAAGATTTCCTAAATGAAGTAGTATCGAAAGAGAAGTGACTAAGATAAATTATACCTCTTACGTGTGAGAGACTTAGGTAAGGTATTAAGGAGAAGGAGTATGGACTGATGATAGGCGATTTGATTTTTTTTTTGGTAAATCGAACGGAGACTAAGTATGAAGTTCGTTATTACGTACGGAGAGTATGATGTGAAACCTAGGGATTAAGAGATTCTGTCTAGTTTTGAGTCGCGAAATTTTCGAGGACAAATTTTTTTTTAGTTGGGTAGTAATGTAACACCTCGATTTTTCAAGCTTTCTAAGGTCAATAAACTCTGTATATGAGTTTGTATTTTTTCGGAGGGTCTAGAGAGTGAATTAAAATAAACTTAGACCATAGTCACACTCTACTCTATCGTAGGGAGTTACAGTTAAATTTTGGGTCGAAAACTCAGACGGAGCTTATAATACCCCGATTTTCAAGTTTTTCCTAATTATACGGTATTTATGAACTTATATTTTATTCGAGGTCTTAGGAATGGAAATAAAATATTCTGAGACCATAGTCATGCTCAACGATACCGCATGAAGCTATGGTCAATTTTTAGGTCGAAAACTCAGACGGAGCCCGGTCTGCGTTTTTCTTTGACAGTAGTGTTTTACTGCTATCAAGACCTAATTTTGACTCGTGAACGAGATAGTTAGTCTTAGAATCACATTTCATACATTTTCTAAAAAATCCGTCCTGACATCTAAAAAATAAAAATAATATATTATATTCGACCGTATACTCGAACCGGGAGGCGTTTGGAGTCGTAAAGGGGTTCAACGAGACCCGCAAACGGATAATCTTGATACCACATCATGTCAAATTACTTGGGAGAGAATACCAGAGTCGTCATGACGTTCGGAAAAATCTAGACGCGAAATGACCAAAATACCCCTAACTTAACCCTTTTTCACTTTTACCATTTTACCCTTGAAACAAATGACTATTTTACCCTTAATGACTTGTTTAGAAGTCTGGACAGCCCCTTGTCAGCCCCCATTCACGCACAAGACAGCCCCTAGAGCACCAAGAACACTCATCTTCTTCCTTAGAGAAAAACTCCATTTTCTTCTTGAGAAAACCTTGAAATCTTTAAAGAAAACCTTGAATCTTTGATCAATCTTCTTCCATTCTTAGGTAAGATCACTTCTATGATCTCCTAGCTTCTTGAATTTCTCTCAATCTCAAGATCAAAATCTTGTTTCATGAAAATCAAGTTTATGATCCAAAACTTTCAAAATTCATAGGAAATTGTAGAAAAATCCTTTTAATGGGAAACCAATTTCTTTGAACTCACTACATCATCCTCTACCTAAACCCAAGAGCTCGTGATAAAGCTCTCATCCTAGCTCATTTCCCCCATAGTGGCCGAACCCTAACAATGATGATGAATAGTGTTTTTGTTCAAATTTTTTATTTCTAACTCTTGATTCCATCCTTAGCTTTCCTATTGTCTTTGAATCCAAGTGATGGAAAACCAAATCAATTCCTAGCCTAATTTCCCCAAAATGGTCAAGACCTTCATGAGGAAAAACCATGAGCAATGTTTCATATTTTCGAGTCATAGGACTTGTAGTAGTGTTAACCAAGTTCATGAACCAACCATCCAAAAGTTTGGAACCAAATGTGGTCCCTAACCCTTTTTCACCAAAAGTGGCCGAACCTTATACCTTTTAGGGTAAGGAAAATTTATGTTTTGATGTTGTATATTGATGTTGATTGTTGTTTGAATTGAATTGTATTTGATTGTTTTAGGCGACGCGGATGAAGCCGGAGCCGGAGCCGAGAATCGTTCGAGTTTGGATTAAGCGACTTAGAGAGGTAAAGGGAGGTAGTCATTTGAGTTTGGTATCTTCATAGTGCTTGATTTATATATGTGTTGTGAAGGTTTTGAATGATGGTTTGGAGATGTATTTGAATGATATATGAAATTGCTTTACTTAATGAAACATATGTGCATACTTGTTGATGATTTGTGGCATTGATGCCTTGGATGATATTTTCTGATGATTATGGACTATTTGATACATGTGTATATATATATATATATATATATATATATATATATATATATATATATATATATATTTATATCTGGGATGAGCATAGGATTGGCTATGTCTCGATAATTAATTAAAATACTCGAAAACCGAAATCAGAGTTTTGAAAAATGAGTTTTGAAATCAAAAAGTGGTTTTTGGGAAAACATGTTGCTTTTTAAAGAAAAGTATGCTTCCTTTTTGAAAAAATATGTTCTTCGAAAGGAAAAGTGGTTTTGTGGAAAGTCGTGCAAAAAACGTGTTTTGTTTCAGAAAAACGTTTTAAAAAAAGACGTGGAACCTTAGAAAACGGTTTTTGTTTCCAAGAAAGTGTTTTTCCCCGAAAAATGTTCTCTTTGATCAGGAAATGTTTTATTTCAAGGACAATAAAAGTGTTTTGTTTTCCAAAGTTGTTTTGAGAAAGTTTGACCAAAAGGAAAAATGATGGATCTTTTGAGATGAACCCAAACTTAGTGACCGAGACGTCGGGCTAGTCTTTTGTGGATTGAGCACTCGGACTTCGTGTCCTGTGTTTTTTATTTGAACGGGCTTAATGTCCTTTTGAAACGAGTCATGGGCTTTATACCTCGACAATCGAAAGAATGAACAAAAAAGAAAACAGAAAACTTTTTGTGTACATGCATGAACCGGCAGACGTGCCATTTGAAACTGAGCTACAACTTACGTAGTTGAGAATGGAACCGGTTAAGACCACTGGGTCTATAGGGGCATTCTGTGTGTCGAGACTCCACAAGTAGCCGGCCTCGCGACCCCGTGCCGTGGTAAGTCGGCTACCCAGCACGAATGAACTCGATCAGGGACTGAACTATTCAGGATATGGTGAGACGTGGTACCCTAGTAAAATTGGAGTTCGGACCTAAATTGAGAGGCCGACTCATGAGGACAATTGTGTTACGGATGTTACTGCGGCCTATCGCTCGATGTTGGGAAGTTAGAATCTCTGGAGTAAATGAATTAGAATGATGATATTGAAGTCTCATGCATTGTTATAATTCATGATAGTGTTTGAGATGTTATATTGTGTTATATAAATAACTGTTCCTATAATTGTATTTTATCTGTGAATGTTTATACTGTTGTTTGTTGCCTGTGCGACTATCGTGATAAACTTTTATATGAGTATCTCTCCTTTGCCTGTACATGTTGGACACCCTGTTGTGTTTTTGGAACACATGTACAAATGTTGATCGTAGGTTCCCGTGAACACGTGAGGACTCGGACGACGGAAACTTTTTAAGGAGCCGACTTTGGGTTGTATCCCAATGCCTACTCTTAGCCGACCAACTTAGGAGTCTTTCTTTTTGTAGCTATCTTATATTACTTGCTGCACACATTTGAACTTATGATCTTAAGTCTGTAATATGTTATTTACTAGACCTGGATTTGTGTTATGATTATATTAGTATGAATCTGAAACGCTGATGTATGTTTCACAGTTTATTTCATTATCTTGAGTTTGTTTTACCTATGCATGCAGAAATTTTTTTTAGAATTGCGTTTTCGAACGTAGCTACTTAATTAAAGTATTTTCCGAAAGCAACCAACATTTTTATTTTCTTGATATTTTCTGCATTTTGAGTTCGAGTACGTAGCACCCGCGAGGGGGGTGTTATAGAGCCGGTCTGCGTTTTTCACTAACACTATGACTTTATTGCTCAGACGACCTAATTTTAACCCGTGAACGAGACAATTAGTCTTAGAATCGAATTTCCTACCTTTTTTGCTAAAATTGGACTTTCGCATTAAAAAGCGGAATAATATAAGTTATTCGGGCGAAATCTTGAATCGGGTGACGAACGGAGCCGAATTCGGATTTATCGAGACCCGCTAACGGATAAACATGAAGTCACATCAGGTCACATCACCTAGGACGGCGTGCCAGTGTCATGATGACGTTTGAAAATATCTGGACGTGAAAAGATCAAAATGCCCCTGACTTTTCTCAAAATTACCATTTCACGTTGTATGAAAAGACCAAATTACCCTTAAGTAAAAAACTTGTGGTCCTTGTCCGATCCTTCATACCCCATGAAATAGGCTAGCTCCATGAAGCCTTCACCATTTCTTTCACTTCACTTCATCTTCTTCCTTTCTTTCTCTCATTTTCAAGCTTGGTTCTTAACCATTTTTGGTGAAACAAGTGTTGAATCTTGCTCATTCTTCATCATTCAAGAGGTAAGATTACTCCTTTGATCCTTAAACCTCATGAATCTTCTCTTGTTCTTGTTTGAAAACCAAGAGTTCCAACTTCAATGTTCAAACTTCAAACTTCCCTAGAAAATTGTAGAAAAATCCTATGATCATGAAACCAATTTCTATGAGCTAGTTTAATTACCCTCTCTCATTATCCAAGAGCATGTAACCAAAAGAGTTCCCTAACCCATATGGGTATAGAGAAGGCCGAAACCTTTATATTGAAAAAGCTTGAGTTTTTGATTCAATTTTTGAGCAATGAGACTTGTTCTAGTGTTAAGTATACTTAAGGATCATTCATCCAAGAGATAGAAAATTTTAGACATCTATAGCTATTTTTGGAGCATCACGGCCGAACCTAGTTTCTAAGAGATAGGGAAATTTATGTTAGTAATGTTGATGTTTTGAATTGGTTGTGTGAAGGTAGTAGTTGTTGATTGTTTCGGGTGATTGATCGGAGGACTAGCGGATCGAAGTGGACGACGTTCATTCGGAGGATTACCTTCAAGAGGTAAGGGGATTTTAACTCCATTGAGTTTGATAGCCTCATAAGTGTGTTTGTTGTATGATTGTGATTATGTCATGTGAAGTGATGTTGATGATTCTCTTGTGATGCATATGCTTGATTGGTCTGGTGAATATGTGATTGGATATTGAAGCATGAATTGTGGCGTTATAGCCTTGGATGAGATATATGTATGATGTTGATTTTGAGATTTAATGAATATAGATGTGTATATATTGAATTGTGATTTCTCTGACTGGATTGGTTGAGAGCATGGCTTCGGCTATAGCTTGATAATGAAAGATTAAGCTACTTAAACGTCTTAATCAAAGATTGAGAAACGTTTTGATTTGAGAAATGAAAAGCATTTAAGTTAAATGGTATAATGACCAATTTTACTAAAAAGCCACTAAGTTAAGAACTCAAAAAGGAGTTTCAAATAAGACATGGAATTCGAGAGTTGGTGAGGAAAATAGTGAAAAGTTGCTTTATCATTATTTTCTAAACATGTTTTATAAAGAGAACGTTTAGAGGAACATTTTAGTTTTGTCAAAGAAAGAATCTTCCAAAAGTATTTGACCTTTCAAAGAGAGAAAGTCTTTACAAAAAAAGAAAGTTTGCTCCAATGAAAATCTTTAGAAAAGTATTTCACATGATGGAACCTTTAGAAAAGGCTTGTTAACCAAAAATCCTTTTGAAATGAGTTTTGAGGATTTAAGCTTTTAAAAATAAGCTTTTCAAAGGAAAGATTTGTGGAAATAAGTTTTACAGCGAAAATGAGTTTTGGTTTACACCAAAGAGATTTTGAGTTTTGTTTTTAAGATTTGACCTACGAAAACGAAATTTGATGAAACTGGTGATTATCCTTTCACGCATGTGAACCACATGAATCTAGTGACCGCGATGTCTGGCTAGAGTGAGAAAACCCCTTCCTAGGAGGTCCCATTGGTGACCCCACTTATAATTATTAGCGTTATATAGTAGCGTAGTAGTATAAAATTTGCAGAAAATATTAAAACATACAATACATACTGATACCATAATAAAAGTATACATACATAATAGTACTGACTCCATCAGTAGAGCCTACAACACTGATACCAAATATAAAAGATTTCAGAGTGTACAGTAAACAAAAACTAAAAACATAGCAACGGAAGTAAAGGTACATCAGACATCCTCTTCTGGCGCTCAAGGTCCCCCAGCGTTGGGATCTGAGGCTCTCCCACCGGCATCAGGCTTAACAGGTATGCCATCAATCTCCTCTGGAAATTCTTCATCAGGATCTTATCGTACAGTCGAGAACAAAGAAAATACGACATGGAAAAGTACAAGGGATAAGAAACAGTAATATGTCATATATGGGAAAAACAGTGATATAACTAATGTATATAGATAGCAACACACCAAATCACAACAGTGACAACCAAACAACTTCCAGATAATTTTTTCCTTAACTACTGTCTCTCACACTCATGCAACTAACGACTATATGGACGCGATCACAACGTGACATCCCCAACGGATCAAGGTGTCCCAATCATCACTATGCCACCCCCATAAGGTAAGGTTCGGTCTAAAGCCCGCAGGCCCAACTCATTTCATGGGTACGACATATTCCCCCACCCGCAGGCCAGGTCGGAATATTCGTCCGTCAACAACGCAACTTATGTTAACGACATGTTCCCCCGCCCGCAGGCTAGGTCGGAGCATTCTCCCGTCCGTTAACAACTCAACTTTCGGTAACGACATATCCCCCCACCCGCAGGCTAGGTCGAGATATTCGCCCGTCCGTCTGCAATTCAACTAACGGGTATGACCACCTCCCCGCAGGTAAGATCGGAATGGCCCCTACGCCAAACTAATCGGTACGACCATCTCCCCGCAGGTAAGATCAAAATCGCCCATATGCCAACACAGTGATTAACAAAAACTATGCAACATGAATCTCACTGCCTCATCTCAGGATCAACACTTAATGCCTCAACTACGACTTATAAACAACCACAACCAACTTTCATCCGGCTTAACCGGGTATCAACTCACATCACAACAGCAACAGATCAACTATATCACTAGGTTGAGCACTACGACATATATATATAACCTCGACTTTCTCACCACACATTCACCACCCGATTTATCAGAAATCACTGCCTAGTTCTACTCAGATATCAGCAGTCACAACAGACATCCACAACAGCCAGAATATATATTCAACAGTAAAATCAACTTACAAATAAATAACATTTAATCAATTATAGCATATAATAGACATCATGCACATGTCACATATAATATATCAAATATCCAATCACAGCACAGACAACCTCAATATGCAGTAAAATCAACCTAATGGTCAAACGACCTCTAGTAGGGTTTGGGTCGCCCTACGCATATCAATATATATTATTTAAAGCTTACCTCCCCGACGATATTACGGTTCTTTCCACCACCTCAATGATGTTCCCGAGAGATTCCGGATGCGGCTCCGCAATAGTCAATCGAGTGCGCGATCGAGCGTTCGAGTCTTGTCAGATTCTATACAGTAAAACACAACTAGAAATTAGAATAATTAAATCATAACCTCCCTAATTCTTTAGGATTAGCTACTGCCCCTATTTAATTAATTAGGCTAGAGATGTTGAAATTCTACCAACTCTTGGATCAATGACCCTTAAGCATACCTAATACATAATCAATGATTAATTATCAAAGATTTGAACCAAAACCCCTTTAACCAACAAAGTAGGGTTTCGCCCATCACCATGAAAAATAGGTGAGAGTTTGATTTGGCCTCCTAATCATTTGGATTACATGATTAAGGGATGAAATAGGTGAAATCAAGAACAAAGAACAAAAAACCCTATTTCCCACATACACATACATTCGGCCCCTTTTTGATAAATAAGCTAGAGAGCTTATTTCATTACAAGATCTTGGATGATGATAGTAGGAGATGATACTAGCTCATAGGAATTGGTTTGGCATCAAAATGATTTTTCTAAAATTTTCTAGAAATTTTTGAAATTTAGATCTAGAAATTAAAACTCATGAAAATCAATGAAGAAAAACAAAGATTGAAAGCTCCAGGATGAAATCTATACCTCCTAGGTGATAGACGAGGATGAGAGGAGAAACTTTGCTTCACAAATCTCCTTGAAAAAGCTTGTGGAAGTTGAGTGAAAATGAAGTTGAAAATTGAGGAAGAAAAGAGAAATGGAAGAGAAGAAGAAAGAAGGAAGAAGAAGAAGAAGCAGCAGTAGCAGCAGCTGGCCAGCGAGTGAGGGGGGAGAAAAAGGTGAATGGGTGAGAGAATTTTAGATATTTAAGAAGACTTAAGGGTTAAGAAAGGTAAAAGGGGTAATTAGTAAAAACTAACCAAGGGCAATTTGGTCAATTCACATCCCGACATTTTGAAAATCCTCACGACATTTGTAGGAGTCCCCAAATGATTTAATATAGCTCTGGTATGAAAATCATTGGATCAAGGTTCTCGAAAAACCCTAAGACAACTTGAATCGTCTACCCTATCGATTTTCTGCCCGAATATATAATATTATTTATAATTTTGGACATCAGGACACATTTTAGCAAAAAGGTAGAGGATTGAATTCTAAGACTAATGGTTCTGACCGTTAGTCAAAATGAGGTCTGGATAGTAGAAAAGCACTATCATCCGAAAAAATATAGATCGAGCTCCGTTTGAGTTTTCGGCCCAAAACTTAACCATAGCCTCCTACGATGGCGTAGAGTGTGACTTTGGCCTCGGAATAATTTATTTAATTTTCTAGATTGTCTAATAAAATACAATTATTTAAATACTGATTAATCAAAAGATTAAGAAAATCGGGGTGTTACATAGAGTTCTGTGAGTTGAGCACCCGAACTACATGTCTTGTGTTTTGAAATGAACGGACTTTGTGTTCTATATGCGAGTCTAGTATCCGTGATGTCAGCCTAGTACTTCGTGGATTGAGCACCCGGACTTCGTGTCCTGTGTTTTGAAATGAACGAACTTTATGTCCTATATGCAAGTCTAGTGTCCGCGACATCGGCCTAGTACTTCGTGATTGAGAACTTGGACTGCGTGTCCTGTATTTTGAATGAATGGGCTAAAAGTCCTTTAAAATGAGTCATGAGCTGTGTGCCTTGACAAAAAGAAAGAATGAACGAAAAAGAAAACTGAAAACCATGAGTCACTTTGGGACTCTGTAGCTTGAGTTTTATTGAAGATGACGACGAAGATGTGTGGACTGTTGACGACGAGGCCCCGGTCTCATTGGTATGATGTATGTTAGGTAGTATGCTCTTTTGTTATTAGAGTCCTTTTATTAGACCAGCTCTTAGGATTTTTGATGTTTAAGTCAGATCTTTCGACTGTGACTAATTATGTTGTGTATTAAGAGATTGAAATGTTGTATGCCTTATGGCGAAATTGAATTATTGTTATAGATGATGAGTTTCAAGTTGTTTCATTCTGGTTAAAGTTTTCTCCGGTATCAGATTTCCGCAACTACTCTATAGAGTTATTTTCGGAAAAGTTTAATTAACCGAAAAAGATAATTTGGGTTATGAAATGTGACACCGGGTTGGGGTGTTACACTTTGGGACTGCTATAAATCCTAAGGATCTGAATTTTTTCTGCCAACCAAGTGAAGGCTTCCATGAGAGGAGAAGCCCAAGTATACACGATTTTGACTTCTCTGGAAGTAGAGAACAAATCTAAGGTTGAGGATGTGCCAATTGTGAGAAAGTATCCTGAGGTTTTTCCCGAGGATGTTTATAGTCTGCCACCTAAGAGAGATATTGAGTTTATCATCGACTTAGTGCTAGGTATAGGGCATATCTCTATAGCGCCTTATAAGATGTCTCCCTTAGAGATAGTAGATTTGAATAAATAATTAGGGGAATTGCTTCATAACCAATTTGTTAGGCCTAGTGTGTCTCCGTGGGGAGTGCCGATGTTGTTAGTGAAGAAGAATGATGGTAGCATGAGGTTGTGTGTCGATTATCGACAACTCAACAGGGTGACTGTTAAGAATAGGTACCCACTTCCTAGAATAGGTTGTGAATACATGCCTTGACACGATTAGTTAAAGTTTTAATGGATGACAAAACGAAACGACCCAGAAGGACTAGATTGCAAAAAGCGGAAACAATTATCTCAGATGATCAAGTCTTTCAAAAGGGGTGAAGGGATTTTAATATTTATATTGTGTGTTGTAGATTCTGTTGTACCTGGTGGTAAAGCTCTCTCAATCTAAAATCAATCACACACACACGTAATCTAAAGAGTAAAAAAATAAACTTAATAGGCCGTAAGCTCTTTGATTGGTAAAATCAATTTCAGCCGTTAAGTTTAAATTCAGCTGGCTTACAAATGATCATAATCGATTATAAGATAAGCATAATTCATTATCAATATATCTGAAAAGAAAAGCTCGAAACAGTGAAGGTGTACTCGATTACTATAATCGATTATAAACTTAATCGATTCCATAATCGATGTTTATGTTACGATTAATCGATTCCTTAATCGATGTTACACATAATCGATTCTTCAATCGATTATGCTCCTACGCATTGTAATAGACTCTGAAACAGCGAAGCCATAATCGATTATAATAATTGATTATCATAATCGATTATGATGCTACTGTCTCTCAGCGCGTTTTGGTTAAAAAGGGAATAATCGATTATTTAATTAAAATAATCGATTATGGAGCGCGAATCACATATGGTAAAAATGTGCTTAACCTAATTCCCATGGGCCTAATTCTTTTCCTATAAATAGAATGACTTGCGAAGCGTTTCAGCTACAATATATGACTGCCCTATTTTCTTATTGCGCTAATACTCTGCCAAATCTTTTTCTATCACTTTCACTAATATTACACTTTGACTATACATATATTAAGAGAGAGCTTTATACTCCATATAAGTGAAATTGTAATTATGCTTCAAGTTGTAATTTCTTATCTGCACTTTTGAGTGCTACATGTCTCGTTTATATTGTATTTATTTTTTTGGGTGTGAATCCCATAGTTGTTTAAGAGATGGTTTTTCTCTTGAGACTCTGTCACTGGGGGAGGTGATATCCCCGGTCTGTGAAGAGTGCTCTTATTTGTAAAAGTTTCTAGTTGAACCTGATTTAAAAGCTAGTTATTGAGTGAAAACCCTTGGTGGTTGACCTTGGGGACTGGATGTAGGCTACTGGGGTATTAGGTAGCCGAACCAGGATAAAACTGCGACTCTTTATTTCTTTTCTTTTCTTACTCTTTATTAAATTGTAATTTATTTTGCGCCATTTACTTTCTGCTACCTTTATTTTATTGCAATTTATTTAACGCACTTTAAATACAAGTTATTTATTTCTAAAGTGCTCTTTTGTGCAAAAAGTTTTAAAATACACATTACACACAACTCACCCCCCTCTTGTGTTTGGAGTCACTTGTCGACAAGTGGCATCAGAGCTTAACTCTTGCTTATAGGCTTAACCGCCTCAAGAGGTAACATGACTTCAAACAACTTTAATCACGAGGGACTTTCCATCAGACCCCCATCTTTCAATGGTGAAGGGTATGGTTATTGGAAAGAAAGAATGCAAATCTTTCTTGAGGCTATGGACCTCAACGTTTGGGACGCTATGGAAAACGGTCCATTTGTCCCCACCCATTCTGTCAATAATGCAGTGGTGGACAAACCAAGAAGTCTCTGGACTGACGAGGAAAGAAAAAGGGTCCAATACAATTTGAGGGCAACGAACATCATCACTTCAGCTTTAAGCTGCGATGAGTTCTACAGGGTCTCAAATTGCAAGACCGCTAAGGAAATGTGGGACACCCTTCAACTGACCCATGAAGGTATCTATCGAGTTCAAAAGGGCTCGAATGAACACATTAATCCATGAATATGAGCTATTGAGGATGAATCGGGGTGAAAGCATACAAGATATGCAGAAATGCTTTACCCATATTATTAATCATCTTAGGGCTCTTGGGAAATCCTTTAGTAATGAAGATTTGATTAATAAAGTGCTTCGATGTTTAAATAGAAGTTGGCAACCCAAAGTAACTGCTATAGCTGAATCTAGAGATTTATCCACTATGACTTTGGCAGCTCTATTTGGAAAATTAGAGGAACATGAACTCCAATTAAATCGACTCACTGAAAGTGAAGAAAGTGACAAGAAAAAGAAAGGACTTGCACTTAAAGCAAGTATTAGTGAAAGGGAAGAAGAGACTGATTTTGACGATTATGACAACCTAAATGAAAATGAGGAAAATATGAGCTTGATGGTACGCAAGTTCAAAAAGTTTCTAAGGTACAAAAGCAAAGCAAAACAATTCCCTACTCCTCAAAGGAAAAATAAGGGAGAAGGAAGTTTTTATAATCCAACGTGCTTCAATTATGGCAAAAAGGGCCACATTAAACCTGATTGTCCTCAAGGACAAAAGAAACATGAGAAGGATGAAAAGAAGCCACAAAAGGATAGAAAAGGAAGAAGAGCTTACATTGCATGGGAAGACAATGATATGAGCTCATCAGACGAATCAGACAACGAGGAGGCAAATCTGTGCCTCATGGCCAATCATCAGAAAGATGAGGTAAATGAACTTGAACTTGAAACCGGATTGTCATATAATGATTTACTTGTTGCATGTGAAGAATTAGATGATGAAACTATGCGCCTTAGAAAAATTGTTTCTTCATCAAAGAAAACCATCTCTAATCTTGAATCCAAAATTAATCTTTTGAATATTGAGATGGATACCATTAGAGAAAAACTAACTGCTTCAAGAGAAACCTCATCATGCTCTTATTGTGAAAATAAAAGAAATGAAATTTCAAAATGCAGTGAATGCAACGTTTTGAAAACTAAAATTGAAGATTTATACAACACGCTTGCAAAGTTCACTAGAGGAAGAGATAACCTAAATGTACTCTTAGGGAATCAAAAGGGAATGTATGACAAAGCTGGTCTGGGTTATCACCCTAAATTGCATGAAAAATCCTTTAAGAAATTCTTTAGTCCAACAAATACGTCTAGTAGTCCTTTTGTTAAATGCTTTTATTTTGGTAGAAAAGGACACACTGCTTCTATATGCAGTGCTAGAAAGAAAAAGAACATAACTAGTAAGAATGGGTACCAAAGGGCAATGAGGCCAAAACTAATCCTCAAGGACCCAACATGATTTGGGTATCAAAAGTTAAAACTTAAAACTATTTTGTAGGTGTGCTTGAAAGCAAAGGACTCGAACTGGTATCTTGATAGTGGATGCTCCAAGCACATGATGGGAGACAAAAATAAGTTCTCATCCCTCACACCCAAAAAGAGTGGCTATGTCTTCTACGGTGATAATAACAAAGGTAGAATCTTGGGAATTGGAACGGTTGGTAATAGTCCCAATCCCATTATAGAAAATGTTTTGTATGTTGAGGGATTGAAACATAATTTTGTAAGTATAAGCCAACTCTTTGACAAAGGTTTTGAAGTAATTTTTGATACATCAAAATGCATGGTTATGGATGCTAAAAACAAACAAACTAAGTTACTTGGACAAAGAATTGGAAATATTTATATGGTTGACTTGGATAAACTACCTTCAAATGATGCATGCTGTCTCATTAGTAAAGAGGATGAAACTTGGTTATGGCATAGGAGAATGACACACATTCACATGGACCACCTAAATAAGTTGGTTAGCAAGGACCTAGTAATTGGACTACCAAAATTGCGTTTTGAAAAAGACAAGTTGTGTGACGCTTGTCAAAAGGGAAAACAAGTAAAGGCCTCTTTTAAGTCTAAAAATGTTGTTTCAACAAAACGGCCTTTACAGCTTTTACATACGGACTTGTTTGGTCCATCTAGAACTATGAGCTTTGGTGGCAATTACTATGCGCTTGTTATTGTGGATGATTATTCTCGCTTTACATGTACTTTGTTTATTTCTCATAAAAATGACGCTTTTGTTGCCTTTCGAAAACTTGCTAAGGTTATTCAAAACGAGAAGGGTTTAAACATTGTATCCATCCGAAGTGATCATGGTGGTGAGTTCCAAAATGAGGCATTTGAGGCCCTTTGTACTGAAAATGGAATTGAGCATAATTTTTCCTCATCAAGTACTCCCCAACAAAATGGGGTGGTGGAAAGGAAAAACCAGTCTCTTGAGGAATTAGCAAGGACTATGCTAAATGAGACCAACCTTCCCAAGTATTTCTGGGCAGACGCGGTAAGCACCGCATGCTATGTAATGAATAGAGTCCTCATAAGATCTATTCTAAAACAAACGCCCTATGAAATTTACAAAAGAAGGAAGCCCAACATCTCCCACTTTCACGTATTCGGATGTAAGTGCTTTGTTTTGAATAATGGTAAAGATAACCTTGGCAAGTTTGATGCCAAAGCTGATGAAGGTATATTTCTTGGATATTCAAGCTCTAGTAAATCTTTTAGAATTTATAACAAAAGAACTATGACTATTGAAGAATCTGTACATGTTACTTTTGATGAATCTAACCCCAAATCTGTGGTAGAGGAAAGTGTTGATGATCTTGCAGAAATCTTGAGCCATAAACACCTTGGAAAATCACAAGGCCATGGAGATCAAATGCCTCAACAAATGGAAGGAACACCTCACTCGGATCTTCCAAAATAATGGAAAACATCATGAGATCACCCTCTTGACAACATTATAGGTGATATCGAAAAAGGGGTAATAACTCGAAACTCTCTAAAACATGTATGTCACTATATGGCGTTTGTATCTCAAATTGAACCTAAAAATGTGGATGAGGCTATAGTGGATGAACATTGGACTCTTGCTATGCAAGATGAATTAAATCAATTTGAAAGAAATAATGTGTGGGAACTTGTCCCCAAACCTAAGGACCATTTAATCATTGGAACTAAATGGGTTTTTCATAACAAGCTTGATGAAAATGGGATAATCACACGCAATAAAGCAAGGCTTGTAGCCAAAGGTTACAACCAACAAGAAGGAATAGACTTTAATGAAACCTATTTTCCCGTAGCTAGATTAGAGGCCATTCGTATGCTTCTCTCTTTTGCATGCATTATGGATTTCAAACTGTTTCAAATGGATGTAAAAAGCGCCTTTCTAAACGGCCTTATACAAGAAGAAGTCTATGTAGATCAACCCCCAGGTTTTTCAAACTTTGAATTTCCAAACCATGTGTTCAAATTGAAAGAGGCTTTATATGGTCTAAAGCAAGCTCCTAGAGCTTGGTATGAACATTTAAGTAAATTCTTACTTGAAAATGGTTTTCAAAGAGGAAAGGTTGACTCTACTCTTTTCATCAAAAACAAAATGCATGACATTCTACTTGTTCAAATTTATGTGGATGACATAATTTTTGGTACTACTAATGAGGCTTTGTGCAAGGATTTCTTTAACATTATGCAAAGCGAATTGGAAATGTCAATGATGGGTGAACTCAACTACTTCCTTGGTCTACAAATTAAACAAACAAAGGAAGGCACATTCATCAACCAATCCAATTACTACAAGGAGCTGCTCAAGAAATTTGGGATGAACAATTCTAAAGAAATATCTACTCCAATGAGCACATCATGTTACCTAGACAAAGATGAAAATGGAAAGACGGTTGATATGAGTAAGTATAGAGGTATGATAGGATCTCTCCTTTATCTTACTACTAGTCGTCCTGATATTATGTTTAGTGTATGCATGTGTGCATGATTTCAATCAAACCCTAAGGAATCACATCTCACAGCGGTAAAACGCATTATGAGATATCTCATTGGCGCACAAAATATGGGGTTATGGTATCCTATAGGGGGTGACTACACCCTAGTGGGATACTCAGATTCAGATTTTGCACGATGCAAAATTGACCGAAAAAGTACTAGTGGTACATGTCACTTACTAGGAAATTCCTTAGTCTCTTGGCCTAGTAAGAAACAAATAAGTGTGGCCTTGTCCACCGCTGAAGTTGAATACGTTGCGGCAGGCAGTTGTTATACACAAATAATTTGGATGAAACAACAGTTAAATGACTATGGAATTAATCTAGAAACTGTTCTTATTAAATGTGACAACACTAGTGCCATAAATCTCACGAAAAATCCAATTTATCACTCTAGGACCAAGCGCATTGAGATTTGGCACCATTTCATTAGGGATCATGTTCAAAAAGGTGATTGCATGATTGAGTTTGTTGAAACATCTAAACAACTCGCATACATCTTTACAAAATCATTACTTAAGGAAAGCTTCTCCTTCATAAGAACTGAATTAGGAATATTAAATCAGTCATGCATTGAGTAAAATACACAACTTATCTTGTTCTACTAATCTGTGTATTAAGTTTGGATAAGAAAACAGGATCCAATAATCGATTAACATAATCGATTATATAAGTCAGAAAACCATAATCGATTAGCATAATCGATTACGAACGCAATGCAGAAAATGATTAGAAGTTAGAAGACCAACAATCGATTACAATAATCGATTATGGAGGGTATGTACCTTTATGCTACTTTTCTGAGTATATGCCTTGATCTTCTTGATTTCTTTCCCGCTTTTTGATAATGCCAAAAGGGAGAGAGTTATATGTATTGCATAATTCAGGGGGATTGATTTTTTTTATTGCATAAAGTGAGGGGGAGTAGAGCATATATTATCTGCGCATCACTCTGATTATTAAATATTAAATGCTCTAACTCGTTTCTTGAGAATATCCCTCCTTGAGACGTTTGTCATCATCAAAAAAGGGGGGAGAATGTGAATATATGCCTTGACAGGATTAGTTAAAGTTTTAATGGATGACAAAAAGAAACGACCCAGAAGGACTAGATTGCAAAAAACGGAAACAATTATCTCAGATGATCAAGTCTTTCAAAAGGGGTGAAGGGATTTTAATATTTGTATTGTGTGTTGTAGATTCTGTTGTATATTGTGGTAAAACTCTCAATCTAAAATCAATCACACACTCACATAATCGAAAGAGTAAAAAAAAAAAAATAAACTTAATAGGCCATAAGCTCTTTGATTGGTAAAATCAATTTCAGCCGTTAAGTTTAAATTCAGCTGGCTGACAAATGATCATAATCGATTATAAGATAAGCATAATCCATTATCAATATATCTAAAAAGAAAAGCTCGAAACAGTGAAGGTGTAATCGATTACTATAATCGATATAAACTTAATCGATTCCATAATCGATATTTATGTTACGATTAATCGATTCCTTAATCGATATTACACATAATCAATTCTTCAATCGATTATGCTCCTACGCGTTGTACTAGACTCTGAAACAGAGAACCCATAATCGATTATCATAATCGATTATAATGCTACTGTCTCTCAGCGCGTTTTGGTTAAAAAGGAAATAATCAATTATTTAATTAAAATAATCGATTATGGAGCGCGAATCACATATGGTAACAATGGGCTTAACCTAATTCCCATGGGCCTAATTCTTTTCCTATAAATAGAATGACTTGCGAAGCGTTTCAGCTACAATATACGACTGCCCTATTTTCTTACTGCGCTAATACTCTGCCAAAATCTTTTTCTTTCACTCTCACTAATATTACACTTTGACTATAAATATATTAAGAGAGAGCTTTATACTCCATATAAGTGAGATTGTAATTGTGCTTCAATTTGTAATTTCTTATCTGCACTTTTGAGTGCTACATCTCTCGTTTATATTGTATTTATTTTTTTGGGTGTGAATCCCATGGTTGTTTAAGAGAAGGCTTTTCTCTTGAGTATCTGTCACTGGGGGAGGTGATATCTCTGGTCTGTGAAGAGTGCTCTTATTTTTGAAGGTTTCTAGCTGAACCTGATTTAAAAGCTAGTTACTGAGTGAAAACCCTTGGTGGTTGACCTTGGAGACTGGACGTAGGCTATTGGGGTATTAGGTAGCCGAACCAGTATAAAACTGCGACTCTTTATTTCTTTTCTTTTCTTACTCTTTATTTCATTGCAATTTATTTTGCACCATTTACTTTTTGCTACCTTTATTTTATTGCAATTTATTTAACGCACTTTAAATACAAGCATTTATTTTATTGCAATCTATTTAACGCACTTTAAATACAAGTTATTTATTTCTAAAGTGCTCTGTTGTGCCAAAAGTTTTAAAATACACATTACACACAATTCACCCCCCCTCTTGTGTTTGGAGTCACTTGTCAACATAGGTGACCTTATGGATCAGTTGTTAGGGGCTTGTGCCTTTTCTAAGATATTTGAGATCATTACCACCAGATGCGAGTCAAGTTTGAGAACATTTCGAAGACTGCGTTCATGATGCGTTATGGCCATTATGAGTACCTAGTTATACCTTTTGGTGTGACTAATGCTCCTGCTGTGTTCATGGACTACATGAACAAGATCTTTCATCCATACTTGGATAGGTTCGTAGTTTTCTTCATAGACGATATCTTAGTGTACTCTAAGACTAAGGATGAACACTTGAGGATAGTTTTGCAGACCCTTAAGGTAAAGTAGTTGTATGATAAGTCGTCTAAGTGTGTATTTTGGTTGGAGGAGGTGAGTTGCTTAAGACATATTATCTCTAAAGGTGGGATAATCGTAGACCTAGCTAAGGTAGAAATTATGCTCCATTAGGAAGCACCTAAGTCAGTGATCGAGATTAGAAGTTTCTTGGGTTTAGCCGGGTACTATAGGAGTTTTATAGAAGGGATCTCTAAGATATCTTTACCTTTGACCTGTCTTACTAAGAAAGGCCAGATCTTTGTTTGGGACTCTAAGTGTGAGGAAATTTATCAGAAGTTAAAGGATAGGTTGACCTCTGCACTTGTGTTAGTTTTACCCAACCCTAGTGAAACTTTTGTGGTATATTGTGATACTTCAAAGCAAGGTTTAGGTGGTGTGTTGATGCAAAAAGGTCAAGTAGTAGCTTATGCGTCTAGGCAGTTGAAGATCCATGAGAAGAACTACCTTACTCATGACTTGGACTTAGGAGCTGTAGTGTTTTCCTTACAGATTTGGAGGCATTATCTTTATGGAGCTAGATTCGAGGTTTTTAGTAATCATAAGAGTTTTAAATATCTGTTTGATCAGAAGGATTTGAATATGAGACATCATAGGTGGATGGAATTTCTTAAGGATTATGATTTCGAGTTGAGTTACCACCCAAGTAAAGCCAATATAATGGTTGATGCTTTGAGTTGGAAAACCTTACATGTTTCAGCTTTGATGGTTAGAGAGATGGATTTGATTAAGGAGTTTAGAGACTTGAGCTTAGCTTAGGAAGTTACCCCTAAGAGTATTAGGTTTGGAACGCTGAAGATCACTAGGAGTTTGATGGACCAGATTAGAGAAGAGCAGAAAATATATGTATATCTTTTAGACCAGAGAGAGCTGATTGCTCAGGGTAGAAACCTTAGTTTCAAGGAAAGAACTGATGGAGTTTTGAGGTTCCAAGATAGAGTTTGTATATCTGGTGTTCCAAAGCTTAGGAAATTGATTCTTGAGGAAGGCCATAGGAGTGGTTTGAGTGTCCACCCAGGAGTCACGAAAATGTATCAGGATCTGAAACGGATGTTTTGGTGGCCTAGGATGAAAAAGGATGTGGTTGAGCTTGTTTATGCTTGCTTAGTCTGTCAGAAGGCTAAGATAGAACACCAGAAACCTTCCGGTAAGATGCAACCCATGAGTATTCCTGAGTAGAAGTGGGATAATATCTCTATGGATTTTGTGTCTGGACTCCCTTGGAGTCCACCTTGCTATGATGCCATATGGGTTGTTGTGGACAGGTTAACCAAATCTACCCATTTCATTCCTATGAACATAGAATATCCGTTAGAGAAACTGACTATTTTGTATATTAAAGATATAGTTAGATTGCATGGTGAACCCTCTAGCATAGTGTCAAATAGAGATCCTAGATTTACCTCTAGATTTTGGAACAATTTGCATGAGGCTTTAAGAACTAAGCTTAGATTGAGTTCAGCTTATCACCCACAGACCGATGATCAGTCAAAGAGAACCATCCAATCCTTAGAAGATCTGTTGAGGGCGTGTGTTTTATAATAGTCTGGTAGTTGGGATAAGTTCTTACCCCTTATAGAGTTCACCTACAGCAATAGTTTCCATTCCAGTATTGGAATGGCACCTTATGAACCTTTATATGAGAGGAGATGTAAGACACCCTTGTGCTGGAATAAGCTTGGAGAGAATGTTGTCCTAGGACCTGAGGTGGTACAAGAGACTACGGAGAAAGCGAGGATGATCCAAGATAAGATGAGAGTGGCACAAAGTAGACAAAAGAGTTACCATGACAAAAGGAGAAAAGGTCTCGAACTCTAGGAAGGGGATCATGTGTTCTTGCGAGTTACTCCAACAACTGGGGCTGGTAGAGTGATGAAAGAGAAGAAACTTACTCCTAGATTCATTGGTCCCTACCAAATTCTGAAAAGAGTCGGTGAAGTTGCCTACCAAATAGCCTTACCTTCGTTTTTGTCAAACCTCCATAATGTGTTCCAAGTGTCTCAACTTTGAAAGTACATTCATGACCCAAGCCATGTGATAACACCCGATACGATTCCGTTAAAGGAGAACTTGACGTTTAAGGTACTATCACTTCGGGTTGAGGATAGAAGGACTAAGATGCTGAAAGGAAAAGAGATTTCATTGGTCAAAGTTGCTTGGAGTGGAGCTACAGAAGAAAGTGCTACTTGGGAGTTGGAAAGCAAGATGAACGAGTCATATCCACATCTGTTTGCTCAAGGTTAATAGAAACTTCGAGGATGAAATTTTTTATAAGGGGTGGAATTGTAACACCCCAATTTTCGTTTATATATGTATCAATGTGTTAATATATGTTTTCATATCTTGATCTATGTCCTTATTTTCATGTTGGATGTTTAAGTATATGTTTTGGATGGTTTAGCCTTAAAAAGGGGTGAATGCTGTTTAAACAGGGAAATAATCGATTACTGATATTTCATAATCGGTTATGAGTGTTAGAAAACAAGTCCAAGCAGTACTTATCGATTATGATAATCGATTATGAGTGTTACAAAACAAGTCAGAGCAGCCATAACCGATTATTGGTTACTCATAATCGATCATGACTGCGTTTTTCTGCAGAACATGTTTAAGGTCCTTAATTCATCCCGTTGCGTCTTAACTCCTTTTTAAAACCTTTGAACATGAAGTAAACCCTAAATTATCAGTTTCTAAACCTCTGAAAAACACATTACTCAATCTCTTAGGGTTCTCTCTTAATCCCTTTGAGTTTCGTCAAGAATGTGAACCCGTTTTACCCATTTTCTTCGAAACTCACCACAGCTGATATGGAATCCTTGCGTGGCTGTTTTTCCTTGTTCTTGTTAGCCTTGATAGGTTGAGATTGAGATAAGTTCGTGTACGCTTGTCTCTCCTTCAATTCTCTTTGAGTTTTCTTGATTTGGGGACTGATTATGGATGTTTTTGGGTTCCGTTTGTCACCATCATGCAGCAAGTGTATTGAAACAAAGTCAAGGCAACCTTTTCTCATCTTTGCTCTAGTTTGGATCATTTTACTTTGTGATCAAGGTAAGATAACCAACCCTAGAGGTCATCCTTTTTCCTTCAATTTTTCATGGACTAGGAATTGAATCTATTCTCCTTTGTATGTTGTTTTCTTAATCAAGCATTTGAACCCTAAGATAGAATCAAGAACGGATCTTGTACTTTATTCTTCCTTGGATTTCGATTCGTTGTACTAGGTATGAGGGGAGAGGTCAGTATGAATATATAGGTTTTGGAGTAGCATAAGGTAAATGGTTAACCCATGACCCGAGTTGCATGTTGTTATATGATACACTTGATATTTGAATCCTAATTACGTGGTCATGTATGCCTATGAATGTTGATATGTGTTAATTCTTGTTTTTAGTAATTATTGAATATGAGTGATTGTCGTTATAACAAGATCATATGTATTGACTTCATGTTCATGTTAGTGAATTATTGTTGATGGATATGTTGTTTAAGCCATGGAAGTTGATGTTAAGTTAACCTTAAGCTATAAACCTAAGGATTATAATTCAAACATATAGGTGTTGCTTTATGAGTGTTAAAAACATTAAAAGTTAGAAAATAACCTGAAGCAACCACACAGAGCTGCTATCACGAGGAATTAATTGATTAATAGGTTAGCAAAAAATCGCTTATTAGGTTGGAGATAATCGATTATTAGGCGTGGCTTGATCATGAAATTTTCAATGGAATACAATCGAGTATTGGAGGTTCCTTGAGAGTTGAATATAAATGAAATTACGGTTTCTTATGGTTTTAAAAAGAGAGAATTAGTGAAGAATATGATATAACAATCTAAATTGAAAAGGATATGTTTTGAGGATAGTTAATGAAACTAATAGGAATCTTAATAAAGACATTGATAAGCAAATAGGAGTAAAAGTTTGGTTAAGTAAGATAATACTTAATAAAGATGATGGTATTAATGGTAATGATGTATTGCTATTAATGATGTTGATGAAGACGGTAACGATGAGTTATAGTCAGATGTTGTATATGATCATCGTTGATGGTCATAGTTAATAATCATTGTAAATGATTACGATAAAGGACGGTTGGACATGTGTTTGCATGTTTGTTGAACATTGCACGCATCATTGCATGGAAGATGATAAGTTGGACGGAAAGCAAATGATGAATCACGATGGTGGAGGTCATCTGGTATGGTGATTCATTCATGTTGGTTAAAATATGTACTCCTTGTCTTCTTTCCTGAGTTAGAGTTGATGGGTCCACATGTGCATGGAGTAGTGAAATTGCATCGCATTATACACATTCTTTCGCATGATATAATAGGTTTGTATGAATGTGTGTTGTATGCTTTTCTTATAAACTATTTTGTTGTTGTTTTATATTCATATGTACAATTTCTTACCCCTACTTTTGTTGTTTATATGCATGTACTTTGTCTATACAGAGGAGGGTGAGCCAATTGTTGAGGAGTGATCTTGAAGAGATCGCTTACTCATGGTTAGGTTGTTAGTTTTTGTTTTAGTTGTTATCCGCTGTGTTATCGATATTTTTGTTTACTAGCTCTGATATGTGACATCGGGTTTCGCGTTTAGTTTTATTTCTGCAGTTGTATTCTTTTGTTTTTTAAAGTTTTTTTTGATTAACTCTAGTTAACTCTACTTTTTATGGATTGTCGTTTGGATAATGTGGTACTTACTACCTTTTATGTTAAGTTTTCATTTAAATGGTATGATTTATATATTATTTATCATATGCGGGGTAGTGGGTGTCACACTTTTCAAGCTGGAATTTCTAATATTGACAGCCAAGTTCCACTGAACATTGGCATGATCATTATCAGAAATGAGCAAGAGCACAACATGGATGTTGAACATCCTTTCAACATCTATCCATTGCGTGGGGAGCCTTTAAGCTTTCATAGACAGAAAGAATGCGAGTGGAAGGCTCAAACTTTGTCCAAGATGTGTAGAGTTCTATGATGATTTAGTTGCAGAAAGGGCTACAGAGGAGAGTCTGCAACTAAGAAACTTTCAGCATAAGAGAGGAACCTTCGACAACAAGAAGAGTGGTTCTCAACAGAAGCCATTCTGCATGCCAAAGCCCAAGCTAAGTTACTCGTCTAGGCCTAACATGAATGACTGGTTGGTAGAATCCCCAAGGGAGTCGGTGGAAAGTAATCCAACTCCTAAACAACAAGTCAGATAGGTTAAAACCAGGGTGCCACCTGCCAATGTGGTGGTAGACAAATGAGTCGGTAATTCCACAATGGCTTGTTATCCGCAGTTATGACAAAGAATGGTTGCCAAATGGGATAGGGTTCAGAAGAATCCTTCTATTTAGAATGAGGATTATCGACGAGGGAAGTTGATTGCCAATCGAAGAATCAATGACTCAAACATGCCTAGTTCATCAGGGCCTCTGCCATTGTCGAAGTGCCAGAAGCGAAGGCCTCAGAGATTATGGCAAGTGCAAAAAAGGAATAGTATAGCTGAAGGATTGTTGGTGATTAAAGAGCAACCTTAAAAGGTGCTTAATAGTGGAGGCTAAACCAACACCAAGTGATATCCAAGAAGATAAAAAATTAAAGGTCATTGTTTTAAAGAATCTTGTTGATACCAAGAAGCAATTCCTATTAAGCCGACAACTACTGTTAGATGTCTTAAGGAAGAGAACTGCCTTCGATAGGAGAGGCTTGTTGAGATCAAGAAAGGGAAAGATTTAGTAAGGCCTAATCCATGTAAATCCATTGGGAAATGGCTAGGAGGATTAGTGGTAGCGGAGAAGTCTGTTAGGAGGGAGAAGTAATTAATTTAGAACAAAGTTGAAGTTAAAGATGTTAAAGAGTGGTCCAAGGAAGAAATCATGAAAATTTTGAAAGATCTGAACAGGACGTCGAACGGAAGAGAGATATACTCTTTAAAATCAGAGAAGGGGGAAAGAAGTCGAGTTCAAACCAGATTACGATGCTACTAATATGGATTTGGCATCAGATGAGGTCATTGATGCTTTAAATGACCAGGATAATTTGATGGGTTTTGATGATAAAGAGCCGCTCGACATGAATTTTGACTTGGCCAAAGATCTGGATGACATCATAATGGCCATGGGTAGTAGTTTGTCAGATGATGGTTCAATTAACAAGAACTATTTTAGGGTTGGAGGCCATAGAAATGATGAAGAGCTTATTGTTGAAGAAAATTTAATTAAGTCAATGAATGTAAGTTTGATATCTGTGATACCAGATAAATTCGAGGGTCACCACGAAGTTGAATATGTAGGCAAAAATGAAGAGGAACTCGGTGATTTAAATGAAGACTGGTTATTCTTAGAAGATAACATGATGATCATATTTGACAATGTAGTGCAGTTTTGAATAATCGACATAGGATCAAAAAACTCATCTACGTCCATTACATATTAAGGCCTTAATAGAAGGTCATCCAACTAACATGGTGTTGTTCGACGTAGGGCAGCAGTGAATATCATTCCTAGAGCCAAGTTTTAGAGGCTTGGGAAGGGCGAAGCTTATTTTATTCTGACAAACATGATAGTTACTAACTTCAGTGGAAACTCAACCTCGTCGGATGGAGTGGTCACCTTAGATATTCAAGTTGGTACGTTGGAAAGGCGCACAGTGTTTGTGGTGGTTCTGACGAAGGCAAGTTACAATCTCTTATTGGGATGAGATTGGATCCATGCTGTTGGAGCAATTCTTTCGACTATTCACTATAAATTAATTTTATGGAATGATGAAGATAGTAAAGTGGATGATAGACCTTGTTACTTGCAGCAATTACACACTGACTTTAAGATCTATGATCCAAATGTCAAACCTATATTGGAGAAAAATGGAAAGGTGGACAAAGATATCTTAGAGGTCTGTCTGATGGATTAATTTGGAATTCACATGGTGGTTAAGATCGATAGTAATAGGCCAGGACCAAGTGATGAATATTGAAAACACTTGGCCAAGTTGTCAGCTTACTTGGACGACAAGGCAGTATACAATAATGATGGTATGTTGCACAATTGTGTCATTGAATATGACCCTTTGGGATTTGAAAAGAGGCCAGAAGAAGAGAAAGAAAAAGTAGAAACCAAAGATCCTTTGGAGGAAGTGAACTTAGGTGATGAAGATAGCAAAAGACCAATCTACGTAACTTCGTTTCTGCCAAAATATTTTCGGGAAAGATTACCCAAGCTAATCAAGGAGTTTGAAGATTGCTTTTCTTGGGATTGTAATGAAATGCTGGTCGAACACAAATTCCCATTGAAGTAGCGATCCAAGCCTATTAAGCAAGCTAACTGACGATTTGCTCTAAAGGCGGTACTAAAAATTAAAGAAGAAGTGGAGAGTCTCTTGAAGTCCAAATTCATCTGAACCACTAGGTAAGTCGAATGGTTTCTAATATTGTATCGGTTCTTAAAGAAAGATTGATCTCTAAGGGTCTGTGTTGATTTTCGTAATTTAAATGTTTCAACCCCTAAAAATGAATATCCTATGCCTACATGCTGGTAGATTCAGCGTCAGGACATGAATTATTAAGTGTTATGGATGGCTATGCAGGATATAATCAGATTTTCATTGCTAAAGAGGACGTGTCAAAGACTGCTTTCAAGTGTCCAGGGACAATTGGAACTTTTAAATGGCTGGTTATGCCTTTTGGCCCAAAGAATACAGGTGCCACATATCAAAGAGCAATTAATACCATTTTTCATGATGTAATTGGCAGGTTCGTCGAAGTTTATATTGATGACGTAGTGGTCAAGTCGGATACTCAAAAGCGCCACTTGATACATTTGAGGCACTCATTTGAGAGAATAATATTGCGCAGCCTCAAAATGAATCCCCTTAAATGTGGTTTTGGCAACCAATTTCTTGGGCTTCACAAGAAAGGCATTGAAGTGGACAAGAACAAAGCCAACACAATTTTGAAAGCTGCATCATCGATGAACAAGAACTTCAATCTTTCTTTGGAAAAGTAAATTTCATGAGAAGATTTATTTCTAACTTGTCTGGAAGGACCACGGTATTTGCACCACTCGTCAAGTTGAAGGCTGGACAAGATTTTGTCTGGGAGCAACACCATGAAGAAGATTTTGGCCAGATTAAAGCCTATTTAACAAATCCACAATTATGACACTTCCAGCTCAGGAAAGCCATTAAAGTTGTACATATCAGTCGGAAAAGACCATAGGAAGTATGCTGGCTCAGGAAAATGATAATAATGCCGAGAGAGTCGTGTATTGATGCCCCTTGGCAAGTGTACTGAATCGATTAAAATGATATAGAACTTCCAAAGAAAGTTCCGAGTATCGAACACAAAGATTGGGATGACCAATTACCACTTCTCAATATCAATAACTATTTGAACGTCACGAAATGGATTTTTGAATTACTGATTAAAGATAACAATAAAACTAAGATTAAAGAAAGTCAAGATCAAAATCAAAATCAAGAAAAAAGAAAAGATAAGTTTACGTCAAATGGAGAAAGATCTAGGGCTCCGGCTTCACCAATCTATGAACCCGGATTCTCATAGACAAGAAATTTGTTTTCATATACGAACTCCAGTTTGGTTCAATTATGATAGTCCATCCTATCTCCTAATCAAAATCAATTAGCAACCAAGAATACTAAATTATTCTAATGTCTCTCTTAAGCACACTAAAACATACCCCTTAATTCCTAATCAACTATATTTTTATGATGATTATTAACCAAGAAATTCATTAAGTTCTATGATTCTCTATAGAAGTTGCATAAGGTTCTTATCTCCTCTCAGTCTCAAATTACCCTATGGTTTTCCCCCAATTCATTTGACACATAAATCTTCTCTCGGTCTCATTATGATTGCCAAATCATTTAACTAATGGCTAGTTAATTGTAAGCATTATGATCAGAAGCAAAACATGAAAGATATGAAGAGAATAATAGGATTTCACCACAACATTACCAAACCTTCATAAGTGGCTACATCATCACCCTAGAAAGGGGAATTCGGTTCATCATCGAATTAAATAAAACAAAGTCAATTGAAAGAGAATAAGAATCCATCTCCAAGTCTCAAGAACAACAAATCCTAGTTTCTAACAAAGGGAAACACAGCTATAGGAAACAAAAGATATCCCTAATTACATTCATAAAAGTTGCTTCTATATATTCTGATCGCACAGATTCGTTGGGTGAATTGTGCTTCGCGGGGCGAAACTTACAAAACAAGGCAATTCAGAACCCTGCCATTCGCTGGGCGAAATGGCATTAGCGAGGCGTGCCAGAGACCAGTTTTCCATTTAATCAATTCGATGAGTGAACTCGTATCCACCTGGCGAATCTTTGAACTTCAACATTCTTCAACTCTTCTTCTTTATTTTCTCCTTTTGCTTCCACATCTTCACTTTTCATTACTTCAACTCAACACCTGAAATCAAAAGACACAATCAAAACCAAATGACCTTAATTCCTAACCAAAAAATCACAAAACAAAAATAAATGATTATAAACCTTACTTGAAGTAAACAAAGACAAATTTGGGCCAAATTGAGAATCCAATCCAACATATATCATCCAATCCATTGCTACAATCCAGTTAAAACTAGATAAGCCAACGGATTACCATGTATTACCTTTGTTGAGTTTTAAATGGTGCTGAGAAAAGATATAATGCAATAGAAAAATTATGTTTAACATTATATTTTTGTGTACAAAGTTAAAACATTATATGATGGCTTACGATGTACTTATTTTATCTATAATAGATGTAATAAAAGACATGCTATCAAAAACTATATTGCATGGACCATTGCTTTATTAGAATTTTCATCATAGTATGTGTCACTTAAAGTTGTTAAGGGTCAAACAATTTCTGCTTTCTTGGCTAACCATCCATGTTTGGATGTCGACAATGTAAATATTGTCGAGCTAAAACCTTGGTGCTTGTATTTTGATGGTTCAAGGCATCAAAAGGGCGTAAGAGTTGGAGTGCTGATTGTTTCTCCAGCAGGTGTTCCAACGAAATTTATGTTTGAGCTAAAGTATGAATGCTCAAATAATGAGACTGGATATGACGCCTTGATCGTCGAATTAGCAATCTTACTAGAAATTAAGGCGCTAAATATGAGTATATTTGGGGACTCACAACTAGTCATTAAACAACTGACACAAGAATATAAATGTGAGTTATAATTTGCTTAATTAAGTATTATGTCATTGCAACTAAGTTGTTGAAACAATTGGACGATGTCATCATCAAACATATTCCCAGGCCCAAAGTTCTATCAAATTTGATGGAAATTAGAGAACTTTTGTACCCTTTGGAAGAAAGAGATGTCTTCCAGAATGTCATTTCGAAGTCCCAAGATTAGAGTCAACCAATAATTGAATATTTGGAGAATCCAAATCTTATGGTTAATAGAAAGCTGAAATTTAAAGCATCGAAATTTGTTGTGATTGGAGGAAATCTCTTTAGAAAGTCAATAAACGGGAATTTAGAAGAATGTCTGAGTGAGACACAAGCTTATATTGCCTTGTCAGAAGTGCATGAAGGAATTTGTGGAGCTCACTAGCCAAGGGATAAAAAGAATTGAGTTCTCCGACCTCAAAGGATGTATTGGGAAACACTGGTCAGGGATTGTACATTGTTTGCTAAGTCTTGTGAAGAATGTCAAAGACATGGCCATATACAAAATATCTTAGCCACTGAATTGCATTCAACTATTAAGCCTTGACCATTTAGAGGATGGGCTTTGGATTCAATAGGCCAAATTCATCCCACATCGTCAAAAGGTCATAAATACATCTTGGTAAGAGTGAATTATTTTTCCAAATGGTTGGAGGCAATAGAATTAAAATATGTAACTCAACAAGATGTTATAGACTTCATTGAGAACCATATAGTTTGTCGATTTGGAATACCACAAACTTTGACTACTAATCAAGGTACGGTGTTCACTGGGAGCAAAGTGGTCGAATATGCTAATTCTAGGAAAGTAAAGATCTTACGTCGACGCCATATTATGCTCAAGGAAATGTTCAAGTAGAGGCCATAAATAAAATTATTATTAGCTTAATAAAAAAAGCATGTTGGCCGACAACATAGGAATTGGCATAATACTCCGGATCAAATTTTATGGGCTTATTGAAATTCCCCAAGAAAGTCAACAGTCACCTCGCCTTATAAATTGGTGTTTTGGCATGATGCTATGTTTCTTGTTGAAATTAACCTTGGACCTAATCGTATTCAGAAACAAGAAGAGTTACCATTTGAAGATTATTGGAACTCTATGTTTGATTAAATAAACAAATTGAGTGATGAAAGGATAACAGCCTTGGCAAATTTAATTCGACAAAAAGTTAGGATTGTGAAATCTTATGATAGTTGAGTTAAATACAAGTCATCTAAGCTAATGACATGGTGTGGAAAGTAATTTTTCCTATGGACAAAAGTAGTCGAGAATATGGTAAGTGGTCTCCAAAGTGGGAAGGACCATTCAAAATGTTTTGAAAATACAATTTAGCTAATTATAAGTAATATTAATTACTTATAGATAAGAATTCTTTTGAATTCAAGTATATAACTCATAATTCATAAAATAGTTCCTTGAGCATGTGTGTGATGTTCTTGAGCGAAGCCGATAAAAATATTATTATTTTGATTGGGGTCGCTATGCATTGGGATGTGTGGTGGACCGGGCAAGTATTTTGGCCCAAAGTAGAGAAGATGTTCTTAACCAGAGTCAGAAGTGGTTCATGACTGTTTTTCACGTTTTCCTAAATCTTATTAACAATTGGTTAATAACTTATCAACATTACCTTTTATGGAAATGCAAGTTAACCATTTTTGGTTAATCTTGCCTACTTTTGATGAGTGATCAACATGTGTTTGTACTTGGTTGATTCTAGCCATTTATTTTCTTATACAAATCATGTCAATTAGTCATAAGTTAATCAACCCAATTTTTGGTCATAAATCCACCAAGGCCAGACAACCATTAAGCTACCAAAACACTTCTCATTTTTCATTTCCAAAGATCAAACTCTCTCTTTACTCAAGTTTTTCAAAAACCTCTGTTATCTCTCTTCTCTTTCTCTCACGGTTTTGGTTTCTAAATCCATGAACCAAAACTTGTTTCTTCATTCTAAAATCATAGATCATCTTGTCTTAGACTGCTTTACATCTTTGGTGAAGGAAATTTTTGATTTGGAGAAACTTTGTTCTTGACATTCAAGAACATCAAGCTTTATCTCTTTTTCTCTTTTTCCTTCCATAGAATCATGAAACAACTTCTTCTAGTAAGCTTATAATCTCTTTTTCTCTTGAATTCCTTTCATAGAATCATGAAACAACCTCTAGCTCATGATTTTGCAAAACAATTTTTAAAACTTTGTTGTTTTTTAATATGTAGGTGTTGCCATCTCTAAGTCTTCGTGCTTAGAGTTTAACTCATCCAAAAGGAAATTCATTTAAGGTAATGGGAGAGTGAACCACATCACACCGTATTGGTGGTTGTGAAAATAGTTTATGTGTCGGTTTGGGGAAAACCCTAAATCAAGGGTTTCCTACTTTGTCTATTTGATTCTCTATGAGAACAATATTGTAATATTTATTTGTTGTTTGACTTGTGTTCATTGATATATGTTTGCATGGTTGAAAATGATTTTTGTGTGTTGGAAAACTCTCATATAGAGTTCCTCCATCTATTTGTTGTGAAGAGTTCATAAAATGTGATTTTCGATTTTGACCTTGTGTGAGTTGTAACATCCCATCTTTTGTAGCCCTAATTAAGGTGGATAACCTTGATCGGGTGTTTGTATGATTGTGGGATTGTTTGTGTTTTAGTTTGACACCTAGTTGGAAGTTTAGGAATAAGCTTAAACAAGGTTGGAAGTGCTTAAGGTGTAACACGAGAAATTGGGAAAGTCAGAAAGCTGGAAGTCCTTTCCCCGCTGAGTTGGACGCTCAAGCGTGGAAGGACTCCACGCTCAAGCGTTGCAACGCTTAAGCGTGGGGGGAGCTTGCACGCTCTAGCGTGCCGAGTGTGCTGTGCCAGCTATTCTGAGTTTGGATGCGTGTGAGACACGTGTCAGGCCAGGGAGAAGGCGGAGTGCACGAGGTTCAACGCTCAAGAGTGGTGAGAGCCCACGCTAGAGCGTGGGAACGCTTAATCGTGCAGATGTTCCACGCTTAAGCGTGCACAGCAGAACAAATTTTGGTGTTTCCTTTCTCTTCCTCATTTCTTGCTCGAAAATCCTAGAACTTCAGAGGGTTCTCTGCAACTTAGAGAGAGAAACAGAGGTGCGAAGTGAGAGAGATTGATTTGGTGGAAATCGAAGCATCAGAACGCAATTTCGACAACACCGCTGAGATCGTGACCTGGAAATCTTCAGTTTCGACCGATCGATTACTCGATTCGCCCAAGGTAAACTCGAATCTCTAACACGCTTTCTTCGTGTTCTTGCCGTTCTTCAAGTCTTTATCTTTCCTCTTGATCTTTGAGCTTGCCCTAGGGCTAACACTATTGCATATGTGTTGTGCTCATGATTAGGCAAAGTTCGTTCGCGATCGCATCGAAGTTCGTGCCATAATTGTTCAGGTGGGGAGAAAGAGTTACACACGTCGGGGAGGCAAGAGTAGTTTATATAGTTCTGTTGTATGCTTTGTGTTGTGTAGGGGAACCCTAAACCCTACATGAGGTTGAGCCCTGACAAAGTACCTAAATCCTCGGTTTAGCCTACTTTGGGCTAGCATCGTTGTTTTGATACCCTAGGGTAGAAAACTTGTGTTGATTGATGTGATGTATGTATTGTTGCTCTGTGAGTATCTGCGTATCTGGTAACTGTGGTATGTGATATATCTGCGTGATATGATGGCATGATGACTGTGAGATATTTACTGCTTTATTGAGCATGCTGATAATAATGAACTGCTATATGTATCTTGAAATGCATGTATGCATGAGACTTGGAGGTTTAGTCTGAATAGTGCTTTGACCCTGTGGTGGACGTTTGAGCTGATAGTTGAGATTCGAGGTTATAGTTGGAGCTTGGAGCTCGTAATTTTATGATGGGAGCTTGGACTCAGATGGTTACAGTGGAGCTTGGAGCTCGTATGGTTACAGTGGAGCTTGGAGCTCATATGGTACAGTTGGGGCTTGGAGCTCGTGTTGCTAAGAGCAAGTTGATGTGTTGCTATATTAGCTCAAGAGAGATGGATGACATGCATAGCATATGCATATGATGCCAAGTGGCGAGCCGTATGCTGTGAGGCATACAAGGTTGGTGCACCGAGTGCGGGTGCGAAAAAAGGAAGAGAAGGTCTGTGTGATCTCGGGGATATACTGGACATAGGTGCACCCACATGAGACCGATATGGTAGCTCATATCGTGTCGTGGCGGTCCTGGGCACGTCCTACTATCCCTACCGGATCCTGAGTCTTTTCAGTTGTCGGTGGATCTTCCGAGGAGGCCCAGATAGCCCTCTTTGTCTAGGACAGTTGAGCGGTGATGCACTCTTATGGGTCACGACGAGCGAAACGGATTACCGGAACAAACCAACTTGTGGTCCATTGAGCGGACGAGATGTTGCCCTTAGTAGGGTGTTTAGTACCGGCCGACATGCATAGAAAGAGTACGCGTCACATCTAGCTGGGGAACGACCGTGGTGTCGAGACATTGAGAGATGGTTGTGTTTGCTATATACTCTGCATTGTATCATCCCTATATTTGATGTGTTGTATATCTTATCTCCCTATCTTTTCTTTGTATGTGTGTGTTCGACTCGCAAGCAGACGATGAGCCAGCCGAGCCACAGGATGGACCCGAGACTTCACCCGTTTATCACGGGGGCACCACGGATGCCGGTGCTAGGGGATATTGAGATCGTATATCACGATGAGAGGGGATGACGGGTGGACCCCTCGACCTTTTTGGCAGTATACACAGGAACTGTCAGCCTGATCTTCCGGAGCGATACACCACATACGTGGACATCATCGGACCCTACCGCGTATATCAATTTCTTCCCTTCCCTCGGGTGTGGCATCCACCGAGGCAGAGAGAGTAGGACTACTTGTGGGTGGCACCCCAGTCTTCAGCAGTATCCAGTAGGAGAGGCTTCGTCTACAAAGGTCAGTAGAGGCGTACAGATCGGTACCTGAGGGCAGCTCTTGTTGGCCGTGGCAACCAATACCCAAGAGGGGGGTGAATTGGGTTTTGAAATAACAAAGAAAACTTTTTGCACAATCAAAAACCTCTTATAAATAAAACAGAGTTTGCAATGGAAAACAGTTTGATAAACAAATATAAAGAGATAAGGTAAGAATAGCATTACGCAAGTATTTTATCCTGGTTCAGCTATGCACCGCCAGGGGCCTAATCCAGTCCCCACTCCACCTGTGGGACTTTGTTCCACTATAAAAACAAGCTTAACTAGTGCTTGCAACCGTTTTACAAAACCAAGCTTAACAGGTGCTTGTAATCTTCACAATAACAGAGCACTTCTCACATACCAAGGATATCACCTCCCTTAGTGAAAAAGCCTCAAATAACCCCAAGATTAATAGGTGCTTGTAGCCTTCCGAGCACTCCTCACAGACCAAGGACATAACCCCCCAATGACAGAGCCTCAACCAAGCTTAACAGGTGCTGGCAACCTTCCGAGCACTCCTCACAGACCAAGGATATAACCTCCCCCAGTGATAGAGTCTCAACCAAGCTTAACAGGTGCTGGCAACCTTCCGAGCACTCCTCACAGACCAAGGATATAACCTCCCCCAGTGATAGAGTCTCAACCAAGCTTAACAGCTGCTGGCAACCTCAAAGCACGTTGATACTCAATGGATTGAGTCGTTTGACTCTTACCAATATAATGCACTCACAATTGTGCGGATAAACAATTTGAAGAACAACAAAATACACTCAAGAACTTATGATAATCAAAGTGTAACAATGGCTCGAGTGTTTTTCAAAATAGAAGAGAAAAGAGTAGAAAAATATTTAATCAAAATAAAATCGATCATTAATATTTTATGTAAGTTTACGAAATATGTCAGATTAAATCCAAAATAGATTTTTTTAGGGAAAAAAGTTGTATTGTGGGAAAATAATAGGGCTAAATATGTTTTTGGTCCCCGTAAAATAAGCGAATTTTGGTTTTGGTCCATGTAAAATTTTGATTTTGGTTTTTGTCCCTCAACATTTCAAATCACTATTTTTGGTCCCTATTGTCATATGACATTCATTAACTACTTATGTGTCTAACAGAATGTCATATGGTCATCCCAAGTGACACTTAATGACCTCTCTGTCGTCATGTTAGAATATGATTCACTTGAAATTTTTCTTGAACCCTAAAATGAATTATATTTATCTACCCTAAAACGAATGCTAGGGACTAAAAACGATGATTAAATTTTGAAGGGATGAAAACTAAAGAAAAACAATTTATAGGGATCACAAACCAAAATTTGCTCATTTTATAGGAACCAAAATTAGTAATTTTATATTTTAGAAGGATGAAAACCAAAGAAATTTTTTTTTGCAGGGACTAAAACCAAAATCTACTCATTTTCTAGGGACTAAAAACATATTTAATCCAAAAATAATATTTCCCAAATACATATTAAGACTGTAGTGACTTGATGCCTAAGAGCATATCTAATGGTGGCATGGAGCAACTCATTAGAGTTACTTAACTTCACTTTTTATGAGGCCTACCATGTCAACTCATCATTTTTTTTACTTTATAATACTTTAAACAACTTTAAACTCTAATGAGAAGACTCTTTAAAGTTTACTAAATAGGTCCCACAAATTATCACATTTTTATTTACGTTTATTTCTGTTTTAATTTAAATATTAATTTATTTGTTATTGGACTGGTTAATATTGTGGTTCTCCCTTTTTTCTATTGGTGATCTTTATATAAAAACCAAACTTATAGAAGCAACTGTTCTTACATATACACATCAAATTGCTTCAATGATACAACACACTAAGAACTTGTCATTAAATTTTAGAACATGTTAAGAAACTCTCGTTGAATTTGCTCTAAGACACAAATCTAACCCGACCACCAACCTACCTAGCCCAACAAGATCCACCAGCTATTATCCATTTGTTGTACCCAAACACCTTCAGTTAAACAATAATTCATTCATGCCTTCCACATATAAGGCAGACCTCTTCGGATGCTAAATGATTCCTAAATTACAAAGTAATACGAAACAAAAATACACTTGGAATTATGTCGGCAAGGTAAAGGCTCCCCAAAAGTGTAGTCCAAGTGGCATCAAATTCCTATGTAAACAAATGATTCTGGAGTCAAATCCCATTGAGGATTCTTTGCCTCCACTTTGGCCTACCTTTCCTTACCCACAACCAAAATCCAAGGTAGAGGCACCTAAAAGCTACCGTTCAAGTGGCACCTTACCAAATTCATTTTGAAACTGCATGATTCCAGGTTCAAATCCAATCGAGGCTGCTTTACCTCTTGTTTCGGTTCCCATTCCTTGCCCACACCAGGTCATAGAGTTCTTTTGTAAAAAAATAATAATAAATAAAATTAAAAAAACAAGGTACAGACGTGTGGAGAGAATGCTGCAACCCAATGGATTCCAAACACCTAATACGCATTGAAGCACATGACAACAACATAATACAAACCCTTGAGTCACAGGACAACTCATTGTCTTATACATTATTTGATGATAAATGAACAGCAACAAACAAAATAATATTAATTTTACTGAGATACTCTTTGTAATATATATTATTATATAATATATATATATATATATATATATATATATATATATATATATATATAACTAGAAGCGTATATCATTTGATGCGAGAGAGAGCAATTATTAAATAGTAAAGGGTGTTTTTGTCTTTTAGATAGTTTGTTCATGGTACAAAAAATTGTTCCATGATTTGATAAGTAACAAAAATTTGGGTTTTTGTGTTATCCCTTACCCCCTTTTTTTTCCTGTCCTCTAACCACTTTTTAAATCAAACATGAAACTACTACTTTTGTGTTGTCCAGTCCCTCACTTTTTTTGCATATCAAAAGCACACTATGCTTCAAAAATGAGGAATGAAAACACCTTCCTCAAAATGCACTCGGAAAAGGAACAACTCAGACCCAATCCTATCACTATTAGCATTGGCAAAAAAAACACATAAAAGTATCACGTTAAATATAGAAATCAAAATAGGAAATTCAGTCGTATTTCGTTACATCTTTGTCAACCAAATATCTACAAATATACATCTATGCACAAAGTACTGAACTATAGCATAAAGTTAGTGTGTAATATAAAATCTGAAGTCGACACAACAGACATCAAAAGCAACATGAAAAGTATAAAGAAAATCAACTAGTTCATTTGGAAAACTTAAAAGTAGGGTCTTGCTATTGACACCTCCAATTGCCTATCCATGCTCCTCACTAACTACTCATAATTTTTAAAAAAGAAAAACTAAAAAAAAATTTGATTGATAAGTAGGGAATATGAATATCAGGAGTGTTGATAGCCTCACAGATAAAAGTATTGGGCTACCAATTTATATATCACCAACATGGAAATCCCTCCTAGTGAAAAGGTAGGAAAGAAAAAGGCTATCTTCTCTCAACCGGATGAATCAAATAAAGAAACTTAGAGACACACTCAACCTAACTAAAAATAACAAAAGATCATACTTAGCTGGGCCAAGTTCTATTTCTCCTCAATCTCCACTCTATCATTAATCTTACGAGCAGACCCAAACAAGGTCCACCTCATAGGCGAAGGCAGATCAACCGATAGCATGAATCATCATAGCATTCTTAAAATGAAGTCCAAGCTCCTGATAAACAAGATGTATAATATCCACTGATAGATAGACTAGATCATATCACTGAAAATCTTGCAACAGCAATACACTAGCACACAAATGGTTCTGAATGGTCATAGTTCTTTTGGCATTTCCGATCCAACGATGCCTACCTACCTCTCAGTCAGAGCTCCAGTCTATCAAGCATAAAGAAAGACAAGAAGGCTAGCTATCTATTTAAATTTTAAACTTGAATCAAGTATATTCAACTGGTTCAACTGGTAACATCAATAACTCCAAGCAATCCTGCTTTAGAAATTTTTAGCACCTTTTAAACAATATTTATTTTTTATGATGATAGAAAGTCACAGAAGCATTGAACCGATCCCTCTATTTGTCCCTCCCCCCTTCTGTCATCCACGGACACTCTTACCAAATATGCATGCTGCTGCCCTTCTTCCATTCATGTTATATAAGAGCTAAAAGTTCCATGCAACAATTTAATGCAGAATAACCATCAATTTGCAATAACTGAACCATCAGAACAATTATGTCATTACAACAATAGGTAATTATTAATTTACTCTACCATACTAAGGTACTTCTGACTGCAGTTGAAATGTTGAATATAAATACAAATTACTCAAAGGGCAGATTTTGGTAAACAAATGAGGCAATCCAATAATATTTGTGTGCTAATATAAACTTCAATCACGTATATTCAGCTGGTAACTTAAAAAACTCCATCCTTTAGATGTTTAGCACCCTTTAAAACAATATGTTTTTTTATGATGATGGAAAATCATGGAAGCATTGAATCTGTCCCTCAATTTTTCCCTCTCTCCTGTTATCAATCACGAATATCGGCGTATAGCAGCCGACCGCCCAAAACGCTATAGCGGGAGCAGGATACCCGCTATTGCAAAGAGGGGGCGTTAGATTAGAAGAAGGGAAAGAGGGGGAAGAGGAATAAGGAGAAGAAGAAGGTCTGGGTGGAAGAGGCAGTAAAAGACTAAAAGGAAGGGTAAAATGGAGATTTACTGAGTTTAAGTGAAGGTAAATAAGACATTTGAAAAGATAAAGAGACGGCAAAACAGAGATTTGATGAGTTAAAGAGGGCAAAATAGAGATTTGAAGAGTTAAAGAGAGGGTAAAATCGTAAGAAAAAAGTAGGAAAAAAAACCACGTTAGCCACTGCACAGATGACACATTTCTGCAGACACGTGACGATAGCGGCTGCTATGGCTGCGATGCGCCCGCGACTGACTGCGAACGCAGCGGCAATTGCAACATCGAGAAACTGCTCCGCGACATTGTTCTCACCCCGCCCGCCATATGCTCCGCGCCGCGACGGCGTGAAAGGGCCACTATCGCGTGCCATTGACAGCAACCAAATCCTTTTCCCACCTATCTAGGGTCAACTACATGAATCAAATGATGCTACTATGTTATGTTAAAAACAAATATTTTAGGAGGCTATTTAGATCTAAATCTTTTCTAAAGGCTTCACTTAGGGTTTTCCTTTTGTGATATTCCTTTACCACCAATTATTGGGCTATCTTGCATCTTATCAACTCTTCTACTTGGGCTTCTGTTGGTTTTCTTTCATCCATGCTGCTATATATATGAGAGCTAAAAGTTCCATGCAAGAATAGAATACAGATAAATCACTACATCAACAAAACCAACAGAACTATCAAGGCATTAGTAGGTAGTTATACATCAACAAAACAAACAGAACTATCAAGGTATTATAACACCAGTAGGTAGTTATCCATTTACTCTACATTACGGTACTGCACACTGCAGTCGAATATTAATACACATTTTTCAAAAGGCGTTTAGTAAATAAATGAGGCAATGGAATCATGTATGGTAATAAATGATTATAAGATCAAAGAAAGGTAGATCTGTTGGAGATATTTGATGAAATTTGAGCGCTAATAGTCCCAACCAAGTGCCTTATTATGAACTGCTTCACTAATATCTGAATGAAAAATAAATTGTACACTGTAATATCACAATCTCGTAAACCTACATCTACATCAAAAGGCAAGACAATAAAAATTGGACCTTGATTGAACTTATCAATTCACTGAATCAAACTTGTGTAGCATGTCGCAGTGTGGTGTTTCCCGGATATATCCCCATTGGCGACGCTGCATCTCAAGCCTACAGTTCTGATGGAGAATGCTGAAGTATTCCCTCTCAACCCTTTCTTCAATTGATGTGCGTTCACGGCTATTTGGTGGATAATCTTGAGCAAATTTGGTCGACTTAACATAATAGTTAACACCCTTGGGTGTAGTATACTGATGTTCATAAGGATAGGACCGAGAAAGTGCATAGATAGGATCCGAAGATGGCAAAAAGTTTACAAGCAGAATAAGCAGAACCGGAAGCAACTGAATTAGAGCACGAATATTAAAACCACCAGACCCATGTTCAGCCGGCCGGTGACCCATCCCTGGTCCAAAACTGAAGCCACCAAAATTAGTTGCAGGAGCCATCCCACCAAAGAAGAAATTCCTAAATATTTCCTCTGCATCAATATCAGCCTCATAGTACCCATTATAAGCCCTGGCGGCCGGCCTGGCCGCTGGCCTATCATAAACAGATTCGTCTTCTCCAGAAAGATCATACTTCTTTCTGCTTTCTTCATTGCTAAGACACTGAAAAGCCTTGGAAACAGCCTTAAACGCTTCCTCAGCACCGGGAGCTTTGTTCTTATCAGGATGAACCTTCAGAGACAGCTTCCTGTATGCTTTTCGCACGTCCTCCACCGTGCAACTCTTCTCCAACCCCAAAATCTCATAATAGTTCCTCTTCCTCCTAATCTCCCTGACAACTGTAACTTGCTCCTCAGTATATGAAGCCGACGGAGACGAAGATGACCCAGGCGGCGAAACCCTTCTGCGGATAGAAGGCTGATCAGATGGCTTTGAAGGCGAAGAAGGCTCGGACGGTCCGGCAGAGGCAGCTGCAGCAGGCTGATCACCTGCATCCTTCTCTATGGCCGACAATAGATCGTCAACAGGCAAGGTAGGGTCCAAACGGCGAGCTTTCGCTACGAATTTCAAAGCACGGGTCCGATCGCCGGATTCTAACGCCTCTTTCCCTATTTTCAAGCATTTCAACGCCTCGTCTTTGTTACCATCCATTTTCCAACTACCACTCCTAACAGAATTTCCAAACGGATCTCTATACCTAGCGAAATAGGGAAAGGGAAGTAAATAGACGATGATTCAATCATAAAAATTACTATAAATAAATAGATAAATAAAGAATTCAAAATTAGGAATTATAGATGCGAATTTGATCTGAAAAGAGGGATCGGCTGGATTCGTTGGATCGACGGAGAAAGTAAAGGGAATTGGGGGAAATTGAACTTACAGAAGACTAGCGTGGAAGAATTGCTATTGTGATGGGAGCAGGTGATCGAGAATTTAGTGTATTAGGGTTTCATGCCAAAATAGAGTAGAAATTGTTCTTCCTTGTTTGTGCCCCACGATTAGGAAATTGGAGCATCTCGTATTTGTCGAGCACACGTATTTATCAGATTTTTTATCGAGCAAATCATTTTTTTCTTCCTCCACACAAGTCATAAGTTTTTTCCTATTCAAATTTTTAAAAATAAATCTTTATTATTAAAAGAAAGGTAGTTGCTGGGGTATTATGATAAATTCACTTCACTTAGTGAAGCAATCTTCAAACATAATAGGGGTAAAAGTGGAAACACATTTGGGGCTTTTGTATAACCCGATGGCTGAACATCTTTAACCTATTTGGAAATCAAACACTCAGTATTGTCCTTCTGGAACCAACCTCTTCATTCTCTGTTAGCGCAAACACTCAGAATAGCCTTTCTGGAAGCTACCTTCTTCACTCTCTATCGGCGCAATCACTTTTATCTTTATCTTCACCGATTGTCTGTTTTTTGGGCTCTTTAAATCGTTATAGTCGAAGTGACTTCTATCGGTGCTGGGTCAGGTTTTTCTTCCTCCGTGTGTATAGATTATGTGCAATATATATGAATTTTTTCACTACAAAATGGTATGGTTACTTTTCGTGTATTATAGGCATAAGCTTTTTTTTAGTGATGGTTTTGGATGAATGGTTATTGATCGATTAATGTTGTTATGTTTTGTTTTGATTTGAAGCCATGGGAGACGTACAAAGCAGACCCTTTCAATTTCAAGTCAGAAAGCAATCAAGCAGATGCAGTCCCTGATAGAAAATGGTGTACATAATCTGAGGTTGATAATCAAGTTATTGATCAACTTCTATTGTGTTGGGTTCATCTATGTCTCTATGGATCTGTGAGAGGTTATGCAGGTTAGCTTTACTTACTAAAGATCCTAATTATGTTTCCTTTTTCTTCCATAACCCAATATAGCTATATCAGGTTAAACCATATATGTAGCATTTGGCCTTTGTGATTATAGAAATCCAACCTTGCACACAAAGTGTTCGATTAAATGTTTCACACACGAATTTATTGAAATTTGATCTACTTATGTCAATGAGATTTTATTTGTAACGTTTGATGGTATAGTCTTTTTCGTTTCTATATTGTGGCTGATTATTGATTGTACTTGATCTTTAGCCCTTGACTCATTTGCTACACTAACAACTCCTGTCATGGTGCCACCAACACGGCCAGCAGCATATGCAAGATTCATGGATGGATAATCACATTTCAAAGTTGGCACTGTCATACAAATAAGAAATTGTTTGTACCTGTGTTAATTTAATTACATGATTCATCATACATGAAAAATTTCATCAATTTTAAGAACTTAGTTTTTGCCTTTCTCAAAATGCTGTTTGAGAACTAACCCGTTAGAAACATATAATGCACCCAACTTAGTATTCCTTCACAGTAGTCACAGGACTAAATTTAAAGAAAGTTCGTAGGTTTCCAAGATGCGCTATCTCCAATCTACTAAAGTCCAGACTCAAACAAGCGCCTACATATAACACATTCCATCAAAAATCTGACATCAAGAAAACTAAAATTCTATTAAAACAATGGCTACTGGTATAAGACCGAATATTACACTATAAATTGAAGAAGAGGCCAAAAATTAACTTACAAAATAAAAATCATGATTGATGGTGATACTCTAATATCATAGCAGGATTGAAACATTATAATGTTCATATCCACAGAATCCATTTTATCAAAGCTAAAACAGTACTTGTGTATATATATTAAAAAACTTGAGAATTGAAACAAACTCAATTAAGCATTATACTTTTATTGTATATTCTTCATCTGGATGTACTTAAACATTTGATAACTATACAAGAAGGTTGAGAACAGTTATTTGAGACCATATTTTGACTTCAAATTGGTTGAGTTTAAGCGAAGAGCAGAGTGCTTTTTTCCTTGACATTTGCATTAAAATTTAAAGCTACCTACATACCTATGATTAACCTGTGGTTATCATTGTTACAGATATTAAGAAAAAGGTGATTTCAAGATGATTTGTGGAAAAGGATATATGTCAAGGGGGCAAGGCTTTTCCTTCCATAAGTATCATTAATGTAGAAAAAGATTAATCCTATGGTACTTGATTCCTGAGTTTTCTATCCTTATATTTTTCTATTACCTTTTCCTAAATCTCTTTCAATTTTTTAATTTTTTTTGCTGACAGGACCCTTTGTGCTCAATGTTGGCTAATGGGCAGGTAGAAGCAAATAAAAACAAGGTGCTCAATTGTTAGCTTTAAATATTTATATGATATATGTTATCAAGTACTACATTTCTTTCCATGTTCCTACTTTTAATTAACAGATTTTAACGCTTCTTAGTTCTTATAGGTATTTTGATCCCAAGAGGAAATTGTGGGTTGTGTTATAACCCCACACAATGTTTTACTCCATTCTGCATTGGTACAATCAAGGGACATTAATATCTATAACAAAGGTCAGGTTCAAGAGTCTCTTAACTACTACTCAATTGAGCCCTAAGTTGCACTTTTAATCACCTTGGTGATCAATCTATTTGTGATAACTGTTCTAGGGTGTTCTATGGTACAGAATAGGCCATGAACATAGGATTAGTAAATGCAGGGCAATATATTGAGGAGAGGTACAGAGGAGGGTTGTTTCCAATTCTCTATATATGGGGTATTGGTTTGTTAGCAGCTGGACAAAGTAACACCATCACTGTTACATATGCAAACCAGTTTATAACAGAAGGTTTTCTGAAGCTCAATATAAAGAAGTGGTTGAGGGCTTTGATTACTATAAGTTGTGCAATTGTTCCAACTATGGTCGTAGTAATTGTTTTTAATACATCAGAAGGTTCATCGGATAACTTGAATGAATGACTTAATGTACTTCACTTGCTTCTCAATTCCGAATTTCCCTTTCTTTTTCTATGCAGATTTTTGAATAAATGCTCAGTTTGGCCACATACTGACATACATTATGCTAAAATTTGGCTTTTCTGAATTATGAGCTTAGTGAGTAGTTTATTAATAATATTCCTGTGTTTTCATTTCTGCAAGTTTCTCACAATCCTCCGGAAAACATTGAAATGATATGGTGCCAACAACCTGTTACAAAGTTTTGTAGTATCTAGACCTCTTTCTAGGATCATAAGTAACTCTGATTCACACTCGCATACTTTTTTTTAAAATTAGGAAAAGTTCCAAAAACTCCGCTTTAATTTTACTTGATTTGCATTTTTTTTCTGTGACTTTCAAAATGTGCATAAAAGTAGCCTTTGCTTTGTTGTTACAAGTGACAAGTGCATGGAGATATAGCTGAGCTGTGAGAATCTGGCAACTGACATTTGCAAATTTTTAGATATAAGGCTGAGGGTGAGAGATCAAACAAAAGGCAACTTTGCATGAAAGTTGTTCCCGTACTCTCTGTGGTAGTCGAGTTACTTAGTTACGTATAATTATAAAGCTTTTTTTTTTTTTTTTAAGACTGTGAAGTACCATGTTTGGATTTGGTAGTATAAATTTAATATCTTTAGTTGTATAACTTCTTACTGTTTGAGTTTGGCTTTGGTAGTCTGGTAGTAAGTTGAAATCTAAAGTTTTCCACTACTTTAAGAATTCATATCATAAATTGGATGACTAAGCCTGATTGGATTGGTCTTTCAAGAATACATGAATTTAAGAGAGTTAGTTATTGGCAGACTAGAGCTATAGCTTCATTGTATATAAGATTTTATTGCACTGAGATGTTGGAAGTATGTAGATTTGTGATACAATTTACTTAGATGTAAAAGATCATGAGCCATGTTTTCCAACAAAATGGTATGCTTAGACCAAGAGATGGGAGCTGGGAGTCCTCTACATATTTAGACTTAATATCTTGGCTTTGATAATTGACGAACTTATAATTTGGCAAAAGTTGTAGAGGAAACAATTGAAATCATCTCTGATGAATTAAATGCAATATTTTGCCGTTGTTCATCAAAAACTCCATATGATATTTCACTCTTACAACCTGGAAAGTAAGTCTGATCATCAAGGGGAATTACCTGATGCCTATAAAGACCGGGTAGTATGGAGTGAATAGTTTTTAATATTATGCTTTAAAATGTTTGATCAAACACATTGCTTCAGAATGCACCACGAAGTCATTGTGCTAAAGTTCAGGCAATATGGAATGAATAGTTTTTAATATTATGCTTTAAAATGTTTGATCAGACACATTACCTCTAAATGCAACCCTTTTTTTGCTGTTCATCAAAAACTCCATGTTATTTTCCTTCTAGCTTTGAATCATCCAAAGCATCAAGCATCCACATTTGGTCTGTATCACTTGCCTTCTATTTTACATAGTATATTATGCGACATTCTTTTTTTTTGGTTTGATTCATGTCTTAAATTATCTTGAAAAGAACAAAAACTGTAGACATTATGAATAAAGATATGTTAATACTTAATTTTTCTTTGCAAACAAATATTTTTTTTTTTTGGGTTTGGCTTGATTGGTCACAGTTATTGTTGTAGACTTTTGTTGGGTTGGTCCCAGTGAAACTTAGGGTGTTATAAGGACAGCCGTTGATTTTTCTTCAATGGAGATGCAAGTATTACAAGAAACAATTCAATTATTGTTTGCATTTAATGGGTAGTTCAATTATTAGAAATAAGAAACTATGATATATATTGTAATTTTTGTTGTTAATTTTCTTTGTATAAAGAAGCAATCATACCAACAATGATAGAAGAACCATTCAACATTAGTGGGATAACATAATGAGCATCTAAGAGAATGACAATTTGCAAACCATTAAGAGTTGTTCACTAAAGTACATTTCTCCAACGATTAAACTTTCATGACTTAAGCATACAAACTCTTCTCTCGAACTATTCAAATACGACGCAAATATGTATTTGCTGATCTTTTAGTGTGTTACTTTCTACATTTTAAAAAAAATGCTAAAAAAATACAAAAATATGATACATCCGTGCATCGCACGGGTACATGATCTAGTAAGAAATAAAACAAAAAAATTATCGATGACATAGAAAATGTTTTTGCAATCAAACAAGCTGTGCTGAGTTAGATTAGGATTTTAAAAGATTTTACGAATTTATTTAATAAAATTAGTTGTTAGTAAATAAGTTAATGGATAGCGGAGGAAAGCTGATAACGGATAATGAATAGCGGATAAATTAGGTTATTTTATGTGGAAGTGTTTGATAAAACTAGCGGTTGAACTAACTAAAAAAATATAAAAGGACATGTGTTTATACATTTTTATATAAATATTGTTTATATATTAAAAAAATTATATATACGTCAATATTATAAAAGTTGATATATTATTGTATATAAATAAATAAAAATAAATATATAAATGATAATCTTATCATGTTATATTATCATATAAAAATAAAAATATATTATTTTGTCAAAAAAAATTATAAAAATATATTATTATATATAATATATTATCAAATAAATGTTGAAAGAATTACTATAAAAATGTTAAATTATATAAAAAGAGTAAAAATAATAAATCACCAATATTATTGATAGTAAAAAATAATCCAAAAGAGTGAAAATAGTATAATAATGGCTAAATTACTCTTTTGGTCCTTTATTTTTTTTAATTTATTCAAGTTGGTCCCTCTATTTTAAAAATATTCAAGTTGGTCCCTTACGTTAAGCAATTTGGTCATTTCCGTTAAGTTTCACATTAAGTTGAATAAATTAAAACAAATAAGGGATCAAGTTGAATAAAATATAGGGACCAAGTTGAATAGATTAAAACAAATGAGGGATCAAAAGAGTAATTTAGTCAGAACTTAATGATAAAACTTAACGAAAAGGACCAAAATACTTAACGTTTGGCAAGTAAGGGACCAACTTTAACATTTTTAAAATAGAGGGACCAACTTGAATAAATTAAAACAAATGAGGGACCAAAAAAGTAATTTAGCCTATAATGATTGAAATAAAAATGTAAGATTCTTTCAATTACATGAAAGATTCTCATCTGTTCCTCCAAATACCCTGATAACGAGAAGGATACTCCAAGAACAATATCGTTCTGATTTACTCACCACACTTGCTCAAATACTCTCAATACATTCAGAAGTAATTCGAGTACATAGAACTGATATGAAATGAGTATATTCAATAGCTTGCCTCTACCCTTATCCCCTATGCACTTATATACTACTATTCCCAACTTCCCCACTCATCCCACTATGCTCAGTTGAGGACGGTTATCATAAGAGCACGTCTTCACGCTCCGAGTGATGGGACCTCCTTGCTCCTTACTTTTCCCACGTGCTTTTATCAATTGAGGCAAGGTAACGAACTCGGTGTCGGAAAGGTTGGGCTTGGCTTTGTGTCTAACTCGGTTTATGCTTAAATGGGTTTGATACCGGACCTAGCTCGGTATCTGCTGGAGTGGACTTTGTAACATCCTATAATTTCAATATAATTATTTTAATAAAAATATTAAATTGTTATGAGGTTTAGCGTAGGAAATACTTTTAGTATAAAAATTTAGTGGAATTGTTTAACTATTATAAAAGAATACAAGTTTTAATTAAAAGAAAAAAATAAAAACAAAACAACAACTACACGTATAGGCCAAGAAGTGATTATGAATTCTTTAGGGGGTTTTGCTAAGGGCACCCCCACATTTACTAAGGACACCCCCATGAACAGTGCATTTACTAAAATACCCCTTAAAATTATTATTTTTTTTTTTGTCATTTGGCTCCCTTGCAAATATGCTATTTGCGAGTGGGCAAACTCTCGCAAATATAATATTTGCGAGTGAGTTATTTCAAAAAAATAACTCACTCGCAAATATGATATTTGTGAGGGAAGCAATCACTCGCAAATATCATATTTGCGATCGTGCAATTTTAAAAAAATTACACACTCGTTAAAACCTTTTGATGCTAATACGTTTCGGATATCTAGAAGGAAAAAAAGGGAAAAAGAACAATGAGTTCAATACAGAATAATTTCATAATACGTGGATCCATTTTCTATAAGTAAATGTATGAAGTCTGCTCCATTTTTTACAACTACTCATATTTTTCTCCCAAATTATACGTGATTCTCGCAAATTAGATATTCGCGAAAGAAGGTAAATTTTCGCAAATTAGTTATTTGCGAGAGTATACATTTTTTCTCACTCGCAAATATCTAATTTGCAAGTTGTTTTTATGTTTACACTCGCAAATTAGGTATTTGCGAGTGTACAAATTTTTTGTACTCTCGCAAATAGCTAAGTTGCGAGGGTTTTAAATTTTTAAGCCCTCGCAAATTAGCTATTTGCGAGAGTACAAAAAATTTGTACACTCGCAAATACCTAATTTGCGAGTGTTATGAATTTTTTTTTTCACGTTTTGCATATATTAGGTATTTATTTTATTTTGTTCGTTTTATTGTAGTGTTATTCGAGATAGAAGATAACCATATGTTTGATTCTAGTGAGATTAACCAAATGACAGTGGTGGATTGTACATGAGCATGCACTACTATGGAGATATTTCCTACATGAGATGATTTATTGTGTTTGACTCGAGAGGTTGGAAAGCAAAATGGATTTGTTGTTGTCATTGTGAGGTCAGAGACAGGACAAAAAGGCGGATGTACAAAATTAATTCTAGGTTGTGAAAGGAGTGGGAAGTATAAGCCTAAAAAGCATGCATCTTCTAAAGCAACTGGTACTCGAAAGTGTGAGTGCATGTTCCGAATTAAAGGAATAACTTTATCGACGACTGAAGGAAAGATTGAAGGATGGATGCTGAAAGTAAGATATGGATTACACAACCATCGGTTAGCTGAAACATTGGTGGGTCATTCTTATGTTGGTCGTTTAAGCGAAGAGAAGAAGAAACTTGTTCATGAAATGACCAAGAACAATGTCAAGCCAAAAAATGTTCTGTTGACGGTTAAAGGTCACGATAAGGAGAAGCTATCTACAATTAAACACATTTACAACGAACGTCAAAAGTACCGATCATCTGAGAAAGGTCCTAGAACAGAAATGCAACATTTGCTGAACTTAATACATCGAGATTGATATGTTTCTTGGTATAGAAGACATGACGGAATAGACGTTATTAAAGATATATTTTGGGCACATGCAGATTCCGTCCATTTGCTGAATACATTTAACATTGTCCTCATCCTTGACAATACCTACAAAACCAATAAATATAGGCTGCCACTACTTGAAATTGTTGGTGTTACTTCAACAGAGCTGACATTTACTATGGGATTTGCCTATATGGATTCTAAAGGGGCTGAAAACTATGTTTGGACACTAGAGCAGTTAAGAGAATTGTTCGTGCTAGATGAATCAATTCCTCAAGTTATTGTGACAAATAGAGATTTTGCTTTAATGAATGCAGTTGCAGTTGTGTTCCCAACAACTCGAAATCTTTTGTGCCAATTTCACATAGGAAAAAATGTCTATGCAAAATGCAAAAAACTGGTATCTAATAGCAAAAAACTGGAGGTAGTCAAGGATGCATGGAACAATGTTGTTTATTCTGCTGGCGAGGTTAAGTATGAGCAATGTCTGATGAGTTTTCATGAAGTATGTGCAAAGTGGCCTATATTAATTTAATAACAAATTGGTACCTGAAAAAGTGTCATGTAACCCGCTAACCCATGACACGTCAACCTGGTGGCGTCGCCAAGATAACCAAGTGGCATAGGGCTAAAGCTCCCCATGACCATTGTCCCACCTGCTCCAACTCACGCAACAGCTCGATATATTTGCAATCAATACGAGTGCAAGTTTTATCTGTCAGAAGAGTCATCCCGAGTAGCACCAGTATGAATGCCCTTGCTGCGTCGTCCATCGGACCCTCAATACTCCGTGCATCATAAAGGTCCTGCGGCCAAGATAAACTAACAGATGCCCACCCAGTGCCCGTCACCTCCGCCCGAGCCTCCTCATAAGATATCCCCAACAACGACTGTAGAACTGATATAGCAATATCTGTGTCCATATCGGGGGTATAAACAATACAACTCTGATCGGGATGCCCAAAATGCATGACACATCATCCAGCATGATGGTCATCTCTCTGAACGGAAGGTGGAATGAGCTGGTCTCTCGGTGCCACTTCTCGAAAAACGCTTTCAGCAGCGAGTTATCTACCATCGGGTAGCTGCAATACATAAGAGGAGACAGACCAGGTCGATCGACATGAGCCTGTACTGGAGGTGGTAGCGGCCGACGCTCGCCAAACCACTTCTGCCACTTTTTGCCGTGCGCAAAAACCCTAAGCGGTTCCTCCCGGTCCTGTACACATAAAAATAAACGTCTTGTCATTAATTATACAAAAGTAAAAAAAAAAAAAAAACTTAAATGTTTTAAAAACAGTAAACAATAATTACATTTCTATTCCACAAGCTGTAAGCTATGTGGTCCCTGAATGAAGTCGGTAGCGATGTATCGGAAGGTCCTCTAGGAAATGGTCCCTCATCTGCCTGTGCATCAATATGCATCTCGTCCTACTGTCCTTCATCCTTATGTCCTCGTCCTGAGGTGAGTCGTACTGAGATGGCTCGTCCTCCTCGTACTGAGGTGCCTCGTGCTGAGGTTGAAGTCTACGACGTCCCCCTCTGTTCGGGCCAGCTCTACTGTCAACCAATCTCCGACGGTGCGAAGCAGTCATGGCCTCCCGCTGCTCTCGCCGCTGTCGCTGAGCCTCTGCTCTCGCAGCCTCAACCGCCATCCTAGTGGCCTCAGCCTCAGCCTCCCTACCGGCCAACCAACCTGCTCCCTTGGTGAGCGGCATAACTGAAACAAATAACAAATTAAAATCAATAATTTTAAAAAAAAAAATAGTCATTTGCAAATACCTTATTTGCGAGTGAAGGAACTCACTCGCCAATAAGGTATTTACGAGTGAAGGAAAATTCCTTCACTCCCAAATACCTTATTTGCAAGTTCTGGATGATTTTGCAAATAATGTATTTGCGAGTGTTGAAAATTTTTCTTCACTCGCAAGTTGAAAATTTTTCTTCACTCGCAAATGGTATTTGCGAGTGAAGAAAAATTTTCAACACTCTCAAATACCTTATTTGAAACAGCACAAATCAAACAAATTTCGCAATTACCTTAATTGCGAGTGAAGAAACTATTTGCGAAAATGCTATACTTATTTGCGAGATTCCAGATAAAATTTACCAACTCTCTGGAATTGGTAATCTGCGAGGGTAAGAATGGAGGGATAAAAAAATATTAAGTTTTAAGGGTTTTTTTTGGTAGTTACACTGTTCATGGGGGATGTCTTTAGTAATTTGGGAGATGCCCGTAGCAAAGCCCTTCTTTAGGCAATGTTAAGAAGGAAAAAAAACATGGCAGGAGGCCCATGTAATTGTTATTCAATTACAAAATTTGGCTTTAGCCAAATTCCCAATCTAATTCATGATGCCCCTCATAACAGAATTCAGTTTTGAATTCTTTCTTAGAAATAAAACAGGGTTCCACGCTAAGAATTGGGATGGTTTTATAAGCGATAGATAGAATAGAAATTGAAGAGGTGTTGCAGTCATGTCGCGGAACAATGTAGGAAAAAAAAAGGAGCGCCAATTGCAGAGACGGTAGCAGCGAAGAGTAGAAGATTTTTGGTGAACCATTACGAAATTAATGTTTAATTATGGAATTTTATGATATGAATGCTATTGCTATGAATGTTTGTTTATTCGATGTGAATTCTGGAATTCCCTGATGATTGAATTGATATGTTGCTATATGTCATATATAGTATGTGTTATTAAATGAGATTGATATGCCATGAATGATGGCTATGAAAAAAATGATTTATTGATTGTTTGACATGTACTTAATACTACCACAGCAGGAGTATTAAGGGTAGAGGAAATACCACCATTGTAGGGGTATTAACCTTGTGAAAAACATCATCATTGTAGGGATGTTGACAATACCACCATTGTAAGGGTATTGATCTTGTGAAAAACATCACCATTATAGGGATGTTGACAATACCACCATTGTAGGGGTATAGAGATTGAGAAATATCCCATGGTAGGGGTATCGAAAAGAGAAACATCACCATAGCAGGGATGTCAAAAAATACCACCATAGTAGGGATATTAAAATGAGAAACATCATCACAGCAGGGATGTCGAAAAATACCACCACAGCAGGGGTATTGATTTGGTAACTTCAACATAGCAGGTGAGGTCGAAACACTCCTCATGAGTAGGGGTTGACAATGGGATGCCATTGTTGTGTGCTAATGATTGGTAGAATAAGTGCATAGGTTAGATATACTTGTTGATAATTGAAATATGTGGTGTGTTGGTCTGAATATTTTATATTAATGATAGTATAGGAAATTATATTATTTTCGAAAATAGCAGGTGTCATGGTTGTTTTTCCGGTTATTGCACCGGCTGAGAATTACACTAGTTGCAAAAATCTTTTATAACTGTTTTTATTCACTGGGATTTTCATCTCATTAGAAGTGTTATTTTCAGAGCATGATGACGATATTTCTGAGACCGAGGAGACTTGAAGACTTGAGAGTTCTTAGTACTATTTATAGCTTTGGTTAGTATTATGATGTACTGGAGCCGTTTGTGGCTAAGACCTTGATTTATTTCATTTTATGCGTTTGGGATTAGATGGCATCTTGTTCTTAAGAGTCTTTGGTTAAGTGATGTTAATTCAGCTTGACATTTTATTGATGTAAAGACTATTTTGAGATTATTATTATTACTAAAGTATCGTATTTTGAAAAAATTTCATTTCACTATGTTTTATTTAAATGTTTTATTATGGGTTACTAATGTACCGAAAGGCGTTACAGGCTTCTCATATGCTTGGCCCAACTTGACGTCTATTACCGGGAGGTACACAAGTCCCCCAAGCTCTGAGCTATACTGAAGCGAAAGAGCTTAATTGGCCTAGATCTCCATTTGCCTTGACCATTGGTTTTGTATGTGCATCCCATTCCGTCCTTACCTGACATAAGGAGCTTGATACCACCCGTTCCGAGTAGTATACGCGTCCCTCCCATTCTGATCTTTGTTAATGCGCAAAAGCTTTAATAACGGGGTGATGTACCTAAACTACTAGTTCCTCTATCAATGTTCCACCTGTTTATCTTCATATCTTCTCAGCACGTCGTCCCTTCCGTATCTCCCACGCGCCCTAAGCCTCACGCTTTTATTACCTTGTCTTTTCGTTTCTTTTAGACACTACATTCCAAGCATCATCATTACTGCCTACGTACTGTCGGTGTTCTGCCATGTAATAATGACCTAAAACCATCAGTTCTGCTTCTCCTTCTTTTCTCTTTAAAAAGGACTTCGTCCCTTCCTATCTCCTCTATTACTCTCCTAACGTATCCTTTCTCATTGCGCTCTATAACATTCTTCACATTTTATTTCCCAGGTACGCACCTCTCTTTCCTCTTTTCAGCTTGCATTGTCATTATGAGTTCTCCTAATCCTGCACAAAACCCTCCCCACAATTTGGAGGCAAATGCCCCAATTACTACAAACCCAGACATTCACGTCGTAGAGGACTCCTCTTCTTATTCCTCATTTTCTCTGTCCATTTCCTTAGTTCCTCAAAACCAAATCAACACTGATGATGACGCTTCCATGTCTTCTGGCAATCACCTAAGGGATCCCGTCATCTTACCAGCTCTGGAAGTTCCCATTGTTCCCAAGTATGAATGGGTTCATTATGACGTGGTGGTCGTTTTCTCCAACTACCAGCTGAGGAATCAATTGTTGAGTTGAGGAAGGAAATCAAGCTTTCCACACCTGATGATGAAGATAAGTTTATGTGCTCTCCCTGTTCCGATAACGATCGAGTGTTCATGAAATGTGTGGAACCCGAGCTTCCTTTCGTCTTGTTATACAAACAAAAACCTTGTTCACTCAACTGAAAGTGACCCTCCATTTTTCCTCTTTTCAATGCCATATTTTATCTCTTCTAAATGTCGCTCCAACCCAACTTCATCCTAACAGCTGGGCATTCATGAGAGCTTTCCAGATCCTCTGTTCTGAGATTGAGATGGAAGTTTCCGTCTCCCGATTACTTCCCTTTTGCTCTGTGAAATTAGGCAAACAAGCTCGTTGGGTATCTTTGAATGGACGTCATAGGAATAAGCTTTTTTCCTGCTTTACCTCTTCATACAAATACAACTGGAAAACCGAGTTTTTTAAGGTGCGTTCGTCAAACAACGAATATGCGTTCTTCTTGAATGAGAAGGGGGATCCGATGTTTCCATTATATTGGACTCGCTCTCCTGCTTGCCTTTCACTTTCTAGTTTTGAATCGTCAAAGACCATACTGGACGATATTGAATTTTTATCTGAGCTTGTTCCTATCAGCTGTTCTGAGCTTCTGAAAATTCTCTTTTCCCACAAACCTAAAAAACTTTTTAAGCGTAAGTTTATCTCTTTTGCATCTTTTCATCATTTGCTCGACATATTACAACTTTGTTACTGATCCATGTGCACTTCACCTGTAGGTCTGATGACGCCCAAGATCTCTTTGATTGAGATGAGGAAGATCCAACTCCGCCAAGAAAAGGCAAAAGAATCCGGGACTCCAACTGGAACTGCTGCTCCTCCGCCTGTTGACTCTGGTCTTCCTGACACCGATAAGCACACCGCCCTGTCTTCCTCTCCTTTACAGAATAAAAAGAAGGGGACTGAGGTTGAGGGTACTGGTGCCGCCACCAATCCTCCTGCTACAACTCAAACTTCTCATCCACCAATCAATCCCGAGAAAAGAAGTTCAGCTCCCAAGAGAAAGTGGCATGACTTTTCCAACAGCACCATCTTGGGTACTTTGTGGAGCTATGATCTCAACCCACAGCAAATGGTTGACTCACATTTGACATATTCAGCCGATGCCGAGATACTCCAGAAGTACAATGTTGATTCTATTAGAACCAAAGTGGTTATGGTCCATTAATCCCTTGAGTTTTGATGTTAACAAAAGACTAATTTAAGTGAACAAAGATTAGCCATAGACTAATGCTTCATCTTAAGTGTGCAGGAAAATCTAAGTCCAAAGACTATCTAAGTCCAAAGACTTACAGTTCATCCAAAGTCTTGATATTCGCGCTTTCTGGACTATATGAAGGAACCTGTTTGAAACACAAGAAGGGGGGTTGAATTGTCTTTCTTAGGATTTTAAAAAACTTTTCGCAAGCAGATAAATAGTTTTCGCAAGGTTGAACGATAACATGTTTAAAGATAAAGAGGGCTCTTTCAAACACCTAGTTGGTCACTAACTTAGTTTGATAAAGATAAGCAAAGAGCGCAATGAAAAAGCAATTCAATCCCAGAAAGTTAGTTAGATAATAAACTAATGCAAGGATAAGGGAGAGAAAGGAACACAGAGGTATTATCGTGGTTCACTCTTCACCAAAGAGCTACGTCCAGTCCTCTATACTTGAGAGTTTCATCCACTATAACAAAACACCTTTGTTACAAGTATTCAACACCTCTTCAGGCAAGTATTCTCAACCTTTTCAGGTTCTCTAAGTATTCTTTTACAGACAAGCCTCTTCAGGCTCAAGTATTCTTTCTAAGCAAGCCTCTTCAGGCTCAACCAACTAAGGTTTTGAAAAAGATTGTGTTCTAATAACTCACTAAGTGTGATAATTCGAAACTAAACTTAGAACTCTTTAAACAACACTCTACGCATAGAGTGATATAAAAGTTTAAGAATAGAGTACGCTTCGAAGCAGAGTTTTCTCTTGATAGCTTGTGTTTTCTCGTATGCTTGTATTTTTCTCAAGTTCGGTAACCTTGCATCTTCAAGGGGTGGAGGTATTTATAGCCTTTTGGCTTTGAACAATCTTCAGTCTTGAACGGATGGAAAAAGATCCATTTTGATCATGCATTAAATGCTTTGGTCCGTTGAGTCTGATAACCTCTTTGAAGCTTCTGATCAGCAAAGTAGACTATCAGGCTTGATAGCTAGAAACGGGACTGTCATGATGGGGATGATTGTGCACATGGTGGGGTCAACGAAACTAACAACAAAAACACACAAAAAGAAAAACAAACTTAGGTCAAAGTACATCGACCCACACAAAACTAAAAATAAACAACTAAACAAATTGATAGATTTGAAGGACTATAGTGCAATAACAGGGAAAATGATTAAACTAGGAAATAAATAAAACTGAGCATGAGAGGAATAAGGTAAAGCAAAAAGGAAGTCCTGATTGGATTGTTGCAGCATGCTGCAGCAATCTGTAATTCTGAGCACATTTGCTGGAGCTTATCCTGGTGCTTCCCCTGAGGCAGATCATTCATCTTGATAGGAGCATAAGACTCCTGTTCTTTAGTTTTGGCCACCTCTTTCTCCTCTTCTTGCTCTGGGGCTGTGTCTTCATCTCCTACCCCTTCATTTGCTGTAGCAACAGGCTTCTTGATTCTCACTTTGCAAACCCCCTTATTAGGCTGCTTTGCTTTTTTAACTGATGTAGGGTTGGGTTGCTCCTCCTCTTTTTCTTCAATTATTCACTGAACGTGATGGAGCTTTTCATTGACCTTTCTTTTTCTCTTTCCCTTGTAATCCATGCGAATCCTCCACCCATTAACAGTTCTGGTGGGTTTCAGCTCATTTTTATCATTGAAGATCATTGTCACACCACCTTTGGGAGCACATTGTACAGGGCTGACCCACACACCCTCAGGAATGAGATATATGATGCTTGATACATTAGCATTTATAAAAATATAGATGATCACCGGCAGGTTTCAAGCTCCCCCAAGTACACATATGTCATATGGGCTGGGAGCTGTTTCAGTTCCAGAACATGTGGCTTTTCCACTAATGGGACATTATTTTTGAAAGTTTGCTCAGTTACATCCAATGATTCAAATTTCCTGGCCCATCTAGGTTGTATTTGCTTGCTCTCAACTAACTCAGCAATTTCTTTATCATATGAATCATCATTTTCAATTTGGATTACACCATCAGTCATAGCAGTTTGCTTTTTCACAAATTGTTTCTCCACCAGGGTGTCAAATGAATGCACAGAGAAACACTCTTGCATCTCCTCATCAAAGTACTTCAAAGCATTAATTAGCTTGCCACATTGCTTGTTTTGGATAGATTTCTTCAATCTTTTGGGAAAAGGTGGTGGGGGCCTCTCGGGTACGAACTTAGGCCATGACTGTTCGATAGAACTTGTGGGGGATGCTACAGCATTTTGCTGCTGCGCTGTTGCTGCTGTAGAGTGTGTGGAAGATCCAGCATTATTTGTAGCAATTTTCTCCGAATCAGTTTCAGCTTCAAGATCATCATCGCCTTTACCCTTGTTATCTTCATTTTTCCTTGCTAGTACAGAGATTTCCTTCCCATTTTTGAGATGTATGGCGTTACAATGCTCCTTCCCATTAGGACTTGGTGGATTTGTTGTCTCTGTTGTACTAGGCAATGATCCACTTGGCCTAGAACTCAGTGCACTAGCTAATTGCCCTAGTTGATTCTCTAAGTTTCTTATGCCCGCCTCCTGACTTTGAATTTGAGCCTTTGTTTCTGTTATAAAGGCTTTAAGCACAGCCTCAAGTGACATTTCCTGATTTGCTGATTGAGCTTGCTGCAGCATCTATTTGGGATGAGCTTGCTGCAACATTTGTTGGGGCTGAGATATTTGAAGAGGGTACTCTGGTGGATAGGTGGGCCTAGTAGGACCATTAAAACTGCTTGCCGCAGCATTGTTACTCCATGAGAAATTTGGTTGTTGCTCCCACCTTGGATTGTAGGCATTTGAGCAAGGGTTGTCACCCATGTTGTTATTCCCAACATAATTCTCTGAAATTGGGTTGCTCGGGCACTCCTCATACAAATGACCTCCTCCACAATAGGTACAAAAGAAGGAACTCATTTGAGAAACATTCTGCACATCAGTTACTGGTTCTGTCATTGCTACTAGAGATGCCGTAGCACCTGGATATGCAGTGGTGACATTTTTTCAGCATATGAGTAAGATAGGCTATTTGAGATGATAGGATAGAAACTTCATTTAAATCATGAGCTCCAGCAATATTTTTGGTTGAACTGATCCTTGTAGTGGACCATTGGTAGCTATTAGTTGCAACAGTCTCAATCAAATCGTAGGCTTCATTGTAGGATTTTCTCAATAAAGCACCACCCGAAGATGCATCCAACATTTGTCTTAAGGGTGGTAACAACCCACTATAGAAGGTTTCCATCTGAATAAAAACTGCTAGCCCATGGTGTGGACATTTCCGCAACAGTTCTTTGAATCTTTCCCAAGCCTCAAACAAGGATTCATCATCAATTTGTATGAAAGAAGTGATGTCATTCCTCATTCTAGCATTCTTGATAGGGGGAGTATTTGGTCAAGAATTTTTCACCCATTCTATTCCATGATTCCGCTGAGTTTGGCTCCAAAGAATTAAACCAAGCCTTGGCTCGGTCTTTCAAAGAATAAGGGAACAACATCAGCCTAAATGCATCATCAATGACACCAGGATTTTTAAAATTGTTAGCCACTTCCAGAAACTATTTCAGGTGCTGATATGGGTCTTCTTGTGGTGACCCACTGAATTGCCCCACAAGTTACAACATTTGGAACATCACAGGCTTCAACTCAAAATGATTTGCAATAATGTTAGGCCTCAAAATGCATGAGTTCATGGTTCCTAGATCAAACATGGCATAGCTCCTGATGGCAGTAGTGCTGTCATTGGCCAGAGCCACGCTATCAATCTGATCATCATTAGCCATCTCAGAGATATTATAGTTGCTTCAGTAACAGTTGTGCTCTGCCTGTGCATACAGTTTTAAGTACCTGATGCTACAACAAAACACCTCAAAGATGATAAGTTATCTCAACCAATAGAACTATCAATTTAAAACTTGTTAATTAAACACCATTACAATCCTCGACAACGGCGCCAAAAACTTGTTGCTATAAAAATGGTTGATGTTCTTGTGCAAGTATACACAATCGTTTAACAAGTAATAAAGTGTAAGTGAGATCGTTCCCACGAGGATTATATGGTGAATCAAGTACAAGTTTGAATTAATGGTTCTATTAATCAAGATTAACAAAGAGTAACAAATAATTTGTGTGTGTGTGTATCCAGGACAGTTTTGGTAAAAAAAAAAATGCTAGAGCAATAAAAACGGAGTTGTTAACAGAATGAGTAAAACAGCTACGGGGAAGTATCCCTTGCAACTTCAGTCTAGTTCAGTTATGCGTTTGCAATGATATGGCAATTTGGCTCCAGGAAATGAAAGTTTGTTTTCCAGCAGTTCTGAGACGAACTTCACTAAACGTCTCCTATTCCTAGGTCCATATTAGTTACATTCACGCCTCACTTAAGCTCGTTCCAGCTAGCCTAAGAGTTAGAATGTTTATTCCTAAATCACTCTTCATCATAATTTTCCAATTACTGATTTTACTCTTATCTATAAAACAGTTCTGCTACACTTAGCTTTTCCAAGCAGCCGTGACCTCAAGTTCTAACTAAGGTGATCAAGCTTAATTAAAACACAACCAAATCAGATTTATAGAAAATGCAATAGCAAGGCATAACATAACATTCACTAGAAATCCATTACAAGTTCAACATCCCATAGCTACAAGAGGTTTAGCTCATATTGAGCTTACAAAAACAAAGAAAAAAATAAGAAATGAAAGAAGAAGCCATTACAATGGAGGAGAGAGAGAAAGGGGCGCATCTGCTGTCCTCTCCAGTAGGGAAGGAGATGTCTGGTCTTATCTCTCCTTGGTTGTCCCTTATTTAGGTTTTTTTTGAATTATCTCAAGGCCCTTTCCTCTCTCATCCTTTTTGGGCTAAAAGTTGGCTAGTAAAAGTGTCATTGGCCCAATTCCTTAAGTCCAATGCATTAAATACCAGCCCCACATGTAAGTCACTGCCTTAATCAGCGAAGGACACATCATCATGTAAGAGAATGTTTTGATCTTTTGTCCTTTTTCCAAACCAGCTTCAGCTATGATTGCTACAGCAAATCCTATAGCAGCGTTTCCAGTTTAGCGCCTGATTCTCCAAAAACTGCCCTGCACAGAAAACTCTCACTTAATCATTAAAAATAGTTCTAAAAGACGCCAAAACATTAAAACTCACAAAAGGCTCTTATAAAACACACTTTACACAAAATCACACTAAAATACTAAAAACATAAACTCAAAATACTCAAAGACCACAAAAACACAAGTGAACAAGGTACAAATAACTCCTCATAAAAAGAGTTATCACGGGTCCTCATAAATGATCTCGGTGTCCCCAGTGTCTTCAGGAATAACCGGCTTTGTAAGGGCTGGTGGAGGAGCTTCAGAATCACTGACAGGTTTGGGTGGATGTGGAAGCACATCATGTATGATCTTAGCATCATCATACTTGTTTTCCCTCCATTTGGGAACAGGTGGAGGTAGCACATCTCTAGGATACAGAGGTACCCCAAAGATATCGTCTATGATCATGAAGTCAGCATCATAGATTCAATACTGTCTTGGGTAGATACAAATCTTTTCTTTCTCCTCAAAAGATAGACCAGACGATGATGCTTCTTGAGAGCATCTCCAAATGTGGTTTTCCCAGTAGATCTTTGCGTCTGGGTCATATCTGAATCTGGGGTCCTTCTTCCAGATGTGAGCTAGAGCCACTGAGTCATCTCGAGGTCTCTTCCAAAAGAGAGGATCAAAGATATTTCTGTAAGGCATTGTCCATGTCTCAAGCTTTTTGCGAAGGTCCTTATTCTTGTTTGGATCCATAATTGGAATCCTTGGACAAGCTCGAGGAGGAACAACTCCTACTCTTGTATCTGAAGTCCTTGACCAAAACTTCATGCAAGGTTGTGATGAATTTTGGCCTCTCGAGACATATCACATTCTTTCCATATCGTATAGTAAGGCAAAAGTCCCGAATGTCAGAATATTCTTTCCAGGCAATTGGATAGCTTGGAATAAATTTGATGTCTGGATCAAGGAAATAGTTGGTCAGACCATACATCCTTGCTCTCTTTTCGTATTCTGTTTTGCAGCCTTTCTTCTTTTCATTGAGAAGGGTCACATGCCGTTGGACGTTGTAGTGGCACCATTGGAATGCCTTATCCTTGATGAGATTAGGATAAACTTTCCTTGGAGGAAACTTCTTTTTCTCAAGACAGACGACCAAAGGTCCAAGACCAGTGTAGAGATGAGTTGCCAAAGGTTCAGTGGAAGTGTGAGGGATGGGGTAGTAGCCATGTTCAGGGGGTGGTCCCGAGGGGTTTTGAGGTGGTGTGGAGGGTGTTTCATATTGGTATTGGTGGTGGTATAGGGCTTTTGGGATGTTGAGATGTAGAAGGGGTGAGTGTCTAAGGAAAAGGACAGGGAACCTTCGTTGGACATCAGCCCAGTTGGAGCTTTCATTTCTGAAGGTAATTCGTGGAATGCGTCTATATTTTATTTTTCGGTAGATCATTCTGGGGTAGGGTGCACCATAAGTTTGGAAGGAGTGATCTCCCCATGGTGTGAACTAGTCTTCGGGTTCGGTTGGTAAGGTAAGGGTTTGTGTTTGAGGTAAGGTGGGGGTTGAAAGGGTTGTGGATGGTTGAGAGTTTAGGGTTAAGTCTTCAATATCAAAAGATTGATCAACAGCAAAAGCAATAACTGAACTAAAGTGAGGTTCAGTATTACCTTTTGCCTTGGCTCTTGCAGTTCTTGCCCTTGTTGAGACTGGTTTGGGCATAGGTGCTTTAGAGGAGGGCTCCAAACTTGGACCTTTGATTGCCTTGGAGATGGGCAGATCATCCTCATCAATGGGAGCTAGAATCAACTTCCTCTTTCTAGAAGGTTGGACGGTGAGCTTTGGACGAGCAAGTGGAGGCCTAGCTATTGGACGAGCAGGCTCGGTTAAGCGTCCAGTAGAGACATGTTGTTCAGACGCTTCAACTGATTCTTGCGTCTAAGCGCTTTCATCTTACCTTCAGGCTTGGACTTCTTGAAATAATCCAATTGCATCATTATCAAGCTTTGCCTACTGAACTCAAGTTGATGCAAGCGTTCAATACCATGAATACCATAGTATTTGATTTTTCGTTCTAGAGCCAGATTTTTGATGTCATCATAGACCATGTGCTTTTCAAAAATCTTTGAGAGAAAGGCAGCATAGATGATCGATGTGTTCTTCCCAAAACCTTCAATGGCATATTTGAAGAATGTGAAGAGAAGGTGTGGTAGATTTATTTGCCTCTCCAGAATCAGATGAACAAGGCAGAATTGATGAGCCTTCGAGACATTATCCTTCAACCCAGCTTTGTGAAGGATGGACTTGTTCAGAATCTGATGAAGAACCCTTAGCCTTGTCAGTCATCCTTGAGGCTATGAGTTTGTCAGATGAATTCTTCAAAAGACAGTCTCTAATGGTGTTAGTACCACCAATTTCTTCCTCCCATTTATCTTCACAAGTGATCCAAGATTGAGCGCACCCAATCACATTTGAGATAGTTGCTTATGACACTATCACCTCGGTGTCAAGCACTTTGTTGCGTATTTCCCTTGCAGAAACAGTAGGGTTTGTCCAGAACTCCCTAACTAGAGCAGGGTAGATGACAGGAAAACCCTCGAAGAAACTAGACAAACCAACAACATGGATGTTTGGGAAGACATCTATCCCATTATCAGCCAAAAACTGTAGATTGAGAGAGAGGGAAGCGACGTTCATTAAATGTCTGACGCACGTTTCAGACCTTGAAAGCATAAAATGCATTTTTGAAATTAATAGAATACAAAAATTGACTCAGTTAAGGGAATGAGAATTAATATTTCATTCGACAAAGATTAAGTTTAATTAATGTATTAGACGAGCATACATTGGATTTAATGCAAGTATTGGACGCATGCATTGGACTCTTAGTTAATCAATGAAATGTATGTTCAGATATTTTCTTATGAAAGTGAACATATCTTCTGCTTATGGTTTAGTGAAGATATCTGCCCATTGATCGTCAGTATCAACAAATTGAATATCGATTGTCCCTTTTTGCACATAGTCTCTAATGAAATGATGCTTTATTTCTATATGCTTTGCTCTAGAATGCAGTATGGGGTTTTTTGACAAGTTGATGGCAACAGTATTATCACACATGATTGGAATGTTATTTACAAACACGTTGTAGTCTTCCAACTAATGTTTAATCCATAGCAGTTATGAGCAACAACTGGTAGCAGCAATATATTCAACTTTAGCAGTTGATAGAGCAATTGTGCTTTGCCTTTTGCTTGACCATGAGACCAGATTAGCTCCAATGAAGTGACAACCTCCACTGGTGCTTTTTCTTTCTATTCTGCTCCAGCATAGTCAGCATCACAGAATCCAACTAATCTGTATTCATCAAATTTCTTATACAAAAGACCCAAATTAGTAGAACCTTTGAGATATCTAAAGATTCTCTTTACTGCTGAGAGATGAGACTCTCTTAGATCAGATTGAAATCGAGCACATAAACAGACGCTAAACATGATATCTAGTCTAGACGTAGTTAGATATAAGAGGGAACCAATCATACCTCTGTATACCTTTTGGTCTACCTTTTTATCTTTATCATCCTTGTTTAGCGTGGAAGTTGGATGCATTGGAGTGTTCATTGGTTTGCAATCGTCCAACTTGAAGCGTTTCAGAAGCTCCTTTGTGTACTTCGTCTGATGAATGTACACTCCGTCTGTTGTTTATTTTACTTGAAGTCCAAGAAAGAATTTTAGTTCTCCCATCATGCTCATTTCAAATTCCCTTTGCATTAAGTCAGAAAACTTTTGACAAAGAGATTCATCAGTTGCACCAAATATAATATCATCAACGTAAATTTGAGCAACAATAAAATCCTTTTATTTGTTTTTATAAACAGAGTTGTGTCCACTTTTCCTCTTGTGAAACCATTCTCCATTAGGAAAGTGCTGAGTCTCTCATACCAAGCTCTAGGAGCTTGTTTGAGTTCATATAAAGCTTTCTTAAGCTTATATACATGCTCAGGACGGTTTTGATCTTCAAAACCAGGTGGTTGATCAACATATACTTCTTCATTAATGAAACCATTTAAGAAAGCACTTTTTACATCCATTTGATAAAGCATAATGTTATGATGTGCAGCATATGAAAGTAAAATGCGTATGGCTTCTAATCTAGATACTGGAGCAAAAGTTTCAAGGCAGTCAATACCTTCATCTTGAGAATAGCCTTAAGCAACTAACCTTGTTTTATTCCTTACAACTTTGTCATCCTCGTCCAGCTTGTTGCGATAGACCCACTTAGTTCCAATGACAGACTTATCTTTAGGCAAGGATACTAGCATCCAGATGTCACTATGTTGAAACTGGTTAAGCTCTTCTTGCATAGCGAGGATCCAACACTCATCCATTAAGGCTTCGTCCACAGACTTTGGTTCCAATTTAGAGATGAAGGCTGAGTCAGCTCGCTCTCCGAAGGTTGACCTTGTCCGGACTTTATCATTCGGTTTGCCAATGATTTGATCCTCAAGATGATAAGTCCTAAATTGCCAAGAACGAGGGGTGCTGACAACTTGATAAGACGATGAAGCGTCCTGTATTGTGTCTGATACTTCGTTTTTGTTAGTTATTGGACGATCTTCTGTATTGTTCAGATTTAGATCTGCAAAAGAATCATTTAGCTCTGATAATCTCTTATCAGGCTGTTTGTCATCAAACTTAACATGGATGGATTCTTCAACAATCAATGTTCTAGAGTTATAAACTCTAAAAGCTTTGGACGTTTCCGAGTATCCTAACAACATTCCATTATCTACTTTGGCATCAAACTTACCAGGTTGATCCTTAGTATTTAAAATAAAACATTCACATGGTGGAAATAAGAAATGTTAGGTATGCGTCCTTTCCACAATTCATAAGGAGTCTTATTCAAGATTGGTCTTATGTATATTCTGTTTTGAATGTAGCAGGCAGTATTTACAGCTTCACCCCAGAAGTGCTTAGGGACAAAATTATCACTGAGCATTGCCCTAGCCATCTCTTGAAGAGATCGGTTCTTTCTCTCAACAACACCATTCTGTTGTGGTGTTCTAGGGGCAGAGAAATTGTGATGAATACCATTTTCATCACAGAACCTTTGAAAAAGCTCATTTTCAAATTCGTCTCCATGATCACTTCTGATTGAGCTTATAGATATGCCTTTTTCATTCTGAACGCGCTTACAGAATATAGTAAAGACCTTGATAAACTCATCCTTGTGAGCAAGGAACTTAACCCATGTCCATCTACTATAGTCGTCTATTATGACAAGCCCATATTTCTTACCATTGACAGAAGCAGTCCTTGTTGGACCAAACAAATCAAGATGCAACAATTCTAGAGGTCTTGAAGTATTAACAATGTTCTTGGACTCAAAAGAGTTCTTAACTTGTTTTCCTTTTTGATATGCGTCACGGAGAGCGTCCGATCTATACATGATCTTTGGTAAGCGTCTTACGAGGTTATGCTTGTTCAGTCTTGAGATTAATCTCAGACTTGCATGACCAAGTCTTTTGTGCCAGATCCATCGCTCATCTTCAACAGACACTAGGCATGATACACTCTGATTTGAGAGTTCCCCCAAGTTAATCTTATACAAATTATTTTACTCTTGGTAGTGAACAAGATGGACCCATCAGTGTTCTTGACTATACATTCACCTTTATTGAAGGAAACATCAGACCCACTGTCATATAATTGACTTATGCTAAGCAAGTTGTGTTTTAATCCTTCAACCAGAAGTACATTATCAATAGAAGGAAGAGGATGCTTACCAATTTTACCAATTCCTACTATCTTTCCTTTTTGGTTGCCTCCAACCACCAGTCTTCTCATGTAGTTCTTGGAACATACACCTTTCTCCCGTCATATGATGTGAGCATCCACTGTCCAAGTACCAGGACTGGGGTCTTCTTTGTGTTGCTAAGCAGATCTGCAACAGGGATTATCATGTTCTTAGGTACCCAGATAGACTTGGGTCCTTTTGGGTTAGTTTGTGGTCTTCGTCCATGCGTTTTGGTTTTCGTTTTGTATATGAATTTTGAAGAGATGTGACCATTCTTTCCACAAATCTTACAATAAGTATTGGATGTATGCATTTTGTTTTCCATAAGATGAAAAGGCCTTATTATGTTTATTGGACCGTGATATTTTCTGAGAAGTTCCTTGTTTCTCAGAGTCATAGCCTAGGCCAGACTTATCGTGAGGTGATCTTGAATACCTCAATATCAGGTCTAGCTTCTCTGAACCTCCAACAAGCTTAGATACGCTTTTGGTTAGGTCAGATACCTCTTGTTTCAGTCTAGTTACCTCGTGAGATTCACTAGACCCAGAGGTGGGTTTGTCAGTTAGACTGACATTCTTAGCTTTCAACTTAATGTTTTCTTCAACAAGCTGCTCATTTTGTTTGTTGGACTCTTCCAACTCTTTATTAACTTTTGAAAATTTTCTTTTAAGCATAATGTATTGATGATGCAATAAAGAGGAATCATTAAGCAATTCATCATATGTTTCTTGAAGAGAGTCAGAAACAGATACCTCATCTTCTTTCGATTCAGCGTCCGATGAAGTTTTTGCCATCAGACAAAAGTTTGAGGCAGACGGACTCCGTAGACTGAACATTTGTTCCAAAGCGTCTAGCTTCTCCTTGCAAGTTTGGAGATGCACGACCATCTCAAGTCTCGTCCGATCAAGAGCGTTGATGAGACACCAGTTGGCATGAGCATTCAGCGAATACCGTCTGATGTGTTCATTCATCCAATCTGCTTCAGGCTTGGACGCTGTTGATCCGTCCTCAAGGGTAACCATTGGACGATGATCTCCATCAGTGAATACATTCCACAACTCATAATTTTAAGCTTGGACATATATTTGGAAAATTGATTTCCAATAAGGATAGTCTGTTCCCTTAAATATGGGTGGAACATTCCATCCTCTTTCAGAGGTAGCTTCCTGGATTCTTTCTTCGGGAATAACAATTTTTTCATCATTCAAAGAGTCTTCGTTTTGGTCATTAGACCAAAGGCATAAGTTAGACTCCTCATTTGTTTCTTCTTCCTCTTCTTCTTCAGACGAGTTTAAATCCTCCCAAGTCGCCATGAGGTTCTTCTTCTTCTTTTTGAAGAACTTTTTTTTGTCTTTTAACGTAGGGCAATCAGCTTTGAAGTGACCTGGTTTGTTGCACTCAAAACAGACCAGCTGACTTTTGTCTTTGGGTTCAGCGTGATCTTTGAAGTTTTTCTCTTGGAATGGTCTCCTCTTCATTCCATTTTTCTTTCTCCACATATTTTGAATTTTTCTGTAGATGAAAGGTAGCTCGTCATTGTCTGATGCATCATCATCAGATTGATCAGCGTCATCACTGGACTCATCTGCTTTTAGAGCTTTTGAGTTGTTGGACTTATGAGCTTTCAAGGCAATCCCTTTGTTTTTTTTTTCCAGGATTGTCAAGATCAAGCTCCTGCTCATGAACTTGAAGCGTTCCAACCAGATCATCCAGAGTCAAAGTAGAGAGATCTATGGCCTGGGTGATTGCAGTAACGAGTGGTCTCCATTTCCTAGGCAGACTCCTAAGAATTTTGGTGACATTCTCCTTGGTAGTGTAGACTTTACCAAGAGACTTTAGATTATTGATGACCGTCTGAAAACGGCCCTTCATGTCCAAGATGGACTCTCCTTAAGCCATGGTGAATAGTTTATACTGGCCAACCAGCATGATGATTTTAGAGTCTTTCACCTTGGTTGTCCCCTCATGGAGATTTGACAAGGTATCCCATATTTGATTAGCTGATTCACATGCACGAATCTTCTGGAATTTATCAGGGCAGAGAGCACACATTAAAGCATATCTTGCTTTATGATTTTGTTCCATCCTAGCTCGCTCAGCATCAGTCCAGTCATCTTCTCCTTTGTTCGTCCCATAAGAGTTGAGACACACATTTGGACCATTTGTGATTCTGGCCCAGAGAGCGGAGTTTGTACTTAAGATGAAACCTTTGAATCTTTCCTTCCAGTACAGGTAGTGGGTTTTGTTGAAGAACGGAGGTCTGGTCATGGAAATGCCTTCCACAACAGGTTGACTCCCGCTTGGCATACCTGGTCCTGACATATCTGCTGTAGGATCTTTTTCTCTACACGGCTACGTGCTCAACCCAGAGGCAAAACTCTGATACCAATTGAAGGAACCTGTTTGAAACACAAGAAGGGGGGTTGAATTGTGTTTCCGAGGATTTTAAAAAACTTTTCGCAAGCAGATAAATAGTTTTCGCAAGGGTGGACGATAACACGTTTAAAGACAAAGAGAGCTCTTCCAAACACCTAGTTGGACGCTAACTTAGTTTGATAAAGATAAGCAAAGAGCGCAATGAAAAAGCAATTCAATCCCAGAAAGTTAGTTAGAAAATAAACTAAAGTAAAGATAAGGGAGAGAAAGGAACACAGAGGTATTATCCTGCTTCACTCTTCACCAAAGAGCTACGTCCAGTCCTCTCTACTTGAGAGCTTTATCCACTATAACAAAACACCTTTGTTACAAGTATTCAACACATCTTCAGGCAAGTATTCTCAACCTCTTTAGGTTCTCTAAGTATTCTTTTACAGACAAGCGTCTTTAGGCTCAAGTATTCTTTCTAAGCAAGCCTCTTCAGGCTCAACCAACTAAGGTTTTGAAAAAAGATTGTGTTCTAATAACTCACTAAGTGTGAGAATTCGAAACTAAAGCTTAGAACTCTTGAAACAACACTCTACGCAGAGAGTGATATAAAAGTTTAAGAACAGAGTAAGCTTGTGAGCAGAGTTTTCTCTTGATAGCTTGTGTTTTCTCGTATGCTTGTATTTTTCTCAAGTTCGGTAACCTTGCATCTTCAAGAGGTAGAGGTATTTATCGTGTTTTGGCTTTGAACAATCTTCAGTCTTGAACGGATGGAAAAAGATCATTTCTGATCATGCATTAAATGCTTTGGTCCGTTGAGTCTGATAACCTCTTTGAAGCTTCTGATCAGCAAAGTAGACTATCAGGCTTGATAGCTAGAAATGGGACTGGCATAACCTCTTTGTACTCGAAAGTTGCCTTTTGTCTTTCTCAAAGAAGAAGGTCAACTTCTTTATGTGTCAGGGTCAGTCTGGCTTTTGCTTTTATGTTTGAACGAGTATTACAAGGAATGTTTGTCTGAAGGATACAAGCTTTTTACAAAGAATAATAAATTCAAATGCTTTACAAAGTTATATACATTAAATAAATAAAGCACTATCGGAAGAGTCTTTGAACTCAGGATACTATTGATTACACTTATGAACGTCCAGTCAGAGTAAGACGTAAGACACTTGTAGGTTGGACGAGTTAAAGTCTTTGGACTTAGATAGTCTTTGGACTTAGATGAATTTTATCCTGCACACTTAAGATAAAGCGTTAGTCCACAAGAAATCTTTGTTCTTCTTAAATTAGTCCTTTGTTAACATCAAAACTTAAGGGATTACTTGGACCATAACCACTTTGGTTCCAACACTATAAACCTTAAACGATATATCTATGTCCAAAGACTCTTCCCGATAAAAGTTCTCTTTACTAAGTCCAATGTTTTATGCTGTAATTTGTTTAAGCGCGAACGAATATGTAAAGTATTTGAATTTATTATTCAATATGCAAAAGCTTGTATCCTTTGGACAAACATTCTTTGTAATCTTTGTACCATCGAACGTTGAAGCCTGTCTGTCCCTGACACAAAAGGATTTGACTATCTCCAAAAAGAAAGACAAAAGGCAACTTTCAGATACAAGAAAAAGGTGTCAGCACTACTTTGAGTTATTAGCCTGATAGTCTACTTTGCTTTTCAGAAGCTTCAACAAGTTATCAAACTCAACGGACCAAAGCATTTAATGCTCATCAGAACGGATCTTTGTCCATTTGTTGAAGACTGAGGATTGCTCAAGGCTTAAAGGCTATATATACCCCCTCTTTCGAAGATGAAAAGTTACCGAACTTGAACTGAAAACAATCATACAAGCGATCAAGCTTTCAAGAGAAATCAAAAGCTATCTAGCTTACTCTGCTCTTCATTTTCATATCACTCTCTGCAAAGAGTATTGTGTATTGTTCTGAGCTTAGTTTCAAACCCTCACACTTAGTGAGTTAGTAGAACAAAAATCTTTTTCAAAACCTTAGTTGGTTGAGCCTGAAGAGGCTTGTTTAGAAAGAATATTTGAGCCTGAAGAGGCTTGTCTGTAAAAGAATACTTAGAGTTGCCTGAAGAGGTGTAGAATACTTGCCTGAAAAGGTGTTGAATACTTGTAATAAAAGATTTTGTTATAGTGGTTAAAGCTCTCAAGTAGAGAGGACTGGACGTAGCTCTTTGGTGAAGAGTGAACAAGGATAATATCTATGTGTTCTTTTTCTTTCCCTTGCTTTTATTTTAGTCGGTTTACAACCAACTCTTTGGGATTGAATTGCTTTCTTAACGCACTTGTCTTTGAAAGTAAACCTTCACAGTGTGCGTCCAACCTATGTTTGTAAATACTCATTGCATCCTTTGTCGTTTTAACGTCCAATCCTTTTCAAAAATATATATCTGCTTGTGAAAAGTTTTAAAAACTTAAGAAAGACAATTTAACCCCCTTTCTTGTGTTTCAAACAGGTTCCTTAAGATTCGACCTATGAGGCTATCCAAGCTTACGTGCTTCCCATTGCCGAGCTAGCCCGTCTTGCGGAGAAAGAGAAAGAGAAGGAAAAAGGTCGTCAAGAAATGGGGCCGATGAGGATGGACATGGCTGAAGTGAAAAGCTTGAAATAAGAACTACTTCGCGTTTCGAAAGAACAGACTACTCTTGCTCAACATTGTCAGCACCTGACCCTTAAAAATGAAGAATTTAAGGTGGCGGCTGAAAAGGCTCAGGAAGCCGCTAAAATGGTTGAAGACGCTAAGATTTCTATTGCTGCTAGGCTTGAGGAGGCCGAGAAAACCATTATTGACCTGAGGAATTCCCTTACTTCCCAGAAAATTCATCTCGAATTTGAGATTAAGAATTGCAAGGCTGCTATGCCCGATCAATATGTTGCCGGCTTTGAATCCGCTGTTAGCCAAGTTCGGGTCATCCTTCCTGAAGCGGACCTTTCGGAGGTTAACATGTGGAAGGAGGTTGTTGATGGTCGACAAGTTGAACAGTCGGACGGAGCTGAAGGTGAAGCTGTCGCTGAAGAGGTGTTGGCTACTGTGGCTAATTATGAGGGCAATGCTAGGGATGTAATAAATTAGTTTTTGTATATTTTTTTCCCTTTTTGGTGTACCCTCTTTTGAACTCATCAAAGTATATGTATCTTTTTTTTTATTTTTTTTTTATTTTGAGGATAATGAATATGTCTTCTTATCCACTGTTTTGTTGACTTCGAATCCATTTATGTTGTTTATGCTGTTTCGTCGAGTAGGAGTCCTTAAATGTAGACTAAGAAATATAATCTTCATAGCAGTTGCTCTTTACCTAAGCTTTGTAAGCTTTTAAATCGGGCTTTTTCTCTAATAGTGCCTTTTACCCAAGCTTTTACTCGTTTTTAAGGACTTAAGTTTTGACCAACCTTTCTCTCCAATAATGCCTTTTACCCGAGCTTTTGCTCGTTTTTAAGGACTTAAGTTTGTGCCAACCTTTTCTCTCTCATAATGCCTTTTACTCGAGCTTTTGCTCGTTTTCAAGGACTTAAGTTGTTGACCAACCTTTTCTCTCCAATAAGGTCTTTTACCCGAGCGTTTGCTCGTTTTTAAGGACTTAAGTTTTTGACCAACCTTTTTCTCCATTGGTGCCTTTCACCCGAGCTTTTGCTCGTTTTTAAGAACTTAAGTTTTTGACCAACCTTTTCTCTCCAATAATGCCTTTTACCTGAGCTTTTGCTCGGTTTTTAAGGACTTAAGTTTTTGACCAACCTTTTCTCTCCAATAATGCCTTTTTACTCGAGCTTTTGCTTGTTTTTAAGGACTTAAATTTTTTAGGACTTAAGTTTTTGAACACCCTTTTCTCTCTAATAATGCCTTTTACCCAAGCTTTTGCTCGTTTTTAAGGACTTAAGTTTTTGACCAACCTTTTCGCTCCAGAAACACCCCCTACTCTTATAGATCCTAAATAAAATATAACATTTCATGGAATTTTACAATACTTAAGAAATCTGGGAAATTTCATTAATTTGAATATATACATGGGAACATGGTGTGCCTCGTTAAAACCTTCTTGACCAAAAATCCTCTTTTGGGGAAAAAAGACTGGGGGTAGGAAAAAGAGTACACACCTCTTACATAAGCTTAATAAAATAAAACCTGAGGTGGGAAGCATTCCATGTTCTCGGTTTGGACTTCCTAGATAGTTCCTCTAGTCTGTACGCTCCATTCTCCAGATTCTCGGCCACCCTAAAAGGTCCTGCCTAGTTGGCTGCTAGCTTCCCCTCTGCTGCCTCTTTACGCGCATCTCCCTAGAGTCTTAACACAAGGTCTCCCAGTCTTGTAAGTCCTTGGCTTCAGGGTTGAATTATATTTCCGAGCAACTCTTCTTTTGTTGGCGTCTTCCATAACCTTTGCTCTTTCCCTAACTTCATCTATCAATTCCATCTCCAGCCTTCTGCTGTCTTCATTGTCAACCTCGTCATACTGGTTCCTTCTCAAAGAGGGCTTGCCTATTTCCACCGGAACCATCGCATCTGCTCCATATACTAGTCTGAATAGGGTTTCTTATGTGGTTGGTTGTGGTGTACGCCCATAAGATTCTCGGAAGATCTCATCCCATGCACCCTTTCTTTGCCCTAACCTCTTTTTCAGCTCATTGACTATCACCTTGTTTGCTGCTTCTACCTGTCCGTTGGTCTGCGGATGCTCAACCGACGAGTACCTTCTTTCGATGCCCAAGTTAGTACAAAATTTACCAAATTGTTTATCAGTAAACTGCTTTCCATTATCGGAAATGATGACCGCTGAGACTCCATACCGACACACAATGTTCTGCCAAACAAACTTTTGAACCTGCTTAGTTGTGATTCTGGCAAGTGGTTCAGCTTCTATCCATTTTGTAAAGTAGTCAACAGCCACCAGTGAGAACTTAACTTGTCCTTTTGATGTGGGTAAAGGACCAACAATATCACTCCCCCACATGTTAAAAGGCTATGCTGACGAGATAGGATGAAGCTCCTCTGACCTTGTGTGCTTCACTATGGCAAACTTCTTACATTCGTCACATCTTTTGACCCATTCTGAACAATGTGCCTGCATGCTCTGCTAGAAATACTCAGCTCGGATGACCTTCTTCGCCATTGTTCTACCTACATTATGCATCCTATAAATACCTCGGTGAATCTCAGTTATGACATACTGTCCTTGCTCCTTGGTTACAATTGAGCAATGGCCTTGAGAGCGACCTCTTGTATAATTCCCCAGCAACAATCGTGAACGAGCTTGCTAACATTCTGATTCTCCGGGCTTCCTTGGGTTCATCCACTACAATGTCCTTCACCAAGTAGTCGTAAATCAGAGACATCCATTCTCGGTTACCCTCTTCAATGGCCAACACTTCTTGTGGTTCTATGCTCGGCATGGGTAGAGTTTCTTGAATCACCATTCTGTGTTGACCTGTCTTTTTAGTAGTGGCCACCTTAGACAACAAATCAACACGAGTATTTCTTTCCCAGGGTATGTGCTCGATTGTAAACTTGTGGAAGTCGGAAATCAAAGTATTAACCTTAAACAAATACGTGGTTAAATTAGGCTCTCTGGCTTGGTATGTTCCCAAGATTTGCTCGGTGACGATCTGTGAGTCGCTTCTGCACTTGATTTTGGTGACCCCTACCTCTTTCGCTAATGCTAACCCGGCAATGAGTGCTTCATACTCAGCACCGTTGTTGGATGCCTTGAATTTGAATTTGAGTGACTCTTCTAACACCATGTCCCTGGGACCTTCCAGTATGATCTCGACTCCACTTCCCTTCGTATTTGATGCTCCATCTACATATAATGTCCAACATTCTTCTTCAATGCTCGACAGAGGCAACAATTCAGCTACAAAGTCCGACCAGCATTGTGCCTTCATCGACCCTCTTTGCTTGTACTTTAAACCGAATTCAGACAACTCCACCGACCACGCTATCATCCTCCTTGCCAGTTCTAGTTTTCTCAGCACCTGCTTGATGGGATGGTCAGTCTTGACAATTACCTGATGGATTTGGAAATAAGGCCTCAATCGTTGTGTTGTTGTGATTAGCGCAAATGCTAATTTCTCAATAACCTGGTACCTCGTTTCCACCTCATGCAACACTCGGCTAGTGTAATATATTGGAGATTGTTGCTTATCTACCTCTTGTACTATAACTGCACTTACTGTTGTCTCGATTACTGATAGGTATAAAAATAATTCCTTACCCGGTTGAGTTTTGCTCAAGATTGGTGGCGATCCTGGAAATGCTTTGAAATCTTGAAAATCTGCTTCACACTCGGCGTTCCATTAAACTGTTGTGGTTTTTTAAGCAATTTAAATAGAGGCCAAGCTTTTTTGCGGACTTCGGGAGAAAGCGGGATAAGGAAGCCAGTCTTCCTGCCAATCTCTATACTTCTTTCAGATTTGTTGGACTTCGCATGTCAATGATAGCTCAACATTTGTTTGGGTTGGCCTCGATTCCTCTATGAGTAAGCATGAACCCCAAGAATTTTCCACTTCTAATTCCAAAATTGCTTTCTCCGGATTCAATCTCATGTTATGCTTCCTTAGTTGGCTAAAGATCTCGTCCAAGTCAGCCACATGCTGAGAAGGATTCTCCGACTTAATAACAATGTATCCACATAGACTTTCATATTCTACCCAATTTGCTTCTCGAAGACCTTGTCCATTAATCTCTGGTATGTCGCCCCTGCATTCTTCGGTCCAAAGGGCATGACCTGATAGCAGTAGTTTGCCCTGTTTGACATGAAGGCAGTCTTGTTTTCATCGAGGCCAATATCCCTGTCTAACTCCTTCAGCTTCTCTGTGACTTCATCCTTTTCATGGCTCATTTTAAGGCTATCAACATAGCATTGTCGCGCTATTTGTTGATCCTCCCTGACAGTGACAATCTCTCCTGGCATACTTGCGAACTTTATGGTGAGGTGGGGAGTAGACACCACTGCACCTAACTCATTGAGACTTGGTCTTCCAAGGATTGTATTGTATGCAGTTTTATAGGAAGTTCGGGTCTTTACGATTACATACTTTACTGAGATAGTTTTTGAGGATACCCCATTGCCAAATTTGGTGAGTAGCTCTATTTAGCCTCGAGTCTCTGCATGTTCTCTGGCAAATCCTACCAATGCGGTGCTAAAATCCATTACGACACTATCCAGGATTCCTAGCTGTCTAAAGGTAGAATAAAAAAGGATGTCTGTCGAGCTCCCCTGGTCAACCAATGTTTTCTTGACCATGAAATCAGCCAACTCTACAATGATAAACATAGGGTCATCCTGATTTGGGTCAACATCGATATAATCATCATTAGTGAACGTAATGGATGGGGGTTACCTGTTCTGGTCGATAGATGATAAAATTTACCATTCGCATTGCTCTGAGATGTTTTCTTTGGGCTGAGCTTGTTACTCCTCCTCCCGCGAAACCCCTTGAGATAGTGTTGATTACCCCTCTGATTTGTTGTTCTTCCCGGCTTTGAGGAGGTACGGAAATCTGACCCTCCATCGGCCTAGCATGGTCTTCACTTCTCCGGTAGACATTGCTCTTTTCTCTAGATCCTCTTCTTCGTCCACAATCTCTCTCCCTCCTTTGATCTCTTTGTTTCTAGTGTCTACTTCTGAGTACATACTCGCCGAACTTTCCCATTTGTATGAGCTCTTCAATTTGGTCCCTCCAGTTCCAGCAATCTTCAGTAGTATGGCCATAATTGTGATGGAAGCGACAATATTTCCTTCGATCTGCTTTGTCTGATACCGGGCCTTTGGGGGGACACTCAACGATGTATGTATGGTAAACTTCTTCCAAAATTTTGGCCCGCGCTGTGTTGAGCGGGGTATATGTGGTGTACTTCGGTCCTCACTGAATCAGTTGTGCTCGGAACTTTGATTTGACTTCTCAGATTGACATATATCCCTATCCCGTTGAATGATGTTCCCTTCTATCCGGCTTTTCAGAATGCTCTTACCTTTTTGATTCTTTGACCTCTTCCATGCTAATATATCACGACGCTCGCTATTTGATTTCATCTATATCCATTGCAGGTCTTTTGGCCAAAAAATCCGAGAAAGGGTCGGATCTCAGTCCGGAAATCAGTGCATGAAATGCCACTCATTCCTTCAAGTCCAGGATTTGCACCGTTTCAGTGTTGAGTCGATCCATGAAGTCCTTTAGCGACTCATGCTTTCCCTGTCTGAAATTCACTAGCCAAGCCGACATTTTCCGCATTCGTCGACTCGTCGCGATTTGAACGTTGAACTTTGTGGTTACATCATGCCAAGAAAGTAACTGATCTCGGGGGTAGTCGAGCATACCACAAAAGGGCTCCCCCCTCCAAAGTTGTAGGAAATACCTTACATTTTATATGTGGAGATGCATGAGAAACCACCATTTTGATGTTGAAAGAGGTGATATGCTCCTGCGGGTCAATGCTCCCATCATACTGCTTCACCTTCGGGAACTGGAAGTTAGTTGGGAAAGGAGTTGCAACAATGTCTTCTATGAACGGATGTTCCCCCTGATCTGCGTTGTCTCCCGCAACATTATCACTGTCAACATGGTTTCCGGGACAATAGCGGTCCCTTTTCCTAACCCGTGCCGTTCCTGAATGCTGGGACTCATAGTCGTGATGACTCCTTTCCTCATGACGAGAAGATTGTGTCCTCTCGTGACTGCGTTCTCTGACTCTCCGACATTCTGCGTTTTCCCTTCTCAGCTCATCCAACTGTTGTCTCAGACCCCGAACCTACTGTAGCAGTGATCTGTCCTCCTTACTCCTGGATTGTACCGCATCCTCCCGGCTTGATGACGTCGTTATGTTGCTTCTTCTCCCGTCTGCATTACGTGTCCGCACCATAACACCCTTCTCCCTTCCTAGTGTGTCTAGGAAAAGTTTGCTTCGTTCCCACAGACGGTGCCAAATGTTCCTGAAAATACCCTGATAACGAAAAGGATACTACAAGAACAATAACTGATATAAAAGGAGTATATTCAATAGCTTGCCTCTACCCTTACCCCATATACACTTATATACTACTATTCCCAACTTCCCCACTTGTCCCACTATGCTCAGTTGAGGACGGTTATCAGAAGAGCACGTCTTCACGCTCCGAGTGATGAGACCTCCTCGCTCCCTACTTTTCCCACGCGCTTTTATCAATTGAGGCAGGGTAACGAACTCGGTGTCGGGAAGGTTGAGCTTGGCTTCGCGTCTAACTCGGTTTATGCTTAAATGGGTTTGATACCAGACCTAGCTCGGTATCTGCTGGAGTGGGCTTCTCATACGCTCGGCCCAACTTAACCTGTTTATTCTCGGGCGGTACATCATTTTTTATTAATTAATATATATTAAAAGGGTAGAGTTGGAATAAACAAAAGATAATAAGGATAAAAGAGGGGGAAAATGAAACGCTATAAGCTATAAACTCAAACGCTACTTGAAGTAGCGTGTGGAAAAAATGCTATAAGCTCGTGACACATCGTGCTTGCCAAATAGGGCTACTTTCCCATCTGCTATAAGGTATCCGCTATAAGCTCGCAAAATGGACGTGCCAAACAGGCTCTAAAAAAACTTGATAAAAAAGTCTTTTGGTATTCAATCAAGACATTTAAGTAATCTAAATAAATCTGGTGGTATTTAATCAAGACTATCAGAATTTTTTAAAGAAAGTGTCCAAATCTAGTGGTATTCAATCTAGATTTTTTACAAGTAACAAAAAGACTTATGTTATTCAAAAACTTCCTAATTTCGATGGATTGTTTTCTAAGGTAGATTCTGTGTGACTTTGTCTGACTTTTTGGTAACTCTTTAGTAATAAAAAAATCTTACCCTCACACGTGAGATTTCTCAAGATTCTCAATCTTTATTTCACTTCACCTTATGCTTTCACCTCTCTCCCCTCCCTCTATCTCCTCCCTCCCTCCATCTCTCTCCTTTCCCCCTTTCCTCCTCATCTCTCTCCATAGTTGTCGTTCAACCCAACATAAATTACTAAACAACTTTGAAATTCGTTTTTAGTCCCTCATTTGAAAATTGAGCTAACTTAGAGACCAAAAGTGAGCTATTTTTAAAATTAAGGGACTAAAAAAGGACGTTTTGAAAATAAGGGTTAAAAACAAATTGTCACTATTATACAAAGACCAAAAACATATTTTATTATATAAAGTGCATTATAATTATATAGTATAAAGTTGAGAACTATTTCATAAGTGAGTAAAATTTATTTATAACATTATCCTTTACTAGTTTATCTTTAAATTTTTAATCCTTAATAACATATATATTTATAATTATATTTTTTATATTATTTTAAATTATTAAATGAATAATTGAAAATGATAATTTAAACAACGAAAATAAGACACTGAGGTAAAAAATCATTTTTATAATACTATGAATGAATAATACCAATTCTCTCTATTGTGCTAAGTTTTATTGTTCGGATTTAAGGCACATTGAATTAAAAGAAATCTGCCATTATAGTCAACATGTGATATTTATATTGAAAAATAATTATTATAATTCTTAATTATAAATTGAGATAGGTAGGAGTGATATATAATCAATAATTAATTTAACTAAATTATTTAATAAAGGGCTTTTCGAAAAATAAGAAAAAAAGTTAGAAGAAAATATATGGCAATAAACATTCCAAGAAAGTTGGAATTATCCTAATCAAGTAACGGACCAAAGAAATGATAATTTTGACTTATTACAATATATATATATATATATATATATATATATATATATATATATATATATATATATATATATATATATATATATTACAAATTTATTTTTTTATTAATAAAAATTAAATAAATTTATGTTATGGCTATTTAATTTATAACCCAAACTATATAATAATTGCATTATATGATTATTTGCTATTCCCATAGAACAATTATGAGTTGTATATACTTTTAACTAAAATTTACAAAAAAAATATTGAACAAGAATATTATAAGGGTTAAATATGTTTATGGTCTTGTTAAAATAGAAAATTCGTTTTTAGTCCCTCATTTTCAAAATATCCTTGTTTGGTCCCTCAATTTTCAAAATAGTTCACCTTTGATCCCTTTTTTGAAAATTAAGCTAACATTAGGGACCGAAAATGAGCTATTTTGAAAAATGAGAGACCAAAAAAATGATGTTTTAAAAATGAGGATTTAAACCCAAATTTTCACTATTTTACATGGAGCAAAAACATATTTAACCCATTATAATTTTATTCTCCACCATGTATTTATTTCAAATCTTATAAATCCCTATAAGCCTTCCAAGTCTTATAACTTCTTATGATATAAATCCATTAAAATCCAAACTATAAAATCTTGATTATAAAAGTCTTTAAAAAAATCTTATAAGTCATTACATTCCTATATAATCTTTTAAAAACCACAAGACTTTTTTTATGTCAAAATAGTATTTTAAAATCCCAATCTAATACAGCCCCTTACATTCTAAAAAAGAATTTAATTTTGATTTTAAATTTTTAATTAATTAAAAGTATGATATGTGATTTTTGATATATTTATTGTTAACTTCAAATATGTTTTATGAGGTGTCATGATTGAATAATACTTAAATAAACATTTACATTTCACCCAAAAAAAAATTAAGCATTGTGAAAAGGTTTATCTTTCACAAATCATCCTTTCAAATCATTTTAACTTAAAGTGAAAAAGGCGAGTTTTTCTTTCTTTTTAACTATGAATCCTACTTGATTCGAATACTCATTTTAATGTTCAAAACATTAAGTTGAATATTAAAGTTTGGTTTTGTTTCAAAACTTATGCATGAGCCGAATGCTCCTTCTAAAACATCATTTGATCCATTTAAAACATAAGTTAATATAAAAAAACTCCTCAATCATTTTTAAACACCATCGGCCGAATCATACATGATTCAAAATAGTTCAAAAAATGGTTCTTTCTTTTCTTTTTCCATTGTTCATTAAATCACTTAAGAGTTATAAAATCACCTAAGTTTTAAAATTTGAAGTTGAACCTCCTTTTTAAACATGTTTCATCGAACTCTATGCTAGGTGTTTGCGTAGATTTTGTTAGGTCTGCAAACGTCTGAGTGTCATACTATGTGTCTGATAGTTTATGTTAAGTGTCTGATCTCTGTGTTTTGATGTATCTAAACATTTGGATAATTATTTAAATGAACTGTGTGAATATTGCTTATGATTTACTTGAGTGTGCAGAATATAAACATTGTATCTAACTTCACCTAAAAGTATCTCAAGATAAGCTTTGAAGCGTCTGATAAACAAGTCAAGCATACTTTCATGATCATTTATGAAGACCTTTAGCAACATCCTTCAACCAAGCCTCATGCGTTTGAAGAATATAGAAGAAACTGGATGCTCATTTGAAGCGTCTGATAGAAGCAATCAATAAAGAGTAATCATGATTGCGTCCAAAATCTCACTCTCAAAAGTATGTCAAATAAAAGCTCAAAGTAGCGTCTGAAGAGAATAAAGAGAAATATGAGTTAAAGAATACTTGTTGCAGCGTCTATTAGAGCTATCTGAAGAAGATTTGTTCAAGAAAAGAAAGTCATGAGACAACTCCATGTACGTGAAGTCATCCCATTAGCCTCAGAACATTCTCAATGCTCTGATACCAACAAAATGTGATGTCCCCAAGTTCCACTCGAGAAAGCCCCATTATCCCGCTTACTTTATTAGCTAAGCCTTAATGATATAGTTACGTGCTTACTAAAACAAACAAAGCAAACAATAAAACATACAACATAAACACGTATATAAAAGAGATATCAGAGTAAAGCGCAACAGGGAAAGATAAAGCTTATACATGCGATATATATAAATATGTACGTGGTTGCCCCATCAGTAGGGCTATGGTACTGTATACATACACTGTAAATAAAAAGACTGAATAGTAAAACAAATACATCAAAATGGGACTCAGGAACTCAAGCTAGCATGCTCTCCCCACCCCTCTCTTAAAATACATCAAAACAAACTCACCTCACGCCCTACAACAAACGCACTGGCGACGCCATATCCTCGACTACATGAGAGTCAAGAGCTACCCTGTCCCTCCCCAAACGTGCGTCGATAAACCTGTAGGGGCACGTAGTCGGAGGAGAAACTAGACATGACTATCCGCCTACGCCTGGCGGCCCTTAGATACCACTCTAACCTCCTGCGCTGTCCTCTCAACATAAAGCCACGCTTTCTGGTGGCATGAGATGATGCTGGGGCTGCCCACATGAAGTCTCGCTCGTGTCGCCTGGGTGGGTGCCACATCTGTGAGAAGGGAAGGAACTGCATTACTCTGTACGGTCCAATGATGTCTGCCCGTGGTGGAGTACAGCTCCGGAATAGTAAGCTCACCATCCAGTATACACGGTCAAAAATGTAGAGGGGTCCACCTGCCACCCTCACTCGTCATTGTAGACGATCTCAAGCTCGCCCAGCACCGGTATCCTTAATGTTGCTTGTAGGAAGTGATGCATCCTCGGGTCCATACCCGTCCTCAGCTAACTCGTCGTCTGCTTGCAGATCAAACCCATAACATACAAAGAAAAGCAGGGAGATAAGATATACATCACATCATTTACAAGGATAATGCAAAGCAGTATATATAACAAACATAGACATTTCCCGAATGCTCTGATACTACTGTCATTGCCTAGCTAGATGTACACATACTCTTTCTATGCGTGTCGACCGATACTAAATGTCCCTCTGAGGAAAAAAATATCAGATACGTCTACTCATTGGACAAGTCAGTTTGGTCCAGTAATTTGTTTCGCTCACCGTGACCCATAAGAGTGCATTACCACTTCACTATCCCCGACTGGCAGGGCTATCTGGGCCTCCTTGGAAGACTTAGGGCTCTAGTCGGGATAACCATACTTAGTCAGGACTACCACGACACGATAGGAGCTACCATACCGGTCTCTTGTGGGCATACTTGCGTCCAGTATATCCCTAAGATCTCACAGATCTTCTCTTCAGTTTTCCGCACCCGCACTCGGTGCACTGACCTCGTGTGCCTCATGCCACATGCATGTCATCCATCCTTACCTCTGGCTCACAACCCCAACCTCAGACACATGACTACCAGATCAATCGCCAACATATCAGGTTCTTAGCCCTAATCATGCTAAACCACCAACTTTCATACATTCACACCAACCGAGGCAACATAGGAGTTCAATATCATTATCTTGCTTATAAAGCGGTAAACATAGCAACATACCGACACGCTATCACAAGCAACACATTATGCATATATATCATATACAACAGTTAGCAGGTACTCACATAGAAGCATATAGCACATATTATCAGATGTAACACCCAGATTTTCACTATTTTTAATATCGGTAATTATTATAAATAAGTTATTATTTTATCTGAGGTTTTAGAAAATTAAATTAAATAAACCAAGATCATATTCATACTCTACAACATTGTAGGGAGTTACGATTAAATTTTGGGTTGAAAATTCAGACGGAGCCCAGTCTGCGTCTTCACTAACAATAAGATTTTACTGATCAGAAAACCTAATTTTGACTCGTGAACGAAACAGTTAGGGTCAGAAACGAATTTCCAACAATTTTGATAAAATTGGTTTTCCACACTAAAAAGTGAAATAATATAAGTTATTCGGACGAAACCTTAAATCGGGTGAAGAACGTTCTGAATACGGATTTATTGGGACCCGCTAACGGATAAAATTGAAGTCACATCAAGTCAAATCACTTGGGAAGGTGTGCCAGTGTCATGATGACATTTGAAAATATCTGAACGAGTTCACACTGCGAAAAGACCAAAATGCCCTTGGTCTTTTGTGGTAATTCCACTTTTGTTCCTAAAGGAAATGTCCTTTTTACCCTTAAATGAACATCTCTTGGACATCATTGTCCCTCCCTTCACCTCACGCATAAGGCTATGTTTATGAAGCCTCCATCCATTTCTTCCTAAACTCCATCTTTCTCCTTAAGTTTCCTTTCATCTTCAAGTTGAAAACCTTAACCATTTTGTATGAAGAAAGTGTTGATCTTGCTCATTTTCATCCCGAAAGAGGTATGGTTACTTCCTTTGATCCATAAAATTCATGATTCTACTCTTATTTCTTGTTTGAAAACCATGATTCCATGAGTTCCAACTTCAAGAACCAATCTTCAAAAATTTCAAGAAAATCATAGAAAAATCCTTTTAATGTGAAATCAATTTCTATGATCTAGTCTCATCACCCTTTATCACTATCCAAGAGCATGAAATCAAATGACATTCCTACCCTATTTTCTAATGAAGTGGCCGAACCCTACATGATGAAAAATCATGAGTTTGGTTCAAGTTTTTGTTTAATGAGACTTGATCTAGTGTTGTGTATGCTTAAGGATCATCCATCCAAGATATTAAAACCAAATGAAATCCCTAGCCTAATTTTATATATATGGCCGAACCCTAACTTAGATTGGGTGGGTGAGTTTTGGTTGATTTTATTAACTTTTAGTTGTGATTGTTGTGAAGGATCAAACTGTGGTTGATTGTTCTAAGCAGTGCGAAGGAAACCGGAGTCGAAATGGAAAATCCTTCAAGGACTAACATTAGAATCTTTAAGAGGTAAAGGGAGATTACTTATAATGAGTTCATGAGCTTGGTTGTTATCTGTGTTGTTGTTTTGATTGGAATCATAAGATGATTGATACTTGTGAATATACTATGTGTTGTGTATGTACTTGATTTAATTGGTGAAGTATGTGATTGGATATTTGAGAATGAATTGTGGCATTGTTGCCTTGGATGAGATATACTTATGATGTTGGTTTAAGATTGATGCTTATACATGAATATATTGGATTGTGATTTTGACTGTATTGGTTGAGAGCATAACATCGGCTATAGGTTGATAATGAAGATTAAAACGTTTAAAAGCCTTAATCAAAGTTTTAAAATGTATTATGAAATCAAAGAAAAATATTGAGAATAGTTTTGTCTTATCAAGAAAAGAACTTCTTTTTTTAAAATGTTAGACCCTTTCAAAAGAAAAAGTCCTTTTGATGAAAGTCCATTAAAATGCTTTCGTTTTTAGAAAAATGTTTCAAGATAGCGAATCTTTTATAAAATAGATTTACAAAGAAAAGAGGTTTATTGAAAATAGCTTCTTTCGAGAAGATGTTTTAGTTCATGCCAATAAGGTTTTGAGTTTTGTTTTTCCAAGATTTATACACGAAAATAAGACTCGGAAGAAAAATGGTGATTACCCTTTCACTTTGTGAAATCTGCAAACCTAGTGACCAAGACGTCAGGCTAGTGTTTTGTGAGTTAAGCACTAGGACTATGTGTCCTGTGTTTTGAATGAACGGGCTAAATTTCCTTTAAAACGAGTCATGAGCTGTGTGCCTTGACAAAAAGAATGAACGAAAAAGAAAACAGAACACCTTCTGTGTACATACATGAATCGGCAGACGTGCCACGAAATCGAGCAACAATCCGTTGTGGTTGAGAATATGAGCCAGTTAAGACCACTTGGTCTATAGGGGCATCCCGTGTTCGAGACTCCACAAGAGGTCGGAGGCATCGCAACCCCGTGCCGTGGTAATCGGCTGCCAAACAAGGTTGAACTCAATCAGAGACCGGACTATTCATGATACGGTTGAGACGTGATACCCTTGAACAATTGGAGTTCAGACCTAAATTAAGAGTCCGATTCGTGAGAACAATTGTGTTATGGGAGTATTCGCAGCCTATCATTCAACGAAGAGAAGTTAAGAATCTCCGGAGAACATGAATTAGAAAGATGACATTGGAGTCTCATGCATTATTATAACTCACGATGATGCCTGAGATATTGTGTAATATGAATATCTATTAATACAACTGCATTTATATGTGGATGTATGTTTTGTTTGTCGCTTATGCGGCTATCGTGATAAACTTGTGAAATGAGTATCTCACCTTTGCCTGTAAATGTTGGACACCCTGTTGTGTTTTTGGATACATGTACAGATGCTGCCCAGAGGTCCTCGCGGACATTTGAGGACTCTGATGACGGAGTTCCATGAAGATGAAGAGAAGGAGGATCCCTCTGAATTCCTTTAGGAATCGGAGCTGACTTTGGGGTTTTTTCCCAATGGCTACTTTTAGCCCGACCATCATTAGAGTCTTACTTTTTTTTTTTTTTTTTTTGAAGTAGTCGTATCTTACTTGCTATATTTATGTTGACTTAATGGTTTGAAGTCTATAATCCGTGATGATAGACCAGAATTTCTACTACGAGTTTAAACTCTTATTCTGGAAAACCTATATGCTCCGGCATTAATACCTTATGTTTATTTTGTCATGGATGTTTAGTATTGGTGTATGTTATGAGGTTTACTCCATCTTTCCTGTACTTAATGATTATAGCGTGAAGAAGCTTGTTTTTTTAAACCCACGTCTTCGAACATAGTTATATACTTAAAGTATTTTTCGAAATCAACCAGCGTTTTTATTTGTTTATGTTTTCCACATCGAGTTTGAGACGTAGCACCGAGGGGGTGTTACATCAGTGGTATTAGAGCTGGTCGAGTCTTTCAGGAATCCTTGGGGAATAGGTCTGTTATGTTTGTTTTGTGTGATCTCTTTTTGAACCTTGGTTGAATTGTTTCTCTATTGAAGCAATGTGTGTTGACACACGAGTATACGTTTCCTTATTAGGATATTATTGGTTTGACTTGTAGGAAAGACATGAATCTTAGAGGTGGTCGTGGTGGAGGTCGTGGCAACACCAATGATTGTGACGGTCGCGGCACTGCTAACACCAATGCTGATGACAATATGAATCGGGCTATCCAAGCTATGGCTAATATGGCGATAGCTGTTGCCAAACAAACGGCTATGATGGCTCAACAGAATCAACAGAGAGCTGATCTTGCTACTGATGCCAGAGGTTTAGTTGATTTTCGACGTCATGATCCTCCACAGTTTCATGGAGATTCTGATATGGAGAAAGCTGACTTATGGCTGCAAGAATTGGAAAAGATCTTTGCTGTTCTGTGCTGCCCTGAGGAAGTGAAGGTTACCTATGCTGCTTTACTACTTTTGGGAGATGCAGAATACTGGTGGAGAGGAACCAGACAACTGCTGGAAGCCAACAATCAGGAGGTCACTTGGGGAGTATTTCGCACCAAGTTTCTGGACAAGTACTTTCCCCCGAGTGCCAGGACCGAGAAAGAGCAAGAGTTTCTGAGACAACAGCAAAAGGACATGACCGTTGGAGAATATGCGGTAAAGTTTGAGTCACTCGCCAAATATTTCCGCTTTTTCCAAGCCCAATCTGATGAAGACTGGAAATGCGATAGGTTTAAAGAAGTGTAGAAAAGTTGAGAAGATGAGAAGAGGAAGGGACAACATGAGCAATGTGGGAGGATCGTCTAGGTCCAGGAATCCGAACCAGTACCAGAACCAGAAGGGGAAACAGTCCCAGAAGAAACCATATTCCCGACCCCAAGGGAGTAATTGAAATCAACAATCCTATCGCCCTGTTGCTTTTGCCTATGGTGGTGGAAGTGGGAACGACCAGAATCAAGGACAAGCCCAGAGATGCTTCAAGTGTGGGAAATAAGGTCATATGACTGAGAACTGCGCACTGAAAGGAGTTCTATGTTTCCAATGTGGGAAGATAGGACATTTCGCAAGGGAATGTACTACACCAAAGTCTGAGTCGGTCGTCAACAATGTGCGAGCTGCTAGACCAACAACGAGGGGAAGAGTTTACATCATGAGTGGTGCTGATGCTTCAAAATCAGATGATCTCATACAAGGTAGTTGCAACATAGTTGGTAATCTCCTAACTGTACTATTTGATTCGGGTGCTACACATTCGTTTATCTCTCTAGATTGTGTGAGACTTTTGAACTTGCCCGTTTCTTCTCTATCGTTTAATTTGATTGTTTCTACCCAACTGCTAAGCCTGTTACTGTAAATTCAGTATATTTGAGTTGTTCTATTGTTATCCATGATAGGAAATTTCTTGTTGATTTGAAATGTTTGCCTTTGACACAATTGGATGTGATCCTAGGCATGGAGTGGTTATCTTCCAACCATATCCTTTTAGACTGTGCACATAAAACCTTAGTTTTTCCTGATCCTGAGATTTTTGGATTTTTAACTGCCAACCAAGTAAGAGCTTCTTTAAAAGAAGGAGCTCAGGGATACATGCTTCTATCCTGTTTAGAAGTCGATAGGGACGTTGTTCTGAGCGATGTGCCGGTTGTGAAAGATTTTTCGAAAGTGTTTCCCGAGGATGTTCCAGGTTTACCACCTGTAAGAGATATCGAGTTATCGATTGACTTAGTTTCGGGATCCGGTCCGATCTCCATCGCTCCGTATAGGATGTCACCTATCGATTTAGCCAAGCTGAAGGCTCAACTATAGGATCTATTGTCTAAGCAGTTTGTGAGGCCGAGTGTATCCCCTTAGGGAGCACCAGTGTTATTAGTGAGGAAGAGGGACAGAGGTTCAAGACTCTGCGTGGATTACTGTCAACTCAACAAGGTAACGATCAAGAACAAGTATCCACTACCACGCATAGATGATCTGATAGATCAACTCCGAGGAGCTGCTGTCTTTTCAAATATTGACCTGCAATCTGGTTATCACCAGATTAGAGTGAAAACTGAGGATATACCTATGACTGCATTCAGAACTCATTACGGTCACTATGAGTACCATGTGATGCCTTTCGGAGTGACGAATGCACCTGCTATCTTCATGGACTATATGAACCGGATTTTTCGTCCGTTTCTAGATCAGTTCGTTGTCGTGTTCATCGAAGATATTCTCATCTACTCGAAAAGTCTCGAAGAGCATGAGGAACACCTGCGACAAGTTTTACAAATCTTTCACGAGGAGAAGTTGTACGCGAAGCTGTCTAAGTGCGAGTTTTGGTTGGATGAAGTCAAATTCTTAGGGCACGTGATTACGAAGGAAGGAATCGCCGTTGACCCTACGAAAGTAGAAGCAGTACTTTTGTGGGAAAGACCCAAGACTGTGACAAAAATTCACAGTTTCATTGGTTTGGCTGGTTATTATAGGAGAGTCATCGAAGGATTCACAAAGATTGTAGCGCTGTTGACTCAACTTACAAGGAAGGACCAATTTTGCTTGGACTGAGAAATGCGGGGAAAGTTTCCAGAAGATGAATGAATGTTTAATAACCTCACCAATGTTAGTGTTACCCAAACCGGATGACCCATATAAAGTATATTGTGATGCTTCACATTAGGGTTTAGGATGTGCACTTATGCAATATCGAAAGGTTGTAGCCTATGCTTCGCGCCAGTTGAAAACTCATGAGAGGAATTACCCAACGCACAGCCTAGAGTTAGCTGCTATTGTTTTTGCACTAAGGTTCTGGAGGCACTATTTGTACGGATCTAAGTTTGATGTCTTTAGTGACTACAAGAGTTTGAAGTATCTGTTCGACCAAAAGGAGCTTAACATGAGGCAGAGACGATGGATGGAGTTTCTTAAGGACTACAATTTCACTTTGCTATACCACCCTGGAAAATCAAATGTCATCGCAGACGCTTTAAGTCGGAAAACCCTGCATATCTCTGCAATATGGTTAAAGAGTTAGAATTGATTGAGCAGTTTCGTGATTTCAATCTTGTTATGGAAGTGAACAGTGAGAAGATTAGTTTGGAAATGATCAAGATATCTAGTGGGCTGATGGAAACGATCCGAGGACAACAAGCAACTGATGAGTACCTTAAAGAGAAAAAGGAGTTACTTGGACAAGAGACGGCTACAGAGTTCAGCCTGGGAACAGATGACATCTTGAGATATAATGGATGGGTTTGTGTACCTAGCAACCCAGAGATGAGGAAAATGAATCTGGAGGAAGCACATAAGAGCAAGCTGAGTATTCAACCTGGATCAACCAAAATGTATCAAGATCTGAAACAGAGGTTTTGGTGGCCAGGAATGAAGAAACAAGTGGCCAAGAATGTAGTATAATGTCTGACTTGTCAGAAAGCAAAAGTAGAACATCAACAACCTGGTGGAATGCTTCAATCCTTGGACGTGCCCGAATGGAAATGGGAGAGCATCTCAATGGATTTTATGGTAGGTTTACCAAGGACTTCTAAGAGTTTTGATTTTATTTGGTTGATCGTTGATAGACTAACGAAGTCGGCACACTTCTTACCTGTTAAGATCAACTACACAGTGGAGAAGTTAACCGAGCTGTATATCAGGGAAGTGATCAGACTACATGGAGTACCGTCGAGTATCATTTCTGATAGAGACCCAAAGTTTACTTCACGTTTTTGGAAAAGTCTACATCAAGCGTTAGGAACAAAGTTGAGATTGAGTTCAGCATACCACCCTCAAACGGATGGACAGACGGAGAGAACGATACAATCTTTGGAAGATTTGCTGAGGGCTTGTGTCCTAGACCATAATGGAAGCTGGGATGATCTTTTGCTTCTTATCGAATTCACATACAACAAAATTATCATTTTAGTATAGGGATGGCACCGTATTAGGCTCTATATGGACGAAAGTTCCAGACACCATTGTGTTGGTAGCAGGATGGAGAGAGTAAGATTTTGGGCCGCGAACTTGTGCAACAAACTACGGAGAAGGTTAGACAAATCCATGAAAAGATGAAGATGGCACAGAGCAGATAGAAGAGCTACTCCAACAGACGGAGGCGACCCCTCGAATTTCAAGAAGGTGAACACGTGTTCTTGAGAGTCACACCCACGACTAGGGTAGGTAGAGCTATAAAGTCCAGAAAACTCACTCTCAAATTCATTAGACCTTACTAGATTCTTCGTCATATTGGTCCGGTAGCTTATCAGATTCCCTTACCCCCTTTTCTCTCCAATATTCATTATGTTTTCCATGTCTCACAACTTAGGAAGTATATTCCTGATTCTTCCCATGTAATCGAACCCGATGTATTACAATTACAAGAAAACTTGTCTTATGAGACATCACCTGTACGAATCGATGATAAGAGGATCAAGCAACTCAGGGGAAAACAAATCTCCTTAGTCAAGGTTGTTTGGAACGAAGCGACTGGAGACGCAGCATGGGAGCTCGAGGACAAGATGGGATTACAATATCCCGATCTTTTTCCAGGTACGTAATTTCAAGGACGAAATATTTTTTTAGAGGGGTAGTAATGTAACACCCCGATTTTCACTGCTTTTAATATCGATAATCGATATAAATAAGTTTTTATTTTATCTGAGGTTTTAGAAAATTAAATTAAATAAACCAAGATCATATTCATACTCTACGGCATCGTAGGGATTTACGGTTAAATTTTGGGTTGAAAATTCAGACGGAGCCCGGTCTGCGTTTCACTGGCAGTAAGATTTTACTGATCAGAAGACCTAATTTTGACTCGTGAACCAAACAATTAGGTTCAGAATCGAATTTCCAACAATTTTAATAAAATTGGTTTTTCGCACTAAAAAGTGAAATAATATAAGTTATTCGGACGAAACCTTAAATTGGGTGAAGAACGGACTGAATACGGATTACTGGGACCCGCTAATGGATAAATTTGAAGTCACATCAAATCATATCAATTGGGAAGGCGTGCCAGTGTCATGATGACGTCTGAAAATATCCGAACGCGTTCACATTGCAAAAAGACCAAAATGCCCTTGGCCTTTTGTGGTAATTCCACTTTTGTCCCTAAAGGAAATGTCCTTTTTACCCTTAAATGAACAACTCTTGGACATCCTTGTCCCTCCCTTCACCTCACGCATAAGGCTTTGTTTATGAAGCCTCCATCCATTTCTTCCTAAACTCCATCTTTCTCCTTAAGTTTCCTTTCATCTTCAAGTTGAAAACCTTAACCATTTTGTGTGAAGAAAGTGTTGATCTTGCTCATTTTCATCCCCAAAGAGGTATGGTTACTTCCTTTGATCCATAAACTTCATGATTCTACTCTTATTTCTTGTTTGAAAACCATGATTCCATGAGTTCCAACTTCAAGAACCAATCTTCAAAAATTTCTAGAAAATCATGAAAAAATCTTTTTAATGTGAAATCAATTTCTATGATCTAGTCTCATCACCCTTTATCACTATCCAAGAGCATGAAATCAAATGACATTCCTACCCTATTTTCTAATGAAGTGGCCGAACCCTACATGATGAAAAATCATGAGTTTGTTTCAAGTTTTTGTTTACTGAGACTTGATCTAGTGTTGTGTACGCTTAAGGATCATCCATCCAAGATATTAAAACCAAATGAAATCCCTAGCCTAATTTTCTATATATGGCCGAACCCTAACCTAGATTGGGTGGGTGAGTTTTGGTTGATTTTATTAACTTTTAGTTGTGATTGTTGTGAAGGATCAAGCTGTGATTGATTGTTCTAAGTGGTGCGAAGAAAACCGAAGTCGGAACAGAAAACCCTTTGAGGACTAACTTGGAATCTTCAAGAGGTAAGGGGAGATTACTTATAATGAGTTTAATTAGTAGTCTCATGAGCTTGGTTGTTAGATGTGGTGTTGTTGTTTTGATTGGAATCATAAGATGATTGGTACTTTGTGAATATACTATGTGTTGTGTATGTACTCAATTTAATTGGTGAAGTATATGATTGGATGTTTGAAAATGAGTTGTAGCGTTGTTGCGTTGGATGAGATATATTTATGATGTTGGTTTAAGATTGATGCTTATGCATGAATATATTGGATTGTGATTTTGACTGTATTGGTTGAGAGCATAGCATCGGCTATAATTTGATAATGAAGATTAAAATGCTTAAAAGCATGCGAGAGTACCACTCAAGGCTCTAGTCGAGATAATCATACTTAGTCAGGATTACCACGACAAGATAGGAGCTACCATACCGGTCTCTTGTGGGCACACCTGTGTCCAGTATATCCCCAAGATCTCACAGATCTTCCCTTCCATTTTCCGCATCTGCACTCGGTGTACTGAGCCCGTGTGCCTCACGCCACAGGGCTCGCCATGTGGCCAAATATGAAGATGCTATGCATGTCATCCATCCTCTTGAGCTGATATCGCACCACATGCAAACTCGATCTAGTGCCTAGCGCAACTCAAACATCACGTGCTCACAACACCTTAGGCTCACCGCCCTAACCTCAAACACACGACTACCAGCTCAACCGCCAGCATATCAGGTTCTTAGCCTTAATCATGCTAAACCACCAACTTTCATACATTCACACCAACCGAGGCAACATAGCAGTTCAATATCATTATCATGCTTATAAAGCGGTAAACATAGCAACATAGCAACACGCTATCACAAGCAACACATTATGAAAATATATCATATACCACAGTTAGCAAGGACTCACATAGCATCATATAGCACATATTGTCAGACATCACAATCTGCTAACCTAGGGTATCAAACATGGCAGTGATAGCCTAAAGTAGGCTAAACCTAGGGTTTAGGTACTTTGTCAGGGCTCAACCTCACGTAGGGTTTTGGGTTCCCCTACTCAACCTATACATGCAACATAGTTATATAAACTACTCTTGCTTAGCCGAAGTGTGTAACTCTTTCTCCCCACCTGAACAGTTCATGCGCTTTTCTGTGCAACCTCTGCCTGCAACTCCTGGACTGGTACTCTTTCATGCTTTCCAACAAGCTCGACACTCGATTCCCTCACATTGCCAAAGATACCCCCTGGCATGTGAGACAACCCTTTCCTAGGAGGTCCTATTGGTGACCCCACTTATAATTATTAGCATTATAGCGTAGCGTAGTAGTATAAAATTTCCGGAAATATTAAAACATACAATACATACCGATACCATAGTAATATATATACAGACATAAGAGTATCGGCTCCATCAATAGAGCCTACAACAACTGATGCCAAATATAAAAGACTTCAGATTATACAGTAGATAAAACTAAAAACATAACAACGGAAATAAAGGCACGTCAGAGATCCTCTCCTAGCGCTCAAGGTCCCCTAGCATTGGGATCCGAGGCTCTCCCACCGGCATCAGGCTCAACAGGTATACCGTCAATCCTCTGGAAACTCCTCATCAGGGTCTTCTCGTACAGTCGAGAACAAAGAAATACAACATAGGAAAGTACAGGGGATAAGAAACAGTAATATGCCATACATGAGAAACACAACGATATAAATAATGTATATAGATAGCAACACCCCAAATCACAACAGTGACAACCAAACAACTTCCGGATAATTTTTTCCTTAACTGCTGTCTCTCACACTCATGCAACTAATGACTATATGCACACGATCACGACGCGACATCCCCAACGGATCAAGGTGTCCCAATCATCACTATGCCACCCCCATAAAGTAGGGTTCGGTCTAAAGCCCGCAGGCCCAAATCGTCTTATGGATACGACATATTCCCCCGCCCGCAGGCCAGGTCGGAATATTCGCCCGTCAACAACGCAACTTACGGTAACGACATGTTCCCCCGCCTGCATGCTAGGTCGAAACATTCGCCCGTCAGTTAATAACTCAACTTTCGGTAATGACATATCCCCCCGCCCGTAGGCTAGGTCGAGATTTTCGCCCGTCCGTCTACAATTCGACTAACGGGTACGACCACTCCCCGCAGGTAAGATCGAAATCGCCCCTACGCCAAACTAATCGGTGTGACCATCTCCCCGCAGGTAAGATCGAAATCGCCCGTATGCCAACACATTGATGAATAACAGCTATGCAATATGAATCTCACTAACTCATCTCAAGATCAACACTTAGTGCCTCAACTACGACTTATATACAATCACGACCAAATTTCATCCGGCTTAACCGAGTATCAACTCATATCACAACAACAACAGATCAACTATATCACTAGGTTGAGCACTACGAAATATATATATAACCTCGATTTTCTCACCACATATTCATCACCCGATTTATCAGAAATCACTGCCTAGGTCTACTCAGACATCAACAGTCACAACAGACCTCAACAACAGCCAGAATATATATTCAACAGTAAAATCAACTTACAAATGAATAACATTTAATCAACTATAGCACATAATAGACATCATACACATATCACATATAATATATCAAATATTCAATCACAGCACAGACAACCTCAATATGCAGTAAAATCAACTTACAAATAAATAACATTTAATCAACTATAGCACATAATAGACATCATACACATATCACATATAATATATCAAATATCCAATCACAGCACAGACAACCTCAATATGCAGTAAAATCAACCTAACGGTCAAACAAACTCTAGTAGGGTTTGGGTCGCCCTACGCATATCAGTATATATTATTTAAAGCTTGCCTCCCCGACGATATTGTGGTTCTTTCCCCCACCTTTGTGATTTTCCCGAGAGATTCCGAATGCGGCTCCACAGCAGTCAATCGAGTGCGGGATCGAACGTTCGAGTCCTGTCGGATTCTATACAGTAAAACACAACCAGAAATTAAAATAATGAAACCATAAACTACCTAATCTCTAGGATTAGCTACTGCCCTTAATTAATTAAATAGGCTTGGGATTTCGAAATTCTACCAACTCTTGGATCAATGACCCATAAGCATACCTAATGCATACTCAACGATCAATTATTAAAGATTTGAACCAAAATCCCTTAAACCCCCTTAAGCACTATTCGCCCCCTTTTTGATTAATAGGCTAGAGATTTTATTTTATTACAAGCTCTTGGATTATGATAGTAGGGGATGATACTAGCTCATAAGAATTGGTTTGGTCTCAAAATGATTTTTCTACTATTTTCTAGAGATTTTTGAAGTTTAGATCTAGAAATTGAAATTCATAAAAATAAATAAAGAAAATAAAGATTGAGAGCTCAAGGATGAAATCTATACCTTCTAGGTGATAGAGGAGAATGAGAGGAGTAACTTTGCTTCACAAACTTTCTTGAAAAAGCTTAAGGAAGCTTGAGAAAATTGAAGTTGAAAATGGAGGAAGAAGAAGGAAAAAGAAAGAAGAAGAAGGAGGAAGAAGAAGAAGAAGAAGAAGAAGAAGAATAAGAAGAAGAAGAAAGAAGCAGCAGCTGGCCAGGAAAAAAATGAGGGGAGAAACGGTGAAAATAGGGTATTAAATAGGTGATTTAAGGTTTAACAAAAGTAAAAGTAATGGTAGGTAATTAGTATAAACTAACCAAGGGTAATTTGGTCAATTCACGTCCCAATAATTTGAAAATCCTCACGAAATTTGTAGGAGTCCCCAAATGATTTAACATAGCCCTGGTATGAAAATCATTGGCTCAAGTATCTCAAAAAACTCTAAGACAACTCGAATCGTCTCCTAGAACGATTATCGGCCCGAATATAATATATATTATTTTCATTTTCGTACGTCAGGACGAACTTTTTCGAAATTATAGGAAACGTGATTCTAAGACTAACTGTCTCGTTCACGGGTCCAAATTAGGTCTCGATAGTAGTAAAGCACTATTGTCAAGGAAAAATGCTGACCGGGCTCTGTTTGAGTTTTCGACCCAAAACTTAACCATAGCTTCCTACGATAGCGTAGAGCGTGACTATGGCCTCGGAATAATTTATTTAATTTTCTAGACCCTCAAATAAAGTACAATTACTTAAATACTAGTTAAATAAAAAGATTAAGAAAATCGGGGTGTTACAGCTTGCACAGTGGGCCAACAATCGCCCCGAGCACACGCACGGGGTCCAGCGACTCTTTCTCCCCACCTAAACAGTTCACACGCTTTCCTATGAAACCTTTGCATGCGACTCCCCAACTGGTACCCTCGCATGCTTTCCAACGAGCTCGGCACTCAACTCCCTCACACTGCCAAAGATACCCCCGACATGCACATTGGGCCAATAATCGCCCCTTGGCGAGTCCGAAGCTACGATCACGAATGTGTAGTCGAAATAGGGTTTCAAAGAACGAACGTGCAAGAATCATTCAAGGTTTTTGTGGACTCTCTTTGAACTCTCTCAGGTTGAAGAAAAAAAGAAGCTTTCCCAAATTTCGTGCAAGTGAGAAATGAAAAGGAAACTTACCCATTTAACTCAGTTACTCCGCACGCTAAAGCATGCACTATCCCAAAGCTTGAGCATTCCCACGCTCTAGAGTGGGGTCTCTCCACGCTTCAGGGTGGAACCTCATCCACTCTGTCCTCTCCCTTGCTTAACACGTGTCCCACACATGTCAAAACTCAGAACAGCTAGCACAATGCACTTAGCACGCATGAGCGTGCAACCTGCCCACGCCTAAGCATTGGCACGCTTGAGCGTGCACCTCTCCCACGCTTGAGCGTGCTTCTCACCTGGGAAGAGGCTTCCAAACTTCTGATCTCCCCCAGTTTCTTGTGTTATACCTTAGGCACTTCCAACATGATTCAATCCTATTTCTAAGCTTCCAACTAAGCTTATAACTAACACACAAACAATCACACAATCATGCAAACACTCGATCAAGGTTATTCACCTTAACACTAGTGCAAAATATGGATTCTACAACAGGTTTCTAGATCGGTTGAAAAGGAACCGATTTAAAAAAAGAGGCGGTGGCAATTTTGAAAATAAGTTCAAAATTATTTACATCGGTTCAGAAAGAAACCGATGTATAAAACATTTAACATCGGTTACATATTTCAACCGATGAAAACAATTTAAATAAAAAACTATTTATTTATTCCCGCCAAGTATTTACATCGGTTATTACACAACCGATCTCATTAGTAAACTTTCAAACTCAGTTATTTTACAACCGATCTCATTATTAAAATTTCAAAATCGGTTCTATTAACTAACCGATTTCAAATCTTCATTAAACCCATTTCTCCAACGTTCTTTCATATCTTTCCCTCCTCACTGTTTGCCCTCTCTCTCGTTTGCTCCTTCTCCTTCATCCTTCACCACCGTAACCTAGCACCATCCTTCATCCTTCTCCTTCTCCTCACATTTCGTTGCTGCTCCTTCATCGCTGATACACTGCCCAGGTGCTTCACCCTCTCCTCTGAACCTTTGTACCAAACTTTGCCCACGGCTTCACCTCTGAGGTGAGTTTGTTTACATTTATTTTTTCGTTTTTGGCTTTAGGTTTTATGATATGGCTTATAGTTTATTTTCAATTCTACTTAGGACAAGGCAGCACCTGTTGCTACTCCAGAAAAGCCACCTGAAGAAGATCTGAATCCATTCTTGATATTCCCTAACCCGGAGGAAAATTTGAAGGTACGTATCTAATATCCTTATTTTGATTATTAATTGCTTCCCCATTCTATTCTGTTGAACCCAATGCTTCACTCTGTTAGTGTGCTCATGTCATATGGAGTCGTTTCCAGTCTTGCTCATGACATTTATATGAGTGTTTCCATGCAGTGGTCTGCTTAGTAAACTGAGTGAAACTTCCATGCAGTTCTCTTTCTTTCTCTCTACATTTTTGTTGTTGTCTGCTACCTGTTACTTTGGTTTTGCTATGTAACTTGATTAGTTTTACAGTATGCATATGGCATGTAACTTGATTAGTTTTACAATATCGCATGTAACTTGGCAGAAAATCCATACGTGACATTCTAATGAAGAGAAACACTTCTCCTTCTGATTAGATTTTCTTATGAAATTAAAGGGAGAAAGGAAGAGAAAAAGTATTAATGTATTAGAATTTACTATTTACTTGGAAAATGTGGTTGATTCAACTTGAGTAAATATGCAAGGAAACATAAAACTATAAACTACAAAAATGTTTGACTAATTTAAAGAAAGGTGATGCGCTAATTTAGAGTTGGCAGTGATACTTAGGCAAGCATAGAGGAGACCATGGTCCAATCAAGCCCATTATAAGCTATTAAGTCAATTCTGGATGATAAAAGCAATTGTGCATATCCACTGACGCAATTTTTCACAGCCGGGACCTTTCATGCTTCTTGCATTTAAGCAAAAAAACCTGCGCATCCTCTAAGTTGTCCTCTAGACATAGCACCTTGTTTTCACAATTTCCTTTTGTCTCTTGAGCACCAGGACAACAAACATTCTCAATTCTAACCACGAATGCAGTACATGACATGTAGATTTATAGATAGTAGACCTGCAGTACATGATAACACAACATAAAAAGATTAGGTTGAAGAGTGAAACTATCATTCTGCCTCCAATGTAAAAGATTAGTTTGAGGAGTGAAAATATTTTTCAGCACCTAGTATTGGCTTTGCAAAAGGAAAAACAAAGTAGTTAATGTAATTTCGATATGCAGATTGTAAAATACTTAATAATCATACCAAGTTAAGAACATCTAACATTGAAGCTTATCACGAAAAGATTAAGCATTGTAATGTAACAACAATACTAATGACACAAATTAAATAGTATGGGACAAAGTCATGTACATAAAACGGTCTTCTTTGGCACCCTTCATTGCTGATTGAAAAACATATTAAGCTAAAAACTCAAATCAAATTATTTAAGTGTATATTAAACCAAACCAGAGAAGCAGGTTATTAGTTTAACATGAATGGTTTTTAGTTTAACATGAATGGTTTTTAAATGTTAGGTTAAAAAACCTCTCATAGTTCTCTCAAACCCTCTCTTTGCTTTGTGTTTCTGATTTAGGGTGGAGGCAAGCCTCAACCCATCTCGAGCGCCCTCTCACTCATCACTCTCTATCTCCTCACTCTGAGCACAAGTAAGATATTATATTCCAATGTTTTGTTTGCTGCTTTAACTTAGGGATTAATTGGACTGTTGGATTATCTTTTAGTGTTAATAAATTAGCAAAACCTTAGTTTCCCGTTTGAGATTCAATATTAATGAGCATATGTGTACTTTATTAAGGTACTACTCATTGTATTGAATCTTGAATTGTCCAAGTTGGACAGTTTGGGGAAAAACTTATTCTTCATTTGGTTAATACTTATTCCTTAATTCTCATATCTTATACTTGAAGAAATTTCGGTCTGCTGCATTTCCTTTTGTTCTCCGGGTGCACACTTTGTCGCGGTGGATGTCACCGCGGTCAAGTCGTGTACGTCGGAGACCAATGGGAAATGCTGCCGAAATTTCGTTAAGTATGGGCATGAAAGTTAAGGACTAATTGTTAACTGAGTGTTGAAGAAGTTTCTTCTCGAATGGGATAGGGCCATACCCTGTGATAAAAAGGAGTTGAAAATCTTGGACTAAGTGAAGTTGGTGTTGTTGTAGTTATGGATCGTAATTGGATCGATGCTAGACGCACAAGTCATGAGTATGAGAATGGAGTGGAAGAGTTTTTAGAATTTGCTAAAAGAAATGTTCCCGATAGTAATGGAAGGTTTTATTGTCCTTGTGTTAATTGTTTGAATGAGAGACGACTGGAAGCTGAGAAAATACGAGAGCATCTTACTTGTGAAGGGATATGTAAGAGTTATAGAAGATGGATATGGAATGGTGAATTGTTAGACAAACCAAGTGTGTCCCAAAGAGAGGAGGTTGATGACATAGATATGGACGATCGACTAGAGGACATGATCCGCGATATTGGACAAGAGTCATTTCAACGAGCAAATTGTGTATGATACTTTGTGCAGTGATGCAGATAAGCCTTTGTATCCTGGGTGCTCTAATTTCACACGGTTGTCAGCGGTGTTAAGATTGGTAGTTGTGAAGGCGAGAAATGGGTGGAGTGATAAAAGCTTCACCGAATTGCTTGAGTTGTTGAAAGAGATGCTTCCAGAAGGTAACACATTGCCGAACCGTAACTATGAGGCGAAGAAGATATTGTGTCCGATGGGTATGGAGTATAAGAAAATACATGCATGTCCTAATGATTGCATATTATACAGGAATGACTTTGAAAAGATGCACGAGTGTCCAAGGTGTAGGGTATCACGCTACAAAGTGAACGATGGTGATTCAAATTGTGATGTGATCACAAAGGGTCCTCCTGCGAAGGTGTTATGGTATCTTCCAATAATTCCAAGGTTCAAGCGATTGTTCGCTAATGTAAATGACGCAAAAAACATTAGGTGGCATGCAGATGAGAGAAAATGTGATGGACAGCTTCGCCATCCGGCTGATTCTTTGCAATGGAAGAGAATTGATAGTTTATTTCCGGATTTCGCCAATGAGAAAAGAAACCTTAGGCTTGGACTTGCTACCGATGGCATGAATCCGTATGGCACCTTAAGTAGTGTTCATAGTTCATGGCCTGTTCTCCTGGTAATTTATAACCTACCTCCTTGGTTGTGCATGAAGCGCAAATACATTATGTTATCTATGATGATTTCGGGCCCAAAACAACCAGGAAATGACTTAGATGTTTATCTAAGTCCCTTGATTGAAGACTTGAGAAAGCTGTGGGTGGAAGGCGTTGATCTGTTTGACGGGTATTGCAATGAGACTTTCAAGATGCGTGCCATGTTATTTTGCACCATCAATGACTTTCCAGCATACGGGAACTTGTCCGGATATAGTGTTAAGGGCCATAAAGCATGCCCTGTATGTGAAGAAGGCACATGCTACCATCAACTACAACATGGAAGGAAGACAGTTTACCTTGGGCATCGAAGATTTCTCACACCTGATCACCCGTATCGTAGATTGAGAAAAGCTTTTAATGGATGCCAGGAGAATGAAATTGCTCCGACGGCCTTAACCGGAGATCAAGTTTATCAACGGGTTAAGGACATGGATATTATCTTTGGAAAGACCCATAAGAAGGCTACTGAGAAAAACATATGGAAGAAGAGGTCGATCTTCTTTGATCTTCCATACTGGTGCAAACTTGATGCAAGACATTGTATTGATGTGATGCATGTGGAGAAAAATGTGTGTGATAGTGTAGTCGGGACGCTTCTTAACATTCAAGGCAAGACAAAGGATGGTGTCAATGCTCGTTTAGATCAAGTTGCGATGGGCATACGAGAGCAGTTAGCTCCACAATCAGTAGGGGTTAAGCGGACTTATTTGCCCCCAGCATGTCATACTTTATCGAAAAAAGAGAAAAAAAGTTTTTGTGAGTGTCTGCGGGGCGTCAAAGTGCCACAGGGCTACTCTTCAAATGTTAAGAGGCTTGTCTCAATGAAAGATCTCAAATTAGTTGGTTTAAAGTCTCATGATTGCCATGTCTTGATGCAACAACTACTACCAGTGGCTATTCGTGACATCTTGCCTAAAAAAGTGAGACATGCCATAACAAGGTTGAATGCTATATGTAGCAAAGTCATTGACCTTCAAAAACTGGATGAGTTGGAAACTGAGGCTGCTATTATCTTGTGTCAGTTGGAGATGTATTTTCCTCCTTCATTTTTTGACATCATGGTTCATTTAATTGTCCATCTAGTGAGGGAGATTAGATTGTGTGGCCCCGTTCATTTAAGGTGGATGTACCCAGTTGAGCGATACATGAAGATACTAAAAGGGTATGTTAAGAATCCACACCGTCCTGAAGCATCTATTGTTGAAAGGTATGTTGCAGAAGAAGCTATTGAGTTTTGTACAGACTACATGTCAGAAGCGGAACCTGTAGGGCTTCCTAAGTCTCGTCATGAGGGAAGATGTGATGGTAAGGGTACACGAGGTATTACTGTTAAGAGCATGGGTCGAGAGGAAGTGCTTCAAGCACATTTGTATATATTGAATAACACCGATGAGGTTAATCCTTACTTATGTGATCACAAAACCATTGTCAAGCAAAATTACCCTTGAATGAACGAAAAATGGTTGTTGAACAAGCATAATAAGACTTTCTTAAACTGGTTTAAAGATCAAATTGCGGAGGATAATACTGGTTCTGATACATTAAAATGGTTAGCACACGGGCCTAACTTTGATGTCATATGTTGGAGTGGATGCGATATCAATAAGTTTTCCTTCTATACAAAGTCCCAGGATGACAAGAGTACCATGCAAAACAGTGGGGTTATGGTTGTAGCCGAGTCTATGCACTTCTCTAGTTCAAAAGATACAAACCCCGTTATGGCATCCATATCTTACTTTGGAGTCATTGAAGAGATTTGGGAGGTCGATTACACTAAATTTAGAGTATCTGTTTTTAAATGTAAGTGGGTTGACAGTAACAGTGGTGTACAAACCGATGAGTTAGGATTTACATTGGTAGACCTTGGCAAGGTAGGTCATACAGAAGAGCCTTTTATCATGGCTTTCCAAGCAAGACAAGTGTTTTATATCCATGATCCTTCTAACAAAAGGTGGTCGGTGGTTCTCCAAGGAAAAAACATTCATAATGGTAGTGAGGAAAATCAAGATTCAACTCTCGATATTTCCGATACTCCTTCTTTCTCAACACGGATGCCTACTTTCAATGAGGAAAATGAAGCGGACGATGTACATGCCATTCGTGATGATCATCATGAAGGGATATGGGAGAACATTACTACTTGACCATGGTGTAAGTTATGTTTAAAGTTATATTTATTAGTTAAGTTATGTTTATCTTGATAAATATAAGTTAAGTTTTTTTTGTTATTTAATTTGATATTTATATGTTAAGTTATTGTGTAAGTTATGTTTAAAGTGATATTTGTTATTTATCCATCTTTACTGACATAGTTTATTATTTTTTGTATAAACAGGCATACATGGCAGATCCCTCGGGCATCCCTCCTACACGCCGCGGGTCGGATACCCCATTGACAGATAAAAAAGGTAGACGCGCCACACGATTAAAAAAATTGGCCATCAACCGTAGTGGTAATCAAAGGTTGAGGGTTGAGTTTGATGGAGATTGCTTACCTATAGGGCCAATGGAAGATCAGTTTAAGAGTTTTGTGGCCGTCCTTGCCAAAAGCAAGGCTAGTATACTTATTGAGGATTGGGACCATGTACCGACGAACGTGAAGGATCAGATATGGGATAGTATCATGGTATTTTACTTTTACCCTGTTTGGTTGTATATATTTTATTTCACCATATTATTTTCATATACACTAATTTCTCCATTCTGTTTTGTAAATATAGCTCACCTTTGAAGTGCCGGATACCGAGTGTATGAAGAAAAAATGGATTTCGTATGCGGGTGAGCGTTGGAGAGCATTTAAAACACAACTAAGCAGGAAATACATACATGGGCGTGCAGACAAATCTCCACTTGAGATGTACCCGTTCCTTGATCAAGAGACATGGGATAGATTTGTTCAGATCCGATTGGATCCCGCCTTTCAGGTTAACTTGAGTTATATTGTTTAACTTTACCAACCAAATTGATTTTATTAATATACTGAATTCAGTTGATGTTATTTATATTAGGAGAAAAGGAAAAAGGCGCAGGAGATCCAGAGTAAGAATCTCTACCCCCATCGTTTGTCTCGTGGGGGATATAAAAAGCTGAGGAGGAAGATGATTGAAGAAAAGAAGAAACAACTTTTGGAACAAGCATCCCAAGCTGATCCTACGGCTGATCCACCTCCAGAAGTTGTTGATCCACCTCCACCCCCACACCACCATACATGGAAGAGAGCCCGACAAGGACCATCGGGACAATATACATCTGAGGAGGCATGGCTTGTTGCCGAAAAGATTGTAAGTATATATTCAATTCTAATTGTAATGGTAACATGCTTATCCATCATCTTACACAAATTAATGTGACAATTGTATGTTGTAGGATTCCTTGGACGAACAAAGCACACAAGGAACCTTTGTGTCTACTGGACGCAAAGATGTCTTGGCTGTTGCGATTGGTAAAGAGGACCACCCAGGCCGTGTCCTTGGTGTTGGATGGGGTGTTGGCATTACCCAATACCATGGACCATCTTCACATCATCGGAAGAGGGATGATATTGAGTCCATCAAGGCGCAGCTTCGAGAAGAAATAAAACGAGATCTTCTCTCAGAGTTGGCATCTATGGGTTTTTCCTAGCAAAACACAAGTGTCCAACCGTCTGTACCTGTGAGCACTATGGGTTCATGTGATCATTCACATCAGCCTGATAAGGAGGACGATCAATGTGAGTTGTATGTTGATGATCATCATGATCGCCGGGTAGTGGCATTTGGGAGGGTACACAACTTGGGAAATACCTTACACCACCAGACATTAGAGGATGATCATGTGAGGGTGGTGGTTGAAGATGTTCTAGATGTTGATGCTCTAGTCCCTGTGCCCACTGAGGAGGTTATTACAGTTGGCCAGGCCCCCGGTAATTTCATCCCTTGGCCGAGAAGACTTGTGAGGTTTTTTGTTTCAGCCAAGGTATTCATGTAATTGTTCACTTACATATGTTTTTCTATATTTACAATTGAAATAACTTAATTGTGTTTACTTGTGTACTAATGCTTTACCTCTATTGTTTAGGATGATGGAAAAGATCATCGACCCAAAAGGCCTAGGTCGGATCCGAGAAAACTTGTGGCGTCTGGTTCATCGAAGGTATTCATATAATCATTCAATAAGTTAAGTTTTTTTTTTTTTATTTACAATTGAAATAACCTAACCGTGTTTACTAATGTTCTATATTTGCTGTTTAGGGTATTGACAAGGATGTTGAACTTGATGCTCTGGAACGTCTCGCATTAGCTGCCGTGAAACTTGGGAAGGAGTCCGCTTTTATAAATTTGGAACACGATGGCAAGCCCGACACTTTCTATATCCCCCAGAGGGACATTATGGAGATATGCATTGATAGTGAAATGCTTTGCATGACAGTTGTCTCATTATGGTGCACGTAAGTTATGTTATTTCAACTAATTAATTTGTAAGTTAACTAATTAAGTTTTTAACTATTATAACTAATATTTATTTCAATATCTTAGGTATCTGCATCGCCTGTGTATTGATAGGGGTAACCTCCATCTTTATGGATTCCTTGACCCTCAACTAATTCAGGGTGAGACACTTAGGTCAGATGAGATTACTGCGTACATGCGACGTGTGCTTGATGAAGGCAAAAAACAGTTCTACCTAGCACCTTACCTCCATCTGTAAGTACAAGTTTTACTAGTGATTTATAATTATCTGTGACTTGTCTCTAACTGTTTCCAAATGCAGTAAACATTGGCAATTATTGATCATCTGTCGTGGTATGAGTGTTGTGGTCTTCTTTTGTTCGTTGGGAAGGAAGCCGATGAAAGAAATCAAGCTTATTGTTGAAACGTAAGCTTTTAATTAATTTAATTTGTACTACATTTGCTTTATTAATTACTCTGAAATATATAACATACTTTAAATTCATATTTTCTTAATTATGATAGAGCTATGAACGCAAGTCGTGTTTTGGATGGTGGTAGGCCTAGGCCTATTAGGTGGATTTACCCTAATGTAAGTAGTTTATTAATTAGTACCCGAGATTCAATTGCAGTGTAAAATAGTTACTATTATGTTTTTACTCATTATATATTCAAATTGTGTATTCATTTGTAGTGTCATAGGCAACGTGGCGGCTGGGAGTGCGGATATTGTGTCATGAAGTGGATGTTCAACATTGTCTCCGCGAGTATTACAGATCGATGGAAGGAGGTAATTAACTAATAACATTTGTAAATAGTTATAGATTAATTATGTATAGTTATAGTTGATTAGTTAAAATTAATGTGCAGATTTTCGACAATCCGGAAGCATTCTCTGAAGAGGACATTAAGGACATCAAGGAGCGTTGGGCAAACTTCTTTCTTGAGATGACTTCTGAACATTAATTTATGGATGACATTTTATTTCTTTAATTTGTTTAATTTGTTATATTTCTTTGTTGTTTCTTTGTTATGTATTAATTTAATTAATTAGTTTGAATTTATTATATTATATAATTAGTTGAGTTTGTTGAATCAAAAGCTGACTTTTGCATAATCAATAAAGTATAGTTTGGCTTACTTAGTATATATAGTGATTTGGATTCTGTTATTGTTGGGATTCTATTTTGGCTAGGATTGTTCTGGTTGTACATATATGAAACATGGTTAAGGATTGTCACTGGTTTAAAACAGAGTATTAAAAAAAAAAAAATTGGACTATCAACATCGGTTACAATAGAGAACCGATGTTGAACTATCAATTTCAATCGGTTCTGAGTTACAACCGATGTGAAAATATACTTTAAACATCGGTTACACGACCAAACCGATGTTGAATTATAACTTTCAACATCGGTTCTATATTATAACCGATGTTAAAAGATCTTTTTCAATAATTATTAATCTGTTGAATGAGAACTTTCAAAATCGGTTTTGTTTATAACCGATGTTGAAAGTTAACTTTCAACATCGGTTAAAAACCGATGTTAAAAGGTCTTACATTCTACATCATCTGTTTCTACATCGGTTCCATAACCGATTTAGAATGATATTTTTAACCGATGTTAAACATGTTTATTGCACTAGTGTAATTACGGTTTCAGAAAATAGGGATGTTACTGAAAGCGTCCAATACCTCTTCAAGAGAAGATTTCAAGATATTCATCTAGAAGCATCTAAAGTAAAAAAAAATTTCTGAACTCAATAATGACAAGACATTCTTTTGGTATCTAATTCAAGTATCTCAAGCAAGTCGAGTATGTGAAGCAACAACCTAAGTGTCCTATGGAAAGACTAAAGCTTAACTTTCTACCAAGCATCTACAATGCGTTCTAACCTAACATTATCAGAACTGATCAGAAAAACTATTGAATATGTTGGAAACATATTTATAAAGTTATTTAAGACTTCGAATCATACTAGGATTCATTCCTAAAGTCAAATAAGCAACCAAGAATCTTTGTTGTATAGTACCTGACAACAACATCTTTAGTATGCAACAATAGTCCTTTAGAACTGTTGTTCCTACTGATTGCACTAAAGAGAAAATATGTGCTGCAAAGACTCTAATGATTCTTTGAACAAGTTGTTGCTCTAATAAAGTATGTATATTAGTACAAAAGTATCTTCAACGTTCTTAATCATTTAATTCTCTTATCAGAACGACTCTTTCGAATTGATGGTCACTTAAGACGTGTGAAGAAAAGAAACTTCAAAAAAAGACAAAGTCGAAGAAATATTTCACAACAAATCTTTTCTATGTGATTACTATTTAGGAAGCCTTTGATGAAGTTTGCAAGATAGAGAACACATAGGATTGAGAACAAGATAGAAAGGGAACAATATACAAGACCACATCAAGTCTTTCAAAGAGTTGTTTACATAAAAGTTCTCCAAGATCATTCTTAGCAAACTCTCTTCTCTTCTCTATTCATTTGTAAATCCCTTAGCGAAATTCTTTCTTTGTAGCAGTCATACCTTTGCAAAATATATTCTCTCATTGAGTGTTATATGGTTAACTAGCTGTAATATGAAGCTGCTACTTCAAAACCAACTTATATCTATGAGAAGCCTGAAGAAGCTAGTATAAAGAATATTTGTTTTGAGCCTGAAGAGGCTACGTGTGCAAATAATACTCATTGATCGTTTGAGCCTAGAGAGGTTAGGAGTGCAAAGAATACTCGTCTGTAATTTGATCAGTCATAGAAAAAAAAAACTTGGTTAAGCCAATGACTGGACGTAGCCCAAAGGTTAGGGTGAAGCAGGATAATTTCGAGTGTCCTTCTCTCTATCCCTTAATCGCTAATACTTCTTTATTACTGCTTATTATTTATTTGTGACTAACCTTGGGGTTAAACTGTGCATAATCAAGTACCTGTTTGGGAAAGGTTTTTGTTTAAGACAACTTGTTTTGATAAACCAGACGTCTGATAGCGTTTGTGCTTCTGTGTTGCTTTTGTTTCTCTGTTAAGCGTCTGCTTACATGGAGCTTTGTTTTATATCTTGCTTTTTGAAATAATTTGGGTAAACACAATTCAACCCTCTTTTTTAGTGTTTACTTGTGGTACCTTCAGATTTCGCCGCACCAAATCAACTCACAATAATATAATATGATCATACATCAACAATAATCACATAAGGCATGAAACTTTAAACATCCAAGCATAAAATCCATATTTTGATCAAGTGATCAAAGTAATGGTTTTTAACAAGTAAAACCATTTTCAACCATACAAACAATATAATGAACACAAATAAAGCATCGAATAATTATTACAACATTGTTATCATAGAGAACCAAATAGATAAAGTGGAAAACCCTTTGGTTTGGGGTTTCCAAATCACACAAAATAGCTATTTTCGCAACTACCATTGTGGTGTAATGTGGTTCATTCTCCCATTACCTTAATGAAGTTCTTGCCTTGATGAACTAAAAGAAACCAGCAAAGAAAGTGAGGTAGCCGAACCTAATCAACCAAAATCAACAAGGTTTGACTTTATTTTGGAAGATCATGAACTAAGAAAGGTCGGTTCATAATTTCATGGAGAGAAATGAAGGGAAAAGAATTTAGAAGCTTACTTTGATGAAGAACACTTGAAGAACAAGAGTTGATGTTCTTGAAGCTTGTAATACCCCGACAAACCCTGTTTCTATTGTTTAGCTGCCTTTGTGAATAAATTGTTTGAAAATACAATTTGACTAATTATAAGTAACGATAATTACTTATAAATAAGAATTCTTTTAAATTCAAGTAAAGAACTCGTAATTCATAAAAATAGTTTGAATGCATCTGTGTACTTTTGTGGCCTGAGCCGATAAAAATATTATTATTTTAATCGATACCGGGATGTTTTCTCATTTTTGTGGCGAAGCCAAGAGTCGAGAACCAGCGTCAATTAATGAAAACAAGTGACTTGCCATAACCTTTTTTAGCCTTGCATCATGAAGCATCTAGCTATAACAAAACTGGTAACAACACTTTTTCCTTAAATAGTTAATCTTGTACTTGTTGCACCATATGGCAACAACACACCCTACACTTTCAATCCTCGCCATCTACATGGGTCGCACATTAAGGGTTCTTAATTGCTTCACCGCATGTCTTCATGTCGTCTGCCGCCAAGGCTGTGGTCATAAGTGGAATGCTAGGTGAACTTTTCCAACGGTGCGTTCATTGCCCTCTCCCACTCTTAGGGATGGGCCGCTTATTAGCAGAATTGCATCTGAGGCATCTCCTACGACGTCTTCCATAGGAATGTCAACATTAGTGCCTGCTAGGGTTCCTATTGAGCCTCGTTCATTGGGTCCTGGTTGGAAGGCGATAAGTGAGTACATTAGGAAGGAGGTAAACTATTCACGCCTTCCTATTCAAGTCACTTGTTTCTCAATTAAGGAGAAGTCAAAAGAAGGATCTGGCGGTTGATCCATAGGATGTCTTCCCGTGTAGTCTGTTGTCAACTAGTGTAGGGTGTTCAAGCGTTTGTACCTTTCTTTTATCTTTGTGGAGCTCCAAGTATCTAATGTTTAGGAGTTGCGTCTCCAATTCTTTATGTTGGGTATGTATCTTCCTTTATTTGTTTTCAGTAGTCGGGTTGGGTTTTATGTTATATATATATATATATATATATATATATATATATATATATATATATATATCTCCAAGCGCCTGATATTGCTTTAAACCTTAAAGTTTTGATGAACCCAAACATTTATAGAATGATTTAAATAAACCATTTGATATCTTCTAATCATCTTATTCAAGTGTACAAACGTATCTTCAAATAAGACAGGACTCAAGATTATATTCAAAGTGTCTGCTTATTTATATCATCTTATCTGAGTCACCGCTATCATCTTTAATCTGCACATCTAGCGTCTGAGCCAGATATTATCAAAGAATAAGATCCAAGTGTCTCATGTGAAGCCAAATGAGTCTTCTCGCATTTTTAGCATGTCTTTACTATCTTCTTTAAGTAACTGATATGAACCTTTTTAAATTATGTTGGGAACATATTTAAAAAATAATACAAGGATTCTTTATTCGCAAGGTCAATTGGAATAAAGTTACATAATCTATGCATCGTACCTAACACCTTTACTCTTAGTACGCAACGAAGTCGCTTTACAACTGTCTACTCTGAGTGATTACACTAAAGAAGAAAATTTGCAGTGTAAAAATCCTGATGATCTGCTTTTCACTCTGCTCTACGATAAATGTTGTACTTCAGTACAAGAATACCTTCAATGTCTTGCAACACATTTAATGCTTCATCAAAACGACTCTTTTGCATTAATGGTTTCTCTGAAGACTTGAGATAAAGCAAGTAGCAAAGAAGGAATGTCTCACAACGAATTTATTGCTATGAAGTCTATAAATAGAAGACGCTGGAATTTTGAAGAAAAAACAAGAATAGATCAAACAATCTGAACAACTCTCATTTACTGTAAAGCTCTTAATTCTTCATTCCTCCATTTACTTCTCAATCATTTGTAAATCCTAAGAGAAGTTATTAAGCAGTCATACCCTTCATACTTCATATCCACTCTGTGAGTGTAATCTGGTTGACTTGCTCATTCAAACCGAAGTTGTTACTTCAAAACAATTTATTTGTTTCACTAAGGTCTAAAGAGGCTGACTGAAGAATACTTGTTGAGCCAGGAGAGGCTAGGTGTGCTAACAATACTCGTTGATCGTTGAGCCTGAAGAGGCTAGGTGTGCAAACAATATTTGAGCCTGGAGAGGCTAGGTGTGCAAAGAATATTTGTCGATAATCTTATTAGTTATAGTAAAATACTTGGTTAAGCCAATGATTGGTTGTAGTTCAAAGTATGGGGTGAACCACTATAAAATCGCTAAGTGTGATTCTTTCTCTCCTTCAACTTTTAATTATTGTTGTTGAGTTTATTGCTTATATATAACCAGGGAAGAAATTGGTTTGCTCTTTAAAACAAAATTATTTGTTTTATCTTGTCTTGTTTTCACTCCTTCAAACGCATATTAGTTTCACATACTCATCATACAGCGTCTTATCTTTAAGCGTCTAAGAAAAAGTTTTTGTTTATACAAAAATTTTAATTTAAGCAAACACCAATCAACCCCCTTCTTGTGTTTATTGAGTTTATTTCAGTTGGTATCAGAGCTCAACCTCTTGGTTGAGTACCTTAACAAGTGTTGGGGAAAAAGTTCCTGGACGAACAAAAACATCATGGCCGAACAAGCTACTGGATATATGGGAGAAACACCCATAGCTGAAGGAACCTGCATGACCAGGCCTCCATTCTTTAATGGAACAAGTTATCTTTATCGGAAGGAAAGATTCCACTGGCTTATTATTAATACTAATTCCAAATGTTGGATTGTACAAAATGGTCCTTATACTCCACTTCTTGATTGGACTGAGGCTGAACGAACTAAGTGAGACTTAAACCACAAAGCTCATTATTCTCTTATGTGTGCTCTTAGTTAAAGTGAATTTGAAAAGATTCATGCTTGTGACTCAGCAAAACAAATATGAGACGCCTTAGCAAATCTCCATGAGGGAACAAGCAAAGTGAAATAAACTAAAATAAGTATCCTAGTCAGGGAATACGAACTTTTCACCATGGATGAAGGAGAATATATCCTTCGGATGGTCGGTAGATTCCAAACTATCACTAATAATCTTAAATCTCTTGGAAAAACTTACTCAGTCCAAGAGAATGTGACTAAAATTCTCAGGAGTCTTCCAAAATCATGGAAACCTCTTGTGACAGCTATTACTCAAGCTAAAGACCTATCTATCCTGACTATGGATGAATTTATTGGAACATTACATGTTCAAGAACAAGAACTAAATCAAGACAATCCTATTAAAAAGGGAAAGTCTATTGCTCTAAAATCTGAAAAGAGGGTCGTCAAACAAACACCTAAAGCTCTAAAAGCTGACGAGCCGTCTGATGACTCAGATAACTCAAATGAAGATTCGGTTGATGAAGAGATATCTCTCCTCAACAGAAAGATGAAGAAAATTTGGAAAAAAGAAAAGTTTCAGGAGGGAACTACCATTCAGACGTTTCCATTAAGACAAAAGTTACAATAAAGTGGATATTATGAAAACAATCCCATTGTATGTTATTGATAACTCTTAGAAATGAGAGTTTTATGCCTTCCTAGCTTGAATTTTAGTTGAGACGACCCGCCATCCCATTAAAGCACCTAAGATATTAACTAATCTTAATCGTATTATAATCGTTAGCGAGCCTTATTAATACGAAGCGAAGCGGAAAGATTAAATGAGGAAATGAAACTAAATTAAGGCACGCAGCATATCAGAGTACACAGTTATTATATATATATATATATATATATATATATATATATATATATATATATATATGTATATCGGTTGCCCCGTCGGTAGGGCTATAGTAGTAATACACACCTATAGAGTACATCGGTACAGATGACAAGCAAAATACATCAAAAGATAAGAGAAATTCTTGTGCTAACCACTCTTCTGGTACAACACTCAAAATCCCTTGAGATTAGGGTTCGTGCCTTATCCACCGGCATCAGGCTCGTAAGGAGTGTCATCCAACTCCTCAGCATCTGGTTCCTCCACAGGGTCTTGCCTTAAAATAATAGAAACACATAGAGAAAAGACAGGGATACTAACCCCTATATGCATGTCATCATCCCTATATGCATGTCGGCCGATATCGTCACGCCCCAGTTGGACATCCCCGTCGGAATTAATAACATCACGTCCCCAATTGGACATCCTCGTAAGGATTAAAAACATCATGTCCCCAATTGGACATCCCCCTTTGGGACCAAATATGCTATGGTATAAAATGCTACGATATGCAACAAATATCCATCACAGATTGATACTGGAACCTCACACCTAAGCACTCGACCACAGCCATGATGCGTTCCATCCATATCAACATCACGATGCCTTGCGTCCACGAGCCACAACTCCATGGTCAGGACCACGACGGTATCAATCCGAAAAACATCACAATCTCACCATCCTCTCATCAACAATCATTCAGCCAATAACAGGAATAAAATATCACACCAGTATGTATGCCAATATAGACATCATCACGATGACATGTAAACAGATAATCACATGGGAAGTTCAACATAACAGATAAACAGATAATTACATAGGCAGTTCAACATAACATATAAACAGATAATCACATAGGCAATTCAACATATCAACCTCAATAATAGCATCGTCTAGAGTATCATCTTAGCGGTGATAGCCCAAAGGTACTTACACCTAGGGTCCAAGTACTTTGTCCAGGGATCTACCTCTAGTAGGGTTTAAGGTTCCCCTACGCATGTTTACATTCTATACTACGCTTGCCTTCCCGACGATAACAGTTCTTTCTCCCCACCTGAAACTACTACGCACGCTCTTCTTCCCGTCCAAGCTTCCGAACACAGCTCTGCAGCCGGCACTCTCATACGCTTTAGGGCGATCAAACACAGCCTGATCCTTCACAACAAATCACAACTTTAACATTAACAAAATATCATTCCTTGCCTCCTAGGGTCTAGGTTCAGCCAAGGTGACTTAAAATAGCTAGGGATGTCTAAAAATTTCTTGCTCTTGGATGAATGATCCTCAAGTATACACAACACTAGAGTAAGTTTCATTACACAAAAACTTGAAGCAAGGGCTAGGCATGTTATTTGATTACATGCTCTTGGATAGTGATAAATAAGGATGAAACTAGATCATAGAAATTGATTTCACAATAAAAGGATTTTTCTATGATTTTCTAGAGATTTTTGAATAATGATCTTAGAAGTTGAAACATAGATGATCATGGATTAAAATCAAGATTTGAGTGAAGAATATGAAGCTCAAGGGATCAAAGGAAGTAATCATACCTCTTGGATGATGAAAATGGGCAAAGATCCAACACTTTTCTTCACAAAATTTGTTAAGCTTTACTTGAGAAAATGAGAGAAAGTGAAGAGAAAAGATGAAGATGATGAAGTTGTGAGAAAATGGAGTGAAGGAATGGCTTCCGTGAAGCCTTAGGCATGGGAAATAAAGGAGGGACCAAAAGGTCCAAAAAAAATTTCACCTAAGGACAAAATAGTAATTTCACCTAGGGACAAAAATGTCATTTTGTGAAAATTTAAGGGTATTTTGGTCTTTTCACCTCCAAATTCAAAAGATATCTAGATATTTTGTGGGATATAATGATGAGGGTGATGAGTCATTGAGGCAAAGCTGTAATTCCATCCGTTCCTAGGGGCATAACAATCTTTTCGCAGTGTGAACGCGTTTAGATATTTTCCTTTTTCGTCATGACTGTGGTGAGTCACTGGCATGCCTTCCTAGGTGATTTGACCTGATGTGACTTCAAGTTTATTCGTTAGCGGGTCCCGATAATCCCGTATCCAGCTCCGTTCTTCACCCGATTTAGGTTTTACACCCGAATAAAGCGTAAGAACTTTTTTTTTTTTAAATTTCAAATTCGTCAATTTTGTTGGAAATTCAATTCTAAGCCTAACTGTTTCGTTCACGAGTCAAAATTAGTTCTTCTGATCAGTAAAATCTTACTGTAAGTGAAAATGCAGACTGGGCTCCGTCTGAATTTTCAACCCAAAATTTAATCGTAGCTCTCTACGGTGACGTAGAGTATGAATGTGGTCTTAGTTTATTTAAATTCACTTTCTAAAATCTCGGATAAAATATAAACTCATTTATATAAAATACCGATATTAAAAGTAGTGAAAATCGAGGTGTTACATTACAACCCCCTTAAAAAGAATTTCGTCCTCGAAATTCGACGTACCTTTTAGAATAAGTGTGGATATCGCTACTGCATATCCTCTTCATGTTCCCAGGTGGCATCTCCTGTTGTAGCATCCCATATGACCTTGACTAATCTTAGGGATGGCAATGGGTAGGGTTTGGGTAGGGTACTATAGTACTCGTCCCCATACCCGTGTTTGAAAAAATTACATGTACCCGTACCCATACCTGCGTGGGAAAACTTTAATGCCCGTACCCATACTCTCTGGGTACCTAAGGACCCATACCCGCACTTTAACTAAGAAAAATCAATAAATAACAAAAAGTTCATTATAACTTAATTATAAAACCATCCAAAGATCTTTCAAATCTATTTATAAAACATTACAAACCAAAGTATTTAACTAAAAAAAACATCTAAATATAATGAACTATCTAGGTTTTGTACTTTTAGATTAATTATTATATTCTTAAAATTTTATATTTAATTATAATCACTACGCCAGATTATGCCTTTGGAAGCGCACCTTCAATAGCGTTTTCTAGTGAAACGCTGTGTTTAATGAGGCAGAGAATGTGCAATAGCGCTTCCTGAAGGAAGCGCTGTTAGAAATATGAGAATAGACAACGCTTTCTTTAGGAAGCGCTATTAAAAGGTTGAGAAGGGAATAGACAGCGCTTCCTCAAGGAAGCGCTGGGAAGCGCTGTCTAAGGTATGAGAATATACAGCGCTTACTCAAGGAAGCGTTGTCTAAGGTCACACTAAGACAATGATTCCTTGAGGAAGCGCTGTCTATTCTCCTTTTCCCTTTCATTATATTTTCATAACGTATACTTTCCTCCTCGCGCGCTCACACAAAACACTCACTGTTCATTCCCTCCTCCACGACCTAAGTTCAGAATCACTCATCCTCCCCCCAAACACCACTCTCACTCATCATTGCCACCACAACCGCTCTCATCCTCCCCCAAACACCATTCTCAAACCCTAACCTCCGCGAGAACCACCTCTCATCAAGTGCATTGTTCGTGCGGCCTTCTCTTCACCCAACGCGAGAACCACCTCCTCTTTGCCCCTACAAGCCCTCCTCTTCACTACAAGCTCCCAGGTAACCCCCTCATTCCCTGCAACCCCCTCTTCACTGCAAACCCTCCTCTTCCCTGCAACCCCTTTCATTCCCTATATACTGTAAAATTTGAGATTTATGCAATTCCATGTGGGTTAGCTGTAAATTTCTTTTTCATCATATACTTGTTTATGCATGGATTGTTCAACACAACCTTGTGGAAAATAGTTTGCTTTCTTCTTTGTATTTCGATGTTGACTAGCACGAGGTTCTTACTATTTCAACATTTGAATTTTGAAAATAGTAATATTCCATAAGTATGGAGATTATAAATTATAGCCATATAGATTATCTTATTAGGCTGTTGAATTCTTGTATTTTACATTTTCAGCTTATATTTTAATTAAAGAGGAAATAGATGATGAGAAAGAGGACAACACCCCTGCTCTGATTTAGTTTTGTTAGCAAATGACATTGGTTCTTCATTCCTCAAACTTATTAGAAATCTTGTGTACAGAACAGAGGTGACATTGGTGAAAGTATGTTTAATATGATTTTATTATGTCATACACACACAAACACACACACACACACACACACACACACACACACACATACATATAGAAATAAAGGTAAGGGACCTTGGGACCAATAAAATCAACAGTAGTTAACACAGAAACTTGGATCCTTGAGTGCTGGCCTTGATTTATAAATATAGATCTTTGATACAAAAAGAAACATTGATCTATTTTTTTATACATTGCTTCTTAGTTGATAGGTTAGTGATCAATTATGAGTTCTAATATGTATGTGTCTGTAATCATGTTTGCTTGATTTCAGTTTTAGTTTCATTGTTGGTGTTTGGTCGATTGGAGCAAACTTATTGGTGTGCTCGGTTGCCTCCTCTCTCAGGTAGCTTACTTGACTAGCTCTTGGTACTTCCTTTAAAATTTGGTATTTGATTTCGGAAGAAATAAAGAAACTAATAATTTTGGATTCTCTCAGGCACCTCTGTCAATCAACTCTCTGCTGTTCAAGTTGCTCGGCTTCACTCCAATACTTGCTATTCCCCTGGCTTTTTTTAATCATTTAGTTGTAACATTAGACATGTTTATTTTAGCATCGTTATACACATGCATTAACCTTAGTTTCCTGTTCAAGAACAATTTGTATATTGTTTTTGGCACAATATACAAGTTGTTCTTGAATTGTCCAAAGTGGACAGTTTGAGATTGTAACTTCGCATTCAATCCATATTATTGTATGTCTTATTTCCTTCTTGATCTAAGAATGTCATTGGTTTGTATTTTCTCTTTGTTCTCTGGGTACATACCTAATTTGGGTCATAATATCACCTGAATTAAGTTGTGTGTTTGGAGAACTAAGGGGAAATGCTGCCAAATTTTTCTTAGAACAAGAAGTAATTGAGACATACAATAATATAATGCGAAATTTACAATCTTGGATAGGATAGGAACCCCACCCTGTAGTATCAAGTAGACATATGCACCATGCATGCATGTAGTACTCATTGAATGTAGATGTCAATCTCTCTAAACTTGTGGTAGATCGTGAAAATATGGATCGGAAGTGGATGTCTGCCAATCGTTTGTCGAAGGATTATAAGGACAGAGTGCAAGATTTTATTAGGTTTGCAGTTGGGCATGCAGAAAACCCTAGTAGAATCGTATGTCCTTGTTTAAGTTGTTGTTATACAAGACGAGTTAGTGTAGCTGAGTTGGAAGGACATTTTGTGTGCTATGGAATTGATCAAAGTTATACCTGTTGGACAAAGCATGGTGAGAGGAGAGGTGAATCTAGTGATATGGGTAATAGTGGAAGATATGTGTCAGATGATACCGGTACAAATACATTTGAAGGCAACCGTTTTGAGGAGATGGCACATGCGATTGAAGAAGATATCCGTGATTGTCCTCAGATGTTTGAGAAGTTGATAAGTGATGCTGAGAAACCGTTGTATGAGGGTTGTACTAACTTCACAAGATTGTCGGCGATGCTAAAGTTGTATAACTTGAAATCGGGCAATGGATGGACTAATAAGAGCTTTATGGACTTACTCACACTATTGAAAGATATGTTGCCGGAGGATAATGTGCTTCCTAATCAGACATATGAGGCTAAACAAATGTTACGATCTATTGGCATGAGCTATGAGATGATACACGCTTGTCCTAACGATTGCATTTTATTTCGGAAGGACTATGCAAAGTTAAAGACGTGTCCTAAGTGTAATGCCTCACAGTATAAGAAGAAAGAATCGGCTCCAGAGAAGGTCTTGTGGTATTTTCCCATAATTCCCAGATTTAGGCGCATGTACCGTAGTTCAGAAGATGCAAAAAACTTGACATGGCATGAGAATGAAAGAATTAAAGATGGCAAGCTGTGTCACCCGGCAGATTCTCCTCAATGGAAAATAATTGATCATGATTATCCTGATTTCAGGCAAGAACCAAGAAACCTACGACTTGCATTGTCTACTGACAGATTTAACCCGCATATAGTTCAGAGTAGCTCACACAGTACCTGGCCTGTGATTTTGGTGATTTATAAACTACCTCCATGGCTATGCATGAAGCGCAAATATATGATGCTGTCTTTGTTAATTTCTAGGCCTAAACAGCCAGGAAATGATATCGACATATACTTGGCTCCTTTAATTAAAGACTTGAAGCAAATGTGGGAGACAGGTGTAGATGTGTATGATGGGTATAGAGAAGAAAGTTTCACCTTGAAGACTATGATCTTCGGCACAATTAATGATTTTTCGGCATACAGTAATCTGTCAAGATATAGTACCAAAGGTCAGTGTGCATGCCCTATATGTGAAGATAGTACAGATTGGATGCGGTTGGAACATGGTAAGAAGAATGTCTTCCTTGGGCATCGTAGATTTTTGCATTCAAGTCATCATTATTTGGAGAAAAGCATTCAATGGGAATACAGAAGAACGTAGAGCTCCTTTGCCGTTGACGGGCGTGCAACTATTTGAAAAGATAGAAGATTTGACTATTGAATTCGGGAAACCTTTTGCGTGAGAGCTTGTTACATGAGGGTGGAAGGAAAGGTATATTTTCTTTGAGCTCCCGTATTGGAAGTCATTATACGTAAGACATTTCATTGATGTGATGCATGTTGAAAAAAATATATTTGATAGTGTCATTGGTACCTTACTCAATGTGCCAGGGTAGACTAAAGATGACATCGATGCAAGGCTGGACTTGGTTAGTATGGGATTGAGACGAGAATTGGGACCAATAAAGAAGGGGAAACGTACATATTTACCTCCGGCTGCTCATACTCTATCTAGAAAAGAGAAAATTGTTTTGTGTAAGTTTCTTCATGGAGTTAAGGTTCCAGAGGGGTACTCTTCAAACATTAGGAACCTCGTATCAATAAAAGATCTCAACTTAAAGGGTCTAAAGTCCCATGATTGCCATGTTATCATGGAGAATTTGCTACCCATCAGTATACGATCCATTTTGCCCAAGAAAGTGCGGGAGACCTTAACTAAACTTTGTTTATTCTTCAAGGCAATTTGCATCAGAGTGATTGACCCTGGAAAGTTGCTAGCATTGCAAAAAGAAATTGTTATGACTCTATATGAGCTTGAGATGTATTTCCCACCTTCATTCTTTGACATAATTGTTCATCTAAACGTTCATCTGGTTAGAGAGACACAATTGTGTGGGCCAGCTTATATGAGATGGATGTACCCGTTTGAGCGTTACATGAAGATCTTAAAAGTGTATGTGAAAAATCGATCACGATCAGACGGTTGTATTGTTGAACGGTACATAGTCGAAGAAGCGGTTGAATTCTGTACCGAATACCTATCCAATATTGAATATTCCGTAGGGCTGTCAACGTCTCGTCACAGAGGAAGAACCATAAGGCAAGGGATTACTGGAACTGAAATATTGACTATACCAAGGCCAGAATGGGAGCAAGCGCATTTATATGTTCTTCACAATGTCGATGAGGTTGAGCCATTTGTTGTAAAACACAAGGACCTACTTAAGAGTTCTTATCCAAATAAGACTCAAACTTGGTTAACAAGGGAACACAATCGTTGTTTTATAACGTGGCTTAAAGATCATATTTTTGTAGAGTTGACTGTAAATCCTACTTCAGTTTCGGAAAGATTAACATGGTTAGCGAAGGGTCCAACTGTGCATGTTTTCTCTTACACCGGTTATCTGATGAACGGATACACATTCTATACAACAGAACAAGATGATCGGAGTACAATGCAAAATAGTGGGGTGACTGTTGTAGCTCAATCTATGCATTTCTCAAGTGCCAAAGACAGAAATCCCATATACGCAAATATGTCATACTTCGGGGTCATTGAACGCATATGGGAGTTGGATTACACGATGTTTCGGGTGCCTGTGTTCCAATGTAAGTGGGTTGACAATAATAATGGTGTACAAATGGATGAGTTGGGGTTCATGCCGGTGGATTTCAATAAAGTAGGGTATAAAGATGAACCTTTTATTTTAGCATCGCAAGCTCAACAACTGTTCTATGTCACCGATCCAGCTGATACAAATTGGTCCATTGTCCTATTGTCTAACAAAATGATTCTTAATGAGATTAATGATCAAGCACATGAAGATGCTGATATTGAGGATGATTCTTTCTCCGGGACATCACAATCACTCGAGGCTAATCCAACTAGAGAGGATGATATGTATATTAGAAAAGATCATGATGAGGGGCTTTGGGTCAATCCATTATTTCATACCAAAAAGAGAGATGCAAATCTCAATCCAACGAGGAAAAGAAAAAGAATGACTTAAACATGTATGTAGTCATTGTGTTTTTTTAATTTCTTGATCAATTAAATTTACGTTCATCGCTTTCTGTAATAAACTTGTATGATTGTGAATTGATGTTTTTACTTGTGTGTCTAATTTTGTTGCAGGTAAATGGCATCTCCCAATCATGATAGTGGGGCCGAGCTCAAGAAAAATATGATGCGTCGTGGACTGACTTTTAAGAAGAATAGTGTCCGTCATAGGAGTAGAGGAGTGAGACTTGAGATAATATATTACTAATTAAACTAATTAATTGTTTGATTCTATAGTTTGTTATCTTAATTTATACATTTCATCAATTTTTTAGGTTTCTTGGAATGTAAAGGGTCAGCCTAATGGTAAAAACAATAAACAGTTGGTTAATTACATTAGGGCCATAGTGCGGCAGATGGTCCCAATTACCAGTGACAATTGGAAGTCAAGAGATTTGGACGGTCTGAAAGATGACATCAAGCTTGATATACAAGTAAATTAATTAACATTAGTTAATTATGTAAACATATTTATATTGGGACATTTTTTTTATTATCTTTGCAGGCCTATTTTAATGTCGATGAGACCCAGCGAGACATGATACTTAAGGAAGCCGGAAAATTACACCGCAACTTCAGAAGTAAGTTGACGACAAAGTGGCTGAGAGATGATGGTGGGAATGTCAGACAAGAGCCTCCACCCAAATATGCTGAGATTATACGACCGGATGATTGGAGAGCCTTTGAACTAAAACGGACGGAAGATGAGGATTTTTTGGTATGTACTTACTTTTGTGTAAACTATACATTGCTACTTATTTAGGCCAGTGTGCGTTAATACTTACTTTTGTGTCTATGTAGAAAATAAGCAGTGAAAATCGGGAGAAAGCATCATCCCCTCCCAACCCTTACCATAAAGGGAATGTAGGGTATGCCGGCATTGAGGAAAAAAAGGTATATACAATAAGTCGTTTTATTTAACGCATTTTTTGGTTTATTTCTTAGCATTGATGGATTTCGATTTGTTTGTTCAAATGTACAGTTGCGGGAAGCAGGACGAGACCCAGAAGCTGAAAGCATTGAACGACATATTTTGTGGCCAGAAACTCGTATGAATGAGCAGGGTGTGATTGTAAATCCCAACTCTACGCAAGTGGCTGAAAGAATTGTAAGTATATGTTCTCATATTAACATTTACATTTGTAATCCTCTTTTGATATTTGTGAATATTGTGTAACATCTTTGTGAATAATATTTGTGTCTCAGGATACCATATCACAGTCTGTATCACAGGAGGAGATAATAGATTGCGTTGGTCGCCATGACATCCTTGCCAGAGCCATACCCACTAAAGAGTATCCTGGTCGCTATAGGGGCGTGGCATTTGGTCCCTCACAGAAAACTATTATAAGTGCACAACAGCACGCCAAACAAGCAGATGTTGCTGAAGTGGAGGAGTTGAGGAGGGAAGTAGCTGATCTAGTGCAACAAGTTCAAGAGTTGAAAAGCTGCATACAGAACAAGACATCGGTGGAGGGGCATGAGCATAAGCATGAGCCTGATTTACCTACCCCACGTAGTGTCAGAGATAGTTGCACTCGTGTGCCTCCCGAGATAATAATTGTTACGTTGTTTTCTTTACTTGTACGTATTGCATTGACAGTTCACATATTAATATTTTGTTTATCACTGGTTTGGGGCAACAACCCATGCAACCTATATTTGTCAAGCCCAACTCATCGCATTGTAGCTAGGGGGATGGTCTATAACGAACCAGGTGTGACACTGCATAACCGACCATTACCTCCTAGTCATGTGAAAGTTGTAGTTGAGTTTGGTGTTGAGGGTGATGCACCATTGCCTATACCACTTGAGGCGGCAGATGTCATGACAGTGGAACAGGCAATAGGTGCCTATGTGGCATGGCCAATCAGCCTCATAGGTGTATCTGACAAGGTATATGCCAATAAATATGATTCATTATTATATATATGTTTGTTAAATTAGGTGGTCACTAACTCATTAATATATTGCAATGTTTTTTATATAGGCACCCCAAAAATCCAAATCCAAGGGCAAGGGCAAAGGGTCGGAGAACACAGCTGGCATGACAGTGACAAAATCTCGGCCTTCCCCTACTGTAGCTGGCAAGGAGCACACAAAGGGGTTGGTTACATCCCCAGTAAAGAACGGGAACAAATCTTAGCCCTCTCGGGCTCCTGTAGCACATGGTAAAGATTTCATAATCTACCTTAGAGTCCATGTGCTAACAATATTGGGGAATGATCAAGTTATGATTCATATGGAGTAAGACATTCTGGGTTATGAGCACACATTAATGCTCGGTGGTGATACGGAAATCAAAGAAATCCTTAATCATGAATGGCTGGGGTTCTCTATTATTAGTGTATATCTCAGGTACTACATCAAACTTTAAAGGTTATATCTCGTCTAAAATTTTGATGTTATTATTAATCTATTAATTTGTATACATATTTTAATGTTAGATACTTGTATCATATGTTTCTGGTACCAGAACAAAAGACTCAAAGGTTCAGATTTCTATGTCCTTTACGAACAGCTATGCAAGTAGGATCTGGGCATAAACAACATATAGTCGATCGCTTGTCATTAGCAAATCCAGATTATGAGACCTTGTTTTTGTCACCATGCAACGTAGGGTGAGTCATTAAATCATAGTATATGACTTAGTTAGCGATATTGTTTTCTTTTGTGAAATGGGATGATTGCTAACTAATAAACCTTTTTGTAGGCAACATTGGGTATTGTTAGCGATCAATCCCAAAGAAGACATAGTGTACTATTTAGACCCCTTACATACTGATTATAACATTTGCCAAAAAATGAAGGATATCTACAATCAGTAAGTATATATGCATTTATTTTTATCTTCATATATATAAATAGTGATCATGATTATGTAACTTAATGAAGTTGTTTGATTTTGAAATCAGGGCTTTTCTAATTCATCGTACCTGCAGTGGAGGAGCCAAGTCGAGATATTCTAAGTCATCCAAGACTAAATGGATATCTATAGAGGTATTTACAAAAACTCTTATGCAATTATTTAGGTTAAAAATAAAATTGAAACTTTTAATTTATTATTTTTGGTTTTATAGTGCCCCCGCCAATCGAATAGCGACGATTGTGGCTACTATGTCCTGAAGTTTATCAAGGATATCGTCATTCAAAACCAAACACAAATCCCAACGACAGTATGTAATTTTAGTTCTAGTTTTATAATTAAATTACAATTACATTTTATCACTAATCGAATGCACGTTAATTCTAATTAACTTGATTTAATTTTCATTTCGCAGTACTTTTCTGAGTGTAAATGTGACAAATATTATAATGACCAACTTATTGAACTCAGGGAAGAGTGGTGTCGCTATGCTATTACGAATTTTATCCAAAAATAAAGGTAGTACACATACTCTGATGTTATACGTTAGAGTAGTGCCTCTCTTATTAGGTTTGTGTGCATTGTGCAAGTGATTGTGTGTGTGTATATGTAATTTGTTGATGTGTTGTAAATTTAAGTTGTGTGCATCTTGTGTGCAAGGGCAGCAGCAAGCTTGGATATATGAAGTGCACCTGCAGCAAGCTAGTATAGTGTATAGTACCTAGTGAAGCTATAGTATGTAGTGTAAAGTGTTGTTAGTGAAGCTATATAGTACATAGTGTATATAAGTGTTGTTAGTGAACCTGTTAGTATTGTCAGTAGTGTAGTAGAAATTTTAAGAGCATACTTCTTTTTATATATGCAATTAAGTTTGCAACCTTATTTTTGTATAATGTATGTTAGTAAGGTATAGAAATTATACTTAAATGGTTATTTTGGTATATATATACTGGTTTTGATGAGCAATTGTAGCTAATATGTGTGTTGGTTTTGCTGAGTGTAGGGGGATAATTGAGAAAGCATGTAAACTTTAAAAAAAAAAGGTATAGACAGGGCTTCAGAAATGATGTCTAAAATACATAAAACACAACGTTTCCTCAAGGAAGCGCTAAGCGCTGTGTTTGTGGAGGGCATATAGATAGCGCTTCTTTGAGGAAGCGCTATCTTTGTTTAGACTAGGAAGCGCTGTCTAATTATCTTTTAGACAGCGCTTCAGAAACGCTGCCTTTGCTTTCCAACCTACCACAGCAGTTACATGGACAGCGGTTGTAAGCGCTGTTGTAGGTAAAAAATAAACATTGTCTAATTGTTTTTCTGTTGTAGTAAATTATAATTATATGTAATAATATAAATAAATATATATATATATGGGTGCGGGTAGTACCCGTACCCGCACCCATACCCATTCAATTTTATGGATAATTACCCATACCCGGATCTATACCCATAAAGCGGGTATTTACCCTACCCATTGTGAGTATTTTTTGCGGGTACCCAGCGGGTAGGGTCTAAATTGCCATCCCTAACTAATCTGCTTCCCGCGGAGTTCTTTCACCCTCTTGTCCTCGATTCGTACAGGCAGTGCTTCATATTCCAAGCTCTCCCTTATCTGAATTGATTCAGGCTCTATCACCTGTGATGGATCAGGATGGTATTTTCGAAGTTGGGAAACAAGGAATACATCATGAATATTGGATTGGTTAGGAGGTAAAGCAATTTGGTAGGCAACTGAACCAATTCGGCGAAGAATTTGAAATGGTCCAATGATTCTAGGTGTAAGCTTTCTGGAATTGATTGCCCTACCAAGTCCAGTTCTTGGAGTGACTCTCATAAAGACATTATCACCTTCCTAGAACTCCAAGGGTCTCTTCCTGTTGTCATTGTAGCTCTTCTGCCGATCCCGTGCAACTTTCACCCTTTCTCGAATTTTCTTAACTTGCTCCGTTGTTCCCTGCACTCGGGTCCTATTAACTGATTCTCCCCGGTTTGGTACCAACAGAGCGGTGTTCTGCACTTTCGTCTATACAGTGCCTCGTAAGGCGCCATGCCAATACTCGAGTGGAAACTATTGTTGTACGTGAATTCAATCAATGGAAGGAATTTGTCCCAACTTCCTGTGTTTTCCAAAACACATGCTCTTAAAAGATCCTCCAAAGATTGAATCGTCCTTTCAGACTGACCATACGTCTGTGGATGATAGGCTGAACTCATCCTTAGCTTAGTTCCCAAAGCACTGTTTAAACTCTGCCAAAATCTTGAATTAAATCTCGAATCCCGATCCGAAATTATACTCGAAGGTACTCCATGCAATCTTACCACTTCCTTGATGTAAATCTGGGTTAATTTTCCCAAAGAATACCTCTGGTTGATCGATAAGAAATGAGCACATTTCGTAAGCCTGTCAACGATTACCCAAATTACATCACACCTCCTTTGCGTCCTTGGTAGTCCGGAAACAAAATCCATTGCAATGCTATCCCATTTCCATTCCGGGACGTCCAATGATTGCAATAACCCTACTGGTTTCTGGTGTTTAATCTTTGCCTTTTGACACACCAAACAGGATTGGACATACTCTGCTACTTCCTTCTTCATCCGAGGCCACCAAAACATTCCCTTTAGGTCCTGGTACATCTTTGTAGATCCGGGATGAAAACTTAGCTTGCTCTTATGTGCCTCTTCCAAGATTATGTTCCTAACTTCGCTATCCTTAGGCACACATATCTTGTCCCTAAACCTCAGAATTCCGTCAGCACCTCTTTTAAATTCTGAAGTCCTTCCTTCCTTTACCATCTGGTTCCTTTCCTGTAGGTACTAATCTTCTCCTTACTTCTTCCAGATCAAGTTCAGAAAATCACTAGCGATAGTGACCATTCCTAAACTTATCTTATCCTTACACCACTCCACGTCCAAGTTTAAACCTTTGAACTGCTCTAACAACTCCAACTCTTTCACCATCAGAGCCGACATATGCAAAGATTTCCGACTCAATGCATCTGCTACCACATTGGCCTTTCCGGGGTGGTACTATAGATCAAATTCATAATCCGTTATGAATTCCGTCCATCTCCTCTGCCGCATGTTCAACTCCTTTTGGTCAATCAAATACTTTAAACTTTTATGGTCGCTAAACACACTGAATTTAGCGCCATAGAGATAGTGTCTCTATATCTTCAATGCAAACACTATCGTGGCTAACTCTAGGCCATGCGTTGGGTAATTCCGTTCATGCATTTTTAGTTGTCTGGAAGCATAGGCTACCACTTTCCTCTCTTGCATGAGCACGCAACCCAAACCTTGATATGATGCGTCACAGTACACATCGAACGACGTAGATGGATCTGGCAAGACTAGTACCGGAGATGTAGTTAGCCTCTTTTTTAGCTCTTGGAAACTTGCCTCGCACTCTTCTGTCCATTCAAACGCTCTTCCTTTTCTTGTTAATTGCATCAGAAGTAATGCAATCTTCGAGAATCCCTCGATAAACCTCCTGTAGTATCCTGCTAGCCCGAGAAAGCTTCTGATCTCGCTTACCGTCTTCGGGCTTTCGCACTTAACCATAGCTTCTACTTTTGCAGGATCTACTGCTATACAAGCCTTTTTGATCACATGTCCAAGGAATTGTACCTCCTCCTTCCAGAACTAACACTTAGACAACTTGGCATAGAGTTGTCTGTCCTTAAGAACTTGAAGTACAACCCTCAAACGCTCTTGGTGCTCTTCCTTGTCTGAGGAGTAGATAAGGATGCCATCAATGAAAACAACGACAAACTTATCAAGGTACGATATGAAGATCCTGTTCATATAGTCCATGATCACTGCAGGAGCATTAATCACACCAAAAGGCATACCTAGATACTCGTAAAGCCTGTACCGACTCCTGAAACCTGTGTTAGGCGTATCATCTTCCTTCACTCTTATCTGATGATATCCGAATCTCAAATCGATCTTCAAGAACACCGTTGCTCCCCTCAACTAGTCCATAAGATCGTCAATCCTTAGCAACAGGTATTTATTCTTGATCGTTACCTTGTTGAGCTATCGGTAGTTCGCTCACAACCTTGAACTACCGTCCTTTTTCTTGACGAACAACACAGGTGCTCCCCACGGTGAAACACTTGGTCTTATAAACTGCTTCTTTAGCATGTCGTCCAGTTGCTTTTTCAGCTTTGCCAACTTTGTTGGGGACATTCAATAGGGTGCTATCGAAATAAGTCCGACACCAGGTACAAGATCGATTGTGAACTCTATCTCCCTCTTGGGTGGTATTCCTGGCACATTATCCAGGAAAACATTTGGAAACCCACGCACTACCGGCAAAGCATCTAGACTTGGAGTCTCTTTGGCTTCCAAAGAAAACAGCACCATGTACTCTCCTGATTGTACACTTCCCGATACACCATCACTGGCAGTCAAAGATCCAGATTTCTCAGAAAAACGAAGGGTCTTATTTGAATAATCTAGTACCACATGGTTGGCCGAAAGCCAGTCCATGCCTAAGATAACATCAATCTGCTGCATAGGTAGATAGACTAGGTCTACAAGAAAAGATCGGTGCTCTATAACAACCGGGCATTGTAAACAGACAATTAGGGTCATCAGGGAATCACCCGTAGATGTAAAAACAGTCAAATCATATGGTAAGGATGAAACAGGAAAATTCAAATGATCGATATACGCTAATGATATAAAAGAGCGTGTAGCCCCTGAATCAAATAAAACAGATAAGAGTCTCCCAGCAACTAGGCACTTTACCTTGTATCAGATCGGGACATTGAGAGGCTTCAGATTCTCTCACGGCGAACACTCTTCCCGTCGTCTGTGGCCTGCTCTGTTGACTTGCCACTTGTTGCCTCGCTCCCGTATTCTGAGACTCTTGCCTTGCCGTTGAACTTGACTTCTCCCAGTACCTACTTGCCGATACTAACTAACATAGTGGCCCAGCTTGCCATAACGGAAACAGTTGACATTCGATGCTTGGGGATAGCTTCTGACCATATGCGGCCCTCTGAATCGGTAACACGTAGAAAACCCCGGTTGTCCTTGATTTGAACTTCCTTTTCCAAAGCTTGTAGTTTGTTGAATTGGGCGATTGTAAGGTCTTGCCCTCTGTTGGAACCTTCCTCCTCGGCCTCTCGGATTGTTGCTGCGAATTGGTCCACCACTCCTTGAATGCACGGAACAGTTATCACATAAGATAACTCGCGTATCGGACACTCTACCCAATTTCTAACTAAAGTCAGCATCCAATGGGGATCCAACTTATCAAGCCAGTACACTTCCTGACCACACAGTCCGATTTAGAATTGAACTGCTTTGATACCACTAAATGAGATGACCACCGTCCCATCAAAGAACCTAAGATATTAACTAACCTTAATCGTATTATAATCATTAGCGAGTCTTATTAATACGAAGCGAAGCGGAAACATTAAATGAGGAAACGAAACTAAATTAAGGCACGCAGCATATCACAGTACACAACTATTTTATATATATATATATATATATATATATATATATATATATATATATATATATATATATATATATATATATATATATATATATATATGCCCCGTCAGTAGAGCTATAGTAGTAATACACACCTATAGAGTACATCGGTACAGACTATAAGCAAAATACTTCAAAAGATAAGAGAAACTCTCGTGCTAACTACTCTTCTGGTACAACACTCAAAACCTCTCGCGATTAGGATTTGTGGCTCGTCCACCGGCATCAGGCTCGCAAGGAGTATCATCCAACTCCTCAGCAGTTGGTTCCTCCACAGGGTCTTGCTATAAAATAATAGAAACACATAGAGAAAAGATAGGGAGATAAGAAACATGCATCATCCAACATGGGAGAGGAGCAATAGTACAACATATAAACATGTAGTACACAACACATAGAAAACATACAATACACCAACAACCATCTCTCGAGTCAAACAACACAACCATCTCAAAAGTCATTCTTTCAGATAAAACCTCTACAAGGGATACTAACCCCTATATGCATGTCATCATCCCTATATGCATGTCGGCCGATATCATCACGTCCCAGTTGGATATCCCCGTCGGGATTAATAACATCATGTCCCCAATTGGACATCCTCATAAGTGTAACGCCCCAATTTTCAAGTCTTATAATTATTCAGTATTTAAGCGTTTGTATTTTATTGGAGGTTCTAAAGAGTGAAATAAAATAATCTGAGACCATAGTCAAGCTCTACGCTATCGTAGGAAGCTATGGTTAAGTTTTGGTCAAAAACTCAGACGGAGCCCGGTCTACGTTTTTCATTGACAGTAGTATTTTACTACTATCAGACCTAATTTTGACTCGTGAACGAAACATTTAGGGTTTAAATAAAATTGCGAATGATATCGGTGATTTTGAAAAAAATTCAAAATAAATTAGTTCTCACGACTTTCTTGGGCAAAAACCTAAATCGGGTAAACAACGGAGTTGAATACGGGATTTGCGGAACCCGCTAATGGATAAACATGATGTCACATCATCTAGGAAAGCGTGCCATGACTCATCAGTGTAATGATTACGTTTAGAAAATATCTGGACTCGAAAAGACCAAAATGCCCCTGACCTTTTCCATAATTACCATTTGCCCTAGGATGAAAAGACCGTTTTGCCCCTAAGAATTTGTGAAATGAATCTTTTGGCCCTGTGACTCACCATGTCATCATTACCTTTCTAGAAATATCTAGATATTTATAGGGGAAATGACCATTATTCCTCTAGTCTTTTAAGGAATTAACAAATTACCCTTTTGGTCATTTACAAGTTTGTCATGACATCAAAATATCTATTTCTCACACTCTCTCTCTTGGCCATTTCGGCCACCACTCTTTCTTTCTCTTCCCTCTTGTTCTTCATTTTCTCTCTTTGTTCTTCATTGTTCTTCCTTTGAAACCTTTGAAAACTTGAAGTTTTTGGGTGATTCAAGCTAGCTTCTCTTAAGCTTCATCATCTAGGAGGTAGTAACTTCAATCTCCATCTCTTAATCCCTCTATTTCATCTCTTGAATCTCTTGATTCATGAAGATCCAACTTTGATTCGTGAACTTTGAAAATTCATAGAAAAGTGTAGAAAAATCCTTTTAATACCAAATCAATTTCTATGATCTAGTTTCATCATTCTCTTTCATAATCCAATATCATGAAGTCAAATAAGTTTTCTAGCCTTTTCTTCTTAAAGTGGCTGAAACTTATAGATTGAAAAAGGTTGAGTTTTTTATTCAAGTTTTGAGTAATAAGACTTAATCTAGTGTTGTGTATACTTGAGGATCATTGATCCAAGAGTTGGAAACCAAATGAGCTTCCTAAGCTCATATGGGTTTTCTTGGCCGAAACCTCCATGTGTTGGTGGATGGGATTTTGGTTCAAGTTTTGATGAAATACGCTTTGATCTAGCCATACCACACCTAGTAAGGATGGAATCCAAAAGATAGGAATTTTTGGACATCCCTAGCTATTTTTATGGCTCCATGGCCGAATCCTATATAGGTAGGAATAGGAAGATTTGAGTTGTGTAATATTGATGTTTGGATTGATTATGTGTATGTAGTTGTGATTGGTTGATCAGACGAGGAATCAGGAGAATCCGCGAGCCGATCGGACGACTTTTGCTTGGAGGATAACTACAACGGGTAAGGGAAGTTTGCCTGAGGGATTTTACCCGATAACTATATGTTATCCGTGATTGATTTGTGTAGCTCTGTTGGAGCTTCGTTGTGATTGTAATAATGATTTATACCCTTGTATGCTTTAGTATGTTCTAGCATATGTTTATGATAATGTTGATTGGATGAAAAATGTTTTCATGTATGTTGAAAAACCATACTTTGATCTCTAGATCCAGTAAGGATTTTTATGCTTGATTATGATGCAATTATGTGTGATTATTGTTTATAATAATTTTGTGAGCAGTTTGAGCTATGACTTGTCTAGTTGGTGAAGCAAAATCTTCACTTTTTCCTTAAGGAGGCTTGCGGTCGTAGTGAGTAAAAAGGGAAAGAACATGAGTTGTTCTCGAGCAATCAAAGTTTTTTGACGTAAGAAAGTATTTTAGTAACTTATGTCTCAAAGAAAAACAATAAGTGATTTTGATCCAAAGATCAATTAAAGTTTCAACATTCAAGTGTTTCAGTGAAAAACGTCTTTTTACTTTAGCCATAGTTAGATAATTAACGAAGTGTTTTAAAAAGAGAAATAATGAAGTGGTTTCATGAAAGTTAACATTGTATGTGGCTTCATTATTAGCAGAATGGCTTCTGGATCGCAAGGCAAGCCTTGGTTTCGCGTCGCGAGGCTGAAAGGCTGTACTTAACCGTGCAGGCTGGCCCTTTGGATCGCGAGGCGAGCAGTAGTTTCGCGTCACGAGGCTGATTTAATGGGATATCACCTTCTTTTTCAAACTAAGTTAACATTCAATCTTCCAAGTGTAAAGAGGACCTTGTTCTCAAGTTTGAATTAAATGAATCATAGTTAAGGAAGTTAGATGAGATTACATTTCCTTTCCATTAACTTAGAACATGATTTTACATTAAGTCAGTAATGAAAAACTCTTTTCAAATTAGTCAAGGTACTTTGCTTTAAGCAAGTGCAACGTATTTCAAATCAAGTAAGTTTTCAATTGAAAACAATTGTTTTGCTTTACAATTGTTTTGGTTTACAAAGAGACTTTCAACTCTAAATCGTAAAGTTTTACGCGTGAAAAACCTAAGTTAAGTAATTGACTTAGAGTTGAAGACAAAGGATAATTAAGTATGGTATGTGGTGGAACAAGACCATGTACTATCCCATTGATGACTTAATGCATCAATGACTTCATAAGACTTAAGTGAATCAACACTTATTTCATTACTTGAAAATCAAGGAGTAATATCTTAGAAAGGCTCAAAGACTTATCTAAGAGGGTTCTCAATCCTTCTTCATAATACTTAGGATTTGAGATGTGATTCATAAGACATAAACACAAACATGAAACGTTTTGGGTTTTGAAACAATAGTTCGATGACAGACCGGTGATTTGGATCAAGGTCAGTCGTTCGATTGTTTCAGTCTTGTAATGATCGAGACGAAAAGGACTCTGAGGCTGTGCACGTATGGGACTGTACAATTGAAGGAATCCTGAGGCTGTGTAGGTATGGGACTGTATAGTTGAAGGAAGGCTTATAAGAATTGATTGGTACTAGCTATACCAACAAGATTCGTCTTCTTTTCAGAAGCCCAAAATATAAGAACTCCATAGTTAAGTGTGCTTGACTTGGAGCGCTTGTAGGATGGGTGACATTCTAGGGAGTTTCCTAGAAAGTGTGTGAGTGAGGACAAAGCACGCTGAAAAGACCTGTGTTGGTTTGTGGGGACAGTTAGCAATTCTGAAAGCAGTCCGGATCATTCCAAAGGAATCACGAGATATTTATCCGATGGACAAATGCTTTATAATACAAAGAAGCGTATAGTTCCTAAGGAATAAAACCTAGCGAATCTTGAAGTTTATCCAATGGATAGACATTGCTTTATCGCATCAGCCTTGTGTAAGCAATGGCATTTCATGTGCATAGTTGTAAGGCCTTGAGCCTAGGAGTTTAGCTTACACCTTGATGCGGGTGCGAATCTTACGGTGACGATCTTCAATGGTCTTTTTGGAGGTATCAGGGTTGGAAGGGCTGGCATGTGACCAGTTGGCCATTCTTCTGTGTCGTGGCGAAACCGAGCAATACACTGATATCCTCTACTTGATGCCGTACTTTTCATGTTTGGTCGAGAGTGTTTCCGTAAAGCCAAATACGTGCATGTTACGAATGTTGTAGCATCTTGCTCATGGCTGGCAATAATCGAAACATGTCCTCCCATTCACTCTCTCCGACACATTTGTTAGCTCCATCGCATAGGGGTCAGAGTTTTGCCCTTGTGGCATATAGCATTGAGTCATGTACATCGCATTGCATTGTACGGTTGTTAATGATTACATTTACTTTCTGTACATCATTATTCTATTTTCGAAGATGTCTTATGCTTCCAATTGATTAATATGATATGTCACGATTTATGGTATGCATGTTGGATATGTTGTTACCTAGCGTGTTGTCGTGGGTTACTTCTGCTATTATGCTGTGTTGATACTACATATGTTCATATGTTGTTTTGTGTGCCGTGCATGTAGTTATCGTGTTTAAATCCATATATTGGTTACACACCCTTGCCTGTACATGTTGGACACCCTGTCGTGTTTTTGGATACGTGTACAGATGCTTTTCAATGGTCATTTGGGTTGCTACAGGACCCTGTAGCTTGTGTTTCTTGATGCCGACGACGAAGATGTGTGGACTGTCGACGACGAGGCCAGTCTCATTAGTATGATGTATACTAGGTAGTAGGCTTTATTGTCCGTAGTGTTCTTTTATCAAACCAACTCTCAGGATTTTAATGTACAATATTGAGAAAATCAGTGTATGTGGTTTTGAAAACCTCTGTATAGTTTGGAACTTCTGTATGAAAGATAATTTCAGGAAAACTTATATTTGATGATTTAGGGTTGCTAAATAAACCCAGTTCATGTGTGTTGTTAAGTATAATGTGATTTTATTACTGTGATGTGTGTATTACTTTCTGAAGCATTATGTCGAAAACTTTTTACACCCGAGTTTTCTAACTAAATTATCCTTTTTCCGAAAGCAACCAGCAATCCTCTTTTAAAATTTTAATTCCGCACGTGTTCTTCATGTAATGCCCAAGGGGGGTGTTACAGTAAGGATTAAAAACATCACGTTCCCAATTGGACATCCCCCTTTGGGACCGAATATGCTATAGTATGAAATGCTATGATATGCAACAAACATCCATCACAGATTGATACCGAAACCTCACATCTAAGTACTCGGCCGTAGCCATGATGCGTTGCATCCACGTCCACGTCAACATCAACATCACGATGCCTTGCGTCCATGAGCCACAGCTACATGGTCAGGACCACGACGGTATCAATTCGAACAACTTCACAATCTCACCATCCTCTCATCAACAATCATTCAACCAATCACAGGAATAAAATATCACAACAATATGTATGCCAATACAGACATCAACCGATAAACAGATAATCATATAAGCAGTTCAACATAACAGATAACCAGATAATCACATAGGTAATTCAAAATATCAACCTCAATAATAGCATCGTCTAGAGTATCATCTTAGCGATGATAGCCCAAAGGTACCTACACCTAGTGTAACACCCCAATTTTCGTTTATATGTGTATCAATGTGTTTATATATGTTTTTATACGATGATCTATGTCCTTAGTTCCATAATGGGTGTTTAAGTGTATGTTTTGGGTAGTTTGATCTTTAGAAAGGGTCACGAAACCTGTTTTACGGTTTTGGACGTATCTTGAGTTCTAGATGTCCGATTGAGGCGATCTTGGATGCATTGGAAAGCTTAGAGAATTAGCTACAAGTCAGAACAGCCATAATCGATTATGAGTGTCAGAACAGCCATAATCGATTATTTGTTACCCATAATCGATTATGGGTATTCGAGAACGCTGATTGTCGAGTCAGAACAGTCATAATCGATTATCGATTATTACTGCGTTTTTCTCTCGAAACGAGTTTTGGACCCTTAATTCGACCCGTTTCATCTTAACTCCTTTTTAAACCCTTTGAGCACGACCTAAACCCTATTATTTGCTATCTCAGACTCAGAAAAACGGCCTTTCTTCATCTCTCGTGAAATTCCTTCGATCTCTTTCTTAAACCACCAAAGGGAAATCCTTGTTTGGGTTGATCTTCATCAAGGACACTTCTTGAACATATGAATCCTGTTCTTACTGGGTAGATCGTGATCAAGCGCTCTGAGGAGGAAATCAAGAGCGAATCCTTGTTTCTCTTACCCTTAGGCTGTGCGTTTCATCATACCAGGCATGGGGGGAAAGATGATCATATCCTATGGGAATGTTAGAACGGGATTGAGGTGATTGGGGATTCCCATGATCCCCTTGTTCCTTGAGTGATTTGTTTATACCATTGTTGGAGCAATGGCTTTGATGATTGTGTGCTATGAATATAGTATTGAATCAATTATATGATTGTGATATCATGAAGACGTGTATGTATTGCTATAATGATGTTATAAATATGTATGTGTTACTATAAGTGGTATAGCGCTGTTAATGTTATTATGATAATGTTTTGATCATGAATTATATGACTATTGGTTTAGGATTATAATATGTGAATGTTGAGTTATAATTAGGGATGAATGTATATGAACTATGATTGTGACTATATTGAAATGAGATGTATTTTTTATGTGTGAGACCCAGCTCTAATGAGCCCGTGATGGGTGCTCATTTGTGGATGTTATGTGTGAGACCCAGCTCTAAGGAGCCCGTGATGGGTACTCATTTGTGATTGCTTGTGTGACACCCAGCTCTGCAAGGCCCGAGATGGGACTCAGCTCTGAATGGCCCATTTATGGACCCAACCATGGAATGGCCCGAGATGGGATCTAGCTGCTAAGAGCCCGTGCATAAGACCCAGCCCCTAGAGAGCCTGTTTGTGGGTACTCAAATATGTGTGTTGTATGAATCCGAGGGGACATTGTTGCTTGTGATTGTAATGTGACATGTTTACAAAATATAATGAAATGATGTGTTAAAATGTTATGAGATGATTTGACTTGATTTACGAAGATGATTATGTCATGTTTGTGGGTGTGTAGCCTTAATTTCCATTTTACTTCCATAACATATGTATATGAGTATGTCTTCTCACCCCTTTGTATTTATGTCTCTTCTTGTATAATGTACGATTTGTACAGATGATTCTCAAGTGATTGAGGAGTAACGCATTGGAGCTTACGTGGAGTTGTGGATGCTCTATTAGGAGTTGTTTTCATTTTGATGTTGTTCTTTAGGCTTTGAATCATGTTATTTATTTCTTCTTGGGTTTTTGTTTAGCTCTGTTCCATGTAACATCGAGCTAGGGGATTATCTTGTTTAAACTATTTATTATCTATGCGAAACTTGTAAACATTTTACGACAATATGTTTAATTTAATTGGATTTGAAGTTGAGTTTATGAATGGTGATACTCTTAACTATTGCGAAAATGTTTATTAATGGTAGAACTCGTATCTTTATTACGCAAAGAATCTTTTCGTAAATCAATATTTATATAATAAATCTACGTTGGGGTTAAGGGTGTCACACCTAGGGTCCAGGTACTTTTTCCAGGGCTCAACCTCTAGTAGCGTTTAAGGTTCCCCTACACATGTATACATTCTATACTACGCTTGCCTTCCCGACGATAAAAGTTCTTTCTCCCCACCTGAAACTGCTACGCACGCTCGCCTTCCCGTCCAAGCTTCCAAACACAACTCCACAACCGGCACTCTCGCACGCTTTAGGGCGATCGAACACAGTCTGATCCTTCACAACAAATCACAACTTTAACATTAACAAAATATCATTCCTTGCCTCCTAGGGTCTGGGTTCAGCCAAGGTGACTTAAAATAGCTAAGGATGTCTAAAAATTTTTAGCTCTTGGATGAATGATCCTCAATTATACACAGCGCTAGAGTAAGTTCTAATACACAAAAACTTGAAGCAAAACTCATGGTTTCCAAGAGTCATGGTTTCGGCCTCTCTTAGGAAAAAAGGCTAGGCATGTTATTTGATTACATGCTCTTGGATAGTGATAAAGAAGGATGAAACTAGATTATAGAAATTGATTTCACATTAAAAAGATTTTTCTATAATTTTCTATAGATTTTTGAATAATGATCTTAGAAGTTGAAACATAAAAGATCATGGATTGAAATCAAGATTTGAGTGAAGAATATGAAGCTCAAAGGATCAAAGGAAGTTATTAGAAAATGGAGTGAAGGAATGGATTCCATGATGCCTTAGGCATGGGAAATGAAGGAGGGACCAAAGGGTCCAAAAAAATTTCATTTAAGGGCAAAATAGTCATTTCACCTAGGGACAAAAATGTCATTTGATGAAAAGTTAAGGGTATTTTGGTTTTTTCCCCTCCAAATTCACAAAATATCTGTTTTGTGGGATGTCATGATGAGGGTGATGAGTCATTGAGGCAAAGCTGTAACTCCATCCATTCCTAAGGGCAAAACAGTCTTTTCGTAGTGTGAACGCGTTCAGATATTTTCCTTTTTCATCATCACTATGGTGAGTCACTGGCACGCCTTCCTAGGTGATTTGACCTAATGTGACTTCATGTTTATCCGTTAGCGAGTGGGGGTAATCCCGTATCCAGCTCCGTTCTTCACCCGATTTAGGTTTTACGCCCGAAAAAAGCGTAAGAACTTATTTTTTTTTTGAAAATTTTCAAATTCACCAATTTTGTTGGAAATTCGATTCTAAGCCTAACTGTTTCGTTCACGAGTCAAAATTAGGTCTTCTGATCAGTAAAATCTTACTGAAAGTGAAAATGCAGACCGGGCTCCGTCTGAATTTTCAACCCAAAATTTAATTGTAGCTCTCTATGGTGAAGTAGAGTATGAATGTGGTCTTAGTTTATTTAAATTCACTTTCTAAAACCTCGGATAAAATATAAACTCATTTATATAAAATACCGATATTAAAAGCAGTGAAAATTGGTGTGTTACATTAGCTGTTTTTGAGTGTTTTGTATGTAGATTTTATGGGTTTAAGAGTAATTTAGAGTTTTATATATCCTTAGGATAAATTTCTTATTTTTATTATTTTTGGAGCTTAATAGTATGTTCCTGGTGCACAATAGGTTTTGGCTTACTGAGTGCTGAAATGAAAATAATGCTCCTGGATATGCTGCCGCATTCTTAGTAAGAGGTTGCCTCTTGAAGGACATAAAGTTACAACTTTCTCTCTCCTGATGACACGTCCTCAGAGGACTAGCAACGTGCCTACACGTGGCTCTAGATTCTACGCTGTAGTAGGGATTTGGGCCAGGGCAAAAGTGTACTAACCTTTTTGGCCCAAAAGTGGAGGAGAGAGTAAAAAGGATTTTATCCTAAAAAGGGAACATTCCCCTTATCCTCATTATCAGACATTTTACTGAGCAGCATGATAGTAGCTGTGCCTCCTCCATTATTGTCTCCCATTTTTTCATCTTCCTTTGTAATGAACTCATTCTCCATTTTATATTTTTCTCTTAATGTTTGTAAGCTCATCATGAGCTAAACTTGTTGTAGCTATTAGTATGATAATTTCGTAATGAATTTCTAGTTGAAGTTGTGTGATGGTATGCTGAAGCGTTTTATTTTAATATGTTTTGTATGCGTTCTCTTTAAGTCTGATAAGCTTAGATAGAACTAAAGCTTGCTGAAACTTGGAAAGGTAATGCAAGTGGACTTAATTAAAAGATAAGGATTAAGTTACTAATTGGGAAGTTAGCAACGTTGAATAAATTAGGAATAATCTTTCAAGTCCTTAGCCTAACTGGAACATGCTTAAACCGATGAGGGTGCAATTAATATAAGCATAGGAATATGAGCATTTTTTTTTTTTGTTACATATGGAAAGAAAACCAAAAGGAAATCAAAAACACTAGAAAATTGACGTCTTACAAACAAGACTTCCATGGCATCTGCCAACAAGGTGGCTGCCATTGCACTAGGAGCTTCATCCAATAGTCTGAGCCTTGCGTCATTAGCTCCCAACTTTGCTAGGTAATCAGCTGCAAAGTTCCCCTCTCTAAGAGTGTGAAGAAGAGAACACTCCCATTGTTGGTGCATAAGTCTCTTGATCGTAGCCAAGATATTCCCATACTTGTGGTGTACTTTAACATCACCATTAATCCAATCCCCCACATAAGCTGAATTCGAAAAGCAAACAACTCTTCTATGCCCTCTATCCCAACAAAGTTTAAGGCCATGATAAACTGCGAGTATCTCTGCATGGATAATAGAAGATTGGCCAGTGCTCCCATAGAATCCATGCATGAAACTTCCCATATGATCTCTCAACAACCCACCAAACCCAGCCTTCCCAGAGTCATTGAAATGACTGCCATCAACATTAACCGCGATCTCACCTATGGCAGAGAGCTTCCAAGAAATAATCCTTTCACTTCCCACCCCACCCTCATCCACGACACCATTAAAGGCTTGGGAAATGTGACTGAACATGGCAAAAACTTGTGCACAAAGATCAAACACTGAATGTTTGACATTCTAAAAAATGAGCTTGTTTCTAAAGCACCACAAAATCCACATCATCACTACGACTCCTATCCCATAGGCCGAAATAGAGGCTTTCAACCACCCATGCAGATTACTACCATCCAGATGAGGAAAGCCAGTATTGTTAAGCATATCCTCCAAACCTCCTTGGCCCTACCACACAAGAAAAGGCAGTGCCCGATGGATTCCTCATCAGTACCACAAATTGGGCAAGAATCAGACGGCACTATGCCTCTCCCTTTCAACACAGCTCAAGTGGGAATGGACTTACGACAAACCTGCCATAGGAAAAACTGAATACTAGCTGACACTTTCAAACTCCAAATCGATCTCCAACTAGTCTCAATATCCTGAAGCCCATCTTCCTTCATAAGCCAGTGATACACATCTTTCAAAAAGTAAACACCCATAATAGAGTCTTTCCACATCCAAACATAAGGCACCTCCTCATTAAGCCACGGGATGATGGTGCAGATCCTGCCACAGATCTCATCAGGTAAGGGAGTGTACAACATGTTGAGGTTCCAATTATTCCCATTCCAAACATCATTAATCTTTAGATCAATATCATGAATATCCACGAATGGGACCTGATCACATAGAGGCGTTTTTAAAACCCAAGGGTAGAACCAGATACTCGTGTTACCTGCACCAATCTTCAACTCAAAGCCATCCTGGAGGGTTTGTAAAGCTCTCGTGACTGAATTCCAAGTGGGGGAACCCTTGACATTCACGGCACTGAAGATGGCCCCTTCTTTGATATAAAGGTCTTTAAACAGCTGCACCCGTAGTTTATCCTCCGAGTCCATAACGTCCCATACCACTTTTCCAAGTAATGCAGTGTTATGGTGTCTTGAAACCCTAACCCCCAAGCCTCCTAATTTTCTGCTCCTTGTCATCTTTTTCCAGCTCTAAGAATATGAGCATTTAATTAACCTTATCTTAATTATGTTGGAAAACATAGCTTTAATTTCCTGGAGCCATACGCTGCAGCATATCTAGAAGCATAACTGACACTAGTCTGAAGTTACAAAGGAGTCATACCTATAGTTGTTTTTACCATATATGTTCACCAACCTCATTTATTTGCTTTAATATTTTCTTGTTACCCTTTTTGAAATCTTGACTATTTAGAACAATTAATTTAATCTTGCAAACTGAATACCATTAAATCCTCGTGGGAATGATCTCTCTTATCATTTTATTACTTGTCACGATTGTGTATATTTGCACATTAACACAAAACTAATCAACAATTATGAATGCAAGAAGCCAAGCCACATGAAGTCTGATTGTCCACAACTAAGAGGTCAACCCCAAAAAAAGTTCTTCAAGAAGAAAAAGAAAGGGATTATGGCCATATGGGAGGATCTCGATGGAAGCTCAACTCATAATGATGCTGAATTAGAAGAAGAAGCAGCTTAATGGCATCCACCGATTCAGAATTAGACACTGAGGTGACAAACAAGATGCTTATGATGAGCTAGTATAAGAATCTACTAGCTTAACCAAAGCCTTTAAAGCACTAAAAAGGCAATATGTTAAGCTCCTAAAAGTGCATGAACATATCAAGAGTGTGAACTATTGGCTAAGGAAAACCTAGAGCTTAAAGCTGAAAAACCTGAAGCAAAGATGTCAACTGAGACACTACAGTCTGAAGAAGTGTTAAAACTTCAACAGAAAGTAGAAGAGCTCACTTTGGATCTTTCTAAGTTTGTTAATGGTAAAGAAAATTTGAGTAAGCTTCTCGGCTATCAAAAACACTCCCTAAAATGAACAGACGCATCATAAGACGACTGCTAAAGTCTAAATTCAGAAGGCCACACCTTCAAATATCATAGCCTTAAACCTTTTTTAAATTATAAGCCTGTTTGTAACTTCTATGGAAAAGCTAGACATATCACGTCCAAATGTCTTCATTCAAAGAAACATCCTATGACGAGTAGAACTAACAAAAAAGGACTCAGAAAGATAACCTAAACCCCTAATCATTCTTGTTGCAGATATCCTTAATAGGACAAAGCAAACACCCGTCAAAGGTCTATGTTCCAAGACCTCTAACATAAAGACGATGGACATGTTACCTTTGGAAGTAACCAGAAAGGAAAAGTGGTTGGAGTAGGTAAAATCGGTGGTAAACCTCCTTTACCCTCTATATCTAATGTTTTATTGATTGAAGAATTAAGACATAATTTACTTAGCATAAGTTAGTTATATGATAGTGGATTTATTGTCTCCTTTACCAAAGATGCTTGCATAGTCAAAGATAATAATGGCAAATGCCTCTTTTCTGCTCAAAGGCAACAAAATCTATATAAGATTAAACTAACTGAACATGGCATAAGAAATAGGACATGTCTGTATGAAAGTTATTCAAAATCTAAAGAAGCACAACCTCGTGAGAGGATTACCTGATATCTCTTTTAAGAAAGATATTTTGTGCGATGCATGTCAGAAAGGTAAATAAGTAAAATCTAGTTTCAAATCAAGGAACCTAGTATCTTCTTCTAGACCATTGCAAATGTTACATATGGATCTGTTTGGCTCAGTCAGTGTTGCTAATCTAGGTGGAAAGAAATATGGTTTTGTCATAGTTGATGACTATTCCAGATTTAAATGGGTAATCTTCCTAACCCACAAGGATGAGTCTTTCATAATGTTCTCAATTTTCTGCAAAAAAAGTACAGAACGAGCAAGGTTTTTGTATCTCTGCCATTAGAAATGATCATGGAGGAGAATTTGATAATGAGCTATTCAAAATGTTCTGTGATGAGAATGGCATCTCTCACAATTTCTCTGCTCCAAAAACTCTACAACAAAATGGAGTTGTAGAGAGAAAGAACAGATCTCTTCAAGAGATGACTAGAACGATGTTCAATGAGAATAATCTTCCAAAGTACTTCTAGGAAAAAGCAGTCAACACTACATGTTATGTACAAAACAGAATTCTAACTAGACCATTTTGAATGAAAACTCCCTATGAATTGTGGAAGGGTAGAAAACCCAACATATCTTACTTTCATGCTTTTGGTTATGAATGTTTTACATTGAATATTAAAAAACACCTTGGAAAATTTGACTCTAAGGCAGAAAAAGCTATCTTTATTGGATACTCTGAGACCTCAAAAGCGTTTAGAGTCTATAACTCTAGAACTGCAGTAGTAGAAGAGTCTATACATGTTAAATTTAATGATGGACTAAAGACTGATAGGAAACTATCAGATCTAGATGATGATCTTGCAAGATTGCATATAAGCAATCTGACGGAAAAGCAACCAGATGAATCAAAATAAGAAAATTCAGAGTCGTCTGAAAGACCTTCTAAACAGACGCAACTACAGACACCTGATAATAACAATCTAAGACGAGATTGGAGATTCAAAGTACATCATCATGAAGAACTGATCATTGGAAATCCTTCTCAAGGCATAAGAACCATATCAACTTTTAGAGAGAGCTACAATATGGCCTTTTTATCTGAAATAGAACCAAAGAACATTAAGAAAGCTCTTATCGATGAAAACTGGATTCTAGCTATGCAAGAGGAATTAAATCAGTTCAAACGAAATGATGTATAGTCTCTTGTACCAAGACCAGATGATCAATCTATCATTGGAACAAGATGGGTTTTAGAAATAAGCTAGATAAGGATGACAAAGTAATCAGAAACAAAGCAAGATTAGTAGCTCACGGCTATAATCAACAATAAGGTATTAACTTCACTAAAACTTTAGCACATGTAGCTAGACTGGAAGCTATTCACATTTTAATGTCATATGTTGCACAACATAACATAACTCTCTTGCAAATGGATGTTAAAAGTGCCTTTCTTAATAGTATAATAGAAGAAGAAGTTTATGTTAAGCAACCACCCAATTTTGAAGATTTTGAAAAATCAGATCATATTTTCAAACTCAAAAAGGCTTTGTACAAACTAAAACAAGCCCCTAAAGCTTGGTATGACAGACTTACCTCTTTCTTAATGGAAAATGACTTCATAAGGGGAAAGGTAGATACTACCCTCACTACTACAGAAAAGGGATTTACCAGCGTTTATTTTAGGCCTTCAGCAGCGCTTTCGGGCGCTGACTATTTATCCGCTAGCGAAAGGGGAAAAATTTCGCCAGCGCTTATTGAAACGCTGGTAAAGGTTCACAATTGCCAGCGCTTCCTTTAATAAGCGCTGGTAAAGGTTAAACAATTGCCAGCACTTCCTTGAAGAAGCGCTGGTAAAGGTTAAACAATTGCCAGCGCTTCCTTTAAGAAGCGCTGGTAAAGGTTAACCTTTACCAGCGCTTATTAAAGGAAGCGCTGGCAATTATGTAACCTTTACCAGCGCTTCTTTAAGGAAACGCTGGCACTACCCTTTTATATATATATATATATATATATATATATATATATATATATATATATATATATATATATATATATATAATTACTAACTATTCCCCCTGTTTTCCATTACAATTTGCTCAACACAAGCAAAACCAGCAATATTCAAAACCAAACAGGTTATATATATATATATATATATATATATATATATATATATATATATATATATATAATAGCAAAACCTCAACAATTAATACGTTTATATATATATATATATAACAAGAGCAAAAAAATCTTGTACTATCACAGTAGCTTAATTGATTGAAGAAAGAAGAAGCCCTCGATCAATCTTAGCACAGTATATTCATGTACATATTCATACAGTTAGGAAAACCAACAATATGTTATATATACAAGAGTAAAAACCAAAAAATAATCCTAGCTAGTACTAGCTTGATTGAAGAAGCCCTTGATCAATGAATCCTTTGCTTTCCCTTCAACAAAATCCTTGCTCCCCTTCAATAATATCCAAATAAACATTGTTAAGTTCAAAATGGTATATAAACTCGAAATGACTACAATAGATCACACTTACATATACCTTCATTCGATAAAATCAACAATATAACGGCACCACTCTTGCTTGAGTGCGGTAAGTTGATCATCAGAGTATACCGGACATTTACGTTCTGGATAGTACTGCGAAACGAAAATTAAATCAAGTTTGTACATTTTCAATATGGTCAAATGTGAGAGTAATTAAATATATAAACTGTGGGGAAAAGGGAAGAAGAAATCCACACACACTACTGAAAACAGAGTATTTAGAGAGAAAATATATATACTGAATAATACTCAAAATTAACTCTTTATTGAATTCATATACCACTGCACTTACAGTACTTTCATGCACACATTTATAGATCTGCTAGACCTCTAACTAATAAGTCTAACTAACTCATCTAACTCAGAGCTAACCACTTTTACTGTTATAATCATCAACAGTTCATAACTACTAACCACTAACTGACTTTGAAATGCTCTGTCAACACAACCACCTAATTCGAAGTTCACTCAACACACAAGATATGCTAATTTAGCATCACTATGGAGTCTAACATTCCAACTAGGTTGGCACCTAGACTCCATCTATCATTTGCTGCACATCAAGTTTGCATCAATTCTCTTATTGATACAACTTTCAAAAAACTCCTTAGCTCTTTGAATCTCTCAATTTTCATAGGCTTGGTCATGATATCTACTTTATGAAATTCAAATCACCTGCAAAAGCACAATTGCAGTTTCCCTTTATTCACTCACGCAAGAAGTGAAATTTGGTCTCAATATGTTTACTCCTCCAATGAGCCATTGGATTTCTTGCCAAACTGATTGCAGATTTGTTATCACTGGATTTCCTGTAGATTTGTTACTAGGTCACAAGGAAAGAAAGATCATGAGCAATTTGTTTGCAGAAGAGGTAACAAATCATTTTACATTGACAACAATATGTACACTTTAGCACATTTGTGTTGAGCAGCTTTTGTTTGGTTTTGTAGGGTTATTTTATATATGAATCTTTGCGATGGCCACTGGTCTATACTCTTTAGTCAAGAAAAGCACATCCAAGGGCACACTTCAAAATCTGAGATTTACTTTGTTGAGCAAAGAAACTTGATTTTTTTCTTAAACCGTAGTGAAACTTTGGCTAAACAACGGTACCAATATATATGCTATAAAATTATAAAATTTTAGATATAAATATTATTTCTTGTTAGATTTTGAATGTCACCGGAATCACGCCATTTGGGTTCCTACAACCTGCGTTATGCGCATTGCAACCTAGGCTGTCCAGAACTAGCACAGCAGAAAAAACTTTTCTGCATAATGGCCTACTGGGAATTCATTTGTTGACCAAAAAATATGAATTTTCTCCATCATTAATGTTTGCGTCTTAGCTTTAAATAGCCACCGGAATTAGGTTAAAAGGATTTCGGTAGCCCGAGATATGCATCTTGAAATTCAGGCTGTCGGGAATGGATTCTGCAGCACATGAGTCAACTTTGAAGTTTAAAATGTATCTATCCATAAGACTAAAAATTCAGAAATTTCCATGGAGTGAAGGTATTTGTCTTAGGTTTCTAATTTCTCTGACGGCATGCAATTTCAATTATTATACATAGAGTTATGCATTTATAACTGTACACTGTTCAGAATCTTATTTCTGCAAGATTCTGCAGAAATAGAACCGTTTTCAAAGAACTATTGAGAATCATACAATGATCCATAATTCTTGAAATTTTCACCAAATGTGGCCTTAGATCTTATCTTTCAAATGACACTAACCTTATACCTACAGGAGGTTCCTACCCCGAGATATGCACAAATCTTCGCCTGCTGTTCTGCTAGGACAGTAGGGAGTTCATAGAGTTGATATTTGTGTTTTTTCTTTTCTTCAAAAGCAGATGAGTTGATGAAATTCATCATGTTAGGGCTAGTGAATACATTCTTAGTTGTGTTGGTATTCAAATGCATGTAGAAGAATGATATACGAAGGACTAGGGTGTTCAAACTCCTTGTCATCCTTTTATGCATTATGAATTAAGTTCAGTTGCAAAATTGTATTTTAGAATTGTACCATTGTAGCATCAGCAGCATGGATTTGAACTTGAAAGGTTCTGTTCTGAGCAAGAGGAGGCTTCAGAATTCTTCTATTGTGAGCATCAAGAATCTCCATGTGTTCATGCTGCATGTGCATCGTGAATCCCTTTTCAAGCAACTAGCCATTACTGAGCACTTACACTTCACAGATTTATAGATGTAGCCAGACCTTTAACAAAAGGTCTAAATAAATTATCTAACTAGCTCAAAGAGCTAATATTTACTATTATAACTGTCATCAACAGTTCATAACTACTAACCACTAACTGACTTTGAAATACTCTTTCAAGATAAACTAGAACGAAAAGTACATACCAATGATGGGATTTGAGTTTGGTTCTCAACGACGATATCCTTCAAAAACTTCATTACATAGTAGCCACAGTCGATGTCGTTGGGTTGACGGGGGCACTATAAAAGCTCAAATAATAAATTAATTGTTTTCAGTTTTTAATTTAAATAACTACATATATAAGATAGAACTTTTAATTTGTAAATACGTACATCCATAAATATCCAGTTAGTCTTGGATGATGAAGAAAATCGGGACTTGCCTCCTCTGCTCTGGGCATGATGAATTTGCAAACCCCTAAGTGCAAAATCAAACAATTCATCAAAGTATATAATTTGAATCATCATATATATTAAGATAAAAATAAATGTGTATACTTACTTATTGTATTGATCCATCATTGGTTTGCGATAGGTATAAGGGACATGCAACGGGTCAAAATAGTACACAATGTCTTCATGGGGATTGATTGCTAATAATACCCAATGTCCCCTACAAAAATGAACAGAGTTGGCAAATCCTAAGCCTAGATAATCACATTTCACAAAATTTATAGAAGTTAATTAAAATGACTCACCCTACGTTGCAAGGTGACAAAAACAATGACTCAATACCAGGTTCAGCTAATGCTAAGCGATCGGCTATATATTGTTTTTGCCCAGTTATTGACTTGTGCAAAGCTGTTTTATGTGGGCACAAAAACACGAACCTCCGAGTCCGTTCTTCTGGGATCAATATCTCATGATACAAGTACCTTAAATTAAAACATGTAAACAAATTAATGGATAAACTATAACCGTACTTGAGATAGAAAATATAAGTTCGATGTAATACCTGAGATATACTGTAATAACAGTCTGAGATAGTATCTCATGACGAAGAACTTCCTTGATTTCGAAATGAAGGCCGAGAAACAAAGTGGTCTCATAACCCAGCAGTTCTGGCTCCAATGGCACTGTAACATCTGGTGCATTCATATTCCCTAACATATAGGCTTCAAGATAAGCCATATAATCTGCACCATGAGCCGTAGGAGAACGGGAGACCTGAGAATTGCTCTGGGGCTGAGATTTGCTCCCATTCTTCACTAGGGATGTTATTGACCCTTTTGTTTGCCCCTTGCTAACTATAGGAAGGGAAGGTCGGGATTTGTCAGTTGTGTGCTCCGACACTTTGCCCTTACCATTGTCCTTGGCTTTGGATTTTGAGGGTACCTGGATATTTTGCATTGCAAATACATTAATTAGTTAGTGAATGATTTTATGATAATAAATCATGCATGTTTATTAACTTATATCATGTTACTTACAACTACGAGGCTGATTGGCCATGCCACATAGGTGCCTATTGCATCTTCCACAGTCAACACATCTGCCTCCTCAAGTGATACAGGCAATGATGCATTCCCTTCAACCGCATGGTCAACTCTAACTTTCACATGACCGGGAGGTAATGGTCGGTTGTGCAATAGTGTTTGAACTGTTTCGTTAAACATTATCCCCTTACCAACCATTCGACGAGTTGGGCTTGACACATATAGGTTGCATGCAGAGGTGTCCTGAATAAATGATAAACAAAATATTAATATTTAAATTGTAAATGGATTAAATACGTTTAAGTAAAAACAACGTATGAATTATTAATTACCTCGGGTGACAGCATAGTGCAACCATCTCTGGCGCTATATGGGGTAGGGGTAGGGAAAGCAGGCTCATGCGCCTCCACTGGATGCCTGTCTTGCATGGTGCTTCTCAATTCATCTACTTCTTTCCGTAGACAGCGTATCTCACGCATCATCTCTTCCATTCTATCATTAGTAGCACGCGTTTGTGGTCCGAAAAGAAGGCTCGAAGTGACACCAAATCCCGTACCCCTTAGGCGACCAGGGTACTCTTTCCTTGATAAGGCTCGGGCAAGGATGTCTTGACGACCATCACAATCTGTTATATCCCCTTGTGATACAGACTGTGATATGCTATCCTGAGACACAAATGAAAATGTTAAATATTATCATAAGAAAGTTAAAAATGAAAACGCTTGTTAACTAATGCTTTCATACTTACAATTTGTTCAACCACTTGCCTAGTGGTGGGATCAACAATTTCTCCGTTCTCATCTCGACGACTTTCCATCCACAAAATATGGCGTTGAACCATTTTGTTTGTAACATCGTCCCCTGCCGCCAACAACTATACATTTGAACAATCAAATATTAGTAAACATTAGCAAATTATAACCCAATTATAAGGATATTGTACATACCAACTTTTCCTCAATGCCGAAATACCCCTGACTTCCACCTCTATAAGGGTATTCAGGATTTGACGCTCTCTGCCGATTTTCATTGCTAAGCCTCTACATAGACACAGAAATATATATATATATATATATATATATATATATATATATATATATATATATATATATATATATATATATATATATATATATATCAATGCATGCATGGTTAATTAATGTCATATATACAAGTCATAAGGATATTTATTGTACATACCAAAAATTCTTCATCTGTTGTGCGTCTTGCTATAAAAGCTCTCCAAGCATCCAGTGAAATGTACTCTGCATATTGAGCTGGAGGCTCAGGTCTGACATTCCCTTCCTCATCTCTCAGGTACTTCGTCGTCAATTCAGACCGGAATGATCGGTGCATATTTCCGGCCATCTGAATTATCATTTTTTGCCGACATTTATCAACATCAAAGGTCGTCTGCAAAATTAATGTCATAGTATAAGTATGTTTACATAATTAAGAAACACTATAACTAATCAATGTTAATTAATTTACCTCTATATTATGCCAGATGTCTTCTTTGACACGGTGCAAAGAAGAATCCCTCCAATCATTGCAGGTAATTGGGACCGACTGCCGCACTAAGGTCCCAATGTAACTCTTCATGTCTCTGCTGACTTTACCAACGGGCTGGCCTTTAACATTCCATTGAACCTGAAAAAATTGAGTAAGTGTATAAATTTATATAACAAACAATAAAATGAAACAGTTAATTATATTATATTATATATATATATATATATATATATATATATATATATATATATATATATATATATATATATATATATATATATATCTTACCAAAGGTCTCACTCCTTTACTCCTTTGTCGAATGACATTTTTCTTAACTGTCGGTCCGCGACGCCTCACATTTTTCTTCGCCTCCGCAGGACTATCATGAGATGGAGATGCCATTTACCTGCAAAAAAAAATTAGACACAAGTAAAAACATTATTTCATAATCATATATGCAAAAATCGATGAATATAAATTTAATTAGCCTGGAACTTAAAAAAACACAATCACTAGCTATACTTACATATTTAAGACAATCTTTTCCTTTTTCTCGTTGGATTGAGACTTGTGTGTCCCTTATTGGTACGAAATAATGGATTGACCCAAATTCCCTCATCATGATCATTTCTAATATACATATCTTCCTCTCTAGTTGGATTACCCTCAAGTGAATGTGATGTCCCAAAGAAAGGATCGTCCTCCATATTGGCATCTTCATGTGTTTGATGATCATCAATATCATTAACAACCATTTTGTTAGACAATAGAACAATGGACCAATTTGTATCAGCTGGATCGGTGACATAGAACACTTGTTGAGCTTGTGATGCTAAAATAAAAGGCTCATCTTTATACCCCACCTTATTGAAATCAACGCGCATGAACCCCAACTCATCCATCTGTACACCGTTATTATTGTCAACCCACTTACACCGGAACACAGGCACCCGAAACATTGTGTAATCCAACTCCCATATACCTTCGATGACCCCGAATTATGACATATTCGCATATATGGGGTTTCTGTCTTTGGCACTTGAGATATGCATAGATTGAGCTATAAGAGTCACCCCACTATTTTGCACTGTACTTCGATCATCTTGTTCTTTTGTATAGAATGTGTACCCGTTCATCAAATAACTGGTGTAAGATAAAACATGTAGACTTGGACCTTTCGCTAACCATCTCAATCTTTCTGAAACTGAGGTAGGATTTAGAGCATACTCAACAGAAATGTGAACTTTTAGCCACGTTATAAAACACCGAATATGTTCTCTTTGTAACCAATTTTGATTCTTATTTGGGTACAAATTTTTAAGTATGTCCTTGTGTTTTACAACATATGACTCAACTTCATCGGCGTTGTGTAGAACATACAAGTGTGCTTGCTCCCATTCTGTTCTTGGTATAGTCAATATTTCAATTCCAGAAATCCCTTGCCCTATGGTTCAACAATGTTTGAAGAGTACCCTTCTGGAACCTTCAACAGCTTTACCAGCGCTTTCCTAAGGAAGCGCTGGCAAATGTATTTGTCCTTTACTAAGCGCTGGCAAATGTATTTGCTTGCGCTTAGTTAAAAAAGCGCTGGTAAATCCCAATAATTTGCTAGCACTTACCAAAGAAAGCGCTAGTAATACTTCTCCGCCTCATATTTTCTAGCGTTTTACGGGAAAACGCTGGTGAATGTTGCGTCAATTTTTCCCTATTTTGGTGTAGTGCCTTTTCAAAAAGGGGTCTAAAGATAACTTCATAGTAGTACAAATATATGTTGATGATATTATGTTTGGTGCTATTAATGAAAAGCTCTGTAAGGAGTTCTCTGATGATGGTATCTACATTCATCAACAAAAGTACACCAAGGAACGTCTTAAGAAATATAAGATGGATGAATCAAAATCAATGAAGACACATATGCATCCAATTGTTATCCTAAGCAAGGATGTGGAAGGTAAAAGGTAGATCAAATGGTCTACAGAGGTATAATTAGATCTATTCTATACTTAACTTCCAGCAGACCAGACATTCAATTCAGTGTCCGCTTATGTCCAAGATTTCAATCTGATCCTAGAGAATCACATCTAAAGGTTGTTAAAAGGATATTCAGATATCTTATTGGAACCACTAATCGTGGTTTGCTGTATATGAGATCTAATGATTTTAGGTTACTGTGATGCGGACTTTGCTGGAGATAGAGTTGAAAGAAAAACCACCAGTGGAGGATGTCACTTCATTGGAGCAAACATGGTCTTTTGGTCAAGCAAAAGACAAGGAACAAATGCACTCTCAACTACTGAAGCAGAATACAACTCTGCTGCCAGTTGTTGTTCACAACTTTTATGGGTAAAACACCAACTCGAGGACTACTCTATATTTGAACACAATATACCTGTTTGGTGTGATAATCAAAGTGCCATTAGCTTATCCAAAAATCCCATACAGCATTCTAAAGCAAAACATATTGAAATTAAACATCACTTTATAAGAGATTATGTTCAGAAAGGAGTGTTTGAATTACAATTTGTCAAAGCTAAGAAACAATGGGTAGATATCTTCACAAAAACTTTAGTTGAAGATAGGTTTAATTATATTATAGATAATCTTAACATGCATTTCATCGTTGAATGAAGCGTTTGATGAATTTAAATTTAACTAGTCTCGCGCATGAGTTCAGATCCTCTCCATTTAGAGGGTAAATGGCAATCTCCATTTAGGAGAAAGATAGACACGAAGAAAAATCTATATTTAAACCCTTTTTCTTATTTAAAAAAATTTAAATCATTGAAAAAATATGTATCTATCTCTCTCTTAAATGGAAGGAAAATGGAGAAAACAAATGGAGAGGATCTCCACTCCTAACGAATACACATGTTTTGAACTCGTCTGAACTTGTCCGGCGTCTTAAGACATGACATGTAACTAAGACATTGGGTGCTATTTGTTTTAAACTAAAACACCATTTCATAGTTGAATGAAGAGTCTGATATTTACAAAAGTGTCATTGTATCCTGAAACGACAAAGTTTTTCGTTTTAAAAAAAGAGGGAAACCTCTCTTTAAAACCTCCTCTCTCTATTTCAAATTACTTCAAACATTTTCTTCCTCAAAAGATCTGTCTTTCAAAAAAAAAAAAAAAAAACTTTCCTGATTCTCTCTTTCAAACCCTAAACCTACTCTTCATGGCACCCAAATCTTCTAAGGGCAAAGGCACTCCTAGGGCACCTTCTATGTCTGTCGTCAAGACTAGGAAATGGCTGAATTTAGAGGAATATCATATTCTCAAAATAGTTCTTGGATGAGTGGTTGAATAAGAAAAGATAAGACACAGTGGTATGGATGTATCTGAAGAACTGAATCATATTGCTGGTTGGATGAGTTTCTTCTTGCTCAACGAGCAAGTATTTCCCAGGCCTCTCTATGTTTTGGGAAACCATTTCGGTAAGAGAAATCAATCTGAATGTGGAGACTAAAGGTACTGTAATGAATTGTTTCCTCTCGATTCGACACACAATGAATGATTACTCGAGCAACAAATTATGCTTATGAAGGCGCTGCCTTCTCTGAGAATTGGGAAGATGTTGGCTCTGACACTGTCAACATTATCTCAAGTCTTCCAAACTGATTCCAAAAGGAAGATTTCTACATGTTATTCTTATCAGCTGTGTTATGCCCAGGCATAGGGGCCCGTGATCATGTAAGCAGAATCGATAGGTTTGCCCTCTATCATTTAATTCACAGGTTTAAGGTGGATTTAAATGATCTTATTTTGAAATATATATATATATATATATATATATATATATATATATATATGTGTGGTGAAAAATGCCAAGGCAAGTGAACAGAAAAGAACTTTCTTGTATGGCATGTTATTGACAAAGATTTTCACAAATCTTGGCATAGATTTGTCCGCTGGTGGGGTCACCGTGGGAACCCCCATTTATATTAAGACTCTATCCCAAATGGGTCTCAAGAAACTAGATAAGGAGACACCTCTTGAAGGTCAGGAAAAGGATGCTTAACAACCCCCAAATCAGGGACCAACCTTTTTGCCCAACTTTACTTCTGTCTCTAAGTTGGAAGTATGAGGAGACACCTCCACGAGCGTAAAAGCATCTAAAATTCCCATCAGACGTAAACTGGTGATCTCCGATATGGATGAAGAACCTGCCTCAAAGCTTCCAAGAGGGGAAGCATCTGTTGAGGGGGAGCATAGTCTTGTAGAGAATATTCCCAGTGTACAAAAGAAGAGAACTCTCAAGAGGCAGGCATCTGAAGTTGAATAGCCTCCTCTAAGATGATCAGAAAGAATCAAGCCCACTCTCAGCTCCCAATCTCATGAAACTACCATAGTCTCTTCACCTACCAAGGTATCATCACCCCCATCTCCTCAAACCTTACAAATTGATTCCCCTGCACATTCATCCTCACATCGACAATCCCCCATATTACCATCACCACATATACCATCACCTCCACAATCACCACAAGAAGCCGAGCCCACTGTTCCTTCTTTTACTATGCCTTCTTCAGTGAAATGGAGGAATTGAAAAAAGTCTGCAGAACTTCGACAGAAACCATATGTTGGCTTTCCAAAATCTAAACTCCCTCCATATAAACCTCGTTCCTACGGACTTGTACCCAAACATCTTCTTGATCCATTCACTACTGATTGGTTGGACTTTAAGAAAATTGGCTTTCAAGAGTATGAACAATATCTGTCAAGGCAAAATTTTGTAGTCAAGCACACAATTCATTGGATGCCTGACTCTCACATTGAAATGAAACCTGAGACTCAGATTTACCTCAAACCAGACTTGTAGGAACCAAGACCTTATAGGAAAAGTCTTTCTTTGCCCGCCCAACCTAGGCACTATCGCATTGACATTGGTGACAAACGGCTGAAATTTGAAAAGTGGGCTACTTCTACATGGTTCAGGCCTCCTCCATCAAGAACTATTGGAGATACAAACTATTGTTCTACTATCTCGGTTGACGATAAGCTTCAGACGCCTGTTCAGGGTAAAAGAGTTAGCTTCTATAAAATTCCTTGGACCAGATATCCTAATCTTATCAGTTGTACCCTTCTATTAAACTTTCTCTGCTCTTCTTTTATTAAAATTCTTTTTATTTTACCTTTTTCGAGTTTTTCCATTCTTAGGATATATTCCTCTCACCCTTTTTGTTTTCAATGGTTTTTGAATTTATTTGCTGCCAAAATTTGTAAACATCCTTTTCTAACTTATTTAAAACCTTCTCTTTTAGAAAAAAAAACTTGTTTCTTTCGCTTTTCTTTTCATCCTATAGAACCTTCTGAACCTCTTTTCGTTCTTCCTAGGTTTCATAATTTTCATTATTGCTTCTTTTCTCCTCTTTCTCTTGAAAATTTTCCTTTAATCCTCGCCATTTCATCTCTGTTTTCCACACAAACAGTTTTAGCCTTACCACGGTACCCTGCTGTACCTTCCCCTCCTCCTCCTCCTCCTGTTGTTCAAATTCAGTATGTGGATCATGAAGCTCGAAGGTTGCTCAACCAGCTGCTTACAGAGTCTCATTGTTTTCAGATTGTTGTTTTAGATTTTATAGCTCGTTTTTCTGCACCACAGAGACGTCAATGATATTAAAAATATTACATATGAACATATATTGTGTGGATCTCCTATGTATACAATGCAGTTGCTTAATGATGAAATTTTTATTGTCTTTCGAATTTCTCTTATTTTGCACCTATTTTCTTAAATTATGTGCATTCCTTTTTGGTGATGCCAAAAAGGGGAGAACACTAAGGAAAAGTATAAAAGGTACGCATTAATATATGATGTTTGATTCAATCTTTTGTGATTGCTTGTTATCCTTTTAAAGGTTTATTAAAATCACAAAATGTTTGTCATCATCAAAACGGGGGAGATTGTTGAGTTTCCTATAATGGCCCGGACTACTTTCAGGATTGCCGACTGTCCCCACGAACCAACACAGGTCTTTTCAGCGTGCTTTGTCCTCACTCACACGCTTTCTTGAAAACTTCCCAGAAGGTTACCCATCCCACAAGTGCTCCAAGTCAAGCACGCTTAACTACGGAGTTCTTATGATTTGGGTTCTCGAAAAGAAGATGCATCGTATTGCTATAGGTAGTACTAATTAATTCTTATGAGCCTTCCTTCAACTGTATAGTCCCATACCTGCACAGCCTTAGGATCCCTCTCATTCCGATGTGAATTCGGTTCATTCATGTATCCCTTTGCCTAGAAGCCTGCTCGTTGTTCGTGCCTCATGCACTGGCGATCATTCCCCGTCCTTGTCAGCATCAGGCATTACATGCCCACCAGCTTCTGCCTGGTTCGTCCCTGAACGACATCGTACTAGGAGAGGTCCACCCTGATACCATTTTTAGTGAAACCATGCTAACCACTAGGCCACTGTTGCGCTCATTTTTTGACATCTCATTATATGGTGATGTTGCTTTTGATACCCTATCAATTGGCGGTATTACATAATTTCGACATCCCAATTCAATGGTGATGTTACTTTCAATACCTCATCAACTAGCGGTATTACATAATTTCGACATCCCAATTCAATGGCGATGTTACTTTCGATACCCCTTTCATAGGCTACTTCTCAAACGTCATGCCATATTATAATGATCAATTAAACATGTCAAATCTAATATATATCATCACGTAACTCAAGTAAAACATGCCAATCAACCAATACACATACCAATCATACATCTCATATCATCAATCACAAGGATAAATACACAATTTAATAAACTTTCATTTTAATCGAAAACTCTCAAATCAATTTAGCGTTCTTGAACCATAACATAGAAAAACCCAATTTTCCCAAATCAATCTCCCAAAATACATTATTGGTTTTAAGAACCCAAACCCAAATCTTTGTACCATCACTTGACTTGATTTGGTTCTCAGAACCGATGTGAATCCCAGATCCAATAAGGTCTATGAGCTCATATCCATGCGATGGCGTCCCACTGCCTTCCCCATCCCAGATGGAGGTATCTAATATCTCATCCCAGATGTGGATATATTTCAAAGTCTGATGTCTCATACCATATGTGATATTTCTCATCCTATTCCTGTAATAGAATGTATACTGTCAACCCTTCCCGGATACATTTCCAAGCGTCTGATATTACTTTAAACCTTAAAGTTTTGATGAACCTAAACATTTATAGAATGATTTAAATAAACCATGTGGTATCTTCTAATCATCTTATTCAAGTGTATATATGTATATTCCAATAAGACAGGACTCAAGAGTATATTCAAAGAGTCTGCTTATTTATATCGTCTTGTCTGAGCCATCCTTATCATTTGTTATCCGCACATCAAGCATCTGAGCTAGATATTATCAAAGAATAAGATCCAAGTGTCTCGAGCGAAGATGGACAAGTCTTCTCGCGTTTTTAGCGCGTCTTTACTCTCTTCTTCAAGTAACAGATCCGAACCTTTTTAAATTATGTTGGGAACATATTTAAAAAGCAATACAAGGATTCTTTATTCACAAATTCAATTGGAATAAAGCTACATATTCTATGCATCGTACCTGACACCTTTACTCGTAGTACGTAATGAAATCACTTTACATCTGTATACTCTGAGTGATTATACTAAAGAAGAAAATATGCGCTGCAAAAACCCTTATGATCTGCTTTTCACTCTCCTCTATGATAAAATGTTGTATTTCATTACAAGAATACCATCAACGTCTTGCAACACATTTGATGGGGACATTCGGTAGGGTGCTATCGAAATCAGTCCGGTTCCAGGTAAAAGATTGATGGCGAACTCTATCTCCCTCTTGGGTAGTAATCCTGGCACATCATCCGGAAAACGTTTGGAAACTCACGCACTACTGGCACAACATCTAGACTCGAGCCTCCTTGGCTTCCAAAGAAAACAACACCATGCACTCACCTAATTGTACGCCTCTCGAAATACCATCACTGGCAGGCAATGATCCAGATTGCTCGGAAAAACAGAGGGTTTTATTTAAATAGTCTAGTACAACATGGTTGGTCGAAAGCCAGTCCATGCCTAGGATAACATCAATTTATTGCATAGGCATACAAATTAGGTCTACAAGAAAAGATTGGTTCTCTATAATAACCAGGCATTGTAAACAGTCAAATAAAGTTGTTAGGGAATCACCCGTAGGTGTAGAAAAAGTCAAGTCATATGGTAAGGATGAAACAAGAAAACCCAAATGGTCCATACATGCTAAAGAAATAAAGGAATGGGAAGCCCCTGAATTAAACAAAATAGATAAGAGTCTCCCAGCAACTAGGCATTTACCTTGTATCAGATCGGGACATTGAGAGGCTTCAGATCCTCTCACGGTGAACACTCTTCCCGTAGTCTGTGACCTGTCTTGCTGGCCCACCATAGTTTGCCTTGTCCCTGCATCTTGAATTCTTCTGCCGTGTTGTTGAATTTGACCCCTACTAGTATCCCTTGGTCGACACTCGTTGGCATAGTAGCACTACTTGCCACAACAGAAACAGTTGCCATTCGCTGCTTGAGGACAATCCTTCACTAGATACGGTCCACTACATCGAAAACATGTGGAAAATCCTGGTTGTTCTTGACTGGTATTCCCCTTTCCAGAAGCTGTCGTTTGTTGACCTGGATGACTGTAAGGCTTCGCCCTTGGTTGGAACTTTCCTTCGCGACCTTTCTGACCAAAACTTCCGACTGGTCCACCACTTCTCACTTGAGCTTGTGTAACTCCCTCTTGATCGTGCCCTTTTAGTACTATGCATTTCTCTTTCAGCTCTGGGAATGATCAGATGATCAACGGTAGCATAGCCCTCTTCAGCTCGAGCCTTAACCCATCTTCGAACCTTATGCACACCCAGTCTTCATACGAGTACACTTTATAGAACTGAGAGAATTTCAGCTGCGCCTTGAACCTCATGGTGTATTCTCCCACCGACCTCTGTCCCTTCTTCAGGTTCAGGAACTCTTTCTCTTTCACTTGACGGACACTTCTTGGGAAATATTTTTCCAATAAGCTTTCTCTGAATACCTCCCACGTTAACATCCCTCCGTCCATCTCTAGTAGTATCTGCTTGCTCTTCCACCATGCTTCTACTGCTTCGACTAGCATAAAAGCAGCGTATGTGACTTTCCTATCCTCTCTGCAATGGATAGCGACGAAGACCTTCTCGATCTCTTGCAGCCATAGCTCAACAGCTTCCGGATTGTATTCTCCATGGAATTAGGGAGGATTTTCCTTCATAAAAGCATTTAGTCCGGTGTCTACCACTTCACTTCCTCTCACCGGATGTTGTTGTTGTCTGACGTCCCTCTCTTCCTGTCGCTGCATAAACTAGGCATTCCGCTGCGTTTGTTGCAGCATTGCAATGGCCAAATCCCTCATGGCCCTCATCGCTTCGTTCTGATCTCCGCCACCTCCGGTTCGCGGGGTATCACCATTATGGTCGAAGTCGTCGGTCCTAACTAGTGTTCATCTTCCTGTACCATGTCCTCTAGCCATTCCTTCCTGGCAAAGGAAACATTAGCTTCGATCCATAAGACATACAATATTAATCAATAGATATACATATTATATGTCTTACGAATAAAATAGCTATAACACTCGATAACTTTCGCATTGGACACTCTACCCCCTTTTCTAACACAGTCGGTATCCAATGGGGACCCAACTTATCAATCCAATACATTTTCTAGACTACACAGTCCGATATTAGAATCGAACTGCTCTGATGCCACTAAATGAGACGACCCGCCGTCCCATTAAAGAACCTAAGATATAAACTAAACCTTAAACCATATTATAAATGTTAGCGTGCTTTATTAAGACGAAGCAGAGCGGAAAGATTAAAACCGTAAACAAGACTGTGCTGAAGCACGCATACATCAGAGTAACGCAGTTAACACATAAAGGACATATACATGCATTGATTGCCCCGTCAGTAGGGCTACAGTAGTAGTGTATACATATGGAGTACATCGGTACTGACTATAAGCAAAATACATCAAAAGACAAAGAGAAAACTCTCAGGCTAATAGCGCTCACCACCCCCACTCAAAATACATCAAAAGTGTGACACCCATTACCCCTCATATAATAAAGCATAAATAATATCATACATGTCTTTAAAAAAAAAATAACAATTAAAAATAAAAACGTATCCTTAAGGGTAATGTGCATCACATCATCTGTAACGTAAAATGTAGGAATCTGAAATAATCAAAATCCTTTAAAAACAAACTGCGGAAAACATAAATAATAAACATAACCCAAATCTCGATGTCACATATCAGAATTGGTATACATATACCGATAATACATCAGAATAAACTAAACAACTGAACGTAAATCCTGACTATTATTACTAAGAGAGATCTCCACGGGATCACTCCTCGTCGGCATGCTCACTCTCCTCTGCACATGCAACATCATATGCACAAGGACAACAAAAGATAGGGGTGAGAAATACGATCATAAATATATGTATACGGAATGGAATAGTAATTAAGATGACATACAATATACATCAATCAACACATGTATAATCAATATATATCAAAGATGCATGTCAATGCGAATGCACATCACTACTCCGTATGCATGTGGCCAACAACTCTAACTCTGGAAAGACGATTAGGAGTACATGTCCGGTTATCAACGTGGACGATATGCCAGACCATGGGCCATCCCCGAACACTCTCACTAATCCTGATAACGTATAGTGGCTAGTCAGGGTACTCAAGCTTATTCATTAGGTCACTCCGATAATAGGTAGCTAGCCCATGTCACCTGGAACTTCCATACCCAATGTACCCGCAAGGCCGGGTTAACACCCATCGTGGCCTCCACTATCGCGATTCATCGTTTGCTTTCCACCCAACATATCAACTTCAACGTATGATGCATGCAATGTTCATCAATATGCAAATACATGTCCAACCATCCATCATCAACACCATTACATGGCTATCAACTTTGATCAACAAGCATCAAAGATGATTTATCAACATCAAACTTGACCAATAAGCATCAAGAATGATTTAACCAACAACATCGGTAACAGTATGTCGTTACCAATAACACCATTGTCTTATTAATTGTTCTCTTTGTTAAGTATTAACTTAACATTATCTTTATTAAGTTTTAAACTTAATCTTATTATCTAAACCTCAATTCATATTTTATTAAGATTATAACTTAATCTTAATATCTAAACCTCAAGTCATATATTTATTACGATTATAACTTAATCTTAATATCTAAACCTCAAGTCATATATTTATTAAGATTGTAACTTAATCTCAATATCTACACCACAATTCATATCTTATTAAGATTATAACTTAATCTTAATATTTAAACCTCAAGTCATATAGTTATTAAGATTTTAACTTAATCTTAATATCTAAACCACAATTCATATCTTATTAAGATTATAACTTAATCTTAATTTTTAAACCTCAAGTCATATAGTTATTAAGATTACAACTTAATCTTAATATCTAAACCACAATTCATATCTTATTAAGATTATAACTTAATCTTAATTTTTAAACCTCAAGTCATATATTTATTAAGATTGTAACTTAATCTTAATATCTAAACCACAATTCATATCTTATTAAGATTATAACTTAATCTTAATATTTAAACCTCAAGTCATATAGTTATTAGGATTATAACAAGCCTACATAACATTATCCATCAAGCATAAGGGGCCAAAACTGCTCCTGGGCACGTGAGAATCGATTTCCAATCTTTGGAGTCGATTTCTCAAGTCTTCAAATCGATTTCCAATATTTGGAAATCGATTTCAACATGTTCAAATCGATTTCGCCAATCAATTTTGAACAAGGAAAATCGATTCTAGAAATCGATTTCTACAAGGCCAAATCGATTTCCACACCTTGGAAATCGATTCTTGGAGGATTCAAATCGATTTCCACGTGTTGGAAATCGATTTCTGGGTGTCAGATCATGCAGCAACGGGTTTTCTCCGCTATCGGACCAGTCTACGTTCTCTAATTGACATATCATTCGAGCCTAAGCTATTTATCACCAATTTGATTAGTCCAACACTCATAAATCATAACCTAAGTGTCCTCAAACTAACCCTTGGTCATCAATCTCACATTGTCTATTTATTTTCTCCTTATAACTATGTTCTTATAACATAAGGTTAACAAAAACCATATCATGGCATAAACAACATGCTCATCATCATCAATTCATCAACAATCATATAAATCATGAACTCATAGTTATAAACATTTTATAACCTCAAATTATTCATCAATCGATACTCATATAGCCAGAAAACAACATAACAACATTCATAGGCATACGTAGGCATACGTAGGGGTCATGGGTTAACCCCTTCATCTTAACCCATCCCAAAACCCACATATTCATAACCAATTTTCTCCCCCCATACCTGGTATGACGATTCACAGCCTAAGGGAAAGAGAACAGAGCCAAGTTCTGCTACGGTTCCTTCTTATGGGTTCAGCACTTGATCACGATCGCAACACTGGAAAGCAGAGTCGATCTTTAAGTTAAGGATTGAAAGGGAAAACAAATCTAGGATTAGAAACTCACCTTGGTTTCTAACTGAGCGCATCCGTTACTACATTCGCCTTGCCTGGATGGTATTGCAGGTCAAATTCATAATCCTTTATGAATTCCATCCACCTCCTCTGCCTCATGTTTAACTCCTTCTGCTCGAACAGATACTTCAGGCTCTTATGGTCGCTAAACACACTGAACTTAGCACCATACAAATAGTGTCTCCATATCTTCAATGCAAAGACTATCGCAACCACATCCAGATCGTGAGTCGGGTAGTTCCGTTCATGCACTTTTAACTGCCTGGAGGCATACGCCACCGCCCTCCTTTCTTGCATGAGGAAAGAACCCAATCCTTGATATGACGCATCACAGTATACGTCAAAACGTCCTAACGGATCTGGTAAAACCAACACCAGCGACGTGGTTAACCTCCGCTTCAGCTCTAAGAAACTTTGCTCACACGCTTCTAACCACTCAAATGTCTTTCCCTTTCTCGTAACTGCGTCATGGGAACGCAATCTTAGAGAATCCCTCAATAAACCGCCTGTAGTAGCCTGCCAGACCAAGAAAGCTTTGAACCTCCCTCACCGACTTTGGGCTTTCCCACTTAACCATCGCTTCGAACTTAGTAGGATCCACGTGATTCCATCCTTGTTGATCACCTGTCCTAGGAATTGTACCTTTTCCAGCCAAAACTCATACTTAGACAGCTTCGCATACAACTGCCCGTCCTTCAGCACCTGCAGCACCACTCGAAGATGCTCTTGGTGTTCCTCCTTACTTGAAGAGTAAATAAGGATGTCGTCGATAAGCACGACAACAAACTTATCTAGGAACGGTCATATAATCCATGAACAAGGTTGGAGCATCAGTCACACCAAAAGGCACAACCAAGCACTTATAGTGCCCATAACGACTTCGAAAAGCAGTCTTTGGTATATCCTCCTTCTTCACCCTGATTTGTTGGTATCCAAATCGCAGGTCGATCTTTGAAAACACAGTTGCTCCCCTCAACTGGTCCATCAAATCGTCTATCCTTGGCAACGGATACTTGTTCTTTATCGTCACTTTATTTAGCTAATGATAGTCCATGCATAACCTCGAGCTCCAATCCTTCTTTTTCAAAAACCGTTCCGGCGCTCCCCACGGAGATGCACTAGGTCTGATGAACTTTTTTCCTTGCATCCCATCCAATTGTTTCTTTAGCTCCGTCAGCTCAACTAGAGACATCCGATACGGCGCTATTGATATAGGCCCGGTCCCTGGTACAAGATCTATGGCGAACTCGATCTCCCTTCCCGGTGGCAACCCTGGAACGTCATCTAGAAATACCTCCGGAAATTCCCGCACAACAGGCAGTGTTTCCACACTCAGAGTTTCCTTTGCTTCCAAGGAAAACAGCACCACATACTCTTTAGATCGTACACCCTTCAGAATACCCTCGTATGCAGGCATCAATCCAGATAGCTCAGAAAAACAAAGGGTTTTCTTGGCACAATCAAGCATCACATGGTTGGCCGAAAGCCAATCCATGTCGTGGATAACATCGATCTGCTGTATAGGCAAACAGACCAGGTCTACAAAGAAATGTCTGTTTTCTATTGTAATAGGGCATTTTAAGCATATAAATAAGGTAGTCAAAGAATCACAGGTAGGCGTGGATGGGTCCTCCGCTCCTCGAGGTCAGCTCTCTCCTCCTTTCAATGTTCTCGATCGTCGAACACCGATCCAACATATCAGGAAATCTGGTAATCCCCAAAGGTACAATAGCTTTCTGGACGTCGTACTTCAGACCGTCCTCAAATCTACGGCAGAGCCACTCTTCATCCGGATACCACTGGTAGAATTCAGAAAACTTAAGCAGTGCCTTGAACCTTGCTGCATATTCCCCTACTGGCATATTACCCTGCTTCAGGCTCTGGAATTCCTTATCCTTCTCCCTTCTGGTCATCCAAGGAAAATATTTCTCAAGGAAACATCCTCTAAACATCTCCCAGGTCACTGCCCTTCCTTCCGTCTCAAAACAGTCTCTGCTTTCCCTTCGACCACATTTCCGCGCCTCCAACCAGCATTAATGATGCATAAGAAACTTTCTGAGCGTCGTCACAGTGCATTGCTGCGAAGATCTTTTTCTAACTCTTATACCCATAGTTCTGCTCCCTCTGGATTGTAGTCTCCATTAAACTGTGGTGGTTTTCGCCTCATAAAAGCATCTAATCTGGCATCTTCATTTCTAAAATCCCTCTGTTGTTGTTGTTGCTGTTGGTTCTCACGAGTCAGCTGGATAAGCTGAGCATTTTGCTGGGTTTGTTGTAACATTGCAACAACCATATCCCTCATAATCCGGAGAGTCTGCAAAGATTCAGCCCCATTTCCCGTATGTGAAGCAACAGCCTCTGGACCTCCATTCGGACCCGTCCTACCACCGCCTCTACCTCTACCTCTTCCTTAAGCCATTGGTTCCTGATTCAAGTAACCGTTAGCTCAGAATTCAAACATGATAAGTAACATAAATACATATATTTACGTATCATTCATACATCATTACCATCGATCGCACTCCTTCTACCCCTCTAGACACAACCATATTCTTCTTAGCCTGTTCAACTTCCTTGCACCCGCAGTCCGATTTAGAACCAAACTGCTCTGATACCATAAATAATGAGACGACCCCACTTATGTCGGATAATCCCATTAGGCTTAGAACCCACTTATAATGTTAACTATAACTTAGCGATATTATTACGCGCTTATTTAAAACAATTGAGGTAAAACAACGAACATACAACATAAGCACGTATACGAAGCGATTATCAGAGTAACGCAACAGGTAAGGAAAACACACACACACACACACACACACACACACACACACACACATATATATATATATATATAGTACTGGCGCATACATGGTGGCCTCATCAGTAGGGCACTTTGTAATACATATGTAGACTGTGCAACTGCGAAACTGAAAATATAACACGTACATCAAGACCTCAAAAAAAAGAAACACTCCAGAATCCTTGGCAGCGCTCCCCAGCCCTACGCTCAAAAATACATCAGCCTCTCCACACAGTCCTAGAGACGCACTGGCTAGCCCTCACCATCAGTGGTGGGGATGTCCTGAGCTACCCTGCCCCTCTCCATGGGTACGCCTATAAACCCGCGTAGGCTCGTACTCGGAGGAGGAACTCAAAACTACTATCCGACGCCTCAAGGCTGCCCTCAGGTACCGGTCTGAACGTCTCCGCTGGCCTCTGTACACGAATCCCCTCCAGCTGGATATTGTTGAAGTCTGGGGTGCCACCCATCTATAATCTTGCTTCCTCGGACTTGGTGGTCGCCGCATCAGTGGGAATGGAAGAAACCGGTATATACGGTAAGGTCCGATAATATCTCCGTACGGCGGGGTACCGCTCCTGAAGATCAGACTAACAGGTCCTGTGGACACTACCAAAAAGGTCGATGGGTCCACCCGCCATCCCCTCTCGTCGTGGTACAGGATCTCAATATCTCCCAGAACCGGCATCCGCGGTGCCCCGGTGATAAACGGGTGACGTTTCGGGTCCACTCTGTGGCTCTGCTAGCTTGTCGCCTGTTCGTACAACTAACATACACATACAAGAAAAAAACAGGGAGATAAGATATACAACACATCAAATATAGGGATGATGCAATGCAGAATATATAGCAGACACAGTCATCTCTCAATGTCTCGACAAAACGGTCGTTTTCCTTACTAGATGTGACACTTACTCTTTCTATGCATGCCGGTCGGTACTAAACACCCTACTGAGGGCAACATCTCGTCCGCTCAACGGACCATACGTTGGTTTGTTCCGGTAATTCGTTCCGCTCGTCGTGACCCATAAGAGTGCATCACCGCTCAACTGTCCTAGACAAAGAGGGCTATCTGGGACTCTTCGGAAGATCCACCGGCAACTAGAAAGACTCAGGGTCCAGTCGGGATATTAGAACGTGCCTAGGACCGCCATGACATGATAGGAGCTACCTCATCGGTCTCTTGTGTCCAGCATATCCCCAAGATCACACAAACCTTCCCTTCCGTTTTTCGCACCCGCATTCGATGCACCAATCTCGCATGCCACACAGTATACGGCTCGCCACTTGGCATCATATGTATATGCTATGCATGTCATCCATCTCTCTTGAGCGGATATAGCGACACATGCAACCTTGCTCTCAGCAATACGAGCTCCAAGCTCCAACTGTACCATGTGAGCTCCAAGCTCCACTGTAACCATATGAGCTCCAAGCTCCACTGTAACCATATAAGCTCCAAGCTCCCGTCATAACTTACGAGCTTCCAGCTCCAACTATAACCTCGAATCTCGACTATAATCTCAAACGTCCACCACGGGTTCAAAACCCTAATCATACTAAACCTCTGATTCCTATGTATACATGCATTTCGAGATACATACAGCAGTTAATCAATATCAGCATGTTCAATGCAGCAGTAAATAACTCATATGACATCATACCATCATATCATGCAAATATATCACACACCATAGTCCGCAGATAAGCAGACACTCACAGAGCAACCATACATAAATTACATCAGCCAACACAAATCTGCTAACCTGGGGTATCATCATAGCGATGCTATTCCGAAGTAGACTAAACCGAGGGTTTAGGTACTTCGTCAGGGCTCAACCTCATGTAGGGTTTAGGGTTCCCCTACACACACACGTAACATATAACAAAGCTATATAGACTACTCTTGCCTCCCCGACGTGTGTAACTCTTTCTCCCCACCTGAACAGTCATAGCACGGACTTTGATGCGATCACGAACACGACGATCAAGCTCCTCCTTCCTCAAGCTCGCAGCCTCCTTCACCAAGAACAGCCCAAGAACAGCCTCGATCTCTAGCCTCCAAACGTCGCACAATCACGAGCACGAACTTTGCCCTAATCACGAGTGCAACGCATATACGATAGTGTTCGCCCTAGGGCAAGCTCAAAAGATCAAAGAAAAAAGTAAAGACTCGAAGAACGCCAAGAACATGATGAACACGTGTTAGGGATTCGAGTTTACCTGTGGCGAATCGAGAAACTAATCCGCCAGAGTCGTAGAGAACTTCGTCGCGATTACAACGGTTTAGTCGGAATCGCGTTCCGGCAGCTCGATCACCTCCAACTTCAAGCTTTCTCTCACTACAAGCTCAGAGCTTCTCTCTCTAGTTGCAGAACTCTCCCAATTTCGTGCAAGTGTGGAAATGAAAATGGAAACCCCACTTATGGTTCCTGCTGAGCATGGATCACTTTGCACGCTTAAGTGTTCCCGAACCTCATCCTCTCCGCCTTCTCCCTGGCCTGACACGTGTCACACACGCGTCCAAACTCAGAATAGCTAGCACAGCGCACTTAGCACGTTGAAGCATGCCATCACTCCCACGCTTAAGCGTCACAACGCTTGAGCGTGGAGTCCTCCCACGCTTGAGCGTCCAGCTCAGCGAGAAAAGGACTTCCCAACCTTCTGACTCTCCCCAGTTTCTCGTGTTACACCTTAGACACTTCCAACTTTGTTCAAGCCTATTCCTAAGCTTCCAACTAGGTGCCAAACTAACACACAAGCAATCACACAATCACACGAACACCCGATCAAGGTTATCTACCTTAATTAAGGTTACAGAAAATAGGGATGTTACAAAAAGCATCAAATGAAACCCTGACATCGCGATCTTGTCTAAAAATAGATAGGAGGCACACTACAATGCAATACAAAGTAATGAGGTGAGAATCCCAACGTCAACACAAACAGATGATAGATGTGAAAACAGTAAGACACACACACACACACATACACACACACACACACACACACACACACACACACACATATATATATATATATATCATATTGATAGTCATGCTGTCAGAAATCATCATGTGAACAATATTACATTTAAACAAGATAACAACATCACAGATCCAAATCACATAGCATGATAAACATGATGCATTTAATATGCAAATAGGTATAACTTATACCCCTACTCCATGGAGCTATAACGACATTCAGAGAGAGTGGTTGGGAGTACATGTTCTGTATGTGCTAGCTATAGGCTACCGCTACAACATTCGTAATGCGCGTAATCTGGCTTTACCAGAACATTGTACACTAACGCTGAATACGATATTGTTTGGTCGAGACTGTCGGAGCATTGATTAGATCGCCACGACACAAAATAATCACCACTTGGTTATATATGAGTATTTCAAACCCCGACTGTTGAGAATTCATGGGATATAAACAATTTATAACCCGTTAGCGGAAAACAAAAATTCCCTTTTCAAGGATCTCAACGAATGAGCATGACTATTGTTATAGGGGTTTACCTTTGTAGCGAAGCTTTACCATGAACACTGTCAGCACGTCAGCAACACTGGTTAATCACGAACACTCCTACGGAGATGGTAGCAACTGGATCAACACAGCTATAGGGCAGAAGATCCGAAACACTGCGACTGCAACCACCAAAAGGAGAGGCTCCTCTATTAAGAAAGTAAGTGGTGGCTATTAAGAAATGGGAGAGGGTGCGACACACACAAAGGGAGAGGCCACTAGGATTAGCAACTACTATGTAACTTGTTTTGTTCTCTAACCATGTGCTCAAGTGACATGCATAGCTTTATATAAGCTATCACTCACTAACCCTTTCCGTAACGGGCTCTTGTACTCTACAGGTCCATTATTTAATTATTAACTAAATCGCATTTAATTAATTAATTAAATTACTTCTCCGACCATTTGCTCTATGCGTGTGATGTAACATCCTGTTTTATCAATATGTGTTTAAGGCATGAGTTAAGTATGTTTAACTATTTAGATGTGATCTATATGATATGATAGAGCTATGGTCCAAATTTGAAGAAATTTAACCTTGGAACGAGCTCAGAAAAGTGCGAAAACGTGAAAGAACGGGTCGAATCAGCGTCCAACGTTTGGATGTTGAGTGACCTAATACTTAAACATTGACCATGGATGCTCGAGCGTGGGGAATGCCCACGTCAAAGCATGGTGAGTACATGCGTGGAGGGCCACGTGTCAGTACGCATGCGTGCGCATCAAAATGGGTGGTGCCTTAGCGGTGAGGAATGTTCCACGCTCAAGCCTGGGAAACTGAAACGCTCAAGCGTTCCCACGCTTAAGCGTGGAGATTTAGCATGTCAAAATGTTCTCAGTCTTACAACCATGTATAAAAGGACTTGAAACTTCATTTTTCAAAGTTTTTACACAATTTTCCTTCTTGTTCCTTCAGAAAACGCATAGGGGACCTTGAGGCAGCCATTGTTAAGCATCTTGGGGCTGGGTTTGAGGTGATTCAAGCATTGAAACTCAAGTTCGATCGTACCTTCGTGCTCATATCTTCATTATCTTTGAATCCGACCGATTAGTTTCTCGAATTGTCAAAGGTATGTCGTAGTATTGAATATGCCGACATCGTCGACATTAACGTGATTCGAGTGTTCTTCGTGTTTGTCATATGTTTCTTAGTTTCGATCCTCGTTTCGATTCCTTTTCGGGCTAACCTTGATGTATACGTGTTGTTTCCTTGAGTAGGGCGAAATTCGAAGTTGTGTTCGTGATCGTGCGTGGTGTGAAGGCTGTGGCTGTGAGGAAAAGGTTGGAGAGCTTTCTTGCGTTCGTTGTGTTCGTGAGTTTTTACACGTCGTTATCAGGTGGGGAGAAAGAATCACACATTCTTAGGGAAGACAAGAGTAGAATAGTATATATTGACATATGTAGGGGAACCCTAAACCCTACTAAAGGTTGAGCCATGACAAAGTACCTAAACCCCAGGTATAGGCATCGTTGGGCTATCACCGCTAAGAATATACCCTAGGCTAAATGACTATTGTTGGATGGATGATTGGTATGTTTGGTGTGATTGCGAATATGTGCTTTATGTGATTTATGTATTTATAAGTTTAGAATGGTCTGCTTGATAGTATGGATTGTATGATCTTATATGCTTAGGGTGGTATATTGAGATATTGAATATTATGTCTGCATGCTTTATGAATGATGATGATGTTGATAATAAATGAAAGTGCCACAATGCATGTGTGAGGAAAAAGTGGTGGATACTGGAGTATCGTAAATAAAGTGATATAAGGATTGAGATGAGATGTTTATTGAGATAGTGGTGGCACAAGTGATGGTTGACATGCATAACATAATCTTGTGCCAAGTGGCGAGCCGTGTGGTATAGGACACACGAGGTTAGTGTACCTAAGTGCGGGTACGGATTACGGAAGGGACGATCTTCTTGATCTTGGGGATGTAAACGTGCTCGAGACTTATCAAAGGTGATGGATGGGGTTGCTCCTATCGTGTCGTGATGCCCGCTGGAGCCTGGTTATCCCGACTGGACCCTGAGTATTCCACATCGCAGGTGGACATTCTGAGGCGACCAAGACACCCCCTCCCGAGAGTTGGAGTGGGGATGCACTCTTGTTGAGCACGGCGAGCGGAAAGGTTACCTGGACAAACTAACTAAAGTTCTCCGAGACTAAGTACGAGTTTGAGATATTGGCCAACATAGATTTAGATGTGAGATACATATAGCATAGGCGATGAGTATAAGCGATATAATTGGGAGATGTCTGTGACATGTGACTCATTGAGATGTTTGTATACATGCTTGCCTAATGTGCTTCTTATGTGAGTATATGCTATCCTATGATTTCTTTCCCATATATGATGTTTGTTGTAGATCCTTATCTCCCTATCTTTTCTATGTATGTTTTCTCTTCTGGCTTGTGGAGAAGATACTGCAGTTGAGGAGCTTATTCCTGAGGAGGATGGCATTCCCTATGCACCTGATGCTGGTGGGAGAGTTGTGGATGCCAGTGGCGAGAGACCAGGAGTAGAGGGTAGTTCACAACCACCATATCATCCTTACTGATATGAGTGTCTAGCCAATGTGTCTCAGTAGACATGAGAGTTTTGAGGGTTTATATTTTGATTTATTTTGGTAAGGTGGGCTGGGATGAGAGATAAAAGGTTCTTGTATCAGTGGTTTTAGTATGGTTTGTTATGTACTCTTATATTTTCTTTTATCAAATATTGTACAGCTAGTGTGCCTTTATGTTGCGTACTCTGATAGATGGTCCCTGGATGCATAAGTATATATATTTCTATCAGTGTGTTGTATGCATTCTTTATATGTATTTTGAGTTTTAAATTTTTCACGTGTTTTAGGATTAGATAATTAGGTTACTTAATGACGGGACGTCTCATGTGACCTTATAGGTTCTCATTAAGTTGGAAATAATATTAAATCCCATTTAATATTATAAACAATGAGCAGCATCTAGTAATACATCATTGCTACCCAATTAATGAGAATATCGGTGATACGATACAGCCTTAACTGTGACCATACATACAGTGTAGCTAGTGTCCCTTCGTCGCAATGTCTTAATTGAACACAAGACATAAATGTGTCATTCTTGTTAAGTCCAATTATATGTATCTCGATCAAGGAGTAGATGTGCAATCATTTAGGCCCAATATCTCATATTATCCCAACTTAGCATGGCTATGCATTTTCACGTCTCACACCATCGAGTGGTCATAGACATTACTCCCGTTATGTGGGAGAGACGTATCCTATCTACATCACTCACATCCCTCTGCATGATTCATTGCAGGCCCAATTCCTACCTTTATAATTATCCTATTACAGATAATGTTTGATAGCATTAAAGCCTACAATGTAGTGACTTCAAGTCAAAGGACTACTTCACCATGGTCACCATGAGAAACGCTTATGATATGATCATGGTAGCTCAAGTCCCAAGCTTGGAGGGCACTCAAGGACCAATGACCCGATCAAGGCAAAGGAAGTTCCAAAAGGCATTAAAAAGAGTTGTGATCAACAAGTCGACTTTGAAGCATCAAGTTGAGGAGGAATCCATTTTTAACCTCCTACTAGTAGAAGTCAAGATTACTTAGTTTTTAGGACTTGTAATAAAAGTGCTTTTCCAAATAAGCACTTTTAGGATAGCATAGCTTGGGCTTAGGAAGCATTGGGCCAACTAGGCCCATAGAAGCAAGGCCTATTCGGCCAAGCCTTGTGATTAGTGCATAAGGCTTCACTTCATGAAGCTAGGTGAAGCTCTCATGTATATAACACTCATTTGTACTTCAATTTCCAATTAATGAATCATTTGTGTAATTTCTTATATTTGAGATTTGCGAGAGTTGAGAGAATCCTCTCTAGCTTGGTTCAAGAGTTGAACCTTTGATTCTTACCTAGAGTTCCAACAATCTAGTGGCGACTCCTCCTCAAGGCTTATCATCCAATCTTCCACCATGGATTGAGCTTATGGCGCCTTCATCCCTTTCCCCTCCATTTGTGCTTTCTTCTTCCTTTGATGTTCATATAATTGCTTCTCTTCATCTCTTTTTGGTTCATTGAATTCTCACTTGAGATTCAATTTCTATGATGTACTTCATTGTTTTTAATTGCTAGTTAGTTTTCTAGATTCAAATTCAAAGAAAGATTCTAAAAACTTCATGATCTATGCTAGATCATATCAGCTTATGACACTTTAATAACTATTATACAGCGCTCTTATAGCGAGTCAATCCAGTATAAATATTCCACCAATATTTATACCTATGTGAAGATATGATATCACATATCCATGACCTGTGAGATGTAGTCATCATGTCACTCACATAATAGTCTCGATGTATTATTATTGTCCTAGTTAATAATAATACTTGACTACGGATACTTTAAGAATAACGTTCCATAGTTTGATGGGGTCTCATGATCAAGTCACACTTGATGTTTTATTAAATGAATCGTCTATTCTAAGGACTTTATTATGCTATATATATATGATCATAATAATAACATAATAAATGAATGCCTTGTACATATATCAAATATATGATCAAAGTCATGATACAAATGATTATCTATTCAAAATAGATTGGCTACTAGGGCTTACACCAACACCGACATCCCCTAGGTCAAATCGATCGTCACTATGGCATTCACACCTGCATTAATTAAGGTGTAAACTCAATCTCCTAGGCTCAAAGTCTTAACTGACTTATCAAAAACAATGGCAATGCTTACAACACTAATACAAATGCCATAATTGTCTATCCACAAAATAAACCTCGTGATTCAATCAGAACCTTCTCATTATAATTTTTACGCAATTAAAGTGTATTAGTATTTTATCCACTAGATATATCTCATGATCCCTTCGGGATCAAGCCATCACAAAATTATACAGATAGACGACATTCTTAGGTTCGACTTGTCATCCAAAGTCATCGAACTACTGTTTTAAACAAATGTTTTTTGTTTGTGTTCAAGTCTTGTGATATTATTCTTATGTCCTGAGTACATTATGAAGTAGGATTGAGGAATCCAATCATTAACCTCTTAGATTCTTTCTAAGTTAGGTGTTACTTGTTTCGCAAGTAACTAAACAATTTTTGATTCATTTAAGTCTTATGAATTCGTAGATGATCAAATCATCAATAGTATGATATATGGTCTTGTTTCACCATATACCGCACTTTATTATCTCTTTCTTTCACTCTAAGTTAATTATTTAACTTAGGGTTTTAAACAAAGAAAATACTTAGTTTTGAGTTCAAAACTCCTTTTGTCTTCTATTGATAAATTAAAATATTTTCAAGTTAAAACCTTTTTAACTTTAACATGTGGACATGGACCTTATCATAAGTGTATTAAAAACTTAGGACCATTTGAAAAGCTTTTCATTCTTACAAAAACATGTCACACAGAATTACACTTTAAGTGTAACAAGGTTGGACTTTCCTTTTCTTTAACTATTAAGTATTTCATTCAAATACTCATTTCGAATGTACAAATCCTTTAATTGAAAATAGTTGAGTGTCTATACTCATTTATTTATACTTTGGCAAAATGTCATAGCAACTTTTATTCAAAGTCTTGCTTTTTGAAATCATTGTTTCCATTTAATTTATAAACTTCATTTATACTTAAAGTTATAAGTTGGAGTCAAACCCTTTTATTTTAACTTAACAAATAAAATTTTCTTAAGTCAAAATCCTTTTAACTTAAACTTATTCATAATTTAAACTCATTTATACTTAAACTTAAAGTTAAGTATTAAAAACACTTAAAATAATTTGAAAAGGTTTTTCTTTCACAAAATATCATTTTAAATCATTTTACACTTAGAGTGTAAAAGATAAGTTTTTCTTCTTTTTAAACTTGAATCCTACTTGATTCAAATACCCATTTTAATGTTCAAAACGTTAAGTTTGAGATTAAAGTTTAATTTGGTTTTGTTTCAAAACTTATGCATGAGCCGAATGCTCCTTCTAATTTCTCTCAAAGTTGTTGTTCTTGAAAATTCTTATTCCTTTGACTTTTAAAACATCAATCAATCCAATTAAAACATAAGTTAAAATCAAAATTGTAACGCCCTGATTTTTCAAGTTTTATAATTATTCAGTATTTAAACGTTTATATTTTATTGGAGGGTTTAAAGAGTGAAATAAAATATTCTGAGACCATAGTCACGCTCTACGTTATTGTAGGAAGCTATGGTTAAGTTTTGGGCAAAAACTCAAACAGAGCCCGGTCTGCGTTTTTCAAGGATAGTAGTGTTCGGTCTGCGTTTTTCACGGATAGTAGTATTTTTCTACTATAAATACCTAATTTTGACTCGTGAACGAGATAGTAAATATCAGGATTTAAATCTCTACATCATTGTTGAAATCCGTCCTGACGTCCAAAACTGAAAAGAATATATTATATCCAGGCGTATACCCGAACCGAGAGACGTTTGGAGCTGCGAAGGGATTTAACGGGACCCGCGAACGGATAATCTTGAGGTCAAATCAGTTGAATTTCGAGGCTACCCTTTCATGACGACTTTCCAAAATATCTGGACGTGAAATGACCAAAATGTCCCCAGTCTTTTAAGGAAATGACTAAATTGCCCTTTGAGTTATTTACAAGTTTGTCATAGGATGAAAATATAAATATCTCTCTCACTCTCTCACTAGGCCTCTCTTTGGGCATTACATGAAGAACACGTGCGGAATTAAAATTTTAAAACAAAATTGTTGGTTGCTTTCGGAAAAAAAATAATTTACTTTAAGTCAGAAAACTCGGATGTAAAAAGTTTTCGTCATAATGCTTCAGAAAGTAATACACACTTCACAGTAATAAAATCACATTATACTTAACAACACACATGAACTGGGTTTATTCACAAACCCTAAACAATCAAATATAAGTTTTCCTGAAATTGTCTTTCATACAGAAGTTTCAAACTATACAGAGGTTTTCAAAACCACATACACTGATTTTCTCAATATTGTATATTAAAATTCTAAGAGCTGGTTTGATAAAAAGAACTCTATGGACAATAGACCCTATTACGTAGTATACATCATACCAATAATACTGGGTCACGTCGTCGACAGTCCACACATCTTCGTCGTCAGCATCAAGAAACACAAGCTACAGGGTTCTGAAGTAACCCCAAATGACCATTGAGAAGTATCTGTACACGTATCCAAAAACACAACAGGGTGTCCAACATGTACAGGCAAATGTGAGCAACCAATATATGGATTTAAACGCGATAACTACATGCACGACACACAAAACAACAAAACAGTAATAGTAACGCAGGATAACACACCAAGTAATAACATATCCAACATACATACCGTAAATCGCAATATATCATATTAATCAATTAGCAGCATAAGACATCTTTGAAATCAAAATGGTGATGTACAATAAGCAAATGTAATCATCAACAGCCATACAATGCAATGCGATGTACATGACTCAATGTCATATGCCACAAGGGTAAAACTCTGACCCCTACTCCATGGAGCTAACAAATGTGTCGGAGAGAGTGAATGGGAGGACATGTTCCGGTTATTGCCAGCCATGAGCAAGATGCTACAATATTCGTAACGTGCACGTATCTAGCTTTACGGAAACACTCTCGACCAAACATGAAAAGTACGACATCTAGTAGAGGATATCAGTGTATTGCTCGGATTCGCCCTGACACAAAATAATCACCAACTGGTCACATGTCAGCCCTTCCAACCCTGATACCTCCAAAAAGACCACTGAAGATCGTCACCGTAAGATTCGCACCCGCATCAAGGTGTAAGCTCAACTCCTAGGCTCAAGGCCTTACAACTATGCACATGAAATGCCATTGCTTATACAAGGCAGATGCTATAAAGCAATGTCTATCCATTGGATAAACTTCAAGATTCGCTAGGTTTTATTCCTTAGGAACTATATGTGTCTTTGTATTATAAAACATTTGTCCATCGGATAAATATCTCGTGATTCCTTGGGAATGATTCGGACTGCTTTCAGAATTGCCGACTGTCCCCCACAAACCAACACAGGACTTTTCAACATTTTTTGTCCTCACTCACACGCTTTCTAGGAGGCTTCCCAAAAGGTCACCCATCTCACAATTTCTCCAAGTCAAGCATGCTTAACTATGGAGTTCTTACATTCCGGGCTTCCGAAAAGAAGACGAATCTTGTTGGTATAGGTAGTACCAATCAATTCCTTTAAGCCTTCATTCAACTATACAATCCCATACCTGCACAGTCTCAGGGTCCTTCTCGTCCCGATTATTACAAGACTGAAACAATCGAACGACTGTTTCAAAACCCAAGACGTTTCATGTTTGTGTTTACGTCTGATGAATCACCTCTCAAAACCTAAGTATTATGAAAAAGGATTGAGAATCCTCTTAAATAAGTCTTTGATCCTTTCTAAGATATTACTCCTTGATTTTCAATTAATGAAATAAGTGTTGATTCACTTAAGTCTTATGAAGTCATTGATGCATTAAGTCATCAATGGTATAGTACATGGTCTTGTTCCACCACATATTATACTTAATTATCCCTTGTGTTCATCTCTAAGTTAATTACTTAACTTTGGTTTTTCACGCATAAAAACTTTACGATTAAGAGTTAAAAATTCTCTTTGTAAACCAAATCCATTTTGATTGAAAACTCATGACTTGAAAGAACTTTGATTAAGGTAAAGTTCCTTAACTATTTTGAAAAGGAATTTCCTTACTAGCTTAGTGTATAATCATGTTCTAAGTTAATGGAAAGGAAATCTCATCTAACTTCCTTAACTATGATTCATTTAATTCAAACTTGAGGACAAGGTCCTCTTTACACTTGGAAGATTGAATATTAACTTAGTTTGAAAAAGAAGGTGATATCCCATTAAATCGGCCTCGCGACACGAAACTACTGCTCGTCTCACAATCCAGAGGGCCAGCTTGCACGGTTAAGTACAGCCTTTCGGCCTCGCAAAGCGAAACCAAGGCTCGCCTCGCGATCCAAAAGCCATTCTGCTAATAATGAAGCCACATACAATGTTAACTTTCATGAAACCGCTTCATTATTTCTCTTTTTAAAACACTTAGTTAATTATCTAACTATGGGTAAAGTAAAAAGACATTTTTCACTTTGGTGAAACACTTGATGTTGAAACTTTAATTGATCTTTGGATCAAAATCACTTATTGTTTTTCTTTGAAACATAAGTTACTAAAATACTTTCTTACTTCAAAAGCTTTGATTGCTCGAGAACAACTCATGTTCTTCCCCTTTTTCCTTACTAAGGCCGCAAGCTTCCATACAAGGAATGTGAAGATTTTGCTTCACCAAGTAGACAAGTCATAGCTCAAAATACTCTCAAAATTATGACAAACAACAATCATATATCATTGCATCATAATCAAACATAAAAATCCTTACTTGATCTAGAGATCAAAGTATGGTTTTTCAACATACATGAAAACATTTTTCATCCAATCAACATCATCATAAATATGCTAAAGCATACTAAAACATTGACCATTATTACAATCACAACGAAGCTCAAATAGAGCTACACAAATCAATCACGGATAACATATAGTTATCGAAAAATCCCTCAGGCAAACTCCCATTACCCATTGTAGTTATCCTCCACGCAAAAGTCGTCCGATCGGCTCGCGGATTCTCCCGATTCCTTGTCCGATCAACCAATCACAACTACATACACATAATCAATCCAAACATCAATATTACACAACATAAATCTTCCTATTCCTACCTATATAGGATTCGGCCATGGAGCCATAAAAATAGCTAGGGATGTCCAAAAATTCCTATCTCTTGGATTCCATCCTTACTAGGTGTGCTAAGGCTAGATCAAAGCCTATTACACTGAACCAAAATCTCATCCATCAATACATGGAGGTTTCAGCCAAGAAAACCCATATGAGCTAGGAAGCTCATTTGGTTTCCAACTCTTGGATCAATGATCCTCAAGTATACACAACACTAGATTAAGTCCTATTACTCAAAACTTGAATCAAAAACTCAACCTTTTCCTATGTAAAAGTTTCGGCCACTTTTGAATAAAAGGGCTAGAAAACTTATTTGGTTTCATGCTCTTGGATTATGAAAGAGAATGATGGAGTTCATAGAAATTGATTTAGTATTAAAAGGATTTTTCTACACTTTTCTACGAATTTTCAAAGTTTTGGATCTAAACTTGGATCTTCATGAATCAAGAGATTCAAGAGATGAAATAGAGAGATTAAGAGAGCTAGGATGAAGTTTATACCTCCTAGATTCAAAGTCTTGAAGAGAAACAACTTGAATCGCCCAAAAATCACTAAGTTCTCAAGATCAAACTTGAAGAACTCTTGAAGAAATGAAGAACAAGTGAGAGAAAATGAAGAACAAGAGAGAAGAGAGAGACAGTGAAGGTGAGATATTTATTTGATGCCATGGCAAACTTGTAAATGACTAAAAGGGTAATTTGGTAATTCCTTAAAAGACTAGGGGCATAATGGTCATTTCCCCTATAAATATCTAGATATTTTCTAGAATGCAATGATGACATGGTGAGTCACAAGGTCAAAAGGGTTATTCCATAAATCCTCAGGGGCAAAGCGGTCTTTTCATTCTATGGCAAATGGTAATTATGGAAAAAGTCAGGGGCATTTTGGTCTTTTCGCGTCCAGATATTTTCTAAACGTAATCATTACACTGATGAGTCATGGAACGCTTTTCTAGGTGATGTGACTTTAACCTTATCCGTTAGCGGGTCCCGGTAAATCCGTTTTTAGCTTCGTTATTCACTCGATTTAGGTTTTCGCCCAAGAAAGTCGTGAGAACTTGTTTATTTTGAATTTTTTTTCAAAATCACCGATATCGTTCGCAATTTTATTTAAAACCTAACTGTTTCGTTCACGAGTCAAAATTATGTCTTGATAGTAGTAAAATACTACTGTCAATGAAAAACGCAGACCGGGCTCTATTTGAGCTTTCGCCCGAAACTTAACCATGGCTTCCTATGGTTGTGAAGCCCGCCTATGTTCTTAGAATATTTTATTTCACTCTCTAGACCCTCTAATAAAATACAAATGTTTAAATATAGAATAATTATAAAACTTGAAAATCGGGGCGTTACAATATCTTTCTCTCCTCTCTTCTCTCACTTGTTCTTCATGTTCTTGAAGTTCTTCAAAGTTCTTCATGTGTTCTTCATGAGTTCTTCACAAAAAACTACCTTTGATCTTCATAAAAGTTGAAGTTTTAGTGGAAAGTTGTTTCTTTTCTCATTAGTCTTTGATTCTAGGAGGTATGATCTTCATCTTAACTCTCTTAATCTCTCTATTTCATCTCTTGATTCATGAAGATCCAAGCTTTGATCCAAAACTTCGAAAATTCATAGAAAAGTGTAGAAAAATCCTTTTAATATCAAATCAATTTCTATGATCTAGTTTCATCATTCTCTTTCATAATCTAAGAGTATGAAACCAAATAAGTTTTCTAGCCTTTTATTCTTAAAATGGCCGAACCTTGTATGATGAGGAAGGTTGAGTTTTTTATTCAAGTTTTAAGTAATAAGACTTGTTTTAGTGTTAGGGGTATCTAAGGATCATCCATCCAGAAGATGAGAAATTTTGAACATCTCTAGCTCATTTTCACATCTAGGAGCTGAACCCAAAGTTGGTGAGGTTAGGAAAGTTTTGGCGTTGTTTGATGTTAATGATTGTGTGGTTGTGTTGTTTGTAGTTGGTGACGAGTATTCGGACGAGTAATCGAGAGGTTTGCAACCGATCAACCGACTTTTATCCGGAGGAGTATTTCATCAACAGGTATGGGGGTGAACCTTAGCACACCAAAGTTGGTGGAGGTGAAAATTGTTGTTTATGTTTGTGTGGGTGAAACCCTTTTGTTTGGGTTCACTACTTTCATTTGTTAAGTTCTCTTGGAGAACAAAGTTGTAATAATTAGTTTATGCTTTAGTGTGCTCTAGCACATGTTTATGATGATGTGATTGGATGAAAATCATTTTCATGTATGTTGAAAAACCTACTTTGATCTCTAGATCAAGTATGGATTTTTATGCTTGATTATGATACAATGATGTGTGATTGTTGTTTGTCATAATTTTGTGAGCATTTTGAGCTATAACTTGCCTAGTTGGTGAAGTAAAATCTTCACTTTTCATTGGAATAGGCTTGTGGCCTTAGTGAGAAGAAACATAAGAACACTAGTTGTTCTTGAACATTCAAAGTTCTTGAAGTAAGAAAAGTGTTTTAATGAATTTCGCTAAGCGAACTGGATCTCGCTAAGCGATATAGAGGAATTTCAAGTTATGTATCACTGCCTCAATTCCGCTAAGCGAATGGAATCTCGCTGGGCGAAATTCATGTTTCAAAGAAAAACAAAAAGTGATTTTGATCCAAAGATCAAATAAAGTCTCAACATTTAAGTGTGTCACCAAAGTGAAAAATGTCTTTTATTTTAGCCATAAGATCATTTAATTAAACTAAGTGCTTCAAGAAGAGAAATAATGAAGAAGTTAAGGAAAAGGGAAAATAAGGCATTCGCTTGGCTAACCTAGTCTTGCCACGCGAGACAGAGGGCTAGCCCGAGCAGTAAGGATACAGCTTCTCGGCCTCGCGACGCGAGACCATTATCGCCTCGCGAACCAGAAGGACTGTTTAAGAAGTAAAAATAGCCTCTCAGCCTCGCGTCGCGAAACTGATATTCGCTCCGCGAGAAAAGGTTTTGGTTTACAAAGAGAGTTTTTCAACTAAAGTTTTACGCATGAAAACCTAAGTTTAAGTAATTAACTTAGAGTTGAAGATAAGAGATAATTAAGTATGGTATGTGGTGGAACAAGACCATGTACTATACCATTGATGACTTAATTCATCAATGACATCATAAGACTTAAGGGAATCAACACTTTTTTTTCTTAAATGATAAGCAAGGAGTAATATCTTAGAAAGGATTAAAGACTTATCTAAGAGGATTCTCAATCCTTATTCATAATACTTAGGACTTGAGATATAATTCATAAGACATAAACCCAGTAATATCTTAGAAAGGATTAAAAACTTATCTAAGAGGATTCTCAATCCTTATTCATAATACTTAGGACTTGAGATATAATTCATAAGACATAAACACAAACACGAAACGTTTTGGGTTTTGAAACAGTAGTTCGATGATGGACCGGTGATTCGGATCCAGGTCAATCGTTCAATTGTTTAGTCTTGTGATGACCGGAACGAGAAGGATCCTGAGGCTGTGCAGGTATGAGACTGTATAGTGGAAGGAATCCTGGGACTATGCAAGTATGGGACTGTATAGTTGAAGGAAGGCTTATAATAATTGATTGGTACTACCTATACCAACAAGATTCATCTTCTTTTCGGAAGCCGAGAACATAAGAACTCCATAGTTAAGCATGCTTGACTTGGAGTAATTGTGGGATGGGTGACCTTCTGGGAAGTTTCCTAGAAAGCGTGTGAGTGAGGACAAAACACGCTGAAAAGACCCGTGTTGGTTTGTGGGGATAGTCGGCAATTCTGATAGCAGTCCGGATCATTCCAAAGGGATCACGAGATATTTATCCGGTGGATAAATGTTTTATAATACAAAGACTCGTATAGTTTCTAAGGAAGAGAACCTTAGTAAACCTTAAGATTTATCCGATGGATAAACATTGCTTTATTTGCATCTGCTTTGTGTAAGCATTGGCATTTCATTGCATAAGTCGTAAGGCCTTGAGCCTAGGAATTGAGCTTACATCTTGATGCGGGTGCGAATCTTACGGTGACGATCTTAAGTGGTCTTTGGAGATATCAGGGTTGGAAGGGCTGACATGAGACCGGTTGGTGATTCTTCTGTGTCGTGGCAAATCCATGCAATACACTGATATTCTCTACTAGATGCCATACTTTTCATGTTTGGTTGAAAGTGTTTCTGTAAAGCCAGATACGTGCACGTTACGAATATTGTTGTCATGACCCGAATTTCGTAGTCATGACCGGCAAAAAGAGAAAGATTCCCCTTTCCCTTTCGCAGCCTCGCAAGCATACATAAATCCGATTCATCCAAAGTAAAAGATTACATTCATTAACTACATAAGGAATATAATACATTAGAGTGACTAACAATACATAAATTACAAAGTGCTGCTTTAAACTAGAAACAAATTTAAAACTAAGGGTACCGCCCCTCAAACTGTCCACATGGCATCCAAGGGGTTTGGCGGCTTTGTCGATACCTGCAACTGAAATGTTAAACGTGGGGTGAGTCCACTGACTCAGTGAGGGACCTTCCCCCAAACACATGCAGGCATCCAAAAAGAGGATAAAGCACATGCACACCGTCACACAAGCACTTGCTCATATCCATGCATAATTCATCTCAAGCAAACAACACAACAATAACACATAGAAACATTCATATAGTAAACATAGCTCAAGAGAACATCTCGTCCATTCATCGAGTACTTGTGGAATGTCTTGCACTTCATTCATTTCTCATATCTCAAATCCCTCACAAGGGATCAATACAATTATCATGTACACATATCACATATCATAATATCATCGAGTCTTTGGGTATCCTAAGAGGTGAGTTCACTGAGGACCTCCTACCCCGACGGTTTTTGCTTTCTTACCCCGGAGATACCGCACCCTTTAGCAAGCACCAATATCCCTCCTAACGCCCGGGGTATCTAACGGGGTCCCCTCATCCCCGATGGTGATATTTATATACCAGAGCCTCCTGCTCCCCGGTCGGCCTACCCAAAGATTCATATATTACAGTTGTAGCATCTTGCTCATGGCTGGCAATAACCGAAACATGTCCTCCCATTCACTTTCTCCGATGTTTTGTTAGCTCCATGGAGTAGGGGTCAAAGTTTTACCCTGTGGCATATGGCATTGAGTTATGTACATTGCACTGCATTGCATGGCTGTTGATGATTACATTTATTTTTTGTACATCGCTGTTCTATATTTTTGAGAATGCCTTATTTTATGCTGCCAATTGTTTAACATGATTTATATTGAGATATATGGTAAGCATGTTAGGTACGTTGTTACCTGGTGTGTTGTCCCGTTTTTACTTCTGCTACTTTGTTGTGTTGATGATCGGGATCTCACCCATATTTGTATATCTTTTCTGCTGGTATTGATGTTTCTGCTCGAGTAGATGGATGCGACGACGATTCTGTCCAGAGTTTGCTTTGAGTCTGGAGGGGGACTCTTTTTGCTGTTTTTTTCTTGGTCAGACTGTGTTAGTGTCAGTAGTACCTTTTGGGAGCTGTGACTCCTAGTACTTATTATTTCTTATGTCAGTTATGCATTAGACCTATGTCTATATCTAATACTATTTCTATTTCTGTTTGCGGTATTTTAATGCAGTATGTCTTCTAGAAATGCATGGTGAACCTAAGTTCATTTATTATTACTTACCTTTACTAATCCCATTACATCATTGTGCAAAGAAAAAAAAAGGAAAAAAGTATTTTCCGCATTAATATTATTTTCGGCCTTATAATCATTCGGGAATGTGGCACTCGGGATAAAGTGTTGCATAAATACTCCTCAATCATTTTTAAACACCATTGGCCGAATTATACATAGCTCAAAATAGTTCAAAAATGGTTCTTTTTTTTCTTTGTTCCATTGTTCATTAAATCACTTATACTTAGAGAATCACCTAAGTTTTAAAATTTGAAGTGGAATTTCTTTTTTAAACATGTCTGTCCAAACCCTATGCTAGGTTTTTGTAAAGATTTTGCTTCACCAAATCAACTGACAATAGCATAATATGATCATACATCAACAATAATCATATAAGGCGTGCTACTTTAAACATCCAAGCATAAAATTCTTACTTTGATCAAGAGATCAAAGTAATGCTTTTTCAACAAGTAAAAACCATTTTCAACCATACTAACATGCTGATGAACACAAATCAAGCAACAAATAAATATTATAATATTGTTATCATAGAGAATCAAATTAATAAAGTACAAAACCCTTTGGTTTAGGGTTTCCAAACCAAACAAATAAGCTATTTTCACAACCACCATTATGGTGTGATGTGTTTCACTCCCCAATTACCTTAATGAAATTCCTTCCTTCATGAGCTAAAAGAAACCACCAAAGAAAATGAGGTAGGCAAACTTAATAACCAAAAACAACAAGGTTTGAAACTTTATTTTGGAAGATCATGAACTAACAAAGGTTGATTCGTGATTTCATGGAGAGAAATGAAGGGAAAAGAGTCTAGAAGCTTACTTTGATGAAGAACACTTGAAGAACAAGAGTTGATGTTCTTGAAGCTCAACAACGAAGTGGCTCCAAATAAAAAACTTTGCGAAGTAAAGATGTTTAGAAGATCAAGACTAACAAGGATAAGAACTTAGAAAAATAAAACAAAGTTTGTACATCTCTATTGGCTCTTGGCCGAATATGAATGAGAGAAGAGAGAAAATTCTTCAAGTTTTTGAAAAACTAGCTTTGATTCAAGTAAGTGAAAATGCGAAACATCTTTGGTGGTTTAACACCAAATGGTTGTGGCCTTTCACCACTTAGGCCAAAATTTTTATTCAAAAGCTATAATAAAATAGGTTTAGGCGTGTAAGACAATGGAGGATGTAACACCCTGTTTTTTTTACACTATGCTTATACGTGTTAATATTTGCTTGTATATGTTGTATATATGTTGTTTGTGATTGTTCTTGATGTCCAAATTCATAGTTGGGGTAGTTTAGCCTTAAGGAATGGTCAATGCATTCAAGTCCAAGAAACATGTTTTACGGTTTTGTTCATATCTTGAGTTCTAGACATCCGATTGAGGTGATCTTGGATGCATTGGAAAGCTTAGAGAATTATCTACAAGTCTTATTTCAGGTGTTAAGGCCAAATTCGGCTTCTATATTTTCGCGTAGCGAAAGAACTTCGCCTAGCGAATCTGGCAGACAGATTCTTGCAGCTCTCTGGTTCGCCTAGCGAAAATGTATTCGCGTAGCGAATCTGCGCGCAGCAGAATCGTGTTTTTGGGCTTCTAATCAGCCCATAATGACCCTAACTCATATTTATACCCTAAGACTCGACCTAAACCTACTTTCTAAGTCGAAAAACTCTCAGAAGCTGCCTCTTCCTCTCCAAACAAGGATTTCTAAACCCTTTCCAAGGATCCCTGAAGGAGATTGCACCATTGTTCATCGTTCTTCATCTCTTTCGCTTGAAGAGCATCACTACCATCACAAGCCCTCTTCCTAGTTGCTGCTCTTGAACCTTTTGGGGCTGTGATCGTGAAGTCAAGCGTCGTAAGATTGAGCATTCGTGTAGACGCAACCTTTTCCGGACCTTTTCCTTCCTTTGTTCGTGGTGATCGTCATACCAGGTATGGGGGGAAGAAATAGATCATGAGTATGTGGGTTTTGGGATAGGTTAAGATGAAGGGGTTAACCCATGACCCCTATATGTTTGTCTATATGCATTGTAAATGCCTATGTATATGCTATGAGTGTAATTATGTGTATGTTATGTATATGCCATGTATATGCCTAAGTGAATATTGTATAAATATACATGTTTATGGTTCTATGATTATGATTATGGGTGTTTGTCTTGATGATATGATTCAAATATTATGATGTGCAATGAATAGTATGAATATAGATACGATATGCATTGATGAGATTTTATGATGTGCAATGATAATGATGACTTGATGATGATGTGCATTACGATGAAAAAAATAGGATTAGTGAAAGAACATAGCTTAGGGACGTTTGACACCCCATAATGAATGAGTTGTTATGAGAGGTGAGATTGATAATATTGGATTAGTTTTGGAAACCCATAGGGATGATTCTTGAGAGATGGGATGATAGGCATAGGGATAACTTAGAGAAATTCTTAAGATTCCCACGCCTGTCATGATTCGCCTGGCGAATAGCCATTCGCGAGGCGAGACAGAGAGACCATTCGTGGTCTGACGTAATTCGCCTAGCGGATTGTAATCCGCGAGGCAAATGAGAGAACCAAATATAGGAGCTCTCGGGCTCGCCTCGCGAGCCACGATTTGCCTAGCGAATCTGAGACCCTGTTTAGGAGCTCTCGGGCTCGCCTCGCGAGCCACGATTCGCCTAGCGAATCTGGGTTTCTCACCCAGATTCTGTTGTGAAGAAGAAATGAATAGGGTAATGGAAAAATGACTGTGAGAACACAATTCAAGGTTGATAGTATAGCAAAGAACGCTAATATTAATAATGACGATATGATAATATTGGTAATGTTGATAAAGGCAATAATGATGGTTAACGCCTAGTTGTTTGATGATCATCGTTGATGGTCATTGTTGATAATCAATGTGATTGATTATGATGATAATATTGGCAATATTGATAAAGGCAATAACGATGGTTAGCGCCTAATTGATTGATGATCATCGTTGATGGTCATTGTTGATAATCAATGTGATTGATTATGATGGTGGATGGTTGGACATGTGTTTGCATGTTGTTGAGCATAGCATGCATCATACGTTGACGTTGATATGTTGGGTGGAAAGCAAACGATGAATCGCAATAGTGGAGGCCACGATGGGTGTTATCCCGGCCTTGCGAGTACGTTGGGTATGGAAGTTCCAGGTGACATAGGCTAGCTACCTATTGTTGGAGTGACCTAAAGAATAAGCTTGAGTACCCTGACTAGCCACTATACGTTATCAGGATTAGTGAGAGTGTTCGGGGATGGCCCATGGTCTGGCATATCATCCACGTTGATAATCGGACATGTACTCCTAATCGTCTTTCCAGAGTTAGAGTTGTTGGCCACATGCATACGGAGTAGTGATGTTTCATTCGCATTGACATGCATCTTTGACACACACACACACACACACACACACATATATATATATATATATATATATATATATATATATATATTGATTATATCTGTGGTAATTGATGTATGTTGTATGCCATCTTAATTACTATTCCATTCCGTTTACATATATTCATGATTGTGTTTCTTACCCCTCTCTTTGTTATTCTTGTGCATATGTTGTGATATATGCAGAGGAGGGTGAGCATGCTGACGAGGAGTGATCCCGAGGAGATCTCTCTCAGTAGTTAGGATTTATGATTTATGTTATTCGATTTTATTCCGATGTATTATTGGTATATGTATACCAGCTCTGATATGTGACATCGGGACTTGGGTTATATTTATTATTTATGTTTTCCGCAGTTTGTTTTTAAAGGATTTTGATTATTTCAGACTCCTATGTTTTACGTTATAGATGATGTGATGCACATTACCCTTGAGGATATGTTGTTATTTTAATTGTTATATTTTTTATAAAAGACATGTATGATTTTATTCATGTTTTATTATATGCGGGGTAGTGGGTGTCACAGAGGATATAGATTAATCAAGGACAATTGTTTGTTGGTCTCTCATCAAAAGTGAACAAAATTAACCAAAAAATGGTTGGCATGCTTTTTTTCATAAATGGTAAAGATGATGGTTTATTAACCAATGGTTAACAAAGCTTAGGGAAACGTGAAAGGAGTCATGAACTGCTTCCGGCTCCGGACCAAAAGATCTTCCCAACCCAGACCCGAAACTTAAAACTTAGTGGACAATAAATTTTTTATTTAATAATTATTTCCTTATTTAAATTAATTTTTTTCCTGTTTGGATGCCCAAACAATGATAGGTAGGTCCGGTAATGCCACGTAGGAAAGAAACTAACAGAATTGGATAGATTGTGGCAGAAAAGCCAACGTTGTTAACCGAAGCAAACTTATGAGACCTAATTAACAAAAAAAACTTATGGATCAAATCGGAAAAAAAAAAAATAAACTTAAGGGACCAATGCACTACTTTTGCCTAAAACGTATTCAATCCTCTTGTAGAAATAAAAATAAGGGTTTAATTTATATGCATTATCGGTATAAAATTTTCACACTCAACCAATCATAAGTTGACGTATAATGTCTGACTTTTTACATAACTATCTCAAAAGTTACATATAAACTAATTTGTGATTGATTGATAATGTAAAAAATTTTATACTTATAATATATCTATATTGGGATAAGATTCCTTTAACGTAAATAAAAATATATAGTGAAAAAATAAGAATATATTCATCATTAATTAATTAAAATGTATTGTGATTTCAACCAGCTTTTTTTTCCTCACTTTTAACTCTAAAAAATAAACGTGAACATATCATCAAATCAAAGTATGAACGTAACGAACAAAACAAAACTTGAAAGAAAAGCATTACCACAAAGTGTGAAGATATCAAAGTCGATTTGAACACGTGGTGTGTCCATATTAGTCTTTCCCCTGTACAACCAACAAAACACAACGCCACAAAAATACCGCTCTATTTGAAAGCTCATGTGGGAACACCATCGAAAACGAATGATACCATTGCCACCACTCCTCCTATTCCTCTATCTCTAGTCCTTCAAAATTAATAAAACTGTTCAAAGTTCCCATTTCCCCTTTGAAACTATCCTCCTCCTCCTCCTCCTCCTCCTCCTCCTTCTTCTTCTTCTTCTTCTTCTTCTTCAGGGTTCGACTCAATCGTATTAAATGGGTGCAGAGGTTAAGATCTGGAATCCCTTGGAAGTAGCGGAACAAGCTCGTAAAGACTATACCTCGCAGATTCATGCGTCCCACCTTACCATTGATCCCTCCCTTTCCTTTCCTCATATGAAACCTCTCGTCCTGTATGTAATTACATTTCTAACCTTTCAATCTATTTCCTTTTCCTCTTTCGCGCGCTTCTCTTTTGCTTCTTCAACATGCTTTGCAGCTTTGTCGTTTCGCTTGTTTTAGGATTTGCTTCTGTCGTTTTTGTTTCGTTGACTTTACTCTTGCGTTTGGTTGCTGGGAAAATGTGGGGAAATGGGGGAAATTTTGATGAAGGGGATTTTGGCCGACTCAAATTCGGATTTGGAGATTCCAGATTTGCGAGAACGATTCAATTCCTTTTGGATTTGGATTTGGATTTCCTTCTATCGTTTATGGTCTTGATTCTCGCGTTTGATTTCTGGGAAATTGTGGGAAAATAGGAGGGATTTTGACGAAGCGGATATTGGTTGGGTGAAATTCGGATTTGCCGGTTCCAGATTTTTGGGGACGATTTGATTCCTTTGGATTTAGGGTTGTGTAGGTTGTGTAAACTGTCTTTTTGTATTGAATCGTTTGATTGTTTGGTATGTTTTGCAATTGAATGTTACTTTCCCTGTCTCCCCTGCCACCTTCTCTATTCCTTAAATTATCTCTTCCTCATACTATTTTTCTTGTGATTCCATGCAGTAAATTGTGCAAGGATATGTTCAAGGCTTGGTCAAATTTGGATGAATCTTGCTTTCATGTTGAGAAAATTTCTGGAGGCATCACGAATTTGTGTGAGTAATTTCCTGTTACTCGCATGATTGATTTTCATAAGCTGAATGGCTTAATCTGTTAAATGGATTACATGCTAAATACCTTGTAATAATGAGCTTGGCTGTCGTATGGTTGCTTAATTACTTTTCTTTCATCCCTACCCTTTTGTTGTCAATATAGAACCTAACTGATAAATTTATCATTATCTGTCAGTACTCAAGGTTTCAGTTAAACAAGAAAATTGTATTGATGATACTATAACGATCAGATTGTATGGACCGAACACTGAGTACATTATTGATCGTCATCGGGAATTGCAGGTTAGATGCTGTACTGCTTGATTACATACCAGACTAGCTATTAGCTAAGTCACTGAATGCTTCTGCATGATTTCTTTGTCTCAAATATTGTGGTCCATCGAGCATTGATATTGCCATCTTTATTTTATTTTATTTTACTTTATTTTATTTTTGTTATTCATGCAAATGTTGTTCTCTAGCTGATGAGTTATTGAAAGTTACATGATAACTATACTATAAATATGCTTGTGGCAGTGCTTATAGTAATATTTTTATGGATGGTAACTATACCGTTTTCTTCCCAGTTGACCATTGCAAGTTGAATTTGGATTTTTCATTTTGAGCTAAGCTTCAATTAAATAAACTAACTTTGGCAATACAACAATGCAAACTAACTTACCCTGTCTCCCCCGTTTAAAGCAGCATAAGTAAATAATACAAAACGTTTAGGAGAATTCTGGGATTTCTAGGTAGAGGATGCTGCATATAAAGATTCCAGTATATTTTAGTTTTTGGGAACTAGAATTTGAAATGTCTTTCTGTATATAATATATCAAATTTCTTCAATATGTATTTTAGATTTCATTATTCCGCTGTATGCTTGAGAGAAGGTCAAATTAAAGAAAAGGAATTTTAGGAAGGGATAGGCAAAACTCAACTTCCAATAGCATGAAATCATACATCCATTATGGGAGTAGTGGTTCTAAATTTTGTTTATTTGCTCCTCCCCCCCCCCCTCCCCCAAAAAAAGCAAAGATAAAAGAGAAAACAGGTCTGTATTTGTACACATACTTTACATTTATATTCTTCCCTGGAAGTGCACAGAGGATCTCAGTTGTGATCAGAGAAAAATATGAATTCTATTTTAATGGTGCATTTTCGTTTATTCTCGAAATTGTCTGCAAATCACTTCAAGTTAGATTAGTTGCTTATTGTATTTACTCAGTAGTTTACTTTAAGCTTCTAGTTTCTACCTTGTAATTGCTTGTGAAATTTGGTGTTTAGGCCACAAAATACCTCTCAGCTGCAGGATTTGGTGCTAAGTGGCTTGGAATTTTCGGAAATGGCATGGTGCAGTCTTTTATAAATGCGCATACTCTAACTCCATCAGGTACAATTAAGAAGAAAAAAAACATGTTTTGAACAGGAGTAACAATTTCAGGTTGATAAATGCTAATAGATTTTGTTGAATTGCCCTGTTGATAATATTTGCTAGAAACTTAAGCATCTCTGAACAGTGAATCTCTACCCAGCAATGCATTTTGTTTTACATGTCTGTAGCATTTATAGAAGTTTTCTTTGGCGACTATATAGTCTTGTATTAAATCCTTACTGGATAATAGACTTCAATTTACATCAGATTGCGATCACTGGGTTTTACCTGATGATCCCGTACTCAACTAAGATAAATGTGGGAATTTTGATCTCGCCTTCATCAACCATTTAGACTCAATGCTGCTAATTCTTGACCATCAGAAGGGTTTGAGCTGAAGTTTCATTATTACTAACTTATGTTATTTGTCACTTAACCCATCTTTTTTATTAGATCACCACAATATATATCTAATATTTGCTTCTTTGAAATGTATTAATTATTAAGTATAATTTGGAGTAAAAGCTTAGAATCTGATTTTAACTCATTTAACCACACCTGTTTTTAATGCTTATGGTGACCTGTAGAACTGCAACCTATTTAATGGCATCATGAATGAATTTTCTCTGTCGCAGATATGCGTGAGCCAAAGCTGGCTGCTAAAATAGCCAAGGAGCTGCGGAGATTTCATCACATGGAAATTCCAGGTTCTAATGAACCTCAATTATGGAACGATATCTGGAAATTCTTTGAGAAAGGTCCTTTATAATTTCTTCCCTGTAACTAATCTGGCCGTTGTTCACTTCTACCTTTGTGTTAGTTATGTATGTAATTTTGTTTGAAGGGAGTTTGATTTCTTCTGTTGAATGAGTTTTAGGATTTTGATTATGATTCTTGTTTTTGGTCAAAGTTCTGAGCTCCCCTTCAGCTTCTTAGTTTTAGCACTCTTACTTATTTTAAGTTCGAGAGAAATAGCTTGCGGTACTAGAATGATCTATTTTGCCTTGTAATGTAGCTAACATTGAAGGGTCTCTTGGGGATTTGGCCTTGTAGATTGAAATATACATACATTTTGTGTCTGCAATTTGTTACATAAAAGATCCTTATATTTTCATTCTATCTCCATAGTCCTATGTGAAAAGCACTTTCTCAATATATTAAAACAATCATGAATAGCTAGAGTAACCTTATGCGCTTTGAAGGGCTGGTGTATATGCTTGAAAGGTTGGTATTATTAGTATTTGAGATCCCATTTCTTTTGTTTTCTTTTACAGCATCTGTTCTTGAATTTGATGATAGTAAAAAGCATAAGACTTATGAGACAATTTCATTCAGGGAAGTCCGTGATGAAATTGTTGAGCTCAAGGTACTAGCTCGTTCTATATATTTCTTGAGCTGTTATCTTTTTTTTATTCATTGTAATGTAGGAGTCAATTTGAACATAAATTACCACCACCTTTGGAAGTCCGTTGCTAAATCATTAGATTTAAAGATTTAAATTTATGTCTTAAGAGTGGCTCCTGCCATCTTTTTCCTGTTAATGTCCAATCACTTTTACTAAATATTCTAACTATATTAGGATAGGATCAAAAACAGAAAGTGCCCTGTCGTCCAGGCTTAGGGATATTATAACATATCCTTTTCCATCCTTTTTTTAGTTCATGAAGGTAGCTTATGAATGACTGAATTTTTTTTAAAAAGGCTGAATTAGTAATTGTGAATGATGCATTTTTGTTTGTCAACAATTTATTCTCCTCACAGATTTTTTTTATTTTTTATTTTGAAACAGGGATTGAGTGAACGTCTCAATTCTCCCATAGTTTTTGCTCACAATGACTTGCTTTCTGGAAATATAATGATTAATGATGAAGAAGGTACTCACATTCCTTGACTATAAGCATATTCTTGCTTCCAACCCGTGATTATAGATATAAAGGCATAATTTGGTAGCTTCTTTTGATTAGTTAACTTTTTCTTATGCGTGCCATTATGTATATATGTGCCGTGTTTATGAACCCTTGTGAGTTCTTTAGTATCATCATATCTTCTTCTATACCAAAAAACTCTATATTTGTAAATTGTTCTTTTATGTTTTTTTTGTCTTTCTTCTTCCTAACATTTGTGCATATTATTGCAAAGTTGTGACTCATATAGTTACTGTTACTGCAATTTTCTTATTACTGATTAAGGTGTAAGTTCAAATGTAATGGCGTTGCATTGCTTGTCAAAGAGAAGTTCTTTTATCCATGTTTTTCTCCAATGGTTGCCAAATGGTTCGGTAAAAAATTACTTTAAAGCTTGGACTATGAGCTTGACATAATTTGTTAGGAATCTTAGAAGAAAGAATGAAGAAGATGACTGAATAGGAAGTACAATACTCCTACCAAGGGAAATCTCCCCCACCGAGCCTGTGCTCTAGGTTCTCTCTCTCCACCGAGCTTGCTCTCTAGGTTCTCTCTGACAGAATTTCAAACTAATTGTACAATTGCCCCCCTCCTACTATTTATAATAGTAGCTACTATAACTAGCCAACACAATACTAATTCCCTCTCTTATGGCTACGGTGGCGTTTGGTTCATGGGATGTTTTATTCCCAGGTCAACTATATTCCTGGGAATGAGATTCCCAGGAATAAGACATGGGAAAGTTAGCAAAGTATGTTTGGTTGGCACTCTACTTTCCTGGGAATAATATATTACATTCCTAACAAATTTTATTCCCATGTTTGGTTCAAGTGAAATATTCCCGGGAATATAATTTATTTTTCCAAAATTACCCTTGTAAAATTGGTGATATATACGAACACAGTCTATTACTTTACTCCTCCAAACAAAAAAATGCCATTGTCTTATTTGAAAATGATTGTAGACTCACCAATGTCAGGTTTTTCCCCTCCATTCATTAACGTCGCCATCCTCCATGATCAATTAATCAAATCTCTTACGTATCCAATATAGCTCGAGCGGAAGTAAAAACAAGCAGAGCAAACAAAACAACAATTATATTTGAAAGCTCTCATGTCAAACAAATGCAGGGGCCTGAGGCAAAGTTTCATGTCAACTACAAGGGTAAAGCCATCAGCAAGCCTATCCAACAGGTAAGTAAAGAAGCAGAGCAAATAAAACAACCATTATAGATGACAAAGCAATACAGTGCTACATAAAAACCAAAAAACATTCAATAGTGAACATAAAAACCATAGACCAGATTCAATATTGTGAACTTAAAAACCATAGAGTAGATTCAAAGCCATAAAAACAATAGAACATTAAAAACCATAGAGCTATTAAGGTATTATGCAATAATATGTGACAGCAACTTTAGTGCTATTATGCAGCAAAAATATGTTAAGTGATGTAGCAACTTTAGTGCTATTATGCAACAACTTTAATGCTATTATGCAGCAATAAACTATTGGAGTGGCAGAAACTGACTATAAAAGTAAACTATTGTGAACATAAAAACCATAGAACTTTTAATAAATGAAAGTGGCCATAAGAACCAATGTCATTTACAGTGCTGCTAAGTAATGTATCTTCCTTTGAACAAAAAGTCAAATTCAAAGCCATTCAAGGATGTTGCTCTCCAATAAGTTCCAAAGGAAAAAGCAAAAAACAAGATCAGAGCTAGCTTAATATAAATAGACCAGTTATAAGGTATTTGTTGCTAAAACTTGTTGCACATAAAAAGCTTTCAAGTCTGGATCAATAGTAAAAAAGAAATCAACTGCACTTTGATCTTTAGTAATCATAGATCCAGCCCTCACCCTTTCCATATCTGTCAAGCCCTCAACCTTCTTCAAATACTTGCATCCTCCTCTCTGCTCCTTCCTTTTCTTGCTTGAGACAACCAACAAGGTCACCCGTGTTGTCTTTGGTGCTCTCATACAATGTTGTGAAAATCGAGATCCTAGCGAGGATCGGGAGGGGCATGAAAGATCGTAACACGGAGGATCGTAACAAGGATCGTAAGATCCTAGCTAAAGTAGAAAATTATACTTATACATGTTCATATGCATAAAAACCAATGTAGATAAAGAAAAGAACCCTTTAGATGACAACATTAAACTAACTTCAATTTCAAATCCATAATCATAATCCATATTTCATAAGAAACCAAATCCAATACATAACACAACTCAAAATAAGTTCATAATAAAATTCAAGTCAATCTAATCTAACTCTAGCCATCTAATCTAAGAGAGCATTCAAATTCAATTGAGGATAGTCACCCACATCCTCCATATTATCTTCATTCTCATCAATAGCATCATCTCCACCTTCATCATCATCATCAATATCATCAATTGGAATCTGCAGATCATCTACAACTACAAGTGCACCACCAACACCAACACTGCCTCCAGCATTTTCTATGATTGTGAGATCTACAATGTCTTCATCCAGAATGTTCAAATCTGAATTTTGATCTTGTTCATTCTCCTCCACAATCCAATCATCATTAGAAAAAACATCATCAATATTGTAGTCATTTCCTTTCCTAACTTGCTTCTTCTTGGTCAATCTTGAATTAGCCATAACAAATACCACATCATTCATGGTCTTTTGCTTCAAACGGTTCCTTTTCTTGGTGTGGACCTGAATAATTATAAAAACAATTAACTTAGAATAGGTACTAGGTAATTCTAAGAACGAAATTCATTGTGATTCATAAATTTAAATTCTTACCATCTCAAAGGCACTCCAATTACGTTCACAGCCCGATGAGCTACATGTCAAACTCAATACCCGAATAGCAAACCTCTGCAATTCTGGATACTCATCGCCATAAGACTCCCACCACTATGCTGGAGTTTTGGTTTGAAGTGCATGTTGAGCTATTGCATTACCCAAAAACCCCTTTTTAAGCTTGAAGTCCTCAAGTTGGCTATCAATCTTACCTATTTCTTGGATGTCTACCACCATCCTATTGAAACAATCATATAATCCTCTCTTCACTTCATAATCAGCTTTAAAATTTGGACCATAATGCAACATGGGTTAAGGTAGTAGCCTGCAGCATGCAAAGGCCTATGCAATTGGTTGTCCCATCTTTGATCAATGATTTCCCATATGGGAGTGTAGCTAAGAATGAGTAAAAAAATGAATTAGTTTCCAAAATAAGTCTACAAATTATAATATTAATATTGAAGATAATTACCTTTTACTAACGCCTTTGAAGGCACTCTGTATCATCTCTTTTGCTCAGTCCATTTCTTCATAAATGAAGCCCATGGCTGGCTTCTCATCTGCATCCACCAATTGTAGCACTCTGATTAGGGGATAAGCACCCTTCAAGCAGTTCACAATATTTTTCCAAAACCCCTTGTCTGTAACCAGATTTTCCACCTGAACCCCATCCCTAGTCTTTGCAAATTGACTATCAATCCATTCCTTTGATGTGAACATTCTTATTAGGGATCCTTTATTATCATGCAAGCATCCCAATGTCAAGTAAGAAGTGGCAAAATGAGTAGCAACTTGTCTAATCAATTCTCCTCCTTTAGTAAAGTGATGCAATAAAGACATAAGACCAGATCTAGAATAGATGTAAGTTGTGAGTTTTTTACCACTTGCAATTGTCTCTTTATGGAGTGGTATCTTCTTCTCAAAGTCCTCCAACATTAGGTCGATGCAATGAGCCGCACAAGGTGTCAAATACAACTTCTCCCTTTTCTGCATCAACAAATCACCAGCTGCCTTGTAGTTAGCCGCATTGTCCGTGACGATTTGGACAACATTTTCTACCCCTACCTCTTCAACAACATCATCCATCATTCTAAAAATCTTGTCAGCTGTCTTGGTTATATCAGATGCATCAATAGACTTCAAGAAAACAGTTCCCTTAGGACTATTAACTAAGAAGTTCAATATAGTCCTCCTCCTCTTGTCGGTCCATCCATCGGTCATTATCGTGCAACCCGATTTCTTCCAAAAAGCTCTATGATCCTCCAAGCTCTAATTAGTAAGTTCAAATTGTTGCTTCAGCTACTTCATCCTAATCTCATGGTAGGATGGTGGCTTAAATCCTATACCATGTCGGGCAACTAATTCAAACATCTTCGGAAACTCTTCACTCATTACCACATTAAAAGGTATAGCATTGTTGTAAATGAATTTCCCTATTTCTAGGCATGCTTCCTCCCTCAAGCTTTTCTTGAAAATACTATTAATGGTAGCTTGAGAGCTAACTCCCTCTTCTTGAACATATCTGCAGGACTCTCTTCCTGTCTTTTTCTTTTACCATCCTCATCAACTGATTCAGCTGCTGCACTACCTCCTTCATACTCATTGTGGCTTGACTTATTAATGAGTTTCTTTTGCAATGAAGCCACAATGTCCCACATTTCTTTTCTAACTGCATCAGGCACTCATCTGCAAGCTCCGACATCCTTTGAGGTTGCTGCCAAATGATGCTTCATACGGTAAACTCCCCCTGTTATCACCTTCTCACAATATTTACATTTTATTTTTCTTGCATCCCCATCAACTGAGACCCCATGCTGCCATGCCACATCTGTCCTCATTCCAGCAGCTTTCAGATTTTTCTTGCCACTCCCCTTATATTCAGTTGGATTACTAGCAGCATTTGAAGACATTGTAGTCTTCAAGTCAGAACAGAGACAGAGCAGCGAAGGAGAATAGAGAAGCAAAACTGAATAGAGAAGCAGAGCAGAACAGGAAAACAAAAAACAGAGTTCGAATGGCTTACAAGAAGAAGTTGTTGCACACAGAGGGAAAGAGTTCGAAAACGGCTGGGAGTGGGAGAAAGCATTGGAACGCGGTTATCCAATAATGAAAAACAGCGTTTTTAGGGTTTTTTAAGGAGAAAAACCCCGTAAAACCGAGTGGGTAAACAATACCCGTTATAGCGATACGGGTCAAAAACGACCCGCGTGTCTAACTTCCAGGATCGTCGGACACGCAGAAAAAGCCGATCTTACAAGCTTTGAGGGGAAGATCGTCGATCCTCGCCGATCCTGCTCGCTGGCGATCTTGGGCACGATTCAGCACGCCGGTGGTCCCAAAAATCGTAGAATCGTGCGATCCTACGATCTGGATCGCGATTTTAACAACATTGCTCTCATACACTTTTCCTAGACTTTGTATAGTCTCTGCAAGTTGTCCAATGACAGAATTAGTGCCTATAGTTCTCTTCTTCTTTCCCCTTGTACTAGATGCAAAATTTTGGCCATTTGAAGCACCAACACCAGTGTGAGTGGAATAATGACGTGGAGATTGTGGAAGCTGAGTCTCTGCCACAGAATCAATGGGAGCCTCATCTATATTCACATCATCACCCATAAATGAAGCATATTCTTCTGTCTCTTTATCTATTGCCTCAAATGCATCACCAGGATCTTTAGCATCTATCCCAGTGGCTCTGTCCTTTCCATAAACCAATGCCAAGTCATCAAAATGAGGAAATGACTTTTTGATCAAACCTTGAGCATTTGGATGTGACTGTATTCCAAAATAGCAAAAGTTACTATCATCGAAAAAAAGGAGCCAACATGTCAAGAAAAGCTAAATAATTGTATCATTACCTTTATCCAATCATCGAATACATTCTTTTTCACAACTATCATTTTCTGTTGATCATTCCATCCAAATCCACTTGCCTTTAGCATATTAGCTATAGCACCGTATTGCTTCTTAAGATGCTTTACTCGATTCAATATGTGGACTGGCCTTCAAGCCACAACCTGGCATCTTTTGATGGAGCCATTGCTCTAATTGCTTTGTATATCCGGGTTTGAATGTGCCATTGTCTCCAGTCCACTTTTTGCAAGCTGCAAGTTCCAGTAAGCAGTCCACAAGGTTTTTATCTTCATTCATCTCTTGTCCATTGATGTCTTTTGCCCATCAAAGTTGGTTGGCTTGATTCCTCCATGCTCTTTTACAGCATACAAATGATGAAAAAAATAGCAAAAACAGGTCATAAATTAACTAAGCTAGAAAATCAATCATGTTAGAAAATTAAATAAATTGACCAAGCTAGAAAATCAATCACAGCTGAAAACAAGTTATAACACTAAAATAACTTTCAATACTATAACAACAATAGCTAATTCAAATTAATATCCACAGCTAGAAAATCAATCATAGTCGAGAAGGGTGCTCTAACAGAACTAGGCAAGCAAATCAAATTCTTTTTTTAAAAAAAAGATTCAAAATTTAAAGGTATGTTTAAGAGTAAAAAGACTTCTAACTCTGCAACATCTGTTGCGAGGTTTAGTATAAGCAAACAAGACCTCAAAACAACCAAGTCTTTCTGTGAGAAAATGCGTTAGAAATTAACTGTTCATGTACACTTGTGTTAGAGTATATAATATGTGTGTTAGAGTATATAATATGATAGAGTGCACTGACTGCAGCTGAGTAATGCTCAGCTCAGTCGGTTACACTTTCTGTTAAGCTTCAGCTACTATAAGTAGCATTCTCTGTAACAGATTCATTCAATCAATTACAATCAGTCTAGATTCAGTCCCTCTCTCTCTCTCTCTCTCTCTCTCTCTCTCTCTCCCCCTTCTCTTTCTAATATTGTATCTAGAGCTTGAGATCTCAAGCCATGACTTCCGTCCACTCCATTGGTGGAACTCCACCACCACCTCTGCCACTGCCACCGCCGGAGACTCCTCCAATCTCACAACCTCTTGCGACTATGCCGAATCTCTCGTCTATTGTTACTACCAAACTCACCGATCATAATTTGCTGCACTGGAAGCAGATTGTTGAAGCCGTGTTGCGTGCGAACCGATTAGAGAGGTTTGTGGTTTGTCCGCGAATTCCTCCGAAGTTCCCCTCCGAACAAGATCGCCTTGGTGATGTGCTCAATCCGGATTACCTTGCGTGGGAAGCGCAAGATCAACACCTATTCATATGGATGTTGAATTCCATTTCGGACACCATTCATACGCGTGTAGTTGGTTGCGCTCATGCATGGCAACTATGGGATGAGCTACACAATCACTTCAATTCGCTTATGAAAGCACGCAGTACTCAACTTAGATCAGAACTGCGACACATGACGAAAGGAGATCGTACTATTTCTGAGTACTTGCTACACATCAAAGCACTTGTGGATGCGCTCATCTCTATAGGCAATCCAGTCACCTATCAAGAGCACCTTGAGGCAATTCTTGAAGGACTTCCTGAGGAATATCATATCCTTTTTCCAACGATTGAAAGTAGAGCGGATTCGTATTCCATTGCCGAGGTTGAAGCGTTGCTCCTTTCTCGTGAGTCGCGGCTTGAGCGGAGCAAAGCTAAATTGAATCCTGATGCGTTCTCAGTGAGCGTTGCACATTCCACTACATCGACTCCTCCTCTTAATCAGGTTATCTCCTCTACTCAGTCTCAGCCACAAGGCAATTTTCATCAACAATATCAATTGCAATTGCCTAATGCACCGTTTGACTCTGGTTTTCGAGGTGGCCGTGGAGGCAAATCTGGATACCGAGGCCGAGGGCGCGGTGGCAGATTTGGATCTCGACCTTATTGCCAGATTTGTCGTCGCCCTGGTCATGAGGCTGTTAATTGTTGGTATCGCTATGATCAGTCATATGATGGTTCTGGTGGCAATCAAAATCAGCACCAAGGTATTCTACTCAGTATGTATCTTATCCGCAACAATCTCAGTCCTACACTCCGAATTCATCTTTTTAGCACCAACCTCAGATGCAATGGTATGCTTCTCCATCACCTGCACCATCTACTGCCACTTTTCAGCCCTAATCTGCCCCACCATAGCAGCCAGCACCCCTGCCTGCACCACCTCCTCTCTTGCAGCTTCCCTGGCACACACATGCCTAGGTTGTCAATAGCGGCGCTATAGCGGTTTTGCGGATCGGAAATGAGGTTCGCCGCAACGCAATTCATTGGTGCGGTGCGTTTTGAAGTAGCGGCGGTCATGGCCTCTAATCGCGGTGGAATCACGGCAATGGCGGTCATTAGCGGCCGCTACAGGGGTATGGACGCACTGTAGCGGTTTTGGGGTCCGGTGCTCCGCGCCGCTATCCGGGATTGACAACATAGACACATGCCAAGGATCCGGTTTCCTCTCAGCCCCAGTCTGGACCTATGGCAATGGTGGCATCCAATTCGGGAATTGATTCCAATAGTGTGTGGTACCCGGATAGTGGCGCCACCCATCATGTGACATCCAATTTGGCTAATCTCACGCAGCATTCTGATGTCAATGGTCCAGCACAGATTTACATGGGTAATGGTCTTGGCCTTACTATCCATACTACTGGTTCTGCTTGTGTTAACTCACCTATCAACACTAATGTCACTCTCACATTTCAGCACCTTCTATATGTCCCCACCATCACCAAAATTCTAGTTAGTGTTAGTCGCTTCTCTAGAGATAACAATGTTCATTTTGAATTCCATCCTCATCATTTCCTTGTCAAATCTCAGGTTGATAATCGTGTTGTCTTAGAAGGAACAGTTAACTCCGATGGCCTGTATGTCTTCCACAACTTCTCAGTCTCTCCAAGGCATTCTTCCACCATCATTGGATCACCACCTAGCTGTCTTAGTGTTGCTAGTTCTTCCCTTTGTAATAATAATACTGTTAGTTTTCGCTCTGGGAGTGTTGATGCTGCTCCAACATGTGATAAAGTGCCCTCCTCATATTATCTTTGGCACTGTAGGCTAGGACATGCAAATGAGACTGTTGTAAAACATGTTCTACAACATTGTAACATTGCCAATGTTAATAAAAATATACTGGACTTTTGTGCTGCTTGTTGCTTGGGTAAATCTCATCGCCTCCCTTCTCATCTTTCTACCACAACATATACTCAACCCTTTGAACTTTTGTTCCTTGACTTGTGGGGTCCTGCACCCATAGGGTCCACTAATGGGTCCTCCTATTATCTGTCTATTGTGGATGCATGTTCCAAACTTACCTGGATTTTCTTCCTTAAACAGAAGTCTGAAACCCTTATCCTTTTTAAACAATTTCGGGAACTCATCAAGGTACAGTTCCAAACTGAAATCAAAGCTGTAATCAAAGCTGTCCAAACTGATTGGGGGGGTGAGTTTCGTCCCTTCACCAAGTTTCTTTCAGAACTAGGGGTCATACATTGTGTCATATGCCCCCACACTCATCACCAAAATGGGAGTGTTGAGAGAAAGCATAGACACGTAGTGGACACTGGCCTTTCACTGCTTGCTCAGGCCTCTTTGCCCATGCCCTATTGGGAACATGCCTTTACCACAGCTGTCTATCTTATAAATAGGCTGCCTGCATAATCAAACACCTTACTCTATTCTTTACAAAGCTGACCCAGATTACAGTTCATTAAGGGTATTCGGGTGTGCTTGTTATCCTTGCCTTCGGCCTTACAATAAAAATAAACTTGAGTTTAGGTCTTGTGAGTGCACTTTTCTGGGGTACTCCCCCTCTCACAAAGGCTATAAGTGTCTTTCACAAGAAGGCCGCTTGTATACAATGTTGTTAAAATCGCGATCCACATCGTAGGATCGCACGATTCTACGATTTTTGGGACCACCGGCGTGATGAATCGCGCCCAAGATCGCCAGCGAGCAGGATTGGCGAGGATCGACGATCTTCCTCTCAAAGCTCGTAAGATCGGCGTTTTCTGCGTGTCCGACGATCCTGGAAGTTAGATACGCGGGGTCGTTTTTGACCCGTATCGCTATAATGGGTATTGTTTACCCACTCGGTTTTACGGGTTTTTCTCCCAAAAAACCCTAAAAACGCTGTTTTTCATTATTGGGTAACCCCGTTCCAATGCTTTCTCCCTCTCCCAGCCGTTTTCGAACTCTTTCCCTCTGTGCGCAACAACTTCTTCTTCTTCTTGTAAGCCATTCGAACTTTGTTTTTTGTTTTCCTGTTCTGCTCAGCTTCTCTGTTCAGTTTTGCTTCTCTGTTCTCCTTCGCTGCTCTGTCTCTGTTCTGACTTGAAGACTACAATGTCTTCAAATGCTGCTAGTAATCCAACTGAATATGAGGGGAGTGGCAAGAAAAATCTGAAAGCTGCTGGGATGAGGACCGATGTGGCATGGCAGCATGGGGTCTCAGTTGATGGGGATGCAAGAAAAATAAAATGTAAATAATGTGAGAAGGTGATAACAGGGGGTGTTTACCGTATGAAGCATCATTTGGCAGCAACCTCAAAGGATGTCGGAGCTTGCAGATGAGTGCCTGATGCAGTTAGAAAAGAAATGTGGGACATTGTGGCTTCATTGCAAAAGAAACTCATTAATAAGTCAAGCCACAATGAGTATGAAGGAGGTAGTGCAGCAGCTGAATCAGTTGATGAGGATGGTAAAAGAAAAAGACAGGAAGAGAGTCCTGCAGATATGTTCAAGAAGAGGGGAGTTAGCTCTCAAGCTACCATTAATAGTATTTTCAAGAAAAGCTTGAGCGAGGAAGCATGCCTAGAAATAGGGAAATTCATTTACAACAATGCTATACCTTTTAATGTGGTAATGAGTGAAGAGTTTCCGAAAATGTTTGAATTAGTTGCCCGACATGGTATAGGATTTAAGCCACCATCCTACCATGAGATTAGGGTGAAGTATCTGAAGCAACAAGTTGAACTTACTAATCAGAGCTTGGAGGATCATAGAGCTTTTTGGAAGAAATCGGGTTGCACGATAATGATCGATGGATGGACCGACAAGAGGAGGAGGACTATATTGAACTTCTTAGTTAATAGTCCTAAGGGAACTGTTTTCTTGAAGTCTATTGGTGCATCTGATATAACCAAGACAGCTGACAAGATTTTTAGAATGATGGATGATGTTGTTGAAGAGGTAGGGGTAGAAAATGTTGTCCAAATTGTCACGGACAATACGGCTAACTACAAGGCAGTTGGTGATTTGTTGATGCAGAAGAGGGAGAAGTTGTATTGGACACCTTGTGCGGCTCGCATCGACCCAATGTTGGAGGACTTTGAGAAGAAGATACCACTCCATAAAGAGACAATTGCAAGTGGTAAAAAACTCACAACTTACATCTATTCTAGATCTGGTCTTATGTCTTTATTGCATCACTTTACTAAAGGAGGAGAATTGATTAGACCAGCTGCTACTCGTTTTGCCACTTCTTACTTGACATTGGGATGCTTGCATGATAATAAGGGATCCCTAATAAGAATATTCACATCAAAGGAATGGATTGATAGTCAATTTGCAAAGACTAGGGATGGGGTTTAGGTGGAAAATCTGGTTACAGACAGGGGGTTTTGGAAAAATATTGTGAACTGCTTGAAGGGTGCTTATCCCCTAATCAGAGTGCTATGATTGGTGGATGCAGATGAGAAGCCAGCCATGGGCTTCATTTATGAAGAAATGGACCGAGCAAAAGAGATGATACAGAGTGCCTTCAAAGGCGTTAGTAAAAGGTAATTATCTTCAATATTAATATTATAATTTGTAGACTTATTTTGGAAACTAATTCATTTTTTTACTCATTCTTAGCTACACTCCCATATGGGAAATCATTGATCAAAGATGGGACAACCAATTGCATAGGCCTTTGCATGCTGCAGGCTACCACCTTAACCCCATGTTGCATTATGGTCCAAATTTTAAAGCTGATTATGAAGTTAAGAGAGGATTATATGATTGTTTCAATAGGGTGGTGGGAGACATCCAAGAAATAGGTAAGACTGATAGCCAACTTGAGGACTTCAAGCTTAAAAAGGGATTTTTGGGTAATGCAATAGCTCAACATGCACTTCAAACCAAAACTCCAGCACAATGGTGGGAGTCTTATGGCGATGAGTATCCAGAATTGCAGAGGTTTGCTATTCGGGTATTGAGTTTGACATGTAGCTCATCGGGCTGTGAACGTAATTGGAGTGCCTTTGAGATGGTAAGAATTTGAATTTATGAATCACAATGAATTTCGTTCTTAGAATTACCTAGTACCTATTCTAAGTTAATTGTTTTTATAATTATTCAGGTCCACACCAAGAAAAGGAACCGTTTGAAGCAAAAGACCATGAATGATATGGTATTTGTTATGGCTAATTCAAGATTGACCAAGAAGAAGCAAGTTAGGAAAGGAAATGACTACAATATTGATGATGTTTCTTCTAATGATGATTGGATTATGGAGGAGAATGAACAAGATCAAAATTCAGATGAACATTCTGGATGAAGACATTGTAGATCTCACAATCATAGAAAATGCTGGAGGCAGTGTTGGTGTTGGTGTTGGTGGTGCACTTGTAGTTGTAGATGATCTGCAGATTCCAATTGATGATATTGATGATGATGATGAAGGTGGAGATGATGCTATTGATGAGAATGAAGATAATATGGAGGATGAGGATGACTATCCTCAATTGAATTTGAATGCTCTCTTAGATTAGATTGCTAGAGTTAGATTAGATTGACTTGAATTTTATTATGAACTTATTTTGAGTTGTGTTATGTATTGGATTTGGTTTCTTATGAAATATGGATTATGATTATGGATTTGAAATTGAAGTTAGTTTAATGTTGTCATCTAAAGGGTTCTTTTCTTTATCTACATTGGTTTTTCATGCATATGAACATGTATAAGTATAATTTTCTACTTTAGCTAGGATCTTACGATCCTTGTTACAATCCTCCGTGTTACGATCTTTCATCCCCCTCCCGATCCTCACTAGGATCTCGATTTTCACAACATTGGTTGTATATCTCTAAGGATGTTCAGTTCAATGAACAGAAGTTCCCTTTTGCCAAAGACATACCTCCTGCACTGAGCCCGGTATCCTATATCAGCAGTCTACTGCCTCTCCTATGCCTCTAAATATTGTCACTCCACCTGCAGCATCCATCTCTCCTTCCTCTGTTATCTCTACCCCTCAGTCACCATCTCAGTTTCTTGCAGCTGAGCCTGCTTTTCAGTCTCCAGTCCTCCCTCCATCACCTCTCACAGAGTCACCACTATTTCCCTCCCTTCACTCGGGTCTTACCCCTTAGTACCCTCTCTCAGATTCACCCAATTCAGGTCCCTCTCCACCTGTTAATGCTCACCCCATGGTCACTAGGTCCAAATCTCGAGTCATTAGTGATCCCTCTGTCCTGTTAACACAAGCAGAGCCCTCTACTCCTAAAGAGGCTCTGGCTCATCCCCTGTGGCATCAGGCCATGCAGGCAGAATATAATGCCCTGATAGCCAATGGCACCTGGTCTCTAGTTGATCTGCCACCTACTAGAAAGGCTGTTGGTTGCAAGTGGGTGTTTCGAATCAAAGAAAATGCAGATGGGACTGTCAATAAATACAAGGCAAGGTTGGTAGCAAAGGGGTTTCATCAAAATTGGGCAGAGACTACACTGAAACCTTTTCCCCAGTTGTTAAACCAGTCACAGTCCGAATAATTCTGACTATGGCCATCACCAATAATTGGCCCATTCAGCAGCTTGATGTGAATAATGCATTTCTCAATGGTCTACTCAATGAGGAAGTGTATATGGCCCGGCCGGTTGGCTTCACAAGCCAAAATCCTGCTCAAGTTTGTAGGCTGAACAAGGCTTTCTATTGCCTGAAACAGGCCCCTAGAGCCTGGTTTGAAAGGCTCACAGCAACCTTACTTCAGTTTGGCTTCCATTCTAGCAAGTGTGATCCCTCTCTCTTTATTCACACTATGTCTGGTCACTCCACCTATGTCCTCATTTATGTTGATGACATCATTGTAACCGGGTCTTCCTCACAAAGGATCACTGATCTCATCACAAAGTTGAACATTGCATTTGCCCTCAAGCAGCTTGGTGACCTAGACTACTTCCTTGGCATTGAAATCAAAAGACTACCCAATGGTTCCCTAATCCTCTCTCAGTCCAAGTACATTAAAGATCTTCTAGACAAAGCAAATATGGGGGATGCTAAGGGACAGCCGACACCTATGATCAGCAACACCAAACTGACTAGATATGGAGCCAATTACATGATTGATCCCACCTTGTACAGATCAGTGGTTGGAGCCTTGCAGTATGCAACCATAACACGCCCTGAAATATGCTATAGTGTAAACAAAGTGTGTCAATTTCTATCCCAGCCTTTGGATGAGCACTGGAAGTCAGTAAAGAGGATCCTTAGATACCTCAAAGGCACAATTTCCTATGGCTTATTGCTGCGACCAGCCAGATCAGGTTGCCCATACACCTTGCAGGGATTTAGTGATGTTGATTGGGCGGCAGATCTAGATGACAGAAGATCCATGTCTGGCTCTTGCGTGTATTTTGGTTCTAATCTAGTCTCATGGTGGTCTAGGAAACAAACTCTTGTGGCCCGGTCCTCAACAGAGGCAGAGTACAGGAGTCTGGCTGGAACCACTGCAGAGGTCATATGGATACAGTCCCTGTTAAAGGAACTTCAAGTGCAATTTGCGAAACCAGTTATTTACTGTGATAATCTCTCCACAATCTCTGTCACACAATCCGGTTCTGCATTCAAGGACCAAGCACATGGAGCTGGATCTATTTTTTGTAAGGGAAAAGGTCATCAACAAGACCTTATTTGTCTGTCATATTCCAGGGCGTGACCAGGTTGCAGATTTACTTACCAACCTCTCTCTCAGAGTAGGTTTGAAGAACTGAGAAATAATCTGGGAGTAATAGATAGATTTTCTGTTCTCTACCCACCTTAACATTGTAAGGGGTGTGTCAGAAAGTTAGGAAGCTTTGTAAAACCCGCCCTCAGATTATAAGGGGGTGTGTTAGGGTATATAATATGTGTGTTAGAGTATATAATATGATAGAGTGCACCGACTGCAGCTGAGTAATGCTCGGCTCAGTCGGTTACACTTTCTGTTAAGCTTCAGCTACTATAAGTAGCATTCTCTGTAACATATTCATTCAATCAATTACAATCAATCTAGATTCATTCCCTCTCTCTCCCTTCTCTTTCTATTAACTTGCAATCCTTAATCGCTGTCCAGTAGAAACAGAGCTGGTTCTGTTTTTGCGGCACAGCCATACTTCCACGTACTGTACTTCCTATATACCCCAGTGAGTTTCCCTGATCCAGCTTTCCGATGGAAAGTTCCACTTCTTTACTTTTGCCCACCAGTACAATTTCACTGATCCAATTTCTTATGTCTAGAATAGATAAATAAACATTTCTTTCATGCAATGTTTCAAGGCATTTGTTCATGCACAAGAACAGGCAACAATTCCATATATATCAGTATTTAAAAGCAAGAAAGTATGCATTCAGAACAAGCAAGCAAGTATGCATTCAGTTAAAAAACAATTCTGAAAATTTAAACAATGAAACTGAAACCCAATGAAGGCTTTCCAACCAATACCTTCGATGCTTGTGACGATGTGTGGAGGAGGTGGAGGTGTGGCAGCTGCTCTTGTGCAAGGGTGATGATGTCTGGTAGTGAAGGAGTATGAAAAGACACGTTAAGAAAAGGGTGGGGTGGGGATAATTGTGTAATTTAACAACTTAAAATTTTCTTCTCTCTCAGGAATGTTTCTTTCCCACCCTCACCCTTGGGATTGACATGTTCAACATTCATTCACAAATTATATTCCCAAGCATCTTTTATGCCTAGGAATAATTTTTCATTTCTTGTACCAAACGTAAGAAACTTTTATTTCCACCTCACATTCCCATGAATATTAAAACATCTCGTATACCAAACGCCACCCACGGGTATAAACTAAATCTTACTGAACTTGTTTGATAATATGAATTTATGATGTGAATGTACTCTTTCAGTTTATAACAAAGTAGTAAAGTGACTAACACATGTGAAGAGAGAATGCTTATATACCCAAATTATTTGTTAATTGTATGAGTTTCTCATGTTCAAATCTCCTTAATTTGTTCTGTCAAATCTGCAGATAAACTTTACTTCATTGATTATGAATATGCATCATACAATTACAGAGGCTTTGATATAGGAAACCACTTTGCAGAATATGCTGGCTTTGAATGTGACTACAACTTGTAAGTTCTTTACACTTGCTTCTCTTCCTTTGCTTAGTCATGATTTATTTGTTAGTTCTTGAGCAGTTTTTTATTGCAGGTATCCAAATATGAGTGAACAATATCATTTCTTCAGGCATTACATACAACCTGACCGACCACATGAGGTACTAATCACAGTGAAGGGGATTAAATATTTATAATTGTATTTTATTTCATTGTCTCCTGATTGTCAATGATCCTTAAAATGTGATGCAGATAGTCGATCAATTATGGCCATGATCATGTTATTCACTGTCAGGCATGTTAGGGACATATTTAGTTTGTACTGTTTAGGATTAAAAAACCATTTAATTCGTTCTAAGCATTTTTTTTAATTAAAGAAGAAATTCATGAAGACAGTGACAATGGGTGCTTTGCATTTTTAAGGATATTCTGATTAAATTTATGATTCCGTGTTTTATTGGATCTTGATGGATTTTTTGTTATGGTCTTTTATGATGCCTGATTGTTATAGAAGTAAATGCTCTTTTTATTTGCTATTATTTTTTGGTTGGGGTGCAGGGGAGGGGGGATGAACTTGGTCAATTCTCTCCCCCTCACACTTGCTGCAAAATGCACTCACCTATAGGTGATTAATCTATCTAATGCATCGTGAATGGAAATTGTCAAATTGCCACCAATGAAATTGTGTTGGCTAGTGGTGGTGATTGCATGTTATCCCTGTATGTTCTGAGGTTTCCCAATATTGTTTGGTCACTCCTAGGCTCTGCCCTTTGGTGCTTCAACTATTTTAGGTTGGCGTTATGGTGTAATGCTGGGTTGATGTATGCTGTTGCTGGTTTGCCTCATGTTTGTTGTACCCTTTGGTGCATGATCTATATTTGGTTGGCTTTATGGTTTAATGTTGGATTGATGCATGCTGTTGCTAGTTTGCCAAGGCTGATGTTTGTTACATAAAACCCAAATGTCTTCCTGACATCCCCACATTTGTCCTACTCCTAGTAATTGCTTCAGATTTGACTTCAGCTTGATTTAGCCTTAGCTTGGCATGCCATGTTCCATATTGCTTGCTAATAAAATTATCTACTTAGAATACGCATGCAGTTAATTGTTGTTATGTAAGTGTATATAACTAAGTAGCTTTCAGTTGGTTCTTCCCCTTCCTATTTGCTGCTTCTTTTATATCATCATTTACTTATTTATAATACAGGTGTCTGAGAAAGATCTTGAAACTTTCTATGTTGAGGCTAACACATATGTACTGGCCTCACACCTTTTCTGGGCTTTGTGGGGGCTAATCCAGGTAATTTATTTCCTCCTTTTATGCTCGTTATCCTTAATCAAATGACACCCACGACTGTTAATATTTCTTTTCATGCTAATCAGGCAAAGATGTCCCCAATCGATTTCGATTATCTTGGTTACTTTTTCCTTCGTTACAATGAGTACAAAAGGCAGAAAGAAAAGTTTTTCTTGCTGGCGCAGTCCTACCTTTCAGGATGCAAGAATGAGTAGATGGATTATGCTTACTAAATCACTCATGGTTTTTTGTATGTCAAGTTTGTAGCACGAGGCTCCTGATTCATGTAGTTAAATGTCTGTGTAAAAAATCTTTTGTAGACGCTCATGGCAATGATGGTAAATTTAAACATTTAGTTTGAGATTGAGAGGCTCTTATGCCTTCTTAATGTTGTAAACTTGTAATCCTGAAACTGGCTGTCTAATTGATCCATTATTCTTTTTCCCTGTATATTGATTGTAACAAATTTTGGCCTGCTATCTATGTAGTCTTTATTTTTCCTTTGGTCTTTATTCCCCTTCAATGTTTTGCAAGGGGAAGGTGTTGGACTTGAGAAGCAGGGCACTTGTTGTCTCCTACAGACCATCACACAGTTTTGATGATATAGATGTTATTTTTCTATCGTAAGTGGGACCTAATTGAACTTGAGAACAAAAAGAAGTTAAAACAGAACAATGTTGCTCGACTTATAATAAACAAAACGATTAAAGCGAAAGCTTAAAGACGGGCAAGGATGTTGTTGTCCACTCCAATAGCTAACTCCAAACTGTAATCCTTGGAACGTAGAGTTAATTCAGATTGGAGAAATCCTGAACTTTCATACTTGATCCGATATAAGCTTTCAACCTGGCCCTACCAATCTTGTTTCATGAACAAGTTGGGCATGAAATTATCTCAAATCAATTTATGAATGATCCTAACCACTCCCTATCATTAATGGACCGAAGTTAATGCCATTTAAAAATACAAGCTCATTGATTAATAAGGCACGCATTGGCCTTTTACTTCTTCCCAATGAATGTATTCAGGCCGGATTAAATGGAAAGAGAAATTTTAGCAATAGATTCTTTTCAAAATATTATTGTTGGTGAATTTCATATCAGATGTATTAAGTCACATAAATTCATTCTCTATTTTGTGAGTTCAACATAACTCCGCCCAAACATAAAAGTGTGTTAAGGAGTGTTAAAAATGTGTTTTGTAAGCATTGCTTTAAATTGAAAATAAAAGGAGTTAACATGGATGCTGACTATAGCATTAGGTATTTCTTACCTATCACCAAGATATCATTGTAAATAGTGATACATGTCTTATGTTTAGGGATGTGAATTTACACGGGGGGATCTTCTTTGTAATGTATCTTGATAATGAATTATATTTTGCAAATCTGTGAAAATCATTGTTTTTCCTGATATCGTTTCGACTTAAAATAACATCTTTGAGAGATTGTTTTAGAACTATATTTTAGTCATTGTGATCAATATATCATTAGTGGTATTATTTTTAAACCAAGTAGGAGATGTAAATAATGACAAAGCAACTTGAAAAGTCTCTTGGACCATTGAAGACTTTAGTATTACCTTGGTTTTATTATTTTGGTAAATAGAGGAAGGGACTATTGTATTGCCAAAGTTAGTTTATCTTGATTGAAGCTTAATACAGCTCAAAATGAAAAATCCAAATTCAACTTTCAATGGACAGAATAACAACATCTTAGCCACAGCAGCTAACTGCACATTCCTCATATGCAATAAACCAAGGTTGAGAGGACTAACTACCTGGAAGTTTAGTATGTACTTGGATATGGTTGACTGTAAAGACTTGGACTACTAACACTTCAGAATTCTGACAGCAATGGAACGAAGACTTAGATGTCATGGTATGTAAAATCAGTGTTAAAGAGAGGAAAAGAAAAGAAGTAAGGTTGCGGAGTTTACCTTCTAAGAAGAAGTCTTTAAGCTTACATGCTCCTTTGACTGCCACTTATTCCATGCTCATACCATTGAATCTGCCAATCCAATGACTGAGACAGAGGAATTAGGATCATTTGTCTCCTTCCCTTTGTTTGAGGCTGAGACAAGGAGATTAGGATTTCTGCATCGAATATCCTCCATGCTGGTTTTTTTTTCTTATTGAGTCTTGCATACCTTCTCAAGTATAGTAAAAGAGCTCAGTCAACTACTGAAACCTGTATCCTATTATCTCCAGAAGCAGATTTGATCTATTTCTCTTATTTCTTTTTTATTCAATATATAATTCATCTGTGCTCTTTTCATTTCATACTGCATATTTTACTTTTTATCTTTAAAGAAAGTTTGCAAAATTTCTCAACATATACATTATACTCTTGTAACATAATAAATTTCAAACATGATAATATAAAGCATGAGTTTTAGTGCAAACAGAAGAATGGTATATTTAGGCAAGTTAAAAATAATACAAACAAAAACTCCAAAGGTTGGTGAAAACGAGACAAAGAATTTGGAAGTCCAAGTTTTTCAATAGAGGTCAACATGATGGGTGCAAAACTCCTAATAATCCAACCGAATATATATGAATTTAGTTAAATAATGACAATATGAAAATACTAAGTGCTAAAGCTGGGACTTGGGACCCCAGAGACTTCAGCTATCTGTGTTGATCTGCATTATAAACTCACAGTAGTCAAGATCCAAAACTCAGATTCATGAATTTCTGCAAACATGAAGATCTAATAACAGGTGTTTTGAGATTTTACATTTTCTTCAAGGCCTCTCCATGCCAGTCCACTTCACATTTGGGGTCCATCCGAATGCACTTATTCATCTTTGGGGTAATACAGAATTATGATATATTTTTTCTGGCTCTCTCTTTAAGACAAAAGCATGTCTCACCAACAATTCATGTAAATATTTTAGGAATTCCAGAACCATATTTAGAGAAAGAGTAAAGACTCATTTTCACTTTTGACAAATTGTGAGGTACCCAATTTAATCCCGAGAAAAAAACAAAAAGTCACCTGTTAGTCCTCGACAATTATAAAACTGGGACACGTTAGTCCCTCCATTGATGACCGTTAGGAAGACTTCGTTAGTTTGCTGATGTGGACCGTTAAGTAGCCTAGTTGTAAGTTAACTTGTACCAGGTGGATAGAGCCATTTTGTCAACAAGAGTAAATACTCAAACTAGTCCCCGATAAAAAACACGAGACCCAATTTAGTTCCTCAAAAAAAAAAATGTCCTCAAAATAATTTTAGGATAACCTAAGACCAAATTATAACTTAAGTGCATGACCTTGGATGCTTTATTAAAAATCACAATACAATACATTCATAATTTTAAAAGTTATGATATACAATAACACATTTTAATTTTAATTCTTTAATCAATATCTCAAAGAACAGTTAACATTGACCCTAGTTTCTTTCACCCAATTTCTATTAAAACAAACATAGATTCATGACTAAAAAATGTTAAAAAAAAGATTTGAATAATTTATTAACTTAGACTTGAATATTTAATAAGATATTATTTTTATTTGAGTAAATACTCAATCTAGTCCTTGACAAAAAACGTGAGACTTGATTTAGTTTCTCAGGAAAAAAAAAGTCCTGGAACAATCTCCTACAATTATATATTATTCAAGTTTACTGATTTTATTATATATTATTGAGTAAAGACCTAAACACATCCTCGACAAAAATCACGGTGACATTTTGGTCCCTAAGAAATGAAAAATATCAATTTAGTCCCCACGAATGTAAAATGCGAGTCAAAATATTTCCTGACAGGGACTAAAATATCTCTAAAAATTATCCTAAAAAGGACTAATTGACCCACATTTTACGTTCTTGAGAACCAAATTGATATTTTCATTTCTCAGGGACTAAAATGTTACCATGTTTTTTTTGTCAAGTACCGATTTGGATCTTTACTCTATGTTATTTGGATGAATAGGAAATAAAAAAAAATATCTTATTAAATATTCAATTCTTTTTTTAACATTTTTTATTGGTGGATATAAGTTTGTTCTAATAAAAATGGAAGAAAGAACTATGGTAAATGCTAATTGTTCTTTGAGATATTGATTAAATAATTAAAATTAAAATATTTTATTGAAAATCACAACTTTTAAAATTATAAATGTATTGTATTTTGATTTTTAATAAAGCATCCAAGGTCATGCACTAATTTGACAGGGACTAAAATATCTCTAAAAATTATCCTAAAAAGGACTAATTTGATCCACATTTTACATTCTTGAGAACCAAATTCATATTTCATTTCTCAGGGACTAAAATGTCACCATTTTTTTTGTCAAGTACCGATTTGGACCTTTACTCTATGTTATTTGGATGAATAGGAAATAAAAATAAAATATCTTATTAAATATTCAATTCTTTTTTTAACATTTTTTATTGGTGAATATGAGTTTGTTTTAATAAAAATGGAAGAAAGAACTAAGATAAATGCTAATTGTTCTTTGAGATATTGATTAAATAATTAAAATTAAAATATTTTATTGAAAATCACAACTTTTAAAATTATATATGTATTGTATTTTGATTTTTAATAAAGCATCCAGGGTCATGCACTTAAGTTATAATTTGGTATTAGGTTATCCTAAAATTATTTTGAGGACATTTTTTCCGAGAGACTAAATTGGGTCTCGCATTTTTTGTCGGGAACTAATTTGGATATTTACTCTGACAAAATGGCCCTATCCACATTGAACAAGTTAACAGACAGCTGAACTACTTAACGATCCACATCAACAAACTAACTGAATCTTCCTAACGGTCATTAACGAAGGGACTAACGTGTCCATGTTTTGTAATTGTCAAGGACTAACAGGTGAGTTTTTTTTCTTGGGAACATAATTGGATACCTCACAAATTTGCATACTACAAATGGAGGGAAAATAATGAACACTAAATTTACATTAGTAAGATAATTATTTACATTAGTAAGATAATTCAATGTCACGTCATTAAGAGCCTGTTTGGCAAGACACTTCAACGAGCTTATAACGGATAGCTTATAACGGATGAGAAAGTGACCCCGTTTGGTAAGCACATCTTTCACGAGCTTATAGCATTTTTTCCATACGCTACTTGAAGTAGTGTTTGAGCTTATAATATATAACGTTTCATTTTTCTTTTCACTTTTATCCTTATTATCTTCATTTAATTCTACCTTTATTCTCTTATCTCTCTTTTATGTAAAATCATTAATGAAGATGTCCTTTTATGTCATTTTATATTTTTCAGCTAATTCAACCGCTAGTTTTACCAAACACTTTCACAGAAAATAAACTAGCTTATCTGCTATCCGCTATCAACTACCTCATCTACTATCCGTTATAAGCTATCCGCTATCTTATCCGCTAACAGCTAATTTTACCAAACGGACTCTAAACAAAAAATCAACCATCAAAAGGGTCTTCAATCAAACTATACACTGCCCGAGCGTCTGCTATTTTACCACTTCCAAGATCGGATTAGATTAGATCCATACAAAGTTGAATTATTTGATATACAATGAATCAACTTGTCCAACGGTAAGAATCACTTTTCCTCTTTAAATTTTGAAACATACTAGCAAAACACTTTTTTTTAACACTTTTCAACACAATATTACTATAGCTCAACTGTTGGAATTAGTTGGCCCATCTCCACATTATCAGCTGTGTTTACTCTACCCTGTTTTACACGAAGCTAGGTAAACAGCACTCAGCTCAGGATTTTTCGAAGAGTATTGACTTTTACCCCTGAACCCCAACCTGACAACACTAAATTACTCATATGGTCATCTGTCTCAACATTGATTGAATACATACTGTGAAGTGAGATAATACCAAATATCCTTACAAGTGTTCAGACGACGACACAAAATGCAATATGAAGCTAAGTAGACCTCCTGAACTATATCATTTTGGTGATCTTTCATAATCTAAATTTCCTGTATGATTGCATCACTAAACTTTTTTTAAGATGAATATTCTAACCACGACCTGTAAATAAAATATGATCAGAGGCAATACGGAAGGAATAACGAAAATGGTATGGCAAGGCCAGAAGCTTGGGATCAGTTTTTGACATTCAAATGTGATTATTTTGTGCAAGGGAAGGATAAGGCTGTTCAATGACCGTCATAGTGTGTTAAGGATATTGAATTGAGGGGTTTTAGGTAGGAAGAGAGAACAAAGGAGAGAACAGATACACGAGTTCTGAATTGCTTTTGGTGATTTGCATTCTACATACTGATATTTATATGAAGCAATGAACTATTTCCTAAGATCTAATTCTTATGTAGGCTAGATATATTTAACATGTGAAACATGTATTTATTCTAACACTTCTAAAGTTTCCTAAGCTTTCAGCCTGACACAAATAAACCCAACAAAACAGTGGCAAACCAAGCCAAACAAACCTAAGGACATAGCAACCCATGTAGGAATAAGACCAAACAGTCCCAATATAAGCCAAACCGAAGCATATCATGGTGACCACACGACCAAACAGCAGCAGATCCAAACAGAGGATAAGTCACAGTGAATACGCGGCCAAACAGCCACGTGGAGTGGTGAAACTAAGGCTGGGTGGATTAGACCAGAAAAGGGTGCCATTGACCATCTCTGAAATCTCTACGGGAAGAGGTGGCACAAGAAAATGGACCAGAAAGAGAAGCTCAGTCCAAATAAAGAAAGAAATAGAACACCGCTGGATGTGTGAGAACGAAGGCTGCAATAGGAACCCGCAGAAATTGAGGCACGGCTGAGGAAAAGCTGCAGGAGATGAGACACAGCAAAGGATGCAGCAGACGTTAGGGTTTGGAACAAGCCTGGGCATGGGTTGAATGGTGTAGTGGGCATGGCCTATGCTGAGAAAGTAACAGTAGAGTGCTCAAGCTGGGAAGAATTGGAGATGAAAGTTGTAGCAGCGTGATAGGTACTGGATCAGAATTGAGAAAAAATGGGCAAAACTACAGAGATTTAATTCAGAAAATGGTTCTGTATCAATGTGATAGCAGAAGAGAAATACAAAGAACCTGTAGGATATTCCAGGGATCCTACTTCTCTCCCACTCCAATTTCCACTCCAAAATCTACCTCCTATCCAAAGGCCTCTCTTATCTTATTTATATTCCACTATCTGGAACAAATGGGCCAAGCCCAAATCTATGAGCAAACCAACTGCACTTTAAAAATAGGAAATGGTTCCTATTTGGTCCTCAGTGAAATTGACATCTCTCCCAATAGAAGGCATGGAAAGAGCTTCCTACCTTGAGGGCAAGGTTGTTTCAGGGGAAGGCAGTATTGTTAGGGCCCAGCCCAGTAGAAACTAGAAATAACACTTAGATTTGTATATAAGCATATTGTTGTAATTGTGTTAGGCAGTTAGTCATTTTGTGAGATTGTGACCTTAAGCATTTGGCTCAGTGAACCTTGAGCAGTGGCTCGGTTGTAAGGGAAAACCCTTGGGGAGATTCTTCTCCTAGCTAGAATAATACTCTTTCTCTCTTTCTGTTTCTTCTTTTTCTTTCTATATTCAGAATTATAGTCTATGTTCATAACAGAATCATTGCTCATATACTCAACCGACGTGAGACTTCTGACACTAAACACACTCATCTAATATGATTCATTTCTTGGCTCTAAGGATTATCGATCATCTAAGTAGCATCCATCATCTCCACCAATGACTTCGTGGGATGTTGTTGGAGTTCTGCTCTGATTTCTGCTTTCAATCCCTTCAAGAAAATACCATGAAGGTATTTCGTGGGTCAATCTTTTGCAAGGGACCTGTGTAGAGCTCAAATTGTTGCCTGAATTCTTCTACTGAAGCTGTCTGCTTCAAACTCCACAAAATTTCATAGGGGTTCTGTATCATAGATGGCTGAAACCTCCTAATCACCCCAATCTTGAAGCTCTCCCAAGAAAGGGTTATGAAACGAGACTCCCACCACTGAAACTAAAAGCTCTACCCTGCAGAGCCCCTAAAATTGCTTCCACCCTTTCTGCATCAGAAATCCTTTTCAATCGGAAGTACCTTTCCACCCTTTCAACGGACTCATGCACATCCTCTCCGAAAAACCAAGGAATTTCTGGTTCTGATTCTTGGAGCTCTGCAACCCCCCGTTCTTCCTTTCCCATTCTCTTCAAAGCTTCAAATCTTCTGACCTTTTCTGTTTGTTGTCGTTCTTCCTTCCAACGCTTTTCTTCTTGCTTCAAACGCCTTCCTTCCTACCTCAGAAAAACAACTTCACTCCATATCTCTTCAAGATTCTCGCTTTTCTTCATTCTTGCTTCCATTCTTGATCAAATGATGACTGCTCACAGGATTTTTGGGAGCTCTGATACTAGTTGATAGGTACTGGATGAGAATTGAGAAAAAATGTGTAAAACTATAGAGATTTTATTAAGAAAATGGTTCTGTATCAATGTGATAGCAGAACAGAGATACAAAGAACCTGTAGGATATTCGAGAGATCCTACTTTTCTCCCACTCCAATTTCCACTCCAAAATCTACCTCCTATCCAAAGACCCCTCTATCTTATTTATATTCCATTATACCCACTAGGCCACTATACAGTTAGTTAACTGTCAGTTAAACAGTTAGACACTTGGTAGGTATCTATCACAGAGAGTTAAAGCATGCCTGAAAAATTAAAAATTATTATTCTATCCTCCCCCTCAATGCTAGGCAAGCATTAGAAAAGAGCTAAACAGTAGCCAAAACCTTAGATAACCACCCATTGTAATGTTATAAGACTAAGAAATAGGCATAATGGGACTGCTGCAAAGTTGCACAGCATTTGAAAGCATCAAACAACAAGAGGGAGATTGAAGGGATTGTTCACTAGAAAAGCTGCTGGAAAAATTCGATGGAAAGGATGCCGGAAATGTGGTCGTAAAATTTAACGGAAAAGCTCACCGGCGGTTGGAATTTGATCGAAAAGTTTGCTAGAATAGGGGGGTAGAAAGAGTATTTGAAAAGGAGTTCCAAATTTTTGGGAACCCCACAGCAGAACAGTGACAGGTTAGGTCATGGAGATGGTATTCCCCTGATACCATATTGGATTGATGGATTTTAGATTGGGAAAGAGGAAGAGAGAATAGAGAAAAGGAGAAAATAAAAACCCGAAGTTGTGAATTGCTTTTGGTGATTTTCACTCTACATACTAATATTTATATTTTATATGGAGTAAATACATGTTGCATTTACTAGAAGCATTGGCCTATTTCCTAGGATCTAATTCCTATGTAGGCTAGAAACATTTAACATGTGATACATGTATTTATTCTAACAGAGGAAAACTAAAACAGCAGAAATGCTTCAGAAAGTGACATGTAGAAATGAAACAACGTTTACTTGAGATTACAGTTGAAACCTGCGATCATACTAGATTCATAAAGATCCTTTGTTTTTTTTACTTTTTGGCAATAAAGTGTTTAGGAGGGAGGGGAGGCTGCTCGATTCCAAAGCCAAGAGATGCCATAGTGAGGGTTTATAATGGTAGTTACAAACTTACACATTGCCTACCAAGAGAGATTTGTTGTGCTGATGGCAAAAATCTAACACCACTGGAATCCAAGATGCAGACCATCTTACATTGTCTTTTTTACAAGAGAAATATTATTAGTTTAGAAGAGAAAAGTAAAGAAGAAGAGAATAAGCTATCTTCACAAACAAAAGAAATAGCTCAAACCTAGGTTACAGGACCATGTAACAAAGCATTTCTATCCCTCGGCATGTCCAACAACCAGACCAGCATATACATTGACCAATGGTCCCTCTTTCAGTTTTCCATCAATACTTTTTCCACAAGGGATATACTCAATGGTGCTTCTTACCAGAACCCTTTTTACCTCGTTGCATATTACTACCTTTATTTTTCCTTGTCATGGACACATTCGTTACAGTGTCATGCTCTCTAGATGGTGCTGAATTCAACAAATGCCTGACATCGAGTATGCCATTTCTAAAACGACCTTCACTTGACTTCAGACCCCTGTCCTCAGGCTTGTGCTTCCCCACAGGTCTTTTACTGCTATCACCAAGCTTTCCTCCAAATCGTCCAAGAATCAAACGCTAAAAGCCACAACAGAAGGGTAATTTAAGATTAGCAAGAGTCAGACAAACCAATAAAAAACGAACTTATTGGGTCAAATGCTGTCACTTCCAATTGATAGTGGTCCTATCCACGGAATTGGTGACTACTAGTCCAGTGAGAGATTATGTCACACTAACAAAGAAAATGGGCAGTGACAGAAATTAATTACCTCCTGGAGCATTTTTTGCTCTCTCTCCTTTTGTTTCTTCATCATTGGCCGTGCCACACTTAAAGGCAATCTCTGATTCTTGGGAGGCTGCATAACGCGCAAATGCAACACAATAAGAAATTTGTTTCCCAAGCATCCTAATAACACTATTTGCATTGGAACATGTAGAGAATAGAGCATAAACAAAAAAGTCTTCACCTTCCCACCAAGAGAAACAATCTTCTTATTTTCAATTTTTTTACGCTCTTTCCATGTCATATGCGAATAGCCTGAAAAAAATAGCAATTAGCTGCCATTCTCAGAAGCGATTGCATTATGATATTGATGGACAAAGTGGAAAAGCAAATAAAACCTGGCAACTGAGTTTGGCTACCATAAATTTTCTAGCTCAATTACCCCCAAAGAAGAAATAAAAAGAAAGGATCAAAGGTTTTCTTATCATTCAAGCCTCCATATGCCAAATTATAAAGCAGTGCATTTTGAAAGAAAAAAAGGTCATTATTGGCATTATTTTCTATGTACATGTAAAGTATTCTTCCAACAACATAGATTACTGGCATAACAAGCAATCAATTATATGATTCAGTTTGCTAGATCATCCTGGTTAAGGAAGCTAGTCAGAGATAAATGCATAGTTCACTTAAATAAATGTTACACGCAACCCATAAGTTACTCAAGAACATGAAAAGACCATGGCAAATTGCATCCATCGCCACTTAATAAAAATCATAACAATGTAAGCATTTTATTGCAAACTTAGAAGTTTGTGTCTAGATAACTATGAATATCAAAAAGTTCTTTTCTAGTAAAACTTAAATAAGGAAAGGAGAAGTACAAGGAGGAGGAAAAGATACCCATTAAAAAGTTATTCCTTGATGTACAGAATAATAATTTCTAAAAGCTAATAGCTCACCAACTCCTCCACAAAGTGCCAATCAACGAAAAATGAATTGAAGCATACAGAGTCATAAATTCCTTAACAAACCAATGTCATCAGCACATATAGCACCCTGAGCTTCTGAACTATGAAATCAGTATCAGCATCCCTATTACATCCATCCAGTACCACATAAACTGCACCTGAACATGCAGGTAACTATGATGAAAAACCGCCCAATAAATACAAAACCCACTAACGCAGAGTCTCAAAATGTAGTTGTCACGACCCCAAAAATCCAAGCCGTGACCGGCGCACGGGCTTACACTCCTAGCCTGGCAAGCCTATTAATCCACAACATACTTGACAGAAAACTAGAATTTTTATATGTTAAAATTTTAGCGGACTCTGTCGAAATTTCCGAAAAATTCTAGTTTTCTGTCAAGTATGTTGTGGATTAATAGGCTTGCCAGGCTAGGAGTGTAAGCTTGTGCGCCGGTCATGGCTTGGATTTTAGGGGTTGTGACAGTAGTAAAGTTATCTGACTCAAATACGCATTAAGATGAGACCTAGTAAAAATTTCAGAATCTTCAGAGATGGCTCATACATGACTGCCTGCCTTTAAAGCAATAAAAATTGTATTTGATGATTTAAATATAAATTTGATTTAACATTGACTTGCAAGGGCTTCCATTTTTAGGCACAACAAAAAAAGGTGTTGCATAGAAAAGGAGTCTATCAAAGATTCAGAATCATTAAAATACCATCAAAACTATTCGAACTACTAATAGAAACTATCTTCAACTACTACAGCAAAACAGAACATTTCTATCCTTTCTCTACTTCAAAAAGTAAATAAATTAACACAAAATTGCATCAGTATATCATACATGTATTGGAACATAACATTTTTGTTAAAAATCAGTAAGTTTGGTTACCAAGTATTTATAGCAGTTCAAGATTGAAGCTGCATGAGACCAGACCGAAATAATCCAACAGTAAGTAATTAAGGGTGCATTCGGGTAAACAGCTTAATTAAGCGCTTATTCAATAAGCTTTTTTTAAATAAGCTAAAAACAGCTTATTTTCATAAGCTTCTCTGACAAGCTTATGGAAATAAGCTAAAAAGAACTTATAGGAAAATTATAAACTATTTTCATAAACCATTTGCATATGTTTATTTCCAAAATCCTCCACATTTCAAATTATGCATAGTCTCAACTCAAATTTTATACAAATTCTCCGCTAATGATCAAAAGCACATCAACAACAGTAGAAAACAGATTTAACAAAACATTAAAGATTGAGACGACACTAAAAAAGGGAAAAGAAGGTCCAGATGAGAAAATAAAATGGAAATTACTAAAATCTTCAACGTCTTTCATAATCTTCCTTATGTCCATTACTTGATCCTGCATATCTATATGTTTTGTTGCAGGTCCATGCCTATCTGCTTGTTTCTTGTTCTTGAACGTTTTTCCCATCACTGCTTGGAAAGTCAAAAGGGAACAAGATCAAAACATGTCACAAACTACAATAAACTTATGAAGCACATATATGACACGAGACACGGATATGACATGACATAAACACAAGGATAAAACAAAATTTAAAAATTATAAAACAGAACACAGAACACAAATATTAAACTAGAAAAATAGAAGTAATATTTTAAAAGTCAGGCACGAGTCATTAAATATAATAAAATGTTAAATTTAAGCATTTCGGCCATTTCAATGTGTAACAGTACAAAAATTCAAAAAGTGAATATAAAAAGCTTCAGAATACTTCCTGCAATTATTTTGAAGTTTCCATCCTTCCTAAATTGAAACTATTAGCACCATTCAGTGATAAAAGGGTTCAAATGGATGTGTTAGACATTTGTGCCTCTTCATACATGCACTTACTACAAAATTTTAATCATATCTTCCAAATAGGAATAAGCAAATTAAGATAAGGATACTAGTACATATAGATATATCGAAATACTATACAAATTTATCAATTATGAAGCATGAAAGTCTTAATCATTCTATCTTGCAATTCAAATGACCAGAACCCAATACATGAGAACAGTGAACTAATGGCTAGGGCTTAACGATTCGAGAGAGAAACAAAATGCAGGCGATAGATGGATCTGGCGGAGACTAACTGTTGGCGGCTGATGAGAGACTGATCTAGGGTCTGTTCGTTTACTATTTTCGGAAAGAAGGAAACTGTTGCTTCACGTTCGACGGCTGCTGCTTCTCCCACGCACACCACTATGTGGTTTAGGTTAGGTTTTATTTTGTTTTACGCTAGTGTAGCACGGGACTTATCATACAAAATTATAAATTTTAGTTTAAAGTAATAATTTGGTCTCTATACCTAATACAGATTCTTCATTTAGTTCTTATATATAAAAAATTTGGAAATGAGTCCCTACATGTGTAAACGTTAGCAAATTTGGTCCCTCTATGTGTAAACATTAGCAAATTAATCCATGCCGTCAGCAAATTAATCCTTATATATGACACAAATTTTTGATTTGATCCCTAAACTTGAAAAAAAAAATTGGTCCATGTATGTACAATTGATAATAATTTTGTCCGTATTGTCTGTCAAGGAGCTCGGACCTAACTAAAAATTCTTTTCGTATCGATTATTTTTCATATATTATATCAATCTATTTCTTCTATTGAGAGTCAACTTGGATAATTTCATAATATAAAATTATTTGCGGACCAAAGTATACAACTTTTACTCTCAATAGAAGAAATAAAATAATATAATATATAAAAAATATTCAATAAGAAAAGAATCTTTAGTTGGATCCGAGCTGCTAGATAGACGATAGGGATAAAAGTATTATCGATTGAACATATAAGGACCGATTTAATTTTTTTATTTTTTTTAGGTTTAGGGACCAAATCAAAAATTTATGTCACGTATAAGGACCAATTTGCTGACTGCATGAAAACCTTCTGCATGCATACATGAGTCGGTCGACGTGCCATTTGAAAACGAGCTATAACCCAAGTAGTTGAGAATATGAGCAAGTTAAGACCACTAAGTCTATAGGGGCATTCTGTTTTCGAAACTCCACAAGTGGTCGGAGACATCGCGACCCCGTGCCGTGGTAAATCAGTTGCCCAACATGGATGAACTCAATCAGAGACTGGACTATTCATGATATGGTTGTGACGTGGTACCCCTGAACAATTGGAGTTCGGACCTAAATTGAGAGGTCGACTCATGAGAACAATTGTGTTATGTGAATATTTGCGGCCTATCGCTCGATGAAGTGAAGTTGGAATATCTAGAGAACATGAATTAGAAAGTTGAATTGAAGTCTCATGCATTCTTTTGACTTATCTTGATGAATCGGTGTGATTCCATAGATTGAGATTATCTTGTTATGGTATGATGTTGAATATTGATATTCTATAGCGTGACTGCGTTGTATATCGATGCATTATTGTATGCTGCTTTACTTGTGGCTATTACGATAAACTTGTGCACGAGTATCTCACCCTTGCCTGTACATATTGGACACCATGTTGAGTTTTTGGATACATGTACAGATATTTTCCAACGGTCCTCTAGGTCACTGCGGGACCCTGTAGCTGAGTTCCTTGGTGTCGACGATGAAGACGGGTGGACTGTTGATGACGAGGCCCAGTCTCATTGGGGGATGCATGCTAGGTAGTATGCTTTATTGTTCCTAGAGTTTTATTAGACCAACTCTTTGGATTTTTTATGTTTAAGTCAGGTCTTTTGACCGTGACTCAGTATGACATGTATTAAGAGATTGAAGTGATGTACGCCTTATGGCTAAGTTGAATGAGTATTATAGATGATGAGTTTGAATTTGTTTTTCTGCGGTTATTAAAATTTTCAATTGGTATCAGATTTTCGCAACTAGTCTAATGAGTATTTTCGAAAAGGTTTTAATTAATGGAAAAAGAAGTTTTGGGGTACGAACTGTGACACCGAGAGGGGGTGTTACAAGCAGGGTGGGCGCTCAAGCGTGGCCACTCTGACCTGTTGACTGGCAGTTATGAGACATAAAGTGACACGTGTCGGTTACGCGTCGCAACTAGCACGTGATGGGCGGTGCCTTGGCAGTGAGGAAATATCAACGCTCAAGCATGGAGAAGGCCAATGCTCAAACGTTGGAACGCTAAAGCGTGGAGAATCCTAATGCTAAAGCGTGGATAGTGGAACCTTTGCCTATATATACTTCTTCATTTTCACTAAGGAGAAGTTTTACACTTCTCCATTCTTACAGAGAGTTCGAGACTGAGAGAGGCTGAGGATGTTGAGAACTTTGATTCGAGCTCGTGCTTCGTTCGTTGATCCGATTCCAATTCCAATAGTGTATTCGTGATCAGCTCTTCGTCTATTTCAATTCCACCGGTTTATTTTCGTGATTCGTTAAGGTTAAGCCGAGGTTCCGTATCTACCTACATTGTAGCTATACAATGCTCTTCCTTTATTTCTAACTTCTATTCACGGTTATAGCTTCGTATTAGGGTTAATGCTATAGTCTACGTGTTGTTTCCGTGATTAGGGTAAGTTTGGAAGTTGCGTTCGAGACCCTTTTGGAAGAAGGAGGTTGCGGCTGTAGAGAGAGCTTGGAGGCTTGTTGTGTTCGTGATCGTTGATACATTCACAATCAGGTGGGGGAAAGAACCACAATATCGTCGGGAAGGCAAGAGTAAAATAATATATATTGATATGCGTAGGGCGACCTAAACCCTACTAATGGTCAAGTAACCGACAAAAGCTAACTCACATTGGTGACTACTAAGTTGTGGTACCACTGCAGTTTTAGGCATTGTAGGTTTATCGTCGATAGGTTGATTTTATGATATGTCGAGGTTGTATGCTTGTGTGTTGGTATGCTTAATATGATACATGTTGATATGTATGTTGTGCGTCGTAACATGTTTAGGGTTACTTGAATATTTGCCTATGAGTTGATGAGTTAATATGTCTACATGAGTATTTAATATGATTATGAATGCTTATGGTATGTTGTTGTGATTATGGTGGCATGAGTAGAAATAAGTGGTGATTATGCTAAATTGGGAGATGAGAATGTGGGAAGGAAATTGAGGATATATAGTGCTCAACCTAGAGATCTTGTTGATATTCATGTTCATGTATAAAGTTGATACTCGGTTATGCTGGAGAGAGTTGGTTGTAGTTGTGTACAAGTTGTGGTTGAGACACTAAATTGTTGACCCCGAGATGAGTCGGTGAGGTTCATGTTGCATCATTATTGTTCACCACTATGTTGGCGTACGTGCGATCGATCTTGCCTGCGGGGAGATGATCATACCCATCAGTTGTGAAACGAGCGAATGTCCTGACCTGGTCTGTGGGCGGGGGGATATGTTGTTGCCGTAAATTGAGTTGTTGACGGGCGAATATTGTGACCTGGCCTGCGGGCGGGGGAATATGTCGTACCCATGAGTTGAGTTGAGCCAAGAGGGTTGTTGGCCGAACCCTGCATTACGGGGGGTAGCACAGTGATGAATTGGACATCTTGATCTGTTGGAGATGTTGCAACACCCTTTCCCGAGTGTCACATTCCCGAACGTTTATAAGGCCGAAAATATTTTTTAATGCGGAAAATACGGTTTTCTTTTTTTTTTTTCTTTTCACAAAGATGTAATGGGATTAGTAAAGGTAAATAATACTAATAAACGAACTTAGGTTTGCCATGCATTTCTAGAACATACTGTATAATAAACACAGAACAGAAACAGAAATAGAAACGTCAACATTACTATATACAGACATAAGTCTAACATATAACTGACATAAGAAATACAATAAGTACTAGGAGTCGTAGCTCCCAAAAGGTCCTACAAAACTAACATAGTCTGGCCGACAACAAAACTAAAAAAGCAAAAAGAGTCCGCCTCCAGGTTCAAGGAAACTACTGAACTGAACCATCGTCACGTCCATCTGTTCAAGCACCAACAGCAAGTACCAGCAGAAAACATACAGATATGGGTGAGATTCCCGTTCATTAACCCAACAAAACAGCAGTAGTAAAAACGGGACGACTCATCGAGTAACAGTGTACCCAACATGCTTACAAGAATTCTCGATATCAAACATAATAAGCAGTTGACAGCATAAAATCATGTTAAGCAGTTAATAGTATAATATAAGGCATTCTTAAACAAAACAACGATGTATAACAATAAACGTAAACATCAATAGCCATGCAATGCAGTGCAATATATATGACTCAATGCCAATGTCACTGGGTACTACTTTGACCCCTACTCCATGGAGCTAACAAAACGTCGGAGAGAGTGAATGGGAGAACATGTTCCAGTTTCTGCCAGCCATGAGCAAGATGCTACAACATTCGTAACGTGCACGTATCTGGCTTTACGGAAACACTCTCGACCAAACATGAAAAGTACGGCATCTAATAGAGGATATCAGTGTATTGCACGGATTCGCCACGACACAGAAGAGCTACCAACTGGTCACATATAAGCCCTTCCAACCCTGATACCTCCAAAAAGACCGTTGAAGATTGTCACCGTAAGATTCGCACCCGCATCAAGGTGTAAGCTCAACTCCTAGGCTCAAGGCCTTACAACTATGCAAATGAAATGCCAATGCTTACACAAAGTAGATGCGATCAAACAATCTTGAGTTCCACTAAGGTTCTCTTCCTTAGGAACTATACGCGTCTTTGAAAAACAAAACCATTATCCACAGGATAAATCTCGTGATCCCTCCGGGATCGAGTCATCATAAGACTGAAACAATTGAACGACTGATCGGGGTCCGAATCATCGGTCCGTCATCGAACTACTGTTTCAAAACCCAAAACATTTCATATTTGAATTTATGTCTTTTGAAGTCATTGATGTATTAAGTCATCAATGGTATAGTATATGGTATTGTTCCACCACATACCATACTTAATTAACCCTTGTCTTCAACTCTAAGTTAATTACTTAACTTAGGTTTTAAAGCGTAAAACTTTACAGTTTGAGTTGAGAAACACTCTTTATAAACAAACCATTTCTCGTGAGGCGAAGGTCTATATCGCGACACGAGGCTGAGAAGTTATCTTTACTGTTTAGACAATCTTTCTGCTTCGCGAGACGAGGATTATATCGCGACGCGAGACAGAGAAGCTGCATCTTCACCTCTTAGGCGGTTCGCGGGGCGAGAACTACTTCGCTACGCAAGGCCGAGGAGCTGCATCCTTGCTGCTCGGGCTAGTCCACTGTCTCGCGAGGCGAGGCAAGGTTAGCCTGGCGAATGCCTTGTTTTCCCTCTGTCTCGCGTAGCGAGACAAGGTTCGCTGGGTGAGTGCCCTGTTTTCACTTTTCCCTAACTCCTTCATTAATTCTCCTTTTGAAACACTTAGTTTGATTAAAGACCTATGGCTAAAGAAAAGACATTTTCCCACTTTGGTGACACACTTTAAAGGTTAAAACTTCATTTGATCTTTGGATCAAAATCACTTTTGTTTCTCTTTGAAAACATAGGTTATGAAATCATGTTTTGTTGCATCAAAACCTTGCCAAAACAAGAACAACACATGTTCTTATATTTTCCTCTTGCTAAGGCCACAAGCCTACTCCAATGAAAAATGGAGACTTTGCTTCACCAACAAAGCAAATGTAGCTCAAAAGCTCACACAATTATGATAAACCACAATACACATTACTACATCATAATCAAACATATAAGTCCATCAAACATCATGGTCTCATAATCTAGCATAAAAGTCCATACTTGATTTAGTGATCAAAGTAGGTTTTTCAACATACATGGAAATGATTTTCATTCAATAATGCCATCATCAACATATGCTAAAGCACACTACAACATACTAAAGCATAAACTCATCATGACAATCTTGTTCTCCAAGAGAACTTAACAAAACTTAACACATAAAAGTGAACCCAAACTAAAGGGTTTCACCCACACATAAACTTAAACAACCATCTTCACTACCACCATCTTGGTGTGATGAGGTTCATCCCCCCATACCTGTTGATGAGCAGATTTCCGGATCAAAGTCAGTTGATCGGTTTGTGAACCTCCTGATAATCGTCAACAACTACAACAACACAACAATCCAACATTAAACAACAATCAAAGCCAATCTCAACTATTCTACAAAATAGGATTTTGGCCACCCTAGCTTAAAAAGGTTAGGGATTGATCTTGGTTTCCCATTTCATGGATTCAAAGGCATAGGAAAGCTAAGGATGAAATCAAGTGTTAAAAATCAAAAATTGATGAAAACACTATTCATCATCATCAAATAGGGTCGGCCAAAAAGGGATTTTGGGCTATGATGGGAGTTGAATCATAAGCTCTTGGGTTTAGGTAGAGAATGATGATGGGAGTTCAAAGAACTTGGTCTTACCTCAAAAGGATTTTTCTACAATTTCCTATGGATTTTCAAAGTTTTGGATCTAAGAATTTCTTTTCATGAAAATGAAGATTGATCTTGAAATAAATAAGGATTCAAGAAGCTAAGAGATCATAGAAGTGATCTTACCTTGAAATGAAGGAAGATTGCTCAAGGAATCAAGTGATTCCAACAAGTGATTCAAGCTTTTCAAGGATGAAAATGGAGTTTCTTCAAGAACAACTATGGAGCTCTAAAGGGTGAGGGGCTGTGAGAAAATGAGAGAGTGAGGGACTGAGTTCAGCCTCTTAAGAGCTCACTTAAGGGTAAAAAGGTCATTTGCCAAAAGGGTAAAATGGTAAAAGCGTAAAAGACTAAGGTTAGGGGTATTTTGGTCATTTTGTGTCCAGATATTTCCGAACGTCATGACGACTCTGGCATACTCTCCCAAGTGTCCTGGGATGATGTGATATCAAGATTATCCGTTGGCGAGTCCCAGTAAATCCATATGTGGCTCCGTTCGTCACCCGATTGAGGATTCCGCTCCAACGAAGGTCAGGAAGTGATTTTTCTGAAATTTTTGTGAAATTTAACCAAAACATAGAGAATCGAATTCTAAGACTTACTGTCTCGTTCACGGGTCCATCTGAGGTCCCATGAGCAGTAAAATCATACTGTCAGTGTAAAAACGCAGACTGGATTCCATTTGAGTTTTCGACTCAAAACTTAATCGTAGCTTCCTACGATATCGTCGAGCATGACTATGGTCTCGGAATATTTTATTCCCATTCCTAAGTCCTCGAATAAAATAAAGACATTAAAATACTGAAGAATTAGAAAACGTGAAAATCGGGGCGTTACAGATGTCGCGTCATGATTGTGTCCATATAGTCGTTAGTTGCATGAGTGTGAGAGTTAGTAGCAAAGAGAGAATAACTTGGGAGATGATTGCTTGACACTGTTGACCTGTTGTGTGCTGCTATCAGTATAGCTTATTTTATAGCTGTTTCCCTATTTATGATGTATTGTTGTTTCTTATCTCCCGTACTCTTTTTCGTTGTATTTTATTCTCGATTGTACGAGAAGATTCTATTGAGGAGTTTCCAGAGGAGATAGATGGCACACCTACTGAGCCTGATGCTGGCAGGAGAGCCCCGGATCCCAATGGTGGGAGATTTTGAGTTGCTGTACGAGGACGATGATCGTTATTGAGAGATTGATTAATCTCAGCGACGAGTAGTGTATACGGGCCTGACTACCATATACTTTAGAGCTTGGGGATCTTCCAGGAGCTACTTAGTAGGAGGCTTCCATATCGCACAGAGGCTACTGTTGGAGAGGCTGTGGAACAGTCCGTGCGATTATCATCATGACTCAGATACTGCTTGGAGATCTCATGCATCTTCTAGGACTGGTTATGTGGCTCGAGGCCGACGTCGTCGTGCTGAGAGGAGGATGGGAGAGTACGGTCGTCGTCGGATTGTGATGTTAGAGCGAGACAGAGTACGAGGCGCTACAGACCTATCGTCGGAGGCAGCGAGATTCAGTTGGGAGTTCTTGCTATCCTCGTTAAAGTTAGGGTTGCGTAGCTTGCCTCAGTTTGTTATGGCTAGTGTATGGGTTGTGCGGAATGTATTTTGGCGCCAGGGAAGGAAGTCTGTTGTATTTCAATACCATGATTTCAGTCGTGTACTCTGATATAGTTGATGTTGTTGTAGGCTCTACTGATGGAGCTAGTACTTTTATATATGTACGATATATGTATATGATTGTGGTATCAGTGTTGGTTGTTTTTAATATTTCTACATTTTATATGATCACGCTTCGCTATAACGTTGAGAATATAAGTTCGGGTTACTGAATGGGACCTTCGAGGAGGGGTTGTTTCATGAGCTAACTCATGGTTTTTTTGTCTATACTTTCCACTACTTTCATAACCCAAGGTTAAAATTGTTCCTTCTTATACCGCTGTGTTTGACCTCACAATGACAATAACAAATCCATTCTCTCCCCTATCGGCTTGAGCCCAAGTGAATAGATCATCTTGGGTAGGAAAGACTTGAAAATAAATAAAAAAAAAATAAGGTTATAATGTTCACATAGTCATAACTTAACAATAATAAATTACCAATCAATTACCTCTTTAGTGGTGAATGTATCACTATAATCCATAATCTTATTTGGAGGTGAAACATCCAATCTTTCTATTGGTGGTCAGGAATGAAAAAGGACGTGGCGAGTTTTGTGACAAAGTGCTTAGTGTGCCAAAAGGTTAAGATAGGACGTTAGAGACCCTCGGGTTTGTTGAAATCCTTAGAAATTCCTGAGTGGAAGTGGAAGAAAATTTCTATGGATTTTGTGATGGGGTTACCTAGGACTTGTTTGGGTTTAGATGCGACTTGGGTAATTGTAGATAGGTTGACCAAGTCTGCTCTTTTCTTGCCAATTAAGGCAACCTATAGCTTGGATAAGTTGGCAGAATTATATATTAAGGAGATAGTTAAGTTGAATGACATACCCACCTCTATAGTGTTAGATAGAGAACCAAGCTTTACCTCTAGATTTTGAAGAGCTTTCCAACAAGCTCTTGGTTCTAAGTTGAGCTTTAGCACAACCTATCATCCCCAAACGAATGCTCAGTCGGATAGAACCATTCAGACCGTTGAGGACATGCTTAGAGCGTGTATGTTAGATGAGGGTAAGAGTTGGGATAAGTTCTTACTTCTCATAGAGTTTGCGTATAACAATAGTTATCATGCTAGCATAAGCATGACACCCTATGAAACTCTTTATGGAAGAAAGTGTAGGTCCCCTTTATGTTGGCACGAAGTAGGTGAGAAGACTTTGATAGGACCTGATTTGGTCTAGGAGATGACATATAGAATCAGAGTGATTAGAGAAAGGATGCGCACTGCGCAGAGTAGACAAAAGTAACAGGTATTTCAGGAAAAGGAATATGTATTTTTTAGAGTCACTCCTAAGACTGGGGTGAGGAGGTCAATGAGAGTCAGAAAGCTAAATCATGGTTTTATGGGTCATTTTCAAATCCTAAAAAGAGTCGGGTATTTTGCTTACCAATTGGCTCTTCCACCACAGTTGTCAAACCTTCACGTCTACCATGTTTCTCAACTCTAGAAAAATGTTTCAGATGTATCTCATGTGATAGTTCCTGAGTTAGTACAATTGAAAGATAATTTAATCTTTAAGCCCAAACCTATTCGAATCATTGATAGAAGCACTAAAACTTTGAGAAACAAGATAATTCCGTTGGTGAAAGTGATTTGGGAAGGATTGACTCCAGAGGAGGCTACTTAGGAGCTTAAGGAGGATATTGTGCGCCAATATCCGCATCTTGTCAGTCAAGATACATTAACTTTTCATTTTGTTAAGTGTACTATGTGTTTGGGAAGTGCTTCAGTATAGAGTTAATTTCAGGGATGAAATTCTTAAAGGAGAAGACAAAATGTAATATCCTAAAAATCAAATCCTAGAGATAACAATATTATAAAAATTAAAGAGTTAGTTTGGGAGCCTAGATTTGGTAAGTTAGACCAAAGAGAGAAAAATGGTTTAAAAATGATTAAAGCTGAAAAATAGTATGGTAGCATGAACACACCCGTGCTCATGTGCAACACGACCATGCTTGGTGGTCTGTACTGGGAGAAGCACGAGTTGAATCGCAAAGTGCTCTTGATAGGGATGGTAATGGGTAACAGACCCATAGGGTACCCGCAAAAATTACTTATGTTGGGTAGGGTAATTACCCTTAAATTTTTATGGGCACAGGTACTCTAGTACCCATCCCGTCCCATAATATATATATATATATATATATATATATATATATATATATATATATATATATATATATTATTTAAAGGTATTCATGCATGGTAATCTTTTAAATTTGGCTTAATTGCATTTTTAGTCCTCCAACTTTTTAAAATGTGCGATTTTGGTCCCTCAAAAATTTTAATTGCACTTTTGTCCCTCAACTTTTTCAATTGTGTGATATTGATCCCTAAAGAAATTTAATTGCACTTTTCATCCCTCAACTTTGTGAAATTGTGCAAAATTAGTCCTTATAGGGATCAAAATAAAGGCTTTCATTGCACAATTCACAAAGTTGAGGAATGAAAAGTGCAATTTAATTTCTTTAGGGACCAAAATTGCGTATGAAAAAGTTGAGGGACGAAAGGTGCAATTAAAATTTTTGAGGGACTAAAATCGTATAATTAAAAAAATTGGGGGACAAAAAGTTTAATTAAGCCTTTAAATTTTTATTTAGTTTCTTTCAGTTATTTAATGTTGGTGCTCAAATACTATTTGTTCTGGCTATCTATAATTTTTTTTTTGGTGGTAGGCTATCTATAGTTATTATAAGTTATAACTTCAGGAACATTTCAACGATGGATTACAAATACTTGTGATTCTTTTAGGAATATATTAAATTAAAAGATAATAATAATTAAGTTTAATGAGCTCCCATTTTTTTTTTTTTATCTCTATCTCTATTTTCTTTAAGTCACATAATTCTGAAGAGATTGATCAATGGTCGTTGAATATTCAATATAATTAAAAAATAATAATATTACGATAACAAACAAATTTATTCCAATTTCAAAACAGATAGATAGTTATGAGAATATGATATGATATTTAATTAAATGTATAGTGAAAAATAAAAATTTAAAAGAAAACAATAATTAATTATTAGAAAAAGGAAAAACTATTTAATGGAAAGTGAGGAAAATGCAAAAAATATATATTATAAATTAGAGAGCCACACGGCAAAACATGTGCAAAGATGGAGTTAGAACGAGATGATAAATCAAGCAGTAATTTAATGGCTGACAAATTTACAAAAGATACAGTTTAAGCATACTAATACCTGATCTTAATGTTATATTAAAGTGCAGATAAATATGTGTGGATATGAATATTTAGGTAATTAGAGGATAAGGATACAAATATTAAAATTACTACACACGTGAGTATGGATCCAAATTCGGATATTTTTTTAAAATCTGAATATGGGACGGATAGTATAGTATTTTATTCATTGTCATCGCTGGCTCTTGAGCGTGTCCGGTGTTCGACAGATGCACGCCCGTGTCGAAAAACGCTCTAATTTGACCGTGAGGAGCAAGCGAGCTGTAGCACGCCCGTGCTTAATGCAATGAGCACGCCCGTGCACGAAGCGTGATACTTAAAAGTATAGAATGAAAATATAGAAGCTGTGGAGAGCAAACTGAAGCAAATGAAGATAGGATACGTAAAGAGCAGAGTAGAGGCGGGTGGAATTACGTTGATCAGTTATTCTTTCATGATCCAGATGGCTCAATGATTGAAATCCGCAACTGTGACAACATCCGCGTAGTACCTTTATTTTCAGAGGATCACGTCGGGTCTTGGTCGCGTTTCAATTGCAATATCCAAAACCAGCAGCAACAGATTCAAAAAATGATCCCAGGGCACCAACAAGAGCCGCTGAGATGCCTGCCCTCAATTCCAATGAATTATTATTTACAATGATAATTTATAAACTATATTCTGTGTTAAAAATAGTGGGTAAACGTCCTACTTTTCTTATGAAAGTAAACTCAATAATTTGTAGTTTTTTTAGTTTTTCTCTTTTATTAAGCCGAGAACATGGGGTGGTCCATTGCTAGATAATTCCAACAACAGGTCCAACACAATGAAAAACAGAAAAAGAAATTTAGAACAGAAAATAATGCAAAAGTTTGCTCAGCTTAACCATGTACTATTATATCTTCATACCAAATTTACATACTGCATCCAATTTTAAGGTCATTTTGTACTGTCACAGACAGCAGATGAGATATTCAACATATAAGATGTCATAAGAAGACAAGCTTTTAAAGGTTATTTTTAGAAAGAAAGAGAAATCGAAGCATGAGGATGACAATATTGTATTGAGCATTGCATAGTCCTCACAATCTTTATAATTATATTCCTTGGAGGACAAATTGAGATTAATGGAACCTACTTGATAATTAACTTCCTACCATGTGAGTTCTGGACTGCATATGAATTGATCCATTTACAAGTCTAGTGCACTGGGTTTGTCCCTAAGTCTGGATTATCTCCCCTGCATGAGTGAGAGATTAGTTTTCCTTTAGCAATTCAGGCCTATATTTTCGGAGAGAAATATTTTAGAATATAATTTTGCCAAATTTGACACAGCACTGATTATGCCCGAAAATGGTTAAGTTCTTGAGCAACTGAGTATATGTGTGGCACAAAGGCATGGAGACCAAAACATAGTTTGCTAAGGCCTCTTTGAGCTTAGGTTCAGGCCCTCTACATGTGTGAAATCTCATTTGTCTAATGGACATTCCTTCACTTGTGTGAACACGAGGTTAGCAATTTGATGGTAATTGGTTTTTGTATCTAAAGACTCACTGCCAGCAGTGTATCAACTAGCAAGATCTGTATTTCAAAACCAAGGAAATGGCAGGGGTATGGTGACCAAACATACTTCTCCAAAGAGAATATACTTTTAGCTTGAGTTGTGCACTTAAATGCATCTTAACTTTAGTTGTGCAAATCCTGAACAATCAGATTCAGTGAGACTGAAATGGTTGGAGGGGTGGTGGTGGTGGCAAGGGGGCAGGACTGCATCAAAATAAAAAACTTGTGGAAGCAAAATTAATCCCAAAATCTAAAGGTGACCTTACTCACCTGCATAAATGAAGAAGTAAAGAAATACTAGTCTTCGAAAAATGTCATGAAGTGTATCTTTTGATTGATATTTATTTGCTCCTTATAATGGAATTGGCAAGGCACAAAGCAACATGATAAAGGGGGATAAGGGGGCAATCGGAAAAGAATTGGAAATCTAAACTTACTGATAGCATAACGTGTTCTTCAAACTTCAAGGTATCAGTCACTGACGACAATAAAGTCTTTCAGTTGATAGAGATGAAGACATAATATGATGAAAGTGAAGAACTAGGAGCTCCCTTCAGTCCAAAACAGCAGGAACTTCTAGCCTGGGCGCTTTGGGCTGCAAGGAACTCCCATTTCTGCAACTTTCATAACTCAAAAAGCTGTGATGAATGATAGTGCAAGTTAAGAATGCAAATTGGGTCATTTATATAAACTCCCATTAGCTTAGGTTCAACTAATGGATAAAAAATTCAGTTCAATTCAATATCTAGCATCTACCATAAAAATATTATAGATGGAAATGAACTATACTCATTCATAACTGAAGTTTCCGTTACAAACCACTAAAAACAAAGTGCTTCCTTTTTGACAATTTGTGTTTTCATTGTCCCTCAAGGGAGATTTTAGCCATGTAAGGTGCACCTAGCTACGATAGGCATAGCTGGAAAAATGGTTCATGACTCAGTTCAACCCTCCTAACTACCAAAGTAGAAACATAAATGCTTGATGGCAACACTTTTATTTCGGAGATATGATATAGTAGAGAAAACGAAAGGCAACAAAACAATACTATGTGTATCATCTAACAAGAATAACAACATTCTCAGAAAGGAATACAAATTACAAACACTTATAAGTGTCATTTCTCTTTTCCTTTTCCCGTTTGAGATAGTGAGTTCCTAAGTGGTTATGCTTTGCCAACTATTCCTATATATGTTGTGGTCCCTAATTGGCCTCTGAGAATTTTGCTGCATATATCTACTAGTCTGTACAAGGATTCTTGAAATCTCTTTAATTTGATGAAAGTTAATGTTTTACTTTGTGTCCCATCAAGGAATGGAGATGGGATTGCATTCCTACCATGATTCCTTTTCTAACCACGTGATAGGAACTGCATTTTCTTGCCAACAAACATTTATGGTTCTCTTTCCCCTACAATTTCAATGACTTTGATTCCCCTACGCTCTTTAAAATTTGGCTAATAACCAATGGATGATTTAGTTGCTTATTAAACTATAGCAAACTTTTTAACGCTCCCTTGCTCTTTTCTTCTAACTCTGAATAATTATCTCACTCACAGCATGATAATTTGATTCTCCCTACTCTCAAGTAGGCTCTAGGCTTTAACTTTTGAAAGTCTCTCGCTTTCGTGCATAGCCTCATAGGCAACAACAAGCGGAAAATTTTGCACATAAATATACATCAGAAAATGAACACTTCTTGTAACACGATGACTTGCTCAAAGGTGTGCTTGCTAGAATTGGAAATTTGGAACTAGGAAAAATGAAATGAAAAGAAAATGACAACCATCCAACAAGTATACTTGCTTGAATTTGAAATTTGGCACCAGGGAAAAGAAAGGATACAATTGATCAACAGAGTAGCTTTTTTACCTATCCATATATAGGAATGTAAGTGAAAGTAGTCATTGTATAACGATGACTAGTTAATAGCTATTTGATTTGATTAACTTGCTTCTATGCTTAATTTTTCTCCTTCTTCCGGGTCAAACATATTTTTATGAGAAACCAAAAATATATACAAAACAAATTTTTTTTTTATGAATATATAAAAACAATTTTTGGTACAGGTAATTGGTTGCTTAATTTCAAACTAACCTTAATGGTTAGGTAAAGTCTTCCTAAAGTGGAAACTTCAAGATTTGAATCTCACGACATTGCAAATAAGGTTTGCCTAAGTTTATGTTGAGAGACTCACATTGGATAGTGACATGGCTTGAGTAGTACTTATAATTGAGGGGCAACCCTCACCGTATGAGCTTGCTTTTGGGGTTGGATTAAGCTCAAATCCAAATTCTAAGAGTTTATAATACACTTATACCTACCGTAACCAATTACTATTAACTAAGTATACAAAGACATTTGCACATTATCATAGACTTGTTAGTTTTTTCACAAAAATAAGAAAAAGACAACAATGTTGGGTGAATGTTCAACACTTGCACATTATTACAATAAGGTTAGTTTCTTTTTTCTTTGAATAGAAAATTATACCGACTTTCTTGGCTTAATTAATTATACTTGATATCCTTTTGTTTCAAATATTTCCCAAACCTCCCTTAATTTTTATGTTGTCATTGTACTTAACTCTTATGACGTTAAGTAGTTATTAACATTGGGATAATGCTCCTCAAAAGTAAAGTTCTTTTTGAAATGAGCAAGTAAGAGTATTTTTACCTATGATTCAATAAAGTACATAGAGATCTTAACCCCCTTTATTAAATCATGAGTGAGAACATCTTTATTTGCTCACTCTAGAATATCTTTTTCCTTAACATTACACCTACCCATATGTTTTGAAGAGGGTATATCTCGTTACTTCATAAGATGGTTTAATTTCGTATGTGAGTGCAAGCCAAGCAGTTGCAGTTGCAGCTGTCTTGCATCCATCTATTGCTCTTGACCAATTTGGAGCTGTTGTTCCTTTGTCCTAAATCACATTGTTATAAAGAGATTGTGCTCTTGGAAGTTGTTTTGCCCCCCAAAGTTGCTCGGAGTTTTATTTACCACTCTCAGTTTTACGCTTGACACATCATTGGAGATAGAAATTTTATCTTCAAAACTTAACGATAAAAAGGATAAAAACATTAATACGGTGGAGATAGAAAAAGACTATTAAGCAAAGAAGGGAAAAATTCAAACGCAAAATATGTACATGACTCTCTTAACATTTGTTTTCAAGTTCCACCACTGTGTTAGGTTACGTGTCCTCTCCCAGTATAACAAAAAAGAGAACAATAATTTTTTTATTATTACTTGTTATATTGGAGGGATTTAATTGGTATAGTAAATTTTTTACACTGTCAACCAATTAGAAATTGTCACATAAGCTAAAATGTTTGATTGTTATCTTAACTACCTAAAAAGTCATCCATACAATGATTTCTGATTGGTTGACAGTATAACAAACTTTACCCTAGCAGTACATCTCAATTAAACTTATATTGGAAATTATTTAATTTCTTTCGGTTTCATTTTTATTTTGGTTTTTCAGGGTATCGCTACACGCAGCTGCAATACTAATCGCAGGAGGTACTGAACGACATTGACAAATTGACCCTCCTCAACCAGTTTTTTTTTTCCGTACAAAAGAGCTTGCAGAAATCGAACCCCTAATCACTTATATAAACGGTCCGAGCCTCCTACTACTAAAATCAACCACTTGTTGGTCATTCGGTTTCATATTTATATATATAAGTTCAAATTTAATTTCTATGATAAAAGTAATATATGTTATATTTCCGAAAATTAGATAAACATAACCGAAGACACCAAACGCAATTGATCAGCTATCCAACTGTCTTTTCTTTTTTTATTTTTTCCTCACATAGTGTTTGGTTAGAGGGGAGAGGAGAGATTTTTTTAAACATTTGTAGTTTGGTTCATTTTTTAGGAGGGGAGGGAAGGGGAAGGGAGGGGAGCAAAATCCCTTCTCACCCAATTTTGTCTCCCCTCCAAAAGTGGGGGGATTTGGAGGGGAGGGGAGGGGTTTTAAAATATTTTATATAGAATAATTAAAATAACCCTACTTATGTATTTTAAAATCTAAAATTATAAGGGTATAAAAGTAAGTTAGTTTTAAAATCTCTCCTCTCCCCTTGTGAACCAAACACAAATAGTGTTACTTTCTCTCCCCTCCATTAAAATCCCTCCCCTCCTCTCCTTTGAACCAAAGACACCGTTAGAAAATCGGCCATACTTTCTTTGGTAAGTAAGACATTAGTTAGCGGTCAACATTATGCCATTTACCATATTTTCCTTTCGAGTTTCGAACCTTTTGAGCCAGTTTTTCTCTAATAACATGTAGTTCTATTCTTTAGTACAGCGTGAGCCTAATAAGACAGGAGAGATTCTTCGTTATTTTGTTTATTTCTTTTCTTCTTTTTTAACCTGTAGATATGATCATATGCGAGCAGCTGATTCATTGCCAACTGAAATTCTCAAGGGGGATATGGGGTGAGAATTGAACTGTCCCCACCTTCGCTGAATGGCTTGATCGAGTACGTGAAATTTTGTTTTGTATTATTGAACTTTGTGGATTACTAATGTTTGTTTATGTTTTGGGTTAAGATCTTGGAGGTTAGGCCTAGGCACATTATAAGACCCGGTAGTATCCCAACAATGAATGGACCGAGTGACAACTCCATTCCAACCTTGACTTCAGACCTTGTAGGGTTGTCGTCTTATCCAAGTAGGCCTCTCGCCCTACCTATGTCAGGTCACGTAGGTTTGTCACCCTATTACTGCGGAATACAATTGGAAGTGACAGAATCAGCAGTATAGCTCCCCTTGCAGGCAAGTGGTCAAGGTAAAGTGATCGATGTGCCACCATCACTCACTCCCTATGGGCAGGCTCCACTAACCAAAAGCCTATAAATACTAGGGAGTACTCACGATTCTGAAAAGCATCTTTCACTCTGTACTCTCTACACTTCAATATTTGCATTCCCTTGTGCTAACTTAAGCGTCAAAGTGACTTTGCAGGTACCCCCACTGAGTACCAGCCAGACCGATCGGCATATCGTGCAAGCACGACCAGACTGAGCAGATAGTGTAGACCGAAGGAGTGTGTTCGAATAAAACATTGACATCGTTTATGGGAAGGGATAAACTTCTATTCCTATTTATCGTCATGGTAAACACTAGAAGACATGTAGCTGCAGGAGCAATAAGAGGCGAGGTTGACGAAATGGAGACCTCTATAACCACGAGCAACCCTTTCATACCCGAAGGACGATATGAACTTCACAGGAGAGCCCAACCTTCCACCAGCAAAAGAAGCTGGACTCGTTCTTCACCACGAGCAGCCGACAAAAAAGTGGATCATCCACCAAACCTAGAGGACCAGAGGGCCTTAGAATCCACCAATAGGAACTCTTGCAAACAAATATCAAGAAGGAAAACCTGATTAGAGAAAAGCCAGGCAACTGTCCTTACTCAAATGGATGGTAACCCCTGACATTCACGATCACTCCTATTAGAAGTCCCTCCACACTACGCACTGAGGGCCCATAAACCTTTCAAGGAAGGAGCAAGGAAAACCAACAGAACGGGAATACTGGGTCACTTGGAGGCCCCAAACGAACTCGCAACATCCACCATTCCCCCAAGGAGGCCCCCGACAAACACCAACTCAGCACACAACCCGACTCCCACTCCCCAACACCCATTTATCATGGCGGTTCAGGTCCAAACCAAGCTCCAACAACCGACCAACGTAGAAATGTAGGATGGGACCACAGACCCTCAAGAGCACTTGGACGTCTTCCTAGCCGGGACGCTACTCCATGGAGTGCTTGACCACCTGATGTGCCGGGCTTTCCCGTTTACTCTGAAGAAAGTCCCCCTCTGATAGTTCATGACCTTGCCCCCAAGATCGATCAACCATTGGAACGACCTGGTGAATAATGTGTTGTTGCACTTCGCTACAAGTAAAGACAACCAAGATCCTCCCGAAACCTCTCATAGGTGCCGCAAAAGAAAGGGGAGACGCTCAAAGATTACCTGAGCATATTCAACTAGATGGCCCTACTCGTCCAAAACCTTAATCCAAAGGTGGTATTCCATCTCCTGGTGGTTGGGCTGCAACTAAGACGAGCTCAGAGGCTGGGCACAAAATTACATTAACCTGGAAGAGTTTGAAAGCACCTAGAAGCCAACTGGTGAAGAATAAAAAATAATAAAGGGGGAGCAACAGCAAAAAGGGCCCCTCAGATAAAGAAGGGTCCCCAAGGGGAAATTATGAGACATGCTCCCCTTTAACACACCAAAGGCGCATATTTTGCAAGAGGTCATGCACACAGACTTTGTCAACGTACAAAGGTAACCTCCAATAAGCAAGAAGGGGCAAAAAGACCGTTCAAAACACTATACTTTCAACGGGAGCTATGGCCATAACACAGAAGATTGCATATAGTTGCAGGACGCAAGAGGTTGCCAAGAAAGGCAAAGACATCCTCATGACCGAGCTGGATGTCCGGAACGAAAACACTGTTGTGAGGCCACAACTAAAGGGCGAGCTCTTCCCTCTCCGCATAAGGTAGAAAGAAGATCAAGTGATGATGCTTAGCGATAGCCTCCCACCAAAAGTTAGAAAGGATCTAACCATGTGCCTCCTGCAGAATAAAGATTTCTTTGTATAACCAAGCTCGAAAATGCCTGATCTAGATCTGAATTTCATTTCTCACAAACTTTTCATAGATCCTCAAGCTAAACTGGTTGCCCAGAGAAGAAGGAAGATAGGTGTAAAAAGGAAGGAGGTTGTCTGCCTCCAAACAAAAGAGATGTCGGGGGCCGGATTCATTTTGGAAATCAGAGAGGAACAGTGGGTTCCAATATTGGTTGTAATGAAGGTGTAGGTGTGGGTAGAGGGGAAGGTACTCTAGGTGAGGGTATGTGAGGTGATAGTGGTTGTATTGGAGGTGATGGTTGATGTGATGACGAATGTGCGGGGGAAGGTATTTGCAAAAAGGGTAAGGATGAAGATGAAGGTACCTTGGGAAGAGATGAATCGACTTCAATCTCTTGAGACTGTGTGCTATGATTGGGTGTCATAGTAGACATTTTGATTCTTCTCCCAGAACGCCTAAGAGGACCAGGTTCTACTTTAGAAGCCTTCCTCTTAAGTGTGTTCTTTTTCTTCTTCTTGGGGATAGTCTCTGCAAGACTAGGTTCCCCCTTAACAGATTCCTTCTCATGAACCTTAGCAGCAGGTTCTTCAACAACATCAGAGATCACAAGCTAGAGTCTGATTGGTAGCTTAGACGCCTTAGATGAGAGAGAATTGTCTTTTGAATCGTCTGCTTCAGAAAAGGAAGACTGAGCAGGAAGAAAGTTGGATCCCTTAGCTTGTGGTTTAGCTCCCTCTTCTTCTTGAGCAGGAGCTTCAAGAGGCTTCTCTCCATGAATCTTCTTTAGACCCATCTGAGCAAGGGTCTTCACATTTACGGGTGATCCCATAGTCACACCACCAGCAGCAAGATCAAGAGCATGATTCTCAAAGATCCTAGTCATCAACATACCATATAGATACGATTTCTGGGACTTTGCCTTGGCATTCTTTACCATATACCGGAAGATTAAGTCTTTTATATCCACCTTTATCTTGAGAATCAAATGGTAAAAGGCAAACTTGTTCATTTTGTTGAGGTTGTCCCGGGCCCCATTCCTGGGCATCATACAGTTTATGAGAAGGACATGCAGAAAACGTTCTTTGGCTATAACATTGGAAGACTTGAAAGAAGGAGGGTTAGGGATTCCATACAAAGCTATGTTGACGTTATATGTGCCAACATTAGCTTCCCAACCTGCAGAAAACACAACTCATGCACACGGGCACTTGGTGGCTAAAGCAATCGAATTTATATCAATGTTGACCTTAATGGTGAAGGCAGTTCCAACTATCTCAGAAAACAAATCATGTTCCTTCACATCCGCCGTTCCCAGAAAGAAGGTTTTAAAAAATATTTTCATTTGAAGAAGGAAAGAGATATGTATGAAAAGCTATTTGAAACATGAAGAGTGTTTCATAAAAGAAGCAGCTGCTTTTTAGGAAAGAGAAAGAGTTTCAAATGATGAAACTTTATGGGGAATGTGAAGAGATGCTTGTGCGTTACTGCATCCACTAAGGACAAAAACGTACTTTTGAATTAAAACAAATTTTTAAAACAATTTTTGAAAACTTGTAATGCACTAGATGTCTCAGATACTTACCACGTCATCAGACGTGTGGCTGTTTTAGACTAGTCAAAACATAGTGTATACAGATATAAACATTTATGGGATGTATGTATCAGGCTAGCATAGAAAGATAAGAATATCAGACGCGTCATTCATGGTTCTTTTATTATCACACCAAACAGGTATATTATGCTCAAACATAAAATAGTCTTCGAGTTGCTGCTTTATCCATAAGAGTTGTCAACAACAACTTGCAGCAGAGATGTATACTGCTTCTATAGTTGAGAGGGCAATTGTTCCTTGTCTTTTAGTTGACTAGGAGACTATGTTTTCTTTAATGAAATTGCATCCTCCATTGGTGCTTTTTCTTTCAACTCTAGCTCCAGCAAATTCAGCATCACAGTAACCAACTAATCTGAAATCATTAGATCACATATACAACAAACCAAGATTAGTGGTTCCAATAAGATATCATAATATTCTTTTAACATCTTTAAGATTAGATTCTCTAGGATTAGATTGAAATCTTGCACATAAGCAGACGCTAAATTGAATATGAGGTTTACTAGATGTTAAGTACAATAAAGATCCAATCATACCTCTGTAGACAGTTTGGTCTACCTTTTTACCTTCCAAATCTTTGCTAAGGATAACAGTTGGATGCATAGGTTCTTTCATTGACTTAGATTCATCCATCTTATATTTATTGAGAAGCTCCTTGGTGTAATTTTGTTGATTAATGTAGATACCATCATCAGTTTGCTTTATTTGCAGACGAAGGAAGAACTTCAATTCTCTTATCATACTCATCTCAAACTCACTTTGCATCATTTCAGAGAACTCTTTACAGAATTTTTCATTAGTAGCTCCAAAAAAAATATCATTAATATATATTTGCACTACTATGAAGTTATCTTTCGATCCCTTTTTTAAATAAGGTAGTGTCTACCTTACCTCTTAAAAAATCATTTTCCAATAAGAAGGAATTGAGTCTATCATACCAAGCTCTAGGAACTTGTTTTAAACCATATAAAGTAGGGTTTTCGTGAGACAATCCTCTTTTAAAATCATGTCTCAAGGCGGAAGAAAACCATACCCCATGGATCGCGCATTACAAAAAAGGAATCACATAAGGCTATTAAGTTTACCTCTTGAAGCATGCTTTCAAAACAATCCTTAAGCACTAGTGCCGCGATAGGGGTACCACCTCTAATCAGTCCATGCGAGCAAACTTCCGATAGAGAATGCGTCTTGTGCTAGTTGATGGCTATAAGGTTTGGCGCGACGTCAAGAGTTAAGTATGGCTCACTAATGTGTCTAGTGACAAGAGTGTATCATATATATATATATATATATATATATATATATATATATATATATATATTGGTGAGGGATGCACACTATCTATATATAGTGTAGTGCACCTTCACCATAGTTGCCATAACCCTGATGGGCTTGTCCACTACAAGCCCAAATTAGAATTAATTAATTAAATCATATTTATTTAATTAATTCCTCTCCAACTATTTGCTTTATGCGTGTGATCCTATAGATTCCCATTAAATTGGCAATAATATTAAATATTATAATAATATCACATATTAATTATAATATAAAATATTATAAACAATGAGCAGCATCTAGCAATACATCATTGCTACCCAATTTATGAGAAAATCGGTGATTCTTTTTTTTTTGGCAAACAAACAAAAGGAGTCTCGTTAAAACCTTTTGGAGCAAAACCCTCCTTAGGGATAAAAACTCCAAAAAGGAAAAAGAGTACTCCTAGTGCCATTTTATTAAAAGAAAAAAGAAACTTACAATGAAAGATAGAGGGGACTTAAACCAAACCCATGAAAACAAAAACAACAAACTATCTAAGTCTATAATTTGGAAGTCCTGCTCTATTATGAAAGGAATCTTCCCTAATAAAACTAGGCACAACCAAATCCCACCAATGAAAACCAACAGTGGAGGAGCCATAATTAGCTAACTTGTCAGCACAACTGTTTCCTTCTCTGAATATGTGGGAGTAGATAAAGCATATTCTAGAAACAAGCTGCAAACAGTTTAACCATCTATTTCTTAACTTCCAAGGAACAACCCCCACATTATTAAAAGCAGCAATAACCAACTTAGAGTCATTTTCTAACCAAAGATTCCACCAACCTTTTTCACACTAGCGGCAAATATGCAAAACACGACAAGATTTAACATCTGTTAATTTAAAACGGATGTTAAAAAAGACGTTGTGGTAGTACCGTAATTCATTTGGTCACTAAATGCACTTTTAACGTCGGTTATTGGAATAACAGACATTAAAAATACTTTTAACGTCCATTATTTAGTAACTGATGTCAAAAGTCATTAAAACATTGACTTTTAACGTCTGTTATTCAGATAACAGACGTTAAAAGTTTGTTACATGATTTAACGTTGGTTAAGTTAAAAAAGATGTTAAAAAGGCGGTGGCACTTTTTAACGTCGGTTATTTAGATAACATACGTTAAAAGTAAAGAAAAGAATTTTACTGTCTGTTATTATAATAACCGACGTTAATGTATAGGGGTGGGCATGGGTCGGGTTGGGTGGGTTTTGGTGCATTTAAAGACCCAACCCAATCAAATAAATATGGGTTGGGTTGGATCGGTTTCTTCGAAAATTTTCATGTAACCCAAACCAACCCAACCCAACCTCATACGGGTTGGTTTGGGTCGGGTGACCGGGTTTGGTAGTAAATTATTTTGTTTTTATCAAAAGCAAAATAATGGGGGGAAAATAAGGAAGAAAAATACTACTAATGCATTAATTTGAACTTTCAAATACAAAATGAAGCATACCACTTCAATTTAGAGCACAATATCCATCAAAATTAAACAAACAAGTGAAATAAAAAATAATAATAATGTCTTCAAACAATTCCTAAACAATTTCCTTGACTATGCCTTCAAGCTATTTTTGCATGTCTTCAAACTATTTCTGCTCATGTAACCAAAAAATGGTCACTTCAATTTAGACGGCTGAGTATTAAAGAAGAGTCATCAAATTCAAGATAGAAGAGTCCCTCCACGCTCCAGCACCTGGACCTATAATATTCCTCTCAATATGTGGGTTGGGTTGGGTTAAGTGGGTTTACAATCTTTGGACCCAGCACCCAACCCATAAACTATGGATCTACTTATTTAGAAACCAACCCAACCCAATGACCCGAACCAACCCAGTATTTGTGGGTTGGGTTGGATTGGGTACACCGGGTTCGCGGGTCGACCCGTACCCATGCCCACCCCTATTAATGTATGACTTTTTAACGTCGGTTATGATAATAGCAGACATTAAAAGATGTTTTTAACGTCTGTTTCTTAGATAACAGATGTTAAAAGAAGTTTCTAATTTTTGTAGTGTTAAGTCCCTCCCTAAGTCCCTCCCGCGTGCCCTCTTCTCCTTTCACTATTCCAACGTCTCTCTCTCAAAAACCTCACTCTCTCTGCCACTGAGACCGTCGCGCCCGCTGTTGCTACGACCGTCGTGCCTCATTCTGGCTGGTATATATCTTTTCTCTTCTTCCTCTCTCTTTTCTCCTTTCTCTTCCCTCATTCGTTCCCCTCATTCTGTTCCACTTTCTTTTCTCATTTAGGTCATTTCCGTGCCTCAAGTCTGCAATTCTCACCGTCGTCAATCTTCCGGCCACCATTCGTTCTTGCTTCCTAAAGGTAAGCTTCCATTAAAATCTATTATTTCTCATTTAGGTTTTGCTTAGGTTTGCTGGTTTGGAATTTGATTTGATTTAAATTTAAAAATTAGTTTTCATGTTTGAAACTCATTATAAATAGAGATTTGAATTGATTTAATAGCCACATTTTTTGCTTCCTAAAATGTAAGCCTCATAATATATTGACATTTGTTTGGTAAACACTAAAGGGATATCCTTAATCTAAATGTCCCATACAACCACTCCACACCCCTTCTCTAAATGTCCCATATTTACACTATTTTGATATATTGGTTAGGTTATTAGGGTATTAAAGGTTAGGACAATATTGCCATGAAATTGTCTTGGTTTATAGGGTTCAAATACTAGTGCTTTTCCAATCTCCCCCCATTGTGCTTTATATTGGATTTATGTCTGTATTTCTATAGAACCTATCTAGTTATGGATCGTAGTTGGATGGTTAGTAAACGCACAAGTGACGAGTATCGGAAGGGAGTGAAAGAGTTTATAGAATTTGCTCAAAAAAATGTTTCTGATAGTAATGGAAAGTTTTGTTGTCCTTGTGTCAAGTGTTTGAATATAAGGAAATGTGAAGTTAAGGATATACGCACTCATCTTATTTGTAACGGGATTTGCTTGAGTTATACAAGATGGATATGGCATGGTGATGTCTTGTTAAATAACAAGCCAAGTGTGTTCCAAAGTGAGGAAGTTGACGTAGATATGGACGATGATCGAGTCGACTAGAGGACATGATCTGTGATATTGGACAAGAGTCTTTTCAGCGAGCGCATGTGTATGATAATTTGTGCAGTGATGCGGATAAGCCTTTGTATCCGGGATGCACTACTTATACACGGTTGTCAGCGGCGTTAAAATTGTTCTATGTGAAGGCGAGAAATGGGAGGAGTGATAAAAGCTTCACTGAATTGCTTGAGTTGTTGAAAGAAATGCTTCCCGAAGGCAACACATTGCTAGACCATAGCTATGAGGTGAAGAAGGTATTGTGTCCGATGGGTATGGAGTATAAGAAGATACACGCATGCCCCAATGATTGTATATTGTACACAGATGGTTATGAACAGATGCATGACTGCCCCACATGTGGGTTATCACGCTACAAAGTGAAGGATGGTGATGATCGTGATGATTCTAGTTGTGATGTGACAAAAAAGGGTCCTTCTGCGAAGGTGTTGTGGTATCTTCCAATAATTCCAAGGTTTAAGCGATTGTTCGCTAATGTAAAAGACGCAAAGAACATTAGATGGCATGCAGACGAGAGGAAATGTGATGGACAACTTCGTCATCCGGCTGATTCTCTGCAATGGAAGAGAGTTGATACTTTGTTTCTGGATTTCGCCAATGAGCCAAGAAACCTTAGGCTTGGACTTGCTATGGATGGAATGAATCCATATGGTAACTTAAGTAGTATTCATAGTTCATGGCCTGTTCTTCTGGTAATTTACAACCTACCTCCTTGGTTGTGCATGAAGCGCAAATACATGATATTATCTATGATGATTTCAGGCCCAAAACAACCAGGCAATGACTTAGATGTTTACAACCTAAGGCCCTTGATTGAAGACTTGAAAAAGTTATGGGTGGAAGGTGTTGATGTAGTTGATGGGTATTCTCATGAGACTTTCAAGATGCATGCCATGTTATTTTGCACCATCAATGACTTTCCAGCATACGGGAACTTGTGCGGGTACAGTGTTAAGGGGTAAAGCATGCCCTATATGTGAAGAAGGCACATGCTTCACTCAATTGCATCATGGAAGGAAGACAGTTTACCTTGGACATCGGAGATTTCTCATACGTGATCACCCATATCGTAAATTGAAAAAAGCTTTCAACGGATGCCTGGAGAGTGAAATTACTCCGAAGGCCTTAACAAGAGAGCAAGTTTATCAACGAGTGAAGGACATCAATGTTATCTTCGGCAAGGCCCAAAAGAAGGCTAAGGCTACTGAGAAAAACATATGGAAGAAGAGGTCTATCTTCTTTGATCTTCCATACTGGTGCAAACTTGGTGTCAGACACTGTATTGATGTCATGCATGTGGAGAAAAATGTGTGAGATAGTTTAATCGGAGCACTTCTCAACATTCAAGGCAAGACAAAGGACGGTGTGAATGCTCATCTAGATCTGGTTGCGATGGGTATACGAGAGAAGTTAGCTCCACAATCAAAGGATGGTAAGCGGACATATTTGCCTCTAGCATGTCATACTTTGTCAAAACAGAGAGAACAAGTTTCTGTGGGTGTCTACGTGGCATCAAAATGCCACAGGGTTACTCTTCAAATGTCAAGAGGCTTGTATCAAGTGATCTCAAATTAGTTGGCTTAAAGTCTCATGATTGTCACTTCTTGATACAACAATTACTGCCAGTGGGTATTCGTGGTATTGCTCCTAAAAATGTTAGACATGCCATAACTAGGTTGTGCTCATTTTTCAATGCTATATGTAGCAAAGTCATTGACCCCCAAAAGTTGGATCAGTTGGAAGAAGAGGGTGCTACTATCTTGTGCCAATTGGAGATGTATTTTCCTCCTTCATTTTTTGACATCATGGTTCACTTAATTGTTCATCTGGTGCAGGAGATTAGATTGTGGGGCCCTATTTATTTTAGGTGGATGTACCCAGTTGAGCGATACATGAAGATCTTGAAAGGGTATGTAAAGAATTCGTACCGTCCATCTATTGTTCAAAGGTACGTTGCAGAAGAAGCTATTGAGTTTTGTTCAGACTACCTTCTGAAATGGAACCTATCGGGATTCCTAAGTCTCGTCATGAGAGAAGATGTACAGGTAAGGTTACACGAGGTGTAACTCTTTTGAGCAAAGATCGGGAAGAAGTGCTTCAAGCACATTTATATATATTGAGTAACACTGATGATGTTGAACCTTTTCTACTTGCTCACAAACGAAAGGTCAAGGAAGATAACCCTCGAAGGAATGAAAAATGGTTGTTGAACCATCATAACAAGACTTTCCTAAATTGGTTTAAAGAAGAAATTTTAAAGGATCATACTGCTTCTGATACATTAAAATGGCTAGCACATGGACCTAACTTTAATGTCATATGTTGCAGCGGATACGACATCAATAAGTTTTCCATTTATACAAAGTCCCAGGACGACAAGAGTACCGTGGAAAATAGTGGGGTTATGATCGTGGCTGAGTCCACGCACTTCTCTACTTCAAAAGATACAAACCCCATTATGGAACCCGACTCTTACTTTGGAGTTATTGAAGATATTTGGGAGGTCGATTACGCTAAATTTAGAGTGGTAGTTTTTAAATGTGAGTGGGTTGACAGTAAAAGTGGTATACAAACCGATGAATTAGGATTTACATTGGTAGATCTTGACAAGGTAGGTCATACGGAAGAGCCTTTCATCATGGCTTCCCAAGCAAAACAAGTGTTTTGTATCAATGATCCTTCTAACAAAAGTTGGTTAGTGGTTCTCCAAGGAAAAAGCATGCATAATGGCAGTGATGAAAATCAAGATTCAACGCTTGATATTCCTGAGACTCCTGCTTTCTTAACACGGGTGCCTACTTTCATTGAGAAAAATGAGGTGGACGATGTACATGCCACTCGTGATGATCATCATGAAGGGATATTGATCTATATTAATATAGTGTAAGTTATGTTAAATTAAAGTATGCAAATATAGTGTAATTTTGTTTAAATAAAGTAGGCTTATATTTTTATTTATCCATGTTAAACTATCCATTTTTATTTATCGATGTCATTAATCCTAATTTAATTATTTATTTGTCTAAATAGGCATACATATGGCCGATTCAGCAGGCTCTCATTCACAGAGCGAGTCGGGTAGTGTGCCTTCCAAAAAAAGGGGTAGATTAGCCACAACTTTGAAAAAGTTGACCCTATCTAGGATTAATGACCAGAGGCTTCAAATCCAATTTGATGAACATGGGGAGCCCATGGGAGATAATGCTAAGAGTTTCACCAATTATGTGGCTATGCAAGCAAAAAGCCATGCTAGCATTTTGATTGATGATTGGGCGTCAGTACCTCAGACCGTGAAGGATCAGATTTGGGAGTCAATCACAGTATTTTACTTTTACCCTCTTTGTTTGTATTTACATTATTTAAGCATATTATAATCCACTAATTCCTTATTTTTGTTCTGTAATTAATGTAGCTCACGTGGGACTTGCTGAATGCTCCTGCAAGTAAGAAAAAATGGCTATCACTTGCAGCTAAGCGTTGGACGGGGTTTAAGTCTTTTTTGGGTCAAAAATACATATTTGGAGAGAAGGCCGACGAATCTCCTCTTGAGACTTACCCATTCCTTGATCACGAGACAGGGGAAATGTTTGTTGCGAGCCGAAGCGCTCCTGACTTACTGGTTAGTTGAAGTTAATTTTTTTTTATTAATAGGCCAACTTAATTAATTTCTTGGTTTAACTAAACTGAGTACGTGCTATTTGTAACAGACAGAAAGGGAAAAGGCTAAAGCGATTCAGAAAAAGAATGTCCAGCTCCACACCATGTCTCAAGGTGGGTATAGATTGGTTCAGAAGAAGATGATGGAGGAGAAGTTGAGAAAGAGGCAACATAAGTTAAAAGAGCAGGAAGAAGCAGGAGAGGAAACAATTGTTGGTCCTCCATCTCCACCTTCTCCACCCCCATGCGAGGACACATGGGTGGAAGGTCGAAAGACTAAATCTGGAGGTTTTAAAGTTGAAGCCACACATGTTGTTGCCGAAAAGATTGTAAGTAACAAACTAACTGCCTTTCTACTTGTAATTGTAACAAACTTATTTACACATTGTCTTACTTACACATTTTTTTTTGAATTTCGTCCATGTAGGTTTCGCTGAAGGAACAAAGCTCGCAAGGATCCTTCATTCCATAGGGACGTTCGGATATCCTGGCCGTTTCCTTAGGCAAAGACGACCACCCTGGCCGTGTCCGTGGTGTTCCAGGGACAGTGGGAATTAAGAAATTCCATGGATCAAGCGGGTCACGTGGGCGAGGCGAGCAGGCGATGATGAGTAGGGAGGAGCTTAAACAAGAGCTTAAAGAGGAGATTAAAGAGGAGCTAACCCAAGTCTGATGTGATCGCTTTTGAAGGAGTTTTCATCTATGCAATCGGAAGCAAATGTGATGAACCAACCTTCACATGTGAGCACAAATGGGAGTTGTCCAAACGGGTTGATGATAAGGTACATTCATATTCATATATTCAATCAATTAATTACTTATGTTTTATTAATTATTTACAATTGAAATAACTTAACCGTGTTTAATGGTTATTCTTTGTTGTTTAGGACAACACAGCTCCATTGAAGCCGAAGCCGAAGCCGAAAAGGCGTCGATCTTTGGTAGCTCGCTTGGCTGCATTTGGGGTGGATTATAAAAATGAAGACATTATTATGCCGTTGGAACACAATGGTGCTGTGAACACCCCTATTTTTGCATTCACTGCTGAGGATATGGGACACATATGCGTTGATGGTCAATGGATAGCCAATACGGTTCTAAGTATCTGGTGCACGTAAGTGCATTTTGTCACCTTATATTGCATCTTAGGTATTTCAATATTATAATTTATTTCAATATATTACGTAATTAACATCAACTTATTTCATATCTTAGTTATCTGCATCGTCTAACTCTTGAAAGGGGCAACGATAATGTTTATGGATTCTTAGACCTCGGCATCATTCTAGGTGATTTCTGCATTAATCCTCAGGCGATTAGTGGATATATGCAGAACCTACCTGACCTCAATCGAAAACATATATATGGCACCATTCGTTAGGAATGGTCATTGGCAGTTGCTCCTACTTATTCCTAGCCAGCGTACTATCGTCTTCTTATGCTCATTGCACCGTGAGCCGGTGAAGGAGGTGAAGAACGCAATCGATACGTACGTAAACTTTAATTTAATATAATTTGTAACATTTTCTTTTATCTTATTACATGAACATGCATGTAATTGACATGTATATTTTTTTTATCACATAGAGCTATGATTGCATGTAGTCTCGCTTGCGCGAATGGGAAAAGTAGGATTGTCAAGTCAAAAAGAAACCCTGATTGAATTGTCCCAAAGGTAAGTAGTTTATTAAATAGTAATTAAATAGTAATTATTATTTTTACTATATTTATACATTTACTACTTGATATTGATCAATTTCATATTCATTTGTAGTCTCGTCATCAAAAAGGCAGTTGGGAGTGTGCATACTATGTGATGAGCTATATGTTGACCATTGTCTCTGCGGGTATTACTGATGGATGGGAGCAAGAAATTAATAGATTTTTAACAAGTTAATATTAATTATATTTCTTTTTGTTGATGGCTTAAATTAATGTTGAGTTTATTTGAACTTCTGCAGACTTTCAACAATCAGTCTAGTCTCACTGATCAGGAATTCACAGACTTGAGGGAGCGCTTTGCAACCTTCTTTTTTAAGTATGCTGCAGAGAAAAATGTAGATGTAGATCCTGAGTACTTAGAAGATATTGATTATTTTTGTGTATGTATAGTGAATTGTGTACTTGTATAGAATTCTGGATATATGTGTATATGTTTGTAGATTTCTGCATATATATATATATATATATATATATATATATATATATATATATATATAATTCTGCATATTGAATTGTGGGGTACTTCTTTAGAATTCTGGATTATGTTTGTGTAACACTACTATAGTGTGGAGTATGTTGAATTCTGGATTCTGGACTTCTTTGAGTAATGTTGAAAAGTCTGGATTTATTATATAGTGTGTTTGTAGAATTCTGCAGGGAGGTTGAGAAGGATTCACTATAAAACCGAAATTAAAAAAAAAATATACTTTTAACGTCGGTTTCTCTAAATAACAGACGTTAAAAATAATACTTTTCACATCTGTTGTCTTAGCATGGGTTAAAACAGACGTTAAAATATACTTTTAACGTCGGTTTATATAAACAACGGACGTTAAAAGTAATACTTTTCATGTCTATTGTCTTAGCATGGGACATGAAAAGTATGACTTTTAATGTCTATTGTTATGTTTAACCAGCGTTAAAAGACATACTTTTAACGTCTTTTCTATTAACGTCGCCTCCATAACCGACGTTAAAAGCCTTTTTTAACCGACGTTAAAAGGCTTTCCTGCACTAGTGTCATAAGCTATTTCAATAGCAAGCATAGCACCTGTAAGCTCAGCATGAAGGGCAAAAGAACTGCTAATGTTGGCTGAAAAACAACCAATTATACTAGCTCTATAATCCCTAAAGATACCTCCACAACCAGCAAGGCCAGTAGCTCCTCTAGCAGCACCATCAGTGTTGCATTTAAACCAATAACACTTAGGAGGCAGCCAAGTAACTTCAAGCATTTTAGGAGCCCTATTCAAATGACCAGTAATAGCGAAGCTGTGCAGAATAGAGAGATCAATGAGAGAAGAGTGCATTGTACCTGAACTCGAATTCCCAGCAAGAGAGGTGCTGCCAATGATCATACTTATAACATATTTAACATTGATTTTCTTGCTGTCAAACCTCAACAGATTCCTTGCATTCCAAATTGTCCAAAGAGAATTAAGAACAGCTACCACAACAACATCCATAACTTGCTTGCTCCAATGCATATTGCAAATCGAGATAAGAGAAATCAAAGAGCTAAGATCAATAGGACCTTGAATAATGGAACTTAGCTAAAGCCAAATACTCTTTGCAAAATCACAACTGAGGAAAAGATGAGAAGTGGATTCTTCATTTTTCTCACAAAGGTTGCACATAGAAACTATTACACAACCTCTTGAGCTAAGGTTTTCATCTGTTGGAAGTTAGTTATGCAAAGCTCTCCAAGCCAAAAAGGACTTAGAAGGAGAAATGCATCTTCTCCATATAATCTTGGACCACTCCAAATTCTGCTTAGGAGGATTAAGACTGAGATAAGATAGTTTAAAGCTCAATTGACCAGTATCACACCATACCAAACCATCTGATCAGGACAAGGGAAGGAAGGGATAATCACTTTGCTCAATTCATCAGATAAACCAGGGATTTTTTGAAACAGAATAGTAGGAATATTCTAGCTACCATTTACAATAAAATCCTTCAACTTTGCTTTAAAGTTTCTGCTAGCTTCCTCTGGGAAACTGAGAAGAGAAACAAGCTTTTGAGAGAGCCATTTATCAGTCCAGAAATTGATCCTTTCACCATTGCCAATTTGCCAAGCTAAGTTATCAGTAACAGTGCTAAGATTTTTCTTTAAACCATGCCAAATGGATGAAGAGATATGATAGCCAATAGGAACACCTTGCTTCATCACTCTGCCTCTAACAAATTCTATCCATTGAGTATTTGAAGTAACAAAATCCCAGCATTGTTTAAGCATAGCATCATCATTCACTGATCTAAAAGATCTAATGCCAAGTCCACCTTCCAAAATTGGAGAACAAACTTTGTGCCAAGTAACAGTAACAATCTTCCTTGTGTCCACATTCCCAGACCAAATAAAGTTTCAAATCCAGTTGTCCACCATTTTAATCAGCTTGATTGGCCAAGCATAGATGCAAAAGCTGTAAAGCAGCATTCCATGGATCACAGAGTTTACTAACTCCACCCTGCCCATAATAGACAATAATGAAGCTTTCCAAGTGGCCAATTTGCTCTTAATTCTATCAGCTATTGGTTGAAGATGAACTCTTTTGGGCTTGCCTTTAAACAAAGGAACCCCCAAATAAATGAAAGGCAGCCTACTAGCTGAAAAACCAAGATCATTGGAGATAAAAGCCATTCTAGCAGCACTAATTGATCCTGCATAATATTTAGATTTCCCACAATTGATCAATTGATCAGAAATTTGCTCATACTTTGCAAACAAGTGTTTGATAACAGAAAGATTAGCTTTAGACCCTCGATAGAAAAGCATCACATCATCAGTATACAAGACATGGGAAGGCACCACCACACCTCTAGGTCCAGAAAAAAGCTGCAGTTGACCATCCAGAACAAGTTTAGAAATTCCTCTACTAAGGACATCTTCAGCAATGCAAAAGAAAAAAGAGGAGAAAGAGGGTCTCCTTGCCTCACACCTCTTTTACAATTTAAAAAACCAATAGCCTTACCATTTACAGCAAAAGAAAGTCTAGCAGATTTGAGATTCGCTGAAATCCAGCTACAAAATTTCATATTAAAACCAAACTGCTTCAAGACTTTTAATAAAAAAAACTCCAATCCAATGTATCAAAAGCCTTTCTAATATCAATTTTCAGTGCAATGTCTCCCCCAAAGGCTTTTCTATCAAGAAGATTAACTGCTTCCGAAGCAAGGTAGATACAATCCACAATTGATATTCCTTGAATGAAACCTCTTTGATTTTGAGAAACAATCTTTGGAGAACTTTGGCCAATCTATCGGGTAACACCTTTGTAATGATTTTGAATTTGAAATTTGCCAATGCAATAGGCCTGAAAAGATCAACTCTGTCAGCACCATAAGTCTTAGGAACCAGAACAACTAAATTAGAGTTAAGGTTTGGTAAAATCCACCCCTGTCTAAAGAACTGCAGAATAGCTTGGAAGACATCATTTGCCACTATGTCCCAATAATGTTGAAGGAAGAAACCTCCAAAACCATCCGGACCTGCAGGAGCAACATTACCATTCATACCAAAAACTGCTTTTTTCACCTCGTCCATGGAGGGCAGATCAGTTAACATTCCATTATCCTCCTCAGATACCAGTTTTGGAATTACTTCTTCAATGAGGCCATTGTCCATACAATTATTATCAACAGCAAAAAGGTCTTCATAGAACTTGAGAATGTGATTTTCAATATCTGTAGAAGTCTACAAAACAGCATCATCAGACTTCAAGATGGAAATCTGTTTAGAAACATTTCTGACTTTGGTCAATTTATGAAAAAATTCTGTATTTCTATCTCCATTGATATGCCAATTAAGCCGAGCCTTTTCCATCCAAAACTCTTCTTGAGAATTAAGAGCTTGCTGCAACTCTACCTGAGCCTCTTTCTCCAGATCAAAGAGAGCATCAGAATAGCCTTGAGCCTCAATTTGACTTTGAATTTGACAAACACTAGACATGGCAGCATTAACTTTAATATGAACATCACCAAATAACTGCTTGTTCCAAATCTTGAGCTTAGCTTTCAACACACTTCAACTTCTGAGACAAAATGAACATAGGGCAGCCAAGTATTTCTTCCTTCCAAACTTCAGCAACCATGTCCTTACAGCTAGGATGACTTGCCCACATTTTCATGAATTTGAATGATGAACTGAAAAGCTTTTTCTCCTTTTGCAAAGAGAGCAGCAAAGGAAAATGATCAGACTTGCTTCTGACTAGTGTACAACAAGCAACATTAGTCCAAAATGAGATCCAACTATCATTACATATTGCCCTATCAAGTCTCTTCTCAGTGTAGGATCTGCCACTTCTCCCATTAGCCTAAGTAAATTGAGCTCCTCTAGTCATCAAATGAATTAGCTCATTACTATCAGTCCAATTTCTGAAATCATCACTAGCTATTTTTAAAGGCATATGACCTCCTCTTTGCTCATGAGCACCTAAAACCACATTGAAGTCTCCAACAAAACACCAAGGACCCTGATTTGATTGTTGCAGATCATTTAAGTCATTCCACAAAACTCTTCTTGCTCGATAAGTTATAGTTGCATACACTACTGAGATAAAAACTTTCTGATTCTTCACTAAGATAGAAATAGAAACTTGTTGAGAAGTTCTGGAAATAACCATCGGATCAAGATCCTCCTTGCAAATGCACCAAAGATTAGGGAGCAAAGAATCTCTACTATTAACTGCCAAAAGCCTTAAATGAAGTCTACTAAGAAATGTCTTAGGAAAATCCTTGAAATCAATCCAAGGTTCAGCTATAAATAATAAATCAGGCATATTGTCATTACAAAGATTCTTTAAAATCAATCTAGTATCTAGATTGCCAAAACCTCTAGCATTCCAAAACAAGATATTCATTGATTACCTTTGTAAAAGTCTGCTCGGGACCTAGTGTTATATTCTGCCTGTGGGGGTTTATTGGACTTCTTCTTTTGCTTCCTCTTCTTTGATTTTGAGATAACTTCAGTGAATCCTCCCTCTTCAGGGTTATCATTAATCTGTTTTCCCTCTTCTGGGTTAGCATTGGCTTGTCCAGCTTCTTCATCTTCATCCTCTATCTGAATAGCCCAAAACTTGCCAGCCACCTTAAGATCCTTCAAAATTACAGGACTAAACTGGGTTGAGTCATGCCAATCAGATTGATTGTGAACATTCTTCAGAGGAGATTGATCATCATTCGGGGCATGCTGAGATGTAGAGCCTCCAATACCTTGGTTATTAGTATTATTTAATTTATCTGCACTTAACACAAGGCTTATAGAATTAAGGACAAAGGAAGCCGAAGACAGTTCATTATTACTTCTGATTGGAGTGGTTTCATCAAACACAATCTCAGTATCACTATCACTTGCATGTTCCTCATTATTCTGATCAACATTGACATTATTCCTCTACATATCATCTTGCTTCTCATTTTCATAATCTTTGCCACTATGCTCCCCTTTTAACATCACAATTTCTGGAGATGGAGTTTGATCTATCACAATTGTCTTCCCTTTATTCAAATTAGCATCTTTTGACACATTGTTTTTAGGGATATACTTCTGCACTTCTTTCTTGGGAGCCATGCTTTCTTTATATGGATTCTTGTTCTTGTTCTTCTGCAATACGACCATGACCAATTGCAACACAATTAGAACAGAATAATGGCAGCTTTTCGTACTCTATGCTAACAAAGAGAGCATAATCTTTCCTCTCGACCAAGATCTTTTCTGGAAGATCCGCAGCTAAATCTAAATCAACCAGAACACGCGCATAAAAACCCAGGGTTTTTGAAATTGTTGTATCATCAAGCGCCAATGGCGAACCAATTCCTCTAGCAATTAAGTAAATAATTTTTGGGCGCCAATACTCCTGAGGAAGATCAAGAATACGTTTCCAACATTGAGCATTAGTTTGTGGCACAAGATTGGGACAAAAATCAGGAGTCCATGCAAATAAACGCAACACCCGTGGGCTTAAGTTCCATGATCCACCAGCCATAACCTATCCTCAACAGAGGAGAAAGAGAATTCAAAGAACCCACGGGCGATCGGAATAACCTTCCATTGTTTAACAGGACTCCATAATTTTGTTAACTTGTCACGCAAGTCATTCAGCTTTAATGGAGGGTCTCCTTTCGAAAGCACCAAATGACTATGCAGATGATGTTTGCACTCAGCAACCCCTGCAATATACTCCTCTTCCAGTATGGTAACAAAAACCGCATCACCCTTGATGCAAGGTTTGGGAAGTTGGCTGAAAGGGACATCACATGCATTATTTAGTGCCTGCGCAAAAGTTTTATGAGGTTTGAGTGGCGGGTTAGGAGAATACGAAGGAGAAGGCGGCGAAGAAGAAGGTGGAATGCGTGGTAAGGATGTTTGAAAGGTTGTAGCAATAATTTCCAGAAACACGGATTGCCATGAAAGATCATCCATGGTGCAACAAGATGAAAAACCCTGGAAACTCATGCAAATCCTAGCAGAGTTCAAAAAATACCGCCCTCATCACATGAGATCACCAAGAAAATCGGTGATTCGATTTTAACCTTATTGCAACCAATTTACCGTGTAATAAATGTCCCTTCGTCCATATGTTATAATTGAACACAAGGCATAAATGTCTCATCCTTGTTAAGTTCAATTATATATTCCTCGATCTCTGAGTAGATGTGTCACAAACGGGCCCAATATCTCATATTGGCCCATTTGAGCATGGCCATGCATTTTCACATCTCACTCTATCGAGAGACCCATGACATTGCTCTTGTTATGTAGGAGGGATGAATTCTATCTACATTACTCACATCCCTCAACATGATTCATTGCAGGCCCAATAACTACCTTTATAATTATCTTGTTACGTATAACATTTGATAATATCAAAGCCTACAACTCCACATGTAGGAATCGTAGTGACTTCAAGTAAAAGGACTACTTCACTATGGTTTCCATGAGAAGTGCTTATGACACTTAGATAACTTATTATGTAGCGTTCTCATGGTGGGTCTGTCTAGTAAAAACATTAATCTAATATCTATACCTATGTGAAGACTTGATATCTCATATGTCTAGTATAAACATTAATCTAATATCTATACCTATGTGAAGACTTGATATCTCATATCCATAACCCGTGAGATTTGGTTATCAGTCTATTCACATAATAGTCTCGATGTATTATTGTTGTCCTAATTAACAATAATACTTGATTACAGATATTTTAAGAATAGTGTTCTAATGTTCAATAGGGTCTCATGATCAAGTCACACTTGATGTTCTATTGAACTGAACCTACTATTCTAAGGACTTTATTATGTATAAAAGAAATAGCATAATAAATACATATGCCTTATATTACAAATAATATAAACCAATGTCATGATACAAAATAAACTAATAAAAGATTGGCCACTAGGGCTTACACCAACAGTGTCCCACAACACTATGCCCGAAAAGGGATTAAATATCGCACCTTTAATAGCGTTTTTAAATGAAACGCTATTAAAAAAAGGCGGTGAACTTATAATAGCGCTTCCTTGAGGAAGCGCTATCTATTCCACATCCTGGGAATAGATAGCGCTATAGCGCTTCCTTGAGGAAGCGCTATCTAAACGCAAACTTTAGATAGTGCTTCCTCAAGGAAGTGCTATTATAAGTTCATTTTAGATAGCGCTTCCTCAAGGAAGCGCTATCTATTCCCATTTTCAAATTTTTTTAATTTATCATCAGTTACTAATTCCTTAACATACACTTCCCCCTCCTCACTCTCAGTCTTTTATTTCGAACCTTTCCGTAACCCCTCCCTGCCTCCTCCGCACGCGAACACCACCACCATTTTGGTTCTCTGGCCACCACCACTACGCGAACGCCACCGCATGAGCTTCTCCATCTTTCTCCTTCCCTCCCTCGCACAAGCGTCTCTTCCTCCTTCCCTCAGGTAAGCTCTCTCATTCGGCCCATCTCTCAGGTAAGCTCTCTCGTTTCCTTCTCCGTTGTTAGGGTTTCTCTCATTCTACCATTACTCCATTTGTGAAGGTGTGGGCAAAGACACAATGCATTTGTGAAGTTGAGCGTGTGACTGCAAGCTGTTACTGTTCTATTACTGCACTAGTCATTGGTATTTTTTCTTCTCTGTTACTGTTTTGTATTGTGACTTAGCTTGAGTGCCTTACATAACCCCTGTATTTAGCAAATCACTATCTGACATGGTAAGCTTCCAATAATGGTGGCTATCTTACATAACCACGTGAACTGGGTGGGAGTACTGCGGGCTACTAACCCTTTTGGATGCAATGGGGTTTTCACTTTTTAACTCTGACCCTCGAAACTCTTACTGCACAGGGGTTAATGGGGTTAATGGCCTGCTTGGAGGTCCTTGTGTGATTAGATACCTAGGTTTTAAATGCAGAAATGATGAGAATCTTTGGTAGTTTAATTTATGAGAATCTACATTACTAATGTTATTCGAATTTAAGGAAGTGTACATCCTTAGATACCTGGTTTCTAAGACAGAATTGAGAATCTTTACTTTCGTACTTGATTGTAAGAAATATTACATTATAAAGGGTATTGGAATTTGATGAACTGTACATAGTTTGAGAAGAAGGATAATACTCTGTCCACTAGGATAAGGTTCATGAAAAGTTTTGGAAATTTCCTTTTCCATATTGCAATAGATAGAATTTCGAGCTAACGTCGGAATCCTAGTTTTCTCTGCTAGGGTTTGCATGGGCTACTAAGGTATTTGTTCTAGTTGCACCATGGAAGACACCTCGGTTTGTCCATGGCAAACTCTCTTCCCAGAGCTCTTACCTCCTTCCTCCTCTTCCTTCTCACAAAAAAAACCTCCTCTCTTTCTAAACCTCTTCTTTCCTCGTCTAATTCTGCCTTGAAAACTTTTGTGCAGGCACTCAACAATGCCTGCGACATTCCATTAAGCCAGCTTCTTGTCCCATGCATGAAAGGTGATGCCATAGAGGTGAGAATTCCAGAAGAGGAATACATTGCTGGGGTAGAAGGCTGCAAAAATAATCTTCATGGTAGATCACTTTTATCGAAAGGTGATCAACCAATTACTCTTGTGGATTTACGGGCTAAATTATTGAAGCAATGGCAACCTTTGAGTAAATGGAAGATGATCCCAATAGGGAAAGGATTCTTTGAATTTTCTTTCTCTTCTATAGAAGATTTGCGTAAGGTTTTGGCCCAAGGATCGTGGGAACTTTCTCCTGGTATATTCGGATTATTCTCTTGGACACCCGATTTTAATCCTAGCCTCGTGAAACAAACTAACGCACAATGTTGGATTAGGATTCATGGTCTTCCTCAAGAATATTGGAGGCCAAAGAATATTTTTGCTATTGCTAGAGGGGTCGGTGTACCTCTTTCTCTTGATGATGTGACAATTAATAAGAATCTTGGTCACTATGCAAGGGTGTTAGTTGCTCTTGATTTGCCAACTTAGTTACAAGATCAAGTCTTGGTGGAAAGAGAAGGCTATGCATTTTTAGTTGATATTGAATATGAAAAGCTTCCTTATTTTTGTACTTCATGTGCTGTAATCGGGCATACTTTGTCACAATGCAATAGGAATGGCAAACATTCTTCTATTGGCAAGGTGCAAGAAAAAGTGGGAGTCAAAAAAATAGTTACTAAATATATTCCTAAAGAAAAGGATATTCAGTCTGAGACCAAGGTTTTGGATCCTTTAATGGAGAATGAGGTTGCTAAAGAAAAAGGAAAAGCTATTTTAGTGGATCAAACCCCATCTCCAAGAGTTTTGGTGCAAGGGGAGGCAAGTGAGAAGCCTTCTGATGCTGAGCTTAATATTGATTATGATCCTGCTTATCAGGGTCCTGAAAAGGTTCTGCCTAGGAACAATGTCTTTTGCAAAAGTCCTGTTATTGAAAATACAATTATCAATAATCATGGTAGTGAAGCTAATCAAGAGTAGGAGGATGATACCTTTCATTCTGATTCTCCTAGTTTTGTTGCTAACTCGTATTTTAGTGGGGGAATTCATGCTCAGGAGCAGCATATGGATATTAATGGTGATATGTCTATAGGGCATACATTGATTAAGGTTGTTAACGAGACAACTTTCTCTTCTCTAGTTTTGAATGATTTGTCAAAACCTGATGATGATGAGGTTGAAAATGATTCTCAGGATCAATTACAAGCAGAAGAATTTAATGCTGCTTTGTCAAAAAAATCAGAAGAAGAAGATGAGAAAGAAAGCAAAGCAGTCTTCTCCAAATGGTTATAAATTAAGGCTCAGAGCAGGCCCTCAAAATTTTGTTTAATGAAGGCCCTTTACTGGAATGCTAGAGGACTTGCCAACCCCTCTACTAGGTTGGTGCTTAAAAGGCTTTGCCTTAATAACAAGCCAGATTTTGTTTTCATTTCTAAGCCTTGGATGCTTTGCAATCAACTACCTGTTAATTTTTTGAAGAATTTGAACCTAAAGATTTTTGCGGTAAACAGTAGACAATCTTTGAGACCTAACTTGTGGTGTGCATGTGACATAAATAGGGATCCTACTATTATTGCTTCTTCAGATCAGCATGTGTCCTTTTCAATTCTAGTTGAAAATCAGATTTTATGTTTTTCAGCTATCTATGCATCCACTTCATATCAGATGAGAAGGAATATGTGGATGGAGCTTAATACATTACAGCAGAATTTTCAGCATCTTTGGTGCTTTATAGGTGACTTTAATGTGGTGTTAGGGGCTCATGAGTACAGAGGTAGGGGTATGCCTCCTCAGATTGCTTGGGAAGATTTCAGGAATTGGACTGATTCTTTTAGTCTAACTCATTTATTGACTAGGGGAACTCAATTTACTTGGTCTAATGGTAGAAGAGGTTTGGCTTTAACAGAGAAAAGGCTTGATAGAGTGGTTTGTAATGATACTTGGCTTGGTTATTGGACAAGTGTTAGCTGTTGTACTCTCACTAAAAGCAAGTCAGCTCATTCTCCTATTTTTCTTGATTTGAAGAAGAATAGTATATCTTTTTGGCTCCTCTTTCAAATTTCTAAGAATGTGGTCTGAACATTCAGATTGTATTTCCATAATTAAGGAGATTTGGAAAGATAAAATTGTTGGCTGCCCAATGTTTGTCCTAACTCAAAAGCTGAAAGCTCTTAAAGTTAGGCTCAAGGAGTGGAACACAAATGTGTTTGGTGATGTGAATCAAAGAGTAAGTCTTTCTATGAGGAATGTAGATCAAATTCAACAGCATATTGATGATACTGGCTACACTGACTTGTTGTTTGATCAGGAAAAAACTGCTCAAACTGAATTGGAACATGCTTTAAATTTTCAGGAATAGTTTTGGCAGGAAAAATCAAGGCTGAAATGACACATTCATGGTGATAGAAACACATATTTCTTTCATAAGGTGACAAAATATAGGCAAGTGACTAAGCAGATTGGCTTGTTGAAAAAAGATGACGAGGTTTTGAGTACTCATGAAGACATTGAAAATCAGGTTGTTGATTATTTTGAAACTCTATTCAGTATTGATAATAACTGTTTGGACAGTGATCTTATAACTGAGGTTATTCCTTCACTTGTGTCAGTGGAGGATAACTTGATCTTAACAAATTTACCTTCATTGGAAGAGGTCAAAGAAACAGTTTTTGATATGAATACAGATGGTGCTCCTGGGCCGGATGGTTTTGGTACTTTTTTCTATCAAAAGTGTTGGGAAATTATAGGTGCGGATGTATTCAAGGAAGTTCTTCAATTCTTCACTCAGGATTGGATCCTTCCTAATTTCAATTCTAATGTTGTGGTTCTAATTCCTAAAATCCAAGGTGCGGATAGAATTGAGCAGTTCAGACCAATAGCTCTTGCAAATTAAAAATTTAAGATCATTATAAAGGTTATGGCTATGAGATTGGCAAAAGTGTCTCCAACTATTATATCTGAAAATCAGAGGGGTTTTATCCAAGGAAGAAAAATCGCTGATTGTGTTTTCCTTACATCTGAAGCAATTAACTTGTTAGAGAAGAAATCTTTTGGAGGTAATGAAGCTTTGAAGATTGATATTAGGAAGGCCTTTGATACTCTAGATTGGAAATTTCTTCTCCAAGTCCTTCGGGCCTTTGGTTTTGATTTAAAGTTTTGTAATTGGGTGGATATCATATTGCATTCTGCTAAGCTATCATTTTCTATAAATGGAAAAGCCTCTGGCTTCTTTTCTTGTAAAAGGGGAGTTAGGCAAGGTGATCTTTTGTCTCCACTGCTGATTTGCATAGCTGAAGAAGTATTGAGTAGAGGGTTGTCCAAGTTGGTTCAGGATGGCAAACTTCAATGGATGACAGGTGCTAGAGGTTTGAGTGTTCCTTCCCATGTATTGTAGGCAGATGATGTGATGATATTTTGTAAAGGTACTCAGCAAAATCTTAGATCAGTTATGCAGCTCTTTGACAGTTATGTAGAGGTTTCAGGGCAGATAATTAATCCTAGCAAATCCACCTTTTACTCTGGTGGTATCTCTAACAGAAGGCAAATTATCATTGCAAATTCTCTTGGTTTCTGCATTGGCAAGCTTCCTTTCAGCTATCTAGGAGTGCCTATTTTCAGAGGTAAACCTAGGAAGGCTTATTTTATGTCCATTGTTGATAGAATTCGAATAAAATTAGCTACTTGGAAAGCTTCTCTGTTATCTATTCCTGGTAGAGTGCAGCTAATTAAATCAGTCATACATGGTATGCTTATTTATAGCTTTATGATATATGATTGGCCTGTTAGTTTACTCAAGTTGATTGACAAATGGGTGAGGAATTTCATATGGTCAGGAGACATTAATACAAAGAAGCTAGTCACAATAGCTTGGAAGACTGTTTGTACACCTATGAATGAAGGGGACCTAGGAATTAGATCTTTATCAGATATTAAAAGAGCAGCTATGTTGAAAATGTGCTGGGAACTAATCTCTACTAATTCTCAATGGACTATTCTGCTGAAAGCTAGAGTTCTAAGGAATAAAGTTCCTGTTTCATATCAGGTTGGTTCTTCAATATGGGCAGGTTTGAAAAAACATTTTCCTGCGGTTATGCAGAATACTGCTTGGCTAATTAGAAATGGTGAAGACATTGATTTCTGGTTAGACAATTGCTTTCTCAGCCATTGGTGGATCTGATGAACATTCCTCAACAAATGCATAACTCTCTTCATGCAAAGGTTAAGGATTTTATTAAAGATGGTGTTTGGTGCATTCCTGATACTTTGGTGAATCAATTTCCTGATATAGTCACTGAGTTGAGGAAGATCATTATTCCTGTTTTTCCATCTCAAGATATGCAGGTCTGGAAATCTACTGCATCAGGTTCTCTTACTTTGAAAGAGGCGTATTTACATTTCAAACCTCTTGGTCAGCAATCTTAGTGGAGTAAACTTATTTGGAAAAATTGTATTCCTCCCTCCAAGTCTTTTCTTATTTAGAGAATTTTCCATCATAAAATGCCAACAGATGACAATCTTTGGAAGAGGGGTGGTATCTGTGTTTCTATGCACAGCTTTTGCTGCAATGCAGTAGAATCCTCTGAGCATATTTTTTGCAATTGCTCCTTTGCCAAGAAACTGTGGGATGGGTTTGGTTCAATCATTGGTTGCGGAATTGATTCAACTTCAGTTTCTAGCAGCATCTCAGTTTGTAATCAACAATGGTCTTCAGAGGTAAAAGATGTTATTCTTGATAGAATTGAAAATGTAATTTGGGCAATTTGGTTTTGTAGGAATAAGTTTCGGTTTGAAAGTAAGCTTATTTCTTTCAACACTGCTATTTCAATGATAATTGCTAATGTGTCACTTGCTGGAAAAGTTAGTAATGGAATAATGACTTCTTCTATGAAAGATTTTATGATTCTAAAATTTTTTTCGGTGGATGTTAAGCCTGGTAAAGCACCTATCATGAAACAGGTTTATTGGTCTCCGCCAGCTTGTGATTGGATTAAATGTAATACAGATGGAGCAGCTAAAGGAGCTCCAGGATCAACAGCTTGTGGAGGGATTTTTAGGGACTACAGAGCAGCTGCTCTTGGTTGTTTTACAGCTAATCTCGTTAGCTCATATGCATTGCATGCTGAGTTAGTAGGAGCTATGATGGCTATTGAATTGGCTTATAAAAAAGGTTGGCATAACCTTTGGTTGGAATGCAACTCTCTGTTGGTAATTTTGGCTTTCCAATCTTTGAGCATTGTTCCTTGGAGTCTTCGAAATAGGTGGAGGAATTGCATGGTTTTAACCAAGAATATGAGATTCGTTGTTTCTCATAATTTTCGTGAAGGGAATCATTGTGCTGATAAAATTGCAAGTTTTGGGACTACTATACATGGTTTATTTTGGTGGGATACTATTCCTAGATTCATTAGTGAATATTTCTATCATAATAGGATAAGACTTCCTAATTATTGGTTTAAATAATGCTTTTGCTTGGGTTTGGTTTTATGTCCCCCCATTGCTATTCTTGTATTCTTATTTTTCATTATTAATAAAATTTATTGGTATGCTGCAAATGATTGTTGGTTGCTGTGGTGCCAACCTAGTTGGGATGACAGTACTCCATTGTGATGCTTTTGCATGCCAATCCTTTTGATTAAAAAAAAAAATATTGCAATAGATAGAAATATGGAATCAAAGATCTAGGATGATAGAAAATAAACCTCTCGTACTCCAGTTTGGTGTATGAACAAGTTTGTTCAATATGAATCCTACCACAAGCAATAAGTCAAATTAAATTCTGAAACATTTAATAGAGAATACAAAATGATCCTTTAGCCTTGTGTTTTTTTATCCTCTTCAATAAAATGGCCCTATATATATGACCCTATCTTATTTTTACTTTTGAATTGCTTATTTGTTCAATGTCATATGCATGTTGTCCCTTAATATTTTAGGAAATGATATCAAGCCTATACTTGACCTTGTGAATCAAACTTGGATTTTGGATTCTCTCAGGCTCTGTCCATCACCTCTTTGTCCATCACTTCTCTGGTACACATATATGTTATTCCCCTGTGTTTTATAGCAGCAAGCATGTTTATTTTTTATTGGTATGCACATTCATTAAGCTTAGTTTCCTGTTCAAGAATGATTTGTATATTGTGCCATGGCACAGTATACAATTTGTTCTAGAATTGTCCAAAGTGGACAGTCTAAGATTGTAAACTTCGCATTCAATACATATTATTGTATGCCTTAAATATTACTTCTGATCTAAGAAAATTTCATTGGTTTGTATTTTCTCATTGTTCTTTGGGTACACGTACACTTAATTTGGGTCATAATATCACCTGAATTAAGTTGTGTGCTTGGAGAACTAAGGGGAAATGCTGCCGAAATTTTCTTAGAACAAGAAGTAATTAGGACATACTATAATAATATAATGCCAAGCTTACAATCGTAGATAGGATAGGACCCTCACCCTGTAGTATGAAGTAAGCGTGCGTCATGCATTCTTGTAGTTCTCATCAAAAGTAGACGTCAACCTCTCTAAACTCAAAATAATTGCTGTAGATTGGGAAAATATGGATCGGAAGTGGATGTCTGCCAGTCGTTTGTGTAACACCCCAATTTTCATTTATGTGTATCGATGTTTTTATATATGTTATCATATGTTGATCTGTGACCTTAGTTCCATGTTGGATGTTTAAGTGTATGTTTTGGATAGTTTAGCCTTTAGAAACGGTTAAGAAACCTGTTTTACGGTTTTGGACGTATCTTGAGTTCTAGATATCCGATTGAGGTGATCTTGGATGCGTTGGAAAGTTTAAAGAATTATCTACAAGTTAGAGTAGCCATAATCGATTATTATAATCCATTATGAGTTCCAGAACAACAATAATCAATTATTGGTTACCCATAATCGATTATGGGTGTTCGAGAACGCTAATTGTCGAGTCAGAATAGTCATAATCGATTACCATAATCGATTATGACTGCGTTTTTCTATAGAAATGAGTTTTGGACTCTTAATTCGGCCCGTTTCGTCTTAACTCCTTTTTAAACCCTTTGAGCATGACCTAAACCCTATTATTTGCTATCTTAGACTCAGAAAAAGGGCCTCTCTTCATCTCTCATGAAATCCCTTTGATCTCTTTCTTAAACCACCGAAGAGAAATCCTTGTTTTGGTTGATCTTCATCAAGAATACTTCTTGAACGTGTGAAGCCTGTTCTTGCTGGGTAGATCGTCATCAAGCGCTGGACCATGAGGAAGAAATCAAAAGCGAATCGTTGTTTCTCTTACCCTTAGGCTGTGCGTTTCGTCATACCAGGTATGGGGGGGAAGATGATCATATCATATGGGAATGTGAGAATGGGATTAAGGTGATTGGGGATTCCCATGATCCCTTTGTGCCTTGAGTGATTTGTTGATACCATTGTTGGAGCAATGGCTTAGATGATTGTGTGCTATGAATATAGTATTGAATCAATTATATGATTGTGATATCATGAAGACGTGTATGTATTGCTATAATGATGTTATAAATATGTATGTGTTACTATAAGTGGTATAATGTTGTTAATGTTATTATGATAATGTTTTGATCATGAATTATATAACTATTGGTTTGAGATTATAATATGTGAATATTGAGTTATAGTTAAGAATGAATGTATGTGAACTATGATTGTGACTATATTGAACTGTGATGTATTGTTTATGTGTGAGACTCAGCTCTAAGGAGCCTGTGATGGGTACTCATTTGTAGATGCTGTGTGTGAGACCCAGCTCTAAGGAGCCCGTGATGGTACTCATTTGTGATTGCTTGTGTGACGCCCAGCTTTGCAAGGCCCGAGATGGGACTCAGCTCTGAATGGCCCGTTTATGGACCTAGCCATGGAATGGCCCGAGATGGGATCCAGTCGCTAAGAGCCCATGGATGAGACCCAGCCCCTAGAGAGCCTGTTTATGGGCGCTCAAATATGTGTGTTGTATGAGTTCGAGGGGACATTGTTGCTTGTGATTGTAATGCGACATGTTTACAAAATATAATGAAATGATATGTTAAAATGTTTTGAGATGATTTGACTTGACTTACGAAGATGATTATGTCATGTTTGTGGGAGTGTAGTACTTATATATATATATATATATATATATATATATATATATATATATATATATATATATATATATATATATATATATATGTGTGTGTGTATGCACTCGCCTTAATTTCCATTTTACTTCCATAACATATGTATATGAGTATGTCTTCTCACCCCTTTGTATTTGTGCCTCTTCTTGTATAATGTACGATTTGTACAGATGATTTTCAAGTGATTGAGGAGTAATGCATTGGAGCTTATGTGGAGTTGTGGATGCTCTATTAGGAGTTGTTTTCATTTTGATGTTGTTCTTTAGGCTTTGGATCATGTTATTTATTTCTTTATGGGTTTTTGTTTAGCTTTGATCCATGTGACATCGGGCTAGGGGATTATCTTGTTTAAACTATTTATTCTTTATGCGAAAGTTGTAAATGTTTTATGACAATATGCTTAATTTAATTGGATTTGAAGTTGAGTTTATGAATGGTGATACTCTTAACTATTTGCGAAAATGTTTATTTATGGTAGAACTCGAATCTTTATTCCGCAAAGATTTATAGAGAATGTTTATGAAAATGTTTATTTATGGTAGAACTCAAATCAATATTTATATAATAAATCTATGTTGGGGTTAAGGGTGTCACAGTTTGTCGAATGAATATAGAGACGGAGCCCAAGATTTTATTAGATTTACGGTTCAGCATGCCGAAAACTCTAGTAGAATCATATGTTCCTGTTTAAGTTGTTGTTATACAAGACGAGTTAGTGTAGCTTAGTTGGAAGGATATTTAGTGTGCTATGGAATTGATCAAAGTTATACATGTTGGACAAAGCATGGTGAGACAAGAGTTGAATCCAGTGATATGGGGAATATTAGTGAAAGATATGCGGCGGATGATACCAGTACAGATATATATGAGGGCGACCGTTTTTAAGAGATGACACACGCGGTTGAAGAAGATCTTCATGATTGTCCTGAAATGTTTGAGAAGTTGATAAGTGATGCAGAGAAACCGTTGTATAAGGGTTGTACTAAATTCACAAGATTGTCGGCGATGTTAAGGTTGTATAACTTGAAATCGGGTAATGGATGGACAGATAAGAGCTTTACGGAATTGCTCGTATTATTGAAAGATATGTTGCCGGAGGATAATGTGCTTCCTAGTAGGACATATGAGGCTAAACAAATGTTACGCTCTATTGGCATGAGCTATGAGAGGATACACGCTTGTCCTAATGATTGCATTTTATTTCGGAAGGATTATGCAAATTTACAGATGTGTCCTAAGTGTAATGCCTCACGGTATAAGAAGAAAGAATCGGCTCCGGAGAAGGTTCTGTGGTATTTTCCCATAATTACCAGATTTAGGCGCATGTATCGTAGCTCGAAAGATGCAAAACACTTGACATGACATGAGGATGAAAGGATTAAAGATGGCAAGTTACTGTGTAACATCCCTGTTTTCTGTAACACGAGAAACTGGGGAAGTTAGAAGGCTAGAAGTTCTTCTCTCGCTGAGCTTCACGCTCAAGCGTGAGAGAACTCCACGCTCAAGCGTTGAGACGCTTAGGCGTGGGAAGAGACGGATGCTTCAGCGTGCTGAGTGCGCTGTGTAGCTGCTCTGATTTTGGACGCGTGTGAGACACGTGTCAGGTCAGGGAGCAGGTGGAGTGGACGAGGTTCCACGCTCGAGCATGAAGAGATCCCACACTAGAGCGTGGCAACGCTCAAGCGTGCAAAGTGATGAACGCTTAAGCGTGGACAACAAGAACCATAAGTGGAGCTTCCACTTTCATCTTCTCATTCTACATGAATTGGGGGGCTGTTCTGCGAGTTTGAGAGAGAAGTTCTGAGTTCTAGAGTGAGAAAGCTTGAGGTTAGAGGTGATCAAGTTGCCGGAACGCGATTCCGACTACACCGTTGTGATCGTGGCGAAGTTATCTCCGACTCCAGTGGACTAGTTTCTCGGTTCGCCACAGGTAAACTCGGATCCCTAACACGTGTTCTTCGTGTTCTTGGCATTCTTCGAGTCTTTACCTTTTCTTTGATCTTTTGGGCTTGCCCCAGGGCTAACACTATTGTGTATGTGTTGCGCTCGTGATTAGGGCAAAGTCCGCCCTCGTGATTGCTCGTGATTCTGAACTTGAGGCCGCGGTTGAGGGGCTGTTTGGAGCGGCCATTGGAGAGTGGCTGCGAGCTTGAGGAAGGAGGAGCATCCGGTGATTGCCTAGATTTGCGTGTCGATTGTTCAGGTGGGGAGAAAAAGTTACACGCGTCGGGGAGGCAAGCGTAGACTATATAGTTTTGTTATATGTTTTGTGTCTGTAGGGGAAACCTAAACCCTATGTGAGGTTGAGCCTTGACGAAGTACCTAGACCCTAGGTTTAGTCTACTTCGGGCTAGCACCGCTATGTTGATACCCTTTGTTAGCAGATTTATGTTGACTGGCATGATGTATGTATGGCTGCTTCATGAGTATCTGTTTATCTGCTGACTGTGGTATGTAGTATATCTGCATGATATGATGGCATGTTGTTGTATGAGATATTTACTGCTGCATTGAACATGCTGATATTGATGAATTGCTGTATGTATCTCGAAATACGTGTATGCATGAGAATCGGAGGTTTAGTTTGATTAGGGTTTTGACCCCGTGGTGGACATTTGAGCTGATAGTTGAGATTGAGGTTATAGTTGGAGCTGGAAGCTCATAAGTTATGACGGGAGCTTGGAGCTCATATGGTACAGTTGGAGCTTGGAGCTCGTGTTGCCGAGAGCAAAGTTGCATGTGTCATTATATCAGCTCAAGGAAGATGGATGACATGCATAGCATATTCATATGATCCCAAGTGGCGAGCCACATGCCGTGGGGCATAGGAGGTTGGTGCACCGAGTGCGGGTGCAGAAAACGGAAGGGAAGGTCTGTGTGACCTCGGGGATATACTGGACACAGGTGTACTCACAAGAGACCGATGAGGTAGCTCCTATCGTGTCGTAGAGGTCCTGGACATGTCCTACTATCCCGACTGGACCCTGAGTCTTTCCAGTTGCTGGAGGATCTTCCGAGGAGGCCCAGATAGCCCTCTTTGTCTGGGACAGTTGAGCAGTGATGCACTCTTGGGTCACGGTGAGTGGAACGGATTACCGGCACAAACTAACTTATGGTCCATTGAGCGGACGAGATGTTGCCCTTAGTAGGATGCTAGTACCGACCGGCATGCATAGAAAGAGTACGTGTCATATCCAGTTAGGGAACGACCGTGGTATCGAGACACTGAGAGATGATTGTTTTTGCTATATAGGCTGCATTGCATCATCCCTATATTTGATGTGCAGTATATCTTATCTCCCTGTCTTTTCTTTGTATGTGTATGTTTGTTCTACGAGCAGACGAGGAGCCAGCAGTACCAGAGGATGGACCCGAGGAGACACCCGTTTATCACCAGAGCACCGAGGATGCCGGTGCTCAGGGATATTGAGATCGTGTACCACGACGAGAGGGGATGGCGGGTGGATCCCTCGACCTTTTTGGTTGTATATATAGAACCTGTTAGCTTGATCTTCCGGAGAGGTACTCCGCCGTATGTAGACATCATTGGACTCTACCGAGTTTACCAGTTCCTTCCCTTTCCACGGATGTGGCGACCACCGAGCCAGAGGGAGCAGGACTACCGATGGGTGGCACCACAGACTTCAGCTGTATCCAGCAGGAGGGGCTTCGTGCATAGAGGCCAGAGGAGACGTTCAGACTGGTACATGAGGGCGGCCCTGAGGCGCCGCATAGTAGTGTCGAGTTCCTCCTCCGAGTACGAGCCTGAGCAGGTTTATAGGCGTACACACGGAGAGGGACAGGGTAGCTCAGGTCATCCCTACCATTGATGTTGAGGGTTAGCCAGTGCGTCTTCTTCTAGGACTGAGTGGAGAGGCTGATGTATTTTGAGTGTAGGGCTGGGTGTGCTGGTGAGGATGTTTAAGAGCTTTTCTTCTCTTTTTGGAGTCCTGTTGTATATGTTTTGTTTTTCAGTTTCAGTTGTACAGTGATGTATGTATTACAGTAGCCCTACTGAGGGGGCAACCACGTAAATACTTATATAATGCATGTATATGTTTTATCTTTTTCCCGTTTGCTTTACTCTGATGCATGCTTTTACGTATGTGCTTATCGTGTATGCTTTACCGTTTTGTTGTTCGTTTAATAAGCGCCTAATAATATCACCAGGTTATAGTTAATAATAACATAGTGGGCGAGTTCTGAAGCCAATGGGATTATCCTTCTAGAGAGGAGGGTCGTCTCATCTTGGTGGTATCAGAGCAGTTTCATTCGAAATTAGACTGCGAGTGTTAGGAAGTTGAACCGGCTAAGTTGGTCGTCTCTGCAAAGGGAGTACGACTGTGTCTAGAAGGGTAGAAGGAGTGTGATCGATTGTAATGCTGTATGAATGATAAGTGGAGATATGTATTTATGTTGCTTATCATGTTTGAACTCTGAGCTAAGGTTACTTGAATCAGGAACCAATGGCTCGAGGAAGAGGTAAAGGTAGAGGCGGAGGTAGAACAGGTCCGAATGGAGGTCTGGAAGCTGCTGCTTCACATACGGGCAATGGAGTTGAATCCTTGGAAACCATCAGGACTATAAGGGACATGGCTGCTGCGATGTTACAGTAAACCCAGCAGAATGCTCAGCTTATTTAGTTGACTCGGGAGAATCAATAGCAACAACAGCGGAATGCTCGGAATGATGATGCTAGTTTGGATGCCTTCATGAGGCGACAACGACCTCAGTTCAATGGGGATTACAATCCCGAGATGGCAGAACTATGGGTTCAGGATATGGAAAAAATCTTTGTGGCAACACACTGTGACGAGGTTCAAAAGGTCTCTTATGCTTCTTTCATGCTAGTAGGAGGGGCAGAGATGTGGTGGAAGGGAAAGCAGAGATTGTTTGAGACAGAAGGAAGAGCAGTAACCTGGGAGCTGTTTAGGGAATGTTTCCTCGAGAAATACTTTCCTAGGATGACCAGAAGAGAGAAAGATAAGGAATTCCAGAGCCTGAAGCAGGGCAATATGTCAGTAGGGGATTATGCAGCAAGGTTCGAGGCATTGCTCAAGTTTTCTGAGTTTTATCAGCGGTATCCAGATGAAGAGTGGATGTGCCTTAGGTTTGAGCACGGGCTGAAGTATGAGATCCAGAAGGCTATTGTACCATTGGGGATTTCCAGATTCCCTGATATGTTGGATCGGTGTTCTGCGATCGAGAACATCAAAAGGAGGAGAGAGCTGACCTCGCGAAGCGGAGGACCCATCCGCAGTAATCAGAGAGGTAAGGGCAGAAGGTTTTAGTCAGGTCGAGGATCGTATCAGAGGCCCAACTAGAGGTCGGCAGAGGCCGTAGGACAAAGGCCGAATGCAATTCAAGGACTGCAAGGTTGCTTTAAGTGTGGAGGACCACACATGGCTCGAGATTGCAAGAGCCAAGCGCCAGGGGGAACGATGACCTGTTATGCGTGTGGAAAGCCGGGACATATGGCAAGGGATTGCAGGCATGGGAATGCCAGGCTAACCGGAGTGACAGGGCAGACTGCGAGACCACAAGCTACAGGGAGAGTGTTTGCCGTGAAGTGAGCTGAATCCTCTCGATGCCCGGATCTGATTCAAGGTAAGTGTTTAGTTTCAGGCAAGCTCTTATCTGTTTTATTTGATTCAGGGGCTACCCACTCGTTTATTTCTATGGAATGCTGTAATGTTAAGAATATGAGTTTGGGTTACTAAATGGGTCCTCCGGGGAGGTGCTGTCTCATTTTGTGGTATCAGAGCAGTTTGATTCTTAATCAAGGACTGCTTGGGTTAGGTTATTATTTCTGGCCGTGTCTAGTTGAACCTGCATTGGGTATTGACTATGCTTAGAAGTTGGGTAGAGTGGCTGATACGCTAGTTATCTTAAGAGGTAACTGTTTCGAGCATTTGTAAGGCATATAATGCATACATATTATAATATGGCCTTGTATGTCTTACGAATGTGAGCTGATAATTTCTTCCATAGGAAATTAAATGGCTCGCGGACGAGTTACAGGATGTGGCGGAAGGGTCATAGAGAGTGCCGTTGAACTTGGAAATGGTAACGAAGGAAGTTTCCACATTGGTGATGGGATAGAGTCAACTGAAACCCTAAGGACAATTAGGGAGTTAGCAATGGCAATGCTGCATCAGACGCAGCAGAACGCTCAACTGTTGCAGGTGACCATGCAACAGCAATAGGGATAGAATCAGCGGGGTGGAGTGGAGACGGACGACGCAGGACTAAATACTTTTCTGAAAGGAAAGCTGCCGCAGTTTAATGGTGACTTCAATTCGGAGGGAGTTGAACTCTGGATACAGGAGCTTGAGAAAATCATTGCGGCAATGCACTATCGTGAGGATAGGAAGGTGACCTATGCATCCTTCATGCTGATGGGAGGTGCAGAACTATGACGAAAAGGCAAACAGAGGATGCTTGAGGCGGAAGGAAGAATTATCGATTGGGGACTGTTTCGGGAATGCTTTTTGGAGAAGTATTTCCCCAGAATGATGAGAAGGGAAAAAGAGAAAGAGTTCATGGGTCTAAAACAAGGGACCATGTCTGTTAGCGAGTACGCTGCAAGGTTCGAGGCGTTACTCAAAATTTCTGAATTCTATCAGAGGTTTCCATATGAGGAATGGGTGTGCAGGCGTTTTGAAGATGGCCTGAAGTACGACCTACAGAGGATGATTGCACCACTGAATATCACCCGACTGCCTGAGATGTTAGAGAGATGTTCGGTCATTGAGAACATTGACAAGAAGAGAGAGCTGCAGCAAGGCAGAACTGGAGGACCTGCTCGGAGATTTGACCAGAGAGGTCGAGGAAGAAAAGGAAGGTTTCGGACGGGGCAGAAGCCTTATGACCATCAGGTAGCGAGACCAGCTGAACAATAGCAACAAAGTGGATGCTTCGGATGTGGAGGATTGCATTTGATTAGAATTGTTCGGTAAGGCAGACTCGCTAATGCTTTCGGTGTGGCCAGATGGGTCACATAGCTCCAGAATGTTCACAAGGAGCAAGGTACAACATAGGCGGGCGTGGCCTAGTGACCGGAGACCAAGGAGCAGGACAACAGGCGGTGAGATCGCAAGCTACCAGAAGGGTGTTTACCGTAAGAGGAACTGAATCTTCTCAATCCCCTGATCTTATACAAGGTATGTGCCTAGTGTCAAGTAAACTCTTATCAATATTGTTTGACTCAGGAGCTAGGCATTCGTTCATATCCCAAGAGTGTGTAGATCATTTGAAATTGTCTGTGTCTTTACTGCCTCATTACTTCATTGTTTCTACTACTACCAGTAATTCTTTGACAACCATGACTATCAGTTTAAAATGTCCTATCGTTGTTGAAAATAGAACTTTTCTTGTTGACCTTGTTTTTTTTCCTATGCAACAACTTGATATAATTTTAGGCATGGATCGGCTTTCGGCTAACCATGTAGTGTTAGACTGTTCTAAAAAGACCTTGTCATTCCCTAAGCAATCTAGATTGATGCCTGCCAATGATATAAATCTTATGTTAGGTAGTGAACCTCAGAAACACGTGTTGTTATTCTCGATGGAAGCTACGGAACCTCCTAAGTTGGATTCGTTGCCTATAGTGCGAGAGTTTCCGGAAGTTTTCCCTGATGACATTCCAAGTTTACCACCGGATAGAGAGATAGAATTCGCTATAGATCTCGTACCAGGAACTGGACCGATTTCGATAGCACCTTATCGAATTGCTCCAGCAGAGTTAGCAGAGCTAAAGAAGCAGTTGGATGACATGTTGGGTAAGGAGTTTATAAGACCGAGTGCTTCACCTTGGGGAGCGCCGATGCTGTTCGTCAAGAAAAAGGACAGAAGTTCAAGGCTGTGCATGGATTATCGGCAGTTGAACAAGGTGACGATCAAGAATAGGTATCTGTTACCTAGGATTGACGACTTGATGGACCAGTTGAAAGGAGCGATAGTGTTTTCGAAGATTGACTTAAGATCTGGTTATCATCAGATTCGAGTCAAGAAGGAGGATGTACCAAAGACGGCGTTTAGGAGTCAATATGGACACTATGAGTATTTGGTTATGCCCTTTGGTGTGACTAATGCTCCAGCAGTGTTTATGGATTACATGAACCGGATTTTTTGACCGCTCTTGGATAAGTTTGTAGTTGTGTTTATCGACGACATTCTTATCTATTCCCCTAATCGGGAAGAACATCAGGAACATCTTAGGATCGTGCTTCAAGTGTTAAAGGACCGACAACTTTATGCAAAGTTGTTCAAGTGTGAGTTTTGGTTGGAAGAAGTACAATTCTTAGGTCATGTGATTAATCGAGATGGGATAGCAGTAGATCCAGCAAAGGTTGAAGCTGTAGTACAATGGGAAAGTCCTAAGTCGGTGAGTGAGATACAGAGTTTTCTAGGCTTGGCTGGATATTACCAAGGTTCATCGAAGGATTCACGAAGATTGCGTTGCCCATGACGCCGCTAACGAGGAAGGGAATATCCTTTGTATGGACGGATGAGTGTGAGGAAAGTTTTCAAGAGCTGAAAAGAAGGTTGACTACGTCGCCAGTATTGACGTTACCAGATTCTTTAGGACAATTTGACGTATACTGTGATGCGTCATACCAAGGATTGGGTTGTGTCGTAATGCAAGACCGGAGGGTCGTAGCGTATGCTTCGCGACAGCTAAGAGTTCATGAGAGGAATTATCCAACTCATGATTTGGAATTGGCAGCTATAGTGTTTGCTCTAAAGATATGGCGACACTATTTATATGGAGCAAAGTTTATAGTGTATAGTGACCATAAGAGCTTAAGGTATATGTTTGATCAGAAGGAGTTAAACATGAGACAAAGGAGGTGGATGGAATTCATAAAGGATTATGAATTTGATCTACAGTACCATCCAGGAAAAGCAAATTTGGCAGCAGATGCGTTAAGTAGGAAATCATTGCACGTGTTTGCTATGATGGTAAAAGAGTTGGAACTGATTGAATAATTCAGAGATTTGAATCTAGGTATGGGATTATCTAGAGATACGATACACCTCGGAATGGTCACAGTAACGAACAACTTTTTGAAGACGATTAAGGAGAAACCAGAAGTTGATCAGTATCTTCAGAAAGTGAAAGAACAAGTAGCGGAAGGTAGAACATCTGAGTTTAGGATGAATCAAGATGGAGTCTTGAGGTATGGTGATAGGATCTGTGTGCCGATGGATATAGAACTAAGAAGGATGATCTTGGAAGAAGCACACAAGAGTAGGCTGAGTTTTCATCCAGGAGCGACCAAAATGTATCAAGACTTGAAGACGATATTTTGGTAGCCCGGAATGAAGAAGGAGGTGGCCGAGTATGTTTTGGCTTGTTTGGTTTGCCAAAAAGCAAAGATAGAACATCAGAAGCTAGCAGGATTGTTACAATCTTTGGATATCCCAGAGTGGAAATGGGATGGTATATCTGTGGATTTTGTGGTTGGTTTGCCAAGAACTAACAAGAGGCATGATGCAATTTGGGTAATCGTCGATAGGTTGACAAAGTGTGCTCACTTCTTACCTATTGGTGAAAGTTATACGTTGGAAAAGTTAACTCAAATCTACATCAAGGAAGTAGTAAGGTTGCACGGAGTGCCCTCTAGTATTGTTTCCAACAGAGATCCTAGATTTACATCTAGATTCTGGAAGAAGTTACATAAGGCTTTGGGAACTAAGTTGAGGTTGGGTTCTGCTTATCATCCTTAGACGGATGGTCAGTCGGAACGAACGATTCAATCATTGGAAGAACTCTTAATAGCTTGTGTTTTAGAACACAAAGGAAGTTGGGATGAATTCTTACCGTTGATTGAATTCACCTATAACAATAGTTTTCATTTAAGTATAGGTATGGCACCTTACGAAGCGTTGTAAGACAGAAAGTGTAGAACAACATTGAGTTGGTATGAGACGGGAGAAAGTCAAGTGCTAGGACCGGAAGTAGTACAACAGATGACATGTATTTCTGAGAGTAACTCCAAGGACTGGGATTGGCAGAGCAATCAAATCTAGAAAGCTCACCCCTAGATTCATTGGACCATTTCAAATTCTTCGTCGAATCGGTCCTGTAGCCTATCATGTCGCTTTACCACCAAACCTATTCAATCTTCATGATGTCTTTCATGTTTCTCAGTTGAGAAAATACTACCCTTATCCATCACACATCTTAGAACCAGAGTCAATACAATTGAGAGAGAACCTTGAGTATGAGGCTTTACCTGTAAGGGTCGCGGATAGAAGGATTAAGGAACTCCAATGTAAACATTTTGTTGGTCAAAATCATATGGGATGAAGTTACCGGAGATGCTACCTGGGAACGTGAAGAAGACATGCAGCAACAATATCCGAGTTTATTTTAAAAGGTACGTCAAATTTCGAGGACGAAATTCTTTTTAAGGGGGGTAGTAATGTAACACCCCGATTTTCATGCTTTCTAATATCAGTAAATTATATAATTGAGTTTATATTTTTATCTGAGGTTTAGAGAAGGAAATTAAATAAACTGAGACCATAGTCACGCTCTACGTTATCGTAAGGAGCTACGGTTATATTTTGGGTCGAAAACTCAGATGGAGCCGGGTCTGAGTTTTTCACTGACAGTAGTGTTTTACTACTCAGAAGACCTAATTTGGACTCGTGAACGAGATAGTTAGTCTGAAAATCGGATTTCCTACCTTTTTGCAAAAATTGGTTTCGCGCACTAAAAATCGGAATAATAATAAACTATTCAGGCGAAATCTCAAACCGGGTGATGAACGAAGCTAGATATGGATTTACCAGGACCCGCTAACGGATAATCTTGAAGTCACATCAAGTCACATCACCCAGGAAAGCATGCCAGTATCATGATGACTTTAGAAAATATCTAAACGCGAAAAGACCAAAATACCCCTGACTTTTATGGAAATTACACTTAGGTCCTAAGGTGAAAAGACCATTTTGCCCTTAAGTGAAAAAATTGTGACTTCCTTATCCCTCCTTTCATCAATCCCACGCCTCCCCCTTCATCATAAACACACTTCACTTCTTCTTCAACTTCATTTCTTCCTCCATTTTCTCTTATTTCCTTAATGATTTTCAAGAACTTTTGAGAAGCAAAATTGAGCACCTCATCCATCTTCACCATCTAGGAGGTATGGAGTTCTTCTTTGGTCTCTTAATCTTCATATTCTTCCATTGAAACCATGTTGTTCAAGCTTGATCAAGTTTATGATCCAAACTTAAAAAATCTCTAGAAAATTGTAGAAAAATCCTTTTAATGTCAAACCAATTTCTATAATCTAGTTTCATCCTCTTCTCTCCCAATCCAAGAGCTTGTAACCAAAAGAGCTCTCTAACCCATAGGTATGGAGAGGCCGATCCTAAGATTTTTGGGGGAAAGATGAGTTTGCTTCAATTTTTGTGACATGATTCTTGATTTCACCTCTTTCATTCTATGATCATGGAATCCAAGTGATTAGAAAATCAAACCAAATTCTTGCCTATTTTATCCATGATGGACGAACCCTACCTTGATTGGTTGGATGGGTTTTGGTTCAAATTTTTGACACAAGTAATCATAGATTATGTCTTAATCATGCTTAAGGATCATTGATCCAAGAGTTGGTAGAATTTCAACACCTCTAGCCTATATAAACAAATAGAGGTCGAACCCTAGTCATATGGACTAGAGGAATTTCGATTGAACTGTATTAATTTCTGATAGTGAATTGTTGTGAAGGATCAGACCATGTTCGATCGTTCTAAAGCGTGTACGGTTAACAGTTGCGGAGCCGCAGTCGGAGTTGCCCAGGGAAGCACACGGGAAGACTATTCAAGTGCGGGAAAGAACCACAATATCGTCGGGGAGGCAAGATTAAAATAATTTATATTGATATGGGTAGGGCGACCCAAACCCTACTAGTGGTCGAGAGACCGATAGGTTAATCTTATGATATATCGAGGTTGTATGTTGTGTGATAGTATGCGTAATATGATATATGTGATATGTATGTGGTGCATAACAATATGTTTATGGTTACTTGAATTTATGCCTACGAGTTGATATTATTATTGAACATGTTTATGGTTGCTTTATGACATGATGTTGTGGTTATTGTTGAATAAGTAGTGATAGGCAGTAACTTCTGATAAGTTGGAAGATGAACATGTGGTGAGGATTTTGAGGACATATATGTAATAGTGCTCAACCTAGAGATTCCGTTGATATGTTGATGTTGAGATATAATGTTGATACTCGGTTAAGCCGAAGAAAGTTGGTCGTAGTTGTGTATGAGTTGTGGTTGAGGCACCAAGTTGTTGATCTCGAGATAAGTCGGTGAGGTTCATCTTGCATCGTTGTTGTTCATCACTGTGTCGGCGTACGGGCGATCGATCTTGCCTGCGTGGAGGTGATCGTACCGATTAGTTGTGAACGGGAGAATGTCCGGACCTGGCCTGCGGTCTGGGGAATATGTCGTACTCATGAGACGAGTTGAGCCTGCGGGCTGTTGGCCGAACCTTGCATTACGGGGGTGGCACAGAGATGAACGAGACATCTTGATCAGTTGGGGATGTCATGTCGTGATCGCGTCCATATAGTCGTTAGTCGCATGAGTGCGAGAGGCAATAGCTAAAAGAGCAGGATTTGGGAGATGATAACTTGACAATGTTGTGCTGCTGTATGTTGCCATCAATATATCTTATTTTATAGTTGTTTACCTATTTATGATGTATTGTTGTTTCTTATCCCCGTATTTCTCTATGTCGTATTTTATTTATTCTCAATCGCACGAGAAGATTCTGTTGAGGAGTTGCCAGAGGAGATTGATGGAATACCTGTTGAACTTGATGCTGGCGGAAGATCCCCGGATCCCAACGTTAGGAGACTTTGAGCTGCTCTATTCAGAGGATGATCGTCTCTTGGAGATTGACTACTCTCAGCGAAGAGCAGTGTATACGGGCCCGACTACCGTATACTTTAGAGCTTGGGGATTCTCGTTACCCTCGTTAGAGTCGTGGTTTGGTAGACAGTCTTAGTGTTGTTATGGCCAGTACACGGGTTTGAGAATGTATTTTTGGGGCCACAAGAGGAAGTCTTATGTATTTTATTTTGTGGCCATGCTTTCAGTTTATATGTATTGTGTACTCTGAGGGTTTGTAGTTGGTATCAGTTGTTGTAAGTTCTACTGATGGAGCCAGTACTTTTATATGTATGTTATATATAGTCGTGGTATCAGTGTTGGTTGTTTTAATATTTCCCCATTTTTATATAATCACGCTACACTGTAACGTTAAGAATATGAGTTCGGGTTACTAAATGGGACCTCCGAGGAGGGGCTGTCTCACTCATCTTGTTCTAATGACAGATTGATTTTCTAGTCTTAGTACAAGAGACCAAACATCTTTGGACATAGTTTTCATTACCAAGAGCTTATGTAACATTCTTTGGATTAATTCAAATAAGAAGGCCATATTATTACTCTCTCTAAAAGTTGTTCTGGTCCGTACTCCTAGAGAGGGATTTCCAATAATTAGCTCTTGAGGGTGATTGTCTTGAACCTCCAATCTCGTTTGAGATTCTTGTTATCAGACGCTTGAGGTTGCGTCTGATCAGAAGGTCCTTCAGACACTTCTGGGGTTTCCAATTTTGATATGTCTAGTTGCTTTTATTGTTGTCCATTTCTGTCCAAACCTGCAAGATCAACTTCTTGATCTGATAGTTTCCTATCAGTCTTCAGTCCATCATTGAATTTTATATGAATAGATTCTTCAACTACAACAGTTCTAGAGTTATAAACCCTAAATGCTTTTGAAGTCTCTTAATATCCAATGAATATAGTTTTATCCACCTTGGAATCAAACTTGCCAAGTTGTTCCTTAGTGTTGAAGATAAAACACTCAAATCCAAAAGTATGGAAGTAAAATATGTGGGTTTTCTACCCTTCCACCATTCATAAGGAGTTTTATTCTAAAATGGTCTTAACAGAATTCTGTTTTGCACATAGCAAGCAGTGTTTACTACCTCTGCCTTGAAGTACTTAGCAAGATTATTCTCATAGAGCATTGCTCTCGCCATCTCTCGAAGAGATCTGTTCTTTCTCTCTACCGCTCCAGTTTGTTGTTGAGTTCTTGGAGCAAAGAAATTGTGAGAGATACCATTCTCATCACAGAACATTTTAAATTGCTCATTATCGAAAGGGTTTGGCCCAACGGATCAAACCATTTAACCCACCTATTTTGGCAAGTTGGGTTGGGGTTCTCAACCCACCAAACCGTTTTGACCCACCCTGCTTAACCTACCAAGAAAACAGGTCAGAGGCGGGTTGGCTGTTTTAAAAAAATGTATATATTATATTCGTTTTTCAAATTTTTATTATTTTTAGTGGGGTGTTGATTTCTACAGATATAGATATAAATGTGCAAGTGTACACCGTCAAACAAGTAATTAAGTGTAAGTAAGCGATCATCCCACAGAGATTGTGATGAAAAGGACCAAGGTTTCAGTTTAAAATGCAACTAGTAAAAATCAACGTAACAAGATTCAAGTAACCAACGTTTTGAGTCAATATTAAGCGTATAATAAAATGTTGAAAAGAAGGAAGTAGCAAGAAACCAAAAGAGGTGAAATATTGATTTAACTAGAGGAGGAAACAGCTAGGATGTGAATCCCTTGCAACTACTGTGATACGTAAGAATGCTTCGGCATGCTACAACATGTGGCTCTAGAGAATAAACGCCGTTGTGCTTTCTAGCACATCCTTAGCAAGATTCTCTAAGAGTCCCTTATTCCTAATCCCACATTAGTTACTCTTGCTTCCATTTTAAACGTCTCAGCTAGCCTATGAACTTGGTTGAATATTCCTATCCTAACCAACATTGATTAATTTTCCAATTACCAACTTGATTCATATCTTCCAAGTGGGTCCATTCATTAACCTTTTCCAATATTAACGAACTATCGTTTCTTGTTACATGCTTCTTTTCAACATTTTCTTATAGGCTTAATATTGAATCAAAACTTTGGTTACTTGAATCTTGTTACGTTGATTTTTACTAGTTTCTTTTTAAACTGAAACCTTGGTCCTTTTCAGCACAATCTCTGTGGGACGATCTTTTAATTATACTTTATTACTTGTTTGACGGTGTACACTTGCACATTTATATCTATATCTATAGAAATCAACACCCCGCTAAAAAATAATAAAAATTTGACAAACAATTATAATATATACATTTTTTTAAAACAGCCAACCCACCCCGACCCGGCTCTGGCCCATTTTCTTGGTGGGTTAAGCGGGACGGGACAAAACTGTTTGGTGGGTTGAGAACCCTAGCCCAACCCGCACAATTTTTTGGAAACCCGAACCGATCAAAAAATGTTAGTACGGGTCCAAAATCCCACCCAACCCGACCCGATGTCACTCCTAATTTCGCCACAAAAAAATAGACCGACTAGTACCACCATTTGTTTTCAGTACATCGGTTTTTACTATTGAAAAAAACAAAAAGAAAGTAGAAACCCTAAACTTCATAGCCTCTCGTCTTCATCTTCAATGGTATGCCGCCGCCACCACCCTAAGCACTAATGCTACGCTGCCGGCATAACTTCTTCTCACAACTTCATCTCCATCAAGCCATCGCCCCTCACGGTCGTCCGCGAGCCACCGCCGCCAACCAGAGAGATTTCGCAGATAGCAGCCATATCTACAGATCTGGTGTCTCCTTCTCTTGATTCAAGCAAAGAAAAAATGATTTATCATGGATTTTGTTGTCTGACCATCAATTTCTTCTTCTCCTTCCCTTCTGTAAATTCTTTCTAAAGCTTTTTGGATCGTCTCTCTCTCTCTCTCAAGCACTTTGGATTTCAAGCTTATGCACCCTATGCTTTAATTTCCACTGGGAGTGGGTTCGATTAGGGTCGGGTTACACGGTTTGGCAAACTCCCAACCAGGAACCCAAACCGAGGCCTACGGGTCTATGCGCACAGAAATCGGACCGACTCGACTACCTGTACCGAACCGGGTTGGGTTTCCTGGGTTCGCTGGTCTACCCGTCCACCCCTAGGCGAAATAATCTTTAAGGACAATGTCTTATACACGCCTTAGGTTATAAATGATGATTGTGTTTTTCTCTATTTCCCTATTTTATTTTATTTATCAATTTTATTTTTTATTTTTCTAACAATCTTAAAGATTATTGTCTTTGAAAATTATGGTGGGTTACTTTGTTTGGTTTGATTTTCTTATTAGGATCAATGTACACAGCTGAGTATAGTTGTTAGTTTGTTACCAAACTCTCATGAGTTAGCTGAGTTAGTTACTAGCCCACGCTCCTAGCTACATGAATAAATACTCAATGTAAACCAATTCTATCAATTAATTCATTCAGTATTCATTCACTCAAATGTGGTATCAAAGTGCAAACTAAGCTTCTTCACATTCTCTCTCTAAAAAGGCCCAATTTTTCTCTGATTCTTGAAGATTCTACCTTCGATTCATGGCGAACCCTTAATTTCCCAGAATCGCGGAGAACTCTGAATCTCCTAACATCGCGTAGAACAATGACATGCCCAAAGAAAATACACCGTCCTCTTCTTCTTCTTCTCTTCAACACTACGGTTCCAGAAACATGAAGATCTTCTCTTCTATTTTATTTATTTTTTTTAAAAAAAAACTGGTTTTATGGGTGAAAAGTGAAACCTCTTTACCGCTCCATGCCTCCAACAAACTGCATGAAAAGTTTCCTAGAGACAAGAACTCACTAGAACTTTATGTTTGCGTGTTCTGGTTCTTTTTGGAAAAAAATGTTTCACGAACTAAATGTAGGGGGTTTCAGTCCTTTGAACCCAGGAAATGGTACTGACATAGATTGTGTGTAATCTTAAATTGTTTTTCAATGGACAATATTTGTTATATTAGCGTTCTTGTGTTGCACTTTTAAATTTTGAATATATATTGTTGGGTGTAATCTGATTGATTGGAATTCAACCTACACATAAACAAATGTATTAGTTCATAGAAATTTAAAACACCAATTCATCATAGGTTATCGAACCTATCAATCTAGGTCTGGTTCATAATATAAAAGACATCATATTGAAAACATTAACATTCCATGTCATCAACTCTAAATTTGATCATTAACTCTTTTTGCAAATTATTATAATATATATAAGGGATTGTTGGGTTAGGAAAAGAAATAGAGTGAGAAACGATGGAGCAGAGACATTGCAAGAAGGAGAAGCACATAAGAATGACAGGCGACCAGAGGGATGTAGACAATACACTTTATTTATTGATAACATTCATCCTCAAGCAACGAACAAAGAAGTAAGGGAATTCTTTCAAGCGATTGGAGAAGTGAAGGACGTAGAGGTATCAAGAAAGCTTAGGGCAAGCACAAATCTACTCTTTAGTTTTGTCAGATTCAACGATAGGAAGACGACATCTGAACCGATAAGGAAGACAAATGGTCACGGCATGAAGGGGGAAAAGCTGTTTGTCAAATGGGCCAGATTTGAGAGAAGAAACGATTGGGCTAACCAGCCTAAAAGATCCGAAGCTAGAGGAAGGGAACAAAACATAACAGGAATTGAAAGAGAGAGCAGGACACATAATGCAGCAAAGGAGAATAAGAGACAAAGGAACAATGCATTTAGAGATGGCACAACATACAAAGAAGTGGTGAAAAGTCATAATGGCCAAGAAAAGCAAAGAGAAAGGAACAAGTATGATAGAAGCATAAGCAAGGAAGATGGGAGCATATGGATCAACAACATCATCTCAGAGTTATACATGCGGAGTTATGTGATTAAAATTTAGCCTTGCTATAAAGGAGTCTAATCATTGAGACAAATACTCCATGGGAATCAGAGGATATAGAAGACTTCCTTAAACCAATGTGGCCCAAAATAGCTATGGTCAGAGATCTGGGCAAGTTGAAATTTGTCATATCATTTGAATCCGAGAGTGATATGAAGGAAGCTCAAGAATAGAACTTAAAGGATATAGAACATGTTTGTGTGAAGCATAGAAAATGGTCAATTTCAGAAGTTTGTCTAAAGAGAAGAGCTTGGTTGGAAATTTATGGTATTCCTCCCCATGCATGGAGTGAGCATAATATAAGAAAGATTGTTGAATTACTTGATGATTTTGTATGTCTGGACCAATTTACAGAATCTGGGGTGTCAATGGAATCTGCAGAAGTTTTAATACACACCATACACATGCCTTTCATTGAGGTTCAACTATGCCTAAGAGTGAATGGTGTAAGTTTTGAAATTTTTGTCGAAGAAGCAGATAATCCAAATATGAATAGCTTGCTCCAGCAAAACTCCATAAGAAGTGAGAATAAACTTGAAGTGTCCCGGGTTTCAGAAACCAATTGTGATGAAGTAAGAAACCAGGTGGTCGATGGTGGCATAGTGGCAGGGCAGTTAAAACAGGAAAGAAGTTCAATTAATGCAGAGGGGAGCTCAAACAACCTAGAAGAAACCCAAGAGACAGGGGAAGTTGAATATGTTGAAAATACCCAAAAAGAGTGTAATGATGGCTTCGACCATTTGCCTTCTCGAGACTCAAGTGATAATAGAGAAATGTGAAGAATCGAAGAGTTGGAAGGCTCTCAAAAGACAACCCCAAATGTAGTCATAAGTTATGACATGGGCCAAGAAAGAGAGATTATTGCAAATTGGGAACACATGCTAAGTGGACCACCGAGTTTTGACAATCTGAACCCACCTAATGCAAATGGCCTAACTAGCAATGGAGAAGAGATCATGCCTCTAGGGGTTGACCAACCAAACTCACAGGTAGCAAATGACCCAAATTGATGGAGGCCAAAAGGGACAAGTCAACTTTGCAACAAGTGGAGTTCAACCGATTCAAGTCCAAGTCAAACCATCCAAGTTCAAGTGACCTGTCTTCCTCGTTTTGGGTTTATCATGAGTTCTGGATATCTGATGGAAGTTTTCTATGATGCGTTGGAAAGCTTAGATCCTTATCTACACATCGTATTTCTAGCCTCATGACCAGATTCGGCCTCTATCATGGTGAAAACTGGGCTGGAAGTTTAGGACGTGATTTTGGACGAAAATTATTCATTTGTTTCTAACCAATATTTGGGCTTGTATTTTGGGCTTTCTATTGTTGGGGTGCACCTAGTAATTATGTTCTAGTATGTTCTCTTGAAGAGGAAGAGGCTTAGTGTAGGAATGATCTAGATCCTCACTTGAAGCCTATATATACCCATGTAAGGAAACATTTTGGATCAATGGAAGTTTAGAGAATTTGCTCATTTTTGAGTGTGAGTTGAGCAATATGGCTCCTATTCAAGTTCTTGGATTAGAACTTGCTTGATTCTTATCAAAGAGTTCCATCTCTTTGTGGCGAATCCTCACTTGGCTTATCAATCTTCCAAATCCATTGCATTATTATGGCGCCTTCTTTCCATCTCCTATCTCTTCCATTTTCATCTTTTCTTATTTCCTTTATGCTTAATTCCCCACACCCATTTATACGCTTTTTTCCTTATCTTGTTATTTACTTTACAGTTACTTTGATCTTCATCTTATCCTATTGATAGTTGTCTTTTGTTATTTGACCTTTTATATTTCGGGTTCTAAAGAACCTTTTCATCTACTTCTTTGTTTTTTGCAAATAATCCTAAACAAGTTCAAGGATAGATCCTAAATCTTGATGATACCTTCTTGGATCACATCACAAATAGCAGCGAAAAAGGGATCCATGATCTGGTGTTCGAAAATCAAACCAAGCAAATAGGTAAGAGATAAAAAAGAAAAAAGCCAAAGGTGGGAAAGAGAAAACAAGCTCGAGGGTTTCCAGAAGTGTTGAAAAGACGAGCTCAGATGATGAATAGAGTGACGAAGAAGAAGATGGGATGTCTTGGAGAATTGGAATGAAGACCAATTTAGTAGCGCAAAATGATGAGGAAGTTGTCCAATCAATTGTTCATCTGAGAAAGAATAGCTGAAAAAGGAACACAACAATCGATGATGTATCTCTCAGGTAAGAGGGTTGTCTCTCTACACTTTTGTAATGAATTTTATTTCTTGGAATGTAAGGGGAATTGGGGGCTCGGGCAAGTCCTCCTCAATCTGTAATTTGGTCCTCGATAGGAACCCAGCTCTTATGGGTTTGGTGGAGACTAAGCATTTGAGTATCAATTCTTCCCAAATTAGAAGGTGGTGGGATCATGATGAGTTTAACTAGGAAGATATCCCAATGATTAATGAAGGGGGAGGTTTAATTTTAACATGGAATGATAAATACTTCATGAAATTAAGCTCTAGGAAAGGGAATATATGGATTTGTGCAGATGGGAAATTGATTGACATATTTTTGGGTTTCAATTGTCCTAGTTTATGGGATGAATGATAGAAGAGGTAAAAGAAGTTTATGGGATGAGCTAATAACCCTTAAAGCTGGTAATGGATTCCCGATGCTGGTGCTAGGGGATTTTAATGAAGTGTTAAATCCACAAGATAGAAAAGGAAACTGCAACCTCACAGCTAGTATGGTTGATTTCCAAAGATGGGTGGCATCAATGGATTTTCAGGAATTGCCTTTATTGGGTAGGAAATATACATGGTGATGTGATCATAGGAGCATAATCTACACAAGGACATGACTTTGGAACATTTGTAATAGAAAAGCTTTTTCCAATAAGTTGTATTACATAATCACTTAAAGTAGGTTAGAACTTTGTAATAAAAGTGCTTTTCCAAATAAGCACTTTAGGAGAACTTAGCTACTTGGGTTTAGGGAGATTGGGCCAATTTGGGCCATAAAGTCACACATGGGGCTAGCGAAACCATTTCAAGTCCAAGAAACCAGCTTCACTGTTTTGGATGTAACTTGAGTTCTAGATGTCTGATTGAGGTGATATTTAATGCGTTGAAAATCTTAAAGAGTTATCTACAAATCGTATTTCTAGACTCAAGACCAAAATCGGCCTCTAAAATTCATAAAACTAGACTTTACGTTGGGGATGGAGTTCTGGACGGATTTGACTTAATTAGGCTTGTAATTGGGCTTAAAAGTGTTCCAAGCCCATTAGATTAGGGATGTACAGCCAAGGATTAATTAGATGAGCTTCCCTCCATTTGCTTTCCTATATAAGGAGCTCATGTACTTCAATTTGGAATGAATGAATCATTGATTTAGTTTATCATATTTGAGATTTGTGAGAGTTGAGAGAATCCTCTCTAGCTTGGTTCAAGAGTTGAACCTATGATTCTTGTCTAGAGTTCCAACACTCTAGTGGCAAATCCTCCTCAAGGCTTATCATCTAATCCTCCACCATGGATTGAGCTTGTGGCCCCTTCATCCCTTTTCCCTCCATTTGTGCTTTCTTCTTCCTTTTGTGTTCAAATAATTACTTCTCTTCATCTCTTTTTGGTTCATTGAATTATCACTTGAGATTCAATTTCTATGATGTTCTTCATAGTTTTCAATTGCTAGTTAGTTTCATAGATTCAAATTCAAAGAAAGATCCTAAAAACTTCATAATCTATGCTAGATCATATCACATGGTATAGAAATAACTCGGCCAGCCAAATAGATAAGGCTTTTATTGATGCCGAACGGCTAAACCAATTCAATGACTTAAAATTATGGGGTCTAAATAAATCTATCCTTTTGTTGAATGTGAAAAGGTTAACTGGGTCCAAAACCTTTTCGATCTCTGGATATATGGTTCTCTAACCCCAACTTTGTGAAGTTAGTGGATGAGGAATGGAAGAAGCTTGAGAATGTTACACTAGCTGACAAACTCAAGAAACTAAAAGGCCTTATTCAGAAGTGGAATAGGGGGTGAAATGTTAGAGGCACAATTAAAAATTCTGGATGAGGTAAGTGATGCACACACACTTAGTGAAACAGAGATGGCTTGGAAAAATGCACTAACAACCCATTTATGGATGTGGCTAACGAGGAAAGAGAGGTATTGGTACCAGCTTTCTAGGATGAAGGCTTTGAGTGAAAAGGATAGAAATACAAATTAGTTTCATGCAATGACATTGGTTAGAAAAGTGAAGAAGTTAATAGGCAGGTTAAAGATTGGAAACAGATTCCTAAAGGACCCAAGGTGCATAAAAAAAAGAAACTATCAAATTCTTTAGGATTCTATACACAACAAAATAGATAAAATAGGGCTGAAACATAATGGTAGGGGATTCTCTTGATTGTCTCAAGAACAAAGAGATGGTCTGGAGATCTTACCTACTAGGGTAGAAGTAAAATCAGCAGATTGGAGCTGTGAATCCTCAAAAGCCCCGAGTTACAATGGTTTTAATTTAGACTTCATCAAAAAATGTGGAAAACCATGGGGGAGGAGTTTATAAACATGGTCCTTGAGTTTTTTTAAAATGGGACATTGCCTAGATCTGTAAATACAACTTGGGTAACTTTGATCCCTAAAGTTGAAGGTGTTGTGGAATTAAAAGACTTTAGACCTATTAGTATGGTGAGCTATATATACAAAATTATAGCTAAGATCCTAGCCTTAAGAATGAAAAAAGTGAAATGGGCAATAGGCAAAGAAATATAAAAAAAGAAGTGGCTCTATTAAAGCTGGATTTTCAAAAGGCCTATGATACAGTGAGATGAGATTTTTTGGATTATGTAACGGAGATAATGGGTTTTGGGGTAAGATGGAGAAAATGAATAGAACAATGCCTATCCATGGCTATTCAATACTAATAAATAGTTCGCCCTCAGTCCCTTTTAAAATGGAGAGGGGCCTAAGACAAGGTGATCCATTATCACCTTTCCTATTTGTCAATATTGTATCAAAGGAACAATGTGATTTTTGAGAAAGAGAAAACAGATTGGAATAACCTCTACTATCTCGTAAAATTAAGACTCGAGTTCTGGTTAAAAGGATGGAATAAAAATTGTCGGTTCAACCCGGGGTATATAGTACATAAGCTAGATTGTGTAAGCTTATGGAAACAAGTGAAAATTCCAAGACTTGGAATCAGTCGGTGCCCTCCCCCTTTAAACAAACTGGAATGGAATGTTGATGGATAATCTAGAGCCAAGTCGGGCGATGCAGGAATTGGAGGGGTTCTAAGAGATGAGTATGGTACAATAAGTGGAAAATTTGCTGCTTCAATTGGAATAAGTGATTCAAATGAGGCTAAGTATATGGCCATTGTCTTTGCCTTAGAGTTATCTATGTAGCATGTAACACCCCGATTTTCTTATTCTTTTTAATCAATCAGTATTTAGGTAATTGTATTTTATTGGAGGATCTAGAAAATGAAATAAATTATTTCGAGACCATAGTCACACTCTACGCTATCGTAAGAAGTCATGGTCAAATTTTGGTCGAAAACTCAAACGGAGCTCGGTCTGCGATTTTCACTGACAGTAGTGTTTTACTACTATCAGGACCTAATTTGGGCTCGTGAACAAGACAGTTAGTTTTAGAATCACGTTTCCTATATTTTCGAAAAAGTTCGTCCTGACGTTCGAAAATGAAAATAATATATTATTTTCGGCCGATAATCGATCTGGGAGACGATTCGAGCCGTGTAAGGGTTTTATGAAGCCCATAAGCGGATAATCTTCATGTCAAGGCTATGTCAGGTCATCTAAGGACTCATACCAGTGTCGTGATAATTTTCAAAATATCGGGACGCGAAATGACCAAATTGCCCTTGGTCTTTTTACTAAATTACTTTTTTTTAACCCTTTTTACCTTTCTTAACCCTTAAGTCTTCTAACTTAAGAAAATATCTCACTCTTATCATCCAGCGCTAATCTCTCTCTCTCTCTTATCTTCTTCTTCTTCTTCTTCTTCCTTTTTCTTCCTTCCTCCATTTTCTTCCATTTTTCCTCCATTTTCACCTCCATTTTTCTTCACCTTCCCCAAGGATTTTCAACCAAATTTGTGAAGCAAAGTTGCTCCTCTCATCCTCCTCTATCACCTAAGAGGTATAGATTTCACTCTTAAGCTCTCAATCTCCATTTTCTTCATTGAAAGTTCATAGTTCAAGTTTATGATCCAAACTTCAAAAATCTCTAGAAAATTGTAAAAAATCCTTTTAATGCCAAACCAATTTCGATGAGCTAGTATCATCCCCTACTATCATAATCCAAGAGCTTGAAATCAAATAAGCCCTCTAGCCTATTTTTCTTAGAGAGGCCGAATGGTTATATTTTGGGGAAAATGGGTTTTTTTGTTCAATGTTCTTAATTTCACCTATTTCATCCCTTAATCATGTAATCCAAGTGATTAGGAAGCCAAATCAAAATCTTAGCTTATTTTTATCCATGAGGGCCGAAGCCATAGGATTTGTATTTAAGGGGTTTTGGTTCAAATCTTTAATAATTGATCATTAATTATGTATGAGGTATGCTTAAGGATCATTTATCCAAGAGTTGAATGAATTTCAATATCCCTAGCCTAATTAATTAAATAGGGGCAGTAGCTAATCCTAAGGATTAGGGAATTGATGATTTAACTATTTTAATTTCTGGTTGTATTTTGTTGTATAGAATCTGACAGGACTCGAACGCTCGATCGCGCACCTGATATAAAGTTGCAGAGCCGCATCCGGAATCTCTCGGGAACATCACTAAGGTGGGGGAACGAACCACAATATCATCAGGGAGGGAAGCTTTAAATAATATATATTGATATGCGTAGGGCGACCCAAACCCTACTAGAGGTCGTTTGACCGTTAGGTTGATTTTACTGTATATTAAGGATGTATGCTCGATGATTGGATATTTAATATATTATATGTGATATGTGTATATGCCTATTATATGTTTGTGATTGATTAAATATTATTTATCTGTGAGTTGTTATTACTGTTGAATCTGTTCTGGTTGTTGTTTATATGCTGTTGTGACTGCTGATGCCTGAGTAGAACTAGGCAGTGATTTCTGATAAGTTGGCAGATGATTGTGTGGCGAGAAAGTCGAGGTTATATATATATATATATATCTGTGTGCGTGTCATAGTGCTCAACCTAGAGACAAAGTTCATCTGTTGATGTTATGATATAAAGTCGATACCCGGTTAAGCCGGATGAAAGTTGGTTGTGGTTGTTTATAAGTTGTGGTTGAAGCACTAAGTGTTGATCCTGAGATGAGTTAGTGAGATTCATGTTGCATAGTCGTTGTTCATCACTGTGTTGGCATAAGGGCAATTCCGATCTTACCTGCGGGGAGATGATCGTACCCGTTAGTCGAATTGTAGACGGATGGGCGAATATCTCGACCTAGCTTGCGGGCGGGAGGATATGTCGTTACCGAAAGTTGAGTTGTTAACGGACGACCTTGCCTGCGAGCAGGGGAACATGTCATTACCATAAGTTGCATTGTTGACGGGCGAATATTCCGACCTGGCCTGCGAGCGGGGGAATATGTCCTGCCCATGAGACGAGTTGGGCCTGCGGGCTTTAGACCAAACCCTACCTTATGGTGGTGGCATAGTGATGACTGGGACACCTTGATCTGTTGGAGATGTCGCGTCGTGATCGCGTCCATATAGTTGTCAGTTGCATGAGTATGAGAGACAGTAGTTAAGAGAAAATATTCCAGGAGTTGTTTGGTTGGCACTGTTGTGCTTTTGAGTGTGCTATCTATATAAATTATTTATATCGTTGTTTTTCCCATTTATGACATATTACTGTTTCTTATCCTCTATTTTTTTCTATGTCATATTCTCTTTATTCTTGACTGTACGAGAAGATCCTGTTGAAGATGCTGGCGGGAGAGCCTTGGATCCCGGCGCCGGAGTTCTTTAGACATCGGGGGTTGGTAGTCGGTAGTTGTAGTTGTTATTGCCAGTATGAGAGACTGAGTCGTATTTATTTTTATTTCCGCTACTATGTTTCAGTTTTTATTTACTGCGTACTCTGAAGTTTGTTTATTTGGTATCAGTTGTTGTAAGCTCTACTGATGGAGCCAGTACTCTTATGTCTGTATATATCATTATGGAATCAGTATGTTTAATGTTTTAATATTTCCGCAATTTTATACTACTATGCTACGCTGTAACTCTAATAATTATAAGTGGGGTCACCAATGGAACCACCGAGGAAGGGGTTGTCTCTTTTTATGGTATCAGAACAGTTTGCTTCCTAATCAAGGACTGCTTGGGTTCGGTTGTGATTTCTGGCCATGTATAGTTGAACCCGCATTGGGTATTGACTATGCTTAGAAGTTGGGTAGAGTGTCCAATGTGTAGGTTATCAAGTGTGATAACTGCTTTAAGACATATGATATATATGCCTGGCTTTCTGTCTCGCGAGGCGAGGCATGGTTTCGCGAGGCGAGGCCGAAAGATTGTATGTTGCTTCTGCCTGGCCCGCGAGGCCAGAATTGGTTTCGCGTCGCGAATCCGAGAGGTTGTACCTTACTGATCAGTCTGGCCTTCTGTCTCGGGTGGCGAGAATTGTTTCGCGTTGCGAGGCCGAGGGACTGTATATTACTGCTAGGTCTGAACCTCTGGCTCGCGTGGCAAGCATTGTGTCGCGAGGAAGAAATGGTTCGCGGATGACCTAGAGGACGTGGCGAAAAGGCCACAGCAAGTGCTGCTGAACTCGGAATTGGTTATGAAGCAAGTTCTGACGCTGTCGATGGGATAGAATCAACTGAAACCCTGAGGACAGTTAGGGAACTAGCAACGGCAATGCTGTATCAGACGCAGTAGAACGCTCAACTACTATAGTTGACCATATAGCAACAACAGAGACGGAATCAGCAAGGTGAAGTCGTGAGGGAAGATACCAGGCTGAATATTTTTCTGAAAGGGAATCCGCCGCAGTTCAATGGCGACTTCAACCCAGAGGAAACTGAACTCTAGATACAAAAGCTGCAGAAAACCTTTGTGGCAATGCACTGTCGTGAGGACTGAAAGGTAACCTATGCATCCTTCATGCTAATAGGAGGTGCAAAATTGTGGTGGAAAGGCAAGCAGAGGATGCTTGAAGCTGAAGACAGACTCATCAACTGGGAACTGTTTCGGGAATGCTTTCTAGAGAAGTATTTCCCCAGGATGATGAGAAGGAAAAAAAGAAAGAGTTCATGGGTCTAAAGCAAGGAACCATGTCAGTTGGGGAGTACTCTGCAAGGTTCGAAGCACTGCTCAAATTTTCTAAATTTTATCTGAGATTTCCCGATGAAGAATGGGTTTGCAGGCGCTTTGAGGACGGCCTAAAATTCGAATTTCAAAGGGCGATTACACCACTGAACATCACCCGACTGCCTGAAATGCTGAAGAGATGTTCAGTCATTGAGAACATCGATAAGAAGAGAGAGCTGCAGCAAGGCAAAACTGGAGGACCTACTCGAAGGTTTGACTAGAGGGTTCGAGGCTTAAAGGGAAGATTCCAGGCGGGACGAAGGCTTTATGATCGTCAGACACCCAGACAGACTGAAGGACAACTCCAACCAAGTGGATGCTTTAGGTGTGGAGGGTCACATTTAATTCGGGATTTCCCGATAAAGGAGACTTACCGGTGTTTCCAATGTGGCCAAGTAGGTCACATAGCACCAGAATGTACACTAGGAGCGAGGTACAACACCGGCAAGCAGGGCCCAGTGACCAGGACCCAAGGAACGGGACAGCAAGCAGCAAGACCACAAGTAGTAAGACCACAAGCCACCAGAAGAGTATCTACCATACAAGGAGCTGAATCCTCTCAATCCCCTGATCTTATACAAGGTATGTGCCTAGTGTCAGGTAAACTCTTATCTGTATTGTTCGACTCTGGAGCTACTCATTCATTCATATCCCAAGAGTGTGTGGATCATTTAAAGTTGCCTGTCTCTTTACTTCCCCATGACTTAACTATTTCTATTACTACCAGTAATTCTTTGACAACCATGACTGTCTGTTTAAATTGTCTTATTGTCATTGAGAATCGAACTTTTGCTGCTGATCTCATTTGCTTACCTATGCATCAACTTTATATAATTTTAGGCATGGATTGGCTTTCGGCTAACCATGTAGTGTTAAACTGTTCTAAAAAGACCTTATCTTTCCCTAAGCAATCTAGATTAATGCCTGCCAAGGATAGTAAGCTAGGCAGTAAATCTCAAAAACACGTGTTGCTACTCTCTATGGAAGCTAAGGAATCTCCTACGTTGGATTTGTTGCCTATAGTGCGGGAGTTTCCGCAAATTTTCCCTGATGACGTTTCGGGTTTACCACCGGATAGAGAAATAGAATTTGCTATAGATCTCGTACCGGGAGCTGGACCGATTTCGATAGCACCTTATCGAATGGCTCCGGCGGAGTTAGCAGAGCTGAAAAAGCTATTGGATGACATGTTGGATAAGGAATTTATAAGACCAAGTGCTTCACCGTGGGGAGCGCTGCTGCTGTTCGTTAAGAAGAAGGACGGAAGTTCAAGGCTGTGCGTGGATTATCGATAGCTGAACAAGGCAACAATCAAGAATAGGTATCCGCTGCCTAGGATTGACGATTTGATGGACCAGTTGAAAGGAGTTGTAGTGTTTTCGAAGATTGACTTAAGATCTAGTTATCATCAGATTCAAGTCAAGAGGGAGGATATACTGAAGACGGCGTTTAGGAGCCGGTATGGACACTACGAGTATCTGGTTATGCCCTTTGGTGTAACTATTGCTCCAGCAGTGTTCATGTATTACATGAACTGGATTTTCCGACCGTTCTTAGATAAGTTTGTTGTGTGTTTATCGACGACATTCTTATTTATTCCCTTAATTGGGAAGAACATCAGGAACATCTTAGGATTGCACTTCAAGTATTAAAGGACCGACAACTTTATGCAAAGTTGTCCAAGTGTGAATTCTGGTTAGAAGAAGTACAATTCTTAGGTCATGTGATTAATCGTGATGGAATAGCATTAGATCCGACAAAGGTGGAAGCTGCAGGACAATGGGCAACCCTTAAGTCGGTAAATGAAATACGGAGTTTTCTAGGCTTAGCTGGATATTACCGAAGGTTCATCGAAGGATTTTCGAAGATCGCATTGCCAATGACGCAACTAACTAGGAAGGAATACCCTTTGAATGGACGGATGAATGTGAGAAGAGTTTTCAGGAGCTGAAAAAGAGGTTGACTACGTCACCAATATTGACGTTACCGGATGCTTCAGGACAGTTTGGCGTATACTGTGATGCGTCATACCAAGGATTGGGCTGTGTCCTAATGCAAGATCGGACAGTGGTAGCGTATGCTTCACAGCAGCTAAGAATTCATGAGAGGAATTATCCAACTCATGATTTGGAGCTAGCAGCTATAGTGTTTGCTTTAAAGGTTTGGCGACACTATTTATATGGAGCTAAGTTCATTGTGTACAGTGACCATAAGAGCTTAAGGTATCTATTTGATCAGAAGGAATTAAATATAAGGCAAAGGAGATGGATGGAATTCATAAAGGATTATGAATTCGACCTACAGTACCATCCAGGAAAAGCGAATGTAGTGGCGGATGCATTAAGTAGGAAATCCTTGCACGTATCTGCTATGATGGTAAAAGAACTGGAACTCATGGAACAGTTTAGAGATTTAAATCTAGGCATGGAATTATGTAGGGATAAGATACACTTAGGAATGGTCACGGTAATGAGCAACTTTTTGAAGACGATTAAGGAAAAGCAGGATATTGATCAGTATCTTCAGAAAGTAAAGGAACAAGTGACGGAAGGCAGAACTTCCGAGTTTAGGATGAATGAAGATGGAGTCTTGAGGTATGGAAATAGAATTTGTGTGCCAATGGATATAGAGCTAAGAAGAATGATCTTAGAGGAAGCGCACAAGAGTAGGTTGAGTTTTCATCCAGGAGCTACCAAGATGTACCAAGACTTAAAGAAAATGTTTTGGTGGCCCGGAATGAAGAAGGAGGTAGCTGAGTATGTGTTGGCTTGCTTGGTGTGTCAGAAGGCGAAGATAGAACATCAAAAGCCAGCGGGACTGCTTCAATCTTTAGATATCCCAGAATGGAAATGGGATGGTATATCTATGGAATTCGTGGTTGGTCTGCCATGGACTAATAAGAGACATGATGCAATTTGGGTAATCGTCGATAGGTTGACGAAGTGTGCTCACTTCTTACCTATTGGTGAAAGTTATACGTTGGAAAAGTTAACCCAAATCTACATCAAGGAAATAGTAAGGTTGCACAGAGTGCCTTCTAGTATTGTTTCCGACAGAGATCCTAAATTTACATCTGGATTCTGGAAGTAGTTACATGAGGCTTTGAGAACTAAGTTAAGGTTAAGTTCTGCTTATCATCCTCAAATGGATGGCCAATCTGAACGAACGATTCAGTCATTGGAAGACCTCTTAAGAGCTTGTGTTTTGGAAAACACAGGAAGTTGGGAAGAGTTCTTACCACTGATCGAGTTCACCTATAACAATAATTTTCATTCGAGCATAGGGATGGCACCTTACGAAGCGTTGTACGGCAGAAAGTGTAGAACACCTTTGTGTTGGTATGAGAATGGAGAAAGTCAAGTACTAGGACCGGAGGTAGTACAACAAATGACGGAACAAATCAAGTGGATACGAGAAAAGATGAAAATCGCATAGGACAGGCAGAAGAGTTACAGTGATAAGAGGAGAAGACCGTTAGAATTCAGGAAGGAGACCATGTTTTTCTGAGAGTGACTCCGAGAACTGGAATCGGCAGAGCAATAAGTTCTAGAAAGCTTACTCCTAGGTTCATTGGACCATTTCAAATTCTTCGCCGCATTGGTCATGTAGCCTACCATATCGCTTTACCACCAAACCTATCCAATCTTCATGATGTCTTTCATGTTTCTCAGTTGAGAAAGTATTATCCTGATCCATCACACGTTTTAGAACTAGAGTCAATACAATTGAGAGATAACCTAGAGTATGAAGCTCTACCTGTAAGGATCGCGGATAGAAGGATAAAAGAACTCAGAGGTAAAAAACATTCCATTTGTCAAGATCATATGGGATGAAGTTACCGGAGATACTGCTTGGGAACGCGAAGAGGACATGCAACAGCAATATCCGAGCCTATTTTCGAAAGGTACGTCGAATTTCGGGACGAAATTCTTTTTAAGGGGGTAGTAATGTAACACCCCGATTTTCTTATTCTTTTTAATTAATTAGTATTTAGATAATTGTATTTTATTGTAGGATTTAGAAAATGAAATAAATTATTTCGAGACTTTAGTCACGCTCTACGCTATCGTAGGAAGCAATGGTTAAATTTTGGTCGAAAACTCATACGGAGCCCGGTCTGTAATTTTCACTGACAGTAGTGTTTTATTACTATCAGGACCTAATTTGGACTCGTGAACGAGACAATTAGTCTTAGAATCAAGTTTCCTATATTTTCGAAAAAGTTCGTCCTGACATTGGAAAATGAAAATAATATATTATATTCGACCGATAATCGATCTGGGAGACGATTCGAGCCGTGTAAGGGTTTTATGAAGCCTATAGCGGATAATCTTCATGTCAAGGCTATGTTAGGTCATCTAGGAACTCATACCAGTGTCGTGATGACTTTCAAAATATCTGGACGCGAAATGACCAAATTGCCCTTGGTCTTTTTACTAAATTACCTTCTTACCCCTTTTTACCTTTCATAACCCTTAAGTATTCTAACTTAAGAAAATATCTCACTCTCATCATCCAGCGCTAATCTCTCTCTCTCGTCTCCTCTTCTTCTTCTTCTTCTTCCTTTTTCTTCCTTCCTCCATTTTCTTCCATTTTCACCTCCATTTTTCTTCACCTTCCCCAAGGATTTTCAACCTAATTTGAGAAGCAAAGTTGCTCCTATCATCCTCCTCTATCACCTAAGAGATATAGATTTCATTCTTGAGCTCACAATCTTCATTTTCTTCATTGAAAGTTTATAGTTCAAGTTTATGATCCAAACTTCAAAAGTCTCTAGAAAATTGTAGAAAATTCCTTTTAATGCCAAACCAATTTCTATGAGCTAGTATCATCCCCTACTATCATAATCCAAGAGATTGAAATCAAATAAGCCCTCAAGCCTATTTTTCTTAGAGAGGCCGAATGGGTATATTTTGGGGAAAATGGGTTTTTTTGTTCAATGATCTTGATTTCATTTATTTCATCCCTTAATCATGTAATCCAAGTGATTAGGAAGCTAAATCAAAATCTTAGCTTACTTTCATCCATAAGGGCCGAAACCCTAGGATTTGGGTTTAAGGGGTTTTGGTTCAAATCTTTGATAATTGATCATGGATTATGTATTTGGTATGCTTAAGGATCATTGATCCAAGAGTTGGTAGAATTTCAATATCCCTAGCCTAATTAATTAAATAAGGGCATTAGCTAATCCTAAGGATTAGGGAATTGATGATTTAAATATTTTAATTTCTGATTGTATTTTGTTGTATAGAATCTGACAAGACTCAAACGCTCGATCGCGCCCCCGATTGAAAGTTGCAGAGCAGCATCCGGAATCTGTCGGGAACATCACTATGGTGGAGGAAAGAACCACAATATCGTCAGGGAAGCAAGCTTTAAATAATATATATTGATATGTGTAGGGCAACCCAAACCCTACTAGAGGTCGTTTGACCGTTAGGTTGATTTTACTGTATATTGAGGATGTATGCTCGGTGATTGGATGTTTAATATATTATATGTGATATGTGTATATGCCTATTATATGTTTATGATTGATTAAATATTATTTATCTGTGAGTTGTTATTATTGTTGAATCTGTTCTTGTTGTTGTTTATATGCTGTTGTGACTGCTGATGCTTGAGTAGAACTAGGTAATGATTTCAGATAAGTTGGAGATGATCGCGTGGGGAGAAAGTCGAGGTTTTATATATATATATATATATATATATATATATAAGTGTGTGTGTGTGTGTGTCGTAGTGCTCAACCTAGAGTTACAGTTGATCTGTTAATGTTATGATATAAAGTCGATACCCGGTTAAGCCGGATGAAAGTTGGTTATGGTTGAAGCTTTAAGTGTTGATCCTGAGTTGAGTCAGTGAGATTCATGTTGCATAGTCGTTGTTCATCACTGAGTTGGCATACGGGCGATTCCGATCTTACCTGTGGGGAGACGATCGTACTGATTAGTTTGGCGTAGGGGCTATTCCGATCTTACTAGTGGGGAGATGATCATACCCGTTAGTCGAATTGTATACGGACGGGCGAATATCTCGACCTAGCCTGCGGGCGGGGGGATATGTCGTTACCGAAAGTTGAGTTGTTAACGGACGGGCGAATGTTTCGACCTAGCCTACGGGTGGGGGAACATGTCGTTACCGTAAGTTGCGTTGTTAACAGACGAATATTCCGACTTGGCCTGCGGGCGGGGAAATATGTCGTACCCATGAGACGAGTTAGGCCTGCGGGCTTTAGACCAAACCCTACCTTATGGGGTGGCATAGTGATGACTGGGACAACTTGATTTGCTGGGGATGTCGCGTCGTGATCGCGTCCATATAATTGTCAATTGCATGAGTGTGAGAGACAGTAGTTAAGAGAAAATATTCCAGGAGTTGTTTGGTTGCCACTGTGGTGCTTTTGAGTGTGCTATTGATATAAATTATTTATATCGCTGTTTTTCCCATTTATGACATATTACTATTTCTTATCCCCTATGTTTTTCTATGTCATATTGTCTTTATTCTCGACTATACGAGAAGATCCTGTTGAGCATTTGCCAGAGGAGATTGATGGTATACCCGTAGAACCAGATGCTGGCGGAAGAGTCCTGGATCCCGGCGCCGGAGGACTTTAGACATCGGGGGTTGATAGTCGACCAAAAACTTGTTGCTATAAAAATGGTTGATGTGCTTGTGCAAGTATACACAATCGTTTAACAAGTAATAAAGTGTAAGAGAGATCGTTCCCACGAGGATTATATGGTGAATTAAGTATCAAGTTTGAATTAATGGTTTTATTAATCAAGATTAACAAAGAGTGACAAATAATTTGTGTGTATTTATCCAGGACAGTTTTGGGAAATAAATGCTAGAACAATAAAAATGGATTTGTTAACAGAATGAGTAAAACAGCTACGGGAAAGTATCCCTTGCAACTTCAGTCTAGTTCAGTTATGCGTTTGCAATGCTATGGCAACTTGGCTCCAGAAAATGAAAGTTTGTTTTCCAATAGTTCAGAGATGAACTTCACTAAACGTCTCCTATTCCTAGGTCCATATTAGTTAAATTCACGCCTCACTTAAGCTCGTTCCAGCTAGCCTAAGAGTTAGAATGTTCATTCCTAAGTCACTCTTCATCATAATTTTACAATTAATGATTTTACTCTTATCTATAAAACAGTTCTGCCACACTTTGCTTTTCCAAGCAGCCGTGAGCTCAAGTTCTAACTAAGGTGATCAAGCTCAATTAAAACACAACCAAATCAGATTTATAGGAAATGTAATAGCAAGGCATAACATAACATTTACTAGAAATCCATTACAAGTTCAACATCCCATAGCTACAAGAGGTTTAGCTCATATTGATCTTACAAAAACAATGAGAAAAATAATAAATGGATGAAGAAGCCATTACAATGGAGGAGAGAGAGAGAAATGGGCGCGGCTACTATCCTTGCTCCAGTAGGGAAGAAGAAGATGTCTGGTCCCTCTCCTGCTGTCCCCTATTTAGGGTTTTTTCTGCCAGCATGTCTCAAGGCCCTCTCCTCTCTCATCCTTTTTGGGCTAAAGACTGATTAGGACAAATGTCCTTGGCCCAGTTCCCTGACTTCAATGCACCAAATACCAGTCCCACGTGTAGGACACTGTCCTTATCAGCGAAGGACAACTCAATGTGTAAGAGAATGTTTTGTGCCTTTGTCCTTGTCCCCAGTCAGCTTTAGCTACGATTGCTACAGCATATCCCAGAGCAACGTTTCCAGATTAGCGCATAGATCTCCACAAAATGCCCCGCACAGAAAACTCACACTCAAATACTAAAAATAGTTGCAAAAGACACCAAAACACTAAAACTCACAAAAGACTCTTATGAAACACACTTCACACAAAATCACACTAAAACACTAAAAACATAAACTCAAAATACTCAAAGACCACAAAAACACAAGAGAAAAAGGTACAAATAACTCTTCATAAAAAGAGTTATCACACCCCCAAACTTAAATCATTGCTTGTCCTCAAGTAATGGAAACAAAAGAAACTAAAAAGAATAGACACAAAGCTTTCTAAACCTCCACACATGTGCTCAAATTAGCTCAAACACAAAACTTTCCTCTTTGCAAACCAATTTCTTCACAAGGCATACTTGATAATGCATCAACAATCATGAAGTATAATTAAGCAAGCATTCATGGCTGTCCTCATTATCAATTCTCAGCAACATGCTACAGCACTACACTCTCAAACAGTGTGTTCTTCCTCTCTTCTCAAGCTAAGATAGCTACTCTCAATCATCATTCAAATGCACATTCAAACACGACCTTGACAAGCTTCTAAACACACCACTCACAATCAAAATTGCACATTGCTAGAGGACTTTATTTGGATGCAATGAGGCTTGGGTTCAGGTAGGAACAGTTCTAGGAAGGTGGCTACACTAGATGGAGCTTAGGTATGCTTCCTCTTTTTGCTGCTTCACAATTATTTCTTTCATGGTCCAGCTCACACTAGTTAGGGAGGACTTTTTGATCTTTTTCATTTTATTTGACTCCTTTCCCTTCTTTACACTTCTTTGAATTCTGTTTCCTCCTTTTTACCCTTAGAGCACTTGTTGCAACATTTCAACATTTTTCCTGCAACTGCTCTGCTGTTTTCCTTTTTTTTTTTGAACAAATGATAATGTTATTTATCATATATCTGCGGCATAGCTCCCCCAAACTTAAAAATGTGCTAGCCCTCGAGCACCCCCAAACTTATGGTACAGCATGTAAACACATGAAGCACACCAGCCACTCCAACTAGTTAGGACATTGGTTTTTTCAGGGTATGGCTTGCAATGTGGGTTCATTAGAAACAAAGGGCTTGCAGGCTCAAAAGGGTTCACACAAAGGTAGTATCCAACGGTAGGCTATTTAGGCAATACTTGGCTCATGAAAACAAAATGTGCCTCTAGCAAAAGTGTGTAAAGTAGAGATGTGTGCATGTATGAAAGCAGCAAGTCAAAATCAGAGAATTATGCATAAGAATGATATTCACATAGAAAGAAGGAAAAAACTGTTTTGGCCCAAAAGCTCACAAGGTAGATCAGAATGCTACAGCATGTGCCTTGAGCGTCAAACAATTAAATCCAATCACACAAGCCAGAAAGACAACAATCAAGTCAAAATTGCCAGAGAGATGCACTTGTGAAATATTAAAACGTACAAGCTGTATTAAGCAAAACCCCGTGATGGGGATGGTTGTGCACATGGTAGAGGAAAACATACAGGAAACTAGGCTGATAAAAAGAACAGGTGGGGTCAAGGTCCACTGACCCCCACTCTCAACTACTTGCTACAATTTGAACAGAACAACACAGCAATAACAACTTAAACTATAAACCAGAAGAAATTACCAAAAAGGGAAATAAGGAAACTCCTGATAGGGTCGCTACAACAGGTTGCAGCAACCTGCTCTGATGCTCAAGTGCTCAGCTTCCTGATGCGGGAGCTCTTCCTGCTCCCTTTTCCAGTAGTGGTCTTCTTGCTTATAGGGGTTGAGGGCCCCACTTCTTTCACAAAGACCAAGTCTTCTTGGTCTTCTTCATCAGTTGCTGAGGCTGTTGTGCCCTCTTTGCTTCCCCCTGCCCCCTCACTTTCGGCTTAGCTGGCTGGTTACCCTTTCCCTTGGTGGCACTTTGTTCAGGGAGCCTATTCTTTCTTGTGACAAGAGGCACATTGTCCTCCTCATCCTCAACAGATGCAGGGTAATCAGCGGCTATTTTGGTGATCACATCCCGAAGAAGGGTGTCTGGTGCTTTCTTTTTAGGAGCGTGAGAGGGGGTAGGGGTTGTTGTTGTTGCTTCAGGTTCAGCTTCTTCAGGCTCTGCTTCAGTCTCAGCCCCCAAGTCCGGCAGGGGGCTTGCACTTCTCTTTCTTTTATTGCTTCTGATATCTTCATTGGTGGTGGTGGTAGGTTATTGTTGTTGTGAAGGTGCTGGTGGCATCCAGTCAGAGGAGTTCGAGCCATCCGGGACTGCTGTGGCACTTGGACTATTATGCTGCTCAGGAGTGTGATGCGGATCAGGTAGAATATGCATTGGAAACTGTGGAATGGGGTGCACCTTCTTCCATTGGTTAAGCTCCAGCACCCGTTGCTGCCATTTGAATTGATCCAGGGCAAATTGCCAATATAACTGATGCTACAGCATTTGTTGCTGCAGCATTTGAGTCAAAGACTCCACCTTCTGCCCTATAGAGCGGTCCTGCAGCTTTCAGGGCTCCCCTGGTTCCATAATCCGCTCTTGGTCTTTGGCATGGGTTGCTTTGCCTGAGTTGGATATAAATCGATTGATTAACCCAATATCAATACTTCCTGCGTTTCTCTCCTCCACTTCCCCTTTTCAATGCTCGATGCCACATCGCTTGCATAGGTCAGTGATAAAGCAGGGGAAGACCAATTGACCTTTTGTGCTCGTGGCACAAGTGGAGATCTTCTGCTGTATCAACCTCCCTACATTTATTTTTTTTCCCTCCATGATGCAGTAAAGGAGCACCAAACATTCTTTCTTAACAGTTTTCGTATGCGCAGTGGGGGAGAGCTTGTGTTTGAGGAAGTGATACCAAACCTTGGCGAAGGGTTGCAAAGCAGACCTGGCGATTTTCAACTGATTGCCAGAAGTTGGGAGCCATTTCATCCCTGGGACAGTCACAACATCCTTTATATCAGTTAGTTGCTTTACAGTAGCCTTCTTCAGTAAAGGCTGGTCCTCATCGTCTTCTTCAGCCAAGTTCAGCTTTAAGTTGATGGTCTTGGTAGAGAAGCTGACCTTGCACCCTCTCACCATGGAGAGGGTTTGTTCAGCACCTCCAATGTTTGCATAGAACTCGGGAACAAGAGAAGTGTAGAACCCAGTTGGGTGGCCAGCAAAACGTTTCCACTTGTGCTGGTTAATCACTACAGCAATTTCAGCAGGGAGGCCATAAGATGCCTTGGTGGAGATGGTGAAACCTTTCTCCGTATGAGGTTCCCTGAGCGCAGTAACATTAATGTACCGAGCTGCAGCTTTAGCATCAACAAACACTTCATACCCCTCAGACTCATCACTTGAGGTGAGTTTGCTCTTCTTCACAGTGGTATGCTTTACACGAGGCATGGTGAGCGAAGATGAGGGGAAGATATGAAGGTGGGGAAAGAAAGAGATTTGGGGGAAAACTGAAAAAGTTAGGGCTCGGGTAATGGAAGCGGTGGGTTTGCGTGTGGGAAAGAAGGGGAAGGAGTGGGCTTTATGGAGAGATTTGATGGGAGAGTGATGGTGATTGACACTGGTGGTTGGGAGTGTGTGGCTAGGAAGAGGCGTGGATACCAATGGAGAATAAATGGTCTGAGGGTTACCCTCCAACCTTTTGGATTTGTTTTATCTGGCTTTTGGCCTGACGTGACTTCTTCCCCCCAAAAACCAACACAATCCCGAATTAGTTACATGGGCCCCAAACTTGTTTCAGCCTAAAGCACAACCATAGCACCATCGACACAGTTTTACCACCTTCAGCCACAACTCCAATTTTTTTGTTTTCTGCTTATTGAGTTAGTGCCAAAGAAAACTAAAAAGCACAAAAAAAAAAAAAAAAATAATAGCTAAAATTAAAGAAAATAATTTGCTGGGCTGCCTCCCAGTAGCACTTGGTTTATAAGTCCTCAGCCTGACTCAGAGCATGTTGAACATTCAAGGATCAGCCATTACTGTGGTGGCCTGTGCCTTAGCAAATGGCTCACCCCGTAATGCTTGACCCTTTGACCGCTTACCTTGAAGGTCCTACCAAAGGCTGCGTCAAGAAGTTCCATGGCTCCATGAGAGTGGGCATGAACTATTGTGAAGGGTCCAGACCATCTAGATTTGAGTTTTCCTGGAAACAGCTTCAGTCTGGAGTTAAAGAGCAATACTTGCTCTCTTGGTGCAAAGTCTCTCTTCTGGATCTTTCGATCGTGCCAAGCTTTTTTCTTGGCCTTGTAGAGTTCTGCCCCCTCATACGAAAACATCCTATGTTCTTCAAGCTCATTGAGCTGCAGCATTCGAGCTACCCCAGCCTGGGCTAGCTCAAGATTGAGTTTTTTTACTGCCCAGAAGGCTTTATGCTGCAGCTCAATGGGCAAATGGCATGCCTTTCCATAGACCAACCTATAGGGTGACATTCCTAAGGGGGTCTTGTAGGCAGTCCTATATGCCCAAAGAGCATCTTCCAAGTACAGGGACCAATCTTTTCTAATTGGATTCACCACTTTTTCCAAAATTCTTTTTATTTCCCTATTGGACAGCTCAGCCTGCCCATTGGTCTGCTGATGGTATGCTGTAGCCACTTTATGCCTCACCCCATATTTTGTGAGGACTCCATCAAACAACTTGTTGCAGAAGTGCGTACCTTCATCACTGATAAATGCCCTTGGTGTGCCAAATCTTGTAAAAATCTGCTTTTGAACAAACTTCACAACAGATCTAGCATCATTTGTGGGGAGAGCTATAGCCTCCACCCATTTTGACACGTAGTCTACAGCCACCAGAATATATAAATTGCCAAAGGAAGGGTGGAAGGGACACATGAAGTCTATGCCCCAAACATCAAACAACTCAACTTCCACGATGGAATTGAGGGGCATCTCGTTTCTATCTGAAATATTGCATACCCTTTGGCATCTGTTGCAGCCCTTGGCAAAGCAGTAAGCATCTTTAAATAATGTAGGCCAAAAGTACCCGCCCTGGAGGAGTTTAGCAACCGTCCTCATTCCTCCAAAATGTCCCCCACATGGGGATGAATGATAATGTAAGAGAATATCCGGGACTTCTGTTTCTGCCATACACTTTCTAACAGCACAGTGCTTGTACAAGTATGGCTCGTCCCAGCAGAACTGCTTTGCCTGATGGAAGAACCTTTTATTTGTTTTGGACTGAAATCTGCAGGGACAATTCCATTGGCCAGATAGTTTACTAGGTCAGCATACCATGGTGTTTCAGCATCTTCCATAAACAGCAACTGCTCATCAGGGAACAGTTCTTTGATCTCAGAATTTTTTGTGGCCTCATTCCCCTCAGACAGTCTTGACAAATGGTCTACCACCTGATTCTCAACTCCCTTCTTATCCCTGATTTTCAAGTCGAACTCTTGCAACAAAAGCACCCATCTTATCAGTTTTGGCTTTGCATCTTTCTTGGCAATCAAGTATTTGATGGCAGCATGATCAGTATAGACAATCACCTTTGTGCCAACAAGGTAGGGTCTGAACTTGTCAAAGGCAAACACAACAGCCAACAACTCTTTCTCTATAGTGGTATAGTTCAATTGAGCTTCGACCAATGTTTTGCTAGCATAATATATAGAGTGAAATACCTTATCTTTCCTCTGGCCCAGGACTTCTCCCACTGCGAAGTCACTAGCATCACACATCAACTCAAATGGCATAGACCAATCCGGAGCAGTTATGACTGGTGCAGTAATTAGGGCCTTCTTCAGAATTTCAAATGCTTCCAAACAGGCTGGTGTGAAATCAAAGATTCTATCATGCTCTAGCAACTGACATAGAGGCTTGGAGATTTTGGAGAAATCCTTAATGAATCTTCTATAGAATCCAGCATGTCCTAAGAAACTTCTCACTCTTTTAACTAAGGTAGGTGGTGGCAGCTTTTCAATGACCTCTATTTTGGCTTTGTCTACCTCCATACCCTTCTTAGATACCTTGTGACCCAACACAATTCCTTCCTGAACCATAAAGTGGCACTTTTCCTAGTTTAACACCAAATTAGTTTCCTCACAACGATCCAAGACCTGTTCCAGATTCCCAAGGCATTCCTGGAATGACCCTCCAAACACGGAGAAATCATCCATAAAAATTTTCATGGATTTCTCAATAACATCCGAGAATATGGCCATTATGCATCTTTGGAACGTTGCTGGGGCATTACAGAGGCCAAATGGCATTCTTCGAAAGGCAAAAGTGCCATAGGGACAAGTAAAGGTAGTCATTTTTTGATCTTCGGGTGCTATAGCAATTTGATTGTAACCAGAGTATCCATCCAAAAAGCAGTAGAACTCCTTCCCAGAAAGTCTATACAACATTTGATCAATAAAAGGCAAGGGAAAGTGATCTTTTCTGGTGGATTTATTCAATTTTCTATAATCCATACAAATCCTCCACCCTGTGATTGTTCTGGTGGGGATTAGTTCATTTTTCTTGTTAGCCACAACTATTATTCCCCCTTTCTTTGGTACACACTGGATTGGACTTACCCACACACTGTCAGAAATGGGATATATAATCTCAGCATCTAGCCATTTGATGACCTCCTTCTTTACCACATCCTTCATGATAGGATTTAGTCTCCTCTGGCTCTCTACAATACTCTTGGCTTTAGGCTCTAGCAATATTCAATGCATACACACAGTCGGACTGATGCCTTTGATATCTGCCATTTGCCAACCGATTGCTTTCTTGTGCCGTCTCAAGGTTTCTATCAAACTGTTTTCTTAATTAGTAGTTAGGAAAGATGAAATAATCACAGGCAAGGTTTCCATAGCTCCCAAATAAACATATTTCAAATGAGCTGGGAGCTATTTTAGCTCCAGAATAGGTGGCTTCACAACTGAAGGTATGTTGTCCTTGAAAGTCTCATCAGTGACTTCCAATGACTCAAATTTTCTAGCCCACATAGGTTGCCTTGCAGTGCAAGCCTTTATTTCAGAAAGTTCTTCCAACAAGGGATCATCAGGACAAGATTCATACTCATCATCACTCAATTCTGTTCTTCCAGTCAAGAGCTGTCTTTGCAACAGATTATCAAATGACTGCACAAATGAACATTCTTCCACTCCTTCGTCAGGATACCTTAAGGCATTGAACACATTGAAAGTCACATGTTGCTCATTAACCCTCATGGTCAACTCTCCCTTCTGTACATCAATGAGAGTTCTTCCTGCTTAATAGGAACTTCCCTATCTGCTTCATAGTCTAAAATAATAAAGTCCACTGGGAACACAAACTTATCTACTTTTATCAGCACATCATCGATCTTTCCTTCTGGATATGCAATAGACCGGTCTGCTAGTTGAAGTGTCACAGTGGTAGGCCTAGCATCCCCAATGCCCAATTGTTTAAAAATCGACATAGGCATTAAGTTGATGCTAGCACCTAAATCACATAGTGCTCTGCCACAGTAGGTATCTCCAATAGAACAGGGAATAGTGAAACTTCCCGGGTCTTTCAACTTGGGAGGTACTTTGGCTTGGAGCATTAGGCTGCATTCTTTTGTCATGGCAACTGTTTCAAACTCCCCAAGCCTTCTCCTCTTCGTTAACACATCTTTCATGAACTTTGTATAATTAGGCATCTGTTGCAAAGCTTCAACCAAAGGTATATTGATGTGCAACTGCTTCAAAATCTCCATGAACATGCTAAACTGCTTGTCTTGCTGTAATTTCCTCAACCTTTGAGGAAAAGGGGGAGGTGATCTTTCTGGAATAAATTTGGGCAAGGGCTTAGCTTCTGGAACAGCCTCAGGCTTCTTAGCAGTTCTCTCAGCTGTCTTCTCAATAGTTTCACCAGTTGCTGGAATAGTCTCAGTTTCTTCAGTTCGCACTTTGCACTTTTTCTCTACAACAGCTGGTAACTCAGTTTCACTTCTCAAATGTATTACCTTGCAGTGCTCCTTACCCTGAGGGCTTGAGGATGAAGGAGTTTCAGTAGAAGATGGCAGTGCGCCACTGGGTCTGCTGTTCAGTGCATTGGCCAGTTGGCCTACCTGATTTTCAAGGTTCCTCATGGATACTCCTTGATTCTAGAACTGTGCCTTAGTTTCTGACACGAATGCCTTTAAGACAGCTTCCAAGGACATTTCTTGATTTGCCGGTTGTGCTTGTTGTTGTTGCCTTGTTTGCTGATTTGTGAATCCAGATGGAGCAGTTGTGGATCTGGCAGGAAAGTTTGAGTTCCCTGGCGGAGCATTAGTGTTGTTATTCCACGAAAAATTGGGAGGTTGCCTGTTCCCTGGATTGTAGGTATTGAAATAGGGTTTATCTCCCCTGTTACTGCTGTAGTTCACATAATTAGCAGATGCAGGATTGCTGAAACAGTCCTCAAACAAATATTCTCCTCCACAATACACACAAGAAACAGTTTCAACTTGGTGCACCTGTTGTTCATTTACAACTGGTTCAGTCACAGCTGCTTGAGCTATCTGGTTACTCTTATTTGTAATAGCTAGGTTTTTCACCATGTTAGTTAAGGAAGGCAACTAAGCAGTAGGTGCTGTAACTCCACTCACTTCATGCATTCCTGCAGCAGTTGTGATTTTTCCAGAGGTAAGCCTAGCAGTAGGCCACTGATAACTGTTAGCAACAATACTTTCAATCAATTCATATGCTTCATTATAGGACTTGTTCAAAAGAGTGCCCCCCGCAGAGGCATCAAGCATCATTCTTGCAGATGGCAACACTCCATTGTAAAAGTGCTCCATCCGAATGCATATTGGAATGCTATGATGGGGGCATCTCTTCAGAAGCTTCTTAAATCTCTCCCAAGCTTCATATAAAGGCTCATCATAAAGTTGCTTAAAGGAGGTTATATCATTTCTCAGCTTCGCATTCTTCATAGGAGGAAAGAATTTGGTCAAAAACTTCTCAGCCATCCTATTCCATGTATTAACAGAGTTGGGCTCCATAGAATTTAGCCAGTTCTTGGCCTTGCCAGCCAAAGAAAATGGGAACAGTCTTAATATGAAGGAATCCTCAATGACTCTTGGATTTCTGAAATTATTAGCCATAGTCAGGAACTGCTTCAGATGCAAATGAGGGTCCTCGATTGTAGCACCACTGAACTGCCCAATAGCTTGAAGCATCTGGAACATGAAAGGCTTGAACTCAAAATGCCCAGCTGTTATTTCGGGCACCACTATGCCTGTGTTCATTGTTGCCGGATCAAACAGGGCATAACCTCTGATAGAACTAGTTCTATCATTGGCTAAAGCCATGCTATTTAGGTTCATCACCCATTTCAAAATTGTTAGAACTAGTGGCAGCGGTGGAGCTATCAGGGGTATCAGGAATCAATCTCCCCAACTCAACTAAGCCCTGGTTCTGCCTGTTCAACCTTCTGAACGTTCTTTCGATTTTTGGGTTAGCTAGTTGGAACTTAGGAGCGCTATGCCTGCGCATACAGAGTAAAGTATCTGTTGCTATAGCAAAACACTCCACAGATCAGTTGTCTCAACTAATAGAACTATCAAACACCATTACGATCCCCGGCAACGGCGCCAAAAACTTGTTGCTATAAAAATGGTTGATGTGCTTGTGCAAGTATACACATTCGTTTAACAAGTAATAAAGTGTAAGAGAGATCGTTCCCACAAGGATTATATGGTGAATCAAGTACCAAGTTTAAATTAATGGTTCTATTAATCAAGATTAACAAAGAGTGGCAAATAATTTGTATATGTGTATCCAGGACAGTTTTGGGAAATAAATGCTAGAACAATAAAAACGGATTTGTTAATAGAATGAGTAAAACAGCTACGGGAAAGTATCCCTTGCAACTTCAGTCTAGTTCAGTTATGCGTTTACAATGCTATGGCAATTTGGCTCCAAGAAATGAAAGTTTGTTTTCCAATAGTTCTGAGATGAACTTCACTAAACATCTCCTATTCCTAGGTCCATATTAGTTACCTCACTTAAGCTCGTTCCAGCTAGCCTAAGAATTAGAATGTTCATTCCTAAATCACTCATCATCATAATTTTCCAATTAATGATTTTACTCTTATCTATAAAACAGTTCTGCTACACTTTGCTTTTCCAAGCAGCCGTGAGCTCAAGTTCTAACTAAGGTGATCAAGCTCAATTAAAACACAACCAAATCACATTTATAGAAAATGCAATAGCAAGGCATAACATAACATTTACTAGAAATCCATTACAAGTTCAACATCCCATAGCTACAAGAGGTTTAGCTCATATTGAGCTTACAAAAACAACGAGAAAAATAAGAAATGGAAAAAGAAGCCATTACAATGGAGGAGAGAGAGAGAGAGAAAGGAGCGCAGCTGCTGTCCTTGCTCCAGTAGGGAAGAAGAAGATGTTTGGTCCCTCTCCTGCTGTCCCCTATTTAGGGTTTTTTCTGCCAGCATATCTCAAGGCCCTCTCCTCTCTCATCCTTTTTGGGCTAAAGACTGATTAGGACAAATGTCCTTGGCCCAGTTCCCTGACTTCAATGCACCAAATACCAGTCCCACGTGTAGGACACTGTCCTTATCAGCGAAGGACAACTCAATCTGTAAGAGAATGTTTTGTGCCTTTGTCCTTGTCCCCAGTCAGCTTCAGCTACGATTGCTACAGCATATCTTAGAGCAACGTTTCCAGATTAGGGCATAAATCTCCACAAAATGCCCTGCACAGAAAACTCACACTCAAATACTAAAAACAGTTCCAAAAGATACCAAAACACTAAAACTCACAAAAGACTCTTATGAAACAAACTTCACACAAAATCACACTAAAATACTAAAAACATAACCTCAAAATACTCAAAGACCACAAAAACACAAGTGAAAAACATACAAATAACTCTTCATAAAAAGAGCTATCAGTAGTTGTAGTTGTTATGGCCTGTATGAGAGACCGAGTCGTCTGTATTTTTATTTTCGCTACTATGCTTTCAGTTTTTATTTACTGCGTCCTCTAAAGTTTGTTTATTTGGTATCAGTTGTTGTAGGCTCTGCTGATAGAGCCAGTATTCTTATGTCTGTATATATCATTATGGAATCAGTATGTTTACATTTCTGCAATTTTATACTACTGCGCTATGCTATAACTCTAATAATTATAAGTGGGGTCACCAATGGGACCTCCGAGGAAGGGGTTGTCTCATAGCATAGGTGGATAATGGAGAAAGGAATCATTGTAGAATCAGATTCCAAAAATGCTTTAACATGGGTGGAAAAGAAGGAGGAATGTCCGTGGAAATCTAGGATTCTACAGCAACAAACTATGTAATATATTGTTGGTGATGAAAGAGGTGACCTTTGAACACAAGAATAGGGCAGCAAATGACTTGGCAGATTCTTTAGCAAAAGAAGGATCACAAATGGAAGGAAGATTGATTATATGGGTATGAAGGAGAGGAAAAAAGAGGTGTTACAGTCAACAAAAGCTCCTTAAAAATAACCGAAAGCTGATACATTCTTTACAGGACTGTGAGGAGAAACTAACATATGCTACTATTATTTGTGTATATTATTATGTTTGTTTTGTTTATTTTTACAGGTGCGGATAACATTGATAGCTAAGTTCATTGTGGAGGAGGCTGTAAAGGCAGAAAATCATTTTTCTACTGTTCTATGATGAATAAAAGGCACAAAATCAATAAATTAATTATAATGCTATAGAGGGTGATGAAGGGACATGCAAAGCTGTGATATGTTCATTAGGAGTTTCCCTGATGATTACGATGATGCAAAATCATTCAAAGAGGTGGTGTTGTGCGCATAGCAGAAGGATCGGATTTTGCAACGACAAAGGTGTACAAGTGATATCAATAACAGTTGCAATGTTCTGGAAAAGGAAACAGAAGGTATATTGCATTGTAGTATTCTAGAAAAGGGGGAACAAAAGGCAAAACGCATTCTGAATTAAGAGGCAGCAAGTATGATAAAATGCTCAAGGTTCTGGAACTATTTAGTCTAAGAAATTTGAGAATTTTAAATGATGGTAAAAGTGTATATTATGTATAAGGGGAGGATAGCATATGGTATTTTCTGGTGTTCGGTCCTATGTTAAAATTAGCAAAAGGAACATTATAAGATAAAGGGTGTAACACCCTGATTTTCACGAATCGGTAATTTATATGCATAAGTTTATATTTTAGCCGAGACTTAGAAAATGATTTTTGAATAAACCCAGATTATATTTATACTCTACATTACCGTAGAAAGTTTTGACTAAATTTTGGATTGACAATTCAGACGAAATCCGGTCTGAATACGGCATTATCAGAACCGGTAACGGATAAACAACAAGTCCTTTTCAAGACACCTCACCATGGACACATCACTAAGTAATCATGACTTAGTGACTCACTTAGGTGAGTCACCAATTAATAATGACTTGGGGGTGAGTCACATAGGTGACTCATCATGGGTAATGATGGCTTAGTAGAACAGGACAAAACTTTTGGTGAATTCCAATAACAAAGGGGGCATAATAGGAGCTTATTTTGCTGACATGGGTGTTAAGCTTGTACCTTGAAACTTCTTGAATTGCTTATCTTGTCTAGCCTATAGGACATGATAGAGTAGGTATTCTTAAATCTTTCCTAGAAGGTGGGGAGGATATGCACTGTGATGCTAAAGCAAGATTCTTTTTAATAAAACTCTTAATTATCGAAAAAAAATGGAAGATAGTTGAAAATTTTATTTCAAAATAATTTCTTTGATAAATTGAATTTGAAAGGTTTTAAATTCAACATTTATTACAATTTATATCTCCAACATTGTTTTTAATACTTTAATTTTGTTTTAATGCTTATTAATGTTAATGTTTTAATTTTTCTTATTGCCTATTAATTATATTAATTAAATTGTTTATTTAGATTCAGTGTCAGCTGCACCCAAGAGCACTTGGATGAGATGACACGGGTCTCTTCCAGCTTAATCAGTGGTCTCGAATTTGAATTCCAATCCTGAGAATGCAACAACGTTAAAACTTTTGAGGAAGAGCTTTGCCGCCCTTGTGGTCCTACCCAGCTCGAAGGATTAGTATCTGTAGTTGCGTATCAGATAGCCTAAGAAACAAAAAAGATTCACTATCAGCTGCATTTTGGTTCAATTAGAATAGTAAACATGCATTCAATTAGAAAGCTACATAACAACTAGCTAGGGCGTTGTTTGAAACATCAATTTGATTACCAAGAAAACCAAGCCTTCTCTTTTGTTTTGTTCAAAGGATTTTAAGGTGGGAGTTTTCATTCAAAGCAAAAAAAAAAAAAAAAAAAAAAAAAAAAAAAACTTCTCTACTTTTTCTTTTTCTAGGTATATGATAGTTGATATAAATCTTGTTGTTCTGTGTATCCAGAATAATAATATTATTATGAAAGAGCCTGTTAAATCTAAGGGATATTCACATTATTATTACTCTTGTGACGAAATAATTTTTAAGAACAATATCATGTACATGTCCCAGACTATAAGCAATTATTTTTATTCTTTCTTTTGTTAAATTTAATTTAATTTCTTTATTTTATATATTATTTTTCTAACATTCTCAAGGTCATGTATGAAATTTTTGAGAGAATACGAGAAATTCTTACATAGAAATCGTGTATAGTTGCGCAATAAACCAGCTGGAGGAACCTACGTTTTATTTGAAAAAATAGATTAAGGTTGAATGGTTGATCGCAAGTATAAAAATGTCAAAATGATATACACTTTTTGTTGATCTAATTAACAAACCTATGTTTAATCAATAAATTTTGAAGAAATTGTGGCATCTGGATTATGCTGAGTTATAAGGGGAATTCGAAAGTTAGGGAGATATCCAAACGTTGCATTAAGATATTATAATATATAGTCGTTTGATACCACATATTAATATAAAACCTTAAGATAAAGAGTCTTTTCATTTATATACTCTTTCTTAACCGATTGTTTATCGATGTAGGATGTAACACCCCGTTTACTTGTTTAAGGTGTGGGACATTAATTAAGCATGTTTGAGGGCTTAATTATGTTCCTTATGTGTTGAGAGAGACGTGGTTCAAATTTGAGACAATTTGGCCTTGGAACGAGCTCAGAACATATAAAAACATGAAAGAACAGTTCTGATCAGCGTCCAACGCTTAGGCGTGGAGAAATCCCACGCTCAAACGTTGACCGTTGACGCTCGAGCATGGGTAGTTGCACATCAAAACGTGGAGAGTGGACGCCACGCGTGGCGATCAGCGCTCCACACTCATGCGTGGAAAAGTCCTACGCTCAAGCGTGGGAACGCTTGAGTGCTCCAGGGCTGCACACTGAAGCGTTGGTAGCCTGGCAGCAAGCTCTTTAGTTTTCTTCTCTTCTTCCTTTGCACGAAACTCATTTGAAACTTGCAACCAGAGAACGTAGAGAGAGAGAGGATTCCTAGAGAGAGAAAGTTGAGATAGGAGGAGTTTGGAGCATCGGATCGTGATTCCGACTACACCACTGCGATCAGGGCTTTGAGTACTTCAAGATTCACCGATTGATTTCTTGATTTCTCGAAGGTAAGCTCGAACACGTCAACTTTGCATTCTTCGTGCTCTTCGAGCTTTTTCCTATGAATCTCATTGGTTTTGAGATTGCTCTAAGGTTAACGATATTGTTTACACGTTATTCTTGTGATTAGGGCAAAGTTCGTGATCGTGGTCGTGCGAGCTCCCGGAGGTGGTTGCAGCTGCGAGCTTGGGCTGAGGGATCGCGTGGTGGTGGCTGACTTGAGGTGATTTTCGTGGTGGTTGTGGTGGTGGTGCTATGCTCATGATCGTGTTCGTGGTCGCGGTCGCGTAATCTTTCAGGTGGGGAAAAAGAAACTGTTATCATCGGGAAGGTAAGCGTAGTGTAGAATGTATGCATGTGCATGGGAGCCTTAAACCTTACTAGAGGTTGAGCCCGTGGCAAAGTACCTAAACCTTGGGAGTAGGTGTCTTTGGGGCTATCACCTCTAAGTTAATACCCTAGGCTAGACAACATTGTTGTTGAGGTTGATGTGATATGCATGCTACTCTGCCTATGTGATTATTTGTTATCTGCCTATATAATGATATGTGTATTAGCATGCTTATTGCTATGATGATGTTATTGTTGTTGATTGGTTGACGTTGATGTTGATGAGAGTATAGTGAGATTGTGATGTAGAACGGGTTGATACCGTCATGGTTATGATCGTGGAGTTGTGGCTCGTGGACGCAAGGCATCGTGTTGATGTTGATGATGATGTGATGTGGATGCAATGCATTGTGGTTGTCGCCGAGTGCTTAGGCATGAGGTTCCGGTATCAACCTATGATGAATGTTTGTTGCATATCATATTGATCCTAATGGGGGATGCCCAAATAGAGGCGAGATGTGTAACACCGATCCCGAGGCAGGATGTCCAATTGGGGACATTATTGATCCTTACGAGGATGTCCAATTGGGGACGTGATGTATTGATCCTTACGAGGATGTCCAAGTAGGGAAGTGATTCATTGATCCCGATGGGGATGTCCAATTGGGGACGTTATTGATCCCGACAGGGATGTCCAACTGGGGACGTGATGAAATCGGCCGACATGCATATAGGAATTAGTATTTCTCGTAGAGGTTTGATCTGAGAGAATAATTCCTTGAGATGGATGTGATGTATGACTCGAAAGATGGTTGTTTGAGTGTTGCATGTGTTCTATGTGTGGTGTGCTACATGTATATGTGCTATACTCTTGCCCCTCTCCCATGTTTGATGGTATGCATGTTTCTTATCTCCCTGTCTTTTCTCTGTGTGTTTCTTTGTTTTACGGGAAGACCCTGTGGAGGAACCAGTCGCTGAGGAGTTGGATGGAACCCCTTACGAGCCTGATGCCGGTGGACGAGCCACGAACCCAGCCTCGAGATATTTTGAGTTTGCGTACTAGAGGAGGATGTGAGTTCCTCATTAGGATATGTGCTCCTACGGGTCTATAAGTGCACATATGGTGGGGGACAGGGTAGTTCAGGACATCGCCGTCGCCGCCGACGGGATGCCACCAGTGCGTCTGTGCTAGGAGTGTGCTGTGAAGATTTTAATGTATTTTGAGTGGGGGTGGTGAGCGCTGTCAGTCTGAGAGTTTTCTCTTTGTCTTTAATTTATTATGCTTATAGTCAGTAACGCGGTACTTTGTGTGTATATGTTACTACTGCAGCCCTACTGATAGGGCAGCTGATGCATGTATATATATCTCTTTATGTTTCTTAGTTGCGTAACTCTGTTGTATGCGTGCTTTTCTTTTGTATCCGCTTTTATCTTTCCGCTTCGCTTCGCTTATGTATAAAGCGCGCTAACGTTTATATACGATTAAGTTTAGTTAATATCTTAGGTTCTTTAATGGGACGGTGGGTCCTCTCAAAGGACTTCAATACTTACACTTGAATTCCAACATTTCCCTCTAAAGAATAAGTCTCAACATTAATATGCTCCCCCTCAAGACCCAAGTTTTGTCAATATGCTCCTTAACATAAGTTAGGGTCGAATCTAAATGTAACACCCTGTTTTCTTGTTTAAAATGTGAGATATAAGTTAAGCATGTTTAAGGGCTTAATTATGTTCCATATGTGTCAAGGAAGCCATGTTCCAAAATTGAGACAATTTGGCCTTGGAATGAGCTAAGAAAATGCAAAAATGTGGAATAACGGGTCCAGAACGCAAAGAAATGCTAATCGAACGATTAATTAATTAATTAATTAATGGAGGGTTAGCATATTAAAATTAAACTGGACATGAGTACAATAGGCTTGTACGAATAGCCTAAAAATAATACAGAAAGAAATTCTGTCAATGGGTTACGCGGGAAAATGCAGAAGAAAACACTCGGACGTGCCAACGGGGCAACATGTAGTGACATGTGTAGCAACACTCGGTCGTCGGAATTTTTAACCGATTGCGTATTCGGGTTTGTAGCTGCGACACCTTCGTACTTCTGTCATTGCAAGTGAATTTCCTCGAGGTAAGTCGGGATGTCGAAATGTCCTCTTTTGTTCCTTTTAAGCTTATGTTCGTTCTACTCTTGTTCTGAATCCTGACATCGTTTCGGTGCGTTTTAGGCTTTTACAGGTCTTTTTGCTTGATCGATCATTCGGGGAATCGCACGAGGGGACCGTGGCGGTTCAGCCCTTTAGGAGTCCAGCAACTGTTTTGGTGACTTCTTCCTCCTAATTTTTGTGGCTCATTCCCTTGATTCATTGATGTGAGCCCAAGATGCGTTTGCTGTTGAATCTATCATTGTTTCTGAGTTTTTCCTAGTTTTTGGACCCCATGTGTGTGCTCGGGGCGATTAATGTGCATGTCGGGGGTATCTTGGGCAGTGTTGGTATCTTGTTGGGAAGCATACTAGAGTGCCGGTTGTGGAGCTATGTTCGGAAGCTTGTACAGGAAAGCGCACGTGTAGCAATTCGTAGCAGTTTCAGGTGAGAAGAAAGAGTTACACACGTCAGGGAGGCAAGATTAGTTTATATAACTCAGTTTTTATGTTGATGTTGTGTAGGGGAATCTTAAACCCTACTTGATGTTGAGCCATCGTAAAGTGCCTAAACCCTAGGTTTAGTCTACTTTGGGCTAGCACCGCTGTGTTTCGTACCCTAGGTTAGCAGACTTGTGTTGACTGGTTGATATATGGAAGATCTGCTATATGCCTAACTTCTAACTACTATGTGAGAAGTATGATAAATGTTATAGCTTATGTACCTGGTTGATGTGTTTACTGCTTTCCAAGCATGATAATGATGAACTGTTATATTGTCTTGGTTTGCATGACTGCATGAGCAGTTGATGGTTTAGCATGTTTAGGGCTAGGGACTCGATGTTGGTAATTAAGCTAGTAGTCATGTGTTGAGGTTATGTTTGGGAGCCTAAGGTGCTCGTGAGATCGTGATGATGAGTTGCGCTAGGAGCGTGGATCGAGTTTGCTTATGGTGCGATATCAGCTCAAATGGATGGATGACATGCATAGCATCTGCATAAGTTGCCAAGTGACGAGTCGTGTGATAAGAGGCACACAAGGTTGGTTCACCGAGTGCGGGTGCGGAAAATGGAAGGGAAGATCTAAGCGATCTTAGGGATATACTGGACCGGGATGCATGTGTGCCCACATGAGATCGGTATGGTAGTTCCTATCTTGTCGTGGTAGTCCTGGCTAAGTACGGTTATCCCGATTGGACCCTGAGTCTTTGAAGTTGCCGTTGGATCTTCCGAGGAGGCTCAGATAGCCCTCTTTGTCGGGGACAGTTAAGCGGTGATGTACTCTTATGGGTCACGGTGAGCGGAACAGATTATCGGAACAAACCAACTTGTCCGATGAGCGGATGTATCTGATATCTTTGTCCAAAGGGACGTTTAGTACCAGCGACATGCATAGAAAGAGTATGTGTACATCTAGCTAGGAGATGACAGTAGTATCAGAGTATTTGGGAGACGTTTGTGTTTGTTATATAACCTGCTTTGCATTATCCTTGTTTATGATGTGTTGTATATCTTATCTCCTTGTCTTTCTTGCATGTTGTATCGTTCGGTCTACGAGAAGACGATGAGCCAGCAGAGGATGGTTATGGAACCGAGGACCCATCCTTTCCTCCAGGGGGCACCGCGGATGCCGGGGGTGGCAGGTGGAGTGCTCCACTCCTGACGGTGTACACCGGGTCGGTTAGCTTGTTGTTCAGGAGCGACACTCCACCTTATGCAGACATCATAGGACCTTTTAGGGTGACGCAATTTCTCCCCTTCACAAAGATGTGGAACCCACCAAGGCAGCACGAGCGGGTCTTTATGTGGACGGTGCCAGCATCATCTCACGTCACCAGTAGGAGATGTTTTGTGCTACGCGGACAACAGAAGAGATCAGAGCAGTATCTGAGGACCTACAAACGTAGGAGGGTTATCGTTTCTAGTTCCTCGTCCGAGAACAACCCTTGCTGGTTTATAGGTGGATACATGGAGAGGGACATGGTAGCTTCGGGTATCCACGTCACTGAGGATGTGATGCCGCCAGTTCGTCCATCGTAGGTTGTGAGGTGAGGTTATATTTTGATCTATTTTGAGAGGGTGGGGAGAGCTTGTGAGCTAAGAGTTTTTGGAGTCCTTTGATGTACCCGTTCTTTTTTTTTTTTTTTTCTTATGTACAGTGCATGTATATATTAATGAAGCCTTGTTGATGGGGCAAACCACATATATTTTACTGTGTATATATTTTATTTTTTTTCCTGTTGTGTTTTACTGTGATGTATGCCTCTGTACGTGCTTATGTTTAGATGTTTTATCTTTCAGCTACATTTGTTTAATAAGCGCGTACTAATATCATTAAGCGCGTAATGAGATTGCCTCAAGGGGACTTGGGGACATCTCACTAAACACTAACCACTATCTTCAAAACATCGACTTCGATACCACTTGTTGAGCCATATGAAGAGCCCAAAGTCAGGGAAATCTCCATCAATGAGCTAAATGAGAACATGTACCGACCGAAAACCTTATGTTTACAAGTCTATGAGTCTTCCTACTTATATACCCACGTGTAACCCATTGTTTACCAATTTGGAGACTTCAATACTCATACTAAAATTTCCAATATTCTCTCCCTTAAGTGTGAGTCCCGGCATTAACATGATCTTCCTGAAGGGGAAGGATTATCAACCAAGAATTAAATTTTGTCAATGTGCCCCACAACATGAGTTAGGATCGAATCTAAGAACTAACCACCGTCTCCAAATACCGAGCCTAGATGGACCGTCAATGTTGATACCGATTATTCGATCATAGAGGAATCACAAGAACCAAGGAATTGTCCATCAATGGGTTAAGTGGGAAACCATAATAGTGGTATCATTTCATATTTTAATTGATCCAAACTCTTAAGACAATGAGTTTATGGATTTTTTTTACTTATATACTATTCACTTAACTCACTATTTACTAATGTGTGAAAAACAAAACTTCATCCATGTAAGACATAGAAAAAACTTGTAAATAAAGTGATATATTAACGTAGCCTGACATGGGGAAATTATAACAAAAAGATATTATCAACAAAGAACATTAAGAATGACAAAACAAAAAAGGTATTTTGAAAAAAATTGGGATTATGTTCAATTAATAGATATATCGCATAACATTCTTATTAAGAACTCAGTTATGTGCTGTGTGTATAAATTAGAGTAACAAGTTTTTGAATTATGATTGTGGTCGCGTTTGTTAACTACATTGCGTTTACCTTCTTTGCGGATAATTGCGATAAAAGTACCCAATGCGGGCGCGATGCGGTTGCGGAGACTACTACAACCATAATGTTACAACCTTAATTACGGTTTTAGATCTCATTTTAAAACCTGAATCCACCTGTGCTTGAAATTTACAAATGCCAATCCCAAGTGCAAAACACAAAAAACTCGAATAGAGACAGAAATGGATTTCCTGCGGTCAAAATTTTATGCATTCACTACATTAAGTAGGTTTGAACCGTTGGATGAAGGTCAGACGACTCACATTCCGAGTTTTATTTTTTAATCCGATTATCGAGCTTAAATTATTAATGGTCTGATCTTCATCCAATGGTTTGACCTACTAAATAGATTGAATGTAGGAAATTTTGACTGCAAACAATACGAATTGGAGACGAAAATGGATTTCCTACGTTTAAAATAGACAATGAATTACAATGCTTAACTAAAAAGATAGATCACCTACGTTTTTTGGATTTTGGATTGGACTGGTAGGTGGCAACAACTGGTTTCCCAAAAATACCACAAAACCAACAAGTTGCCTTTGGAGAAGATGGATCCTTGGATGGTGATGCAACCTTGACCGTCGGATATGGCCGAGATGCTCCTTCTGATTGGCTGCGCTCCAACATGCTAATTGTTCCAATGCTCTGGGATTGTCTTAGTTCTCTGGTGATTTCAGTGCTTGCATCTTCTTCTTGGTAACGCTTAGGCGTAGCTTGTTGGTTCTGGTTCTCCTCATTTAACCCCGAAAGGAACTTGTCATTCCACACCAACCCTGAAGACCCGTGTCTCCTGAACGATGTTTTTGACCTCCGCATCTCAGCCATGTCTGTTGATATGTATGTGTCCCTCTGATGACCCAATGATATTCAAATTTTGAAAGGTGAGGGGAAATGGCAAAAGAATAAATAAGGAAGATTATTAGGGGAATTTTAGTGGATTTAATTAGTATGCACCGTCATTTAAAAGATTTTTATACTATTTATTAATTAATCATAAATTGTTAGGTCATTAAAAATATTTGACTCTTTTCGTAACTATTTGAAAGTCACACATATGATGATTTGTGATTCGTTGACACTTGACAGTGTAAAAACCCTTCATACTAACGATGTATATGAGTTTAATTTTGATACACTATCAGTGTGAAGTTTTTTTACACCATCAACCATCACAAGTCATTCTATTTGTAACTTTCAAGTAGTTATGATAAGAGTTAAAAAATTTTAATGACGTAACAATTTATAATTAGTTGATAGTATAAAAAATCTTTGCTGTAGATAAGATTATTGGGATTTCAGTAAAAAAAAACAATTAACTATTTGGTTAATTCAAAAAGATTTTGTTAAACCCACGAAATTGTCGTGAGGGGTTCAATTATTGTCCTGGCAATACTTCCTCTTTTTAAAACTAATTAATAAAGAGTAATAATATTATTTTTATTTTTCAGTGTTGATATTTAGAGCACAAGTGAACAAAAACTCAATTTTCAATTTTCCTATAAAATATTAAATTATTTTTATGTATTCATGATATTGACTACATTTAAAATATATTTAATACATTTTTAATTATTAAATTTTAGAAAGATAATTAAAATGATATAGCAAAATATTTAATTATTGGTAAAAGATACTCTCATTCGATAACTTTCTTTCAAGCATTTTTTATCAAGCAAAATGAAGTGCAACAAGCATTTTTTATCAAGCAAAATGAAGTGCAAAAGCATCACCATAAAGATTGACATCCCAACTAGGTTGGCAGCCTTGCCTTCATCAATCATCTGCAACACTTCATTATTTTATTAAAAAAATCAAAAGAATACAAGAAAACATGGGGAGATATAAACCAAACCCATGAAAGAATTATCTAAATCTATAACTAGGAAGACCCAACCTATTATGGTTAAAGTCATTCCAAATAAATGAATGAACTAAATCACACCAATGGTACCCTTGAACAACAGTACCATAAGAAGCAAGTTTATCTACACAGGTGTTACACTCCCTAAAAATATGTGAGCAAATGAAAATCATACTCGTAGCTAACACTATACAACTTTTCCATTTGTTTCTAAGCCTCCAAGGAACCAGCTTTTCATCATGCAAAGCCAAGACTACTAGCTTTGAATCACATTCAATCCATAGGTTCCTCCAGCCTTTATGGAATGCTATTTCAATTGCCAACATGACTCCCTGAAGTTCTGCTTGAAAAGCATTTGTAACTCCCAAACTTGAAGCAAAACAACCCAAAATAGCTAGACTTCTATCTCTAAAGAGGCCACCACAAGCAGCTATTCCTGGTGCACCCTTGGCTGCACCATACGTGTTACACTTAATCCAATGACACTTTGGAGGATGCCAAAGAACTTGTGTAATTGAAGGAGCTCGAGCTGGCCTACCAATTGCAGAGAAAGCCTTCATAATCATAAATTTAGAAATGGATGAAGACATGTTACCAGAACTTAAGGATCTAGAAAGAGAAACATTTGCCATAATCATGGTGATAGAAGATTTAACATTGATCCTTCTGCCATCAAAGAGTGCTTTGTTCCTGCAATGCCAAATGGCACAAAGAACAAAAAAAAAAAAAAAAACCTTCCAGAACAACATCCCTAAGCTGAGAGCTCCAACTTTTATTGCATATTGAGAGAATAGTATGGATATTGTAACATCCTCATTTTCACCACCTAAGTTAAATGCATGGATATATGTTGGTTTGATGATATGCTTAGGAAGGATGCTAAGAGTTAGGGTTAAATTGGACTAGAGAAGGATGAAGATTGTGTAACTCTGAGCAGAATGCTCAAGCATGGAGAGATGTAATGCTCTAGCGTGGGGAAGGGTGGACGCTCAAGCATGGCCACTCTGACCAATTGACTGGCAGTGATAGGACGTAAAGTGACACGTGTCAGTTACGCGCCGCAGTTAGCACGTGATGGGCGATGCCTTGGCGGTTAGGTAACGTCAACGCTCAAGCGTGGGATACGCCAACGCTCAAGTGCTGAAACGATAAAGCGTGGAGAATTCCAATGCTAAATGTGACACCCCCTTCTAGGATGTCACTTGGCAACCCGTTGCCGAAACTAAAAACTTTTTTTTAAAAAAAAAACACTCACTCAAGTGGTTATAGAAATCTGATACCATTTACTAAACAGAACAACCATATAAAACAAATTAACATTCATCATTTATAATAATAGCTCAACTTGGCGTACGTCATGTTCCCAATCTTTTAGTACACCACACGTACATCAAAAATCCTAAGAGCTGGTCTAAAGAGGCATCTAAAGATGATAGAGTATACTACCTAGTATACTTCAAGCCCATGAGACTAAGCCTCGTCGTTGCCAGCCCACACATCTTTGCCGTCAACATGAGGAGACTCCAACTTCAGGGTCCCGAAGTGACCCAGAGATCCGCTGAAATGCATCTGTACATGTATCCAAAAACACAACAGGGTGTCCAACATGTACAGGCAAGGGTGAGATACCAATATATGGATTCAAACCACGATAACTACATGCATTACAAATCAACGGCACATGAGCATATACAATCATTATGTATAAGGTTTTACTAGATAAACAAGTAGTATATCATAAGGTCTCATACCCGACAGTCATCGTCATTTTCAAAAGAAATGCATGACACTTCAATATTCATCATCTAATTCTTTACTTAATCTCCGGAGATCTCAACACCGTTGTATAAAAAACTGAGCTGATCAGGCTCAAGGTACATTGGCCCCAGGCAACAATGACCAGCACTTAAGTGCTTATTCAGAGGTACATGAACACCATGAGATCGCGTTTACATGGAATTACATTCAGTGGTACTTGATAAATCGTAAATGGTCATACTCTATTGTCCTCCTCAAGGCACAATATTCATCGTTCGTATGACACCATTGTCCATCAAGGCACAATGTTACACATCGTCTTGAATATCCTGCCACCAAGATATCCAGATTAACATCGTTGGCACGTTTGCCGAATATTTTAATGCATGGAAAAACGTTTCAAGTCTTGCCATTTTTCTTTGTGTTCGTTCTTTCGTTGTCGTAGCTCGAAGGCTCTCGACTATTCAAAATTACACCATTTTAAAACTTCCCATCGTTAACACAAGACGAAACGTCCGAGTGCTCAATCGCGGAGCCCTAGACCAATGCACCAGCCCAAGGTCCGTGGTAATAGAAAATATCATTCACCTTTAATCACGTTTCCTCATAACAAGAGGAGGACACATACTCCATAGGACACGCAGTCCATAAAATCGTTGCATGGCTTCTCGTGCTATTTTTACAGAACACTAGCATCCCGACGTCTCATATGCTAGGTTCACGTTTTCAACGTTTTACACCGTTTTTAGTTCTGTGAAACACAAATCAAAAACGAAATCTCCGCAACTCATCCAAGTTGCCAAATTTTATACCGTTGGCAGAAAAACTTTTCTGTTTGAAAATGGTTTGAAAACCATCGAATTCTGATAAAAACTTAACTTTGGTTGAAAGTCCCTTCCCAAAGACAAATTTTTGAAAAGAAAACAACTAAAACCAAAACGTCGTCCCAGAACAGCATTACTGTTTTCGAAAACATTTTCCGTAAATCTTTTCGGAATTAAAACATCGTTTAGCGTTAAAAACGTCCTAAGTTCCAAAAACAGGACTTTTTCCTCTTAATATTACATTTTCCGCATAAAGATTAATTTATTCATAAAAACTAATTTTTCTTACTAGCTTCATAAATTACTTTTGGATCCTCTTTTTCTTTAGAAAACTTGCGTCGTTGAAAATCCCCAACGTTTCCGCAATAAATCTTTAGCGTTTAATACAAAGCTTTTATCCCCGTTAATGAATTGAGCACTGACCACTATCAGGCTTCCCAATCAACAATCAACATCATAATATGTTTATAGCAAATAATACAGTTAAAATACATATTCAACTACTATAACACATATTAACCAACAATTATCAACAAATCAAATGACATAATTACAGACCAAATATTATAACATGTAGTCATCGGGGGAATCCCTCAGGCATTTCCCCCTTGCCTTAAATGAAGTCTCTTTGAAGAGCAAACTCCAAGTGCCAACTCCAAGAGGTGGCTGAAGGTGGCATTGACATCTCGGGTTCCTTTGGCGCTTCCCAACACATGCAAGCAACTCCACAACAGCTCCAAGAATTGTGTACCCAGCTCCCCCAAGTAAGCATAGCCACAACCAACAACCAAGAGATAACATCCAAGCACATTCAACATCCCAACAACATATCAATTAATTAATCATCATTAAAAATATAATCTAAGGGATTTAAATATTTTATTTAATAAAAACAGAATTAATTTTCTAATAAAATTAATTGGGAAAATAGGGTTCATTAACAAAATTGAAGAAAAAACCAATTTGGTCATGAAAATATGAAATTGACTTAGGGAATCATTAATTAACTACTCTAATTGAACTAAAACATAATTACTTTAATATATAGAGTAAGATAAAAAATTTAGGGATTTAGAGAAATTAGGAAATCTGAATTTTAAGAGGGAACTTGAGCAATTAGCATAGGGAATTTGAAATTGACATACTCAATTGCATAAAAACATAATTAATTTCAAATTTAGCGCATGAAATCAAAATGTTAGGGTTTTCAAATTGAGGATTTAAGGTTAGGGTTCCTCATGAGAGATCCAAAGCCAAGAAAAGGAATGAAGTAAATGAAGGATTTTTACCAAGGAGGAAGAAAGGGCATGAACGGTGGTCCCGGTAGTGGCTCACAGTGGCGGCGCCTGGCGGTTTCGGCGGTGGCAGTGGCAGTGCTCGGTCCAAAACGTGGATGAAGATGCGGCCTTCCACGTGATTGGTTCATTTCTGGAAGGGGAGACCAACCGGTGGCCGGAAAAGCTAAAAACAGTGGTGGCTCTATGGTGGCTCCGCCGTCAACGTTGTTCGTTTGCAAAAATGTTCGGCTAGAAATGTAGAGGAAAGTGAGGAGACCAAAGTTATAAGGTTGGTTTGATGAAAAGTGGTCGGACGGTGGCCGGAAAACGCCCGAACAATGGCGGTGGCCCCATCGTCAACCTTCTCCGTTTGGAAAATGTCCGGTTAGAATTGTAAAGGAGAAGGTGGGGAGTATTTCTATGGTTTCGATTTTGTGAGTGATGGCCGGAGTTGGCCGGAAATTAAGAGAGAAGGAGGAGAAAGTTAGAGAGAGGGGGAGCATGAGAGGGAGAGCGCCTGGACGAAGAAGAAGAGAGAAAGAAAAGAAAAGAAAGAGAAAGAGAAAGAGGAAGAGAAGGGTGGGTGTGTTGCTGGTGTGTGAGAGAATTTGGGGAGTTTTTCCCCTCTTTTTTTCTTTTGTTCTTTTAATTGTGGTAGGTGGGAAAAATCTAAAATTTCAAAATTTGAAATAGAATAGAGATTGATGATTGAATTTATGAACTTAGGGAATTAATGATTCAAAATAAATTTTTGATTAAATCCAAACCATTTTATTTAAAAAATCTAAAATCAAATAGATTAAATTTAGAAAATAATTTCTTTCAATCATATTATTTAAATAATATTTTTCTAAACAAATAATAATAATAACAATAGCATAATATTTTTGTTTTGCAAGAGTATATAAACTGTGATAACGCACCCAATAAACTAAATAAAATAATTCAAGCATATAAAACTAATTATTTAACATATATAAGATTTTCGGGGTGTTACACTAAAGCGCGGACAGTAGAATCTTTCCTTATAAATACTTCACTATTTTCACCGAGGGAAGAGTTTTACTCTTCCATACTTTTACTGAGAATTCGAGATAGAGAGACAGAGGCACGTCCCAAGTTGGTGATTTGAGTTGTGATCCGTTTGTTGATCCGATCGCAGTTCCATTCGTGTATTCATGATTAGCTCGACTTCTATTACATTTCTACTGATTTGCTTTCGTGATTCGTCGAGGGTAAGACGAGGTTCCGTATCTAACTACATTGTGGTTATACAATGTCTTCCTTTATTTCTGGCTTCTATTCATGGTTATAACTTCGTACTAGGGTTAATGTTATAATCTACATGTTGTTTCCGTGATTATGGCAAGGTTGGAAGTTACGTCCCGGATCCTCTTTAGAAGTAAGAGGATGCGGCTGTGAGGCTAGATCAAAGAGCTCAAAGTGTTCGTTGTGTTCGTGATTGTTGCTACATGCTATCAGGTGGGGGAAAGAACCACATTATCGCCGGGGAGGCAAGAGCAAAATAATATATATTTATATGCGTAGGGCGACCTAAACCCTACTAGTGGTCGAATAACCGACAACACTTAACTCACATTGGTGACTACTAGTTTGTGGTATCGATGTAGTTTTAGGCATTGTAGGTTGATCGCCGATAGGTTGATTTTATGCTAGGTTGAGTTTGTATGCTTGTGTGTTGGTATGCTTAAAATGATACCTGTTGATATGCATGTGTGCTTAGTAACATGTTTAGGGTTACTTGAATAATTTCTATGAGTTGATATGCCTATGAGTAGATATGATAACTATGTTTATTGAGCATGATTATGATTGCCTATGATATGATATTTATGATAATTGTTGTATGAGTAGAGATAGGCAGTAATTCTTGATAATTTGGGAGATGATCATGTGTTGAGAATTTCGATGACATATATATACATTGTAGTGCTCAACCTAGAGACCCTGTTGATACATTCATGTTGATATATAAAGTTGATACCCGGTTATGCCGGAGAACGTTGGTCGTAGTTGTGTACATTCATCACTGTGTTGGCGTACGAGCGATCGATCTTGCCTGTGAGGACATGATCGTGCCTATCAGTTGTTGACGGGCAAATGTCATGACCTGGCCTGTGGGTAGGGGGATATGTCGTTGCGACGAGCGAATATTCTGACCTGGCCTGCGGGCGGGAGAATTTGTCGTACCCATGAGTTGAGTTGAGCCTGCGGCTGTTGGCCGAACCCTGCATTACAGGGGGTGGCACAGTGATGAATGGGACATCTTGATCTATTGGGGATGTCGCGTCGTGATCACGTCTATATAGTCGCTAGTTGCATGAGTGTGAGAGACAGTAGCTAAGAGAGAATGGTTTGGGAGATGATTGCTTGATACTGTTGTGCCGTTGTATGTTGCTATCAGTATAGCTTATTTTATAGTTGTTTCCCTATTTATGATGTATTGTTGTTTCTTATCTCCCATACTCTTCTATGTTGTATTTTATTCTTGATCGCACGAGAAGATCCTGTCAAGGAGTTGCCGAAAGAGATAGATTACACACCTACTGAGCCTGATGCTGGCAGGAGAGCCCCGGATCCTAGTGTTGGGAGATTTTGAGCTGCTATACGAGGACGATGATCATTACTGGGAGATCGATTACTCTCAGTGACGAGTAGTGTATACGGGCCCGACCACCGTATACTTCAGAGCTTGGGGATTGTCCAGGAGATACTTAGTGAGAGACTTCAGTATTGCTCAGAGGCTACCTTTGGAGTGGCTGTGGAATAGGCCATGGAAGGATCATCATGACTCAGATGCTGGTTGGAGATCTCATGCATCCTCTAGGACTGGTTATGTGGCTCGAGGCCAACGTCGTCATGCTGAGAGGAGGATGAGAGAGTACTGTCATCGCCGGATCGTGATGTCCGAGAGCGAGACAGAGTACGAGACATTCCAGACTTATTGCCGGAGATAGCGAGCATCTGTGTGGAGTTCCCGTTATCCCCGTTAGAGTTGTGTCGGGGGTTGTAGTCGTAGTAGCTATGGCCAGTCAGTCTCTTCCCTTTTTGTGAGCATATGTATTTTGGGGGCGAGGAGAGGAAGTCTCATGTACTGATGTATTTTATTTTACTACCATGCTTTCAATCGTGTAATCTGATATACTTAGTATTGTTGTAGGCTCTACTAAAGGAGCCAGTACTTTTATATATGTATGATGTATATACGGTTATGGTATCAGCGTTGGTTGTTTTTATTATTTTCTGAAGTTCGGGTTATTGAATTGGACTTCCGAGGAGGGGTTGTCTCAGATATTAGAAGAGTCAATCACACTGTTAATAGTAATGCTAAACCAATTCCACAAATCCTGAGCAAAAGGACAAGTGAAAAACAAATGAGAAGTAGTCTCAATAGCACAACCACATAAACTGCATCTGGAGGCCAGACTGCAACCTCTTAAGCAAAAGTTTTCATTAGTAGGCATTCTATTATGAATGATTCTCCAAACTAGAAAAGATTTTGAAGGAGGTATGCATGCATTCCAAATCACCTTTGACCAAGGTAACACCTAACCAATAGGATTCTGACAAAAATAAGCAGTTTTAAAGGTGAGATCACCCTTATCTGATTTACTCCACAACAATTGATCCTCACAAGACAGCTTTGGAATAATTACTTGCTCTATTTCAGTTCTGATAGCAGGATATTGATTCAGCAGGGAATGAGGAACAGACCAACTGCAATTATGAATAAAATCACTGACCTTAGAATGGAGGGTTTGCATGGTGTTTGTCCTTGTTGCACCATGGCAGACAACTCTATTTGCCCATGGCACTTCATGTTTCCTGAAACTTCTTCTTTTGCTATTCATCATGATTCTCCTCCTATTGTTCTTCCTCCTCCTCCCCCTATCACTCAGCCAAAATCATTCAAACAAGCATTGAATAATGCATGTGGAATTCCACTTAGTCAACTACTGGTTCCCTGTATGAAAGGTGATGAGGTTGCTGTTAAGATTCCAGAAGAGAAATACAGGGCTGGTATTGAAGGTTGCAAAAATAACCTTCATGGTAGATTACTTCTTGCTAAGGGTAACTCTCCTATTAAGTTTAATGACTTGCATGTCAAGTTATTAAAATTATGGAAACCATTGGGAAATTGGAGCATGGTCCCTATTGGTAAAGGATATTATGATTTTTCATTCTCCTCCATTGAGGATCTGCGAAAAGTTTGGTCTGTAGGTTCTTGGACTCTAGATTCGGGAATGCTGAGATTGTTTTCATGGACTCCTGACTTTGTCCCAATCATGTTAAGCAAACAAATACCCAATGTTGGGTTAGGATTTATGATCTTCCACAAGAATATTGGAGACCAAAGATTATTTTTGCTATTGCTAGAGGTGTTGGTATTCCTCTTTCCTTGGATGATGCGACCATAAACAAAACTGTGGGACATTTTGCAAGAGTTTTGGTTGATATTGATCTTGTTAATAAGTTACGGGATCAGGTTTTAGTGGAGAGAGAAGGATTCCCCTTTTTTGTGCTAATTGAATATGAATGGCTTCCTTTATTTTGTTCTTCTTGTGCTTCTGTAGGGCATTCTTTGTCAGAATGCAAAAAGAGTGCAAAGATTCATCAAGAATCGAATATTCATGATGGTATTCCAAAGGTTTTGGGGAAAAAAAAGTTTAGCTTCAGATGATAAGCAAGAGGGGAATAAAGGGAAAGCAATTATTGTTGACAGTACCCCTTCTGGTGGGTTGGGTGCTAAGAATAATCTACAAAATCCTTTTGGAATAGGGACAAGCAAGGATGATCCTGTTGATCAACAGCTGCCCTGTGATGTTCCATATGTGCTTGAAGAAATTCAAGCACATGTTCAAGTTGAAGATAATCATGGCTCTAAGGTTCTGACTTCTAATTATCAGGATCCGGTGATTCAAGCCAATGTGGCTATTGATAGGGATCATATGGAATTTGTTATCCCTCGGATATTTGATGATGTTCTTGTTAATAATGAGTCTGTCGAGAATGTTTATGATGAGTCTCAGCTGGTTGCTAAAGATTCTACTGCTGAGGATTCTCCTTCTCTTGTGCCTAATTCATTGCCTCCTAGTTCTGACTCTGGTAAGCATGCAACTTTCACTTCAGAGCCTATTTCTGAAAATTTTAGAAATGATCTGAGAATTGTTTCTAGATTTTGGGATGATGGTGTGGAAGATGAAATTGATGATAATTGTCCTTTAGCTCATAAGGCTCAGGATGAAAAAGGTAGTTCACCTAGCTTTTCAATTATTTTATCTAAGTCTCAAAAGAAGAAGTTAAGGCAGGCAGCAAAATCTAGTGCTTACAACACCCAATCTAGGGATGGTCCTCAAAACTTCGCATAATGAAAGTGTTCTATTGGAATGTTAGAGGCCTAGGTAATAAGGAAACTAGGCAAGTTCTAAAAAAATTATGCATGATTTACAAACCAGAATTGGCTTTCTTATCTGAGCCAATGATTAATTTTGAGTAGATTCCGGGTTCTTTTTGGCAACATTTGAGGCTAAAACCTTTTGGATTTAATATTAGAAACAATAAGTCTCTTAGCTTGTGGTGTTTGTATAAGATCTTTATATATCCAGATTTTATTTTTGCATCAGATCAGATTTGTGCATTTTCTGTTGTTCATGATAATCAGGTTTTCTATTTTGCTGCAATATATGCTTCAACTTCATATTTAGTTAGAAGAGTCCTTTGGAAATATTTGGCAGACCTTGAGTAGTCCTATAAGGCTCCTTGGCTTTTTATGGGGGACTTCAATGCGATTTTAGGTGCTCATGAGAAGAGAGGAGGTGGCCTTCCTCTCAAAGTCTCTTGTGATGATTTTAATTCCTAGAATAACATTGGCAGATTCACTCATATTTTAACCAAAGATTCAACTTTTACTTGGTCTAATAATAGAGTCATTGGTTCATATACTGAATTGAGGCTAGATAGGGCTATTGTTAATGATGATTGGCTAGCTTACTGGTCCAACATATCCTGTTGCACTTTACCAAGAAGTCACTCGGATCATTTTCCAATTTTACTTTCTTTGTATAAAGGTGTTCATCTTAAGCCCTCTCCTTTTAAGTTTCTTCATATGTGGGTGGAACATCCTGATTGTCTTAGATTAGTTAAAGAAGTTTGGTCTAATTCCTGTAGTGGTTGCCTGATGCAAGTTTTATCTTGGAAGTTAAAAAAACTAAAGGGTGAGTTCAAGGTATGGAATAAGTAGGTGTTTGGTGACATTAATTTAAAAGTGAATCAGGCTTTGGAGGTTGTGGAACAGATTCAACTCCAGATATCTTCTGCTGGATTTTCGGAGTTGATTCATCAGCAGGAAATTAAGGCCCAAATAGAGTTGAACAAGGCCCTTTCTTATGAAGAATCTTTTTGGAGACAGAAATCAAATGTAAACTGGTTTTGTCATGGTGATAGAAACACATCATTTTTTCACAGATCAGCTAAGATCAGAAATTATAAGAAACAAATGTCCTCTTTGAGGAAAGGTGATGATATTTTGACCTCTCAAACAGAGATTGAGCAGCATGTGATTGAATTTTATTCTTCCCTTTATGCTACTGATAATTCTTGCATTAATAATGGTTTGGTTGAAAAGGTAATTCCTAGTTTAGTGTTTTCAATGAATGGTGATGGGGCACTAGGGCCTTCTGGTTTTGGAGGAGCTTTCTATCATTCTTTTTGGGAGGTTGTGGGTCCAGATGTGTGCAAGTCAGTATAGTAGTTTTTTGGTCAGAACTGGATTCTTCCTGGTCTTAACTCTAATCTAGTTGTTTTAATTCCTAAGCATCCTGAAGCAGATAGAATTGAAGATTTTCGGCCTATTGCTCTTGCAAACTTTCAATTTAAAATCATCTCAAAGGTTCTAGCTGACAGGTTATCCATCATTGCACCTAATATTATCTCCTCACAGCAGAGAGGATTTATAAAAGGGAGACATATTTATGAGGGTATTGCTATGGCTTCTGAGGCAATAAATATGTTAGACAATTCAGTTCATGGTGGGAATTTAGCTCTTAAATTTGATATAAAGAAGGCATTTGATACACTTGATTGGTCTTTTCTATTGCAGGTGCTATCAGCTTTTGGTTTCCATGTTTCTTTTACTAATTGGGTGAAGACTATCCTCTTCTCTGATAAGTTGTCTTTTCTTGTAAATGGTAATACTGTAGGCTATTTCTCTTGCAAAAGGGGAGTGAGACAAGGAGATCCATTCTCCCCTCTTCTCTTTTCTTTAGCAGAGGATGTTCTTAGTAGAAGCATTTCTATGCTTGTGGAATCAAAACTCTTGAGGCCTATGGCAGGTCCTAGGAATTTCATCACTCCATCTCATATTTTATATATGGATGATATCATGGTTTTTTGTAATGGACATAAGAAGAATATTACTATGTTATTGAAGCTATTTAAATCTTGTGCTGAAGTTTCAGGTCAGCATGCCGGTTTTTTGTTGGTTCAGTCCATCCAAGAAGGTTAAGGGTCATAAAAAATACTCTTGGTTTTCATTTACCTTGGAGTTCCTATTTTCGAAGGAAAACCAAGAGTTTCTTATTTGCAGTCGATTGTTGATAGGATTAAGGCTAAATTGGCTTCTTGGAAAGGTTCCCTTCTTTCTATTATGGGAAGGATACAGTTGGTCAATTCTGTTATCAATGGTATGCTCTTGCATAGCTTTCATATCTATGCTTGGCCCATTTCTTTGATGAAATCTCTGGATAGGTGGATCAAGAATTTTGTTTGGTCAGGAGACATTCATGTTAAAAAAGTGGTAACTGTGGCTTGGAAAAAAATTTGTTCTCCAATGGATGAGTGTGGCTTAGGCCTGAGATCAATCAGAGATATCAATGATGCTGCAATGTTGAAGCTTAGTTGGGATATTATAGTATCTTCAGATGATTGGGCTGGTTTGTTGAGAGCAAGGTTTTTTAGAAAGAGGCGTGTTGCTTCTATTTATGTCAGATCATCCATTTGATCTGGTATTAAGAGACATATTCCAATAATTTATCAGAACTCAGTTTGGATATTAGGAGACGGTTCAAAAATCAACTTTTGGAGAGATATTCGGTTGCCCTCCTGCCAGTCTATGGTAGAATTTCTTAACATTCCTACTAATATTCATTCATTATTATCTGCTCATGTAAAGGAGTTCATTGTTGATAATTGTTGGTCCTTGCCTATGGAATTACATGTCAGATTTCCTTTGGCATTGGCAGAGGTTAAAAAGGTGTGTATTCCTATTAATCCAGTAGAATCTGATTATTTCACTTGGTCAAAGTCTATTGCTGGTGAATTATCCTTCAAGGAAGCTTACAAATTTATTAAGCCTGCTGCTAATCCTTTGAACTGGTGTAAGCTTATTTGGAAATCTTTCATTCTTCCTTCAAAATCATTCATAATTTGGAGATTGATTCACAGGAAAATGCCTACAGATGATAACCTGCGAATAAGAGGCTGTATAATTGTCTCAATTTGTTCCCTATGTGGTGTTTCTGATGAAAGTGTTGATCATCTATTTCTATTAGTATCTCTGGTCTTGGTTGTCTAATATTCTCAAATGTACAATTGATCTTTCTTCTTCAAGAGCTGTTTTTTTAGTTTGTGATAAGGGATGGAGTAACCAAATCAAAGACTTAATTCTTGCTGCTGTGACTAATGCCTTCTCTATTATTTAGTTCAACAGGAATCAATATCATTTTAAAAATATAATTATTACTAGGGAGTATGCTCTAAGCTTAATTATTACAGCTACTTATATGGCTGACTCTTTTTCTAAAGGGAACATGTCCAATTCCATTGATGATTTCAAAATCCTTAAAGCTTTTTCAGTTGAAAGCCACATTTGCAAGGCTCCCTCCATTAGGCAAGTTGATTGGTTACCTCCTTTATGTGGATGGATTAAATGTAACACAAATGGATCAGCTAGAGGTTGTCCAGGCCATGCTGCTGCTGGTGGTCTTTTTAGAGACTCTTTAGGTGCTGCTACTGGCTGCTTTGCTTCCTACCTTGGTATTTTTACTGCTATACATGCTGAATTCATGGCTGCAATATTAGCAATTGAATTTGCTGATCAGAGGGGTTGGAAATTCCTTTGGCTTTAATGTGACTCCAAGGTGGTCGTTGATGCTTTTAGTTCAAAGATTAGGGTGCCTTGGCAGTTGAATAACAGATGGAAGAACTGTCTTCATGTTGTTCAGCTTTTGAACTTCAGAGTTTCTCATATTTTCAGGGAGGGCAATTGTTGTGCTGATAAATTGGCAGCTTATGGTGTTTCTAGTCGTTCTTTTACTTGGTAGGATGTTATTCCTAATTTTATTAGGGAGGACTTTTTTAGGAATAGGTTAGGCTTGCCTAGCTATAGATTTAAATTATTCTTTTTCTCATTTGTTTTTGGTTATAGTCCCCCCATGATCTTTTCTGTATTCCTTTCATTCTTAATATATTTTTGATGTGCTGCAAGTGATTGTTAGAGTCTGGGGTGCCAACATAATTGGGATGCCTTTCTCTATAGTGATGCATTTACACATCAATAGTTTTTAATTAAAAAAACTGACCTTAGCATGCAAATTCTGATGGACAGTTTCAGGAATATGAAGCAGGGAAACCAGAGGTGCAGACAACCAATTATCCAACCAGAAATGAATTTCATTCCCATTTCCTAGCTGCCAAATTGCGTTTTCCATAACAGAATGGAAAGAATTTTTTATACCACTCCAAATTGATGATCCTATGTGAAAAGAGATTAGTTTCCTATTTTTTAGAACTCTAGCCTTGAGGAACTCTAGCCTTGAGCAATATAGTCCATTGATTTTTAGAGGAAACCAATTCCCAACATAGCTTTAACATGGCTGCACTATTGATAGCTCTAAGAGACCTTAAACCAAGACCTCCCTTTGAAATAGGTTTACAAATTTTGTGCCAAGCAACAGTCACTAATTTCTTCTTACACACATCTCCAGCTCAAACAAAATTCCTAATCCATTGATCAACAGTTTTCAGAAGACTAATTGGCCGAGCATATAAGTGGAAACTGTAAACCAACATACCAAGGATGACTGATTTAACCAGCTGCACTCTCCCCATTATAGACAACAAAGAGCCTTTCCATGAAAAAACCTTGCTTTTAATTCTATCTACAATTGATTGCAGATGAACCTTCAGTAGTAAAAAATAATAAATAAATAGATAAATAAAATAAATAGAGAAATATACGAAGAACATCGATAAATTGCTTATAGTCTGAGACGTGTGGAATCACATTGTCCTTAAGGATTATTTCGTCACAGTAATTATAATAATGTGAATATTCCCTAGGATTTAACAGACTCTTCCAGAATAATAATATTATTCTGGGTACTCAGAACCGCAAGAATTATATATCAACCCACTCTAAAGAGAAAGATGAGAAAATGTTTAAAAACTTCCATAACCAAAAGCTTTTGCAGCCGTTGTTTGTAAAACAAATAATAGATGAAATCTCCTTAACAATTCTGGGCAAATTTTAAACAGAAGCACGAAAGAAAAAAACCTTTTCTTTTTTACGGACAAAAAATAGCAAAAATAGAGAGAAGGAATATATGTTAAACAAAAATAGCACAGCCAAATGGCTGATTGATAGCCTTTATATAATAAACATGTTGCCCAATTTCTATTAAGCAATTGGTGATCAAAATGATGTAGCACGGTTGCACCGTTTTTGGGACCGAGAAATAAAGGCATTAATACACATTAAAAGATGCAATCAAAACTGTGTTGCGGGAGTTTTTTTATGAGAACAAAGAAATAAAAAACCATTAAAATTAATAAAACTCAATTAAAACAATAACGAAAAATTAAAGCAAATTAATGATAATAAATGTGAGATTTAAAACAAATTATTTTGGAATAAATTTTTCAACAATCCCCCACATATTTCAAAATAATTTGTGAAAAGAATTAATAAAATTCAGAGTTGATCACATAGATATTAATGCTTCGAATATGGTGTCTCTTAGACTATGAACCAGACCTAGACTAATAGACATACCATACAAGTGAGTCGGTCAAATAAATTTCTATGAACCAAAATACTTTGGTGTATGTTAGAGGTCTATCAATCACATTATACCTCCATAATTCTTGCTATTACGCTGTTTTGCGCTAACAGGCCATGCGCGCACTTGATAATTCGTGAGTGCTCTAGAGATTATGGCACAATATCATACAAGCGGTCCTACTTGACACTCATATAGGTGAATTCATCAATTGTATGCTGCACTTCATACACCACCCATAAGAGATATGAAATTCATTAAAAGCTTTCGGCTTATTCCTCAATAAATGCAGTCTAGCACTTCTCACACCTAGACTAATAGACATACCATACAAGTGAGTCAATGAAGTAAATTTCTATGAACCAAAATACTTTGGTGTATGTTAGAGATCCCCCAGTCACATTACACCTCCATAATTCTTGCTATTACGCTGTTTTGCGCTAATAGGCCATGCGCGCACCTGGTAATTCATGAGTGCTCTAGAGATTATGCCACAATATCATACAAGCGGCCCCACTTGACACTCATATAGGTGAATTCATCAATTGTATGCTGCACTTCATACACCACCCATAAGGGATATGAAATTCATTAAAAGCTTTCGGCTTATCCCTCAATAAATGCAGTCTAACACTTCTCACACCATAGGAAGGGACAAAATTATTGGTGCTAGCAAAACTAACAAGTGACTTGTTTTTACCCATATGAACCTTCTTCATGGGATCTTCAATCACAAAGATTGGGTTACCATCACCGTTAATTCACATTGGCTCAAGTCCTATTCTCCTCGATGTTTTATTCACTAGTTTTTTGCTTGCGAGAAAATCGGTCAAATTCATTTTTGACCTCACAATAATTAGGCCTCATCATTTTGTAGCTAATTTCCAGAATTGTAACACATACGTATGTCTCTGAAATATATTCAATTTGTCATTTGGCAATCACAATATATAAACACATAAGGACTTAGTTTAACTCAAAATAAAATATTTGCTAAGAAGTTTTTCAACCACTCAGCATCATTATCAGCCAATTTCAGATTAATAAAATCTGACCCCATTGTATATTTAAAAATAAATTTTGTTTGGCTGATCTCTAAGTAATTACACCTCCATCACTAAGGGTAAACACATACCCACTAGTGGATTTACTCTCATTTGAATTTAAAATCCAGTTAACGTCACTGTATCTATACATTGAATAAGGGGGAATCCATCCCCACTGTTCATTTCCACGTGTAGGCAACACAAATTTTTGGAGCTATTTTCTTTTTTAAATGAAATAGAATTTGTTGGTCTTTTTTCCTTTTCGAAATTTGAAATCCATGTGAGTTTACTGTACGAATTTAATGGCGTCTAGCTATGTATCTTTATTGATTGATACAAACCAGGTCAGAAACATTTATTGTTTCTCCCTATTTCACACCACGCAGGTCCTTCTCTTTCTCTTTCTTCCATCGTCTACGGTCCATCTCTTCTTCCATGTTCAATCTTCTCTTACTCACCTCAAATCCTCGATCCGTCATCGCCGCCCTTCAATTCGCCGTCGCCTTTCTCGGTGGGTAGGTACAGGTTACATCTCTATCGCTACATCTCTTCACTTTCTCTTCCTCCATTTATCTCTACGCTTCTCGATCTTTCTCTATTTGCAGCTCACGAGATCAATCTGGGAGCACACTCGATGGTTGATTGCTCAGGTGTTATTTTTTTTAAAATTTTTTTCGTTATTTATTGTTGAAACCCTTTCTATATAATTTTGTTGTTTCTGGTTTTTGCTCTGTTAGGTTATCACTGATGATGAAGCATCTCCTGAAAATGCTCTGGTGTTCTATGTCGCTTTCTGCGTTTAACTGGAGGGCCTGCTAAATGCATGGTAAAATTTGTGCATCACTGGATTTGTTTTTAGTGACAAATTAAAATAGAAGTTCCTATTAAAAACAGTGTACTGTTTACCTTCAATATGGGTTTGGGATGCAATTCATAGTAAAAACATGTTGTGCGTTAAAATGAATATTATACCTTTGAGTGGTAAGAAGGTTTCCAACATATATGATCTATTGAATCTTATTTGTTTCTCGTGCTTTTGAATGAGTGACATTCAACCATTTTTTCTAAAGACAGAATACTGTGACTAACATTCTCTGACAACAGTATCGTGGAGCATTTTGTGAAATAATCTCAACTAAATGTTTATTAATATAACAATTGCACTGCCAGAGCAAATGTCCATTTAACTATCGACTATTGTTTAATTTGAACCTTACATCTAATATAACTAATGAAAATAGGCTACATTTCATTTTCATTTGAGGGCATAATACGTTTCTATTGAGTATTTAAGTTTTACCATTTTAAGTTGTTGTCAATGTTTTAACTCCGAAAGAACTTTTGTATTGTGATAGGTACAGGCAAAAAATAAGCATATGCAAGCAGCTGCAGCTTCTATGCGAATGGATGATTTGGATTTCAAATAGGTCAATCCACTAGGTATGTTTACATTCATATGCTTTTGATATATATCCCCATTGCAAATAACTAAAAGCTGAATGCCTAAACACTATATCAAATGGTTGGCTATAAGTCATGGCTGACCATGAGTCATCTTTTTGAGATGTTTCAGTATTATAACTATCTGGTACGCATAATATTTCAGTAAGGATGCAAGGACTTCATTTATTTATTGGCTGCCAATTTAGTATTGCTACATTGTCCATTAGTTCACTTTTATCACTTTCTAATGATTGTTCATATTTTTCTTATTCATATTTTTCAATCTAATGATTATTCACATTTATCTGCTACACCTACTAGGTAAGTGATTAAAGGAGCATACAATTATTTTTCCTGTTATCATTCATGGTAGGAACAACGTGAGAAAGTTACACGACCAATTCTATATGCTCTTGGTGAAGAGTACTATCTTATTTGTTGCCAAGGTACTTATTTTGTTACAGTTTGTGTGTTAATATTTGTAGACAATTCCCTTTGCTCTCCCTATGTAATATTTATACTTCAATGTTACGTGCTCTCTTTGCTTTCATGATATTGAGTTGTCTGTTAATCTTCTACAGTTTGTGTGTTAATATTTGTAGACAATTCCCTTTGCTCTCCCTGTGTAATATTTATACTTCAATGTTACGTGCTCTCTTTGCTTTCATGATATTGAGTTGTCTGTTAATCTTCTTTTCTTCTATTCTACTATAATAAAAGTGGGTTCTTGGTGAATGGGAAGGTACTTTATTTTTCCCATTACTTAAAACCCGTGTGGCATCATCTGTATTCTTTTTTATGTGCACATAAAGTAGCAAAATTGCAACTAATGTCTTTGTGCTTTTTGAGACTTTCCTGATGTTAAAGTCATTGATAATTCACTGTCATATGTCCTAGCACAAATATTTGTTCGAAGGCATCTACTTAGCTCTTCTTGATTGCTTTTACATTTGAAATGGGTCTTGCTTGATCTGTTTTGATTGCAAAGCCTAGATCTCTACTATATTGCTTTGCATAATTTCCATTTTTCCATTATGGTAAGGTTAGGGTAGATGAGTGTTATAATAGATATTCTATTTCATAATGTGTAAAATGTTTTTGCTAAATAGATTTCTATCCTTTAAGCATTTGGCCATAAAATCTGGAGCTTTACTCGAATGTTAGCAAAATTCTTATTTAGGATTTGAAAAAGGTACGCAACTCATTGTTTTATAATTTTAATGTATCTTTTGTGAGAAGATATATTCTTCGCATAGCATTAGATAAAAGCTTGTGGGAAATATGGTCTAATTCATGACTTTGTTAAGTAAAAGCACAATAGTGGGTTTATTTTGGTTTTTATCTGTCAAGTGCAAAGTTTAACAAAGCATACAAAAATTTTGATGTATATGATTTTAAATTTCCCATGAATCTGACTGTCTCCATTTGTTGATTGTGTAGTATGTGATTCTCTATGTTGGAGAAAGGTGTGATCCAATTAACAAACTTAACTACTGTGACATGTCTGAACTTCCTAATGGATTGGAAAGTTTTCGGAATGAAAATGCCCTGCTCCCATTTGTCAAACTTATTGATAATTTTGATGCACAATATCATGCCATTGCAAATGATGACATCGTGTTTACATTTTTACCTAATAAAGATGTTCCAATATCATGTCATTGCATGTGGTATGGTAATTTCATGTATCTGGATGGTGTAAAAAATTAGATAATTTATTAATTGAAGTATTTAAAAGCTAAGAAAGGGGATGCCATTGATGATTGTTTGTGATGCTGATGCATATATATCAAGTTCACACTAAGACAGACCCACTGTTTTCAATATAGCAACTCAGATGTAGTCCTATTGTATTTTATTTCATATAAAATATCCTAACTGAAAAGTATAATACGTTTGAAAATAAAATATATCAGTAAATATAACACATACACTTCAAGAAATTATATGTACCCATGACAAACAAAATAGCGCATTTCGTACATACAGGCGTGGAGCAGTATTTTAAAGTAAATGTGATGTGAACTTCTTAATTTATGATGTATGGATTTCTTCTAAGTATAAATGATTGGGTGTTGATATGGTATTTTTGAAAAGTAGAGAGTTTCAGTATGCTATGTTCTATTAGAATGTATTATCTCAATTAAATGAGTCATGTCAATGTCATATGAGATTAAGTTCTAATCATTTGATTGGATCACATAGGGAGAGGTAAGTTACTTAAGGGATATTATAGAATCTTTCTAAATCATTATTCTTTTCCTAAGATTGCTGTAACAAACTTAAATTCATGAGAATGTCAATCTTCAATTTGAACCCAAATTACCCATTTATGCCTTAATTATAATATGATTAGTTTTTATATTTATGATTTGATTAATACATACAATATAATTTTATTTTAAATGAAAAGTAAAATTATTTTTTTTAGTTAAATTAAAAATTGTAATTATTTAATTTTGAGAAAAAGTTTTACCCATGCGACAGCAAGAGTAAAACATGGTGAAGAGGAATTGAGGATTTTCAATTGAGAGTATTATTTAAGGATTAAAATAATAAAAATAAATAATTAGCATAATCTGAATTATTTTTTTTCATAATTTTATATAGGTTTTATAAAACTGGGATACATAATTATGTAATCTTTTATAATGGTAAATGATAAATTTTATTTCTCTATTCATAATATAATTTTTAAGAATTTCACCAAGAAAATACATATAATATTTCACAAGTATATTTAATCTAATTTGTAGTATTTTTGTATCACTTAATAAAAATTTGGCATAATAGGATGATTGGTTTTACACGTTTATTTAAATTTTCACATCGATCCCATAAGTTTTATTTTTTTTTCAAATTGGTCTTATACGTTATGTTTCTTTTTTACGTTAGTCCTTTTCATCAATTTCAATCTTACGACGTCAGATGAAAAGCCACGTGTAGCACTAATACAATGCCACGTTAGGTTAAAATTGACGGCGTTGGGTCAAAATTGACGGAAAGGACTAATGTGGAAACAAAATATAACGTGTAGGACCAATTTGAAAAAAATAAAACTCATGAGACCGATGTGAAAATTTAAATAAACGTATAGGATCAATCAACCTATTTTGCTTAAAAATTTATGGTTTAGGGTTAATACTGTTAAAATTTTATTCTCCCACTTAATTACGTATGACTAATTTTGTATAATGGAAATTAAAGATATTAATTTTTAATGCTTTTGGATACCTATTTGCAATATATTTAGAATCATTTGAGTTATATTAATATTTTGGTGATATTTCGTGTTCAAATTTCTATATTGTTGGATATGTAACATTAAATATTTAAGGGTGAATTTATTTAATTATTTTTTATACTCTATAAGCAAGCAATATCCATCATCCAGTTCTTTTATATAGTATAAAGAATACCAACATGTGGTTGATCCGAGTGGTAAGAAACTCAGACATCTTAAGTAATTGGTTAAGGATTCGAATCTTGACTCTTGTGTATGGAGAAAACCTGGTTGGGAGGGAAGAACACATAGTGTCCCTAACAGGTTCCCCGATGGAGATTAGTCACTGTTAATGATGGTGGATACTCCATAACTATAACATGGTTATTAAAAAAATATAGTATAAAGAATAAGTTGAAAGGAAAATTAAATCAAACTATCACTTACTTATAATGTTTATTCAATTTGCCATTTGTCCGGATAAACCCTTTTTATTAGTTCCATCCTTTCATCAATTTAGTGATAAATTTGGTATGTGTTGATTATAACATTAGGTGTCAGTCGAGAGTCACTTGCTATTTATATCTTCATTAGTATAATATAATTATGGTATCATTAATTTCTTTGTTTATGTTTCAACCAATAAAATATAATATATAATATAAATATATTGCAAATGAAATAATATTATAACTAACCGTTGAATTAGATATTATATCATAACAATACATTTTAAAGGAAAAATTATCCGTGCGTAACGCACGGGTTCTAAATGCTAGTTTCTAATACAATGGGAAATCAAGTTCATCCCTTACAAAACTGTAGGAGGTAAAGACATCTTGGTTTGCACAAATATGTTTGATAGCCCTATTGTCTACCACTCTTCGTTTCATATTGCCCACAAGATAAACCCGAGAAATGACCACAACGATTATATCATCTCCTTTGACTATATTTGCCTTTGGCCTGGGAGGATTGTCATTTCTGTTCAAACATATGCATTGAAATGCATTAGCACAACTTTCCACTTACAAATTATAACCCCCACATATCTAAATATTATATCATCGTCAACAATTAAACCATGATTACATCAAACACAAGCATCTTGGCTCTTTCAAGTACACATCATAGCAATTTAGCATAACACATATATTGATATCATTAATTTTATTTTTCCACCCACTCTCCGTTGCAGCATATTGCAATCACTAGAGTCTCATTGAACGATTAAAGCAATAAAAGCAAGATACATATAAACAATTTATATGTCCCTTGCAAGTTGCAACTCATGGAACAGTCATAACTTACTGTCCCTTTTTTTGTTGTTGTTAAAACACTAAATCGATAGAGAATTTCTATCCAGAGATTCAAAGAAGTTGTTCTCTCTCAATTAGCTAATGCCTTTTTTTTTCCTTTAACATGCCCAGGTTCCACACGAGAATACAATCAAAGAATGAAACTTTACTTTCTGCCTTACCTATATGTATAATTAATCCCCCCAAACATATATTTACAGAAGAAGAACAAATATGCGTTTAGAAAAGAATAAAGACTAGGAAAAACTAGATGTTACCATCGTCAGGTCAAAGTAGGAGAAAGCTCTGCCAAAGGCCATGCAGCAGCGGTAGTTCTCCATTCAACAACTTATTTCAGAGAGCTTAGAATCAAAGTCAGGTTCAATTGCAAGAGAATAAGCTCATCTCTCCTGAAAGCGATATACCACTGCAACAAAAGGTCTTGACTAGAGCATTTTGGCCACAACCTCAAGATTCACTTTTACTGCTCTTCCTCTTCGTCAAGAAGATCTAAACTTTTCAAGCGACCATACAAGCCAAAGCCTCATTGAGAAAGAGCAGAGAAGTAGACACATCAAGGCCACCCAGACTTCAACTCAGACAAATTTTAGTCACAAAGGCAATAGTTTGGTGTACACACCACCATCCTCCAAAACCAGAAGTTTTGCACTCAATAAAACCTTTTAAACCCAATAACTTTCGATTCCAAATAAAAGGTGAAACTGTACTCTTTGTTTCTCCAATCAATATGAAAATGTCAGCAAAAATAACATGCAAATCGATAGAACTAAAATAAGGACATTAATTAAAACAAGGACAAGGCCGTGAGAATCAGTCGAATTAGACTACTCATGCACATTTGTAAGAAAAACAGAAACGGCAGAATGGTTGTGGAGAAAAGAAGAAGAAGAACCAAAAAATAGTAGAGAAAGTTGCAGAGCAAAAACTTCATATATTAAGTTGAAAACATGCAATACAATTTAAAGAACTAAGCTACAAGCTTACTTGTTTGACTAAAATAAATCTAAAGCAAATCTGCCCAAAACAGTGACAATCATTACTGACTACTAAATCTGCTAACAAGTCACTCATTAATCTTAATCATGACAGAAAAATAAAAATAAACTAAACAGATTTTCAGCTTAAAGTGTGTTAGAAAAATATCAATTTCTAACACTCCTCCTTGAGATTTTTCTTGATTACTCCAAGCATTGATCTAAGCTCTTCAAACTTGCCCTTGGAAAGAGCTTTAGTCATTATATCTGTAATCTGATTTTCTGAATTGCAGTGCTTCAAGCTGACTTCCTTGGACTTCTCAGCTTCTCTAATGGCATGATATTTCACTTTGATATGCTTGGTTCTTCCATGCTAGACAGGATTCTTTGCTATAGCAATAGCAGATTTGTTATCCACCCATATGACAGTAGCTTCACATTGAAATTGCCCCACATCTGATAAAATTTTCCTTAACCAAATAGCTTGATTAGTTGCTGCTGCAACGGAAATATACTCAGCTTCAGCTGAGGATTGGGCCACCACTTCTTGCTTCTTTGAATTCCATGAGAAAACAGCACTGCCAAATGAGAAAACATAGCCTGAGGTACTCTTGGCATCATCTACACTTCCTGCTCAGTCACTATCTGTATAACCTTGGAGGTCACCACTTTCTTTTTTCAAGAACCACAAGCCAAAATCAGTTGTACCCTTTATGTACCTCAAAACTCTCTTTGTTGCACCAAGGTGGACTTGACTTGGAGAATGCATGAACCTGGAAAGTAAGCTGGCAGCGAACATTTATCTGGCCTGGTTGCTGAAAGATACAACAAACTTCCAATTATACTTCTATAAAAGCATTTGCTCTATTGTCACCATCATTCTTTGATAATTTTTCATTCACAACCAGTGGCGTTGAAATAGGCTTGCATCTCTCCATGTGAAATTTTTTTAATACCTCCAAAGCATATTTCTTTTGTGAAATGAAGATTCTAGCACTTGACTGAAAAATCTCCATCCCCAAAAAATATTTCATTTCACCCAAATCTGTCATCTCAAATTCATGCTCCATATCTTGCTTAAATTGCTTTAGGGAATTGGATTCATTCCCTATAACCAACAAATCATCAACATACAAGGAGACAATGAGCTGCACTTCATTCTTGGGCTTCTTCACATACAAAGTTGCCTCATTGTCACTTCTTTTAAAGCCTTTGTGCAGAAGATAAGCATCAATTCTGCCATACCAGGCCCTTGGAGCCTGTTTTAAGCCATATAGGGCTTTGTGAAGCTTGTAAACTTTATCTTCACTTCCTGCAAACTTCACATCTCTGCTGATCAGAATATTTTTGGTCTCCAAATTGAATATTCGATATCCTTTGGAGCTATTGCTATACCCCAAAAATATACCTACATCAGACTTTGGATCCAATTTGTCTCTTTTTACATTTGGAACATGGGCATAACACACACAACCAAATATTTTCAAATGTTCCGTCGAAGGCTTCCTACCATACCATGCTTCAAAGGGTGTTTTGCTTTTCAAGGCTTTGGTAGGCAACAAATTCAGCAAGTATACTGAGGTATTTACAGCCTCAGCCCAAAAAATTTTAGGAAGTCCTTTCTCAAAAAGCAAACACCGGGCCATCTCCATGACTGTCCTATTCTTCCTTTCACTCACTCCATTTTGTTGAGGAGTGTAAGGAACAATAAACTGATGCTGGATTCCAGCTTGTTCACAGAATTTTTTGAATTCTCCTGCCGTATACTCAGTTCCATTATCAGATTTGAGCTTTTTAATCTGACAATCAGCTTCGTTTTCAACCATAAGTTTGAACCTCTGAAATGCACCAAACACATCTGATTTCTGCTTTAGAAAAAATAGCCAGCTCATCCTTGTAAAATCATCTATAAATAGCAAAAAATGCTTGCTACCATTTAAAGATGTTGCTCGCATAGGACCACACACATCAGTATGTATGAGCTGTAATTTTTTAGAAGCTCTCCAGGTTGTTTCAGCAGAAAATGGCAATCTACTTTGTTTTCCAAATTGACATACATCACACACATCAACATCATCTTTAATGATTGGTAAATTTTCAACTAAATCATGTGAACTCATTTGCTTCAAACTAAAGTGACCCAACCTTTTGTGCCACAAGTAGGAATCATCTACAGCACTTGGAAAAGCATGCATAGCTTTTTGCTTCCATTCTATTGGAAAGCTTTTACCTCTCATTTCAACAGACATTAGTTCAGACCCAGAAGGATCAAAAATAATACATCTCATATCTTCAAAATGCAAGGAATAATTCTTCTCCATCATTTGTCCCACACTCAAAAGACTTTGATTTATTTTAGGCACAAATAACACATCTGAAATATATTTGATACCTGAGGGAGTTTCAACAGCAACAACTCCTTTGCCTTTGACATCAACATATCCTCCATTGCCAATGGTAACTTTTGAGTAGAAGGATCGATCGAGTTCCTTGAAAATACTTGCATTGTAAGTCATATGGTTAGTACACCCACTGTCTATTAGCCATGCTTCCTTGCTACTGCTGGCTGAATAGCAAGAAGCCACAAATAACTGCTCCTCCTTCTGCGGTTGGTGCTCTACGACTTGGGCTTGCTGCCTCTGTTGGTTTACTTTATTTTTGCAAACCTTCTCCATATGACCAAGTTGATTACAGGCCCTACATTTGACTCCTGGCCTGTACCAACAATATTTCTCCAAATGAGTATCCTTTTTGCAATGTGGGCAAGGTGAAAACCTCTTTTTCCAGCCTCCTCCTTTGTTGTTGTCCTCCTCTTTTTTTTTCCTTTTCCTTTCTTTTCACCAAAAGGCTTTTTCCCAAAACTGTTACAGCTTTGGTTTTTGCCTTTGGTGCTGGTCATAAGAGCCCCTTCAACATTTTCTTCCATCCTTAAAGATATTCTTTGCTCAGTAGCTTGCAAAGCATTAACAAGCTCAGCAAGTGTGATTTGAGAAAAATCTTTATTTTTTTCTAGAGAGGAAATTTTTTACTCAAACCTCTCTCGAAGACACAACAAAATTTTCTCCACAACACGTTGATCACTGAGCTCTTCTCCAAGCAATCTGATTTGTGTAACCACCTTCGAAATCCTGTCAGAAAATTCTCTAACAGTTTCAGTTTCTTTCATTTTCAGTGCTTCAAATTCTCTTCTCAAGTTCAGCACCTACATCTTTTTTGTTCTTTCACTCCCTTGGAAATCCTCCTTCATTTTGTCCCAAGCCTCTTTTGCAGTTTCAAGATTCAAGATCTTGATAAAAATATCATCATGTAGTGTTGCATGTATTGTGGCAAGTGCTCTGCCTTCCTTTGTCACTTCCTCATTATGATTTCTTATCTGAGCTACTGTTGGGTTGTTTGGTAAAGGAGGTGGGTTGCTGCCATTTTCCACCACATCCCATAAACTTTGAGCTCTCAGATAAGTCTTCATTTTCGCAGCCCAAAGATGATAGTTTTCCCCTGAAAACACAGGAGTTGGAGGTAAAGAACTACTGCTAGAAGCCATTTCTGGTGTTTAAAGGTTTTTTATGAAGGTTTTCTTGTTGGTTTTCTCTCACCCACAAAGTTTCTCACTGGTTTTCTTTCCCTCACAGTCCCCTTAAGATCAATGAAGCTCTAGATACCATGTAAGAAAAACAGAAACGGCAGAATGGTTGTGGAGAAAAGAAGAAGAAGAACCAAAAAATAGCAGAAAAAGTTGCAGAGCAAAAACTTCATATATTAAGTTGAAAACATGCAATACAATTTAAAGAACTAAGCTACAAGCTTACTTGTTTGACTGAAATAAATCTAAAGCAAATCTGCCCAAAACAGTGACAATCATTACTGACTACTAACTCTGCTAACAAGTCACTCATTAATCTTAATCATGATAGAAAAATAAAACTAAACTAAACAGATTTTCAGCTTAAAGTGTGTTAGAAAAATATCAATTTCTAACAACATTAGATGAGCATTAGAAAACATAATCCATATTGTCAGCTCAGAAAATTCATAGTTGAATTACGAAAGAGTAAATGAAATGTGCCTTGTAAAGTTAAAAGAACGATATCACCTGATAATTATCCACATCTTGGACTAAAGTCAGATATTGGGTTCTCATGAATGGCTTGCAGATTTAGACCATGTACTTCAATTACTTTGTACTAAGTTTGAAGAAGAAGAAAACAATGTCTGAATCTTGGCCTCAAGCCCATTTGTCCAGACGAGCCTTACAACTAGTTCCATATCCACTCAATAAGACAAGTTCATCGAAAAGAGGTAGAGTTGACACGCCAGCCTTGATTTTGTTGAACTTAGTGAATAACAAATTATCTGAAGACTCTGGCCCATGAACTTCCTTGTGGTTGTGTTACATTCAATACCTTCTTCTTCTGCAGTCTGCACTACATGCTACCAATGTTGTTCAAACCCTAGCCTTCCACCTGAACACAACAAGCACTGCTGATTTCCCTGCAGCTACATATTGGGGCATCATGCTTCTGCGATAGTAAGGAAGAAGAAGACAAAAAAGTGAAATAGATATATAGAGTAACATTGGCTGCCATATTTTTATGCGAGATACCTATAACCCAAAATCTCCATTGCATGCAACAAAACCAATCAAAGTCGCTATATTTTTTAAAGAAAAAAAATTTGGGTAATAAATATATTGAATCGTCCCAATCCGATTTTATTTATTTTTTAATAAACCAAGAAGGAAAATTACACAGTTGACATAAACATATCAATTGGGTCAAAATATATATTTGGTTAGTGGAACACACAACTGTTACTCTGAGAAAATCTGGGATATAGAAAATAAAAAATGAATTTGTTTTTTTTACAGGAAATAATCCTTAAGATTGTAGGAAAAAATAATAAATAAATAAATAAAATAAAATAAATAGAGAAATATATGAAAAACATCGATTGATTGTTTATAGTCTGAGACGTGTGGAATCACACTGTCCGTAAGGATTATTTCGTCACAGTAATTATAATAATGTGAATATTCTGGATACTCAGAACCGCAAGAATTATATATCAACTCACTCGAAAGATAAAGATGAGAAAATGTTTAAAAACTTCCATAACCAAAAGCTTTTGCAGCCGTTATTTGTAAAACAAATAATAGATGAAATCTCCATAACAATTCCTGGGCAACTTTTAAACACGAGCAAGAAAGAAAAAAACCTTTTCTTTTTTACGGACAAAAAATAGCAAAAATAGAGAAGGAATATATGTTAAACAAAAATAGCACAGCCCAATGGCTGATTGATAGCCTTTTATATAATAAACATGTTGCCCAATTTCTACTAAGTAATTGGTGATCAAAATGATGTAGCACCGTTGCACCGTTTTTGGGACTGAGAAATAAAAGCATTAATACACATTAAAAGATGCAATCAAAACAGTGTTGCGGGAGTTTTTTTATGAGAACAAAGAAATAAAAAAACCATTAAAAGTAATAAGACTCAATTAAAACAATAACGAAAAATTAAAGCAAATTAATGATAATAAATGTGAGATTTAAAAAAAATTATTTTGGAATAAAATTTCCAACACCTTCCTTGGTTTCTCTTGAAACATATGCACACCAAGGTATATAAAAGTAATACTACCAGCTAAGAAACCAAGCAGTTGAGAAATACTGAGCAATCTGCTGTTAGCGATGTTGCCAACATAAAACTTTGATTTTTCTGAATTACATACTGTCCAGAAGCTTGACCATACATCTAAAAAAGATTCATTGGACTTTGCAAACTTTTTTTATTTCCTCTGCAGAATATTAAATCATCATCAGCATATATAATATGAGAGGGCATATGGCAGCCTCTACGTCCAGTCATCAACTGCAACTTTCCATCCTCTACAAGTTTACTCATTCCTCTACTCAACACCTCCTCAGCTAGGCAGAACAAAAGGGGAGACAAGGGATCACCTTGCCTAACCCCTCTTTTACAAGAAAAGAAACCTGTAGCATGGCCATTTACAAGCATGGAGACCTTAGCAAAATTCAGAATTACTGAATCCAAGCATAAAATTTGGAATCAAAGCCAAATGACTGCAACACATAAAGAATAAATCTCCAATCCATGGTGTCAAGAGCTCTTTTTATATCAATTTTCATAGCCAAATGTCCTCCAAAAGACCTTTTATTCAACATGTTAGTAGCTTTTGAGGCTATACACACACAATCAGAAATGTGCCTACCCCCAATAAAACCCCTTTGATTTTATGAAATAATCTTAGGAGCTACCAAAGCAAGCCTATCAGCCATAACTTTAGTTATAATTTTGAACTGAAAGTTAGTTAGAGTTATAGGCCGAAATTAACTGCTCAATTTTGTCAGCACCTTGCACTTTAGGAATTAATACAACCAAGTTGGAATTAACACTAGCAAGTAACCAACTTTGTGTGAAAAATTGAAGGATAGAGTTAAAGACATCACCTGCAATGATATCCCAGTACTTTTGGAAAAAATGCCCTCCAAAACCATCTGACCCTGGTGCATCATCACTATTCATACTGAAAACTGCATTTTTAACTTCTTCAAGAGATGGAAGGTTGGTTAACATCACATTGTCCTCAGCTGAAACAATATTAGGAATCACCTTTGAAACAAGATCATTTGAGATACAGTTGTTATCTGTAGCAAACAAACCTTCATAAAACTGCAAAATATGGTCTTCAATGTCTATAGGATTATGCAGCAATTGATCATCCCTCTTCAAAACAGAAATCTTCTTTGTAACATTCATAATCTTTGCCACTTTATGAAAAAAAGTTGTATTTCTATCCCCTTGAGCATACCAATTTATTCTGGACTTTTCTTTCCAGAACTCTTCTTCATAATGCAGTGCTTGCTATAACTGCAAGTGTGCCTGCTGCTCTTGGACAAATAAATGATCATTGCTGCCTAAAATATTAATTTGCTCTTGAACAGAATCAACCTTTGATATAGCAGCATCAACTTGTGCATGGCCATTACCAAATACATCTTTATTCCAACTCCTAAGCTTCTTTTTAAGCAATTTCAGTTTTTGAGCAAGAATAAACATAGGACAACCAACCACGGGTGTAACATCCCGATTTTCTTATTCTTTTAATTAATCAGTATTTAAGTAATTGTATTTTATTGGAGGGTCTAGAAAATTAAATAAATTATTCCGAGGCTATAGTCACGCCCTACGCTATCGTAGGAAGCTATGCTTAAATTTTGGTCAAAAACTCAGACGGAACCCAGTCTGCGTTTTACACTGACAGTATTATTTTACTGCTCAGACGACCTAATTTTGACTCATGAACGAAACCATTAGGCTTTAAATAAAATTGAGAAAGTTATCAGCGATTTTGAAAATTTTCAAAATCTAAAAGTTTTCACGACTTTCGGAGAGACGATTCGAGCCGTGACAGGGTTTTTCAAGACCCATGAGCCGATAATTTTCATATCAAGGTTGTGTTAAGTCATCTAGGGACTCATGTCAGTGTCATGAGGATTTTCTAAATGTCGGGACATGAAATGACCAAATTGCCCTTGGTTATTTTTGCTAAATTACCTTTTTACCCTTTTTTTTACCTTTCTTAACACTTAAGAAAACTTAAGAAAATATCTAAACTCACTTCCTCTCTCTCTCATCCACTCGCTGGTCTCTCTCTCTCTCTCTCCCCCCTCATCTTCATCTTCTTCTTCTTCTTCTTCTTCTTCTTCTTCTTCCTTTCTTCTTTACCTCCATTTCTCTTTTCTTCCTCCATTTTTCTTAAGCTTTTTCAACCAAATTTGTGAAGCAAAGTTGCTCCTCTCATCCTCCTCTATCACCTAGGAGGTATATATTTCATCCTTGAGCTCTCAATCTTCATTTTTCTCTATTGATTTTCATGAATTTCAATTTCTAGATCTAAACTTCAAAAATTTCTAAAAAATTGCAGAAAAATCCTTTTAATGTCAAACCAATTTCTATGAGCTAGTATCATCCCCTACTATCATAATCCAAGAGTTTGAAATCAAATAAACTCTTTAGCCTATTTATCTTTTCAAGTCCGTATGGGTATATTTTGGGAAAAATGGGTTTTTTTGTTCTTTGTTCTTGATTTCACCTATTTCATTCCTTAATCATGTAATCCAAGTGATTAGGAAGCCAAATCAAACTCTTAACTATTTTTAGAGGTGATGGCCGAAACCCTATTTTGTTGATTTAATGGGTTTTGGTTCAAATCTTTGATAATTGATCATGGATTATGTCTTAGGTATGCTTGAGGATCATTGATCCAAGAGTTGGTAGAATTTCAGTATCCCTAGCCTAATTAATTAAATAGGAGCAGTATTTAATCCTAAGGATTAGGGAGTTTATGAATTAACTGGTTTAATTTTTGGTTGTATTTTGTTGTATAGAATCTGACAGGACTCGAACGCTCGATCGCACACCCGATTGAAAGTTGCGGAGCCGCATCCGGAGTCACCCGAGAACATCACTAAGGTGGGGGAAAGAACCACAATATCGTCGGGGAGGCAAGCTTTAAATAATATATATTGATATGCATAGGGCGACCCAAACCCTACTAGAGGTCGTTTGACCGTTAGGTTGATTTTACTGTATATTGAGGATGCATGCTCTGTGATTGATATTTAATATGATATATGTGATATATATTATGCTTACTATATGCTTATGATTGATTAAATGTTATTTATCTGTAAGTTGATTTTAATGTTGAATCTATTGCTGGATGTTGCTGGTTGTTGTTTATATGCTGTTGTGACTGCTGATGTTTGAGTAGAGCTAGGCAGTGATTTCTGATAAATTAGGAGATGAATGCGTGATGAGAAAGTCGAGGATATATATATGTCGTAGTGCTCAACCTAGAGATACGGTTAATCTGTTGATGTTGTGATGTAAGTTGATACCTGGTTAAGCTGGATAAAAGTTGGTCGTGGTTGTTTGTAAGTCGTGGTTGAAGCACTAAGTGTTGATCCACAGATGAGTCGGTGAGATTCATGTTGCATAGTTGTTGTTCATCACTGTGTCGGCATCCGGGAGATTCCGATCTTACCTGCGGGGAGATGATCGTACCTGTTTGTCGAATTGTAGACGAACAGGCTAATGTTTCGACCTAGCATGCGGGCGGGGGTACGTATATGTCGTTACTGAAAGTTGAGTTGTTAACAGACGGGCGAATGTTTCGACCTAGCTTGCGGGTGGGGGAACATGTCATTACCGTAAGTTGCGTTGTTGACGGGCGAATATTCCGACCTGGCCTGCGGGCGGGGGAATATGTCATACCCATGAGACGATTTGAGCCTACGAGCTTTAGACCGAACTCTACCTTATGGGGGTGGCATAGTGATGACTGGAACACCTTGACTGTTAGGGATGTCGCGTCGTGATCGCGTCCATATAGTTGTCAGTTGCATGAGTGTGAGAGATAGTAGTTAAGAGAAAATATTCTGGGAGTTGTTTGGTTGGCACTGTTGTACTTTTGAGTGTGCTATCTATATAAATTATTTATATCACTATTTTTCCCATTTATGACATATTACTGTTTCTTATCCCCTGTATTTTTCTATGTCATATTCTCTTTATTCTCGACTGTACGAGAAGATCCTGTTGAGGATTTGCCAGAGAAGATTGATGGTATACCCGTAGAACCAGATGCTGGCGGGAGAGCCCTGGATCCCGGTGCCGGAGGACTTTAGACATCGGGGGTTGGTAGTGGGTAGTTGTAGTTGTTATGGCCAGTATGAGAGACTAAGTCGTCTGTATTTTCATTTCCGCTACTATGCTTTCAATTTTTATTTACTGCGTACTCTGAAGTTTGTTTACTTGGTATCAGCTGTTGTAGGCTCTACTGATGGAGCCAATACTCTTATGTCTATATATATTATTATGGTATCAATATGTTTAATGTTTTAACATTTTCGCAATTTTTTATACTATTACGCTACGCTGTAACGCCAATAATTATAAGTGGGGTCACTAATGGGACCTCCGAGAAAGGGGTTGTCTCAACTGGCTCTTTCCAAACTTCTGAAATTACCTTAGTACAATCTGGATGGCTGGACCACATCTTCAAAAACTTAAAGGAAGAGCCAAAAGACCTCAGATCCTTATTAGTAGTTAGCAGAATAGGAAAATGGTCAGATTTGCTCCTAGTTAAAGTGCAGCAAGACATATTAGACCAAAAGTTGATCCAATCATCATTGCAAATTGATCTATCTAACCTTTTTTCAGTATGAGCCCCGCCTCTTCTGCCAGTGGACCATGTAAATTGAGCTCCACAAGTCAACAAATGAATAAAATTAGAGTTTTCAAACCAAGATCTAAACTCATCACAAGCAATTCTCAATGGAAGACCACTACCTCTTTGCTCATGAGATCCCAAAACAGCATTGAAATCTCCTATAAAGCACCAAGGCCCCTGATACAATTGCTGCAAAGTAGACAATTCAAGCCACAACTACCTCCTAGTCACATAAGAAGTAGCAGCATAAATTGCAAAAGTGTATAATTTCCTTCTTTCTAGCTCAAAATAAAAAGTAACATGCTGAGAAGATCTTTCAATACCAGTAGGTGAAAAATTCACAACAGAAGCACACCACAAATTTGGAATTAAAGAATCTCTATTATTAACTGCAAATAACTTTAAATGCAAACTATCCCAAAAGCCAACTGGAAACTGATCATGAGTAATCCAGGGTTCTGAGATAAAAATAAAATCTGGCTTATGAATCAAACAAAGTTTTAAGAATCATTCTTGTATCAAGATTACCAATGCCCCTAGAATTCCAATAAATAAGCTTCATTATGCAAATTGAGAGATGCATGCCCTGGATTGGGTTCTGTAGAGGTCATCCTTCTTTACTTGGCTGTTCTTTTGTCTCAATCTTTTTTCTGAGACTTAGACAAGACCTTTGAGAAGTCTGTACCCTCTTTAGCTACCTCAGTTGCAGCTTCATCCTCAAAATCAGGAGAACTATCTGCCCAGAGTTTAGACAAAACTCTAACATCCTTTCTAACAACAGGAGACATATCAATGTCATTTAATTGATTAACCACTTCCTTTCCCTTAGCAGAAAAAACAACATTAGCTGGACCTAAAGAATTACTAACTTGATTAATTGAATCATCTTGAGTAGAATTACTAGCATAGTCTAGCTATTTATGAACAGGGGTAGTAACATGAGAAACATGTTGATTCTAAAGCAAATGTGCAGATTCATCATAGATTACCTCAACGTCGTCCTCTTCATCCTTAACCTAAGGAACATCATTGGTGTGCCGATTCGAAGAACCAATATATTGGATTACAGGATCAGAAGTACACCCAAGACCCTTTCCTTCATCTAACTTAATAACAACATCATGGCCTTTAATAGCATCAAATTCAATCACAGCATTAGAAACTTTAATATTCTTCATAAGCTTTCCAGCACCCTCACCTTCAACATCATGAGCATGATATCATTCTTTCCCTTCTAAACAAAGTTTTGAACCACTAATTCCTTTACCATCCTTATTAGAAACAACAGCAACTTCTTTATTTTTGGGTTTAAAGGCAGTTGTTACTTTCTTTGCCTCATTAAGAACTTTCTCTCTTGGAGCATTTATCACAGAAGCTTAATTCTCATTCCTTTTACAATAAGCCAATGTATGTCCAATATTTTGACATAAAGAACAAAACAAAGGCAACTTCTCATATTGAATACCCACAAAGAAAGCAAAGACTTCTCTTTCTCCCAAGTCTAATTTGGAAGATTACCATTCAAACCAACATCCACCAAAATTCTAGCGAAATGGACAAAAGATCTATTGCTCGTTGCTTCATCTAAGAAGATTGGAATCCCAATTCCCCCCGCAATTTCAAAAAGAATTTTCAGCCTCCAATATTCTTAAGGCAAACCAAGAACTCTAACCCAACAATGAGTGTTGGTATGTTTTTGAATATGTGGGTTGAAGTCTTGGGTCCAAGATAGCCTCAAGACACTAGGTTTTAAATTCCATGTCCCAACAGACCACACACCTCGCAAATCCTCTAGAAAAGAAATGTTGAATTCATAAATCCCTTTACCAAGAGGGATCACGCGCCAAGGTCTAATAGACTTCCTAAATTAGATAACTTGCATCACAAGTCATCAATCTTTATTGGAAGATCACCTTTAGAAAGAATGATCCGACCATGAAGATTATTCTTACACCTTTCTAAACCAGATTCTGAAATTTTGATGGAGATAGCATCTCCCTTCAAGCATGGCTTTGGTAATTGGCTTAAAGGGATATCAAATGAATTATTGAGAGCCCGAGCGAAAGTTTTCTTTTGAGCAGAAGAGGGGGCTGACAAACAGGGAGGAGAAAGAGGAGATAAGAATTTCCAAGGGCAAACAGAGGTGTTTGTAGCCATGGAGGTCACCAGCTCTACACGTCAATCCTTGTTTTCAGGCAAACCCTAGCAGAGCTTTTTTTCAAGTTTTCACAAGCTCCGCATAAAGCCAAACATAGGGTTTTCACCCAATTCATTCCACAATTATATTTTGTATTTTCATCCCAAATTTTCTAAAACCCACTAAATTTGTCCTTAGTGCTAGCATTGTTAAAAATGTTAATAGATCGAATTTGTTGATGGATAGAGATAAGCTATATCAATAGATGCCTCAATTTTCGTTCCCCCACTTAGATTGTGCCATGCCATTTAAAAATAAGTAAATTTATAATGAATAATGATATATTTTTTAAGTGGCACAATCTATGTGGGAGGACATGAAATGAGCACTAGTTACTTTTAACATCGGTTAAGGAGGCGATGTTAATTCAAGGGATGTTAAAAGTGTGACTTTTAACATCGGTTAATAAAAAATCGGATGTTAAAAGTGCACTTTAAACATCAGTTATAGGCACACCCGATGTTAAAAGTATGGTCTCAGTCTGAGAGGTGCTCTGGTCAGTACACTTTTAACATCCATTGTAGCTGCAACCGATGTTAAAAGTACACTTTTAACATCAGTTTTAGGAATACACGATGTTAAAAGTGTTACTTTTAACATCAGTTATTATAACAACTGATGTTAAAATTAATTTTTTTTTTAAATGGTGTGTTACATTTATAGTTCTTTCCCATCCCTGCATATCAATCAGTATATCATCCACAATTCAGTACACAACATAAGATCAGAAACAAATTCAAATATGTAACTCATATATTGCTACTCCAGATTTACAATATTACAACCTAAAGTCCAAAATGTGTCACATGCAATACATACAAGTGCAAAAATCATATACAATCTATATTATGCTGCCTAGTATACTCATAAAAGAAATTACCAAAACGATCCCTCAGGTCTTTCATTTCCTCTTTATCAAGTGGAGTTTGATCGTCAAAAGCCTGCACAAGTTTAAATAAACTCTATATTAAATCATCAACCAAAACAAAATATAATTTAACTTGTGCAAACTTTATATTTATTACCTGTTGGCATCCGTCAATAATAGTGGCAGAGACCACGTTCAACATATGTTTCATCATGTAGTATCCACACTCCCAGCCGCTAACTTGTCTACGAGACTACAAGGCAATATGAAATTGAATATCAAGTACAGTACTAATATAATAATAATTACTGTTGTAAATTTTTTGTAAGAAATAATAAACTACTTACGAGTGGGATAATCCATTCAGGCTTTCTTTTTGACTTGGATGGCCTACTTTTGCCATCTGCACAAGCCATGCTACTTGCAACCATAGCTCTATGATTAAAAATAATAATGTCAATTATGTTCATGTAATAAAGCAAAAGAAATTTGAATTACAAATTAAATTAAAGCTTACATGTCAATCGCGTCCTTTAATTCAGATGTCGAACTATAGTGCAACGAGCATAAGAAGACGACACGATGCTGGCTTGGATGAAGTATGAGTAACTGCCAATTGCCATTCCTAAGTATTGGTGCTAGATAAATATCTTTCTTTGTTCGACCAAGTGGCTTCCGGATGTATGTCTTCATCGCATCCCCATTAGTGCAGTAATTTCCCTGAATTACGCTTGGGTCTAAGAATCCATATGTATTCTAGTTGCCTCTTTCCATACATAGCGATGAAGATACCTTAGATATTAGAATAAAATAATGTTAAATACCTAAGACATTGAAATAAATTATAGAATTAAAATACCTAAGAGGCATGTCAACAGTGTACTTACGTGCGCCACATACTCAGAACGGTATTGGCTAGCCAATTGCCAGGCAGACATATGTCACCTATATCCTTCCCAGAGAAAAAAAAGGCTGGCAAGTCGCAAGCGCCTTCGTGTTCCAAGGGAATAGCAAACTATTTATCCAGCGCATCCGCAGCAAATGCGGCCAAATGAGCCACATTTGATCTTGGCTTTTTATCAATGTTCTAAACAACAAAGATAAGGCATTAGTAAAGTAATGTCATTTGTAAATAAATAAGACATAAGTAATTAAATGATTAATATGAAATTAATATGCATACCTGGGATAAAGGCATCTCAACTGGCTTATGTGTATCCTCACAGCTTCCCACGGTGCTCATATGTTGAGAAGGTTGGCTCATTAGGCTTTGTTGGGAAAATGTAAGCCCCCTAGATGACATCTCCTTTATGAATGATTCCATATGCATCAGAAACATCTCTTTTTTAAGCTCCTCCTTAATGCTTTCCTGCTTGTGGCTGCTGATTCGGCTTCCAACATGGACTCGTCGTCCATGATATTGTCGAATGCCCACTAGCCCTCCAACACCCTTTACAAAGCTAGGGTGTCATCTTTATCTAGGTAGTGCTCAGGATATCCCTACGTCCATGTTGAACGAACGATCTTTGTGAGCTTTGTTCCACCAGCGATGTCTACAAGGGGGAAATTCACAAAATATGTGTAAGATAGTGTTTACTTAACTTTATTAATTACAAGCAGAAGTAATCTATTAATTACTTACAATATTTTCAGCGACAATGCATGTGGGCTCGGCTTTAAAATCTCACGATTTTGTCTTTTGGGCTTCCATTCATGTTTCATGGCGTTCTGGTGGAGATGGAGGATTAACAACTATTTCTCCATCGGCTTCGGCTTGTCCATCAGCTCCACCTTCTTCTTGCTTCTTTTTGGCCTCTTCTTGCTTCTTTTTCATCTTCTCCTCCGTAATCTTCTGCTGAACCATACGATAGCCACCACGAGACATATGGTGTGGGTGTACATTGTTTTTCTGGATTTCCTTGGCCTTTTTCCTTTTCTCCTGTTACAAATAACATGTACTCAATTCAATTCAATAAATAAATAAATTAGATAGGCCTATTATAAAAAATATAACGGGAAACTAACCAGAAAGGCAGGGTCTTATCGGCTCACAACAAACCTATCCCACGTCTCCTTATCAATGAAAGAGTATGTGTCAAGTGGAGATTTGTTGTCTTTCTTCTCAAAAATATATCTATTGTCCAAATAGGTCTTGAACCCCATCCACCGCTTCGCGGCAAAAGAAAGCCATTTCTTCTTACATTCAGGAGTATTCGGGACATCAAAGGTCAACTATAGTACAAAACAAAATGGAGGAAATATTAGAGTATGATAATAATATAAGCAAATACAATTTAGATACAAGTAAAGAGAATAAAAGTAAAATACCAAGATTGAAGACCAAATTTGATCCTTCACCATACTCGATACCTAAGCACATTCCTCAATCAGAATGCTAACCCTGTTTCAAGCTTCCAAGGCCATAAAACAAGTGAATTTGTCAGCATTCGGCCTTATGGCCCCCCATATGTATCAAACTCAACCGGAAGCCTATGATCACCGCAACTACTCAGGGCCAACGATCGTAACTTTGTGGCTGATCTACCCCTTTTTTTGGGGTGTGCACCACCTGACCCGCTATGTGAAGGAGAAGGAGGAATGCTTGCTGGATCAGTCATGTATGCCGATTAGACAAAAAGTAATAAATTAGGTTAATATATAAGAATGGATAAATAAAAATAAGTCTCCTATAACATGGATACAAAACCTACTTTAACATGGATAAATAAAAATAAGTCTAACTTAACATGGAGAAATAAAAATAAGTCTACTTTAACATGGATAAACAAAAAAAGAATACTTTAATTTAAACATAACTTATACTATGGTCAAGTTTAGATCAATATCCCTTCATGATGATCATCACGAGTGGCAAGTACATCGTCCACTACATTTTCCTCGACGAAAATAGGCATCTGTGTTGAGAAAGAAGGAGTTTCTGGAATATCAAGAGTTGAATCTTGATTTTCATGGATACCATTATGCATGCTTTTTCCTTGGAGAACAACTGACCACCTTTTGTTAGAAGGATCATTGATATAAAACACTTGTTTTTCCTGGGAAGCCATGATAAAAGGCTCTTCCGTGTGACCTACTTTGTCAACGTCTACCAATGTACATCCCAATTCTTCACTTTGCACACCATTGTTACTGTCAGCCCACTTACACTTAAAAGCAGGCACTTGAAATTTAGTGTAATCGACCTCCCAAATCTCTTCAATGACTCCAAAGTAAGATTTCGATGCCATAATGAGATTTGTATCTTTTGAACTAGAGAAGTGCATTGACTCAGATACGATCATAACTCCGCTGTTTTGCATGGTACTCTTGTCATCTTGGGACTTTGTATAGAAGGAAAACATATTGATATCATATCCACTCCAACATATGACTTCAAGACGTGGCCCCTGTGCTAGCCATTATAATGTGTCGGAAGCAGTATGATCATTTTTAATTTTTTCTTTAAACCAGGCTACGAAAGTCTTGTTATGATGGTTCAACAACCATGTTTCGTTCCTTCTAGGGTTTTCTTCCTTGACCTCTTATTTGTGAGCACATAGTACGGTGCAACCTCATCAGTGTTATTCAAAGTGTGCAAATGGGCTTGAAACACTTCCTCCCGAGCCTTGCTATTAACTTTTATACCTCGTGTACCCTTATCGACACATCTTCCCTCATGACGAGGCTTAGGAATCCCTATAGCCTCCACTTCTGAAATGTAGTCTTGACAAAACTCAATAGCTTCTTCTGCAACGTACCTTTGAACAATAGATGCTTCAGGACGGTGTGGTTCCTTCACATAACCTTTCAAGATCTTCATGTATCGCTCAACTGGGTACATCCACCTTAAATAAACGGGGCCACATAATCTAATCTCCCTCACTAGATGAACAATTAAGTGAACCATGGTGTCGAAAAATGAAGGAGGAAAATACATCTCCAATTGGCACAAGATTATAGCAGCCTCATCTTCTAACTCATCCAACTTCTGGGGGTCAATGACTTTGCTACATATAGCATTGAAGAATGAGCACAACCTAGTTATGACATGTCTAACATTTTTAGGAGCAATACCACGAATAGCCACTGGTAGTAGTTGTTGCATCAAGACTTTAAGCCAACAAATTTTAGATCATTTGAGACAAGCCTCTTGACATTTGAATAGTAACCTTGTGGCACTTTGACGCCCCGTAGACACTCACAAAAACTTGTTCTCTCTTTTTTTTGACAAGGTATGACATGCTGGAGGCAAATATGTCCGTTTACCATCCTTTGGTTGTGGAGCTAACTGCTCTCGTATACCCATCGGAACCAGATCTAGATGAGCATTCACACCGTCCTTTATCTTACCCTGAATGTTGAGAAGCGTTCCAATTAGACTATCATATACATTTTTCTCCACATGCATGACATCAATACAATGTCTGACATCAAGTTTATACTAGTATGGAAGATCAAAGAAGATCGACCTCTTCTTCCATATGTTTTTCTCAGCAGCCTTCTTTTGAGCCTTTCCGAACATAACATTAATGTCCTTCACCCTTTGATAAACTTTCCCACCATTCAAGGCCGTCGAAGCAAGAAAGTGTTCAAGAAATTGTTTTCCCCAGAAAACAGGTTTTGCTTCCAAGAAAGTGTTTTGTTTAGAAAATGTTCTCTTGGATCAGGAAATGTTTTATTTCAAGAACAATAAAATGTGTTTTATTTCCCCCTTAAGGAAAGGTTTTTGTTTTCAAGAAAGTGTTTTCCTCGGAAAAAGATTTTCCTGGATAAAGAAATGTTTTATTTCAAGAACAATAAAAGTGTTTTGTTTTCCAAAGTTGTTTGAGAGAATAAAACCAAAAGGAAAAATGATGGATCTTTTGAGATGAACCCAAACCTAGTGACCGAGACATCGGCCTAGTGTTTTGTGGATTGAGCACTCGGACTTGGTGTCCTGTGTTTTTGAGTTGAGAGGGCTTAATATCCTTTTGAAACGAGTTGTGGACTTTACATCTCGACAATTGAAAGAATGAACGCAAAGAAAAACAGAAAACTTTCTGTGTACATGCATGAACCGGCAGACGTGCCATTTGGAACCGAGCTACAACTCAAGTAATTGAGAATTTAACCAGTCAAGACCACTAGGTCTATAGGGACATTCTGTTTTCGAGATCCCACAAGTGGCCGGTGGCGTAGCAATCCCATGCCGTGGTAAATCGGCTGCCAAACACGAATGAACTCGATCAAAGACTGGAGTATTCAGGATATGGTTATGACGTGGTATCCTGGAACAATTGGAGTTCAGACCTAAATAGAGAGGCTGACTCATGTGGACAATTGTGTTACGGGTGTTACTACAGCCCATCGCTCGATGTTGGGAAGTTATAATCTCCGGAGTACATGAATTAGAAAGATTATATTGAAGTCTCATGCATTATTATAACTCATGATGGTGTTTGAGATATCGTTATATAAATAACAGTTTCTATAACTGTATTTATCTGTGGATGTTTATACTGTTGTTTGTTGCCTGTGCGGCTATCGTGATAAACTTATTATATGAGTATCTCACCTTTGCCTGTACATGTTGGACACCCAGTTGTGTTTTTGGAACACATGTACAGATGTTGATCATAGGTCCCCGCGGACACGTGAGGACTCGGATGACGGAGACTTTTGAAGGAGCCAACTTTGGGTTATATCCCAATGGCTACTCTTAGCCGACCAGCTTAGGAGTCTTTCTTTTTGAAGCAGTCTTATATTATTTTGCTACACGTATATGGAACTTATGTCCTTAAGTCTGTAATAGGATATATATTAGACCTGAACCTACGTTATGTTTATGTTGTTATGCACCTTAATTGTTAGCGTGTGTTATGAAGTTTATTTCTTCGTCTTGAGTTGTTTTACCTATGCATGCAGAAAATTTTAGAAACCGCGTTTTCGAACGTAGCTAAATAATTAAATTATTTTCCGAATGCAACCAGCGTTTTATTTTCTTGATTTATTCGGCATTTTGAGTTCGAGTACGTAGCACCCGCAAGGGGGGTGTTACATTAGTGGTATCAGGGCTTGTCGAGTCTTTCGGGAATCCTTGGGGAATAGGTCTGTTGTGTTTGTGTTGTGTGATCTCTGTGTGAACTTTGTTTGAATTGTTTCTCTGTTGAAGCAATGTGTGTTGACACACTAGTACACTGTTACTTGACACACTAGCACTTGGCTTACGAATTTATGTTTCCTTATTAAGGTATGATTAGTTTGCCTTGTTGGGAAACATGAACCTTAGAGGCATTCGTGGTGGAAGTCGCGGCACTATTGACAACAATGCTGATGACAACAGCATTAATCGGGCTATCCAGGCCATGGCTGATATGGCAGCTGCTGTTGCTCAACAGACAACTACGATGGCTCAACAGAATCAACAAATAGCTGATCTTGCTGTTGGTCTTAGAGGATTAGTCAATTTCCAGCATCATGATCCGCCGCAGTTTCATGAGGACTGGAAATATGAGAGATTTGAAGGAGGTCTGCGCTTCGAGATCAAGGAGTCAGTGTTACCATTGGAAATCCGTACCTTCAGACGAGGGAGGGAGAATAGGAGCACCGTGGGAGGACCGTCTTGGTCCAGGAACCCGAACCAGTACGAAAACCAGAAAGGGAAGCAATCCCAAAAGAAGCCATATTCCTGACCTCAAGGGAATGGTCGGAAACAGCAACCTTATCGTCCTGTCGCTTCTACTTACGGTGGAGGGAGTGGAAACGACCAGAATCAAGGCTAAATCCGGAGATGTTTCAATTGTGGGAAACACGCACATCAAGCTAACAACTGCGAGCTGAAATGAGCTCTATGTTTCCAATGCGGGAAGACAGAACATTTCGTGAGGAAGTGCCCTACACCAAAAACCAAGCCGACTGTCAATAATATGCGGACTGCTAGACCCACAGTGAGGGGAAGGGTTTATACCATGTGTGGCGCTGATGCCTCCAAATCTGGTGATCTCATACAAGGTAGTTGCATCATAGCTGGTAATCTCCTAACTGTACTATTTGACTCGGGTGCGACACATTCGTTCATCTCTTTGAATTGTGTGAGACTTTTGAACTTGCCTGTTTCTTCGCTGTTTTTTGATTTGATTGTTACAACTCCAACTTCTAAGCCTGTTACTGTTAGTACAGTATGTTTAAACTGTCCTATTATTGTTCATGATAGGAACTTTCTTGTTGACTTAATATGTTTGCCTTTGACTCAATTGGATGTGATCTTAGGCATGGATTGGTTATCTTCCAACCATATCCTTTTAGATTGTGCACATAGAACCATAGTTTTTCCTGACCCTGAGATTTTTGGATTTTTAACTACGAACCAAGTAAAAGCTTTTTTGAAACAAGGAGCTCAGGGATACATGCTTCTATCCTGTTTAGAAATAGAGAGGGACGTTGTCTTGAGCGATGTGCCGGTTGTGAAAGATTTTTCGAAAGTTTTTCCAGAGGACGTACTAGGCTTGCCACCGGTGAGAGACATTGAGTTTGCGATCGACTTAGTTCCAGGATCCGGTCCGATCTCTATAGCAATTTATAGGATGTCACCTACGAAGTTAGCTGAGCTGAAGACTCAACTAGAGGATCTGATGTCCAAGCGGTTTGTGAGGCCAAGTGTGTCCTCATGGGGAGCAACAGTGTTATTAGTAAAGAAGAAGGACGGGAGTTCAAGACTCTGTGTGGATTACCGTCAACACAACAAGATAATGATCAAGAACAAGTATCCTCTACCCCGTATAGATGATTTGATGGATTAACTTCAAGGAGCCGCTGTCTTTTCAAAGATTGATTTGAGATCCAGTTATCACCAGATCAGAGTAAAGAACGAGGATGTACCTAAGACTGCATTCAGGACTCGTTATGGTCACTATGAGTACCTCGTGATGCCTTTTGGAGTGACAAACGCGCCTGCTATCTTCATGGACTACATGAACCGAATTTTCCGTCCGTTTCTGGATAAGTTCGTTGTCTTATTTATCGATGATATTCTCATCTACTCGAAAAATCCCGAGGAGCATGAGGAACATCTAAGAGAAGTTTTACAGATCCTTCACAAAGAGAAGTTGTACGCAAAGCTACCCAAGTGCGAGTTTTGGCTGGATGAAGTCAAATTCTTAGGACACATGATTACGAAGGGAGGAATTGTTGTCGATCCTACAATAGTAGAAGCAGTACTTCTACGGGAGAGACCCAAGACTGTTACAGAAATCCGCAGTTTCATTAGACTGGCTGGATGTTACAGAAGGTTCATCGAGGGATTTTTAAAGATTGTTGCGCCGTTGACTCAACATACGAGGAAGGACCAACCATTCACATGGACTGACAAATATGAGGAAGGTTTGCAGACGATGAAGGAACGTTTGGCAACCTCACCAGTGTTAGTGTTACCTAAACCGAACTAACTGTGCGAAGTGTACTGTGATGCCTCGCATCAGAATTTAGGATGTGTGCTTATGCAACATCGGAAGGTTGTAGCGTATGCTTTGTGCCATTTGAAGACTCATGAGAGGAATTACCCAACGCACGACCTAGAGTTAGCTGCTGTGGTTTTTGCACTGAAGATCTGGAGACATTACTTGTATGGATCAAAGTTCGATGTCTTCAGTGACCACAAAAGTTTGAAGTACCTGTTCAACCAGAAGGACCTTAACATGAGGCAGAAGACGTTGAGTTTCTGATTGATCTAGTTTCTAGACTCAGTCAAATCTCCATAGTTTGGGCAGAATATTACCTACGAAGCTGGCCGGATTGGACTGAGTGAAGTGGAATTTCGTTTGGTTCTTGTGAGATTCGTCATCATCGGCGATGTTCTCGTCTGCTTTAAGAGTCACGGGGAACACGAGGAGACTCTGTGTCACGTTTTACGAAACCTACGCAAGGAGAGTTGACGTTAAGTTACTAAAGTACGAGTTTGACTCGGTGGCAGTAAAATTCGTAGGTTGTGCGATTCTAGACGAGCCTTTGTATTCACACTCCCGCGTAACCCTTAGTGTATCAGACATTTGAGTGGATTGGTTTAAAAGTAACCTTTGGCCTAAAAATTTTCATGTCGTTCTATCAAAAGATTTGCTATGACTATTACTTGAGTTGTAACCGATACAAATTCCTGATACTAAAAGTTTCTTGACAAAACTTAGTCGAATTACTTTTACTGTTGGTAACTGTGATCCAGTCTGAGATTTTTGCCAAACTGTTTATATTTTGATTCCCTGATTTGTTGGAGAATTCTTATGAAAGAAGGGACTTTATTAGAATCATGGTTGTAAACTTGTATTAGCTATGCATTTTTACACTCACAAATCTACTGAAGAATCTTTTTACGTACTGGATATTCCTGTACTTGTTTCTGCGAGATAAAATCCTTCTATATACTTTCCTGTGAGAGTAAGACCAAGGGAATTTCTTTTGTCGAAAGATTTCTTCCTTAATCTTCGAGGATCGAGTAGCAACCAAGTACGACTGATTACCCTCAACTCAAGTGGACGAGCAAGAAGATGTTCGATCTTTGAAGGATTAGTTGGGAGTAAGTGTACTACTCTAACTACGAACATCCTGTCAGCAGGATAGACAAGAAAAGATAGGTGTCTTGTTAAAGTATGGCGTGGTGGATGAGATGTGGAACTTGGGGATCAAGAGGATCCTATCCAGTTTTGAGTCGCGAAATTTCGAGGACGAAATTTTTTTTTAGAGGGGTAGTAATGTAACACATCGATTTTCGATTTTTTCGAATTAATAAGTATTTATGAACTTATATTTTATTCGAGGCCTTAGAAATGGTAATAAAATATTCTGAGAAGATAGGAATGTCCTACACAACCATAGGAAGCCATGGTTAAGTTTCGGACGAAAGCTCAAACGGATCCCGGTCTGCGTTTTTCTTGGATATTAGCCTTTTTCTACTATCGAGGCCTAATTTGGACTCGTGAACGAGACAGTAAGTCTCGGGATTTTATTCTCTACATCTTTGTTAAAATCCGTCTTGACACCCGAAAAATAATAATAAAATTTTATATTCGGCCGTATAATCGAAACAGGAGGCGTTTGGAGTCGTAAAGAGATTCAACGAGACCCGACAATGGATAAGATGATACCAAATCATGTCAACTCACTTGGGAGAGTATGCCAGAGTCGTCATGACATTCGAGAATTTTGGGATGCGAAATTACCAAAATACCATTAACTTAACCTTTTTCACATTTTACCATTTTACCCTTGAAAAAAATGACCTTTTAACCCTTAATGAATTGTTAAGAAGGCTGGAACAGCCCTCTCAGCCCCCATTTCACGCACCAACAGCCCCCTTGAGAGCCAAGAACTTCATCTTTTTCCTTTGAGAGAAACCTCCATTGAAACCTTGACAAATCCTTGAATCTTTGAAGAAAAACCTTGAATCTTTGATCAATCTTCATCCATTCTTGGGTAAGATCACTTCTATGATGTCCTAGCTTCTTGAATCTCTCTCAATCTCGTGATCAAAATCCATTTTCAAGAAAACCCATTTTGAGATTCAAATCTTTGAAAATTCATAGGAAATTGTAGGAAAATCCTTTTAATGGGAAACCAATTTCTTTGAACTCACTTCATCATTCTCTACCTAAAGCCAAGAGCTCATGATTCAATTCTCATCCTAGCTCTTAATCCCCAATATGGCCGAAACCTAGAAGTGATGATGAATAGTGTTTTTGATCAAATTTTTGATTTCTAACTCTTGATTCCTTCCTTAGCTTTCCTATTGTCTTTGAATCCAAGTGATGGAAAACCAAATCAATTTCTAACCTCTTTTGCCCAAAATGGCCGAAACCTTCATGTGACAAAACCTTGAGTTTTGTTTCACATTTTTGAGTCATAGGACTTGTAGTAATGTTAACTAAGTTCATAAACCAACCATCCAAAAGTTTGGAACCAAATGAGATCCCTAACCTTTTTACCTTTTCATGGCCGAACCTTTAACCTTTTTGGGGGAAGAAAATTTATGTTTTGATGTTATATCTTGATGTTGATTTGTTGTTTGAATTGTATTGTGTTTGATTGTCTTAGGCGACGCGGATGAAACCGGAGCCGGAGCCGGAGCCGAGAACCGATCGAGTTTGGATTGAACATTATTGTGAGGTAAAGGGAGGTAGTTCATTTAAGTTTGGTAGCTTCATAGTGCTTGTTTGATATATGTTATGTGATGGCTTTGATTGATGATTTGGAGTTAAGTTTGAATGAGTTATGAAGTTGTATACTTAATGAAGCATATTTGAGTAATGATTGATGATTTGTGCCATTGATGCCTTGGATGATATCTTATTGTGATACTGAACTATTGATGCCTATATATATATATATATATATATATATATGCTGGATGAGCATAGGACTGACTATGTCTCGATAATTATTAAAAGACTCGAAAGTCGAAATCAAAGTTTTGAATAACACGTTTTGAAATCAAAAAGTGGTTTTTGGAAAACATGTTGCTTTTTCAAGAAAAGTTATATTCCTTTTTGAAAAAGTGATGCCCTTTTGAAAAGAAAAAGTGGTTTTCTGGAAAGCGTGCAAAACGAGTTTTGTTTTAGAAAAACGTTTTAAAAAGGCGTGAAACCTTAGAAAACGGGTTTTATTTCCAAGAAAATGTTTTCCCTGGAAAATGTTCTCTTGGATCTGGAAATGTTTTATTTCAAGAAAAAGAAAATGTGTTTTGTTTCCCCCTTAAGGAAAGGTTTTTGTTTTCAAGAAAGTGTTTTCCTCGGAAAAAGGTTTTCCTTGATAAAGAATTGTTTTATTTCAAGAACAATAAAAGTGTTTTGTTTTCCAAAGTTGTTTGAGAGAATAAAACCAAAAGGAAAAATGATGGATCTTTTGAGATAAACCCAAACCTAGTGACCGAGACATCGGCCTAGTGTTTTGTGGATTGAGCACTCGAACTTGGTGTCCTGTGTTTTTGAGTTGAGCGGGCTTAATGTCCTTTTGAAACGAGTTGTGGACTTTACGTCTTGACAATTGAAAGAATGAACGCAAAGAAAAACAGAAAACTTTCTGTGTACATGCATGAACCGGCAGACGTGCCATTTGGAACCGAGCTACAACTCAAGTAGTTGAGAATTTAACCAGTCAAGACAACTAGGTCTATAGGGGCATTCTGTTTTCGAGATCCCACAAGTGGCCGGTGGCGTAGGAACCCCGTGCCATGGTAAATCGGCTGCCAAACATGAATGAACTCGATCAGAGACTGGAGTATTCAGGATATGGTTATGACGTGGTACCCTGGAACAATTGGAGTTTGGACCTAAATAGAGAGGTCGACTCATGTGGACAATTGTGTTACGGGTGTTACTATATCCTATCGCTCGATGTTGGGAAGTTAGAATCTCCGGAGTACATGAAATAGAAAGAAGATATTGAAGTCTCATGCATTATTATAACTCATGATGGTGTTTGAGATATCGTTATATAAATAACTGTTTCTATAACTGTATTTATCTATGGATGTTTATACTGTTGTTTGTCGCCTGTGCGCTATCGTGATAAACTTATTATATGAGTATCTCACCTTTGCCTGTACATGTTAGACACCCTGTTGTGTTTTTCGAACACATGTACAAATGTTGATCATAGGTCCCTGCGGACATGTGAGGACTCGGATGACGGAGATTTTTGAATGAGCCGACTTTGGGTTATATCCCAATGGCTACTCTTAGCCGACTAGCTTAGGAGTATTTCTTTTTGAAGCAGTCTTATATTATTTTGCTGCATGTTTATGGAACTTATGTCCTTAAGTCTGTAATAGGATATATATTAGACCTGAACCTACGTTATGTTTATGTTGTTATGCACCTTAATTGTTAGCGTGTGTTATGAAGTTTATTTCTTCATCTTGAGTTGTTTTGCCTATGCATGCAGAAAAATTTTAGAAACAGCGTTTTCGAACGTAGCTAAATAATTAAATTAATTTATGAAAGCAACCAGTGTTTTATTTTCTTGATTTATTCCGCATTTTGAGTTCGAGTACGTAGCACCCTCGAGGGGGGTGTTACATTAGTGGTATCAGAGCTGGTTGATTCTTTCGAGAATCCTTGGGGGATAGGTTTGTTGTGTTTGTGTTGTGTGATCTCTGTGTGAACTTTGTTTGAATTGTTTCTCTGTTGAAGCAATGTGTGTTGACACACTAGTACACTTTTACTTGACACACTAGTACTTGACGCACGAGTTTATCTTTCCTTATTAAGGTATGATAGGTTTGCCTTGTTGGGAAACATGAACCTTAGAGGCAGTCATGGTGGAAGTCGCGGCACTGCTGACAACAATGCTGATGACAACAACATTAATCGGGCTATCCAAGCCTTGGCTGATATGGCGACTGCTGTTGTTCAACAGACAGCTACGATGGCTAAATAGAATCAACAAAGAGATGATCTTGCTGCTGGTCTTAGAGGATTAGTCGATTTCCGGCGTCATGATCCGCCGCATTTTCATCAGGACTGGAAATATGAGAGATTTGAAGGAGGTTTGCGCTTCGAGATCAAGGAGTCAGTGTTACCATTGGAAATCCGTACCTTCAGACGAGGGAGGGAGAATAGGAGCACCGTGGGAGGACCGTCTAGGTCCAGGAACCCGAACCAGTACCAAAACCAGAAAGGGAAGCAGTCCTAGAAGAAGCCATATTCCCGACCTCAATGGAATGGTCGGAAACAGCAACCTTATCATCCTGTCGCTTCTACTTACGGTGGAGGGAGTGGAAACGACTAGAATCAAGGCCAAATCCAGAGATGTTTCAATTGTGGGAAACACGCACATCAATCTAACAACAGCGAGCTGAAAGGAGTTCTATGTTTGCAATGCGGGAAGATAGGACATTTCAAGAGGAAGTGCCCTACACCAAAAACCAAGCCGACTGTCAACAACATGCGGACTGCTAGACCCACAGCGAGGGGAAGGGTTTATACCATGAGTGGCGCTGATGCCTCCAAATCTGGTGATCTCATACAAGGTAGTTGCATCATAACTGGTAATCTCCTAACTGTACTATTTGACTCGGGTGCGACACATTCGTTCATCTCTTTGAATTGTGTGAGACTTTTGAACTTGCCTGTTTCTTCGCTGTCTTTTAATTTGATTGTTACAACTCCAACTACTAAGCCTGCTACTGTTAATACAGTATGTTTGCACTGGCCTATTATTGTTCATGATAGGAACTTTCTTGTTGACTTAATATGTTTGCCTTTGACTCAGTTGGATGTGATCTTAGGCATGGATTGGTTATCTTCCAACCATATCCTTTTAGATTGTGCACATAGTACCTAAGTTTTTCCTGACCCTGAGATTTCTGGATTTTAACTACCAACCAAGTAAGAGCTTCTTTGAAAGAAGGAGCTCAGGGTTGCATGCTTCTATCCTGTTTAGACATTGAGAGGGACGTTGTCTTGAGGGATGTGCTGGTTGTGAAAGATTTTTCAGAAGTTTTTCCAGAGGACGTACCAGGTTTCCCACCAGTGAGAGACATCGAATTTGCCATTGACTTAGTTCTAGGATCCGGTCCGATCTCTATAGCTCCTTATAGGATGTCACATACGGAGTTAGCCGAGCTGAAGACTCAACTAGAGGATCTGATGTCCAAGCGGTTTGGGAGGCTAAGTGTGTCCCCGTGAGAAGAAGGACGGAAGTTCAAGGCTCTGTGTGGATTACTGTCAACTCAACAAGATAACGATCAAGAACAAGTATCCTCTACCCCGTATAGATGATTTGATGGATCAATTTCAAGGAGCCGCTGTCTTTTCAAAGATTGATCTGAGATCCGGTTATCATCAGAACAGAGTAAAGAACGAGGACGTACCTAAGACTGCATTCAGGACTCGTTATGGTCACTATGAGTACCTCGTGATGCCTTTCGGAGTGACAATCGCGCCTGCTATCTTCATGGACTACATGAACCGGATTTTCAGTCCGTTTCTGGATCAGTTCGTTGTCGTGTTTATCAATGATATTCTTATCTACTCGAAAATCCCGAGGAGCATGAGGACCATCTAAGAGAAGTTTTACAGATCCTTCACAAAGAGAAGTTGTACGCAAAGCTACCCAAGTGCGAGTTTTGGCTGAATGAAGTCAAATTCTTGGGACACGTGATTACGAAGGAAGGAATTGCTGTCGATCCTACAAAAGTAGAAGCAGTACTTCTATGGGAGAGACCCAAGACTGTGACAGAAATCCGCAGTTTCGTTAGACTGGCTGGATATTATAGAAGGTTCGTCGAGGGATTTTTAAAGATTGTTGCGCCGTTGACTCACTTACGAGGAAGGACCAACCATTCACATGGACTGACAAATGTGAGGAAGGTTTGCAGATGATGAAGGAACGTTTGGCAACCTCACCAGTGTTAGTGTTACCTAAACCGGACTAACTGTGCGAAGTGTGTTGTGATGCCTCGCATCAGAATTTAGGATGTGTGCTTATGCAACATCGGAAGGTTATAGCGTATGCTTCGCGCCATTTGAAGACTTATGAGAGGAATTACCCAACGCACGACCTAGAGTTAGTTGCTGTGGTTTTTGCACTGAAGATCTGCAGACATTACTTGTATGAATCAAAGTTAGATGTCTTCAGTGACCACAAAAGTTTGAAGTACTTGTTCGACCAGAAGGAAGTTAACATGAGGCAGAAGACGTTGAGTTTTCGATTGATCTAGTTTCTAGACTCAGTCAAATCTCCATAGTTTGGGCAGAATATTACCTACGAAGCTGGCCGGATTGGACTGAGTGAAGTGGAATTCGTCATCATCGGCGATGTTCTCGTCTGCTTTAAGAGTCATGGGGAACATGAGGAGACTCTGTGTCACGTGTTACGGAACCTACGCAAGGAGAGTTGACGTGAAGTTACTAAAGTACGAGTTTGACTCAGTGGCAATAAAATTCGTAGGTTGTGCGATTCTGGACGAGCCGTTGTACTCACACTCCTACGTAACCCTCAGTGTATCAGACATTTGAGTGGATTGGTTTAAAAGTAACCTTTGGCCTAAACATTTTCATGTTGTTCTATCGAAAGATTTGTTATGACTATTACTTGAGTTGTAACCCATACAAATTCCTGATACTGAAAGTTTCTTGACGAAACTTAGTCGAATCACTTTTACTGTTGGTAACTGTGATCTAGTCTAAGATTTTTTCCAAACTGTTTATATTTTGATTCCCTGATTTGTTGGAGAATTCTTATGAAAGAAGGGACTTTATTAGAATCATGGTTGTAAACTTGTATTAGCTATGCATTTTTACACTCACGAATCTAAGTGAGGAATCTTTTTACATACTGGATATTCCTATACTTGTTTCCGCGAGATAAAATCCTTCTATATACTTTCCTGTGAGAGTAAGACCAAGGGAATTTATTTTGTCGAAAGATTTCTTCCTTAATCTTCGAGGACCGAGTAGCGACCAAGTACAACTGATTACCCTCAACTCAAGTGGACGAGCAAGAAGACGTTTTGATCTTTGAAGGATTAGTTGGGAGTAAGTGTACTACTCTAACTACAAACATCCTGTCAGCAGGATAGACGAGAAGAGATAGGTGTCTTGTTAAAGTATGGTGTGGTGGATGAGATGTGGAACTTGGGGATCAAGAGGATCCTATCCAGTTTTGAGTCGCGAAATTTTGAGGAGGAAATTTTTTTTTTAGAGGGGTAGTAATGTAACACCCCGATTTTCTATTTTTCTAAATTAATCAGTATTTATGAACTTATATTTTATTCGAGGCCTTAGAAATGGCAATAAAATATTCTGAGAAGATAGGAATGTCCTACACAACCGTAGGAAGCCATGGTTAAGTTTCGGGTGAAAGCTCAAACGGAGTCCGGTCTGCGTTTTTCACGGATAATAGCCTTTTTCTTCTATCGAGACCTAATTTGGACTCGTGAATGAGACAGTAAGTCTCGGGATTTTATTCTCTGCATCTTTGTTAAAATCCGTCTTGACACCCGAAAAATAATAATAAAATATTATATTCGGTTGTATAATCAAAACTAGAGGCGTTTGGAGTTGTAAAGAGAGTCAACGAGACCCGACAACGGATAAGCTTGATACCACATCATGTCAACTCACTTGGGAGAGTATGCCAGAGTCGTCATGACGATCAGGATTTTCGGGACACGAAATTACCAAAATACCCTTAACTTAACCTTTTTCACCATTTACCATTTTACCCTTGAAACAAATAACCTTTTTACCCTTAATGAATCGTTAAGAAGGCTGGAACAGCCCTCTAAGCCCCCATTTCACGCACCAACAGCCCCCCCCTTGAGAGCCAAGAACTTCATCTTCTTCCTTTGAGAGAAACCTCCATTGAAACCTTGAGAAATCCTTGAATTTTTGAAGAAAAACCTTGAATCTTTGATCAATCTTCATCCATTCTTGGGTAAGATCACTTCTATGATCTCCTAGCTTCTTGAATCTCTCTCAATCTCATGATCAAAATCCATTTTCATGAAAACCCATTTTGAGATCCAAATCTTTGAAAATTCATAGGAAATTGTAGAAAAATCCTTTTAATGGGAAACCAATTTCTTTGAACTCACTTCATCATTCTCTAACTAAAGCCAAGAGCTCATGATTCAATTCTCATCCTAGCTCTTAATCCCCAATATAGCCGAAACCTAGAAGTGATGATGAATAGTGTTTTTGATCAAATTTTTGATTTCTAACTCTTGATTCCTTCCTTAGCTTTCCTATTGTCTTTGAATCCAAGTGATGGAAAACCAAATCAATTTCTAACCTCTTTTGCCCAAAATAGCCGAAACCTTCATGTGACAAAACCTTGAGTTTTGTTTCACATTTTTGAGTCATAGGACTTGTAGTAGTGTTAACTAAGTTCATAAACCAACCATCCAACAGTTTGGAACCAAATGAGATCCCTAGCCTTTTTACCTTTTCATGGCCGAACCTTTAACCTTTTTAGGGGAAGAAAATTTATATTTTGATGTTATATCTTGATGTTGATTTGTTGTTTGAATTGTATTGTGTTTGATTGTCTTAGGCGAGAACCGATTGAGTTTGGATTGAACATTGTTATGAGGTAAAGGGAGGTAGTTCATTTAAGTTTGGTAGCTTCATAATGCTTGTTTGATATATGTTATGTGATGGCTTTGATTTATGATTTGGAGTTAAGTTTGAATGAGTCATGAAGTTGTTTACTTAATGAAGCATATTTGAGTAATCATTGATGATTTGTGCCATTGATGCCGTGGATGATATCTTACGGTGATATTGAACTATGTATATATATATCCCGGATGAGCATAGGACTGACTATGTCTCGATAATTATTAAAAGACTCAAAGTCTGAAATCAAAGTTTTGAATAACGCGTTTTGAAATCAAAAATTGGTTTTTGGAAAATATGTTGCTTTTTCAAGAAAAGTTATCTTCCTTTTTGAAAAAGTGATGTCCTTTTGAAAAGAAAAAGTGGTTTTGTGGAAAGCGTGCAAAACGAGTTTTGTTTTAGAAAAACGTTTTAAAAAGGCATGAAACCTTAGAAAACGGGTTTTGTTTCCAAGAAAGTGTTTTCCCCGGAAAATGTTCTCTTGGATCAGGAAATGTTTTATTTCAAGAACATTAAAATGTGTTTTGTTTCCCCCTTAAGGAAAGGTTTTTGTTTTCAAGAAAGTGTTTTTCTCGGAAAAAGGTTTTCCTTGATAAAGAATTGTTTTATTTCAAGAACAATAAAAGTGTTTTGTTTTCCAAACTTGTTTGAGAGAATAAAACCAAATGGAAAAATGATGGATCTTTTGAGATGAACCCAAACCTAGTGACTGAGACGTCGGCCTAGTGTTTTGTGGATTGAGCACTCGGACTTGGTGTCCTGTGTTTTTGAGTTGAGCGGGCGTAATGTCCTTTTGAAACGAGTTGTGGACTTTACGTCTCGACAATTGAAAGAATGAACGCAAAGAAAAACAGAAAACTTTCTGTGTACATGCATGAACCGGCAGACGTGCCATTTGGAACCGAGCTACAACTCAAGTAGTTGAGAATTTAACCAGTCAAGACCACTAGGTCTATAGGGGCATTCTGTTTTCGAGATCCCACAAGTGGCCGGTGCCGTAGCAACCCCGTGTCGTGGTAAATCGATTGCCAAACACGAATGAACTCGATCACAGACTGGAGTATTCAGGATATGGTTATGACGTGGTACCATGGAAAAATTGGAGTTCGAACCTAAATAGAGAAGCCGACTCATGAGGACAGTTGTGTTACGGGTGTTACTACAACCTATCGCTCGATGTTGGGATGTTAGAATCTCTGGAGTACATGAATTAGAAAGGTGATATTGAAGTCTCATGCATTATTATAACTCATGATGGTGTTTGAGATATTGTTATATAAATAACTGTTTCTATAATTGTATTTATCTGTGGATGTTTATACTGTTGTTTGTCGCTTTTGCGGTTATCATGATAAACTTATTATATGAGTATATCACCTTTGCCTGTACATGTTGGACACCCTGTTGTGTTTTTGGAACACATGTACAGATGTTGATCATAGGTCCCTTTGGACACGTGAGGACTCGGATTATGGAGACTTTTGAAGGAGCCGACTTTGGGTTATATCCCAATGGCTACTCTTAGCCGACCAGCTTAGGAGTCTTTCTTTTTGAAGTAGTCTTATATTATTTTGCTGCACGTATGTCCTTCAGTCTGTAATAGGATATATATTAGACCTGAACCTACGTTATGTTTATGTTGTTATGCACCTTAATTGTTAGCGTGTGTTATGAAGTTTATTTCTTCGTCTTGAGTTGTTTTGCCTATGCATGCAGAAAAATTTTAGAAACCGCGTTTTCGAACGTAGCTAAATAGTTAAATTATTTTTCAAAAGCAACCAGCGTTTTGTTTTGATTTATTCCGCATTTTGAGTTCGAGTACGTAGCACCTGCGAGGGGGGTGTTACAAGCCCAGGCTTGAGGGGGCGTGTTATGAGTCCCACATCGGGTGGTTAACGAGCTAGGCCATTGCTTATATAGCTAGGTAGACCACTCCCTTATAAACCGGTTTTTGAGGGGACCATTCGGATGCTTGAATTCTTAACATTTCTTTCCTTCCTCTTTCATTCCTCCACATTCGTTCCTGCCATTTTCTTTCCTAAACCAAACAGGGTCTTAATGGTTAGGGAAAAGAAAACAACAAATTCAATTGTGATATTTCTAATATTTTAATAAAAAAGATATGATAAATTTTAGTTAAGCTTTATGAAAGATATATTTTTCTCATAGTTATTCAAGTTGTAATTCTTGCTTTGAGAGTTTTTCATATGAATTTTCTATTGTTTTTGAGAAGAGAGTTTGTGAGGTATCTCTCTTGTTGAAAAGAAGAGTTTATAAGGGTGAGGCATCCCTTGGAAATTTGATTTGAATTGAGGCTTGTTCAAAATTTGTAAGGTATCCCATAGGTGAAAAGTGCTCTTTCATGTTAAGGTTACGAGCACCTGGTGGCAGCTTATTGATTAGTGGACAAATCCTAGAAGAGGTTCTTGGGGACTGTGAGATAACCCCAAATACATGAGGCAATCTCAAGTAGTCATGACACTCTCTCTAATACCACCAAAATGAGACATCCTTACGTGTTGGGTTTTCAGGAGACAATCCTCTTTGAAAATCATGTCTCGAAGCAGAAGAAAACCATACCCCATGGATCGCGCATTACAAAACATGAATCACATAATGGCTTATTGTGTTTACCTCTTGAAGGGTGCTTTCAAAACAAAACTTGAAGCGTGCTCTGAAACACCAGTGCCACGACAAGGTTAGCACCTTTACTTAGTCCATCCGAGAAAAAGCCTGATGGAGAATGCATCTTGTGCTAGCTGATGCCTACAGAGTTTAGCGCGACGTCAAGAGTGAAGTGTGTCTCACTAAAGTGTTTGGTGACAAGAATGTTTTGGTGCGGGAGACACACTATCTATTTAAAGAGCAGTGCTCCTTCACCGTACTCGCCATAACCCTTTCCAACTATTTGCTCTATGCGTGTGACCCTATAGGTTCCCACTAAATTGAAAATAATATTAAATAATTATACTAATATCACATATTGATTATAATATCCAATATTATAAACAATGATCGGCATCTAGCAATACATCATTGGTACCCAATTTATGAGAAAAATCAGTGATTGGATTTTAACCTTACTGCAACCAATTTACCGTGTAGTAAATGTCCCTTCATCCATATGTCATAATTGAACATAAGGCATAAATGTGTCATCCTTGTTATGTTCAATTATATGTTCCTCGATCTCCAAGTAGATATGTAATCACAAACGGGCTCAATATCTCATATTAGCCTATTTCAGCATGGCCATGCACTTTGACATCTCACTCTATTGAGAGGCCCATAACATTGCTCCTGTTATGTAGGAGGGATGAATCCTATATACATCACTCAACATGATTCATTGAAGGCCTAATTATTGCCTTTACGATTATCCTCTTACGGATAATGTTTGATAGCATTAAAGCCTACAACTCCACATGTAGGAATCGTAGTGACTTCAAGTCGAAGGACTACTTCACTATGGTCCCCATGAGATGTGCTTATGACACTTACCTAACTATTATGTAGCGTTCTCATAGTGGGTCAATCTAGTATAAATATTACTCTAATATTTATACCTATGTGAAAACTTGATATCTCATATCCATAACTCGTGAGATATGGTTATTAGTCTACTCACATAATAGTCTCGATATATTATTGTTGTCCTAATTAACAATAATACTTGACAACAGATATTTTAAGAATAGTGTTCTAATGTTCAATAGGGTCTTACGATCAAGTCATACTTGATGTTCAATTAAAATGAACCTACTATTCTAAGGACTTTATTATGTATAAAAGCAATAACATAATAAACTAAAATGTCTTATATTATAAATGTTATAAATCATAGTCATGACAAAAATGTCAATCTAACAAAATAGATTGGCCAATAGGGCTTACACCAATAGTCTCCCACTAGCACTAAAGCCAATCGAGCATAAACCTAATACCCATTGATCTAGTATGAGCATCATGCTTTTGCTGAGTAAGAGGCTTGGTCAGCGGGTCTGCGAGATTGTCTAGTGTTCGTACTCTTACTACAAAAAAATGTATTTTAGCGACTGAATTTAGCGACCACACTTAATCGGTGACTAAATATGGAGATTTGGTCGCTAAATATGGAAATTTGGTCGCTAAACCATTTAGCGACCACCAAACGGTTTAACGACTAGGTAATCTGGGACCACCAAATTTGGTCGCTAAACACCTCTTTTTTTGTAGTGTCTACATATCTTCACATCACCTCTATCGATAATCTCTTGAATGAGATGGAAGCGCCTAAGTATATGTTTGGACCGCTGGTGAGATCTGGGTTCCTTGGTTTGCACGATTGCACTGTTATGATCACAATAAAGGTCAATCGGGTTCACAATGCTAGGAACTATACCAAGTGCAGTAATGGACTTCTTGATCCAAACGGCCTCCTTAGATGCATTGGAGGAAGCAATATAATCAACCTCTATAGTATAATCGGCAACTGTTTCCTGCTTTGAACTCTTTCAGCTAACAGCGCCACCATTCAAGCAGAACACGAATCCAAAGTGTGGTCTGGAATCATCTTTATCGGTTTCTAAGCTAGCATCGGTGTAACCCTTTACAATGAGCTCTTCCTCACCACTATAGACCAATAATGAATCTTTAGTTCTTCTCAAGTACTTGAGGCTATTCTTGACAGCTATCCAGTGACTATCACCGGGATCAGATTGGTACCTTCTCATCATGCTCAAAGCATTCGAAACATCTGGTTGATTACAAATCATGGCATACATGATAGATCCAATTGCCGAAGCATATGAAATCTTACTCATGTGTTCCCTCTCATTCGATGTAGTAAGGCAGTGTCCCTTGGATAATTATAGGCGATGTGACATAGGCAGGAGTCCCTTCATGGAATCATCCATGTTAAAGTGCCTAAGCAATCTCATGGAACATATGTACTCTTACTAAGGCCCAACAATCTCAGCGATCTATCGCTATAGATTCTAAGTCCTAACACGTAGGAAGCCTCGCCTAAGCCTTTCATCAAGAAACAGTTCCCCAACCATGTTTTCACATTTTGTAGCGCAGGGATATCATTTCCGATAAGTAGTATGTATCTACATACAATACGAGAAAGACAATCTCACTCCCACTAAACTTGTACACACAATGTTCATAAATCCAAATTGTCTCACAGTTTCATCAAAACGAAGATTCCAGCTTCTGGAAGCTTGCTTTAATCCATAAATGGACGTCTGCAGTTTAAATACCTTTCCAGCATCATTTGGATTGACACTCGGGTTGTGTCTTGTACACATCCTCGAGAAGATTCCTGTTTAGGAATGTAGTCTTGACATCCATCTGCTAGATCTCGTTGTCATAATATGCAATAATAGCAAGTAGGATTCGAACGGATTTGAGCATTGCAACTTGGGAGAAGGTCTCATCATAGTCAACACCATGAATTTTCTTGAAATTCTTCGTGAGCAGTCGCGCCTTAAAGGTATTTAGCTTACCATCCATGCCAGTCTTCTTCTTGAAGATCCACTTGCACCCTATGGGTTTTACCACTTCAGGTGGCTCTACCAAGGTCCATACCTGGTTATTTGTTGGTTGAAATCGTGATAACAAAATGTGCATGTGTACACAATTGCAACAAGCAGTAAAAAGTAAGTAAGATTGTTCCCATGAGGATAAAAACAGTGTTAAAATAACCAAATTTCAAACCAATGATTCTATTTAGCTAAGATTCAAAAAGGTAACCAATAATATGTTGAAGCGTTCAATATTACAAATGAGAAAAAAATAATCTTAAGATAAAAATTAAGTGAACTAGATGACTACAGAGTTTGTGATTAGTCAAGGTGAGAAACAACTACGGGTATGTATCCTTTATAATTTGAAACTAGTCTCAGTTATGCTTCACAATGATGTAGCATTAGCTCCAAGAAATAAAAGCGGTGTTTTCCAACACTTTAAAGATGGGGTTCATTAAATGCGTCTATTCCTAGATTCAAATTAATTACTCCCTCTTCTGATGAAGTACGTTCCAGCTAACTTAAAGGCTTGAATAATTATTCCTAATCTATTCAACGTCTACTAATTTTCCAATTAGAGTGTAACGTCCCATTTTTCACATTTTATATTTTTTCAATATTTTAACGTTTGTATTTTATTGGAGGGTCTAGAGAGTAAAATAAATATTCTGAGAAGATAGGAATGCTCTACGCAACCATAGGAAGCCATGGTTATTTTTGGGCAAAAGCTCAAACGGAACCCGGTCTGCGTTTTTCACGGATAGTAGCCTTTTTCTACTATCGAGACCTAATTTGGACTCATGAACGAGACAGTAAGTCTTAGGATTTTATTCTTTATAACTTTGTTAAAATCCGTCCCGATGTCCGAAAAATAATAATAATATATCATATTCGGCCGTATACTCGAACCGGGAGGCGTTTGGATTCGTAAAAGGATTCAACGAGACTCGAAAATGGATAGCCTTGATGCCACATCATGCCAGGACACTTGGGAGAGTATGCCAGAGTCGTCATGACAGTCGGAAAATTCTAGACGCCAAATTACCAAAATGCCCCTAACCTTAGTCTTTTACACTTTTACCATTTTACCCTTGAAATAAATGACCGTTTTGCCCTTAAGTGAGTTTTTTAAAGGCTGGACTCAGCCCCACACAGCCCCTCATTCACGCACCATTCAGCCCCAAATAGAACCAAGAACACTTCACCTTCAACCTTGAGAAACACCATTGATGTTCTTGAGAAATCCATGAAACCTTGTTAGAAAACCTTGATTCCTTGATCAATCTTCATCTATTCTTAGGTAAGATCACTTCTATGATCTCCTAGCTTCTTGAATCTCTCTCAATCTCAAGATCAAAATCCATTTTCATGAAAATCCATTCTTAGATCCAAAACTTTGAAAATTCATAGGAAATTGTAGAAAAATCCTTTTAATGGGAAACCAATTTCTTTCAACTCACTTCATCATTCTCTACCTAAACCCAAGAGCTTATTATTCAATTCTCATCCTAGCTCTTAATCCCCAATATGGTTGAACCCTAGACAAGGATGATGAATAGTGTTTTTAATCAAATTTTTGATTTCTAACACTTGATTCTATCCTTAGCTTTCCTATTGTCCTTGAATTCAAGTGATGGAAAACCAAATCAATTCCTAGCCTTATTTTCCATATAGAGGCCGAAACCTCTTTGGGTAAAAATAGTTGAGATTTGTTTTGTTTGTTGTTTAATGTTTGATTGTTGTGTTGTTTGTAGTTGGTGACGAGTATCAGGAGGTTCACAAACCGATCAACCGACTTTGATCCGGAAATCTGCTCATCAATAGGTATGGGGGGTGAACCTCATCACACCAAAATGGTGGTGGTGAAGATGGTTGTTTAGTTTATGTGTGGGTGAAACCCTTTAGTTTGGGTTCACCAATTAATTTGGTTCTCTTGTAGAACAAAGTGTAATAATTGTAGTTTATGCCTTGTATGCCTTATCATGGTTTATGATGATGTTGAGTAGATGAGAAAACATTTTCATGCATGTTGAAAAACCTACTTTGATCACTAGATCAAGTATGGATTTTTATGCTTGATTATGATGCAATGATGTGTGATTATTGTTTGTCTTAATTATGTGAGCTTTTGAGCTATAACTTGTCTTGAGGGTGAAGCAAAATCTTCACTTTTGCCTTGATGTGGCTTTGTCCATGTCCTTAAGAAAAGGAAGAACATGTGTAGTTCTTGAACAAATTAAAGTTTTGAAGTAAGAGAAGTGTTTTAATAACTCATGTTTCAAAGAAAAAAAATAAGTGATTTGATCCAAAGATCAAATGAAGTTTCAATCTTAAAGTGTTTTCACCAAAGTGAAAAATGTCTTTTACCTTATCATTAGTTCATCTAGTTAATCAAGTAATTTAAAAGTGAAACAAAGAAGTGTTTCTATGAAAAGTTGAAAATAGTTCCATGGGGCTTTTCCTTTATGTTAGAACAAGGTCCATGTTTTGCCCAAGGCAAATTTCGCTAAGCGAAACAGAGAAAATTCCAAGCTAGGTATCACTGCCTCCATTTCGCTAAGTGAATACGATGGAATTTCGCTAAGCGAACATTGTTTCGCTAAGCGATTAAGAGGAATTTCACTTGAGGCATCACTGCCTCCATTTCGCTAAGCGAATTACTCTTCGCTAAGCGAATACAATGGAACTTCGCTGAGCGAATTATCTTTCGCTAAGCGAATCAGAGGAATTTCAAAAGAGGTATCACTGCCTCAATTTCGCTAAGCTAATGGAACCCCGCTAAGCGAAATCCACGTTTCAAAAAATGCTAGAACTAGAATGAGTTTTCAAATTGAAAAGTTGTTTGGTTGACAAAAGGAGTTTTCTAACTCAATCGTAAAGTTTTACGTATGAAAAACCTAAGTTAATTAATTAACTTAGAGTTGAAGACAAGGGATAATTAAGTATATTATGTGGTGGAACAAGACCATGTACTATACCATTGATGACTTAGTACATTAATGACTTCATAAGACTTAAGTGAATCAACACTTATTTCCTTAATTGAAAATCAAGGATTAATACCTTAGAAAAGCTCAAAGACTTATCTAAGGGCATTCTCAATCCTTATTCATAATGTTTAGGACTTGAGACATAATTCATAAGACGTAAACACAAACATGAAACGTTTTGGGTTTTGGAACAGTAGTTCAATGACAGACCGGTGATTCAGATCCAGGTCAATCGTTCAATTGTTTCAGTCTTGTGATAACCGGAATGAGAGAGAGGTCCTAAGATTGTGAAATTATAGGACTGTACAGTGGAAGGAATCCTGAGGCTATGCAGGTATGGGACTGTATAGCTGAGGGAAGGCATATCAGAATTGATTGGTACTACCTATACCAACAAGATTTATCTTCTTTTCGGGAGCTTAGAACATAATAACTTTATAGTTAAGCGTGCTTGACTTAGAGTAATTATGGGATGGGTAACCTTCTGGGAAGTTTCCTAGAAAGCGTGTGAGTGAGGACAAAACACGCTGAAAAGACTCGTGTTGGTTTTTGGGGATAGTCGACGATTCTGAAAGCAGTCTGGATCATTCCAAAGGAATCACGAGATATTTATCCGATGGATAAATGTTTTATCCGATGGATAAATGTTGTGTAAAACAAAGACGCGTGTAATTCCTAAGAAATAGAATCTTAGTGAACCTTGAGGTTTATCCAATGGATAGACATTGCTTTATCGCACCTGCTTTGTATAAGCATTGGCATTTCATGTGCATAGTTGTAAGGCCTTGAGCCTAGGAGTTGAGTTTACACCTTGATGTGGGTGAGAATCTTATGGTAACGATCTTCAATGGCCTTTTTGGAGGTATCAGGGTTGGAATGGTTGACATGTGACCAGTTGGTGATTCTTCTGTGTCGTGGTGAATCCGTGCAATACACTGATATCATCTACTAGATGCCGTATTTTTCACGTTTGGTCGAAAGTGTTACCGTAAAGCCAAATACATGCACGTTACGAATGTTGTAGCATCTTACTCATGGCTGGCATAAACCGGAACATTTCCTCCCATTCACTCTCTTCGACACTTTTGTTAGCTCCATCGAGTAGGGGTTAGAGTTTTTACCCTTGTGGCATATGGCATTGAGTCATGTACATTGCACTGCATTGCATGGCTGTTGATGATTTCGTTTATTTGTTGAACATCGCTGTTCTATTTTTAAGAGTGCCTTATATTACGCTGTTAACTGTTTAACATGATTTATGCTGTTAACTGTTTAACATGATTTATATTGAGAATTCTAGTAAGCATGTTGGCTACACTGCTACCTGGTGAGTCGTCCCGTTTTTACTACTGCTGTTTTGTTGTGTTGATGAATGGGAATCTCACCCATATTTGTATATTTTCTGCTGGTACTTGTTGTTGCTTGAATAGATGGACGCGACGACGGTTCGGTTTAGCAGTTCCTTTGAGTTCGGAGGTCGACTCCTTTTGCTATTTTATTTTGTCTTGGCCAGATTGTGTCGGTATCTGTAGTACTTCTTACGGAGCTGTGACTCCTAGTACTTATTATTTCTGATGTCAGTTATGCATTTAACATATGTCTGTATACAGTATTATTTTTGTTCTCTGTTTTCTATTTCTGTATTTATAATACAGTACAAGTTCATTTATTAATATTATTTACCTTTACTAATCCCATTACATCTTTATGAAAAGAAAAATAAAAATCGTATTTTCCGCATTAATAAATATTTTCGGCCTTATAAACGTTCGGGAATGTGACACTCGGGAAAGGGTGTTGCATAGAGACTTAACCTTTATCTCTTAATCAATTCCACTCACTTAACTTTTCCAAGTTCAGCAAGCTCACGTTCCATTCAAGATGATAAGACTTAAACAAAACAACATTTAAAAGCAGAATAAGAGAAAATGTGAAACATTGCATCGCATAACTTTAACTAGAAATCCATTACAAATTCAACATACCCATAGCTACAGCAAGTTTAGCTAATATTGAGCTTACAAAAACTAAAGATAAAACTGGAAATGAGATAAGAAGCCATTAAAAGAAGAAAAATGAAAATGGAGACTAAGGAGCATGAAGAAGATGATATGGCTGCTGCTGTTCTAGGTCAGGAAAAAGGTGTCTCCTTTTCTGTACCCGTGTAAGGTATTTGTCTCCTCCTCTTTTCTGGACCAAAAAAAAGGTAATACCATTAAAGTATTGGCCCATTACCCTAAACATCAGCAACGCCAACCCTAAGGCACACATAAGGGTCTCGTACTTGTCTTTTAGGACACCTAAGCTAGAAAGAGAATATTATTAGCTGCTGTCCTTCCTTGTAAAGCACATGCACCCAAATGCTGCAGCACTCCAGAGCATTCCCAACAGTTTATCTTATCTTCAACTAAACCATTTTAAACAAAATAAAAAACTGCACTAATTACTTTCCTATCATGTTCAAAAATATTAAACACATAACATTTACACAGTGACACATCACATTCTAAACTATGCTAAAATGCATAAAACTTATACACTAAACACTCAAAGATTACAAAGATTCAACATAAGAAAAGGTAGATAACTCTTATTTCTAAGAGTTATCATTAGTGTACATGGATTCCATCTTAGATTCCATGGCCTCAAGCCACTTCTCAGATTTTGGGCCAATTACGGCCTCCTGGTATGTTGCAGGCTCATCTTGGTCCATGAGCAACACATCACCTTCTTGAGTCAAGAGAAGTCCATAACTCTCAAGCTGGTGACGTGGCCTGTTAGACCTACGCAATTCTTGTGTTACTTGAACCGTTGGTTAAACTACAACTTCTTGTAGAACCGGCTCTTGTTCCACAGTAGGCGGATCAATACTTTGTGGTACTTGGATTTCTCCAAGTTCTATATTCCTCCTACTGTCTCCTATGGAGATGTATTCCTTCTCAAGAAACACTCCAGTCCTAGCGACAAACAATTTGTCATCGGAAGGATTGTAGAGATAGTATCCTTTGGTTTCCTTAGGATATCCCATAAAAGTATAGTTATCTGATTTGGGTCCAATTTTATCTGTCATTAGACGTTTGACATATATTTGACAACCCTAAATTCTCATAAATGATAGACTAGGCTTTCGGCTCGACCATATCTCATATATTTGCCACAAATTTCTTTCAATCATGCTTAGGTTTCAGAAGTCAAGCCATGTGGTCGATACAAAAAGATTTTCTTTCCCAAAATATCCCCTTGCTCAGGGTTTTCATTAATCATTGTGGTCCAGTGAAGATAAACATTTCTAAAACAACAAAGAAAAACAACCTTGGCCAAAGTCCGCTGGCCCTACAACTAAGAACAAAACATCATTCAACATCAAAAACTAAAAACAAGGTCCTAGAGACCATCTAGCTACTCCACATTGACAAGATAAAGTTGATAAACTGGTAATAACAGAAAGAGGAAGAAACTAAAGTGCTCAGGCACTTGGGTTCCTAATCCTGCTACTCTTCCTCGTCCCTCCTCCTTTAGTAGGCTTCTTCTTGGTTCTTTGTGCAACAACATCCTCTCCAATAAACTGAACCTCCTCTTCATTCTAGTCAACTTCCTCTGACGGCTCTCGAGCTTCCTTATCAGACGTAGTGTCTTCCACATGCCTTCCTTTGCTTGTAATTGGAGTGGGATTGAGCAATTTTACTTTCTTTGCTGAAGGAGGACTTGGATGCTCCTCCTTATCTTCTGAGGAAGCATAGTCAACATCAATTTTTCCAATGATGTCCTCATGAGGGACCTTTGTCTTGATACGCAGTTGCTTCTTGGTGGTAGTTTGTGTGGGTGCTTTTGGGGATGGGACTTCTTCTTCATTGACTTGCTCTTCATCTTTTTCTTCTTCATCAGCTGGGGGCTCTATTCATTTTGTTTATTTTTCTTGACATCAGTGGTAGTGGTTTGCTTGGAAGAAGGTGGGGCTGGCATCCAATCCGAGGTACGGGTGTGGCTGCTGGCGGGAGTAGTGTTAAGATCTTGGTGGTGGAAACTGGGGTTGACTTGCTCGTCTTCTTCAATGTTCAGGGGCAGAATTTCTATTGGAAATTTGGGGAAGGAAAAAAACCAGTTGCAGCTTGTTCATTTCAAGGACTCACCTCTACCACTTCAAACATTCAATAGAAAAATGGCAAAACTTCTACTACTGCAGCATGTGTTGCTACAAGATTTCAGTAAGGGCTTCAACTTTCTGCTCCAGCCTGACTGAGTGACCCGACTGCTTAGAGGCTTGGTCTTGTGGCACATTAGAGGGTCCTGCTATGGCAACTTTATAAAACCTTTGGAGCGCTACAACATTGATAAACCTCAATTCTGTGCATTTTATAGAGGGTATTTGGGGTAATTTTCGATGCATTTCATGATATATATTATTGTATTTCACCCCTTTTACTTAAGTTTTGACAGAATTGACGTTTAGAGGCAGTTTAATGAATTTATGAAGATTATTGAACGTTTTAGAGCTAAATTAGGTAGTTTACTGAAGTTCTGAGATTAGTACGGCCGTGCCAAACATCAGCACGCCCATGCCAAAGAGAAGCCAGGCCTGGTAGAAACTAGCACGGTACCAATCGCAAAGAGCACGGCCGTGCCAAATCCCGTGCACTAGAACTCTGATTTGCGAAGTTGGTACGCCCTTACATATTAAATATTCTATATATAATATAATATAAAAATTGTATATATAAATTTTCTATATAAATTCTTCTATAAATATTAGAATAGGTCTCTCCTGTAGCTTTGCCTTTTTTGCCACATACTAAGGGCCTGTGCCAAATTCAGCACGGCCGTGCTGGCGGCGCTGATATCAAATGTTAGGGTTTTTCTTTTATTTTTCCTATAAATAGAGGCCTCTGTTCCACTCTCTTAATCAGTTATCAGTTGTAGACTTATTTTAGTAGTTTTACTAATTTATTTTCTTGTTAGTTTTGATTTCTAGAGTAGGATTTGGCACCTGGAGATTAAGTTGGAGACAACTTCTCCCTCTTCAATTATCCAGGATGCGTTTTCCGTTGTTGATTTTGGTTTTATCTATTACTATGATTAGCTAAATTCACCACTAGAGTTGTGCTGGATCTTGTGTTAGTAGAAACTCTTTTCGCTATGTCTTAGATTTAATTCAATTCTATTTGGTTTCAACCTTGCAGTTTGAATAGTGTTATTCTGTTGTTTTTCATCCCATACTAGGATTACGCACCCTTTGTATGATAATCAATTAATTAACAATTTGGCTATCAAGCCCAATTAAATTGGTAGATCTATAGGATAACCGGGTTTTAATATCTAGATTTGAGAAAACGTTATTTATTCCTTTCAATCATTCAGCCTCTTTGATCTTTACGCTTTCTAATCATTTAAACTCTTTGCCTAACAACCATTGGGTTTATTTGGGGAAAATAATATTAGTTGCCTGCCAAACAATTAATAGTTTTCGTAGAGGGATAGATATTCAAAAAGCAATTGCGAAAATGAATAGAATTAGGATTTGGGGGTATTGAAAGCACAAGTGAAACCGTGGCTCAAGGCTTTTTACTCTTGATCTCTAAACTCTCTTTTTACTCTTTTGCGATTATCTTTGACATTGCTCTATTCTTATTTATTTTTCAAGTTCTTTATTAGTCTAAATAGCATAAGAATTTCTCTATTTCAGTACTTGTTTTATCATTATTATATCAAATTAATCTCTGGGGTACAATATTTGGACTTCCGCCCTATATTACTTCTGCTACAGGGTACACTCTCCTTAAGTGTGTTTTGAACGCAAAAAGTTTTTGACTTCCCACACTTAAACATTGCTTGTCCTCAAGCAATTATCTGGCTTAAAATAATTTTCAAAAGAAGCTTCAGACTTAAACAAAGGGAACCCAAAACAAACCGCGTTTTTCAAAATTGTGAGGATAGTCAAACAAGTAAAATTTTTAAAAGAGAGTCAAGAGATTACCCAATTAGAACTTTAAATTCATTGATATCAAACTTTCCAAAAGACGAATGATCACTCCACTCACATTCTCTCAGTGTATTGGGCAAAGATATAAAAGCATTCAAGATTCTCAAATAAATACATTGCCATAGACTTGTTCATCGACCATATCGCCACAATATGAACCACATGCATGCAGAAGAAAGATGGGATCTTTCATGGGTTGTAACGGGGCCAAGGCATTAATGTCAGGTGAGATAGAGAAAGAGAGGGATAATCAAAGGGCTAAATGAATAATACAAAGTAATGAACTTTAGAAGCATAAAAGAACATAAAGTGCATTGACACCTTTTTCACAAAATATTTCAAGGATCTATTGGGTGCAATATCTGGACTTCCCTCCTATATTACTTTTGCGACAGGGTACGTACTGCCCTTAAGTGTGTTTTGAACGCAACAAGTTTTTGAAGCCGTTGTCGGCGACTAATTTTTGATATTTTGTGATTTTAGTAATATTGGAAGAAAAAAAATCCTAATTACTTTAGTCATTTTTATCTTATTTTTTTTTTATTTCTTATTTTTATCTCTGTGACGCCCCTTTCTGGGACATCACATGGTAACCCGTTGCGGAAAATAAACTTTATTAGTTTTGCTAGTTACTTTCGGAAAATAAGATTTTCTAAGTATTTAACTTATTTTGGAAATCCGTGATAAAATTTTCCTTCTAACTTAGCTTACCATACTTCAACGTAACTTAAACACGCATTTATATAAACATCAAACAGTGCATACATATTAGGGTGTCATAAATTCATACAAAAGGCCTTTATACAGACGGCCATACACCACAAGTCATGGCTTTCAGTAGCCAGAGCAACTAACAAAATTGTTATCCAAAATAACAGGACTTATCCTACAGCTGGTCCCACCTCTAATGTGACTGTGACTTCTCATCTGCCATCATTCTCCATGCATTCAGACATTAGGGAATGAATCCCTGAATGTTCTGGAGGCATCATGGAACTCATCTAATGGTGCAAGGGTGAGATACCAATATATGGATTCAAGCACGATAACTACATGTGCGACACACCTGCAACATATATGTAATCATGATGTATAAAATTCTACTAAATAAAGAAGTAGTTTATCATAGGGTTTCATACCCGATAGTCCTCGTTATTTATAAAAATGCATGACACTTCAATGTTCAACGTTTAGTTCTATATTTAATCTCCGGATATCCCAACACCGTTATAAAAATGAGCTGATCAAGCTTGATTACCAAAAAGGCACACCGTTGTTAAAACCCTTGCACACTGTCCTACACAAGGCATAGGTGATCACCGCTTATGGTTTTCATTGTCCATCAAGGCACAATGATATACACCGTCTTGAATATCCTGACCACCAAGATATCTAGATTAAAACACCGTTGGCACGTCTACCAATTTAATGCATGTAAAAACGTTTCATGTCTTGTCACTTTTCTTTGTGTTCTTTCTTTCCTTGCCGTAGCTCAAAGGCTCCCGACCATTCATAATTTACACTGTTTTAAAACTTTTCATCGTTAACATAGGACGAAACGTCTGAGTGCTCAATCGTGGAGCCCTAGACCGATGCACCAGCCTAAGGTCCATGGTGATAGAAAACAATATTCATCTTTAATCACGTTTCCTCAAAACGAGAGGAGGACACACAGTTCATAACACATTAACACAGATCCTCAGATCTATGTGTTATTTTCACATAACACTAGTGTCCCGACGTCTCGTATACTAGGTTCACGTTTCAACGTTTTCACCGTTTTTCGTTCTCTGAAATACAAATCGAAAACGAAATCTCCGCAACTCATCCAAGTTGTCGGATTTTACACCGTTGGGAAAAACTCATTTACAAAAACTTTTCTGTTTGAAAACTTTTTTGTAAACCATCAAATTATTGATAAAACTTATCGTTTACTTGAAAGTCCCTTTCCAAAAAAACGTTTTTGAAAAGAAGCAGCTAAGACCCAAAACGTTGTCCCAAAACAGGATTACTATTTTTCGAAAACGTTTTCCGTAAATCTTTTCGGAATTAAACATTGTTTAGCGTAAAAACATCCTTAGTTAAAATCTTGACTTTTCCTCTTAAGTTAATTTTCTCCACCTAATACTAGCTTATTTTTGAAAACTCACTTTTCCTACTAACTTGACATTCTACCTTAGGATCCTTTTCTTAAAACCAACGTCGTTGAAAATTCTCAAACGTTTCTCAAATCAAATATTTGGCATTCTTTACGAAGCTTTTGAAGGCTTTTGTCTCGTTTAATTAATTGGGCACTGACCACTGTCAGGCTTCTCAATCAACAATCAACGTCAATAATATTGATATATCAACGTTATAGTGGATAATACAGTCAATAACTTGCATTAAAATACTATAACACATAATAGCAGATAAAATAACAACTGAAAGTAAATCAACCAAGCACCACACAGCTCAAATAATTATGCACAGACCAACGCAGACAACACATAGTTACCGAGAGATTCCCTCAGGCAATTCTCCCCTTACCTCTTGAAGCTTCCCGTTTAGAGAAAAGTCTCCCGATCGGTCTGGAAGTCGCCCGGTTTCTCCTCCAATTACTCAACGACAACTGCACACAATCAATCAATTAAGATATCAAATTTAAATCACAAAAATTTCTCCTATTCCCCTTCCTCTAGGGTTCGGCCCTATGCTAAAAAAAATAGCTGTAACATCCCAAAAACCTTATGTCTGTCTTTTAAGTGTTTGTGTGAATAACTTGACTCATAACACAATTCGATTAATCATAATCATAATAATAGTTGATGATTGGAAATTCATATTTGAATTTCAATTATGAGCTTAATAATCATAAGGTGTTGTTTTGAACACAGTGTGCTGTTTTGAGCCCGAACCGGTAAAAATATTATTATTTTAATCGGGACCGCTTTACCTTGGGATGCGTGTCAGGGTTGAGGAAGTAATCTGGCCCGGGACTGGGAAGTTGTTTTGGCCCAGAGTCGGGAGTAGTTCATGACTGCTTCTCACGCTTCACGAGACATTGTCAACCATCCATCACCTTTTCATTCCTTTAACCAATGGACTATATTCTTATGACTCTTGGTTAATAACCTAGCATCTTTTCCTTTTATGGAGAAAGCCAATTAACCTATTTATGGTTAATCTCTACACTTTGAATAAGAGCTCAACAACACATCTTACTCTTTAAATCCTAGCCATCCTTTTTCTTACATAATCAAGTCATTAGTCATAACACATTAACAAAATTTGATGACCATATGCATAAGGCCATCGGCCATTCACCATCAAAACACCCCAAAACACTTCTCATTTCTCTTTCAAAGATCAAACAACTCCATTTCATGAACACTTGAGTTTCTCTCTTCTCTCTCTTATGTGTTCATACGGTTTTGGCTTCATAGTTTATGAACCAAAACTTGTTTCTAAAATCTAAAACCATAGTTGTTCTTGTCTTGATCTCTAGATCATCTTTGATAAAGAAAGTTTCTTGATTATAGGAACTTGGTTCTTGACCCTCAAGAACACCAACCATGTTCATCATGTGTTCTTCACTAAGTAAGTCTCAAATCTTACTTTTCCCTTCATATCTTTTCTTAGAATCATGAAACAGCTTCTTCTAGTTCATGATTTTTGTGAAACAAGTTAAAGATTTTACCTTTTCTTTATATGAAGGTTCGGCCTTGTCACTCTTCCTTGGAGCTTGGAGTTTTGCTCATCCTAGGTATCTACAAGAGGTAATGGGGGAGTGAACCTCATCACACCACATTTGTGGTGGTGAAAATGGTTTACGGGTTTGGTTTGGGGAAAACCTAAACCAAGAGTTTCCTACTTTATCTATTTGGTTATCTATGAGAACAATGTTGTAATAATTATGTGTTGCTTGATTTGTGTTCATTGATGTGTTTGAATGGTTGGAAATAATTTTTATGTGAGGGAAAATCCTAACCTAGAGTCCTCTCATCTTTTGTTGAAAAGAGTTTGTGAAAATGTGATTTGCGGATCTGACCTTGAGTGAGTCATTTCGATTTTTCTCTCAACGTAGATCTTGGATTTCAAAACTTGTTTTTGACCCTGAAACTTGACATCTTGGGCTTCATTTTGAGTACAAATTTCGTGTGTTTTCATAAAGATTTGACCCTTGGAAACCTATTTCAATCTCAGCACAAATTTCTTCCTACAGTGGCTTGTTTCGTAAAACTGTACTAACCCGGTTACTGTTTGTGAAAAATAGTTTTATATCCAAAAACTATACATTCTAAGCTTTCATATGAGTCCTCATTTGCTCAAATCCAATTTTGTTTGGTCAATCAAATGTTTGTCACAAGTTGATGCTTGATATGCTGAAATTTCTGTATACGGGTTTTGGTGTTGATATTTGGAATTGTGTATTATGATGTTGGTGTGACTATTTGGGTTTGAGTGCTAGTGTTGAAAATCATTTTGGCAAGGTGAAAAACTATTCTTAGGTTCAAGACCTAAGGATAGGATTTTTGAATGATGAACTTGTTCATGCATTTACTACTTGATGGAATGACTATATGTTGAGATGTTTTCATGATACTAGCATGTTGTTGGATGGCTTGTATTTTGTTGGAAAACACCATGTGAGGTTCGGCCTTGTTAAGAGAGAAAGGGGAAGCCAAAGCTTCTATGTCCAAGTAATAGTGTAATGGACTTAAATGATTCCAAGAAGGCAAAAGAAATTAAAAAGACCTACCTTACTTACATGGAGGCATTCGGCCATACCATAGTAATTAAGGCTAGGAACCTAATATGTTGAGGTTAATAGGTTTAATGTGTTTATACTAAAGTATAAAGGGAATAGAAATTAAAAAGGTTTTCCAAAGAATTCAAGTTTTGGTTCCAAATAACCAAGTGTTGTAAATTAAGTATTTTGATCTCATGTGAAAAGAATTTTAAGGATCGGAAGGTTTGATGTTGATCAACCACTTATTTTAGTATGTTGTTTCAAGGAAAAGATTTTCAAGAACAAAGAGTTTTCTAAACGATTCATGTGGTTTCCAAAGGTTTTGGTTAGTAAATCTACTTTCAAGAGAAATGAGAATCCTTGTAAGTATTTTCTTTAAAACAATGAGTCCTTACACTACTATGATTAATTTTGGAATATTATCAAATAAAAGAGTTATAGATTTCATTTGAAAATGAAAAGGTGATTTAAAGAAAAATATGTTTTCCCTTTTTACACTAAGTATTATTCTAAAGGAAGTTTTACGTTAGTTTGGCAAAAGATGAGGTACTATGTATCTTGGGGCTTTGAATACCTTACGAGTGTATGTATAGAGTTTCAAAACTATGTTTAATAAAAGGGAATTTCATGAACCAGTTTACCACTAAGGAAAGTATTTTGAAGATCTTACTATAGTAACGTAATTATGTATTATCTTCAAAAAGGAAATTCAATGAGTTCCATAATGTACTCACAAAGATTTAGTAAAAGACATGCACTAACATCTAGTGGTCATGACAAAATCATGTTCCACACCCTTGATGATTTAGGTCGTCTAAGGAATCCATAACGTTTAAATCACTAAGAGTTACTTATAGCAATTAAGTAATATTTCCTTTGGTAGACAACTTAGAAGATTGATGAAAGGGATCCTTGTGGACCCTGTCCTCCATAATACATCTAGGTTATGAACTAATGTATCATAAGACATGAACATCGTGTTACGAACGACGAGGTGGTACGCAATTGCAAGGAACAGAACCAAGGATGGGCGACTGATGGCAAGTCGTGTGAAAGTGGGTCCCGTAGGGGTGCCCTGTGGTTTATCAAGAGATAGACGTGGTGCTACAGTGATAGTGTAGTACGTATTTGTGTTGTGGCATTTCTTGACATGCATACGCATCTGTGCATGAGTTGGGCATTGTGCCTGAGAGTTGAGCTTACACCTTTGTGCTGGTGCGATTGTCTGAGGTGTCGATCATGAGGATCTTAGGGACGTCGGGGGTTGGGGAAGACACAAGTGGCCAGAGAGTAGCTCCTCTGTGTCGTGGATATCCATCGAAAAACACTGACGTCCTGATTGAAACACCAGGCAAATCACGATTTGGGTAAAGAATGTCTAGCGTGAGCCGTAAAAGCGAATTCGCAATCTTGTTGAGATAGCACATGTTGGGCTGAGATAACGCTGACAATGTTCTCCCAATCACTCACTACAGTTATGTTTAGCTTCATGGAGTAGGGGTCAGAGTCTTACCCTTGTGGCATGTGGCATTGAGTCATGTACATCGCATTGCATTGCATGACTGTTGATGGATACATTTACATGTTATACATTATTATCCTATGTTGATGATGTCTTATGTTGTTGATTGGATAATTAGAGATATTGAGATGTATGATGTGCATGACTAGTATTTTATTGTCTTGTGTGTCGTACTGTTTTTACTTCTGCCATGTGTTGTGTTGATGAATGAGAATCTCACCTCATTACTTTGTATTGCATCGTTGTGTGCTTCTCTGGTTGTCTCTCGAGAAGGTCGTGTTTCCGAGACTTCAACAGATGTTTTGGATGCACCTCTTTGTTGAGCCTCCCAGTGGTTTTGGCTTTTGGGCATCTAGTCATGATGAGCTTCTAGCAAAGTACATGGGAAGAGCCACACTCACTATTCGCAAGGGTCGCAGAGGAAGAGTTCTTGACTGCTCAACAGCTCGTCTTCATGTCGTCTGCTGTCAAGGTTTTACTCGTAAGTGGAATGCTAGATGGACTTTTCCACCGATGCGTTCAATGCCTTCTCCTGCTGTTAGGGATAGGCCGCTTGTTGGCAAAGTTGCTCCTAGGGCAATTTCTGCGATGTCTTCCATAGGAATTCCAGTGGTAGTCCCTGCTAGGATTCCTGTTAGGTCTCGTTTGATGGGTCCTGGTTGGAAGACGATAAGTGAGGAGATTAGGAGGGAGGTGATTTATCCATGCCTCCTATTCCTTTCGCTTATCTCTCCATAAGGGAGGAGTCAGAGGAAGCATTCAGCGATTGATCCGAGGGGTGTTTCCATGTGTAGTCTGTTGTCGGTCAGTGTAGGGTGTCAAAGTTTCTGTGCCTTTTTTTTTTTTTTTTTGTGGAGCTGTGTCTCCAAGTATCTTGTGTTTAGGAGTTGCGTCTCCAATCCTTTATGTTGAGTCTGTATCTTTCTACTTTGTTTCTGTCCATGGGTTGGGTTCTTATGTAAAGCCTTTATGAACTTATGAAGTTATATTATGAAATGTTTTATTTACCTTACACACATAAACGGTTACAAGCTTTTACAATTATGTCTTGTGAAAAGGAAAAATTTACCCCCATCTTTCTTATATGTTTTTAATTAACCCGTTTTTCGGCCTTATAGCTTTTATTAAATGTCAGTAAATGTGATGCCCCGGAAAGGGTGTTACAATAGCTAGGGAGTTTCAAAAATTCTCATCTTTTGGATTATCCACTAACTAGGTGTGATAAGGTTAGATGCAAGCTTAGAGTATCAAAATCTAACCAAAACTCTACTCACCCAAAAGGGGTAGGTTCGGCCTTCACCACCCATTGGAGCTAGAGAGCTCCTTTGGTTTCCAACTCTTGGATTATGATATAGGATCATGAATCTAGTGCAAGAAAATTGGTTTGACATTAAAATGATTTTTCTACAATTTTTCATGGATTTATGAAGTTTATGATCAAAAACCCTAACCTCCATGAATCAAGAAATTAAAGAGAGGAATAGAGAGATTAAGAGAGCTAGGATGAAGTTTATACCTTCTTGATGCTAAATCTTAAGAAGGAAACAACTTGTTTCACTAAAAATCTTCAAGTTTCAAGATCAAAGTGAAAGAAATGTTGAAGAACAATGGAGAAAATGAAGAACAAGTGGGAGAAGGAAGGGAAAAAGAAAGTAGCCGAATGGCCTTATGGGTGAGGAAAGGTCCATATGGTATTTTTCATTAAGGGCATTTTGGTCATTTACTTATAGACAATTTGGTAATTTCCTTAAAAGACCATGGGCATTTTGGTCATTTCGCGTCCAGATATTTTGAAAAACCATCATGACACTGGCACGCATCCCAAGATGACATTGACCTGATGTGACATCAATATTATCCGTTAGCAGGTCCCGTTAAATCCATCTACAGCTTCGTTTGTCTCCCGGGTCGGGTTTTCCCCCGAATAGTTTATATTATTTTCAATTTTTAACGTCAAGAACTGATTTTAGCAAAATTGTAGAGAATCGAATTCTAAGACTAACTGTCTCATTCACGAGTCAAAATTAGGTCTTTATAGTAGTAAAATACTACTATTAGTGAAAACGCAGGCCGGGCTCCGTCTGAGTTTTCGACCCAAAATTTAACCGTAGCTTCCTATGATCGCATAGAGCACGAATATGATTTTGGTTTTCCCAAAATCATTTTCTGAGATACAGATAAAAATACAAACTCATTAATATCTATAAATTGTCACGGTTATAATAAAACAGGGAAAAATCGAGGCGTTACAATCTCTCCCTACAAACTAATGTCTTCCCAACAATGTGCTTCTGGTTGATCTTATTTTGCAGTTGGGGAAGCAAGAAGAACCATGGAAGGGAGGAAAACTCTAGGAGATTATTTCGTAATGGAGCCAATAAGCAATCCTTGGGTTAATTATGGGAGTAACTCCAACTGGGACCAGAATGAGGATGTCTACGAGCCACCTTACTGCAAAACCAGTGGGAAAGACAAGAAAAGAAAGAAATAGATTGGTACGAGTTTAGGGAGTGGAGCAATAATCAATTTGATGTTATAGAGACTCAACTCTCCCTCCTATCTATGTTGCTAACTCAGTCAGCCCTAAAACCATTGGCTCCTCAAGTTGAGCTCAATCAGGAGGAAGAAGCCCAAGATGACACTTCTAAGGATACTATCAACATAATTGAAGAGCTTGGAGATGAGAAACTTTATCAACTTTGGATGAGTACCCCTCCATCTATTGGCACACAGGCATCCACAAAAGGAGTTCCTACTGAAGGGGACAACTCTGAAGCTCAGGCACAACCGTACATAGGTGACAGTATGCTAGAAGAGTTAGTTGATAGGACCACAAAAAGGAAGAAGCTCTTGGTGAAGAAAGCAAGTCTGGTGGAGAGCAAGATAGTGCACCAGCTGAAGCATGGTGGTGCACCACTCCCGATGAGCCAAAAATAGTGAAAATCTACAAGGAGCTAGAAAAGATTCTCTTAGCCATTGGTGATGTTGAAATTGAGGTTAAAAAGGGGAAGGTAACATTAAATAGTGGTACAAAAGAGGATGTTTTAAAAATGGTAAATTCCAAAAATCCCTCTCAATATTTCTCTCTTTTAATTTCTTCTTATTCTGTTAATGATGATGTGGTTGTTGTTAACAACTTTGAGTGTGTAAGGATGTAGAAAGAAAATCTTATCTTGCAAGATATGAAAATATTGGTTGATGATGAAAAAGCAAAAATGTCATCCTCTTTTGAAGCACATCCACCAAGGGGAAAAAGGAAAAGTAACATAAACCACATGGTAAGGAAGATAAGAAGGGACAATGCGTTATATGCTAAATATGCACTTGGAGAGCCCCCTGATTGATCATTTTGAGGTACCGTCAAGCTAACGACGTTAAACAAGCGCTTTGCGGGAGACAACCTGAGCTATTTTATTTTTTTTTTGTTATCTTTTTTTTTTCTTTAGATAGTTTATCTTGTTTTATTTTTAGGATAGTTTATTTTATTTATTTTTAGTATGGTTCATTTTATTTTTAGGATAATAAAAAAAAAAAATTCTCTTCTCCTTTCCCTTGTCACTTGTATTTCATGATTAAATGTGTGCATTGAGGATGCTGCATCAGTTAACTGTGGGAAGAAAAAATATATTCATATTTTTTATATTGCTACATCCAATTATTTGGCTTATCTTTCTTTTAAAATTAAGGAAACCCCTTACAAATTTTTGTTTTTTGACAAATTGCTTTGATAGTCTCATACGTATGATTGAAAAAGTCAGTCTTTTGAAAACTGATAATTGGCAGAAAAATTCTTTGATTGAAAAACTTTTCATTAGACTTAAATGTGAGATTTGGGCTTCTATGGGATAAAGTTACATTGCCAAATATTTTGATATTAACCCCTTTTCTTTTATGAGTGCGATTCTCAGGTAATATATTCTAGAACTTGTCCTGAGACTATCTCGAGGCGAATTTGATCTTTATGCATGTGGAACTCTGGTTGGGGCACTCTTAGGTATTTTTTTAGCCTACATTTTTTGTTAAACACTTCCTCTAGTTGCCCAATTTTGAGCCTAGATGAAAATTCTCTTCTTTGGTCCCTTTTTTTTTTAAATTAAAAATTATTTTTGGTGACCTCTTAGAAGTATAATGGAGCAACAGTAGTAGTGTGTGATGGTGGATCCCTTTCCAAAAATAAAAATGTTAAAAATAGGCTGACAGTGAAAAGAAAAAAAAATATATTGCTTCTCTCTTCTCAAAAAGAAAAAGAAAAAGAAAAAGAAATATGAATATAGATAAATAAAGATTAGAGAGAAAGCAAGAAAAAAAAGAGCTTATAACAAAGGAAAGAAAGGAAATGTTGAAGAAAAAGTAATAGATCCTTGAAATATTTTGTGAAAAAGGTGTCAATGCACTTTATGTTCTTTTATGTTTCTAAAGGTCATTACTTTGTTTTATTCATTTAGCCCTTTGATTATCCCTTTCTTTCTCTATCTCACCTGACATTAATGCCTTGGCCTGTTACAACCCTTGAAAGAACTCATCTTTCTTCTGCATGCATGTGGTTCATATTGTGGAGATTTGGTCGATGAACAAGTCTATGACAATGTATTTATTTGAGAATCTTGAATGCTTTTATATCTTTGCCCAATACACTGAGAGAATGTGAGTGGAGTGATCATTGGTCTTTTGGAAAGTTTGATTTCAATGAATTTAAAGTTCTAATTGGGTAATCTCTTGACTCTCTTTTGAAAATTATACTTGTTTGACTATCCTCGCAATTTTGAAAAACTCTGTTTGTTTTGGGTCCCCTTTGTTTAAGTAAGAAGCTTCTTTTCAAAATTATTTTAAGCCAGATAATTGCTTGCGGACAAGCAATGTTTAAGTGTGGGAAGTCAAAAACTTTTTGCGTTCAAAACACACTTAAGGGCAGTGTACCCTGTCGCAGAAGTAATATAGGACGGAAGTCCAGATATCGTACCCAAGAGATTAATTTGATATAATAATGATAAAGCAAGTACTGGAATAGAGAAATTCTTATGCTATTTAGACTAATAAAGAACTTGGAAAATAAATAAGAATAGAGCAATGTTAAAGATAATCGCAAAAGAGTAAAAAGAGAGTTTAGAGATCAAGAGTAAAGGGCCTAGAGCCGTGATTTCACTTGTGCTTTCGATACCCCCCAAATCCTAATTCTATTCAGTTTCGCAATTGCTTTTTGAATATCAATCCATCTACGAAAACTATTAATTGTTTGTCAGACAACTAATATTCTTTTCCCCAAGTAAACCCCATGGTTGTCAGGCAAAGAGTTTAAATGATTTGAAAGCATAAAGATCAAAGAGGTTGAATGATTGAAAGGAATAAATCACATTTTCTCAAATCTAGATGTTAAACCCCGGTTATCCTATAGATCTACCAATTTAATTGGGCTTGATAGCCAAAATTTCAATTAATTGATTAGCATACAAAGGGTGCTCAATCCTAGTATGGGATGAAAAACAACAGAATAACACTATTCAAATTGCAACCTTGAAACCAAATAGAATTTAATTAAATCTAAGATATAGCGAAAAGAGTTTCTACTAACACAAGATCCACCACATCTCTAGTGGTGAATTTAGCTACTCACATTAATAGAGAAAACCAAAATCAACAATGGAAAATGCATCCTGGATAATTGAAGAGGGATAAGTTGTCTCCAACTTAATCTCCAGGTGTCAAATCCTACTCTAGAAATCAAAACTAACAAGAAAATGAACTACTAAAAACTACTAAAATAAGTCTACAACTGATAACTGATGAAGAGAGTGGCACAGAGGCCTTTATTTATAAGAAAAATAGAAGAAAAGCCCTAAAATTTGCTGTCAGCACCGCCAGCATGGCCGTGTTGAATTTGGCACGGTCGTGCTCCCTTTTCGTAAAACAGCGTCGTAGTGCATGGGATAGAGCACGGCCATGCCGAATTTAGCACAGCCATGCCGAATGTCATCTTGTACAGTCTTGTAGATCTTTTCGTAAGCTTTCCAACGCCACCAAGAACGCCTCAATCGGACATCCAGAGCTCAAGTTATGATCAAAATAGTGACAAGGGATATCTTCTGTACAGGCAGCACTAGCATGCTCTTTCTTCAGCACGGCCGTGCTCATCAGTCAGCACGGTCATGCTCTTAATTATGTAAGGCCTTGCGCAAATATGTAAGGGCGTACCAACTTCGCAAATCAGCGTTCTAGTGCACGGGATTTGGCACGGGCGTGCTGATGTTTGGCACGATCGTGCTCTTTGCGATTGGGACCGTGCTAGTTTCTACTAGGCTTGACTTCTCTTTGGCACGGGTGTGTTGATGTTTGGCACAACCGTGTTGACCTCAGAACTTTAGTAAACTTCCTATTTTAGCTCTAAAACATTCATTAATCTTCATAAGTTCATCAAACTGCCTCTAAACGTCAATTATGTTAAAACTTAAGTAAAAAGGGTGAAATACAATAATATATTGTGAAATGCATCGAAAATTATCCCAAATAGCCCCTATAAAATGCACAGAATTGAGGTTTATCAAGCATCTATGGCCCCTTGATTTTTCTCAACTCCCTTTCCTGGGCATAACTCTACGCCACTTTTGATACAAAGCTCAATGATTAAATAGGGGAAAATCAGCTTCCCGTTGTTTCTCATAGCACAGGCAACAATTTCTTTCTGTATCAACTCTCCAACATTCACTATCCTTCCTTTCATAATGCAATGCAGCAGAACCACCCCCTCTTTTTCCATAGTTTCCATGTGTCAGTTGGGAGAAATTTTATGCCATAGAAAATGGTACTATACCTTAGCATGAGGTTGCAGCTTTGGTCTAGCTATCTTCATTTGCGTATCTGTCTGAGCTAGCCATTCTGTACCTTGCATTGTTAGCTCTTTCATCATCTTATTCAAATCAGACTCGGTAAACTTCTTCAACAAGGGCTCATATTCGTCTTCCCCATCTTTCAGGCCCCACTTAAAGTTTGGAGATGCAGCAGAGAAGGACACCTTAGTCCCACGAACCACAGATTAGGTCTGGGTTGCAAGACTAATGTTAGCGTATAACTCTTTGACCAGGGCTAAGCAGAACCCTGTTGCGTGGGCACCAAATTTCTTCCATCGGTGTTGATTTATCAGCTCAGCAACCTCCTCTGTAAGCCATAGTGAGCTTCAGAGGTTAGGGCAAACCCTTTCTTAGCAAATCCATCTCGTTTGAGCAGCTCGTCATTATATTTCTTCATGGCCTCAGCATCAATGAATTTGGTATAGACCTCCATCTCAGCACTTGAAGTAGGCTGGGCCTTCTTCTTGGCAACATTCTTCACATGGCCTCTTTTGGGAGTCATGGTTTTGGACAAAAGGTTGGAGAGAAAGGTGGAGTTTTTAAGAAATAGGGGAAAACTTTAGTGTTTTGGGTAAAGGGGAGATGGAGAGAGTAAAGCTAAATGTGGAGTTAGGTGAAGTGTAGGGGGTTATTTATGCTGAAAAGAGGTGATGGGCTTGGGCGGGATTATGGTGGGATGTGTGTGGTGGAGAAGGTGGAGAGAGAAAAGGGTAGGTAATAAAGGTTGGGTCTTTTATCTGTTGGGTAATAAGCATAAACCTTTCATTTCCCAATTCAAAATAAAATCAACCCAAAAAACCTTTCATAAGTTAATATTACTGGGCTTCCTCCCAAAAGCGCTTGGTTTAACAAGTCCTCGGCCTGACTTGGCCTAGAGCATTCATGGAGGATCAATCATTGTTGTGGTGACCTTCATTCCCTTCAGAGGCTCACCAAAATAGTTTTTAATTCTCTAGCCATTCACCTTAAACTCTCTGCCACTTGCTTCATCCAACAAATCCACAACACCATGAGATTAGACTTTCATAATCTTGAAAGGCCCTAATCATCTTGACTTCAATTTGCCTGTGAACAACTTTAGCCTTGAGTTGACTAATAATACCTTTTCCCCCTCTTGGAAGCTTTTCTTATGAATTTTCTTATCATGCTATGCTTTGCTTTTCTCCTTATAGGCTGCAGCATTCTCATAAGAGAACAACCTATGCTCTTCCAGCTCATTCAATCGTAACAACCTTGTTGCACCAGCTCCTTGATGGTCAAAATTCTGCCTCTTAGTTGCCCAGAAGGCATTATACTATTGCTCTACTGGCAAATGGCATGACTTGCCATAAACCAGCCTGTATAGAGACATTCCCAATGGGATTTTGAAGGCTATTCTATACGCCCAGAGAGCTTTATTCAAGTGCTCAGACCAGTCCTTTCTTGTAAGATTCACAATTTTCTCCAAAATCATTTTGATTTCCCTGTTAATCAACTCAACCTGGCCATTAGTTTGGGGATGATATGTTGTGGCTACTTTATGTTTAACCCCATGTTGGGCAAGTAATTTTGAAAACAACTGGTTGCAAAACTGGGTTCCTTCATCACTAATGATTACCCTAGGATTACCAAATCTAGTAAAAATATTTCTTTGAAGGAATTCGGTTACCACTTTGGCATCATTTTTAGAGGTGGCCATTGCTTCTACCCATTTGGAGACATAATCCACAACTACTAAAATATATAAGTTGCCAAAAGATGGGGGAAATGGCCTCATGAAATCTATTCCCCATACGTCAAACAATTCAATTTCCAAAATGGTATTGAGGGGCATTTCTTGTTTGTTGGACAAATTCCCCACCCTTTGACATCTATCACAATGTTGTGCAAAAGCATGTGCATCTTTAAAAAGAGAAGGCTAGAAATAACCTAATTGAATCTCCTTGGTAGCAGTTCTCATGCCACCAAAATGGCCCCCATATGGTGAGGAATGACTGTGCTTCAGGATATTAACAATTTCTTCCTCTGCTGCACACCTTCTCATTAAGTGGTCAGGACATTGTTTATACAGATGTGTCTCATCCCAAAAGTATTACTTGGCTTGTTGGAAGAACCTTCTTTTCTACTGGGTGGCCAAGTCTGCTAGAATCACTCCACTTACCAAGAAGTTCGCTATATCAGCATACCAGGGTGTTGAACCATCTATTACTGCAGCATCTTGGATTGAAAGTAGTTGCTCATTAGGGAATGATTCTGCTATGATTAAGTCACTTGAATCTGCAACACTTTCAGGCAGTCTAGACATATGATCAGCGACCTGGTTCTCCACCCCTTTCTTGTATCTAATCTCTAGCTCAAACTCTTGAAGAAGCAACACCCATCTTATCAATCTCGGCTTAGCATCCTTTTTATCAATTAAGTATCTAGTGCAGCATGATCCATATACACCACTACTTTAGTTGCCAATAGATATGATCTGAACTTATCGATTACAAATACAACAGCTAGCAATTCTTTTTCTGTAGTGATGTAATTGATTTGTGCATCAATGAGGGACTTGCTTACATAGTATACTGGATGAAAAACCTTGTGTCTATGTCCAAGAACTGCTCCCACAGCGAAGTCTCTTGCATCACATATAAGTTCAAAGTATTTTTCCCAATCAGGTGCAACAATGATGGGAGCAGTTATCAGAGCTAACTTCAGAGTTTCAAAGGCTGCCAAGCATTCTGTAGTGAATTTATATGTTTTATCATGCTCTAGCAGCTGGCACAGAGGTTTAGAATTTTTTGAAAAATCCTTTATAAATCTTCTGTAAAAACCAGTGTGACCTAAAAAGCTCCTTATTCCCTTGACAGAAGTGGGTGGTGGCAGTTTTTCAATGACCTTAGCCTTGGCTTTATCCACCTCTATGCCCTTTCTCAATACTTTGTGTCCCAAAACAATTCCTTCTTGCACCATAAAATGACATTTCCCCCAATTCAATACTAGAATTGTTTCTTCACTTCTATTCAGGATTTGTTACAAGTTGACCAAACAGCTCTGAAATATTTCTCCGAAGATTGAGAAGTCATCCATAAATATCTCCATAGATTCCTCAATTAAATCTGAAAAGATGGCCATCATGCAGCACTAGAATGTTGCTGGGGCATCGCACAGTCCAAATGACATCCTTTTGAAAGCAAAGGTGCCATAAGGACATGTGAAAGTTGCCTTTTCCCGATGTTCTGGAGCTATAGCAATCTGATTGTATCCTGAGTAACCATCCAGGAAACAATAAAACTCCTTTTCAGCCAATCTATCAAGCATATGATCTATGAATGGGAGTAGGAAGTGGTCCTTTCTTGTGGCCTTATTCAGACGCCTGTAGTCCATGCAAATTCTCCAACCAATTACAGTCCTAGTTGGAATAAGCTCATTTTTCTCATTGGTCACAACTGTTATGCCTTCTTTCTTAGGCACGCATTGTATCGGGCTCACCCAAACACTATCAGAAATGGGGTAAATGATTCCCGCATCCAGCCACTTAATTATCACCATTTTCATAACCTCTTTCATGATTGGATTCAATCTTCTTTGGCTCTCAATGTTGTTCTTTGAATTGTCATCTAATAAAATTCAATGCATGCAAAGTGTTGGACTAATCCCTTTTATATCTACCATTTGCCATCCTATTTCCTTCTTGTGTCGCTTCAATGCTTCAATGAGGTTTTCCTCTTGTGAAAAATTCAGGGAAGAGGATATGATCACTGGTAAAGTCTCATTTTCACCTAGATACACATATTTGAGATGGGTTGGAAGCTGTTTCAATTCTAACATAGGAGGTGTTTCTATAGACGACACATTATTCTGGAAGGTATCATCAGTTACCTCCAAAGATTCAAATCTTTTGGCCCATCTAGTATGTATCGGCTTGCTCTTAACTATCTCAGTCACTTCTTCATCAGATGAAGTTTCATTATCGCTCAATGCTACAACATCAGTTACAACAGCTTGATCCCTCTAAAACGGTTTCTGCACCAGAGTATCAATTGACTGCACAAATGAACATTCTTCTATCCCTTCATTTGGATATCTCAAAGCATTGAATACATTAAATGTCACTTGTTGATCATTCATCCTCATGGTTAGTTCACCATTTGGCACATCAATTAGTGTGCTCCCAGTGGCTAGGAAAGGTCTTCCAAGTATAATTGGCACTTCTGTATCAGCTTCAAAGTCTAAGATGATGAAGTCTACAGGGAAGACAAACTTATCTACCTTGATCAAGACATCTTCTATCTTCCATTCTGGATATGCTATAGATCTATCTGCCAGCTGTAGTGTCACAGTTGTTGGCCTTGCTTCTCCAATACCCAATTTTATGAAAATAGTCATTGGCATAAGGTTGATGTTGGCACCTAGATCACAGAGTGCTCTACCACAATATGAGTCTCCAATTTAGCATGGAATGGTAAAACTGCCAGGTTCTTTAATTTTGGAGGAACCTTGGCTTGCAGCATCAAACTGCATTCTTGGTTAATGCTACTGTTTTGAATTCCCCCAGCCTTTTTCTCTTGGTCAGGACATCCTTCATAAACTTGGTGTAGTTAGGCATTTACTGTAGTGCTTCAACTAGAGGAATATTAATGTGCAAATGTTTCAGTATCTCCATGAACTTGCTGAATTGCTTATCCTGATGTACCTTTCTCAACCTTTGTGGAAAAGGAGGAGGAGGCCTTTCCAGAATTATCTTAGGCAACACAGCAGCAGTATCATCAGTTGCAGGATTTTCAGCAGGTTTTTCAGTAGCAACCATTTTTTTCTCTGGAGATGCTTCAGCTTCAGGCTCTTTAGGTTCCGCATTTTTCTTTGCCTCTTTTGCAGCAGGCAATTCAGTTCCACTCCTCAATTGGATGGCTTTACACTGCTCCTTTCCAATGGAAGTAGAGGTATTTGGAGTTTCAGTGAAGGCCGGTAGAGTAACACTTTCTCTTGTGTTTAGAGCATTGGCCAGCTGTCCCACCCGAGTCTCCAAATTTCACATTGAAACCCCTTGATTCTGAAATTGTGCCTTGGTTTTTGACATAAAGGCTCTCAGCACAGCCTCTAAAGACATTGTTGAGTCTCCAAATGTCTGATGTGCATTTACCTTAGTTTTGATGAGATTAAAACAGTTATTCAATGATTTAATTGAACCCGTCTGTGGTATTTAACTCGTCTACTTAGTGTACAGATTAAAACATTAAGTGGCTATATGAACTGTTCACTCGTCTGAACTTAGATAAGTTCACCCATCAGAACTAACTTAAGTTCACACGTCTGAACTAACTAAAGTACACTCGTCTGAACTGAGATAAGTTCACTCGTCTGAACTAAGAGAAGTTCACTCGTCTAATGAAGTCTTCAACCGTCTGATCAAAGGAAGACTCATCCGTCTAAAAGACTTTGCAACTGACGTCATCTCTTTGTTAAAGTGTCAACCCGTCTAATGAAGCTACTCATTCGTCTAGTGACTATCGTTAAAGAATACATTGGATGAAAGCTGTCTCGACTCGGATAAGGAACTTCAACAAAGTGCTTTGCCTGAACACAACTGCATCTTACACCAAAAGGGAAAGTCTTCCCTCTGCAACCAAAAAGCACGTATACAGACCTGCTGAGACCAAAGGTATATCAGAAGTCTGCATCACTCTGATGAAAGAGAACAAGCGAAGTTCCCTATGCTTTAATGGCTGATCAGAATGACTCTATTGCATTTATTGAAGATCTGCAAGAAGCCAAGCCTTCAGACTTTATGTCTAACAGCTTTAAAATCTTGAAGCCTATTTAATGAAGAAGACTTCGAAGATTCAAGTAGACAAGAGAATGATCAAAGCAATCAAGAGCAATTACTCTGTGCATTTATATCTTCATTCTTTCATTATTTATTCTTCAATCATTTGAAGTTATTACGCAGTCTTTTAGAATTTCACATTTAATACACTCGTCTGAGTGCTTGTGAAAGACTTGCAAAGTGTAATCTTTTTACAACTTCTCTCAAACAAACTCGTCTGAGCCTGAAGAGGCTAAGTGTGCAAACAATACTTGTCTGGAGCCTGGAGAGGCTAGGTGTGAAAACAATACTCGTCTGGAGCCTGAAGAGGCTAGGTGTGAAAATAATACTTGTCTGTCCTGTAACCTAAATCAGTTATAGTGAGAAAACTTGGTGCTGCCAAGGACTGGACGTAGCCTCATTGTTAAAGGGTGAACTAGGATAAAACCTGCTGAGTGATCTCTCTTTCCCTTAACTCTTTAGATTGATTATTTGTCTTAACTATCATCTAACTAAAAGGGTTTATAATTGTGTTTATTAAACCTTTTTTATCTTGCATGATTGTGTGTTTCTGTGAAAACGTTCAGACTAGTTATCAGTCTGATTGACCTGTCTGTGTTTACTCGTCTATCATAACCCGTCTGTGCTTGCGAAAAAGTTTCTAAATTCCGCATAAATTTGTCAAACACCATTCAACCCCCTTCTAGTGTTTGCATCTGTCTATTTCAGTTGGTATCAGAGCTCAGCCTCTAGGTTGAGCACCTAACAGTGTAGAGAAAAGATCTTGAAGAATAGACAATGTATTCTGGAGCAAGCTCAAGTGGGAACCCCCAACCTGAAGGAGGCTCTATGACCAGACCTCCCCTTTTCAATGGTTCAAATTATAACTACTGGAAAGAAAGGTTTCACTGGTTCATCTTGTCAACAAATTCTGATGTATGGGATGTCTCTACTGATGGTCCTTACACTCCTCAAAATAATGATGGCTCAAACAAGCCTAAGGCTAAGTGGACACCTGCAGAAAAGACAAGATGGGATCTAAACCATAAAGCCAGATATGCTATAATCTGTGCTCTCAGTCTAGAAGAGTTTGAAAAGGTATGTGCTTGTGATTCTGCTAAAGAAATGTGGGACTCCTTATCTGTCACACATGAAGGAACTGCAAAGGTAAAAGAATCTAAAATTTATATTCTTGTTAGAAAATATGAATTGTTCACCATGGATGAAGGTGAATCTGTTGCTCAAATGATAGGTAGATTCCAAACTGTTACTAATGGTTTAAAATCTCTTGGTAAAACATATACTAATGTTGAGAAAGTCGCTAAGATTCTCAGAAGTCTTCCAAGAAAATGGAGACCTCTTGTCACTGCTATTTCTCAAGCTAAGGATCTCACCTCCTTTACTATGGATGAACTTCTTGGCACACTCATTGTTCATGAGCAAGAGCTCAATGAAGATGTGTCAATCAAAAAGAGCAAAGCCATTGCTCTAAAAGTTGATCTAAAGGCAGCTAAAGCCTTAAAAGCTTCAAAGGCAAACGAGTCTGATGGTTACATAGACGAGTCTGATGATGAGGATTCTGATGATGATGAAGAGACTTCTCTCATGACCAGAAAGATGAAAAAGCTCTGGAGAAAGAAGAAGTTCAGAAAGGAGAAGCCTTTCAGAAAATCTCACAAAGAATCCACATCAACAAACAAGAGTCCAGTTGTCTGCTATGAGTGCAAGAAGCCTGGTCACATCAAACCTGAATGCCCTCTTCTGAAGAAAGCTTCCAAAAAGAAGTTCTTCAGAAAGAAGAAGAAAGGAATGATGGCCATATGGGAAGATCTTGAATGCTTATCTTCTAAAGGAGAAGAGACAGAAGAGGAACCCAATCTCTGTCTGATGGCCAATATATATTCAGAACCTGAAACTGAGGTATATTCTGAACTTGAGGAATTGCATGATGCTTATGATGAGCTGGTAGAGGAATCCAAAGGCTTATCTAAGGCCTTCAAATCCCTCAAGAGAGATTATGTTAAACTCCTTAGTGAGCATAAACAAAAATCTCAAGAGTGTGAGATGCTGGCCAAAGAGAATAGCCAGTTGAGGACTGAAAAGTCTGATGAAGCTTCGATCTCAAGTGAAACATCACATTCTGAAGAAGTGGTCACACTCCAACAGAAAGTGAAGGAGCTCATTTCTGATCTTGCTAGATTTGTTAATGGCAGAGATAATCTGACAAAACTGCTAGGATGTCAGAGACACTCTCTTAACAAAGAAGGCATTGGATATGACCATCAAGCTGATCATAAAGTATCAACAAAATCTTCAACTGTCTATGTTAAACCCACTCCAGTTAGAATTAGACCCGTCTGCAACTTCTGTGGAAAAGCTGGACATGTTATGTCTAAGTGTTTTCACAAGAAGAAGAGGAAGTCTTCACTGACTCCTAGAACTAACAAAAAAGGACCTAGAAAAATATGGGTACCTAAAGATAAAATAATTTCTGTTGCAAACATCCTTAATAGGACAAAGCAGACGCCTCTGCTGGTACCTGGACAGTGGCTGCTCGCGACATATGACAGCAGAAAGGTCTATGTTCCAAGACCTCCAGTCTAAGAATGGTGGATTTGTTGCCTTTGGAGGCAATCAAAAAGGAAGAGTAATTGGTGTTGGTACAATTGGTGGTAAACCTGCTCTTCCCTCTATCTCAAATGTACTTATGGTTGAAGGACTAAGACACAATTTACTTAGCATAAATCAATTATATGATAGTGGATTTGATGTCTCCTTCATTAAGAATGAATGCATAGTCAAAGACAAGAGTGGCAAGACCCTCTTTTCAGCTAATAGACAGCAAAATCTTTATAAGATTGAACTAACTGAACTCTCAGATCAAAGTGTAACCTGTCTGATGTCTAAAGAGGATGAAAGATGGTTATGGCATAAGAAACTAGGACATGCTAGTATGAAACTTATTTCGAAATTGAAAAAGGATAACCTTATGAGAGGATTGCCTGACATTAGTTTTAAGAAAGATGTTTTATGTGATGCATGTCAGAGAGGTAAACAAGTAAAATCAAGTTTCAAATCAAAAAACCTTGTATCAACCTCTAGACCTCTTCAACTGTTACACATGGATCTGTTTGGACCAGTTAGTGTTGCCAGTTTAGCTGGAAGGAAATATGGATTTGTCATTGTTGATGACTATTCTAGATTTACTTGGGTACTTTTCTTAACCCATAAGGATGAGTCTTTTAAGGCCTTCTCTGTATTCTGTAAGAAAGTACAAAATGAACAAGGTTTCTGTATTTCTACCCTTAGAAGTGATCATGGGGGAGAATTTGAAAATGAGCAATTCAAACTGTTCTGTGAAGAGAATGGAATCTCTCATAACTTCTCTGTACCTAGAACTCCACAGCAAAATGGAGTGGTTGAGAGAAAGAACAGATCTCTGCAAGAGATGGCTAGATCAATGCTTAATGAAAATAATCTCCCTAAGTACTTCTGGGCTGAAGCAATAAACACTGTATGTTATGTGCAAAATAGAATACTTATAAGGTCTATCCTAAATAAGACTCCTTATGAATTGTGGAAAGGTAGAAAACCCAACATATCTTATTTCCATGCATTTGGATGTGAATGCTTCATCTTAAATACCAAGGATCAACTTGGAAAGCTTGATTCCAAGGTAGACAAAGGTATCTTCATTGGATATTCTGAAGTGTTTAAGGCATATAGAGTTTTTTACTCTAGAACCTCTATTGTTGAGGAATCCATTCATGTAAAATTCAATGATAATCTAAAGACTGATATGGAACTATCAGATCTAGAAGATGATCTTGTAGGACTTGATCTTACCCAGCAGACGAGTCAACAGCCAGACGTATCAAAAATTGAATCTGCTGAGGAATCTGTCAGACAAGTGGAGCAGATGAGTCATCAGTCAAGTCAACATCAGAATGATGATCTCAGAAGAGACTGGAAGTTCAAAGCTCATCATCCTGAAGATCTTATCATTGGAAGTCCCTCTGAAGGTGTTAGAACCAGATTCGTCTTAAGAGAGTCAAGCAATATGGCTTTTTTATCTGAAATTGAACCGAAGCATATTGAGGAAGCTCTTGAAGATGAAAGCTGGATTCTTGCTATGCAAGTGGAACTTAATCAGTTCAAAAGGAATGATGTCTGGAAACTTGTCTCCAAACCAACAGACAAGTCTGTTATTGGAACAAGATGGGTTTTCAGAAACAAGCTAGATGAAGATGGCAGAGTTGTCAAAAACTAAGCAAGGTTAGTTGCTCAAGGCTACAACCAATAAGAAGGTATTGACTATACTGAGACTTTTGCACCTGTAGCTAGAATAGAAGCTATTCGCATACTCATGTCATATGCTGCACAACATCAAATCACTTTATTTCAAATGGATGTAAAAAGTGCTTTTTTAAATGGAATAATTGAAGAAGAAGTGTATGTTAAACAACCTCCTGGTTTTGAAGATAATGAAAAACCAGATTATGTTTTCAAACTTAAAAAGGCTTTATATGGTTTAAAACAAGCGCCTAGAGCATGGTATGATAGACTTAGTTCTTTTCTTATGAATAATGGTTTTATAAGAGGAAAAGTTGATACAACTTTGTTTAAGAAATGCTCAAAAGATAACTTCATAGTAGTTCAAATATATGTTGATGATATTATTTTTGGAGCTACTAATGAAAAATTGTGCAAAGAATTCTCTAAGTTGATGCAAGCAGAATTTGAAATGAGCATGATGGGAGAATTGAAGTTCTTCCTTGGACTGCAAATCAAGCAGACGTGTGATGGAATCTACATCCATCAACAAAAGTACATCAAGGAGATTCTAAAGAAGTACAAAATGGATAGCTCAAAGATCATGAAAACTCCAATACAAACTAATGCTAATCTAAGCAAAGATGATGAAGGTAAAAAGGTTGACCAAACTGTCTACAGAGGTATGATTGGATCTCTTCTTTATTTAACATCTAGTAGACCTGATATTCAATTTAGTGTCTGTAGGTGTGCTAGATTCCAATCTGATCCCAAAGAATCTCATCTTAAGGCTGTTAAAAGAATCTTTAGATATTTGCTTGGAACCACTAATATTGGTTTAATGTATTTGAGAACACAAGATTACAGATTAGTTGGTTTTTGTGATGCTGACTTTGCTGGAGATAGAATTGAAAGGAAAAGCACCAGTGGAGGATGTCACTTCATTGGAGCAAACTTAGTCTCCTGGTCAAGCAAAAGACAGACGACTATCGCACTCTCAACTGCAGAAGCAGAATATGTCTCTGCTGCAAGTTGCTACTCACAGCTATTATGGGTAAAACATCAACTAGAAGATTACTATATATTTGAACATAATATACCTGTCCGGTGTGATAATTCTAGTGCTATTTGCTTAACCAAGAATCCCATACAACATTCTAAGGCTAAGCACATAGAAATCAAACATCATTTCATAAGAGATTATGTTCAAAAAGGTGTATTTGATGTTAAGTTTGTTAAAACTGAAAATCAATGGGTTGATATCTTTACAAAACCTTTAGCTGAGGATAGGTTTAAGTTTATAAGAGACAACTTAAATATACATTGCTTTGCTGAATAACCTGTCTGATGAGTGTTTATGATACCCGTCTATGTTTAACCATCTGACTCTTTGAATCATACTCTTTATTTGAAATATTTTCTTTTAAATGGTTATTTCTTTCTCTGAGGCAAAATGTGTACATGGCTGTTTTTATTTTAAATCAATTTTTTAAAAAACCTCCATCTTTTTGTTGCTTTCATTTAAAATTACAACTGTCTTTGGTCTTTAAAAGGGAAAATTTTTTTCTTTTAAAAGATATTTTGTTCTTACGTTTTCAAATCTTTTTCTCTTCGTTTTTAAAACCATCAAAGAGGATGCATCTGCTCAGGGGGAGCAGTTGAAGAAGCCTTTAGGCAAAACTAAAGGACAAACTTGCTTTTAACTCTTTTTGTTCTCTTAGTACCTTATTTGTAATTTTCTTTTTAAAATTACCTTGTACACAACCAATGATTGTTAAATACAACTCACCTCCTCTGTTTCTCTTTTTTGATTATGACAAAAGGGGGAGAAAGTTAAATGAAAAATGTTTTAATGTTACAACTGTCTGATATGAACAAATGTTTATCTAAATATGATGTATCTTTTCTTTTCTCTCTGTCTATATTCTATTGCTTTTGATAATGTCAAAAGGGGGAGAAAATACTAAGATAAGACTAAGATAAAAAGTTAAATGCTTATCTGTCTAAGTATGTTATAATTATGGAACAATGTTTTTTTAATCTGTCTGATCATATACATGACTGCTTTATGTGAATTTTCTTAAGTTCATTGAATCATTTAACATGTTTTGTCATCATCAAAAAGGGGGAGATTGTTGAGTCTCCAAATGTCTGATGTGCATTTACCTTAGTTTTGATGAGATTAAAACAGTTATTCAATGATTTAATTGAACCCGTCTGTAATATTTAACTCGTCTATTTAGTGTACAAATTAAAACATTAAGTGTCTATATGAACTGTTCACTCGTCTGAACTTAGATAAGTTCACCCGTCTGAACTAACTTAAGTTCACACGTCTGAACTAACTAAAGTTCACTCGTCTGAACTGAGATAAGTTCACTCGTCTGAACTAGCTAAGGTTCACTCGTCTGAACTAAGAGAAGTTCACTCGTCTAATGAAGTCTTCAACCGTCTGATCAAAGGAAGACTTACCCGTGTAAAAGACTTTGCAACTGACGTCATCTCTTTGTTAAAGAGTCAACCCGTCTAATGAAGCTACTCATTCGTCTAGTGACTAAAGTTAAAGAATACATTGGATGACAGCTGTCTCGACTCTGATAAGGAACTTCAACAAAGTGCTTTGCCTGAACACAACTGCATCTTACACCAAAAGGGAAAGTCTTCCCTCTGCAAACAAAAAGCACGTATACAGACCTGCTGAGACCAAAGGTATATCAGAAGTCTGCATCACTCTGATGAAAGAGAACAAGCGAAGTTCCCTATGCTTTAATGGCTGATCAGAACGACTCTATTGCATTTATTGAAGATCTGCAAGAAGCCAAGCCTTCAGACTTTATGTCTAACAGCTTTAAAATCTTGAAGCCTATTTAATGAAGAAGACATCGAAGATTCAAGTAGACAAGAGAACGATCAAAGCAATCAAGAGCAATTACTCTGTGCATTTATATCTTCATTCTTTCATTATTTATTCTTCAATCATTTGAAGTTATTACGCAAGCTTTTAGAACTTCACATTTAATACACTCGTCTGAGTGCTTGTGAAAGACTTGCAAAGTGTAATCTTTTTACAACTTCTCTCAAACAAACCCGTCTGAGCCTGAAGAGGCTAAGTGTGCAAACAATACTTGTCTGGAGCCTGGAGAGGCTAGGTGTGAAAACAATACTCGTCTGGAGCCTGAAGAGGCTAGGTGTGAAAATAATACTTGTCTGTCCTGTAACCTAAATCAGTTATAGTGAGAAAACTTGGTGCTGCCAAGGATTGGACATAGCCTCATTGTTAAGGGGTGAACCAGGATAAAACTTGCTGAGTGATCTCTCTTTCCCTTAACTCTTTAGTTTGATTATTTGTCCTAACTATCATCTAACTAAAGGGGTTTATAATTGTGTTTATCAAACCTTTTTTATCTTGCATGATTGTGTGTTTTCTGTGAAAACCTTCAAACTAGTTATCAGTCTGATTGACCTGTCTGTGTTTACTCGTCTATCATAACCCGTCTGTGCTTGTGAAAAAGTTTCTAAATTCCGCATAAATTTGTCAAACACCATTCAACCCCCCTTCTAGTGTTTGCATCTGTCTATTTCAGACATCTCCTGATTAGCCGGTTAAGCTTGTTGTTGCTGTGGAGGCTGCTGTTGTGTTGCAAATACAGGGGGTGTATTGTTATTTCTTGGAGGAAAATTTGAATTGGAACTCACTGGTTGCAATGTGTGGTTATTGTTACTCCACTGAAAGTTAGGATGCTTCCACCCTGAATTATTACCCCTGTTGTTATAGTTTCCCATGTAGTTAACTGATGTAGGATTCCTATAGCAGTTTTCAAATAAATGTTCTCCACCATAGAATACACAAGATACAACATTAGTCTGGAAAACTTATTGCTCATTCCCCACAAGTTCACTCATTGCAGCTTGATTCTGAACCATGGCTTGGTTACCCATAGCCAAAATTTTCACCATATTTGTCAAAGAGGCTAACTGAGCAAAGATAGTAGTTACTTAGTTACTTCATGCATTCCTGCTGCAGCAACAGTCTTGTTGGAACTTAGCCTAGCAGTTGGCCACTGATAGCTGTTGGCAACTATACTCTCTATCAACTCGTAAGGTTCATTGTAGGACTTGTTTAATAAAGTACCACCGACAAAGGCATCAAGTATCATCTTGGATGAAGGTAGAACTCTGTTGTAGAAGTGCTCCATTTGAATACATATAGGAATGCTGTGATGAGGACATTTTTTTTAACAACTCCTTGAATCTCTCCTATGCTTCATATAAAGGTTCATCATCTTGTTTCTTGAATGAGGTTATGTCATTCCTCAATGTCGCATTCTTCATGGGCGAGAAGAACTTTGTTAAGAATTTCTCAGCCATATTGTTCCAAGTAAGAACAGAGTTAGGCTCTACAACATTGAGCCAATTTTAAGCCTTACCATTTAGAGAGAAAGGAAACAACCTTAACCGGAAAGCGTCATTAGTTACACCTTGATTTTTGAAATTGTTAGCTACATTCATGGATTGTTTCAGGTGCAGATGAGGATCTTCAGTAGCAGCTCCACTAAATTTTCGTATGGCTTGCAGCATTTGGAACATAACCGGTTAGAACTCAAAATTCCCAGCTGTTATTTCGGGCACCACTATACCCGTGTTCATAGTCTGTGGATCAAAAACAGCATAGCTTCGTCCTTGTAGGTTTCGTTGAAGGAACAAAGCTCCCAAGGATCCTTTATTCCACAGGGACGTTCGGATATCTTGGTCTTTTCCCTAGGCAAAGACGACCACCCTGGCCATGTCCATGGTGTTCCAGGGACAGTGGGCATTAGGAAATTCCATGGATCACGCGGGTCACGTGGGCGAGGCAAGTAGACGATCAGCAAAGAGGAGCTTAAACAAGAGCTTAAAGAGGAGCTTTTGAGTTCGCTTTTAAAGGACCTAAGTCTTATGCGATCGCTTTTTAAGGAGTTTTCATCTATGCAATCCCAAGAAACACCAATTTTCCAACCTTCACATGTGAGTACAAAGGGGAGTTGTCCAAAGACATATGGAGGTTGATGATAAGGAGCAGGAGTCATCCAAAGACACATTGTCCCAGGTATTCATATTCATTCAATTAATTAATTATGTCTTTCTCTATTTACAATTGAAATGACTTGACAATATTTACTAATGCTATATGTTTGTTAATTGTTTAGGATATTGACAAAATTGGTCCATCGAAGCCGTCGCAACAGGGAGGGAAGTCTCCTTCTGTACCCCAGGTATTCATAATCATTCAATTACTTATATTTTCTTTATTTAAAATTGAAACAAATTAATCATGTTTAATGCTTTATCTTTGCTGTTTAAAACAGCGCAACTCCATTGAAGCCGAAGCCGAAGCCGAGAAGGAGTCAGTCTTTGGTAGCTCGTTTGGATGCATTTGGTGTGGATTATAAAACTGATTATATTACTATGCCGTTGGAACATGATAGCGCTGTGAACACCCCTATTTTTACCTTCCCTGGTGAGGATATAGGACACATATGCATTGATGGTCAATGGATAGCCAATACGGTTCTAAGTATTTGGTGCACGTAAGTACATTTTGTCACCTTATATTGCATCTTAGGTATTTTAATATTATACTTTATTTAAATATATTACGTAATTAACATCAACTTATTTCATATTTTAGGTATTTGCATCGCCTAAGTCTTGAAAGGGGCAACGATATTGTTTATGGATTCTTAGACCTCGGCATCACTTTGGGTGATTTCTACACTAATCACCAAGCGGTCAGTGTATACATGCAGAACTTACTTGAATAAAACCGGAAAGAGATATATATGGCACCATTCGTAAGGAATGGCCATTGGCAGTTGCTCCTACTTATTCGTAGCCAGCATACTGTCATCTTCTTATGCTTGTTGTACCGTGAGCAAGTGAAGGAGGTGAAGAACGCAATCGATACGTACGTAAACTTTAATTTAATTTAATTTGAAACATTTGATTTTATTTTATTACATGAACATATAATTGATAGGAATATTTTTTTTTTTATGATAGAGCTATGATTGTATGTAGCCTGGCTTGCGCGAATGGGAAAAGTAGGATTGCCAAGTCAAAAAGAAACCTTGATTGGATTGTCCCAAAGGTAATTAGTTTATTAAATAGTAATTATTATTATTACTATATTTATCCATTTACTATTTGATATTCATTTGTAGTCTCGTCATCAAGAAGGCAGTTGAGAGTGTGCAAACTATGTGCTGAGCTATATGTTAACCATTGTTTCCGCGGGTATTACTGACGGATGGAAGAAGGTAATTAATAGAATTTTTAACAAGTTAATTAATTATATTTTGTTTCTGTTGATGACTTAATTTAATGTTGAGTTTATTCGAACTTGTGCAGACTTTCAACAATCAGTCTAGCCTCACTGCTCAGGAATTCACAGACTTGAGGGAGCGCTTTGCAATCTTCTTTTTTAAGTATGCTGCAGAGCAACATGTAAATGTAGATCCTGAGTACTTAGAAGATATTAATTAGTAATTTGTGTGTATTGAATTGTGGACTTATTATAGAATTCTGGATATATATATGTTTGTAGATCTCTGCATGTGTGTGTGTGTGTGTGTGTGTGTGTGTATATATATATATATATATATATATATATATATATATATATATATATATATATATATATATATATATATATATATATATGATGAGTGTGTGGAGTATGTTGAATTCTGGATTCCGGACTTCTTTGAGTAATGTTGAAAATTCTAGATCTATTAGATAGCGTGTGTTTGAAGAATTCTGCAGGGAGTTGGGAAAGGGATTATGAATAAACCAGATTTTTTTTAAAAAAAAATACTTTTAACGTTGGTTAAATAAACCAACAGACGTCAGTTGTCTTAGCAACAGACGTTAAATGTATCTTTTAACGTTGGTTGTTTTATTAAACCGACGTTGCAAGTATCTTTTAACGTCTGTTGTTTTATTAAACCGATGTTACAAGATCTTTTAACGTCGGTTCTAAACCGACGTTAAAATTCACACTTTTAACGTCTGCTGTATTTACGTCGTCTCTATGACAGACGTTAAAAATCCTTTTTTAACAGACATCAAAAGTGCTTCTTGAACTAGTGCCACCTGAAAGATTGGGTGCACATGATCACAAACTCAACCGCGAGCACAACACCACCACTCTCCAGCCACAACGTCCTACTTCAAGCTAGCACCACCTTGACCTCGAACTTTGCCCTAATCACGAGAACAACGTGTAAATAACATTGTCAACCCTAGGGCAATACCAAAACCAAGAAAGATTCAAGGGAAAAGCTCGAAGAACACGAAGAACGTTGAGGTCGATGTGTTAGAGATTCGAGCTTACCTTCGAGAAATCGAGAAACCAATCGGTGTAACTTGTAATACTCGAAGCCCTGAATGCAGTGCTATAGTCAGAATCACGATCTGAGGCCTCGATCTACCCCAGGATCACTTTCTCTCTCTAGAACTTCCTCTCCCTCTTTCTTCAGCTTCTAGTCTTAGGAAATTTTATGAAGATTTCATACAAAGAAGAAATAAAAAGGACAACTTGAGTGGTGCTGTCAGTCTGTCCACGCTAGAGCGTGGGAACAATCCACTCTTGAGTGTGGGCACGCTTGGGTGTAGGAGTTTTCCACACTTGAGCGTGGTGCACTGATCGCCACACCTCTATCACGCGTCACGTGCACACTAACACGTGCACCTCCACGCGTACCCCCTTCCACGCTCTGACATGCAACTACCCACGCTCGAGCACCAACGGTCAACGTTCGAGCGTGGGATTTCTGCACGTCTAAACGTTGGGCGCTGACTTGACCTGTTCTTTCACGTTTTTCCATTTTCTAGACTCGTTCCAAGGCCAAATTATCCCAAATTTGAACCATGACTTCCTCAACACATAAGGAGCATAATTAATCCCTTAAACTTGCTTAATTAATGTCACACACATTAAACAAGAAAACGGGTTGTTACATTATGACCCCCTTAAAAAGAATTTCGTCCTCGAAATTCGACGTACCTTTAAAACAGACTCGGGTACTGTTGTCGCATGTCCTCCTCTTTTTCCCATATGACCTTGACTAAGGGGATTTGTTTTTCGTGGAGTTCTTTCACCCTCCTGTCCTTGATCCGTACAGGCAGCGCCTCATATTCTAAGTTCTCTCTTATCTGTATTGATTCAGGCTCCATCACATGTGATGGATCAGGATGGTATTTTCTAAGTTGGGATACATGGAATAGGTCATGGATAATGGATAGGTTAGGAGGTAAAGCAATTTGGTAGGCAACTCGACCAATTCGACGAAGAATTTGAAATGGCCCAATGAATCTAGAGGTAAGCTTTCTGGATTTGATTGCCCTGCCAATTCCAGTTCTTGGGGTGACTCTCATAACGACATGGTCGCCTTCCTGGAACTCCAAGGGTCTCCTCCTCTTGTTAATGTAGCTCTTCTGCCGATCTCGTGCGACTTTCATTTTTTCCTGAATCTTCTAAACTTGCTCTGTTGTTCGTTACACTATCTCTGGACCCAACAACTGATTCTCCCTGATTTCATACCAACAGAGCAGTGTCCTGAACTTTCTTCCATACAGTGCTTCGTATGGCGCCATGCCAATACTTGAGTGGAAACTATTATTATATGTGAATTCAATCAATGGAAGGAACCGTCCCATCTTCCTATGTTTTTTGCAGAACACACGCTCTTAATAGATCCTCCAAAGATTGAATTGTTCTTTCAGACTGACCATCCGTATGCGAATGATAAGCTAAACTCATCTTTAGTTTAGTTCCCAAAGCACTGTTCAAACTCAGCCAAAACCTAGAAGTAAATCTCAAATCCCGGTCCAAAATTATACTTGAAGGTACTCCATGCAATCTTACCACTTCCTTGATGTATATCTGGGTTAACATCTCCCGAGAATAACTCTTGTTGATTGGCAGGAAATGAGCACATTTCGTAAGCCTATCAACGATCACCCAGATCGCCTCACAGCTCTTTTGTGTCCTTGGTAGTCCGGAAATGAAATCCATTGCAATACTATCCCATTTCCATTCTGGGACGTCCAATGATTGCAATAACCCTGCTGGTTTCTGTTGTTCAATCTTTGCCTTTTGACACACCAAACAGGATTGGACATACTCTGCGACCTCCTTCTTTATCCCTCGCCACCAGAACATTCCCTTCGGGTTTTGAAACATCTTTGTAGCCCTTGATTGAAAACTCAGCTTGCTTTTATGTGCCTCTTCCAAGATCATCTTCCTGACTTCTCTATCCTCTGGTTCATATCTTGTAGGTGCTATAGAATCCCATCAGTACCACTCTTAAACTCGGAAGTCCTACCATCTTCTACCATCTGGTTCATCCCTTGTAGGTACTGATCCTCTCCTTGCTTCTTCCAGATCAACTTTAGGAAATCACTGGTGATAGTGACCATTCCCAAACTCATCTTATCTCTGGATAGCTCCACATCCAGATTCAGATCTCTGAACTATTCCAGCAGTTCCAATTCATTCAGTATCATTGCAGACATATGCAAAGATTTCCGGCCCAATGCATCCGCTACCACGTTGGCCTTTCCTGGATGATACTGTAGGTCAAATTCATAATCCTTTATGAATTACAGCCATATCCTTTGCCGCATGTTCAACTCCTTTTGGTCGAACAGATACCTTAAACTTTGATGGTCGCTGAACACCCTGAATTTAACACCATAGAGATAGTGTCTCCATATCTTTAATGCAAACACTATCGCAGCTAACTCTAGGTCATGGTTTGGGTAATTCCGTTCATGCACTCTTAGATGTCTGGAGGCATAAGCCACTACTTTCCTTTCTTGCATGAGTACACAACCCAAGCCTTGATACGATGCGTCACAGTACACATTGAACAACGTTAATGGATCTGGCAAGACTAGTACTGGAGATGTTGTTAGCCTCCTTTTCAGCTCTTGGAAACTAACGTCACGCTCTTCTGTTCATTCAAACGTTTTTCCTTTTCTCGTTAACTGCGTCAGAGGTAACGTAATTCTCGAGAATCCCTCGATGAACCTCCTCTAGTATCCTGCTAGCCCAAAAAACTTCTAATCTCACTTACTGGCTTAGGTTTTTCCCACTTAATCACAGCTTCCACCTTTGGCAGGATCTACTCCTATGCTTTGTTTGTTGATCACATGTCCAAGGAATTGTACCTCCTTTAGCAAGGACTCACACTTAGACAACTTGACATAGAGTTATTTATCCTTAAGAACATGAAGTATAACCCTCAGGTGCTCTTGATGTTCTTCCTTGTATTAGGAGTAGATAAGGATGTCATCCAGGAAGACAACGACAAACTTATCCAAGTACAGTCTGAAGATCTTGTTCGTATAGTCCATGAACACTGCTGGAGCATTGTCACACCGAAAGGAATAACTAGATACTCGTAGTGCTTGTACCGACTCCTAAAAGTCGTCTTCGATACATCATCCTCTTTTACCCTTATCTGATGATAATCGGATCTCAGATCGATCTTCGAGAACAGCATTGTAACTAGTACTCGTTCTTGATCGTTATTTTGTTGAGCTGTCGATAGTCCACACACAACCTTGAGCTACCGTCCTTCTTCTTAACAAACAATATATGTGCTCCCCACAATGAAACACTTGGTATTATGAAGTGCTTCTTCAACATATCATCCAGTTGTTTTTTCAACTCTGCCAGCTTTGTTGGGGACATTCGATAGGGTGCAATCAAAATCAGTCTGGCTCCAGGTACAATATCGATTGCGAACTCTATCTCCCATTTAGGTGGCAACCCTGGTACATCATCCGGGAAAATGTCGAGGAAATCACACACTACCGGCAAAGCATCTAGACCAGAAGTCTCCTTGGCTTCCAAAGAAAGCAGCACCAGGCATTCTCCTAATTGTACACCTCCCGACATAGCATCACAGGCAAGCAATGATCCAAATTGCTCTGAGAAGCGAACAGTCTTTTCGGAACCGTCTAGTACAACATGGTTGGCCGTGTAACGCCCCAATTTTCAAATCTTATAATTAAACAGTATTTAAGCATTTGTATTTTATTGGAGGCTCTAGAGAGTGAAACAAAATATTCTGAGAACATAGGCATGCCCTACACAGCCATAGGAAGCTATGGTTAAGTTTTGGTCAAAAACTCAAACGGAGACCGGTCTGCGTTTTTCATTGACAATATTATTTTACTACTATCAAGACCTAATTTTGACTCGTGAACGAAACAATTAGGTTTTAAATGAAATTACGAACAATATCGGTGATTTTGAAAAAAATTCAAAATAAATAAGTTCTCACGACTTTCTTGGGAGAAAACCTAAATCGGGTGAACAACGGAGCTGAATATGGGATTTCCAGAAATCGCTAACGGATAAACATGATGTCACATCACCTAGGAAAGTGTGCCATGACTCATCAGTGTAATGATAATGTTAGAAAATATATGGACGCCAAAAGACCAAAATGCCCCTTGTGACGTCCCCAAGTCCCACTCCAGGAAGTCCCATTATTTAGAACCCAATATACTATTAATTATAACTTAACAATTACGCGCCTATATAAAAAAAAAAAAAAAACAACAATGACATGTAATCAATTTTAAAAGCGCACAATATTAGAGTAAGCACAACAGGTTATAAGAGACACATGCAGCACCGACATATATATATATATATATATATATATATATATATATATATATATATATATATATATATATATATATATATGATGGCCCCATCAGTAGGGCTAAGTAACAACATAGACGAAAATACATAAAAAGTAACTGAAAGCATAAACAAAGTACATTTCAGGACCTCCAAAAAGAAAGCTCTCAAGCTTACCAGCACACTTCCCAGCCCACTCTAAAGTACATCAAAAACCTCTCCACACAATCCTAGGGACGCACTGGCTGGCTCTCACCCTCAATGGTGAGGATGCCCTGAACTACCCTGTCCCTCTCCATGAGTGCGCCTATAAACCTGCATAGGCTCATACTCGGACGAGGAACTCGACACCACAATCCTGCACCTCTGGGCTGCCCGCAAGTACTGCTCCGAGCGCCTGCGCTGTCCTCGGTGCACAAAGCCTCTCTTGCTAGATACTACGGAAGACTGGGGTGCCGCCCACAAGTAGTCCCGCTCTCTCTGCCTTGGAGGGTGCCACATCTGAGAGAAGGGAAGAAACTGGTACACTCGATAAGGTCCGATGATGTCTGCATATGGCGGAATGCCGCTCCGGAATATCAAGCTGACAGGTCCGGTGTACACGGCCCAAAAGGTCGAGGGGTCCACCCGCCATCCCCTCTCATCGTGGCACACGATCTCAAGGTCTCCCAGCACCGGCATCCGCGGTGCCCTCGTGATAAACGGGTGACGTCTCGGGTCCATCCTGTGGCTCTAGTATCTCGTTGCCTGCTCGTATAACGAACATATACATACAAGAAATATAGGGAGATATGATATACAGCACATCTATAACAGGAATGATGCAAAGCAGAACATATAGCAACCGCAATCATCTCTCAATATCATGACGTCACGATCGTTCCCTAGCTAGATGTACACATACTCTTTCCATGCATGTCTGCCAGTACTAAACACCTTATTAAGGGCAACATCTCATCCACATATCGAACACAAGTTGGTTTGTTCTGGTAATCCGTTCCGCTCGCCGTGACCCATAAGAGTGCATCACCGCTCAACTGTCCCGGACAAAAAGGGTTAACTAGGCCTCCTCGGAAAATCCACCGGCAACTGGAAAGACTCAGGGTCCAGTCGGGATAGTAGGACGTGCCCATGACCGCCACGAAACGATAGAGCTACCTCATCGATCTCTTGTGGGTGCACCTGTGTCCAGTATATCCACGAGGTCACACAAACCTTCCCTTCCATTTTACGCACCCGCACTCGGTGCACCAACCTCGTATGCCTCACCACATACGGCTAGCCACTTGGCATCAAATGCATATGCTATGCATGTCATTCATCTCTCTTGAGCTGATATCGCAACACATGTAAACTTGCTCTTAGCAACATGAGCTTCAAGCTCCATAGGTACACACACGAGCTCCAAGCTCCACGGGTACTCATATTAGCTCCAAGATCCCGTCATAACCTTATGAGCTCCAAGCTCCACTATACCTCAGATCTCAATTATCAGCTCAAACATCCAACACAGGGTCAAAGCCCTAATCATGCTAAACCTCCAAATCTCTCACACACATGTATTTCCAGATATAATGCAACATTAAGTCAATTATCAACATGCTCCATAAAGCAATAAATGGCATAACATACTATGATATCATTATTAACAATATCTCATGCATCTCTTACAATTATCAGTTATCATAGATAGCATATATCATCAAATATCACATTTTATCATGCATCACGGATCTGCTAACCTAGGGTACCAAATACAACGGTGATAGCCCAAAGTAGTCTAAACTTAGGGTTTTGGTACTTTGTCAGGGCTCAACCTCACATAGGGTTTAGGGTTCCCCTATACACATAAAACATACGAACAACTATATGGACTACTCTTGCCTCCCCGACGTGTGTAACTCTTTCTCCCCACCTAGTAGTGAAAATGGTGATAATAACGAACACAACGAGCACTCCCTGCTCCTCTCCTTGCCCTCACAGCCCCAGCCCACCTGCTCCAACAGGTTTCGCACACAACTTCCAAACTTGCCCTAATCACGGAAATAACACGTAGACTATAGCATTAACCCTAATACGGAGTTAAAACCGTGAAAAGAAGCTTAAACCAAAAGACAACATTGTATAGGTACAATGTAGTTAGATACGGAACCTCGGCTTATCCTTGATGAATCACGAAAGCAAACCGGTAGAATTGGAGTAGGAGTTACGCTGATCACAAAAACACTATCGAAATTGGAATCAGATCGACAAACGCAACCCGAACTTAGGATCAAAGCTTCAACCTCGCCTCTGGACCTTCACTCTCGTGCTCTCTGTATCAGCTGAGAACTGTAAAACTCGTGAAAGTTTAAAATGAACAAGTATTTATAGAAGTAAAACTCTGCTACGAACGCTTTAGCGTTCTGGAACTCCACGCTTTAGCGTTACAACGCTTGAGCATTGACTTCTACCACGCTTGAGCATCGACGTTTCTTCACCGCTAAGGCACCGCCCATCATGTGCCAGCCGCGACGCGTAACCAACGTGTGTCACTTTACGTCCCATCACTACCAGTTACTGGTCAGAGGGTCCACGCTTGAGCATCAAAAGCCATCCACGCTAGAGCGTCAGCACGCTTGAGCGTTATACTTTTCCACGCTTAAGCGTTCTGCTCCCGATCCTTTGTTCTTCATCCCTCTCTCATCCTATTCATTCCTACCCTTAACATATCCTCTAAACATACTTTCAAGCCATAACAATAATTATAAGAAATATATAATTATCCAATTACAGCTTCAAAAAACTGGGATGTTACACCCCTAACCTTTTCCATAATTACCATTTGCCCTAGGATGAAAAGACCGTTTTACCCCTGAGAATTTGGGAAATGACCCTTTTGACCCTGTGACTCACCATGTCATCATTACCTTTCTAGAAATATCTAGATATTTATAGGGGAAATGACCATTATGCCCCTAGTCTTTTAAGGAATTACCAAATTACCCTTTTGGTTATTTACAAGTTTGCCGTAACATCAAAAAAATATCTCACTCACTTTCTCACTAGGCCATTCGGCCATCTCTCTCTCTTCTTTCTCTCACTTGTTCTTCATGTTCTTGAAGTTCTTCAAAGAGTTCTTCACAAAAAAAAAACCCATTTTGATATTCAAAAGTTGAAGTTTTTGAGTGAAAACTTGTTTCTCTTTCACTAATCTTTGATTCTAGGAGGTATGATCCTCATCTTAACTCTCTTAATCTCTCTATTTCATCTCTTGAATCTTTGATTCATGAAGATGCAAGTTTAGATTCAAAACTTTGAAAAATCATAGAAAAGTGTAGAAAAATCTTTTTAATACCAAATCAATTTCTATGATCTAGTTTCATCATTCTCTTTCATTATCCAAGAACATGAAATCAAATATGCTTTCTAGCCTTTTTATTTAAAAGGGGCCGAAACCTTCATGTTAAGAAAGGGTGAGTTTTTTATTCAAGTTTTGAGTAATAAGACTTAATCTAGTGTTGTGTATACTTGAGGATTATTGATCCAAGAGTTGGAAACCAAATGAGCTTCCTAGATCATATGGGTTTTCTTGGCCGAAACCTCCATGTGTTGGTGGATGGGATTTTGGTTCAAGTTTTGGTGTAATAGGCTTTGATCTAGCCTTAGCACACCTAGTAAGGATGGAATCCAGGAGATAGGAATTTTTGGACATTCCAAGCTATTTTTATAGCTGCATGGATGAATCCTATATAGGTAGGAATAAGAAGTTTTGTGTTATGTTATATTGATGTTTGGATTGATTATGTGTATGTAGTTGTGATTGGTTGACCGGACGAGGAATTGGGACGATTCGCGAGCCGATTGGACGACTTTTGCTCGGAGGATAGCACGGAGGATAACTACAACGGGTAAGGGGAGTTTGCCTGAGGAATTTTTCGATAACTATATGTTATCTGTGATTGATTTGTGTAGCTCTATGCGAGTTTCGTTGTGATTGTAATAATGGTTTATGTCTTAGTGTGCTTTAGCATATGTTTATGATGATGTTGATTGAATGAAAAATATTTTCATGTATGTTGAAAAGCCATGCTTTGATCTTTAGATCAAGTAAGGATTTTTATGCTTGATTATGATACAATGATGCATGATTATTGTTAGTCATAATTATGTGAGCATTTTGAGCTATGACTTGACAAGTTAGTGAAGCAAAATCTTCACTTTTTTTTTGAGTAGGCTTGCGGCCTTAGCAAGAAAAATATGGAAGAACATGTGTTGTTCTTGAACAATCAAAGTTTTTAAGTAAGAAAATTGTTTTAAAGACATATGTTTCAAAGAAAAACAATAAGTGACTTTGATCCAAAGATCAAGTAAAGTTTCAATCTTTAAGTGTTTTCACCAAAGTGAAACATGTCTTTTACTTTAACCTTAGTTTATATAAGTGATCAAGTGATTTAAAAGTGAAACAATGTAGTGTTTTCATGAAAAGTTAAACATAGTTTCATAAGGCATTTCGTTTATCTTAAAACAAAGACAATGTTTCTTTTTCAAAAATAATGGAGACCTTTTATCCTTAAGTTGATTAAAATGAATCATAGTTAAGGAAGTTAGATGTGATTACATTTCTTTTCCATTAAATTAGAGCATGATTTTACACTAAGTTAGTAAGGAAAAACTCTTTTCAAATTAGTCAAGGTACTTTGCTTTAAGCAAGTGCAACGTATTTCAAATCAAGTAAGTTTTCAATTGAAAACAATCGTTTTGGTTTACAAAAAGAGTTTCAACTCTTAATCGTAAAGTTTTACGCGTTAAAAACCAAAGTTAAGTAATTAACTTAGAGTTGAAGACAAGGGATAATTAAGTATGGTATGTGGTGGAACAAGACCATGTACTATACCATTGATGATTTAGTACATCAATGATTCCATACGACTTAAGTGAATCAATCCTTATTTCATTATTGAAAATCCAAGGAGTAATATCTTAGAAAGGCTCAAAGACTTATCTAATAAGATTCTCAATCCTTCTTCATAATACTTAGGACTTGAGATGTGATTCATAAGACATAAACACAAACATGAAACGTTTTGGGTTTTGAAACAATAGTTCGATGACGGATCGGTGATTTGGATCAAGGTCAGTCGTTCGATTGTTTAAGTCTTGTACTGATAGGGATGAGAGGGACCCTGAGGCTGTGCAGGTATGGGACTGTGTAGTTGAAGGAAAGCTTATGAGAATTGATTGGTACTACCTATACCAACAAGATTCGTCTTCTTTTCGGAAGCCCAGAACGAAAGAACTACATAGTTAAGCATGCTTGACTTGGAGGAATTATGGGATGGGTGGCCTTTTGGGAAGTTTCCTAGAAAGCGTGTGAGTGAGGACAAAACACGCTGAAAAGACCCGTGTTGGTTTGTGGGGACAGTCGGCAATTCTGAAAGCAGCCCGGATCATCCCAAAGGAATCACGAGATTTATCCGATGGATAACTGTTTTATAATACAAAGACACGTATAGTTCCTAAGGAATAGAACCTTAGCGAACCTTGAGGTTTATCCTATGGATAGACATTGCTTTATTGCATCTGCTTTGTGTAAGCATTGGCATTTCATTTGCATAGTTGTAAGGCCTTGAGCCTAGGAGTTGAGCTTACACCTTGATGCGGGTGCGAATCTTATGGTGACGATCTTCAATGGTCTTTGGAGGTATCAGGGTTGGAAGGGCCGACATATGACCAGTTGGTAGCTCTTCTGTGTCGTGGTGAATCCGAGCAATACACTGATATCCTCTAATAGATGTCGTACTTTTCATGTTTGGTTGAGAGTGTTTTCGAAAAGCCAGATACGTGCACGTTACGAATATTGTAGCATCTTGCTCATGGCTGGCAATGATCGGAACATGTCCTCCCATTCACTCTCTCCGACTGTTTCTTAGCTCCATAGAGTAGGGGTCAGAGTATTACCCTGTGGTATATGACATTGAGTGATGTACATTGCACTGCATTGCATGGCTGTTGATGATTACATTTACTGTTATACATCATTATTCTGTTTTCAAAGATGTCTTATGCTGCTAATTGATTATTATGATATATTACGATTTATGAGATGCATGATGAACATGTAATTACTTGGTATATCACCCTATGTTACTTCTGCTATTATGTTGTGTGATACTACATATGTTCATATGCTGTTTTGTGTGTCGTGCATGTAGTTATCGTGTTTTAAATCCATATATTGGTTACTCACCCTTGCCTGTACATGTTGGACACCCTGTTGTGTTTTTGGATACGTGTACAGATACTTCTCAACGGTTATTTGGGTCACTTCGAGACCCTGTGGCATGCTCTCCTCGATGCCGACGATGAAGATGTGTAGACTGTTGACGACGAGGCCCAGTCTCATTGGTAAGATGTATACTAGGTAGTAGGCTCTATTGTCCGTAGAGTTCTTTTATCAAACCAGCTCTTAGGATTTTAATGAATAATATTGAGAAAGTCGGTATATGTGGTTTTGGAAACCTTTGTATAGTTTGGAACTTCTGTATGAAAAACAATTTCAAGAAAACTTGTATGTGATGGTTTAGGGTTTGTGAATAGACCCTGTTATGTGTATTATCGAGTATAATGTGATTTTATTATTGATGTGTGTAGTACTTTTCTGAAGTATTATGTCAAAAATTTTTATACCCGAGTTTTCCAACTTAAAGTAAATTATCCTTTTTCCGATAGCAACCAGCGATTCTCTTTGAAATTGAATTCCGCACGTGTTTAAGATGTAATTCCCAAGGGGGTGTTACATTAGTTGGTATCAGAGCTGGTCGAGTTTTTCGGGAACCTCGGGGAATAGGTCTATTGTGGTTTTGTTGTGTGATCTCTGGCTGAACTTGATTGAATTGTTTCCTTATTGAAACAATGTGTGTTGGACACACAAGCATGTGTGTTTTGATGGGTTCAAATCGGGTTTAGACCTTGTGAGAACTCATGTTTAGTAAATGGTACTTGTATTAATGTTGACACATTGTTTATCCTTTTGGGATTGTGTCAGACATTTGGACAGGTATGCCTTATACAAATAGAAGAATACCTAAAGTTTTAAAGTAGAGGCATAGGTAGTTAGTGAGCGACTAAAAGAATGGCAAGAAAACGACGTACTCGTTAATAGAGTTGAAAGACTGGAATGGAATCCAGGTAGAGCATTGGAAGTGTAGTAAGACCTTAGTGGACCTCGAGGATAGTTATGACGGTGATTGTGAGCTTGATCATTCTCTGACGTAGAAATCTATTGGAAAACCACTAAGAAATTACTAATTCCCTCGTATTTTTAGACGACTGCTTAAGTCATGGGGATGAAATTGGAAAATGAAGATTTGATGATTTGAATGATGAGGATCTTTGTTTGAATGGATAGGACTTAAGAGCCTGATGATAGTTCAACGATTATTTCCCTCGAAGTGTGGTAATCACGTGAAGTTTCTTCTGATAGCATTTTTAAGAAATGATTAGAATCATTGATTTTTGTGGATTTGGTGGATAAGACATATGTTTCCATTAGGACAGATTGAGAGTTACACGTTATGAGTGGATTTGTAATCCAGCATGATGATGGTGAAGAGTACGTATGATACCTAAGTACAACTTATCATACGATTATGAATGATCAGAGACTGAGTGAACAAAAATGGAAGTATGAATTTTGGATATAGAATGGATGTCCTTACGATTGGTATCAGTAGGGGAAAGAATTACGGTGGATCCTATAGAGATAGGAGTAGTATCTCGTTACGAGAACTTAAGACAGTGGCCGGTGTAGATAAGTAAGACAAATAAATTTGGACTCGCTTGCAACAACAACTATCTGAAGATATTGCTGACTCTTTGTTTCGATACTTTCAATTTTCGAGGACTAGGACTGAAGCCTACGAGGAAAGTTTCCAAGGATTAAAGAGAAGGTTGATTACTTCACCTATGTTAGTGCTACCTGATCTCAAGGGAACATTTGTTTTCACACTCCTACATATTCCTCAGTGTATTAGACAATTGAGTGAATTGGTTAAATTGTGTCCATTGGTCTGGACATTTTCATATTATTTCACTGAGAGATTTGTTATGACTATTTCTTGAGTTATAACATAAATGACTTCTTAATACTAGAAGTTTCTTGATGAAACTTAGCCTAATCACTTTTACTTTTGGTAAATGTGATCCAGTCTGATTTTTGGCCAGGCTGTTTATCTTTTGATTCCCAAATCTGCTGGAAGATTCTTGTGAAAGAAAGAACTTTATTAGAGCCATGATTGTAAACATGTATTAGCTATGCATTTTTACACTCACGAACCTACTGAAGAATCTTTTTACATACTGAATATTCCTGATTCTTCCAGAGTGGTAAAATTCTTCTGTATACTTTCTTATGAGAGTAAGACCAAGAAAAATTTCCTTTGTCGAGAATTTCTTTCCTTAATCTTCAAGGACCGAGTAGAGATCGAGTTCAACTGATCATCCTCAACTCAAGTGGACGAGCAAGAAGGACGTTCTGATCTTTGGAAGGATGGTTAGGAGTAAGTATAGTAGCTAACTGCGAACATCCTTTCAGCAGGATAGACAAGAAGTGATGGAAGTTTTGTTGAAGATATAGTTGTGATTGACAAGATGTGAATCTTTAAGGTCAGTCTGAGAAAGTGAGACAATTACTATGAGTCAAGTATTGATCAAGGCACACTAGTAGTTGGAGAACCTAGGGTAATGATCAATGACTGTAGTTAAGATTAATTGTATGAGTTTGAAGATTTATAAGAAAATGTTCTTAATAGTTTTGCCTGAGTAAATATATGCAGAAAGGAGAAGTTCTTGAGTAAAACTAAGTTGTTAAAAAAGTTCGAGACTTATGAATTTGGATAATTCTACCCGATGCGATTTCTTTTTGGTTGTAGTTGCATTAAGAGGTGTGATCTTGCTCTTTAAGGTTGAGATTCATAATTATGATGCAAATTGGAGAGCTGGACTACGTTCAAAAGAAACTAAGACTAAGATTGGATACCTTGGATCGGAACTGATGGATGTGTTGTAAAAGAAATGTGTACCGTAGTTTAAATCATGGTGTCAAAAGTACGAGTTAAAAAATGTCAGAGGAAGATTTTCCTAAGTGGATTAGTAGTGTTGAAAGAAACTAAGATAAGATATTAAAGTACGAATTGAGGATAAACGATTTGATTTTTTTTTTTTTTATGGTAAATCAAACGAAGGATATGTATGAAGTTGTTATTGGGTTACAATGTTACGTAGGGAAGGATTACGTACGGGGTACAATATGGAACCTAGGGATTAAGAAATCCTGTTTAGTTTTAAGTCACGAAATTTCGAGGACGAAATTCTTTTAAGAGGGGTAGTAATGAAACGCCCCAACTTTCAAGTCTTATAATTAAACAGTATTTAAGCATTTGTATTTTATTGGAGGCACTAGAGAGTGAAATAAAATATTCTAAGAACATAGGCATGCCCTACACAACCATAGGAAGCTATGGTTAAGTTTTGGTCAAAAACTCAAACGGAACCCAGTCTGCGTTTTTCATTGACAGTAGTATTTTACTACTATCAAGACCTAATTTTGACTCGTGAACGAAACAATTAGGTTTTAAATGAAATTCCGAACGATATCGACGATTTTGAAAAAATTCAAAATAAATAAGTTCTCACGACTTTCTTAGGCGAAAACCTGAATCGGGTGAACAACAGAGCTGAATACGGGATTTTCGGAACCCGCTAACGGATAAACATGATGTCACATCACCTAGGAAAGTGTGCCATGACTCATCAATGTAATGATTATGTTTAGAAAATATCTGGACGCGAAAAGACCAAAACGCCCCTAACCTTTTCCATAATTACCATTTGCTCTAGGATGAAAAGACCGTTTTGCCCATGAGAATTTGCGAAATGACCCTTTTGACCCTGTGACTCACCATGGCATCATTACCTTTCTAGAAATATCTAGATATTTATAGGGGAAATGACCATTATGACCCTAGTCTTTTAAGGAATTACCAAATTACCCTTTTGGTTATTTACAAGTTTGCCATGACATCAAATAAATATCTCACTCACACTCTCACTAGGCCATTAGGCCATCTCTCTTTCTCTTCTTTCTCTCACTTGTTCTTCATGTTCTTGAAGTTCTTCAAAGTGCTTCAAAGAGTTCTTCACCAAAAAAACCCATTTAGATCTTCAAAAGTTGAAGTTTTTGAGTGAAAACTTGTTTCTCTTTCACTAATCTTTGATTCTAGGAGGTATGATCCTCATCTTAACTCCCTTAATCTCTCTATTTCATCTCTTGAATCACTCGATTCATGAAGATGCAAGTTTAGATTCAAAACTTTGAAAAATCATAGAAAAGTATAGAAAAATCCTTTTAATACCAAATCAATTTCTATGATCTAGTTTCATCATTCTCTTTCATTATCCAAGAGCATGAAATCAAATATGTTTTCTAGCCTTTTTATTTAAAAGGGGCCGAAACCTTCATGTTAAGAAAGGGTGAGTTTTTGATTCATGTTTTAAGTAATAAGACTTAATCTAGTGTTGTGTATACTTGAGGATCATTGATCCAAGAGTTGGAAACCAAATGAGCTTCCTAGCTCATATGGGTTTTCTTGGTCGAAACCGCCATGTGTTGGTGGATGGGATTTTGGTTCAAGTTTTGGTGTAATATGCTTTGATCTAGTCTTAGCACAACTAGTAAGGATGGAATCCAAGAGATAGGAATTTTTGGACATCCCTAGCTATTTTTATAGCTCCATGGACGAATCCTATATAGGTAAGAATAGGAAGATTTGTGTTATGTTATATTGATGTTTGGATTGATTATGTGTATGTAGTTATGATTGGTTGACCGGATGAGGAATCGGGTGGATTCGCGAGCTGATCGGACGACTTTTGCTCGGAGGATAGCTCGGAGGATAACTACAACGGGTAAGGGGAGTTTGCCTGAGGGATTTTTCGATAACTACATGTTATCCGTGATTGATTTGTGTAGCTCTATTTGAGCTTCGTTGTGATTGTAATAATGGTTCATGTCTTAGTGTGCTTTAGTATGCCTTAGCATATGTTTATGATGATGTTGATTGAATGAAAAATGTTTTCATGTATGTTGAAAAACCATACTTTGATCTCTAGATCAAGTAAGGATTTTTATGCTTGATTATGATACAATGATGCATGATTATTGTTTGTCATAATTATGTGAGCATTTTGAGCTATGACTTAACAAGTTAGTAAAGCAAAATCTTCACTTTTCTTTTGAGTAGGCTTGCGGCCTTAGCAAGAAAAAGATGGAAGAACATGTGTTGTTCTTGAACAATCAAAGTTTTGAAGTAAGAAAAGTGTTTTAAAGACTTATGTTTCAAAGAAAAACAATAAATGACTTTTATCCAAAGATCAAGTAAAGTTTCAACCTTTAAGTGTTTTCACCAAAGTGAAACATGTCTTTTACTTTAACCTTAGTTTATCTAAGTGATCAAGTGATTTAAAAGTGACACAAAGAAGTGTTTTCATAAAATGTTAAACATAGTCTCATAAGGCATTTCCTTTATCTTAGAACAAAGACAATGTTGCTTTTCAAAAATAATGGGTACATTTTATCCTTAAGTTGATTAAAATGAATCATAGTTAAGGAAGTTAGATGAGATTACATTTCCTTTCCATTAACTTAGAACATGATTTTACACTAAGTTAGTAAGGAAAAACTCTTTTCAAATTAGTCAAGGTACTTTGCTTTAAGCAAGAACAACGTATTTCAAATCAAGTAAGTTTTCAATTGAAAACAATCGTTTTGGTTTACAAAGGGAGTTTCAACTCTAAATCGTAAAGTTTTATGCGTGAAAAACCTAAGTTAAGTAATTAACTTAGAGTTGAAGACAAGGGATAATTAAGTATGGTATGTGATGGAACATGACCATGTACTATACCATTGATGACTTAGTACATCAATGACTCCATAAGACTTAAGTGAATCAATCCTTATTTCATTATTGGAAATCCAAGGAGTAATATCTTAGAAAGGCTCAAAGACTTATCTAAGAGGATTCTCAATCCTTCTTCATAATACTTAGGACTTGAGATGTGATTCATAAGACATAAACACAAACATGAAACGTTTTGGGTTTTGAAAAAAAAGTTCGATGACGGATCGGTGATTTGGATCAAGGTCAGTCGTTCAATTGTTTTAGTCTTGTAATGATCGGGATGAGAGGGACCCTGAGGCTGCACAGGTATGGGATTGTACAGTTAAAGGAATCATGAGGCTATGCAGGTATGGGACTGTATAGTTGAAGGAAAGCTTATGAGAATTGATTGGTACTACCTATACCAAAAAGATTCGTCTTCTTTTCGGAAGCCCAGAACGTAAGAACTCCATAGTTAAGCGTGCTTGACTTGGAGGAATTATGGGATGGGTGGCCTTGTGGGATGTTTCCTAGAAAGCGTGTGAGTGAGGACAAAACACGCTGAAAAGACCTGTGTTGGTTTGTGGGGACAGTCGGCAATTCTGAAAGTAGCCCGGATCATCCCAAAGGAATCACGAGATTTATCCGATGGATAACTGTTTTATAATACAAAGACACGTATAGTTCCTAAGGAATAGAACCTTAGCGAACCTTGAGGTTTATCCGATGGATAGACATTGCTTTATCACATCTGCTTTGTGTAAGCACTAGCATTTCATTTGCATAGTTGTAAGGCCTTGAGCCTAAGAGTTGAGCTTACACCTTGATGAAGGTGCGAATCTTACGGTGATGATCTTCAATGGTCTTTGGAGGTATCAGGGTTAGAAGGGCCGACATATGACCAGTTGGTAGCTCTTCTGTATCGTGGTGAATCCGAGCAATACATTGATATCCTCTACTAGATGTCGTACTTTTCATGTTTGGTAGAGAGTGTTTCCGTAAAGCCAGATACGTGCACGTTACGAATATTGTAGCATCTTGCTCATGGCTGGCAATGACCGGAACATGTCCTCCTATTCCCTCTCTCCGACTGTTTGTTAGCTCCATAGAGTAGGGGTCAGAGTATTACCCTGTGGCATATGACATTGAGTCATGTACATTGCACTGCATTGCATGGCTGTTGATGATTACATTTACTGTTGTACATCATTATTCTGCTTTCAAAGATGTCTTGTGATGCTAATTGATTATTATGATATATTATGATTTATGGGATGCATGATGAACATGTAATTACTTGGTATATCACCCTGTTTTACTTCTGCTATTATGTTGTGTGATACTACATATGTTCATATGCTGTTTTGTGTGTCATGCATGTAGTTATCGTGTTTTAAATCCGTATATTGGTTACTCACCCTTGCCTGCACATGTTGGACACCCTGTTGTGTTTTTGGATATGTGTACAGATACTTCTCAATGGTTATTTGGGTCACTTCATGACCTTGTGGCTTGCGCTACTCGATGCCTGACGATGAAGATGTGTAGACTGTTGACGACGAGGCCCAGTCTCAATGGTACGATGCATACTAGGTAGTAGGCTCTATTGTCCGTAGAGTTCTTTTATCAAACCAGCTCTTAGGATTTTAATGAATAATATTGAGAAAGTCGGTATATGTGGTTTTGGAAACCTCTGTATAGTTTGGAACTTCTATATGAAAAACAATTTCAAGAAAACTTGTATGTGATGGTTTAGGGTTTGTGAATAGACCCAGTTATGTGTATTGTCGAGTATAATGTGATTTTATTATTGTGATGTGTGTAGTACTTTTCTGAAGTATTATGTCTAAAATGTTTATACCCGAGTTTTCCAACTTATAGTAAATTATCCTTTTTCCGATAGCAACCAGCAATTCTCTTTTAAATTTAATTCCGCACGTGTTTAAGATGTAATGCCCAGGGGGGTGTTACAGGCCGAAATCCCGTCCATGCCTAAGATACCATCAATCTACTGCATAGGTAGACAGACTAGGTCTACAAGGAAAGATCTGTTTTCTATAATAACAGAACATTTTAAGCAGACAAATAGGGTGGTTAGGGAGTCACTCGTAGGTGTAGAAACAGTTAAATCATATGGTCAAGATGAAACTGATACCTAAGTGATCCATACACCCTAATGATATAAAAAAGTGTGTAGCCCCTGAATCAAATAAAATAGATAAGAGTCTCTCAGCTGCTAGGCACTTACCTTGTATCAAATTGGGACATCAAGAGGCTTCAGATCCTCTCACAACGAACACTCTTCCTGTTGTCCGTGGTTTACTCTGCTGGCTCACCACTTGTTGTCCTACCCCCACACTTTGAGTTCTTGCACTTTGTTGTGAGGACTGACTCCTCCTATCATTTCCCTGCCTGCAGTTGCTGGCATAGTGGTCCACTTTGCCACATCTGAAATAGTTGATCTTGGGTGCTTGGGGACAATCTCTAATCAAATGCGGTTCCCCGCATCAGAAACATGTCGAGAACGTTGGTGGTCGTTGACTGGTACTTCCTCTTCCAGAAAACTTTACTTACTGATTCGGTCGACTGTAAGGCTTCGCCCTCAGTTGAAACCTTTGTCCTCGTCTTATCTGACCATTGCTTCTGAACGGTCCACCACTCCTTACTTATGACCGCATCCCTCCAGTCTTATCATGCCCTTCCAAAACTGTGCATTTCTCTATCAACTTTAGGAATGATCGGATACTCAATGGTAACATTGCTCTATTTAGTTCGGGTCTTTGTCCATCTTCAAACCTTCTACACACCCAATCTTCATCTGGGTGCACCTGATAAAACTAATAAAACTTCAGTAACGCCTCGAATCTCATGGTGTATTCTCCCATTGACATCTGAACCTGCTTCAAGCTCAGGAACTCCTTCTCTTTCTCTTGACTGACACTCCTTGGAAAATATTTCTCGAAGAAGCTCTCTCTGAACACATCCAAAGTTGACAGCCTCCCTTCAGTCTCTAGCGGTCTCTGCTTGTTTCTCCACCATGCCTTTGCCGCTCCAACCAACATGAAAGCGGCATAGGTGACCTTTTTGTCCTCTCTGAAGTGTATAGCAACAAAGCCCTTCTCAATCTCTTGCAACCAAAACTCAGCGGCCTCAGAGTTATACTCTCTATGAAACTGTGTAGGATTCCCTTTCATGAACGGGTTCAGACCAGTATCCACCAACTCATTTTCCCTCACTGGATGTAACTGTTGTTGTCTAGCTTCCCTCTGCATGAATTAGGCGTTCTGTTGCATTTGTTGTAGCATTGTAGTGGGCAAATCCCTCATGGTTCTCATTGCTTCATTTTGATCACCGCCACTTCCAGTTCCAGAAGTATCACCATTATGATTGTTGTCCCCGGTTTTAACCAGTGCACTTGCTTCCCTAGTACATCTTCTGCTGTTCCCCTTTGCCACAACTTCCTGCATGAAGGAAACATTAGCCCCGATTCATAAGACATACAATACTACTCAACAGATATACATATTATATGTCATACGAATAAAACAATTATCACACACGATAACTTGTGTATCAGGCACTCTACCTGCTTCCAACCACAGTTAGTATACATCAAATACCAACTAACCATCATAGTACACTTCCTAGACTTCACAGCCCTCGATTCTAATCGAAATAACTGTGAGGTCCACATAATCCTGCATTCCAGTTTAGAACCGAACTGGTCTAATACCACCAAATGAGACGACTCGTTGTCCCATTAAAGAACCTAAGATATTAACTAACCTTAACGGTATTATAAACGTTAGCACGCTTTGTACAAGAAATGAAGCGAAGCGAAAAAGGTAAAAGCAGAAACGAAAATTAAACTAAAGCACAAATGCATCAAAGTAACGCAGCTAAGAAACATAAAAGATATATATACATGCATGAGTTGCCCCATCAGTAGGGCTTTAGTAATATATGCATACAAAGTACATCAAAAGATAAAAGTACACAAAATTCATCAGGAATAACAGGAAAACTCTGAGACTAACAGCACTCACCACCCCACTCAAAATACATCAGAAAGTCCTCACATCACACTCCTACGACAAATGCACTGGTGGGATCACGCCATCAGCAACGCGGATGCCCTGAGCTACCATGTCCCTCACCATAGGTGCGACTATAAACCCGCAATGGCGCATACTCTGATGAGGAACTAGATACGATGATCCACCGTCGTGTATAAGTTTTACGGTACTGCTTTGTCCTCTGCCTCTGGCCACATAGCACAAAACCTCGACGAGGTGACATGAGAAGACGCTGGCTGCCCCCACATGTTCTTCTGTACTGGTGGTCTCTGAGGATACCAAATCTCTATTAAGGGTAGGTGCTGCACAACTCGATACGGTCCAATGATGTCTCCGAAGGGTGTAGTATAGTTCCTAAACCATATACCGATGGGACCAGTATAAGCAGTAAGGAATGTGGCAGGGTCAAACTGCCATCCTTAATCATTATGATAGATGATCTCTAGGTATCCCAGCACCTACGTGCTTGGTGCCATCATCACAAGCGGGTGCTTCCTCCAATCCATCACCCTCCAGCTGCTCGCCGTATGCTCGGTGAAGAGCGGTAACACATACACAAAATGCTATAGAGGGAGATAAGAAACATGTATATCATCAAATATGGGAGAGGGACAATAGTGTAGCATGTAAACATGTAGCATGCAGCACATAGAAAACATACCACACTCAAACAACCATCTCTCGAGTCATACATCACATCACATCCATCTCAAAAGTTATTCTCTTAGATCAAACCTCTACGAGGGATACTAATCCTTATATGCATGTCGGTCGATTTCATCACCTCCCCGATTGGACATCCCCGTCGGTACAAATACATCACATCACATCATTTCACATTGTCCCCAATTGGAAATCCCGCTTTGGGATAGCTCGTACACATCTCGTCCCCATTTGGACATCCCCCATTGCGAAAGGTGGTGTAACACCCTTTTCGATGGCATCACATAACGAACATTTTATAAAACTGTAAGGCAGAAAAATGGGTTAATTAAAATCAATTAAGAAAGATGGGTAAATTTTTCATTTTCACAAGGCATAATTGTAAAGGCTTGTAACCTTTTATGCGTGTAAGGTAAATAGAAACATTTCATAATATAAGTTCTTAAGTTCATAAAGGTTTACATAAAAACCCAACCCGACTACAGAAAGCAAATAGAAAGATACAGACTCAACATAAAGGATTTGAGACGCAACTCTTAATCATAAGATACTTGGAGACGCAGCTCCACGAAAGATAAAAGAAAGGTACAAACACTCTGACACCCTACAATGGTCGACAACAGACTACACGGAAAGACATCCCTCAGATCAACCGCTGAATACTTCCTCTGACTTCTCCTTTACGGAGAGACAAGCAAAAGAAATAGGAAGGTGTGGATAGATCACCTCCCTCCTAGTCTCTTCACTCATCGCCTTCCAACCAGGACCCATCAAACGAGACCTAACGGGAACCATAGCAGGGTCTATTGCTGGCATTCCTATGGAAGATATAGCAGCAGTTGCCTCAAACGCAACTCTGCCAACAGGCGGCCTGTCCCCAAGAGAAGGAGGAGGCACTGAACGCATCGGTGGAAAAGTCCACCTAGCATTCCAATTAAGACTACAACCCTGATAGCAGATGACATGAAGATAAGCGGTGAAGCGGTTGATTAAGAACCCTTCCTCTGCGACCCTTACAGATGGTGAGTGTGGCTCTTCACATGTACGTTGCTAGAAGCTTATCATGGCTAGATGTCCAAACGCCAAAACCACTGGGAAACTCAATAGAGAGATGCATCTGAAGTGTCGGGTGAAGTCTTGGTATCACGACCTTCTTGGGAAACCACCAGAGAAGCACACAATGGTGCAATACAAAGTAATGAGGTGAGATTCCCATTCGTCAACACAACACATGGTGAAAGTAAAAACAGTACGACACGCAAGATAACAGCATACTAATAATGCATATCATACATTTCAATATCTCATATTCTTCAATCAACAGCATAAGACATCATAAACACAGGATAATAATGTATAACATGTAAATGTATCCATCAACAGTCATGCAATGCACTGCGATGTACATGACTCAATGCCATATGCCACAAGGGTAAAACTCTGACCCCTACTCCATGGAGCTAATAAACGTCAGAGAGAGTGAATGGGAGGACATGTTCCATGTACGCTAGCCATGAGCAAGATGCTACAACATTCATAACATGCACCTATCTGCCTTTTACGGAAACACTCTACACCAAACATAAAAAGTACAGCATCTAGTCGAGGATATCAGTGTATTGCTCGGAGTTGCCACGACACGGAAGAGCTACCAACTGGTCACATGTCAGCCTTTCCAACCCTGATACCTCCAAAACTATTTAAAATATCACCGTAAGATTCGCACCAGCATCAAGGTGTAAGCTCAACTCCTAAGCTAAAGACCTTATAGACTCATGCAACACAATTCCAATGCTTACACAAAGTAGATGCTATAACATGTCTATCCACCGAATAAACCTCGTGATTCCACAGGAATCTTCTCATATAGGTCTTTCACCATTAAAGTGTCTTATAACATTTATCCATTGGATAACTTCAAGATTCACTAAGGTTCTCTCCCTTAGGAACTTCACACATTTTAAGTGTTTTAAACTTTTATCCACTGGATAAATCTCGTGATCCCTCCGGGATCTAGCCAACACAAGACTATACAGTTAGATGATATTCTCGGGTCCGACTCACCTGCCCGTCATCGAACTACTGTTCCAAATCAAAACGTTTCATGTTTATGTTCGTGTCTTATGATATATTTCTCAAGTCCTAAATGTCTTATGAAGAAGGATTGACAATCCTCTAGTTAAGTCGTATATACTTTCAAAGTTAAAGGGTACTTGTCTTTCAAGTAATGAAATACATCTTAATTCACTTAAGTCTTATGAATCGATTGATGAATGAATCATCAATGGTATAACATATGGTCTTGTTTCACCATGTCTTATACTTTCTTATCTCTTTGTTCCACTCGAAGTTAATTACTCAACTTAGGGTTTTACACTTAGGAAAATACTTAGCTTTGAGTTCCAAACTCTTTTGTAAAAAGGTGAGTACATACGCTTATTTGTTTTATACCTTGGCAAGATGTCTTAGTACCTTTGATTCAAGTCTTATACTTTGAAAATATTATTTCAAAAAGCATTGTAGTTTCAATTAAACTTAAATTTGGAAGTTGGCGTTTAAAACTCTTTTGTATTAACTAAAGAAGAGAAATCTTCTTCAGTCGAAACCCTTTTCAACTTGAATCATTTATACTTAAACTTGAAATTAAGTATTGTATTGAAATCAAAGATTTGCTTTTACGTTAAAAACCTACATAGTAATCGAATATTAAATAAGATTTCTCAAAGTTGTTTGTTATTGAGAATACTTGATTCATTAGTTTTCAAAACATCATTTTGATTTACTTAAGCTATAACTTAAGATCAAAATACTTTTCCATTGTTTTAAGAATCTCTTGAATGAATCTAAGGTTGTGTTTTATTCAAATAATGTTTTTTTGTTTTGTTTTGGTTCATCGTTCATTGATTCTAAGATCATTTAAGTTTCCAAGATTGAAGTTAAAAATCCTTTTTGTTTATGCTTTGGCCGAATCCTATATTAGGTTTAGCGTGAAGATTTTGCTTCACCAACATCCATCATGAGCAAGTAATCAGTAATCATCACTGCATCAAAATGAATAATAATATAACATCCAATTACAAAAATCAACACAAAACCCGTATGTCTATATGATGATGTATATGCTGGCATACTTGTTGTTGCAATGTTATTATTATTGGATGGCTTGTTGATGAGAGTATGGTGAGGTTGATGTGTGGTTCACGTTGATACTATCGTAGTTTTGGCTGTGGAGTTGTGGCTCGTGGATGCAAGGTGTCATGATAATGTTGACGTTGATGTGGATGCAATGTATCGTGGATGTGATTGAGTGTTTAGGCGTGAGGTTCCGGTATCAACCTGTGATGGATGCTTGCTGCATATCATAACATGATGCTTTATCTTGTCCCAATAGGGACGAGACATGTACCACCTGTCCCAAAGCGGCATGTCCAATTGCGGATGATATGTGAAATGTGATGAGATGTGTTCCACCTGTCCCAATGGAAAATGTCCAAATGGGGACGTGACGTGTACCACCTGTCCCAAAGTGAGATGTCCAATTACAGACGATGTTAAATGATGTGATGTGATGTATTTGTCCTGATGGGGATATTCGATTAGGGACGTGATGAAATCAGCCGGCATGCATATAGGGATTAGTATCCCTCCTAGAGGTTTGATATGAGAGAATGATCTTTGAGATAGATGTGACGTATGAATCAAGAGATGGTTGTTTGAGTATTGCATGTTTTCTATGTGATGTATGCTAAATATGTATATGCTATACTACTGTCCCTCTCCCATGCTTTATGATGTACATGTTTCTTATCTCCCTATATATCTTTCTGTGTATGTTCATCGCTGTTCACCGAGCAGATGACAAGCAACTAGAAGGTGATGGATTGGAGACATCACCCTTTGTGACGACGGCACCGAGGACGCAAGTGTTGGGAGACATACAGATCATCTAACATGATGATCGGGCACGGCAGGTTGACCCTGCCACGTTCCTTACCATTTATACTGGTCCCATTTGTATACGATTTAGGAACTGCATTATACCCTTTGGAGACATCATTCGTCCTTATCGAGTTGTACAACACCTACTCTTCACAAAAATGTGGTATATGCCGAGACAACCAGTGCAGGAGAAAATGTGGGCGGAGCCAGCGTCTTCTTATGTCACAATTCGTTGGGGTTTTGTCCTACACGGACAGACGCAGAGGACGGAGTAGTACCTTAGGACATATAAGCGATGGAAGATCGTCATATCTAGTTCCTCATCAAAGTATGTGTCGTTGCGGGTTTATAGGCACACATATGGTGAGGGACAGGGTAGCTCAGTACATCCATGTCGCTGATAGCAAGATCCCGCCAGTGCGTCTGTCATAGGAGTGTGATGTGAGAATTTTCATGTTTTTTGAGTGGGGTGGTGAGTGTTGTTAGTTGAGAGATTTTCTCTTATCTTTGAAGTATTTTTTTTTTTGTTGTTGGTTAGTTTCTGATGTACTCCGTATGTATATATTACTATTGTAGCCCTACTGACAGGGCAACTGATGCCTGTATTTATATATCTTTATGGTTTTTAATTGTGTTACTCTGATGCATGCGTGCTTTAGTTTAGTTGTGCGTCTATCATAGGAGTGTGATGTGAGGATTTTCATGTTTTTTGAGTGGGGTGGTGAGTGTTGTTAGTTGAGAGCTATTCTTTTATTTTTGATGTATTTTTTTTTTTTGTTGGTCATTTTCTGATGTACTCCATATGTATATATTACTACTGTAGCCTTACTGATGGGGCAACTGATGCTTGTATTTATATATCTTTATGTTTCTTAATTGCATTACTCTGATGCATGCGTGCTCTAGTTTAGTTTTGTTTCTGCTTTACCTTTTCCGCTTCGCTTCATTTGTTCATAAAGCGCGCTAACATTTAGAATATGGTTAAACTTAGTTAATATCTTATGTTCTTCAATGGGACAGCAGGTCATCTCACCATTGATGCAGAGAAATGGAGGTAGAAGATTTTCGCAAAGTTTTTCAGAGAGATAGAAGGTTTAAAGAAGAAGGCACTTGTAAAGGTTTGAACTTTTAAAGGTTCGAACTTTAAAAACGTTTCACATTTTCTTTTCAGAATAAATTAAAAGAAAAGAAAATGAAAAGAAAGATGAGGAAACGTGCACATTAAATGCTTGACACACGTTCCAGTCTTGAAAACCATAGAACAACGGTTGTAATTATGAAAAACGAAACTGACTCAGTTAAGGGACTGTGACATAAATTTGCCTTGCGACAAAGATTTACTTCATTAAATGTTATGGACAATTAAACATAAACATGTAAAACACATACAATGGACTCACATTCATCAGACTCTATCATGTATTGGACAAGTGCATTGGACTCATGATCAGTCTATGAAATGCATGTTCAGATACTTTCTTATGAATGTGAATCCATCTTCAGCCAGAGGTTTGGTGAAGATATCTGCCCACTGATGGTCAGTATCCACGAATTGAATATCAATCACACCTTTTTGCACATAATATCTAATGAAATGATGTTTAATATCTATATGCTTAGCTCTAGAATGCAATATAGGATTCTTAGAAAGATTTATTGCAACAGTATTATCACACATGATAGGTATGTTACTTACAAACATGTTATAGTCTTCCAACTGATGTTTGATCCAAAGGAGTTGTGAGAACCAGCTTGCAGCAACATTGTACTCAACTTCAACAACTGACAAGGCAATTGAGCTTTGCCTTTTGCTTGACCAGGAGACTAAGTTTGCTTCAATGAAGTGGCAAGTTCCACTGGTGCTTTTTCGTTCTATACGGTCTCTAGCATAGTCAGCATCACAAAAACCAACTAATCTATACTCATCAAATTTCTTATAAAGCGAACCCAGATTAGTAGGGCCTTTAAGATATCTAAATATATGTCTAACTTCTGAGAGATGAGACTCTCTAAGATCAAATTGAAAACAATCACAAATACAAACACTGAACATGATATTAGGTCTAGACATAGTTAGATATAAAAGGGAACAAATCTTACCTCTATATACCTTTTGGTCTACCTTTTTATCTTTATCATCTTTGTTCAGAATGGATGTTGCATGCGTAGGAGTATTCATTGGCTTGCAATCATCCATTTTGAAGCGTTTCAGAAGATCCTTTGTGTACTTCGTCTGATAAATGTACACACTATCCATTGTTTGTTTAATTTGCAGTCTAAGGAAGAATTTGAGTTCACCCATCATACTCGTTTCAAACTCCCTCTGCATAAGCTTAGAAAATTCTGGACATAGAGATTCATCAGTTACACCAAATATAATATCATTAACCTAAATTTGAGCAACAATAAAGTTCTTTTTAACATTTTTCCTAAACAACGTTGTATCAACCTTTCCTCTAGAGAAACCATTCTCTATTAAGAAGGTATTGAGTCTCTCATACTAAGCTCTGGGAGCTTGTTTGAGTCCGCATAAAGCTTTCTGAAGCTTATATACATGATCAGGATGGATTTGATCTTCAAAACCCGGTGGTTGCATCACATAAACTGCTTCATTAATTAAGCCATTGAGAAAGGCACTTTTTACATCCATTTGATATAGCATGATGTTATGATGTGCAACATATGATAGCAAAATACGTATAGCTTCTAATCTAGCTACTAGAGAAAAGGTTTTAGTGTAGTCAATACCTTCCTCTTGAGAGTAGCCTTGAGCAACTAAACTTGCTTTGTTTCTAACAACTTTGTCATCTTCGTCCAACTTGTTTCTATATACCCGTTTTGTTCCGATGATTGATTTGTGAGTAAATACTCAATTTGGTCCCTGAAATTATAGGGTCGTATCAACTTAGTCCTCCACATTATCAATATTTCAAAATGATCCCTGGAATTGTAGAAAGTTAATCAGATTCGTCCCTCCGTTAAAATTTGCATGGACTATAATGACATTAAGTTGGTAATGTCAGAGATGTATTTGAAACTAAGTGGATAATGTTAGGGATTTATTTGCTACATTTTGTAATTTCAAGGATCATGTTGGAATATTGATAATGTGGGGGACTAAATTGATACGACCCTACAATTTCAGGGACCAAATTGAGTATTTACTCATTGATTTGTCATTTGGTAGTGGAACCTGCGTCCAAACGTCACTAGGTTGGAACTGGTTGAGCTCCTCTTGCATGGCAAGGATCCATATTTCATCCATCAAGGTATCGTCCTCTGACTTTGGTTCCAACTCAGAGATAAAGGCTGAATCAGCTTGTTCTCTAAAGGTTGACCTTGTCCAGACTCTATCACTAGGATCAGTAATGATTTTTTCCTCAGGATGATACATCTTGAACTGCCAAGCTCATTGGATATTGTCCACTTGCTGAGACATTGATGTGTCTGAGGCATTTTGTGTTGCGTCTGATGGGTTGTCTTCTTTGACCATTGGATGATCACCCACGTCATTCAGACTCATATCTGCAAAAGATTCATCTAGCTCTGATAATTTCCTATCAGGCTTCCTGTCATCAAACTTAACATGAATGGACTCTTCTACGGCTAAAGTTCTAGAGTTATGTACTCTAAAAGATTTTGATGTTTCAGAATATCCAAACAATATTCCGTTGTCTACCTTAGCATCAAACTTAACAAGTTGATCTTTGGTGTTTAGAATGAAACATTGACATCCAAAAGGGTGGAAATAAGATATGTTGGGTTTGCGTCCTTTATACAATTCATAAGGAGTCGCATTCAAGATTGGTCTTATGTATATTTTGTTTTGAATGTAGTAGGCAATGTTTACAGCTTCCGCCCAAAGTGTGTGGATACAGAATTGTCATTGAGCATCGCCCTAGCCATCTCTCGAAGAGATCGGTTCGTTCTCTCAACAACACCATTTTCTTGTGGTTTTCTATGGGCAGATAAATTGTGATGAATACCACTTTCATCACAGAACCTTTAAAACAGCTCATTTTCAAATTCTCCTCCATGATCACTTGGGATTGAGCTTATACATATACCTTTTTCATTATGTACACATTTGCAGAATATAGCAAAGACCTTGAATAATTCATCCTTGTGAGCAAGGGACATAACCCATGTCCATCTAGTATAGTTATCTACTATGACAAGCCCATACTTCTTTCTACCGACAGAAGCAGTTCTTGTTGGCCGAAATAAATAAAGGTATAGCAGCTCTAGTGGCCTTGAGGTACTAACAATGTTCTTGGACTCAAAAGAGTTCTTGACTTGTTTTCCCTTTTGACATGCGCCACAGAGAGCGTTTGATCTGTACACAATCTTTGGTTGACCTCTTATGAGGTTATGCTTACTTAGTCTTGAGATCAATCTCAGACTTGCATGACCAAGTCTTTCGTGCCAAATTCATCGCTCATCCTCAACGAACACTAGACATGATACACTCTGATTAGAGAGTTCCCCCAAGTCAATCTTGTAAAGATTATTTTGCCTCTTGGCAGTGAATAAGATGGGCCCATACGGATTCTTGACCAATGTAACACCCTTCGTTACATTAATAACCCAGGATAACATATTTAAATAAAACATAGTGAGATGAAAATTTTTCATAATATAATACTTTCTGTAATAATAATAATCTCAAAATAGTTTTTACATCAGTAAATCCTTAAATATTGAAATAACATGAATAAATCAAAAACTCCCAAAACAGGGCATCTACTAAAACCCAAAAGAAATAAAATAAAATAAACTAAGGTCTTAGCCACGAACGGCTCCAGATACAACATAATACCAACCATACTAAAGAAACACTAAGAAGAACCACTAGTCTACAAGCCTCATCGATCTCAGAAATATCGCCCTCGTGCTCTGAAAATAACACTATTAATGAGATGGGAATCCCAGTGAATAAAAACAATTCTAAAAGTAAGCTCGCAAAAATGTTATTCTCAGCCGGCACAGTAACCGGAAAAAACGACAATGGTACCTGCTCTTTTCAAAATTAATATAATTTTCCATAATAACAATAATATAAACAGTTATACCAACATATCCCATATCTCAATTACCAAGCAAAGCACATTTAATTCATCCATTCAATATGCCAGTCATAGACACACAACAATAGTGTCCCATTGCCCACCCCTATTCATAAGGCGTGATTCGACCTCACCTACAATGGTGATATTTCTTTTGCAATCCCCTTGTAATGGTGGTATTTTTTGACATCCATGCTGTGGTGATGTTTCTCATTTCAATACCCCTACAATGGTGGTATTTTTTGACTTCCCTGTTGTGTTGATGTTTCTTATTTCAATACCCCTACAATGGTGGTATTTTTTGACATCCCTGTTGTGGTAATGTTTCTCATTTCGATACCCCTACCATGCATGGGATATTTCTCAATTATAATACTCCTACAATGGTGGTATTGTCAACATCCCTACAATGGTGATGTTTTTCAAAAGGTCAATATGAAGGAACCTGATTGAAACACAAGAAGGGGGGTTGAATTGTGTTTTAGGCGATTTTAAATTCTTTTCGTAAGCAGATAATGGTTTTCGCAAGATTGGACGCTAAAACGATTAAAAGCAAAGAGAGTTCTTCCAAACACCAAGTTGGACGCCAACTAAGTTTGACTAAGATAAGAAGACAGCGTAATAAAAGGCAATTCAATCCCAGTTAGTTAGTTGGATAATAAACTAAAGTAAGAGTAAGGGAGAGAAAAGAACACAAAGATGTTATCCTGGTTCACTCTTCACCAAAGAGCTACGTCCAGTCCTCTCTACTTGAGAGTTTTATCCACTATAACAAAACCTTTTGTTACAAAGTATTCAACAACTCTTCAGGCAGTATTCTCAACCTCTTCAGGTTCTCTAAGTATTCTTTTACAGACAAGCCTCTTCAGGCTCAACCAAACTATGTTTTTGAAAAAGGTTGTTCTACTAACTCACTAAATGTGAGAATTCGAAACTAAAGCTTAGACTCTTAAAAACAACTCTACACAGAGAGCAATATGAAAGTGAGGATCAGAGTGGCTTTTCTAGCATTGCAAGCTTGAGATTTTCTCTTTTATCTCTTGAGCTAATATATGCTTGTATCTCTTGAAGGATTTTGAAATGCTAAGTGTTGCTTCACTTGTATTTTGCTTAAGTTCAATCTTGTTGATCTTTTTCTTTTTAGTTTTTGGTAACTTGCACTTTCAAAAGATGAAGGTATATATACCCTCTTTTCTTTGAGCAGTCTTCAGTCTTCAACGGATGGAAAAGGATCTGTTCTAATGAGCATTGAATGCATTTGATCCGTTGATTCTGATAGCATCTGAAGTTTCTGATCAGCAGAATAGACTATCAGGGTGATAGCTAAAAGTGGTGCTGACATATCCTCTGAGTAGAACGAAAGTTGCCTTTTGTTTATCCAAAACAAGAAGGTCAACTTCTTTAGGTGACAGAGACATTCTGGCTTATGCTTTACTTTTGTACGAATATTACAAAGAATGTTTTGTCCCACGGGTATAAGCCTTTTACAGGGAATAATAAATTCAAATGCTTTTACAGGATATTCGCGCTTGAAATTTAAAAGCATTTATTGGACTAACTATTACAGAAGGTAACCGAAAGAGTCTTTGGACTCAAGGTTCTATAAATTACCGTCCAGTCGTAAATCAAGAATAAGTGTTGGACGAGATAAAGTCTTTGGACTATGTTGGACGAGATAACGTCTTTGGACTATGTTGGACGAGATAAAGTCTTTGGACTATGGATAGTCTTTGGACTCAATTTAGATTTGTCCTGCACACTTAATATAAAACGTTAGTCCATAACAAATCTTTGTTCATCTTAAATTAGCTCTTTGTTAACATTAAAACTTAAGGGATTATCTGGACCATGACCACTTTGGTTCCAACAATCTCCCCCTTTTTGATGATGACAAAACATATTAATTTTGATTGAACAAAGAGTCCTGGAAAGCTGAAGGGCTCCCCCTAAGACAAACATTCTGATCATTTAAAGCATTTAAACATTTAAAGCATATAAGACAGATATAAGCACCTGTATCATTTAAAGATTCAATCAACCCATTTAACTTTAAATATTCAATCAACCTTAAATATTAAATATTCAATCAATCCATTTTCTCCCCCTTTTTGTCATCGGACAAAAGAGTGAGAAACACATCATAGTCAGTTTATTTGAAAACAAAGAAAACAAAATTTTTAAGAAGAGGGAGGAGGTTTTGGAATGAAATCTTTGAACATGGCCGCAATCTGCTGAAGGAGCACCGCATTGTTGGCTTCTATGGTCCGTTGGACGAACTCTTGAAACTCAGGAGGAATAACCGAGGCGGAGCTCTCAGCAGTGGCCCGGGTTGCGTCCACACCTCTTTGATCAGGAATAACACTGAGAGCCTGAGAGGGAGATGGATCAACAGGATGAACCATTGAGAGAGGGATAGGTTGAGACTTGGACTGAGCTGAGTCTGCAACTTGTTCCACTTCGTCATCATGAGTTTCAGAGGAGGGTTCCGCATAGATGATTTCTGTGTCCCCAGTCTCGTCAGGAATAACCGGCTTAGGAGGAAGAGGAGGAGGAACATTAGGATCAATGATAGGTTTTGGTGGAGGTGGCAGCACTTCAAGTATGTTATCAGCATCATCATACTTGTTTTCCCTCCATCTGATAGCAGGCATAGGCAAAAAATCTCTAGGATAAAGAGGTATGCCAAAGATATCATCGATGATCATGAAGTTAGCTTCACGGATTCGATATTGTCTCGGGTAGACGCGAATCTCTGCTTTCTTCTCAACTGATAATCCAGACGATGATGCTTTTTGGTAGCATCTCCAGATGTGGTTTTTCCAATAGATCCTAGCATCTGGGTCAAATCTGAATCGAGGATCTTTCTTCCAAATACTTTCGAGAGCCGCAGAGTCATCTCGATGTTTTGTCCAAAACAGGGGATCAAAAGCATTTTTGTAAGGCAGCGTCCATGACTCAAGCCTTTTGCGAAGGTCCTTATCCTTGTTGGGATCTAGGATAGGGAGCCTTGGACAAGCTCGAGGAGGAACAACTCCTACTCTTGTGCGAGAAGACTTTGACCAAAATCTCTTTGGAAGGTTGTGATGGATCTTAGCTTCTCGAGACATGTCACACTCCTTCCGCACAGCATAGTAAGGAAGAAAGTCCCGGACATCAGAATACTCCTTCCAAGTTGATGGATAGCTTGGAATGAAAGAGAGGTCGGGATCAAGGATGAAGTTGCTTAAGCCAAACGTCCTTGCCCTTCTTTCATACTCCGTTTGGTAACCTCTCTTGTCTTCATGACGAAGAACAACGTGCCTCTTTATATTGTAGTGGCACCATTGGAATGCCTTGTCCTTGATGAGGTTGGGATAGACTTTCCTTGGAGGAAACGTCTTCTTCTCAAGGCAGGTAACCAAGGGTCCATGGGTAGTGTATGTTTCAGAGGGCAGAGGTTTAGTTGAAGTGTATGGGATGGGGTGATAGCCAAGTTTAGGGGGTAAGGTGTATGATGTGGGGGGTTGTTCAAATTCATACTCAGGTAAAGGAAGACGGCTTTTGGGGTGAGGTTCAGTAATGGGGGGTGTGTGTTTAAGGAATAGAACAGGAAATTTGCGTTTGACCTTAGCCCAAATTGAGCATTTGTTATTGTAGTCTACTCCAGGGAGGCGTCTATATTTGCTTTTGGGAAAGATCTGCTTGGGGTAGGGAGCACCATAGGGTTGGAAGGGGTGATCTCCCCAGGGTGTGAACCAGTCTTCGGGTTTATTTGGTGAGGTTAGAGTTTGAGTTTGTGGTAGGTTAGTGGGTGAGAGTGGTAGGGAAGGTTCAAAGGTTAAGTCTTCTATCTCAGACGATTGGACGATAGGAGAAGTAATAACTGAACTGGAGACAGGTTCAGTATTACCTTTCGTCTTTGCTCGAGATGACCTTGCCCTTGTTGACAAAGGTTTAGGCAGAAGTGCAGCAGACGAGGTTTCCAATCTTGGCCCTTTAACTACCCTGGAGATGGGTAGATTGTCCTTTTCATCCTCATCAGTGGGAGCTAGAACCAGCTTCCTTTTTCTGGATGGCTGAACGATGAGCTTTGGACGAGAAGAAGAAGTCTTAGCTATTGGACGAGCTCGTTCAGCAGAGCGTCCAGCAGTGACACATTGTTCAGACGCTTCTTCTGAGCCTTGCATCTGAGCTCCTTTTTGTTTTCCTTCAAGTTTGGACTTTTTGAGGCAGTCCAACTACATCATCACCAAACTCTGCCTGCTAAACTCAGGCTGATGCACACGTTCAATGCCATGAACTCCGTAGTATTTGAACTTTCTTTCTGGAGCCAAGTTCTTTAGGTCATCGTAGACCATATGCTTTTCAAATATTTTTGAGAGAAGAGCACCATAGATGATTGCAGTATTCTTCCAAGAGCCTTCAATGGCTTATTTGAAGAAGGAAAAGAGTAGGTGGGGAAGGTTTATTTGCCTTTCAAGAATCAAATGAACCAGGCAAAATTGATGAGCCTTTGAAATATTATCCTTTGACCCAACCTTATGAAGGATAGCCTTGTTCAAGATTTGGTGAAGAACCCTAGCCTTGTCAGTCATTTTTGAGGTTATGAGTTTGTCACCCGAGTTTTTCAACAAGCAATCTCTGATGGTGGAAGCATCACCGATCTCTTCTTCCCAATCATCTTCAACAGTTATACCTGATTGGGCGCACCCAGTCGCATTCGAGATGGTTGCTTCAGATACTATTACTTCAGTATCAAGCACTTTGTTGCGAATCTCCCTTACAGAGACAATGGGGTTTGTCCTGAACTCCCTAACTAGAGCAGGGTAGATTACCGGAGAACCTTCAAAGAAGCTTGACCATCCAGCAGCATGGATGTTAGAGAAAATGTCAATCCCGTTATCAGCCAGGAATTGGAGGTTAAACTTGTACTCGACCATGACATCAGCAGTCTGAGCGTTAAAGGTTTTTCCTTTACCCTTAGAGCCAGCAGCAGAAAAGGTTGCCATAGTTTCAGAGAGGATGTTTAGGAAAAGAAAGAGTTTTTTTTCAGAAGAGGTTTTCCTTTTGCAAGAAGAAAGGTTAAAGCTTTTTGTAAATGTTTGATTTTTAACAACACTTAGGTTTTAAAGAAAAGAGAAGAGAGAACGAAAACCTTTCGTATTTTCAAAGAGAGAGAGAGAGAGCGAAACGACGTGCATTAAATGCCTGACACACGTTCAGACTTTGAAACCGTAAAAAGCATTTTTGGCAAATAAAGAAAACAAAAACTGACTCAGTTAAGGGAATGAAGCGTAATAGTTCATTCGACAAAGATTGAGTTCCATTAATACATTAGACGAGCATTCAGAAAGAACAATGGACGAGTATATATTGGACGTAATGCAAATATTGGACGTATGCATTGGACTCTCAGTCAATCAATGAAATGCATGTTCAGATATTTTCTTATAAATATAAACCTATCTTCGGCTAATAGTTTAGTGAAGATATCTGCCCATTGATGGTCAGTATCAACAAATTGAATATCTATTGTTCCTTTTTGCACATAGTCCCTAATAAAATGATGTTTTATTTCTATATGCTTTGCTCTAGAATGCAGTATGGGGTTCTTTGACAAATTAATAGTAGCAGTGTTATCACACATGATAGGGATGTTGCTTACAAACACGTTGCAGTCTTCCAACTGATGTTTGATCCAAAGCAGTTGTGAACAGCAACTGGCTGCAGCAATGTACTCAGCTTCAGCAGTTGATAGAGCAATTGTGCTTTGCCTTTTGCTTGACCATGAGACAAGATTAGCACCAATGGAGTGACACCCTCCACTTGTGCTTTTCCTTTCTATTCTGTCTCCAGCATAGTCAGCATCACAGAATCCAACTAATCTGTATTCATCAATTTTCTTATACAAAAGACCCAGATTAGTAGAACCTTTTAGGTATCTAAAGATTCATTTTACTGCTGAGAGATGAGACTCTCTTGGATCAGATTGAAAACGAGCACATAAGCAAACACTAAACATGATATTAGGTCTGGACGCAGTTAGATATAAGAGGGAACCAATCATACCTCTATATACCTTTTGGTCTACCTTTTTATCTTTATCATCTTTGTTTAGCACGGACGTTGGATGCATTGGTGTATTCATAGATTTACAATCGTCCAACTTGAAGCGTTTTAGAAGCTCCTTTGTGTACTTCGTCTGAAGAATGTACACTCCGTCTGAAGTTTGCTTTACTTGAAGTCCGAGGAAGAATTTTAGTTCTCCCATCATGCTCATTTCAAATTCCCTTTGCATTAATTCAGAAAACTCTTGGCAAAGAGATTCATCAGTTGCACCAAATATTATATCATCAACGTAAATTTGAGCAACAATAAATTCCTTTTTATTTACTATTCTAAAAAGAGTTGTGTCCACTTTTCCTCTCGAGAAGCCATTCTCCATTAGGAAAGAGCTGAGTCTCTCATACCAAGCTCTAGGAGCTTGCTTGAGTCCATATAAAGCTTTCTTAAGCTTATATACATGCTCAGGACGGTTCTGATCTTCAAAACCGGGTGGTTGAAGAACATATACTTCTTCATTAATTACACCATTTAGGAATGCACTTTTTACATCCATTTGATAAAGCATGATGTTATGATGTGCAGCATATGAGAGTAAGATGCGTATAGCTTCTAATCTAGCTACTGGAGCAAAGGTTTCAATATAATCAATACCTTCCTCTTGTGAGTAGCCTTGGGCAACTAGCCTTGCTTTATTCCTTACGACTTTGCCATCTTCATCTAGCTTGTTGCGATAGACCCACTTGGTTCCAATTACAGACTTATCCTTAGGCAGGGAGACCAGCGTCCAAACGTCACTTCGTTGAAACTGGTTGAGCTCCTCTTGCATAGCGAGGATCCAGCAATCGTCCAATAAGGCTTCGTCCACAGACTTTGGTTCCATCTCAGAGATGAAGGTTGAGTCAGCTTGCTCTCTGAAAGTTGACCTTGTCCGGATGCTATCATTAGGTTTGCCAATGATTTGATCCTCAGGATGATAAGTTCTGAATTGCCACGAACGAGGGGTATTAACAACTTGCTGAGACGATGATGCGTCCTGCATAGCGTCTGACGCCTCGTCTTTGTTGGTTTTTGGACGGGCATCTGAATCATTCAGATTCATATCTGCAAAAGAATCATCTAGCTCTGATAATCTCTTATCAGGCTGTTTGTCATCAAATTTAACATGGATGGATTCTTCAACAATCAAAGTTCTAGAGTTATAGACTCTAAAAGCTTTGGACGTTTCAGAGAATCCTAACAATATTCCATTATCTACTTTGGCATCAAACTTTCCTAGTTGATCTTTAGTATTTAAAATAAAACATTGACATCCAAAGGGGTGGAAATAAGAAATGTTGGGTTTGCGTCCTTTCCACTATTCATAAGGAGTCTTATTCAAGATTGGTCTTATGTATATTCTGTTTTGAATATAGCAGGCAGTATTTACAGCTTCAGCCCAGAAGTGCTTAGGGACAGAATTATCACTGAGCATTGCCCTAGCCATCTCTTGAAGAGATCGGTTCTTCCTCTCAACAACACCGTTTTGTTATGGAGTTCTAGGGGCAGAGAAATTGTGATGAATACCACTTTCATCACAGAACCTTTGAAAAAGCTCATTTTCAAATTCGCCTCCATGATCACTTCTGATCGAGCTGATGAATATGCCTTTTTCATTCTGAACTCGCTTACAGAATATAGAAAAGACCTTGATAGACTCATCCTTGTGAGCAAGGAACTTAACCCATGTCCATCTAGTATAGTCATCTACTATAACAAGCCCAAATTTCTTACCACTGACAGAGGCCGTCCTTGTTGGACCAAACAAATCAATATGCAACAATTCCAATGGTCTAGAAGTACTAACAATGTTCTTGGACTCAAACGAGTTCTTAACTTGTTTTCCTTTTTGACATGCGCCACAGAGAGTGTCTGATCTAAACATAATCTTTGGTAAACCTCTTACAAGGTTATGCTTGTTTAGTTTAGAGATTAATCTCATACTAGCATGACCAAGTCTTTTGTGCCAGATCCATTGCTCATCTTCGACAGACACTAGACATGATACAGTTTGAGTTGAAAGTTCCCCCAAATTACTCTTGTATAGATTATTTTGCCTTTTGGCAGTGAATAAGATGGACCCATCAGGGTTCTTGACCATACATTCACCTTTATTGAAGGAAACAAAAGACCCACTGTCACATAATTGACTTATGCTAAGCAAGTTGTGTTTTAATCCTTCAACCAGAAGAACATTATCAATAGAGGGAAGAGGATGCTTACCAATCTTACCTATTCCGACTATCTTTCCCTTCTGGTTGCCTCCAAAGGTGACCCATCCACTAGACTTCTCACGGATTTCTTGGAACATACACCTTTCTCCCGTCATGTGACGTGAGTAACCACTGTCCAAGTACCAGGACTGGGGTCTTTTTTGTGTTGCTAAGCAGATCTGTAACAGGTATTATCATACTCTTAGGTACCCAGATAGACTTGGGTCCTTTTGGGTTAGTTGGTGGTCTTCGACCATGCATTTTGTTTTTGTTTTTGTAAATGCATTTTGAAGAGGTGTGACCACTCTTTCCACAAATCTTACAGTAAGCTCTGGATGCATGCAATTTATTTTCTTTTTGCTTTCCATAGGAATGAAAAGCCTTGTGATTTTTGTTGGACCCTGATATTTTCTGAGACGCATTTTGTTTCTCAGAGTCATAGCCTAGGCCAGACTTATCATGAGGTGATCTAGTGTACCTCAATATCAGGTCTAGCTTCTCTGATCCTCCAACAAGCTTAGTTACGCTATTGGTGAGATCAGATACCTCTTGTTTTAGTCTAGTTACCTCATGAGGTTCACTGGACTCAGAGGTGAGTTTGTCAGTTAGACTGACATTCTCAGCTTTAAGCTTATTATTCTCTTCAACAAGCTGCTTATTTAGTTTGTTGGACTCTTCCAACTTCTTATTTACTTTTGACAATTTTCTCTTAAGCACGATGTATTGATGATGCAATATAGAAGAATCATTTAGCAGTTCATCATATGCTTCTTGAAGAGTGTCAGAAATGGATACCTCGTCATCTTCTGATTCAGCGTCCGAAGAGCTTTTGGCCATCAGGCAGAGATTTGAGGTAGACGAGCTCCTTGGTCTGAAAAGATGTTCCAGAGCGTCCAGCTTCTCCTTAGCTGTTTGAAGTTGTGAGACCATGTCCAGTCTTGGACGATCAAGGGCGTTGACAAGACACCAGTTAGCATAGGCATTTTGAGAACATCGTCTGATATCATCACTCGTCCAGTCTGTTTCATGTTTGGACGATGTTGAACCGTCCTCAAGGGTAATCGTTGGACGATAATCTCCGTTAGTGAAGATGTCCCACAACTCATAGTTTTGAGCTTGGACGTATAGTTAGAAAATTGAATTCCAATAAGTATAGTCTGTTCCCTTGAAGATGGGTGGCACATTCACATTCCATCCTCTTCCAGAGGTAGACTCCTAACTTCTTTCTCCGGGAACAACAAATTGTTCATCGTCCGAAGAGTCTTCATCTTGCTTGTTGGACCAGAGGCATAGATTAGCCTCTTCATTTGTTTCTTCTTCTTCTTCTTTAGAAGAGTTCAAGTCCTCCCAACTTGCCATGAAGTTCTTTTTCTTCTTTTTGAAGAACTTCTTCTTGTCCTTTAGCGTAGGGCAATCAGCTTTGAAGTGTCCTGGTTTGCTACATTCAAAACAGACCAGCTGACTTTTATCCTTGGGTTCAATATGATCCTTGAAGCTTTTCTTTTGGAATGGCCTTCTCTTCATTCCATTTTTCTTTCTCCACATATTATGAATCTTTCTGGAGATAAAGGATAGCTCGTCATCGTTTGATACATCATCATCAGACTTGTCATCTTCATCACTGGACTCATCAGCTTTTAAGGCTTTTGAGTTGTTGGACCTATGAGCTTTCAGGGCAATTCCCTTGTTCTTCTTTCTGGGATTGTCAAGATCAAGCTCCTGCTCATGAACTTGAAGCATCCCTACAAGATCATCCAGAGTCAAAGTGGAGAGATCTTTGGCCTGGGTGATTGCAGTGACCAGAGGTCTCCATTTCTTAGGCAGACTCCTAAGAATCTTGGTGACATTCTCCGTGGTAGTGTAGACCTTTCCAAGGGATTTCAGATTGTTGATGATCATTTGAAAGCGACCCATCATGTCAAGGATGGACTCTCCTTCAGCCATGGTGAACATTTCATACTGGCCAACCAACATGATGATTTTAGAGTCCTTCACCTTGGTTGTCCCTTCATGGAGATTAGACAAGGTGTCCCATATTTGTTTGGCTGATTCACATGCGTGAATCTTCTGAAATTCGTCAGGACTGAGGGCACACATTAACGCATATCTTGCTTTATGATTCAGTTCCATTCTAGCCCTTTCAGCATCAGTCTAGTCGTCCTCTGCTTTTTCTGTCCTGTCAGAGTTGAGACAAACGTTAGGACCTTTTGTGATTCTGGTCCAAAGAACTGAGTTTGTACTGAGGATGAACCCTTTGAATCTTTCCTTCCAATACAGGTAGTGAGTACCGTTGAAGAACGGCGGTCGAGTCATGGAAGTACCTTCCATAACAGGTTGACTCCCGCTTGGCATACCTGGTCCAGACATATCTGCAGTAGGATCTTTTTCCTCTACACGGTAAAGTGCTCAACCCAGAGGCTGAGCTCTGATACCAATTGAAGGAACCTGTTTGAAACACAAGAAGGGGGGTTGAATTGTGTTTTAGGCGATTTTAAATTCTTTTCGTAAGAAGATAATGGTTTTCGCAAGATTGGACACTAAAACGATTAAAAGCAAAAAGAGCTCTTCCAAACACCAAGTTGGACGCTAACTAAGTTTGACTAAGATAAGAAGACAGCGTAATAAAAGGCAATTCAATCCCAGTTAGTTAGTTGTATAATAAACTAAAGTAAGAGTAAGGGAGAGAAAAGAACACAAAGATGTTATCCTGGTTCACTCTTCACCAAAGAGCTACGTCCAGTCCTCTCTACTTGAGAGCTTCATCCACTATAACAAAACCTTTTGTGACAAAGTATTCAACACCTCTTCAGGCAGTATTCTCAACCTCTTTAGGTTCTCTAAGTATTCTTTTACAGACAAGCCTCTTCAGGCTCAACCAAACTATGTTTTTGAAAAAGGTTGTTCTACTAACTCACTAAATGTGAGAATTCGAAACTAAAGCTTAGACTCTTAAAAACAACTCTACACAGAGAGCAATATGAAAGTGAGGATCAGAGCAGCTTTTCTAGCTTTGCAAGCTTGATATTTTCTCTTTTATCTCTTGAGCTAATATTTGCTTGTATCTCTTGAAGGATTTTGAAATGCTAAGTGTTGCTTCACTTGTATTTTGCTCAAGTTCAATCTTGTTGATCTTTTTCTTTTTAGTTTTTGGTAACTTGCACTTTCAAAAGATGAAGGTATATATACCCTCTTTTCTTTGAGCAGTCTTCAGTCTTCAACGGATGGAAAAGGATCCGTTCTGATGAGCATTGAATGCATTTGATCTGTTGAGTCTGATAGCTTCTGAAGTTTCTGATCAGCAGAATAGACTATCAGGGTGATAGCTAAAAGTGGTGCTAACATATCCTCTGAGTAGAATGAAAGTTGCCTTTTGTTTATCCAAAACAAGAAGGTCAACTTCTTTAGGTGACAGAGACATTCTGGCTTATGCTTTACTTTTGTACGAATATTACAAATAATGTTTTATCCCACGGGTATAAGCCTTTTACAGGGAATAATAAATTCAAATGCTTTTACAGGATATTCGCGCTTGAAATTTAAAAGCATTTATTGGACTAGCTATTACAGAAGGTAACCGAAAGAGTCTTTGGACTCAAGGTTCTATAAATTACCTTCCAGTCGTAAACCAAGAATAAGTGTTGGACGAGATAAAGTCTTTGGACTATGTTGGACGAGATAAAGTCTTTGGACTATGGATAGTCTTTGGACTCAATTTAGATTTGCCCTGCACACTTAATATAAAACGTTAGTCCATAACAAATCTTTGTTCATCTTAAATTAGCTCTTTGTTAACATCAAAACTCAAGGGATTATCTGGACCATGACCACTTTGGTTCCAACACAATACCCCTAAAATTGTGGTATTTCCTCAACCCCTAATACCCCTGTTGTGGTAATATTAAGCGCATGTCAAGCAATCAATACTCAACAATCAAATTATCATGCCGTAACAACACATCCTTTTAATATCTCATAACATATACATCATATAGAAGCATGTCAACTCAATCTTCAAAGACCACAAAATTCACATTGTATAGACATTCAATCATGGCATTCATATCATTAAGAACTCTAATTAAACATTAATTTCGTTTTCCATAAAAACTCCCAAATTAGAAAATAGGATTTGGTCAAACATGCATTCGTTCATTAAAATTTCTTCATGAAATCATTAGATAGTTCAAACCCCCTTTTTCCAAGAAATAATTGCACCATGGAAGGGTGAGAATAGGTCGCTTTTACTCACCTCGTGAAGACCTCCAAGAATCTCCAAGCATCTCCCACGAGCATGCCAAGAAAACACCAAGAAATCTCCTTCTTCTCTCCCTATGCCCCTTCTTCTCCAAGATCTCCTTACCCATGCTCTTGAATCCTCCAAGGTAAGCAAGAAAGTGTTTTAGGGTGTAAAAGGGTTTCTAGCCGCACTAGGATATTATTAGGATTGTATTTATATAGAGTTACCCACGTTTCCTCCTTTTAAAAATTTATTTTTTTGTGTTCTAACGTTGAGCACGGGCGTGCTCATATCCAGCACGGCCATGCTCCTTGTTAAAAGCAAGGTCGTGCTCAAATGAGCAAGGGCGTCCTCATCAGCGTCAAAACTTACATGTTTCCGACACGGTCGTGCTCCCCCTGAGCACGGCAATGCTCCACAATGTCAAACTTGCCCGCACGTGAGAGCTTTATCCACTATAACAAAAACCTTGTTACAACAAGTATTCTACACCTCTTCAGGCTCAAGTATTCACCACCTCTTCAGGCAACTTACAAGTATTCTTTTACAGACAAGCCTCTCTAGGCTCAATCACAGATTGATTTTAAGAAAGAGATTCTTAGACTAAGTCTAAGTTCACTATGTGTGAGAGTATGTCACTTAAGATCTAAAACTCTGAATAAAATAAGTCTTCGCAAAGAGTGATTATGAAAGTTTAAAACTCAGAGAAAGCTTAAGAGCTTTTTTTTTTCTTTGCTTTGATTACTTGTTTTCTAGAAGCTTGAATAATTTCAAGATCGATAACTGTACTTCTTCAAAGATCACCGTATTCATAGCCTTCAGTCTTTGAGCAAACTTGTTTTTTCAACGGTTGGCAAGAGAGCCATTCTGAAGAGCATTAAATGCAAAAACCCGTTGAGTCTGATAGCTTATGGAAAGCTTGTGAAAAACAGGATAGACTATCAGAGAGTGATAGTTGAAAGTAGCACTGATAGCTTTTCCTTGTACCCGAAAGTTGTCTTTTGTCTTTCCTTGTTGAGATAGTCAACTTCAATGTGTCAAGAACAGACTGGATTTATACGTTTGAGAGTACTAAGATACAGAGAATTCTTGTCTAAGGGATATTCCCTTTTTACATGAAAGATAATAATTTGAACTTATTAACTTTTTACATTTGCGCGCTTTGAACATGGTCCAGTAAATTAGAGCTAAATAATTACATTGGACTTAAAATTTAAGGCACATATACTTTACTCTGATGAGTCTTTGGTCTCAGATAAGTTACTAAAAAGATTCACAGTCTATGAAGGACTTCGTCCATTTATCTTTTACAGCAAAACGATGGACTGTGTGATAACACTCAAGGTCTGATAAGACTTTGGACTATGTATACCCGCACACTTAGGATAAACTTGTTAGACCATAAGAGATGTTTGTTCAGCTAATCTATTTCTTTGTTAACATCAAAATTTTAAGGAGTTATAGACAATAACAACTTTGGGTCCAACACATTGGCCTTACTTGGATGGTATTGCAGGTCGAATTCATAGTCCTTTATGAATTCCATCCACCTACGTTGCCTCATGTTCAACTCTTTCTGGTTGAACTGATACTTCAAGCTCTTATGGTCGCTAAATACAGTGAATTTAGCACCATACAAATAGTGTCTCCACATCTTCAATGCAAGCACTATCGCAGCTAACTCCAGATCATGAGTTGGGTAGTTTCGCTCATGCGTCCTCAACTGCCTGGAGGCATACGCCACCACTTTAACCTCTTGTATGAGTACACAAACCAAACCTTGATAGGACGCATCACAGTATACGTCAAATCGTCCTAAAGGATCTGGTAAAACCAACACTGAAGATGTGGTCAACTTCCTCTTCAGCTCCTGAAAACCCAGCTCACAAGCTTCGGACTAAAACAACCCCTCCTCGGAGGTCCCATTAGTAACCCGAAATCGTATTCTTAACGTTGCAGTGTAGCGTGATTAAATAAAAATGCGGAAATATCTAAAAACCAACACTGATACCACGACTATATATAACATATATATAAAAGTACTAGCTCCATCAGTAGAGCCCACAACAAATGATACCAAATACAAATCTTCAAAGTATTCAACACATATAAACTGAAAGTATGGCAAACAATTAAAATACATATGATTTCCTCTCCTGGCCCCAAAATACATTTCGCTCAAACCCATACTGGCCATAACAACCTAAGACTGTTACCCAACAAGACTTTAACATATACGGTAGTCAGGACCATATACACTACTCTTCGCTGAGAGTAGTCAAACTCCCAGAGACAATCGTCCTCTGCATAGAGCAGCTCAAAGTCCCCCAGCACTGGGATCCGAGGCTCTTCCGCCAGCATCAGGTTCAACAGGTATGCCACCAATCTCTTCTGGCAATTCCTCAACAGGATCTTCTCGTGCGATCGAGAATAAATAAAATACGACATAGAGAAATGCGGGGATAAGAAACAACAATACATCATAAATAGGGAAACAACTATAAAATAAGATATATAGATAGCAATATACAACAGCACAATAGTGTCAAGCTATCATCTCCCAAGTCCTGCTCTCTTAGCTGATGTCTCTCACACTCATGCAACTAACGACTATATGGACGCGATCACGACACGACATCCACAACAGATCAAGATGTCTCGTTCATCTCTGTGCCACCCCCCGTAATGCAAGGTTCGGCCAACAGCCCACAGGCTCAACTCGTCTCATGGGTACGACATATTCCCCCGCCCGCAGGCCAGATCAGAATATTCACCTGTCAACAATGCAACTTACGGTAACGACATATCCCCCTGCCCACAGGCCAGGTTGGGACATTCGCCCGTTCACAACTAATGGGTACGATCATCTCCCCGCAGGCAAGATCGATCGCCCGTATGCCAACACAGTGATGAACAACAACAATGCAACATGAACCTCACCGACTCATCTCGGGATCAACAACTTAGTGTCTCAACCACAATTCATACACAACTACAACCAACTTTCTCCAGTATAACCGGGTATCAGCTTTATATCTCAACATCAACATATCAACATAATCTCTAGGTTGAGCACTACAACATAAATATCCTCAAAATCCTCAGCACATGTTCGTCTCCCAACTTAACAGAAATTACTGCCTATCTCTACTCATACAACAGTAATCACAACATCATATCATCAACAACCATAATCATGTTCAATAATAATATCCGTTATATTAAATACTCGTGCAAGCATATCAACTCATATGTAATTATTCAAGTAATCATAAGCATGTTACTAGGTATAATATACATATTGCATATACCATATTAAGCATACTAACGCACACATACAACCTCGACATAGCATATAATCAACCTATCGGCCATTCGACCACTAGTAGGGTTTAGGTCGCCCTACACATATCGATATAAATTACTTTAAATCTTGTCTCCCCGACGATATCGTGATTCTTTCGCCCACCTGAATAGTTTCCCCGCGTGCTTGCCCGGGCAACTCTGACTGCAACTCTGTAACTGGCAACCGTACACGCTTCTAAATAGTTAAACACTGTCTGATCCTTTACAACAATTCACAAGCAGAAATTAATACAATCCAATAAAAACCCCTCTAATTCATATCACTAGGGTTTGGCCCCTTTTAGCAAAATAGGATAGAGTTGTTAAAACTTTACTAACTCTTGGATTAATGATCCTTAAGCATGATTAAGACATAATCTATGATTACTTGTCAAAGATTTGAACCAAAACCCATTCAACCAACCAAGATAGGGTTCAGCCATCCCTTAGAAAAATAGGTTAGAGATGTCTAAAAATTCCTAACTCTTGGATTCAAGACCGTCTAAGTGTGATAGAACTAAATCAATGCTTCTTATACAAATAAATTTGAACAAAATCCTATTTGCCCAAAAGAGTGAGGTTCGGCCATCTATACGCATATGGGTTAGAGAACTAATTTGGTTATAAGATCTTGGATTATGAGAGAGGGCAATGAAACTAGCTCATAGAAATTGGTTTGATATTAAAAGGATTTTTCTATAATTTCCTATGAATTTATGAAGTTTAAGCTTCAACTTGAACAAAAGCTTGAAAACACAAGACTCAATGGAGGAATATGGAGATTAAGAGATCAAATGAGGAGTCCATACCTCTTAGAAGATGAAGATGATCAAAGGTATCAACTTTGCTTCACCAAATACTTGAAGATTTTTAAAGAAATGGAGAGAAAATGAAGGAAGAAAAAGTGTTGAAGAAGGAAATGGTGAAGTGTGTTTATGAAGGGGGCTAGGCATGGGATTGGTGAAGGGAAGGGTAGGATAGTCTAAAAAAAATTCACTTAAGGGCAAAATGGTCTTTTCACACAAGGGTAAAATGGTTATTGTTAAAAAGGTCAGGGGCATTTTGGTCTTTTAGCGTCCAGATATTTTCTAAAGTCATCATGATATTGGCACGCTTTCCTGGATGATGTGACCTGATGTGACTACATTTTTATCCATTACTGGGTCCCGGCAAATCCCTATTCAACTCCATTCGTCATCCGATTTGAGATTTCGCCCAAATAACTTATATTATTTCGCTTTTAAATGCGAAAGACCAATTTTAGTAAAAATGTAGGAAATTCTATTCTAAGCCTAACTGTTTCATTCACGAGTCAAAATTAGGTCATCTGAGCAGTAAAATCATTCTGTCAGTGAAAAACGCAGATCGGGCTCCGTCTGAGTTTTCGACCCAAAATTTAACCATAACTCCCTACGATAGCGTAGAGCGTGAATGCAGTCTTAGTTTATTTAATTTCCTTCTCTAAACCTCAGATAAAAATATAAACTCAATTATATAATTTACTGATATTAGAAATCATGAAAATCAGGGTGTTACATTACTACCTCCCTTAAAAAGAATTTTGTTCTCGAAATTCGACGTACCTTTTAAAAAAAACTCGGATATTGCTGCTGCATGTCTTCTTCACGTTCCCAAGTAGTATCTCCGGTAACTTCATCCCATATGATCTTGACCAACAAAATGTTTTTACCTCGGAATTCCTTAATCCTTCTATCTGCGACCCTTACAGGTAGAGTCTCATACTCAAGGTTCTCTCTCAGTTGTATTGACTTTGGTTCAAAGATGTGTGATGGATCAGGGTAGTATTTTCTCGACTGAGAAAAATGAAAGACATCATGAAGATTGGATAGGCTTGGTGGAAATGCAACATGGTAGGCTATAGGACCAATTCGGCGAAGAATTTGAAATGTTTCAATGAATCTAGGGGTAAGCTTTCTAGATTTGATTGCTCTGCCAATCCCAGTCCTTGGAGTTACTCTCAGAAATACATGGTCTCCCTCCTGGAATTCTAAAGGTCTTCTCCTTTTATCGTTGTAACTCTTTTGTTTATCCTGTGCGACTTTCATCTTTTCCCTTATCCTCTTGATTTGTTCCGTCATCTGTTGTACTACCTCTGGTCCTAACACTTGACTTTCTCCTATCTCATACCAACACAATGGTGTTCTACACTTTCTGCCGTACAACGCTTCATAAGATTCCATACCTATACTTGAATGAAAACTGTTGTTATAGGTGAATTCAATCAACGGTAAGAACTCATCCCAACTTCCTGTGTGTTCCAAAATACAAGCTCTTAAGAGATCTTCTAATGATTGAATTGTTCGTTTCGACTAACCATCCGTTTGAGGATGATAAGCAGAACTCAACCTTAACTTAGTTCCCAAAGCCTTATGTAACTGCTTCCAGAATCTAGATGTAAATATAGGATCTCTGTCGGAAACAATACTAGAGGGCACTCCGTGCAACCTTACTACTTCCTTGACGTAGATTTGGGTTAACTTTTCCAGCGTATAACTTTCACCAATAGGTAAGAAGTGAGCACACTTCGTCAACCTATCGACGATTACCCAAATTGTATCATGCCTCTTGTTAGTTCTTGGCAAACCAACCGCAAAGTCCATAGATATACCTTCCCATTTCCACTCTGGGATATCCAGAGATTGTAACAGTCCTGCTGGCTTTTAGTGTTCTATCTTCACCTTCTGACAAACCAAGCAAGCCAACACATACTCAGCTACCTCCTTCTTCATTCCGAGCTACCAAATCATCTTCTTCAAGTCTTGATACATCTTGGTAGCTCCTGGATGAAAACTCAGCCTACTCTTGTGTGCTTCCTCGAAGATCATTCTTCTTAGTTCTACATCCATCGGCACACAAATCCTATCACCATACCTAAAGACTCCATCTTGATTCATCCTAAACTCAGATGTTCAACCTTCCACTACTTGTTCCTTCACCTTCTGAAGATACTGATCGACTTCTTGCTTCTCCTTGATCGTCTTCAAAAAGTCATTCGTTACTGTGACCATTCCTAGGTATATCTTATCTCTAGATAATCCTATACCTAGATTCAGATCTCTTAATTGTGCAATCAATTCCAACTCTTTTACCATCATAGCAGATACGTACAAGGATTTCCTACCTAATGCGTCCGCTACCACATTTTCTTTTCCTGGATGGTACTGTAGATCAAATTCATAATCCTTTTATGAATTCCATCCACCTCCTTTGCCTTATGTTTAACTCCTTCTGATCAAACAGATACCTTAAGCTCTTATGGTTACTGTACACTATAAACTTAGCGTCATTTAAATAGTGTCGCCATATCTCAAAAGCAAACACTATAGCTGCCAGCTCCAAATCATGAGTTGGATAATTCCTCTCATGAACTCTCAGCTGTAGCTTTAACCCCCCCTTTTGGGTATTACATAAAGAACACGTGCAGAATTAAATTTAAAAGAGAATTGCTGGTTACTTTCGGAAAAAGAATAGTTTACTTTTATGTCAGAAAAATTGGGAGTAAAAAAAAAGGTTTTGGCATAAAACTTCAGAAAGTGATACATCACAATAATAAAATTACATCATTCTTGACAACATACATAACTGGGTTTATTCTTAAATCATTTCATCACCACATATAAACCTTCCTGAAATTATTTTCATTCTAAAGTCTCCAACTGTACAAAGGTTCTCAAAACCACACATACCGACTTTCTCAACATTATATATTAAAATCCTAAGAGTTGGCTTGATAAAAGAACTCTACGGACAATAGAGCCTACTACCTAGTATACATCATACCAATGAGACTGGGCCTCGTCGTCGACAGTCCACACATCTTCGTCGTCGGCATCGAGAAACACAAGCTACAGGGTCCTGAAGTGACCCAAATGATCATTGAGAAGTATCTGTACACGTATCCAAAAACACAACAGGGTGTCCAACCTGTACAGGCAAAGGTGAGTAACCAATATATGGATTTAAACGCGATAACTATATGCATGACACACAAAATAGCATAACAGTAATAGTAATGCAGGATAACACACCAAGTAATAACATATCCAACATGCATACCGTAAATCGTAATATATCATATTAATCAATTAGCAGCATAAGACATCTTTGAAAGCAAAATGGTGATGTACAATAAGCAAATGTAATCATCAACAGCCACACAATGCAATGCGATGTACATGACTCAATGCCATATGCCACAAGGGTAAAACTCTAACCCCTACTCCATCGAGCTAACAAATGGGTCGAAGAGAGTGAATGGGAGGACATGTTCCGGTTAATGCCAGCCATGGACAAGATGCTACAACAAATGTAACGTGCACGTATCTGGCTTTACGGAAACACTCCTGACCAAACATGAAAAGTGTGGCATCCAGTCAAAGATGTCACAGCAGCGCACGGAATACCACGACACAGAAGAATCACCAACTGGTCACTTGTGGAATCTCCAACCCTAACATCTCTCAAGACCATTTAATTAAGATCGTCACCGTGAGATTCGCACCCGTATCAAGGTGTAAGCTCAACTCCTAGGCTCAAGGCCTTATAACTATGCACATTAAATGCCATTGCTTACACAAGGCAGGTGAGATAAAGCAATGTCTATCCATAGGATAAACTTCAAGATTCGCTAGGTTTTATTCCTTAGGAAGTATACGCGTCTTTGTATTATAAACTATTTGTCCATCGGATAAATATCTCATGATTCCGTTGGAATGATCCGGACTGCTTTCAGAATTCCCAACTGTCCCCACAAACGAATACGGGTCTATTCAGTGTGCTTTGTCCTCACTCACACGCTTTCTAGGAGACTTCCCATAAGGTCACTCATCCTACAAGTGCTCCAAGTCAAGCACGCTTAACTATGGAGTTCTTATGTTCTGGGCTTCCGAAAAGCAGACGAATCTTCTTGGTATAGGTAGTACCAATCAATTCTTATATGCCTTCCTTCAACTATACAGTCCCATACCTGCACAGCCTCAGGATTCCTTCAATTATACAGTCCCATACCTGCACAGCCTCAGGGTCCTTCTCGTTGAATCATTACAAGACTGAAACAATCGAACAAATGACCTTTATACAAATCACCGGTCCGTCATCGAACTACTGTTTCAAAACCCAAAACGTTTCATGTTTATGTTTATGTCTTATGATTCACATCTCAAATCCTAAGTATTATGAAGTAGGATTGAGAATCCTCTTAGATAAGTCTTTAAGCCTTTCTAAGATATTACTGCATGATTTTCAGTTAATGAAATAAGTGTTGATTCACTTAAGTCTTATGAAGTCATTGATGCATTAAGTCATCAATGGTATAGTACATGGTCTTGTTCCACCACATACTATACTTAATTATCCCTTGTCTTCAACTCTAAGTTAATTACTTAAATTAGGTTTTCACGCATAAAACTTTACGATTTAGAGTTGAAACTCTCTTTGTAAACCAAAACGATTGTTTTCAATTGAAAACTTACTTGATTTGAAATGCGTTGCACTTGCTTAAAGCAAAGTATCTTGACTAATTTGAAAAGAGATTTTCCTTACTAACTTAGTGTAAAATAATGTTCTAAGTTAATGGAAAGGAAATGAAATCTCATCTAACTTCCTTAACTATGATCCATTTTAATCAACTTAAGGATAAAAGGTCTCCATTATGTTTAAAAAAGGAACATTGTCTTTGTTCTAAGATAAAAGAAATGCCTTATGAAACTATGTTCAATTTTTCATGAAAACACTTCTTTGTTTCACTTTTAAATCACTTGCTCACTTAGATGAACTATGGTTAAAGTAAAACACACATTTCACTTTGGTGAAAACACTTAAAGGTTGAAACTTTACTTGATCTTCGGATCAAAGTCACTTATCATTTTTCTTTGAAACATAAGTTATTAAAAACACTTTCTTACTCCAAAACTTTCAATGTTCAAGAACAACTCATGTCCTTCTATTTTTTCTTACTAAGGCCGCAAGCTTCCTCAAAAGGAATGTGAAGATTTTGCTTCACCAAGTAGACAAGTCATAGCTCAAAATGCTCACAATATTATTACAAACAATAATCATATATCATTGCATCATAATCAAGCATAAAAATACTTTCTTGATCTAGAGATCAAAGTATGGTTTTTCAACATACATGAAAATATTTTTCATCCAATCAACATCATCATAAACATATGCTAAAGCATACTAAAGCATAAACCATTATCACAATCACAACGAATCTCAAATAGAGCTACACAAATCAATCACGGATAACATATAGTTATCGAAAAATCCCTCAGGCAAACTCCCCTTACCCGTTGTAGTTTTCTTCCAACCAAAAGTCGTCCAATCGGCTCGCGGATTCTCCCAATTCCTAGTCCGATCAATCAATCACAACTACATACACATAATCAATCCAAACATCAATATTACACAACACAAATCTTCCTATTCCTACCTATATAGGATTCGGCCATGGGGCCATAAAAATAGCTAGGGATGTCCAAAAATTCCTATCTCTTGGATTCCATCCTTACTATGTGTACTAAGGCTAGATCAAAGCCTATATTACACCAAAACTTGAACCAAAATCCCATCCATCAATACATGGAGGTTTCGGCCAAAAATACCTGTATGAGCTAGGAAGCTCATTTGGTTTTCAACTCCTGGATCAATGATCCTCAAGTATACACAACACTAGATTAAGTCTTATTACTCAAAACTTGAATAAAAAACTCAACCTTTTTTAAGCTAGGTGGTTCGGCCACTTTAAGAAGAAATGGCTAGAAAAGTTATTTGATTTCATGTTCTTGGATAATGAAAGAGAATGATGAAACTAGATCATAGAAATTGATTTGGTATTAAAAGGATTTTTTTACACTTTTCTTTGAATTTTCAAAGTTCATGAATCAAAGTTGGATCTTCATGAATCAAGAGATTCAAGAGATGAAATAGAGTGGTTAAGAAAGCTAGGATGGAGTTAATACCTCCTAGATTCAAAGTCTTGAAGAGAAACAACTTGAATCACCCAAAAATCACTAAGTTCTCAAGATCAAACTTGAAGAAAACTTGAAGAACAAAGAGAGAAAACGAAGAACAAGTGAGAGAAGAGTGAGAAAGAGGGAGGGCCGTGTGGCCTAGAGAGAGAGAGTGAAGGTGAGATATTATTTGATGTCATGGCAAACTTGTAAATAATCAAAAGGGTAATTTGGTAATTCCTTAAAAGACTAGGGGCATAATGGTCATTTCCACTATAAATATCTAGCTATATCTAGAATGCAATGATGACATTGGTGAGTCACGGGGTCAAAAGGCATATTCCATAAATTCTCAAAGGCAAAACCGTCTTTTCATTCTAGGACAAATGGTAATTATGAAAAAGACCAAGGGCATTTTGGTCATTTCTCGTCCAGATATTTTCTAAACGCAATCATTGCACTGATGAGTCACAGATGAGTCATAGCACTCCATGTGACTTCAACCTCATCCGTAGCGGGTCACTGAAATCCCGTATTCAGCTTCATTATTCACCCGATTTAGGTTTTCGCCCAAGGAAGTCGTATGACGACTTATTTATTTCGGCGACTTATTATTTTGAAAATTTTCAAAATAATCAATATCGTTGGAAATAAAATGTAAAACCTAACTGTTTCGTTCACGAGTCAAAATTAGGTTTTGATAGGAGAAAAAGACTACTATTCGTAAAAACGCAGACCGGGCTCTGTTTGAGCTTTGGCCCGAAATTTAACCATGGCTTTCTATGGTTGTGTAGGGCATCACTATGTTCTCAGAATATTTTATTTCACTCTTTAAACCCTCTATTAAAATACAAACGTTTAAATACTGAATAATTATAAAACTTGAAAATTGGGGCTTTGCATTACTACCCATCTTAAAAGAATTTCGTCCTCGAAATTTGGTGACTCAAAACTAAATAGGATATCTAAATCCCTAGGTTCTACATTGTACCCAGTACGTAATCCTTCCCTAGGTAACATTGTATCCTAATGACAACTTCATACATATCCTCTGTTTGATTTACTGTAAAAAAAAAAAATCAAATCGCTTACCCTCAATCCATACCTCTTCTCCTTAATACTTTACCTTAATTTCTTCACATGTGAGAAATATAATCAAACTTAACCACTTTTCTTTCAACACTAATCCACTTAGGGAGATCTTCCTCTGACATCTTTAACTTTTATTGTTAAACCCAAGATTTAAACTACAATACACATTTCTTTTACAATACCTCCATTAGTTCCAATCCCAGATATCCAATCTTAGTCTTCGTTCCTTTTGAACGTAATCCACATTTCCAACTTACATCATAATCATGCACCTCGATCTTACAGAACCTGATTGCACCTCTTAATGCAATTAGAACAAAAAAAAAAGAAATCACATCGAGTAAATTTACCCAAACTCATAAGTCTTGAATTTTTCTAACAACTTAGTTCTACTCAGAAAATCCTCTTTTCTGCTTATATCCAATTTAGGTAAAACTACTAAGAAGATTTTCTTATAAATCTTCAAACTCATACAATTAATCTTAACTACAGACATTGATCATTACCCTAGGTCTTTCAACTACTATTCTGCTTTGATCAATACTTCGCTTACAGTAATTGTCTCACTTTCTTAGATTGATCTTAAAGGTTCATATCTCATCAATCACAACTATATTTTCAACAAAACTCCCATCACTTCTTGTCTATCCTGCTAAAAGAATGTTCGCAGTTAGCTACTATACTTACTCCTAACCAACCTTCTGAAGATCAAAACGTCCTTCTTGCTCGTCCACTTGAGTTAAGGATGATCAGTTGAACTCAGTCTCTACTCGAGCGTTGAAGATTAAAGAAAGAAATTTTCAACAAAGGAAATTTTTTCCTGGTCTTACTCTCATAAGAAAGTATACAGAAGAATTTCACTACTCTGAAAGGAATGCAGGAATGTCCAGTATGTAAAAAGATTATGCAGTAGGTTCATGAGTGTAAAAATGCATAGCTAATACATGTTTACAACCATGACTCTAATAAAGTCCCTTTTTTCATAAGAACCTTCCAATAGATTTGGGAATTAAAAGATAAACAGTCTGGCCAAAAATTAGACTAGATCACATTTACCAAAAGTAAAGTGATTAGACTAAGTTTCATCAAGAAACTTCCAGTACCAAGAAGTCGTTTATGTTATAACTCAAGAAATAGTCATAACAAATCTCTCAGTGAAATAATATGAAAAGGTCCAGACCAATGGACACCATTTAACCAATTCACTCAATTGCCTAATACATCGAGGAATATGTAGGAGTGTGAACACAAATGTTCCCTTGAGATCAAGCAGCACTAACACAGGTGAAGTAGTCAACCTTCTCTTTAATTCTTGGAAACTTTCCTTGAATACTTTAGTCCAAGTCCTCGAAAATTGAAACTATCGAAACAAAGAGTCAACAATGTCTTCAGATAATTGTCGTTGCAGGAGAGTCCAAACTTATCCTTCTTACTTATCTATATCGGTCACTGTCTTAAGTTCTCTCAACGAGATACTACTCCTATCCATATAGGATTCCTTACGATCCTTTCCTTTACTGATACCAGTCCTAAAGACACTCATTCTATAATCAAAATTCACCTTTCAATTCTGGTTCACTCAGTCTCTGATCATTCGCAACCTTTGAAAGTTTATACTTAAGTATCATACATACTCTTCACCATCATCAGCTTGGATTACAAGTCCACCCATAAGGTGTAGCCTTTCATCTGTCCTAACGGGGCAATTATCCTATCAATCAAATTCACAACAGCGAAGGCTCCAATTGTTTCTTAAAATACTATCAGAAGAAACTTCACGTTATTACCACACTTCAAGGGAAATCATCATTAAACTATCATCAGGCTCCTAAGTCCTATCCTTTCGAACAAAGATCCTCATTAGGTGTTACTAACTCAAGGAAGTCCTATCATATCGGCCTATTCAAGTCATTACAGCTCCTTCTACTGTCAACAGGCTATGGGTAGTCAGTGTGACAACTTATCATCGAGTATTCGGAAAACTATCACTATTGTATAGGCTAACTTAAATTATATGATTAAACCAACATCGAATCATCACAACACAGTTATACAAATTCTCATTTTTCAAATCATCAAGTCTTCAGTCTCCTATTCCATCCCCATGACTTAAGCGGTCGTCTACAAATACGAGGGAACTAGTAATTTCTTAGTGGTTTTCCAATAGATTTCTGCGTCTGGGAATGCTCAAGCTGAAATCAACGTCATAACTATCCTCGAGGTCCATTAAGGTCTTACTACACTTCCAATGCTCTACCTGGATTCCATTCTAGTCTTTCAACTCTATTAACGAGCATGTCGTTATCTTGCCATTCCTTTAGTCACTCACTAGCTACCGATGCCTCTGCTTTAAAAACTTTAGGTATTCTTCTATCTGTCTAAGGCATACCTATCCAAATGTCTGACACAATCCCAAAAGGATAAACAACATGTCAACATGAATACAAGTACCATTACTAATCAAGAGTTCTTACAAGGCCTAAACTCAATCAGAACCCATCAAAACACACATGCTTGTGCGTTGACACACATTGTTTCAACAAGGAAGCAATTCAATCAAGTTCATACAGAGATCACACAACAAAATCACAACAGACCTATTCCCCAAGGTTCTCGAAAGACTCGACCAGCTCTGATACCACTAATGTAACACCCCCCCTTTTGGGTATTACATAAAGAACACGTGCGGAATTAAATTTAAAAGAGAATTGTTGGTTACTTTCAGAAAAAGAATAATTTACTTTTAAGTCAGAAAACTTGGGTGTAAAAAAAATTTGTTTGGCATAAAACTTCAGAAAGTGATACACACATCACAATAATAAAATTACATCATTCTTGACAACACACATAACTAGGTTTATTCATAAATCATTTCATCACCACATAAAAACCTTCCTAAAATTATTTTCATTCTGCAGTCTCCAACTGTACAAAGGTTCTCAAAACCACATATACCGACTTTCTCAACATTATATAATAAAATCCTAAAAGCTGATTTGATAAAAGAACTCTACGGACAATAAAGCCTACTACCTAGTATACATCATACCAATGAGACTGGGCCTCGTCATCGACAGTCCACACATCTTCGTCGTCGGCATCGATAAACACAAGCTACAGGGTCCTGAAGTGACCCAAATGACCATTGAGAAGTATCTGTACACGTATCCAAAAACACAACAGGGTGTCCAACATGTACAAGCAAAGGTGAGTAACCAATATATGGATTTAAACGCGATAACTACATGCACGACACACAAAACAGCATAACCGTAATAGTAGCGCAAGATAACACACCAAGTAATAACATATCCAACATGCATACCGTAAATCGTAATATATCATATGAATCAATTAGCAGCATAAGACATCTTTGAAAGCAAAATGGTGATGTACAATAAGCAAATGTAATCATCAACAGCCATACAATGTAATGCGATGTACATGACTCAATGCCATAAGCCACAAGGGTAAAACTCTGACCTCTACTCCATGGAGCTAACAAATGTGTCGGAGAGAGTGAATGGGAGGACATGTTCCGATTAATGCCAGCCATGGGCAAGATGCTACAACAAATGTAACGTGCACGTATCTGGCTTTACGGAAACACTCCCGACCAAACATGAAAAGTACGGCATCCTGTCAAAGATGTCACAGCAGTGCACAGAATACCGCGACACAGAAGAATCACCAACTGGTCACTTGTGGAATCTCCAACCCTAACATCTCTCACGACCATTTAAGATCGTCGCCGTGAGATTCACACCCGCATCAAGGTGTAAGCTCAACTCCCAGGCTCAAGGCCATACAACTATGCACATGAAATGCCATTGCTTACACAAGGCAGATGCGATAAAGCAAAGTCTATCCATTGGATAAACTTCAAGATTCGCTAGGTTTTATTCCTTAGGAACTATACGTGTCTTTGTATTATAAAACATTTGTCCATTGGATAAATATCTCGTGATTCCTTTGGAATGATCCGGACTGCTTTCAGAATTGCCGACTGCCCCACAAACGAACACGGGTCTTTTCAGCGAGTTTTGTCCTCACTCACACGCTTTCTAGGAGACTTCCTAGAAGGTCACCCATCCTACAAGTGCTCCAAGTCAAGCATGCTTAACTATGGAGTTCTTATGTTCTGGATTTCCGAAAAGCAGACGAATCTTGTTGGTATAGATAGTACCAATCAATTCTTATAAGCCTTCCTTCAACTATACAGTCTCATACCTATACAGCCTCAGGATTCCTTCAACTATACAGTCCCATACCCGCACAGCCTCAGGGTCCTTCTCGTTCAATCATTACAAGACTGAAACAATCGAACGACTGACCTTGATCCAAATCACTGGTCCGTCATTGAACTATTGTTTCAAAACCCAAAACGTTTCATGTTTGTGTTTATGTCTTATGATTCACATCTCAAATCCTAAGTATTATGAAGAAGGATTGAGAATCCTCTTAGATAAGTCTTTGAGCCTTTGTAAGATATTACTCCTTGATTTTCAATTAATGAAATAAGTGTTGATTCACTTAAGTCTTATGAAGTCATTAATGCATTAACTCATCAATGGTATAGTACATGGTATTGTTCCACCACATACTATACTTAATTATCCCTTGTCTTCAACTCTAAGTTAATTACTTAGCTTAGGTTTTCACACGTAAAACTTTACGATTTAGAGTCGAAACTCTCTTTGTAAACCAAAACGATTGTAAACCAAAACGATTGTTTTCAATTGAAAACTTACTTGATTTGTAATGCGTTGCACTTGCTTAAAGCAAAGTACCTTGACTAATTTGAAAAGAGTTTTTCCTTACTAACTTAGTGTAAAATAATGTTCTATGTTAATGGAAAGGAAATGTAATCTCATCTAACTTCCTTAACTATGATCCATTTTAATCAACTTAAGGATAAAAGGTCTCCATTATGTTTAAAAAAGGAACATTGTCTTTGTTCTAAGATAAAAGAAATGCCTTATGAAACTATGTTCAATTTTTCATGAAAACACTTCTTTGTTTCACTTTTAATCACTTGCTCACTTAGATGAACTAAGGTTAAAGTAAAAGACACGTTTCACTTTGGTGAAAACACTTAAAGGTTGAAACTTTACTTGATCTTTGGATCAAAGTCACTTATCGTTTTTCTTTGAAACATAAGTTATTAAAAACACTTTCTTACTCCAAAACTTTGAATGTACAAGAACAACTCATGTCCTTCTATTTTTTCTTACTAAGGCCGCAAGCTTCCTCAAAAGGAATATGAAGATTTTGCTTTACCAAGTAGACAAGTCATAGCTCAAAATGCTCACAATATTATGACAAACAACAATCATATATCATTGCATCATAATCAAGCATAAAAATACTTACTTGATCTAGAGATCAAAGTATGGTTTTTCAGCATATATGAAAATATTTTTCATCCAATCAACATCATCATAAACATATGCTAAAGCATACTAAAGTGTAAACCATTATTACAATCACAATGAAGCTCAAATAGAGCTACACAAATCAATCACGGATAACATATAGTTATCAAAAAATCCCTCAGGGAAACTCCCCTTACCCGTTGTAGTTATCCTCCAAGCAAAAGTCGTCTGATCGGCTCGCGGATTCTCCCGATTCCTCGTCCGATCAACCAATCACAACTACATATACATAATCAATCCAAACATCAATATTACAAAACACAAATCTTCCTATTCCTACCTATATAGGATTCGGCCATGGGTCCATAAAAATAGCTAGGGATGTCCAAAAATTCCTATCTCTTGGATTCCATCCTTACTAGGTGTGCTAAAGCTAAATCAAAGCCTATTACACCAAAGTGAACTAAAATCCCATCCATCAATACATGGAGGTTTCGGCCAAAAATACCCATATGAGCTAGGAAGCTCATTTTGTTTCCAACTCTTGGATCAATGATCCTCAAGTATACACAACACTAGATTAAGTCTTATTACTCAAAACTTGAATAAAAAACTCAACCTTTTTCAAGCTAGGTGGTTCGGCCACTTTAAGAAGAAATGGCTAGAAAACTTATTTGATTTCATGCTCTTGGATAATGAAAGAGAATGACGAAACTAGATCATAGAAATTGATTTGGTATTAAAAGGATTTTTTTACACTTTTCTATGAATTTTCAAAATTCATGAATCAAAGTTGGATCTTCATGAATCAAGAGATTCAAGAGATGAAATAGAGAAAGCTAGGATGGAGTTAATACCTCCTAGATTCAAAGTCTTGAAGAGAAACAACTTGAATCACCCAAAAATCACTAAGTTCTCAAGATCAAACTTGAAGAACACTTGAAGAACAAGGAGAGAAAATGAAGAACAAGTGAGAGAAGAGTGAGAAAGAGGGAGGGCCGTGTGGCCTAGAGAGAGAGAGTGTAGGTGAGATATTATTTGATGTTATGGCAAACTTGTAAATAACCAAAAGGGTAATTTGGTAATTCCTTAAAAGACTAGGGGCATAATGATCATTTCCCCTATAAATATCTAGATATTTCTAGAATACAATGATGACATTGGTGAGTCATAGGGTCAAAAGGATTATTCCATAAATTCTCAAGGGCAAAACGGTCTTTTCATTCTAGAGCAAATGGTAATTATGAAAAAGGCCAAGGGCATTTTGGTCATTTCACGTCCAGATATTTTTTAAATGTAATCATTACACTGATGAGTCATAGCACACCATGTGACTTCAACCTTATCCGTAGCGGGTCACTGAGATCTCGTATTCAGCTCCGTTATTCACCCGATTTAGGTTTTCGTCCAAGGAAGACGTATGACGACTTATTTATTTCGACGACTTATTTATTTTGAAAGTTTTCAAAATAATCAATATCATTGGAAATAAAATATAAAACCTAACTAAAAAGACAGTAATCTGTAAAAACGCTGACCGGGCTTCGTTTGAGCTTTCGCCCGAAACTTAACCATGGCTTCATATGGTTGTGTAGGGCATCACTATGTTCTCAGAATATTTTATTTCACTCTCTAAGCCCTCTAATAAAATACAAACGTTTAAATATTGAATAATTATAAAACTTGAAAATTGGGGCGTTACAGTCTCGAAGCATACGCTACGACCCTCCGGTCTTGCATTAGGACAAAGCCCAATCCTTGGTATAACGCGTCACAGTACACATCAAACTATCCTAAAGAATCTAGTAATGTCAATACTGGCGACGTAGTCAACCTACTTTCCAGCTCTTGAAAACTCTCCTCACATTTGTCTGTCCATACAAAGGATACTCCCTTCCTCGTTAGCTGCGACATGGGCAATGCAATCTTCGACAATCCTTCGATGAACCTTCGATAATATCCAGCTAAGCCCAGAAAGCTTCTGATCTCGGTCACCATCTTAGGGCTTTCCCATTGTTCCACAGCTTCAACCTTTGTTGGATCTACTGCTATCCCATCTCGATTAATCACATGACCTAAGAACTGCACTTCTTCCAACCAAAATTCACACTTTCAAAACTTTGCATAAAGTCGTCGGTCCTTTGACACTCGAAGCACAATCCTAAGATGTTCTTGATGTTCCTCCCGATTAAGGGAATAGATAAGAATGTCGTCGATAAATACTACTACAAAATTATCCAAGAACGGTCGGAAAATCCTGTTCATGTAATCCATAAACACTGCTAGAGCATTAGTCACACCAAAATGAATAACTAGATGGTCGTAGTGTCCATACCAACTCCTAAACGCCGTCTTCGGTAAATGCTCCTTCTTGACTCGAATCTGATGATAACCAGATCTTAAGTCAATCTTCAAAAACAATACCGCTCCTTTCAACTGGTCCATCAAGTCGCCTATCCTGGGTAACAGATACTTATTCTTGATCATCACCTTGTTCAACTGCCGATAATTCACACACAGCCTTGAGCTTCCGTCCTTTTTCTTGACGAACAGCACCGGCGCTCCCCAAGGTGAAGCACTCGATCATATAAACGCCTTACCCAACATGTCATCCAGCTGCTTCTTCAGCTCTGCTAACTCTGATGGAGCCATTCGATAAGGTGCTATCGAAATCGGTTTAGTTCCCGGTACGAGATCTATAGAAAATTCTATCTCTCTCTCCAATGGTAAACCTGGAACGTCATCAGGGAAAACTTCTGGAAACTCTCGCACTATAGGCAATGAATCCAACTTAGGAGGTTTCTTAGCTTCCATAGAGAATAACAACACGTTTTTCTGAGGTTCACTCCCTAACATAAGATTTCTATCATTGGCAGGCATCAATCTAGATTGCTCAGGGAATGACAAGGTCTTTTTAGAACAATCTAACACTACATGGTTAGCCAAAAGCCAATTCATGCCTAAAATTATATCAAGTTGTTGCATAAGCACACAAACAAGATCAACAAAAAGAGTTCTATTTTCAACAACGATAGGACATTTTAAACAGATAGTCATGGTTGTCAAAGAATTTCTGGTAGGAGTAGAAACAATTAAGTCATGGGGAATTAAAGAAACAGGCAATTCCAAATGATCCACACACTCTTGGGATATGAACGAATGTGTAGCTCCCGAGTCAAACAATACTGATAAGAGTTTACCTGACACTAGGCACATACCTTGTATAAGATCAGGGGATTGAGAGGATTCAGTTCCTTTTACGGTAAACACCCTTCCGGTGGCTTGCGGTCTTACCGCCTGCTATCCTGCTCCTTGGGCTCCGGTAATTGGGCCATGCCAGCCTGTGTTGTACCTTGCTCCTTGTGAACATTCTGGAGCTATGTGACCCATCTGGCCACATAGAAAGCATTGGAGAGTCTCCCTCACCGGACAGTCTCTAATCAGATGCGATCCTCCACATCTGAAGCATCCACTTTGTTGTTGTAGTTCAACTGGTCTTGTTACCTGACGGTCATAAGGCTTCCGTCCTATCTGAAACCTTCCTTTTCCTCCTTGACCTCTCCGGTCAAATCTCCGAGTAGGTCCTCCAGTACTGCCTTGCTGCACCTCTCTCTTCTTGTCAATGTTCTCAATGACCGAACATCTCTCTAACATCTCAGGCAGTTGGGTTATATTCAGTGGTGCAATCACCCTCTGTAGGTCGTACTTCAGGCCATCTTCAAAATGCTTGCACACCCACTCTTCATCGGGAAACCTCTGGTAAAACTCAGAAAATTTGAGCAGCGCTTCGAACATTGCAACGTACTCACCAACAGACATGGTTCCTTGTTTCAGACCTATGAACTCTTTCTCTTTTTCTCTTCTCATCATTCTTGGGAAATACTTCTCCAAAAAGCATTCCCGAAATAGTCCCCAATCGATAACTCTTCCTTCTGCTTCAAGCATTCTCTGCTTGCCTTTCCACCACTGCTCTGCACCTCCCATCAGCATGAAGGATGCATAGGTCACCTTCCTATCCTCATGACAATGCATTGCCACGAAGATTTTCTCAAGCTCTTGTATCCAGAGTTCAGCTCCCTCCGGATTGAAGTCACCATTAAAATGCGACGGCTTTCCTTTCAGAAAAGTATTTAGTCCAGCTCCTTCTGTATCCACTCCACCCCGCTGATTCTGTCTCTGTTGTTGTTGCATGGTCACCTGCAACAGTTGAGCATTCTACTGCGTCTAATGCAGCATTGCCTTTGCCAACTCCCTAACTGTCCTTAGGGTTTCAGTTGACTCTACCCCGTCACCAACGTGGGAATTTCCCTCATTACCGTTTCCAAGTTCAGCGGCACTCTCTGTGACCCTTCCGCCATGTCCTCTAACTCGTCCGTGAGCCATTCAATTTCCTGTGGAAGAAATTATCAGCTCACATTCGTAAGACATATAAGATCATATTATAATATGCATGCATCGTATGCCTTACAAATGCTCGAAACAGTTACCTCTTGAGATAATTCGCGTATCGGACACTCTACCTAACTTCTAAGCATAGTTAATACCCGAAGCAGGTTCAACTAGACATGGCCAGAAATCACAACCTAACCCAAGCAGTCCTTGATTTAGAATCAAATTGCTCTGATATCAAAAAATGAGACAACCTCTCCTCGGAGGTCCCATTAGTAACCCGAACTCGTATTCTCAACGTTGCAGCGTAGCGTGATTAAATAAAAATGCGAAAATATTTAAAACAACCAACACTAATATCACGACTGTATATAACATACATATAAAAGTACTAGTTCCATCAGTAGAGCCTACTACAATTGATACCAACTACAAATCTTCAGAGTACGCAACACATATAAACTGAAAGTATGACAAACAATTAAAATACATACGACTTCTTCTCCTGGTCCTAAAATACATTTCGCTCAAACCCATACTGGCCATAAGAACCTAAGACTGTTACCCAACAAGACTTTAACGTATACGGTAGTCGGGCCCGTATACATTACTCTTCGCTGAGAGTAGTCAAACTCCAAGAGACGATCGTCCTGTGCATAGAGTAGCTCAAAGTCCCCCAACACTGGGATCCGAGGCTCTCCTACCAGCATCAGGTTCAACAGGTATGCCATCAATCTCTTCTGGCAATTCCTCAACCGGATCTTCTCGTGCAATCGAGAATAAATTAAATAGGACATAGAGAAATATGGGGGGATAAGAAACAGCAATACATCATAAATAGGGAAACAACTATAAAATAAGATATATAGATAGCAACATACAACAACACAACAATATCAAGCTATCATCTCCCAAGTCTTGCTCTCTTGGCTACTGTCTCTTGTAATACCCCGATTTTTCAAAGCTCTCTAGAGTAAATTGATCAGTATTTATATGTTTGTATTTTATTGAAGGGTCTAGAGAGTGAAAAAAAATAAACCGAGACCATAGTCAAGCTCTACGCTATGGTAGGAAGCTAGGGTTATATTTTGGTCAAAAACTCAGATGGAGCCCGGTCTGCATTTTTACACTGACAATATGATTTTACTGCTCAGACGGTCTAATTTTGACTCGTGAACGAAACAGTTAGGTTATAAATAAAATTGTTAACAATATCGGCGATTTTGATAAATTTCAAAAAACATAAGTTCTCCCGACTTTCTTGGGCAAAAACCCTAAATCGGGAAATCGACGGAATTGCGAACGGACGAGCGAGGACAAAACCGGACTCCAGATGAGGGACACGAGTCACCAAGGCTGGGTGAGTCACCATCATGACTCACCAACGTCATCATTGCGATTCTACAAATATCTGAGGTATTTAGGGCGAGAAAAGACCGTTTTGCCCGTAGGAACTGATGGAATTACACTTGTGCCACATGACACATCACCTTATCATCATCATCATCATCATTACTTATAACAAATATCTAGATATTTTTTGTGTTTTTAGAGGTAAAATTACCAAAATGCCCTTGGTCTTTTAACAAAATTACCAAAACGTCCTAAACTTAACTACAAGTCTGCCATTGAGACGAAAATTAATCTCACCTCACTCACACTCATAGGCCATTCGGCCATTCACTCTTTCTCTCCTCCTCCCACTTTGTTCTTCATTTCTTCCTTATTCTTCAAGAGTTTGTCACTTTTTGATCATGGAAACTTAGAGATTTTTGGGTGATTCTGGCTAGATTCTCTTAAGGAAGTTCATCAAGGAGTTTTTGTCGGGTACTCGGATGAGGAATCGGGAGAATTCGTGGGCCGATCGAGCGACTTTAATTTCAGAGGATGACTTCAAGAGGTAAGGGGAGATTAGCTTCAATAAGTTTGATAGCCTCATGAGTTTCTTGTTGAATGTTGTAATGATGATGTGTAGTTGATTTTTTGCCTAGTTGATGCATTGTGTGACCTATATGCTTGTTTGGTGTTTGAAGACATGTTATATGTGGTGTATGTACTTGATTTATTTTATGAAGTATATGCTTGGATGTTGAAATATGAATTGTGGCATGGATGCCTTGAATGAGATTTGATGTGTGTGTGTGTGTCTATATATATATATATATATATCCTGAACTGGTTAAGAGCATAGCACTGGCTATAGCTCAATAATGAAGATTAAGCTAACTAAAAGTCTTAATCAACGATTTTGAAATGTTTTGATTTGAGGAATGAAAAGCTTCTAAGCTAAATATTATAATGGTAAATTTTACTAAAAAGTCACTACGTTAAGAATCCAAGATGTTTTTGAATAAGACTTAGGAAGTTGAAAGTTGGTGAGGAAATTAGTGAAAAGTCGCTTTATCATTATTTTCTGAACATGTTGTACAAAGAAGGAAAAACTTGAAAAGTATTTAGTTTGTCAAAGAAAGTATCTTATGAAGGTATTTGATGTTCCGAAAATGAAAAAGTTTCTTCATGAAATTTGCTCCGATAACAATTTTTGGAAAATTGTTTTAAAAACGAGGGAACCTTTAGAAAAGGCTTTTAAGCCAAAATCCTTTGAAAATGAATCCTTGGAACTAGAGTCTTCGAAAGTGATTTATAAAGAAAAGTTTCTGTGGAAAAGAGTTTTAGAGCGAAAAATGAGCGAAAACGAGTTTTAGTTTATACCAAAGGGATCCTACGTTTTGTTTTCGAGATTTGAACTACGAAAATGAATTTGATGAAACTGGTGATTTCCCCATCACGCATGTGAAGCACATGAACCTAGTGACCGAGACGTTGGGCTAGAGTTTTGTGACATGAACGGACTTAGTGTCCTATGCAAGTCTAGTGTCCGCGATGTCGGCCTAGTACCTCGCATCTTGAAATTTGAGTTGAACGAGCTATATGTCCTTTAAAATGAGTCTCGAGCCTTGTGCCTTGACAGAAAAAGAAAGAATAAAAGAAAAGAAAGAATGAAAGAAAAGAAAGAATGAACAAAAAGAAAGAATGGAAAACCTCCTGCATACATGCATGAGTCGGCCGACGTGCCATTTGAACCGAGCTACAACCCAAGTGGTTGAGAATTGAGCCAGTTAAGACCACCAGGTCTATAGGGGCATTCTGTGTGTCGAAAATCCACAAGTGGCCGGAGGCTTCGCGACCCCGTGCCTTGGTAAGTCGACTACCCAGCACAAATGAACTCAATCAGAGACTGGACTATTCATGATATGGTTTGACGTGTTACCCCAGAACAATTGGAGCTCGGACCTAAATTGAGTGGCCGACTCACCACAACAATTGTGTTATGGGAGTATTTGCGGCCTATCGCTCGAGGAAGGGGAGTTAAGAGTCTTCGAAGTACATGAACTAGAGAGTTGAGATGTCTCATGCATTCATTTGATTTCTCTTGATGAATGAGTATGATATTTGAAAGTGATATTATATTGAATACTGATATTTTATCGCATGACTATGTTGATGCATGATTTATATGCTGTTTTACTTGTGTGGCTATTATGATAAACTTGTATAAGAGTAATCTCACCTTTGCCTGTACATGTTGGACATCCTGTTGTGTTTTTTGAACACTTGTACAGTTGTTGTTCCGGCGGTCCTATGGGTCACTTTGGGACCCTGTAACTGAGTTCCTTGGCGTTGACAACAAAGATGAATGGACTGTTGATGACAGGGCCCAGTCTCATTGAGACGATGCAGGCTAGGTAGTATACTTTATTATTCTTAGAGTTTTGTTAGACTAGCTCTTGGGATTTTGATATTTAAAGTCAGGTCCTTTGACCGTGACTCAGTGTGATGTGTAATAAGAAATTGAAATGATGTATGCCTTAAGGCGAAGTTGAATGAGTCTTGTAAATGATGAGTTTGAATTTATTCCTTTGTTATTGTTAAAGTCTTTGAATGGTATCAGAATTTCCGCAACAAGTTTAATGAATATTTTCGAAAAGGTTTAACCGAAAAAAAGAATTTGGGTTACGAATAGTGACACCTCGAGGGGGTGTTACAATTGTGGTATCAGAGCTGTCGATGTATTTTGGGGTCTAGGTTATGGATTCATGATGTTTTTGTTGTGTTTACTCTGTGTTTTGTTTTGATAGAGGACAGTAAGAGTAAGAACAGTATGTTATGACTTGTTTCTTTTGAAAGTCAATCAATTGGATTGGTTGGATCCGGTGATTGAAATACGTTAAAACTTTTATGAGAAAAGTTATCCGAGTTATTCAGAGATAACATCTAAGGTAAGATTGAGACATCTCCTTAGTCAGTTCTAGCTCATAGGCTTGAATATGACCTTTACTTTATGAGTCAAGGATGTTAGACTCTTAGTTATCGAGTGAGTGACAATTTCTTGGAAGAAAGTTTGAACGTTGGGAAACTTTACCGAAGGAAAAAGCGTACCTTAGGCAAGTGGAAGAATGCCAAAAAGCTTTTGGAGTAGATACATAGGTAGCTAATAAGAAACCAAAGGAATGGCAAGATAACGATGTGTGCTCTAAAGGAGTTGAGAGACTGGAAGGGAATTCGGTAAAGTGATAAAAATGTGGGACTGTGTGAAGTTCCTTCTGATAGTTTTTTAAGAGATGATTCGATCCTCCACTATTGAGAAATTGATTGATAGAATATTTGCTCCGTTAGGACAGATGAAAGGCTACACCTTATGGGTGGACTGGTGATCCATGTTTTTGATGGTGAAGGATTCGTATAATACCTAAGTATAAACTTTCAAAGGTTGCGAATGATCAGGGACTGAGCGAACCAGAATTGAAATGTGAACTTTGGTTATGGAATGGGTGTCCTTAGGACTGGTATCAGTAGAGGAAGAAATTACAATGAAATCATATATAGATGGGAGTATGGTCTTGTTAGTAAAACTTATGACAGTGATCAGCAGAGATGAGTAAGACAGATGAGTTTAGACACGATCGCAACGACCACTATCTGGTAAGATATGTGTGGATACGCCTGGTCCTCTGGCTTGCCAGGCGAGTCTTGGTTTCAAGAGACGAGACCGAGGGACTGTGTTTTACTTCGCAGACAGACCCTTTGGCTCGCGAGGCAAGCATTGGTTTGCGTCGCGAGGCCGAGGAACTGTATTTTACTGCTTGGGCTAACCTTCTGGCTCGCGAGGTGAACACCCGGTTGCGAGGTGGATATGGTTGACCCTTTGTTTGATGCTTTTACAATTCGAGGACTTGGACTAAGTTTGATATTGGAATTCTTAAGTGAGTTTATTGGGATTTAGAGTGCATTAAAGTTGGTGAGATTGAGACATGTAATAACGGAATAAAAACTAGTTTAAGTGTTTGACTTAAGAATGGAAGTAAGTTTATAGCGAAGGATTGGTAGTAGAGAATGACGGACTAATAGGTCAGTGAAAGAGGGAATGATTTTCCCAATAGTTGAGGGATGAGCACAGGACAGAAGATAAGTTTCAGGAGTCATTTTTATTTCTCCAAAAAGAGTAGGACCATGTTGAAATTGTTTCCTTGACGAAACAATGTGTCGTCACACAAGGGTGTGCGTTTTGTTGAGTTCTAATCAGGTTAAGGCCTTGTGAGAACTCACATTTAGAGAAAGGTACTTGTATTCATGTCGACACGTCGTCATCTTTTTGGGATTGTGTCGGACATTTGAACAATGTACCTGTCTGGGAATATTTTTAAGATAAATTTTCTGAGGATATTCTGAGGTTGCGTTGCAGAAGACATTGAGTTTTCAATTGATCTAGTTTCTAGATTCAATCAGATCTCCGTCGTGTGTGTAGAAGAATATCACCTACAAAGTTGGTCGGATTGGACTACAGGAAATGGAATTTCATTTGGATCTGGTGAATGCAATTCGTCATCATCAGTGATGTTTTCGTTTACTCTAGGAGTCATGAGGGATATGAGGAGACTCTGCGTAAAGTGTTATAGACCCTATGCGAGAAGAGTTGTCATGAAGTTGCTTAAGTACGAGTTTGACTCGATGACGGTAAAATTCTTAAAGGATGCGATCCCGGATGAGCATTTGTACTCATGCTCCTATATAACCCTCAATGTATTAAACATTTGAGTGGATTGATTTAATAGCAACCTTTGGCCTGGACATTTTCATGTCATTTCATCGGAAGATCCATTATGACTATTTCTTGAGTTGTAACACAGACAAATTCTTGATACTGAAAGTTCTTGATGAAACTTAGTCTAATCACTTTTACTGTTGGTAAATTATGATACAGTCTGAAATTTTTGCTAGGACTGTTTAGTCTAATCACTTTTACTGTTGGAAAGTTCTTATGAAAGAAGGGACTTTATTAGGGTCATGGTTGTAAACATGTATTAGCTATGCATTTTTACACTCATGAACCTACTGAAGAATCTTTTTACATACTGGATATTCCTATACTCCTTTTCGAGTAGTAAAATCTTTCTATATACGTTCCTATTGCAACACCCTTTCCCGAGTGTCACATTCCCGAACGTTTATAAGGCCGAAAATATTTCTTGTATGCGGAAAATACGGTTTTTCTTTTCCTTTTCTTTTCATAAAGATGTAATGGGATTAGTAAAGTTAAATAAATAATACTAATAAGTGAACTTAGGTTCACCATGCATTTCTAGGACATACTGTATTATAAATAAAGAAACAAAAATTGAAAAACAGAAACATCAACATTACTGTATACAGACATAAGTCTAATGTATGACTGACATAAGAAAATACAATAAGTACTAGGAGTCATAGCTCCCAAAAGGTACTACAAAAACTGACATAGTCTGGCCGACAACAAAACTAAAACAGCAAAAGAGTCCACCTCCGAACTCAAAGGGACTGCGGAACGGAACCATCGTCGCGTCCATCTGTTCAAACAGCAACAGCAAGTACCAGCAGAAAACATACAGATATGGGTGAGATTCCCGTTCATCAACACAACAAAACAACGGTAGTAAAAACGGGACGATTCACCAGGTAACAACGTACCCAACATGCTTACAAAGGTTCTCAATATAAATCATGTTAAGCAGTCAACAACATAATATCATGCTAAACATTTAACAGCATAATATAAGGCATTCTTAACAATATAGTGATGTATAACAGTAGATGTAGACATCAATAGCCATGCAATGCAATGCAATGTATATGACTCAATGTCAATGTCACTGGGTACTACTCTGACCCCTACTCCATGGAGCTAACAAAACGTCGGAGAGAGTGAATGGGAGGACATGTTCCGGTTTCTGCCAACCATGAGCAAGATGCTACAACATTCGTAACGTGCACGTATCTGGCTTTACGGTAACACTCTCGACCAAACATGAAAAGTACGGCATCTACTAGAGGATATCAGTGTATTGCACGGATTCGCCACGAAACAGAAGAATCACCAACTGGTCACATGTCAGCCCTTCCAACCCTGATACCTCCAAAAAGACCATTGAAGATCGTCACCGTAAGATTCGCACCCGCATCAAGGTGTAAGCTCAACTCCTAGGCTCAAGGCCTTACAACTATGCACATGAAATGCCAATGCTTACACAAAGCAGATGCGATAAAGCAATGTCTATCCATTGGATAAACCTCAAGGTTCACTAAGGTTCTCTTCCTTAGAAACTACACACATCTTCGTCTTATAAAACATTTATCCATCGGATAAAACAATTATCCATCGGATAAATATCTCGTGACTCCTTTGGAATGATCCAGACTGCTTTCATAATCGCCGACTGTCCACACAAACCAACACAAGTCTTTTCAGCGTGTTTTGTCCTCACTCACACGCTTTCTAGGAAACTTCCCAGAAGGTCACCCATCCCATAATTACTTTAAGTCAAGCACGCTTAACTATAAAGTACTTATGTTCTAAGCTCCCGAAAAGAAGATAAATCTTGTTGATATGGGTAGTACCAATCAATTATTATATGCCTTCCCTTAAGTATACAGTCCCATACCTGCATAGTCTCAGGATTCCTTCCACTGTACAGTCCCATACCTGCACAATCTCAGGATCTCTCTCATTCCGGTCATCACAAGACGAAAACAATTGAACGATTAACCTGGATCCGAATCATCGGTCCGTCATCGAACTACTGTTTTGAAAACCAAAACATTTCGTGTTTGTGTTTACATCTTATGAATTATGTCTCAAGTCCTAAGCATTATGAATAAGGATTGAGAATCCTCTTAGATAAGTCTTTAAGCCTTTCTAAGATATTAATCCCTTGTTTTTCAATTAAGGAAACAAGTGTTGATTTCACTTAAGTTTTATGAAGTCATTGATGTACTAAGTCATCAATGGTATAGTACATAGTCTTGTTCCACCACATACCATACTTAATAAACCCCTGTCTTCAACTCTAAGTTAATTACTTAACTTAGGTTTTTCTCGCTCAAAACTTTACGATTGAGTTAGAAAACTCCTTTTGTAAACCAAACAACTTTTACAATTAAAAACTCATTTGATTTGAAACAACATTTGAACTACTTACTTCATTTCTAGCATTTTCTGAAACATAAAATTCGCTTAGCGGAATTCCATTCGCTTAGCGAAAATGAGGCAGTAATACCTCCCTTGGAACTCCTCTGGATCGCTTGGCGAGACATAATTCGCGTAGCGAAATTCGCTTGGTTCGCTTAGCCAATATTATTTCGCTTAGCGCATATTATTTCGCTTAGCGCAGGTACAGACGATTACATCTCTTTGGAAACACCTCTGGATCGCTCGGCGAAACAGAATTCGTGTAGCGAAATTTCACTTTATTCGCTTAGCGAGTATAATTTCACTTAGCAAAATGGAGGCGGTTATACCTCCTTTGGAGACTTCTCTGGATCGCTCAGCGAGACTTAATTCGCGTAGCGAAACTCGCTTGGTTGGCTTAGCGAATATGAATTCGCTTAGCGAAAGTGAGGCAGTGATGCCCAACTTAGAATTTCCCTGTTTTCGCGTAGAGAAAGTAAATTCACTTAGCGAAAAGTTGCCTTAAAACAAGACATCAACCTTATGGAACCATTTTGATTCTCTTCATGAAAACACTTCTTTTCTCATTTTGAGTCACTTGATTAGCTAGATGAACTAAGGATAAGGTATAAAACATGTTTCACTTTGGTGAAAGCACTTTGAGATTTAATTCCATTTAAAGTCACTTAGGGTTTTTCTTTGAAAAACACAAGTTATTGAAAACACTTACTTTACATCAAAACTTGACTTGTCCAAGAACTATTCATATCCTTCCTTTCCTCAAGGTCATGGCTAATAGCCAACTAGGAATCATTGTGAAGTTTTACTTCATCAACCAATCAAAGTATGACTCACAACACTACATAATCATGATAACCATAATACACATTACTACATCATAATTAAACATCCAAGTCCATCACACGTTATGGTCTCATAATCAACAATAAAAGTCCATACTTGATCTAGTGATCAAAGTAGGTTTCCCAACATACATGAAAATGGTTTTTCATTCAATCATCTCATCATCAACATATGCTAAAGCACACTACAACATACCAAAGCATAAACTCATCATGACATTCTTGTTCTCCATGAGAACTTAACAAAACTTAACACATAAAAGTGAACCCAAACTAAAGGGTTTCACCCACACATAATTTAAACAACCATCTTCACCACCACCATCTTGGTGTGATGAGGTTCTTCTCCCCATACCTGTTGAAGAGCAGATTCCCAGATCAAAGTCGGTTGATCGGTTTGTGAACCTCCTGATAGTTGTCACCAACTACAAACAACCAAACAATCAATCATTAAACAACAATCAAACTAAACTCAACAATTCTCACAAAGAGGGTTTCGGCCACCCTAAAGAGAATAAATCTAGGAATTGATCTTGGCTTTCCATTTCATGGATTCAAAGGCATAGGAAAGCTAAGGATGAAATCAAGTGTTAGAAATCAAAAATTGATGAAAAATACTATTCATCATCATCAAAAGGGTTCGGCCATTTCGTGGTTTTTGAGCTATGATGAGAGTTGAATCATAAGCTCTTGGGTTTAGGTAGAGATTGATGATGTGAGTTCAAAGAAATTGGTCTCACATCAAAATGATTTTTCTACAATTTCCTATGGATTTTCAAAGTTTTGGATCTAAGAAATTCTTTTCATGAAAATGGATCTTGATCTTGAAATAAAGAGATATTCAAGAAGCTAAGAGATCATAAAAGTGATCTTACCTTGAAATGAAGGAAGATTGCTCAAGGAATCAAGTGATTCTAACAAAAACTCAAGGAGCTTCAAGACCAACAATGGGGTTTTCTCTCAAGAACAACTATGGAACTCTAAAGGAAGAGGGGCTGTGCGAAAATGATGAAGTGAGGGGCTGAGTTCAGCCTCTTAAAAGCTCACTTAAGGGCAAAATAGTCATTTGCCAAAAGGGTAAAATGGTAAAAGTGCAAAAGACTAAGGTTAGGGGTATTTTGGTCATTTCGCGTCTAGATTTTCCCGATCGTCATGACGACTCTGGCATACTCTCCCAAGTGTCCTGGGATGTTGTGATATCAAGATTACCCTTTGGCGAGTCTCGGTAACTCCATATGTGGCTCCGTTCGTCACCCGATTGAGGATTCCGCCCGAACGAAGGTCAGGAAGTGATTTTTCTGAAATTTTTACGAAATTTAACCAAAACGTAGAGAATCGAATTCTAAGACTTACTGTCTAGTTCACGGGTCCATCTGAGGTCTTCTGAGCAGTAAAATCATACTGTCAGTGTAAAAACGCAGACCGGACTCCGTTTGAGTTTTTGACTCAAAACTTAATCGTAGCTTCCTATGATATCGTCGAGCATGAATATGGTCTCGGAATATTTTATTTCTATTCCTAAGACCTCGAATAAAATAAAGACGTTAAAATACTGAAAAATTAGAAAACGTGAAAATCGGGGCGTTACACCTATGAGAGTAAGACCACGAAATTTCCTCTCTTGAAAGTTTCTTTTGTTGAAAGATTTGTTTCCTTAATCTTCAAGGATCGAGTAGCGACTAAGTTCGACTGATTACCCTCAACTCAAGTGGACAAGCAAGAAAACGTTTCGACCTTTGAAGGACTGGTTGTGAGTAAGTGTATTACTTTAACTACGAACATCCTGCCAGCAAGATAGACGAGAAGTGATAAGCATTTTGTTAAGGTATAATGTGGTGGATAAGATGTGGAACCTGGGGATCAAGAGGATCCTGTACAGTTTGGAGTCGCGAAATTTCGAGGACGAAATTATTTTTTAGAGGGGTAGTAATGTAACACCCCAATTTTTCAAAGCTCTCTAGAGCTAATTGATCAGTATTTATATGTTTGTATTTTATTGAAGGGTCTAAAGAGTGAAATAAAATAAACCAGACCATATTCAAGCTCTACGCTATCGTAGGAAGCTAGGGTTAAATTTTGGTCAAAAACTCAGACGGTGCCCGGTCTGTGTTTTTACATTGACAATATGATTTTATTGCTCAGACGGTCTAATTTTGACTTGTGAACGAAACAATTAGGTTATAAATAAAATTGCGAACAATATCAGAGATTTTGATAAATTTCAAAAAAAATAAGTTCTCGCGACTTTCTTAGGCGAAAACCCTAAATCGGGAAATCGACGGAATCGCGAACGGACGCGCGAGGACAAAATCGGACACCAGATGAGGGACAGGAGTCACCAGGGCAGGGTGAGTCACCATCATGACTCACCAACGTCATCGCAACCGTTTTGCCCCTACGAACTGATGGAATTACACTTGTGCCACATGACACATCACCTTATCATCATCGTCATCATTACTTCTAACAAATATCTAGATATTTTTTGTGTTTTTAGAGGTAAAATTACCAAAATGCCCTTGGTCTTTTAACAAAATTACCAAAACGTCCTAAACTTAACTCCAAGTCTGCCATTGAGACAAAAATTAATCTCACCTCACTCACACTCATAGGCCATTCGGCCATTCACTCTTTATCTCCTCCTCCCACTTTGTTCTTCATTTCTTCCTTATTCTTCAAGAGTTCGTCACTTTTTTATCATGAAAACTTAGAGATTTTTGGGTGATTCTGGCTAGATTCTCTTAAGGAAGTTCATCAAGGAGTTGTTGTCTGGTACTCGGACGAGGAATCGGGAGAATTCGTGGGCCGATCGGGCGACTTTACCTTTGGAGGATGACTTCAAGAGGTAAGGGGAGATTAGCTCCAATAAGTTTGATAGCCTCATGAGTTTCTTGTTGAATGTTGTAATGATGATGTGATGTTGATGTTTTGCCTAGTTGATGCATTATGTGATCTATATGCTTGTTTGGTGTTTGAAGACATGTTATATGTGGTTTATGTACTTGATTTATTTTATAAAGTATATGCTTGGATGTTGAAATATGAATTGTGGCATGGATGCCTTCAATGAGATTTGATGTGTGTGTGTGTGTGTGTGTGCGTGTGTGTGTGTGTGTGTGTGTGTGTGTGTGTATATATATATATATATATATATATATATATCCTGAACTGGTTAAGAGCATAGCACTGGCTATAGCTCAATAATGAAGATTAAGCTAACTAAAAGTCTTAATCAATGATTTTGAAATGTTTTGATTTGAGGAATGAAAAGCTTATAAGCTAAATGTTATAATGGTAAATTTTACTAAAAAGTCACTAAGTTAAGAATCCAAGATGTTTTTGAATAAGACTTAGGAAGTTGAGAGTTGGTGAGGAAAACAGTGAAAAGCCGCTTTATCATTATTTTCTGAACATGTTGTACAAAGAAGGAAAAACTTGAAAAGTATTTAGTTTGTCATAGAAAGTATGTTATGAAAGTATTTGATGTTCCAAAAACGAAAAAGTTTCTTCATGAAAGTTGCTCCGGTAACAATTTTTGGAAAAATGTTTTAAAAACGAGGGAACGTTTAGAAAAGGCATTTAAGCCAAAATCATTTGAAAATGAATCCTTGGAACTTGAGTCTTCGAAAATGATTTATAAAGAAATGTTTATATGGAAAAGAGTTTTAGAGCGAAAAACGAGCGAAAACAAGTTTTAGTTTATACCAAAGAGAACCTATGTTTTGTTTTTGAGATTTGAACTACGAAAATGAATTTGATGAAACTGGTGATTTGCCCATCACGCAAGTGAAGCACATGAACCGAGTGACCGAGACGTCGGGCTAGAGTTCTGTGACATGAACGGACTTAGTGTCCTATGCAAGTCAAGTGTCCGCGACGTCGGCCTAGTATTTCGCATCTTGAAATTTGAGTTGAACAGACTTTATGTACTTTAAAATGAGTCTCGAGCCTTGTGCTTTGACAGAAAAAGAAAGAATGAAAGAAAAGAAAGAATTAACGAAAAGAAAGAATAGGAAACCTCTTGCATACATGCATGAGTCGGCCGACGTGCCATTTGAATCGAGCTACAACCCAAGTGGTTGAGAATTGAGCCAATTAAGACCACTAGGTCTATAGGGGCATTCTGTGTGTCGAAACTCCACAAGTGGCCGGAGGCCTCGCGACCCCGTGCCGTGGTAAGTCGGCTACCCAGAACGAATGAACTCAATCAGAGACTGGACTATTCATTATATGGTTTGACCTGTTATCCTAGAACAATTGGAGCTCGGACCTAAATTAACAGGCCGACTCACGACAACAATTATGTTATGGGAGTATTCGCGGCCTATCGCTCGAGGAAGGGGAGTTAAGAGTCTTCGAAGTACATGAACTAGAGAGTTGAGAAGTCTCATACATTCATTTGATTTCTCTTGATGAATGAGTATGATATTTGAAAGTGATATTATATTGAATACTGATATTTTATCGCATGACTATGTTGATGCATGATTTATATGCTGTTTTACTTGTGTGTGTTTACATTTTAGTACTTTGATATATATTGTACATTATTGTGCATGATGATATTTTGTGAGATATGCTTATATGAATCTGCTGTATGTGTTTAGGTATATATCTGTTGTGTTTTTGGATACATGTACAGATGTTTTGTCAACAGTTCTCTGGGTCATTTAGAGACTTAGTAGCTTGATCTGCTTGATGCTGAAGGCGAAGAGGTGTGGACGGTTGAAGACGAGACTCAGTCTCAGGAATACAGCGTATGTTAGGTAGTGCGTCTTTTGTTAGTGCTAAACCAGCATAGGGTTTTCTTTTGAGGTAGTGCCTTTTGGCTAGTCTGTGAGTGGCTACTAATGCAAGGGTTTTGGAGATATGATTCTCAGACCCATCGCTACCTAGTATTTGGAATTATAACATGTTGCTTCTGCCAATATATTCGGAGACGGATGTGTGGTCCAGGGTCTCCTATGTTTATCGTTAAACTGATGATACAAGTATGTGTATATGAGTGACATTAATATTTGTCTTGAGTATATATATATTCTGTAGTGTAGGGCGAAGGAAAAATTTTATCACTATTTTTGTAATAAGTAAGACCTAAGTAAAGGAATCTTTTTTCCGAAAATGAACCAGCAAATTTTATTTTATTTTTTTATTTTTTTTTCACTTATTCTAATATGTTGTTTCAAGGAAAAGATTTTCAAGAAACAACGAGTTTTCTAGATGATTCATGTTGACTTTTGCATGCTCTGCTAGGGTTTGCATGGTAAACTAGGATTCCATGGCTGCCTCATCTCGGTGTGAGTGGCATGTCCTCTTCCCGGAGTCTGCTTTTCCTCCCCCTCCTCTGCCTCTCCCTCCTCCTTCTTCCTCTCCTTTACCTCCTCCTTCCTCCTCCTCGCGGGACTCTTCTTTGCCTCCCATAACTTTTGCACAAGCATTGTCCAATGCGTGTGATATACCTTTGAGTCAACTCCCTACTCCTTGTTTGAAGGGAGATGTTGTTGCTGTGAAGATTCCTCATGATGAATATATTGCCGGGGTGGAAAGCTGCAAAAATAATTTGCATGGTAGATTGGTTCTTATGAAGGGTGATTCTCCATACAAGTTAGATGAGTTGCAGGACAAGTTATTGAAGCTTTGGCAGCCTATCAACAAATGGAAGCTAACCCCGATTGGTAAGGGCTTCTATGAGTTTAGTTTCTCATCAATAGAGGACTTGCGTAAATTTCTTGCAGTTGGTTCTTGGTCCCTTAATCCGGGTGTCTTGAGGTTGTTTTCTTGGACCCCAGATTTCACTCCCAACGTGGCTAAGCAATCCAATGCTCAATGTTGGATTCGTATTTTTGATCTTCCTCAAGAGTATTGGAGGCCAATGATTTTGTTTGCTGTTGCCCGACGCATTGGTACCCCATTATCCTTGGATGATGCAACAACTAAGAGGTCTTTTGGTCACTTTGCCAGGATTCTTGTTGATCTTGATTTGAAAAATCAATTGAGAGACGTTATTATGGCGGAGAGAGAGGAGTTTGCATTTTTGCTCAATGTTGAATATGAAAAATTGCCAATGTTTTGTTCTCATTGCTCTGTTATTGGTCACACTGATTCTCATTATAAGAGGATAAAGGCTACAACGGCTGACTTAGGCACCAAGAAATTTATTTCTCGCTATATGCCAAAAATTGCTGATAAGAAAGGCGATCTTGACACACAGGATAAAGGAAAGGGTGTTTTACTGGGGCATGATGTTTTTAAAGAAGGTACTAGTATAGCAGTTCCAGAATTAGATCCCGTGAAGGGACCTGATGTTGTGATTGATAGAGATCTTAGCAGATTTGATATTCTGGTTTTGCAAAGGAATGATAACCCTCTTCCTTTGGGGAATGAGGTGAATGAGGATGATGAGGTTTCAATTGAGACTGTGTTTGAGGAGACAGTCAATCCGAGGGTGCCATCCACAAGTCCATCTCAGTCGGTTATGGTCAAGAACACACCTGAGTCTAAGATTAGACCTTTAATTGGTTCGTCTTCTCAAGTTGCTCTTCAGCATGATTTGCAGCAACTTCCTCCTCCTGTGCAACACGATCTGAATGTGTTAAATAGGAATTGGGATGACATGGTTACTGAGGAAATGAATGCAACTAGTAACCAGCAAATGGTTGATCCATGTCAACCAAATGTGGTTGATTTAGAGCCAACTCTGTCAAAATCTCAAAAGAAGAGACTGAAACAAAAGAAAAATAATGCCAAAGCTGATGTGCCTATTACCCAATCAGGGGCAGGATCATTGTTTCTTGCTCAATGAAGTGCCTCTATTGGAATGTTAGAGGCTTAGCCAACTCCTCAACTAGGTTGGTTTTGAAGCAGCTCTGTTGTGCTAACAGACCTACTTTGTTTTCATTTCTGAACCTTGGATGGATTTGCACAAAGTTCCGGTTAGGTATTGGAGTAATCTTGGACTCAGTGTTTTTACTGTTAATGATAGGCAGCATAGTATCCCAAACTTATGGTTATTGTGTTCTGAGAAGTGGCGGCCTTATGTTGTTTCCAGTTCTTCTCAGCATGTTGCTTTTTTCTTGAAAGTGGATAATCAGGATTTTGGCATTGTCGCAGTTTATACCTCTACTTGTTACTTGAATAGGAGGCAGCTTTGGAAGGATTTGAATGATTTGCAGGATAATCATAGTTTGCCTTGGTGTTTCATTGGTGATTTCAATACTGTCCTTGGAGCTCATGAGTATAGAGGTAGTAGTAGTCCATCAAAAATAGCTTGTGAAGAATTCCACCTGTGGACTGCTTGCAACAATCTTATCCACCTTCCAACCAGAGGTAATCAATTTACTTGGTATAATGGTAGGAGGGGGAGGGCTTTGACTAAAAAGATGTTGGATAGGTCTATTTGTAATGATCTTTGGCTAAATTCATGGACAAGTATCTCTTGTTGCACTTTAACAAAATCAAGGTCGGATCATTTCCCTTTATTGTTAGATTTGCTGAAAGATGTTTCTGTGCATAGTTCTTCTTTCAAGTTTATGAAAATGTGGTCACATCATCCGCAGTGTTTAGAGATTGTTAAGGAGGCTTGGGATTGTAATATTGGTGGGTGTCCAATGTTTGTTTTGTGTCAGAAGTTGAAAATTTTAAAAGATAGATTAAAGGTGTGGAATAAAGGAGTGTTTGGGGATGTGCATACTAATGTCTCCAATGCTCAGCAGCAGTTGAATTTAATTCAGCAGCAACTTGATGTAGATGGTATGTCAGACTCCCTTCGAGATCTTGAAAAATCTGCTCAGCTCGAGCTAGGAAAGGCTCTGCAATATCAGGAGGATTTTTGGCATGAAAAGTTCAGGATTAAATGGCAGCTGGAGGGTGACAGGAAAACTCAGTTTTTTCATAAAATGACCAAGATTAGGAATGTAGCTAAGCAAATGAGCATGCTGAAGTGTGGGGATCAAATTCTTAGTAATGTTTCTCAGATTGAGGATCATGTGGTTCAATACTTTCAGGATATCTTCTACTCAGAAAACAGTTGTGTGGATAATGGTCTTGTTGATGATGTGATTTCAAGTTTTGTTTTAGTGGATGACAACAAGTTGCTGACTGCTATTCCTTCGGTTGAAGAGGTTAAGCAGACAGTTTTTGGTATGAATCATGAGGGTGCTCCTGGTCCTGATGGGTTTGGTGCTCATTTTTATCAAACTTATTGGAATGTTATCGGGGATGATGTAGTTAATGCAGTCTCTCAATTTTTTACATCTGGCTGGATCTTGCCTAATTTTAATGCTAACTTGTTGTTCTCATTCCCAAGGTGCCTGAGGTTGATCGGATTGAGCAGTATAGGCCAATTGCTATGGCTAATTTCAAGTTTAAAATCATATCCAAGGTGTTGGCTGATAGGCTAGCTCTCATTGCTCCTCACATCATTTCTCCCAATCAAAGAGGTTTCATTCATGGAAGACAGATTTCATATTGTATTTGCCTTACTTCTAAGGTGATAAACTTGATTGACAAGAGGAACTTTGGTGGTAATTTGGCTCTAAAAATTGATATTAAGAAGGCGTTTGATACTTTGGATTAGTCTTTTCTTCTAAAAGTTCTACGGGCTTTTGGTTTTGACACCAAGTTTTGCAGCTGGATTGAGGTTATTCTTGCTTCAGCTAAGTTGTCTTTCTTTGTGAATGGTAAGCTCGCAGGCTACTTTTCTTGTAAGAGGGGTGTTAGGCAAGGAAATCCTTTGTCCCCTTGCTCTTTTGCCTAGCTGAAGAGGTTTTAAGTAGAGGTATCACTAAGCTAGTTCAAGAAGGGAATCTGTCTCTTATCAAGGGGATGCAAGGTTCCTTCTCATGTCCTTTATGTTGATGATGTAATGTTGTTTTGTAAAGGTACTCAACGAAATCTGCAAGAGTTGATGGCTCTTTTCTATTGATATGGTTCTGCTTCTGGCCAGTTTATCAATCCAGGTAAATCGACCTTTTATCCAGGTGCTATCTCTATTCGAAGACAGGCTGCTATTGCTGAAACTCTTGGTTTTGGTATTGGTAGATTACCTTTTGTGTACTTAGGGAGTCCAATTTTCAAGGGTAAACCAAAAGTTATACATCTGCAGCCCATTGCTGATAAAGTCAATGCTAGATTATCTGCTTGGAAGGCCTCCCTCTTATCTATAGCTGGGGTTTTATGTTGTTTAGTTTCATAACTTATGCTTGGCCAGTGCGATTGCTGAAACTAGTTGATAAATGGATTAGAAACTTTATTTGGTCTGGGGAGGTGAGCTGCAGGAAAATTTGCACGGTTTCTTGGCAGAAGGTTTGTAGGCCTACCATTGAGGGTGGCATTGGCATCAGGTCTTTAAGGAAAGTTAATGAAGCAGCAATGCTGCGGCTATGTTGGAAGCTTGTTCAATCTAAAGATCAGTGGGCCTGCTTGTTGAGGGCAAGGGTCTTTAAGGGGAAGGCTGTTATTCAATATCACATAAGTTCCTCCATATGGTCTGGTCTGAAACAGCAGTTATCTACAGTTTTGGAGCATGGTGCCTAGCAACTTGGTTCAGGTGAGGCAATCAATTTTTGGACTGATCCATGGATTCCTAATCCATTGGTTTCTATCATGAATATCCCTTCTCATATTCACACTAAACTTGTTGCCAAGGTCAGTGATTTTATAGTTGATGGCCAATGGTCAGTTCCTGCTTCTTTGTTACATAAGTTCCCTGTCATCAATGATGTTCTGCGATCTGTCTGCATCCCTTTTGACTCGGGTGAGGATTCCCTGAGATGGAAATTATCTTCCTCGGGTGAATTGTCCTTCAAATCTGCTTATCAGTTTCTTGTTCCTGCTAGTCAGTCTGTTCAGTGGGCCAAATGTATTTGGAGCAGAGTTATTCCTCCTTCAAAATCTATTCTGATGTGGAGAATCATCCACGATAGGATTGCAACTGATGATAATCTTAGGCTAAGAGGTTGCATTATTACTTCAATGTGTAGTCTTTGTGGCCAAAATTGCGAATCTGTGCAACACCTTTTCTGCGACTGCATTTTTGCACAGTAGATTTGGTCATGGCTTAGCATTGCCTTGAACAAGCCAATTAATACCTTAAATGTGCACTCCATTGTTGCTGTTTGTGAAAAGTCGTGGTCTGGTCAAGCTAAAGAGGTGGTTTCAGCAGCCATTGTCTATTGTTTTTGGGGTATATGGTTTTGTAGGAACAAGTTAAGGTTTGATGACAAAAAGGTAAGTTTGAGCTCTATTCAAAACATCATTTCTGCTAATGCTAATCTATCTAGAAATTGGAGCAAAGGTCATGCTAGTTCAGACATTGTTGAGTTTGCCTTCCTTAAGTTTTTTTCTATTACAATAAATCCTAGGAAGGATTGCTTGCCTAAAGAGGTGCTTTGGATTGCCCCTCCTTTTTTCTGGACTAAATGCAATATTGATGGGCCTGCAAAAGGTTCTCCTGGTTATGCTTCTTGCGGTGGTATTTTCAGAGATAAAAGTGGGGCATCTATGGGTTGTTTTGCGGTTAATCTTGGAATGAGTTACTCTTTGCAAGATGAAATTTATGGTGCCATGTTTGCTATTGAGATTGCTTTTAAAAAAGGTTGACATAACCTTTGGTTGGAGTGTGACTCTATGTTAGTGATTTTAGCTTTTAAGTCTCTTGACATTGTTCCTTGGGATTTAAAGAACCGGTGGAAAAATTGTTTATCTTTAACTTCTAGGATGGTTTTTCGGGTTTCCCATATCTATAGAGAGGGAAATAGCTGTGCAGATACAATTGCTTCTCTTGGTTTTAATTTTTCTGGGTTCCATTGGTGGAACACCATTCCATCTTCCATCAATGAGGATTTTTATCGAAATAGAATTGGTTTACCTAGTTATAGGTTTAAGTAATTTTGCTTCAATGGGTTTTTGTTTTATGTCCCCCCATTGTTTATCTGTACTCATTTTCATTTGTTTTAATAAAAGTATGGGTGCTCTTTTTCCTTCATGATGTTCTTTCCCTAAGGAGGGTTTTGCATCATAAGGTTTTAATGAGGCCCTATTTTTGTCAAAAAAAAAATTTATTCTCATACATTATGTGTTTGAGGTTACGAAAGAGACACCCGAGAAGGACGGGTGTTACAAGTGGTTGCGTCAGGGAATTGATCCCCAAATGTTGCAGCGGCATCTTGGAACTCATCTAAAGATGTAAGGGTGAGATACCAATATATGGATTCACACATGATAACAACATGTATATCACATCAATAACACATAAGCATAAATAATTATCATATGTAAGGTCCTACTAATAAACAAGTAGTATATCATAGGGTCTCATACCCGGTAGCCATTGTTATTTTCAAAAGAGATGCATGATACTTCAATGTTCATTATCTAATTCTTTACTTAATCTCCGGGCACCGTTGTGTAAAAACTGAGCTGATCAGGCTAAAATTACATTGGCCCTAGGCACAATGACCAGCACCTAAGTGCTTATTCGGAAGTACATGAACACCATGACATTACGCGATTACATGGAATTACATTCAGCAGTTCTTGATAAATCGTAAATGGTCATACGATATTGTCCAACTCAAGGCACAATATTCGTCAGTTGTATGACACCATTGTCCGTCAAGGCACAATGTTACACTATGACTTAAAGTCATCACAGGGTTCCCTGCCATCAAGGTCCCCCAATCTACATTGCACGTCTGCCTAAAAACAAATGCATGATAAGAACGTTTCAAGTCTTGGCACTTTTCTTTGTGTTCGTTCTTTCGTTGTCGTAGCTCAAAGGCTTCCGACTATTCATAATTTACACTGTTTTGAAACTTCTTACCGTTTACCATTAACATAGGACGAAACGTCCGAGTGCTCAATCGCGGAGCCCTAGACCGATGCACCAGCCCAAGGTCCGTGGAAATAGAAAACATCATGCACCTTTAATAATGTTTCCTCATAAAAGAGGAGGACATATAGTCCATAGGACACGCAGTCCATAACATCATTGCACAGCTTCTCGTGCTAGTTGTACAGAACACTAGCGTCTCGACCTCTTGTACGCTAGGTTCATTTTTTCATTGCTGTTCACCATTTTTTGTTCTGTAAAACACAAATTCAAAACAAAATCCCTGCAAATCATCCAAGTTGTCAGATTTTACACTGTTGGGAAAAACTTGTTTTATAGAAAACTTTTCTGTTTGTAAACTGTTTGTAAACCATTGATTTTATGATAAAACTTATCTTTTGTTGACAGTCCCTCCCCAAAAACCAATTTTTGAAAGGAAATGGCTGAGACCAAGAACGTCGTCCCGAACAACATTATTGTTTTTCGAAAACGTTTTCCGTAAAACTTTTCGGAATTAAAACATCGTTTTAGCGTTAAAAAAAACGTCCTAAGTTAAAAACTTAACTTTTTCCCTCTTAATGTTACTTTTTCCACATAAAAATTAAATTATTAGTAAAAACTAACTTTTCCTACTAACTTCATAAATTACTTTTGGATCCACTTTTTCTTTGGAAAATTGCATTGTTGAAAATACCCAACGTTTCCCCAAATAAATCTTTGGCATTTAATTCAAAGCTTGTCAAGGCTTTTATCCCCATTAATTAATTGAGCACTGACCACTGTCAGGCTTCCCAATCAACAATCAACATTATAATATGTTACAACAGATTTTACAGCAGATAATACAGTTAAATTGCATATTCAACTACTATACCACATATTAATAAACAATTATCAACAAATCAAATAATTGCCAAAAGTAAATAAATCAACCATCACACAACTTAATTACATACATATAGATCAAATATGATGACATGCAGTATGTCTGACGGCTGTATACTGTCTATGATGTGTGTTTGGTGGAAATTTGTATAGTGGTGCGTAATATTAATTGTTTCGTGGAATCTTTAGGAAGTAGGTCTATTGTGTTGCTGTTGTATGTTCTCTGATTGCGAGTTGTTTGAATTACTTCTGAGAAGTAATGTGTGTTAACTAGTGATCACACGTTCCATGTTTTTGATTGCCATTTAACTGAGTTTGTCTTGCAGGTCAGTTATGGAACCAGAAGGTGAACGTGGACGTGGATGCGGACGTGGCCGTGGACGCGGTCGTGGTAGGGGTCGTCGAGGTGGTCCTGTCGATGGCCCTGACCATGTTAAGGAGTACTATGAGGGTGCAGTTGACCATACTACACAAGCAATGGAGAATGTTGCTGCTGTTACAGCTCTACAGATAGCTGCTATGGCTGCTCAGAACCAGCAAGCTGCTGAAGGTAGAGGTCTGGTTGCATTTCGACGTCAGAATCCTCCACAGTTTCGCGGGGATGCTGAACCTGAGAAGGCTGACCTATGGGTACAGGAACTAGATAAGATTTTTGAACTTATCCTGAGTCCAAACAACTGTTAGAAGCTAACAACCAGGAGATTACTTGGGAGATGTTCCGGAGTACATTCTTGGACAAGTACTTTCCTGAAAGTGCTAGAGTCGAGAAGGAACGATAATTTCTCTATCTGCTGCAAAGGGATCTTTCTGTCGGGGAGTATGTAGCGAAGTTTGAATTGCTTGCTAAATACTTCCGTTTCTTCCAGACTCAACCTAATGAAAGCTGGAAATGCGAGAGATTTGAAGCGGGATTAAGGTTCAAATCAAAGAATCTGTGCTGCCATTGTAGATTAGGAATTTTCAAGCTCTAGTTGAGATGTGCCGCAAGGTAGAGCAGATGAGGAAAAGAAGAGATAATAGAGGGAATGCTGGAGGACCCTCTCGGTTTAAAAGCTAGTTTCAAGCTCAAAGGCAAAGGGGGAAACAATAACAAAGGAAACCATATTTCCGACCTCAGGGGAGTAATCCGAGTCAAAAACAACAGTATCGTCCGAATGCTGCTGCATCAGGGAGTGGAGGCCAGCAGGGCCAAGGCCAAGTTAGGAAATGCTTCAAATGTGGAGATCAGAACCATATGGCGGACACCTGTCCACCGAGGCAGATTAGGTGTTTCAACTATAACCAAATGGGACACTTCTCAAAGGACTGTAATGTTCCAAAGCGTGGACCTGCTGTTAACCACACGAACACCAATAAATCGACGACAACGGGAGGAGTTTACACGATGAGCGATGCTGAAGTTTCAAACTCCGACGATCTCGTACAAGGTAGTTGCGACATAGTGGGTAATCTCTTGACTGTACTTTTTGATTCGGGTGCGACCCATTCCTTTATTTCGATGGATTGTGTGAAACTGCTGAAATTACCTGTCTCTTCGTTATCTTATAATCTGATTGTTTCAACCCTAACTGCTAAACCAATTATTGCCAATTCTATATGCTTAAGCTGTCCTATTCTTATTCAGGGCAGACATTTTCTTGTTGATCTGATCTATTTGCCTTTAATACAATTAGATGTAATTTTAGGCATGGATTGGTTATCTTCCAACCATATTCTCATAGACTGTGCTCACAAAACCTTAGTCTTTCCGAAGGATGAGATTTCTGGATTTTTATCTGCTAACCAAGTAAGGGCTTTTTTGAAAGAGGGAGCACAAGGATACATGTTATTGTTTTCCTTAGACGTAGAGAGTGAGTTAGATCTATAGTCCATATTAATCGTCAATGAGTTTCCGGAGGTGTTTCCGGAAGATGTACCAGGGCTACCGATAGTTCGGGACATTGAGTTCACGATTGATCTGGTACTGGGCACTGGACCAATATTGATGGCACCATATAGTATGTCGCCATTAGAGCTAGAGGACTTGAAAAAGCAACTGGTGGAACTGATGGAAAAGGAATTTATAAGACAGAGCGTATCACCGTGGGGAGCTTCAGTTTTACTGGTAAAGAAGAAAGACGGAAGTTCTCGTTTATGCGTAGATTTTCGGCAGTTAAACAATGTAACGATCAAGAACAAGTATCCTCTTCCAAGGATTGACAATTTGATGGACCAGTTATGTGGAGTTGCCGTTTTCTCGAAGATAGACCTACGGTCGGGCTATCATCAAATTCGTGTGAAGGCAGAAGATGTTCCGAAAACAGCGTTTCGAACACGCTATGGGCATTATGAGTATCTTGTGATGCCATTCAGAGTGACGAATGCTCCTGCTATATTCATGGATTACATGAATAGGATTTTTCGTCCTTATCTAGATAAGTTTGTCGTTGTCTTTATAGACGACATTCTAATCTATTCTCCTGATGAAGAAAAACATGTTGAACATCTCAGTATGGTTCTTCAAATCTTAAAGGAGAAATAGTTATACGCGAAACCTGAAAAGTGTGAATTTTGGTTAGACCAAGTTCAATTTTTGGGACACGTCATCTCAAGTGAAGCAATCGCAGTGGATCCGTCAAAGGTTGAAGCTGTTTTGCAGTGGGAGAGACCCAAGACGGTAACAGAGATCCGTATTTTTATGGGTTTAGCTGGATACTATAGGAGATTCATTGAGGGATTCTCCAAGATAGTAGGACCTCTTACCCAATTAACTTGGAAGGATCAAGCGTTTATCTGGACTGAAACATGCGAAGAAAGTTTCCAGGAATTAAAAAGGGGTTGACTACTTCGCTTGTGTTGATATTACCTGATCCCAAGGAACCTTTTGAGGTATATTGTGATGCTTTGCAACAAGGGTTTGGTTGTGTATTGATGCAAATCCGGAACGTAGTCGCGTATGCTTCCAGACAACTGAAGAATCATGAGAGGAATTATCCTACGCATGACCTGGAACTAGCGACAGTGGTTTTTGCATTGAAGATCTGGAGACATTATTTGTATGGAGCAATGTTCTATGTCTTCAGCGACCACAAAAGCCTGAAATACCTGTTTGACCAGAAAGAGCTCAACATGCGACAAAGACGGTGGTTGGAATTTCTGAAGGATTACAATTTCCAATTACAGTATCACCCTGGAAAGGCAAACGTGGTAGCGGATGCCTTGAGCAGAAAGTCAATACATGCATGTGCAATGATGGTCAAGGAGCAAGAATTGATAGAACAATTCCGAGATATGCGGTTGACAATTAAGACGTCGCCAGGAAGGCTTTGCTTAGGTATAATTTCTGTTTCCAGTGGATTGATGGAACAAATAAGAGAGAAGCAAGAAAGTGATCGGTACCTACACGGAGAAAGAGACTTAGTGCGATGAGGAGCGGTATTGGAATTCAGAGAAGGAACAGATGGAATCTTAAGATTCGGTGAAAGGATTTGTGTACCGGACAATTTAGAACTTAAGAAATTGATTCTGGAAGAAGCTCACAAGAGTAAATTAAGTCTACACCCAGGAGCCACAAAGATGTACCAAGATTTAAAGAAGTTGTACTGGTGGTATGGGATGAAGAGAGACGTAATGGAATACGTTGCCTCGGGTATAGTATGTTAACAAGCTAAGATAGAACATCAAAGGCCGGCAGGAATGTTACATTCTTTGGACATCCTGGAATGGAAATGGGATGGTATCACAATGGATTTCGTGATGAGTTTACCGAAGACTCGAAAGGGACATGATGCCATATGGGTAATAATCGATCGACTGACCAAGTTGGCTCACTTTTTTCACATCAACATAAAGTACTCAATGGAGAGATTGACTCAGTTATACATTGGAGAAATTGTCATATTACATGGTGTACCTTTGAGTATTATTTCGGATCGTGATCCGAGGTTTACATCAAGATTCTGGCAAATTTTACATAAGTCACTAGGAACGAAACTCAGATTGAGTTCAGCATATCATCCACAAACGGATGGACAGTCCGAAAGGATGATCCAATCTCTTGAAGACTTGCTGAGAGCTTGTGTGCTAGAACATCTCGGTAGTTGGGATGAATTTCTACCATTGATAGAATTCACCTACAACAACAGTTTCCACTCGAGTACAGGGATGGCACCCTATGAAGCCTTGTATGGTCGACGGTGCAGAATGCCTTTATGTTGGTACCAGGATGGTGGAAACCTGCTGTTAGGACTAGATACCGTGCAACAGACAACCGAAAAGGTGAAGATGATTAAGGAAAAGATGCGGACAACTCAGAGTCGACAGAAGAGTTATGCGGACAAGAAAAGACGGCCTCTCGAGTTTGAGGAAGGTGATCATGTGTTTTTGAGATTCACGCCTACGAATGTGGTTGGTCGGGTAATTAAATCCAGAAAACAAACTCCGAAATTCATTGGACCTTACCAAATTCTTCGTCGTGTAGGTCTAGTAGCCTATCAAATTGCTTTACCACTCTTTCTTTCCAATATTCATGATGTTTTCCATGTTTCACAACTAAGGAAGTATATTCCTGATCCATCTCATGTAATCGAACCCGATGCAGTACAGTTGAAAGAGAACTTGTCTTATGAGACTTCACCCGTGCGAATCTTGGATAAGACGACTAAGCAGCTCAGGGGTAAACAAATTTCCTTGGTCAAGGTTATTTGGGACGATACAACAATGGGAGAAGCAGCGTGGGAACCAGAAGACAAAGTGAGGGTGCAATACCCCTATCTTTTCACAGGTACGTAATTTCGAGGACGAAATTATTTTTAGTGGGGTAGTAATGTAACACCCCGATTTTTTTCAAGTTTTTGAGCTTTCTGTTTTAATTAAACAGTATTTATTCCTTTCTATTTTATTGGAGGGTCTAGAGAGTGAAATAAAGTAATCCGAGACCATAGTCACGCTCTACGATATCGTAGGAAGCTAGGGTTAAATTTTGGTCGAAAACCCAGACGGAGCCCGGTCTGCGTTTTACACTGATAGTATGATTTTACTGCCCAGACGACCTAATTTTGACTTGTGAATGAAACAGTTAGGTTTTATATTTTATTTCCAACGATATTGGTTATTTTGAAAATTTACAAAATAAATAAGTCGTTATACGTTTTTTTGGGCGTAAAACCTAAATCGGGTAGACAATGGAGCTGAATATAGGTTTTACTTGAACCCGCTAACGGATAAGATGAAATCATCATGATGACATCACCATGCCACGTGTCAAATCCCTATGGAGGACACGTGTCGACTTCCTGTGGTCTCGAATAAAATATAATATATCAGAAAATATCTGAAACGCAAAATGATCAAGATGCCCTTGGATATTTTGAGATTTTTACTATTTAAAGCCCTCATCCCCACCCCCTTGGTTGAGCCCCTCTTCTTCTCTCTCACAAAATCCATATCTCAAAATCTCCTCACGCGATAAATTGGTTTTACCGCTTCATTGCTCGGTTTGAGTCATTTTCTCACACAACAACTTGTTTAGGAAGTAAGAACTTCCCTCCTGCTACCTCAATCTTTCGTTTAAACGGTTATAATCTTGGTTTTTTAGAGTTTTAGTTTTTGCTCTAAAAACTTTGAAAATCTGTTAAAAATCGTAGAAAAATCCGTTTAATAACAAACCAGTTTCTCTGATCTAGGATTATGGTATTTTTGTTCGATTTCGACGTTTCGGGTTTAGATCTAGGATTATCTCCCGTAGTTAGGGCAGTATCCAAGAGATAGGAATTTTTGGAACTCTCTACCAATATTTTCTTACACTTGGCCGAAGCTAGGAGGGGGGATTGGGAGAGAATTTTTGTGATTTAAAGTTGTTGTATTGATTTATTGATTGTGTAGTTGCCAACGAGTAATCGGGAGAGTTCGTGGACCGATTGGACAACTTTGTGCTTATCGGGAACTTCAAGAGATAAGGGGGAAATGCCTGAGGGATTCTCCCGATGACTACATGTCATCATATTTGATCTGTATGTATGTAATTAAGTTGTGTGGTGGTTGATTTATTTACTTTTGGCAATTATTTGATTTGTTGATAATTGTTTATTAATATGTGTTATAGTAGTTGAATATGCAATTTAACTGCATTATCTACTGTAGAATCTGCTGTAACATATTATGATGTTGATTGGGAAGCCTGACAGTGGTCAGTGCTCAATTAATTAACGGGGATAAAAGCCTTGAAAAGTTTTGAATTAAATGCCAAAGATTTATTTGGGGAAACGTTGGGTATTTTCAACAACGCTATTGTCCAAAGAAAAGTGGATCCAAAAGTAATTTATGAAGTTAGTAGGAAAAGTTAGTTTTTACGAATAATTTAATCTTTATGTGGAAAAAGTAACATTAAGAGGGAAACAGTTAAGTTTTTAACATAGGACGTTTTTTTTAACGCTAAAACGATGTTTTAATTCCGAAAAGTTTTACGAAAAAAGTTTTCGAAAAACAGTAATGCTATTCGGGACGACGTTCTTGATCTCAGCCATTTCCTTTCAAAAATTGGTTTTTGGGGAGGGACTATCAACAAAAGATAAGTTTTATCAGAAAATCAATGGTTTACAAACAGAAAAGTTTTCTGTAAAACAAGTTTTTCCCAACAATGTAAAATCCTACAACTTGGATGAGTTGCCGGGATTTTGTTTTGAATTTGTGTTTCACAGAACAAAAAATGGTGAACAACAATGAAAACATGAACCTAGCGTATGAGACATCGGGACGCTAGTGTTCTGTAAAACTAGCCCGAGAAGCCGTACAACGATGTTATGGACTGCGTGTCCTATGGACTATGTGTCCTCCTCTTTTATGAGGAAACGTAATTAAAGGTGAATGATGTTTTCTATTTCCACGGACCTTGGGCTGGTGCATCTGTCTAGGGCTCCGCGATTGAGCACTCGGACGTTTCGTCCTGTGCTAATGGTAAACAGTAAGACGTTTCAAAACAGTGTAAATTATGAATAGTCAGAAGCCTTTGAGCTACGACAACGAAAGAACGAACACAAAGAAAAGTGCCAAGACTTGAAATGTTCTTCTGCTCGAGGTACATTGGCCATCAAGCAGCAATGTCTAGCACCAGCGTGCCATAATAACTAGCACCTACGTGCCATCACTAGCATCAACGTGCGATAATAACTAGCACCAATGTGCCCTTACTAGTACCAACATGCCATAACTAGCACCAACGTGCCATCACTAGCACCAACGTGTCATCACTAGTACCAACGTGCCATCACTACATTGTCCAACTCAGGGTACAATACGAACACACAGCACGTGTGACATCATTGTCCATCAAGGCACAATGTTACATAATTTCTCTTTTGAAAACTCAAAACCAAAACCCAAATCTCCGAATCTTATACACAAAGCCTTCGGGGTCGTTTTTCCAAAACAAAACGTCACCTGGTTAAAAATCACCTTTTTCCTTATCAAAGGATTTCGTTAAAACACAAAACCTTGAACTACAGTTAATATAACCCTTTTTCTTGGATAAAACAATTTATGTTGAAACGATGTTTCCAAAACCACTTTTCCTTGAAATGGTTCCCTTTATCACTTTAAAAACTACTCATGTCTCTAAAACACACTCTTCACCTCAAAACCTTGTTTTTCTCAATTAAAGTCAATCTCTCTCCATTTTACTCTTTAAGTTAACTTATCCTTAATAAAGTAAATTTTTTATTCTCCTTTATTCTAAAAAGCCATTTGTTTCTTTTTTATTTCCAAAAACCCTCAAATTTAAATCTTTTCATTTTCTTATCCAACTTTCCAAACTTCTTGAAGTTTTTAGCTTTACACCACTACGAACTCTAACCGATGTTAGGTTCCTTAGCGTGATACCAATCACTATTCAATCGCCATACCATGTTAAACATACATAGGCATAATCCAACATGCTTGAGTATAATAAAATGCAATCATATATACTTAAGCAAAAACAAGCATAAGCACATATAATTAAGCAATAAATAAACCACTCCATGAAATAATTAATATTATGCACCACTACACAAATTTCCACCAAACACACATCATAGACAGTATACAGCCATCAGACATAGGTAGACCAAAGGTATGGCAAGGTATGTACTCTATTAGAGTTGAGAGACTAGAATGGAATTCCGGTAAAGCAATAAAAGTATGGTACTGTGTGAAGTTCTCTTGATAGTGTTTTAAGAAAACGATTGGAGCCTCCGCTGTTGTAAATTTGATTGATAGGATATTTGCTCCATTAGGACAGATGAAAGGCATTGTCCAACTCAGGGTACAATACGAACACACAACACGTGTGACATCATTGTCCATCAAGGCACAATGTTACATAATTTCTCTTTTGAAAACTCAAAACCAAAACCAAATCTCCGAAGCTTATATACAAAGCTTTCGGGATCGGTTTTTCCAAAACAAAACGTCACATTGTTAAAACCCACCTTTTTCCTTATCGAAGGATTTCGGTAAAACACAAAACCTTGAAATACGGTTCATAAACCCTTTGTCTTGGATAAAACAATTTATTTTGAAACGATGTTTCCAAAAGCACTTTTGCTTGAAATTGTTCCCTTTATCACTTTAAAAACTACTTATGTCTCTAAAACACACTCTTCACTTTTGCTGTGTTTACTCTGTGTTTTGTTTTGATAGAGAACAGTAAGAGTAAGAATAGTCTGTGATGACTTGTTTCTTTTGGAATAAAACCAATTGGATTGGTTGGATCCGATGTTTAAGATGCGTTAAGACTTTTATGAGAAACGTTATCCGAGTTATTAAGAGGTGAAATCTAAGGTAAGCTTTGAGACAGTTCCTTAGTCAGTTCTAGCAGATAGGCTTGAATATGACCTTTACTTTATGAGTCAGGGATGTTAGACTCTTAGTTATCAAGTGAGTGAAAACTCCTTGGTACGTAAAGGAAGTTTGAAGGTTGGGAAGTTTGCCGAAGGAACATGCGTGTCTTAGGCAAGCTGAAGAATACCAAAAAGTTTTTGGAATAGATACATAGGTAGACCAAAGGTATGGCAAGGTATGCACTCTATTAGAGTTGAGAGACTAGAACGGAATTCTGGTAAAGCAATAAAAGTGTGGTACTGTGTGAAGTTCTCCTAATAGTGTTTTAAGAAACGTTTGGAGCCTCCGCTGTTGTAAATTTGATTGATAGGATATTTGCTCCGTTAGGACAAATGAAAGGCTACACCTTATGGGTGGGCTTATGATCCATGTTGTTGATGGTGAAGGATTCGCATACTACCTGAGTATAAACTTTCAAAGGTTGCGAATGATCAGAGACTGAACAAACCAGAATTGAAATGTGAACTTTGGTTATAGGACGAGTGTCCTTAGGACTGGTATCAGTAAGGGAAAGAATTACACTGGATCCTATATGGATGGGAGTATTGTCTTGTTAATAGAACCTAAGGCAGTGACCGGCAGAGATGAGTAAGACAGATGAGTTTAGACTTGGTCGCAACGACCACTATCTGGTAAGGCATAGGATAAATATGTCTGGCCTCCTGCCTCGCTAGGCGAGCCTTGGTTTCGCGTGGCGAGGCCGAGAGGCTATATTTTACTTCGCTGACAGACCTTATGACTCGCGAGGTGAGCATTTGTTTTGTGTCGCGAAGCCGAAAGGCTGTGTTTTACTGCTTGGGCTAGCCTTCTGGCTCGCGAGGCGAGCATCCACGCACTGTCCAACACAAGGCACAGGTGATCACCGTTTATGATTTTTCATTGTCCATCAAGGCACAATAATATATACACCGTTTGAATATCCTGACCACCAAGATATCCAAAATAACACCTTTGGCACGTCTGCCGAATTTTAATGCATGAAAAAACTTTTCAAGGCTTCCCACTTTTCTTTGTGTTCGTTCTTTCGTTGTCGTAGTTCAAGGCTCCCGACTATTCATCGTTTACACCGTTTTAAAACCTTTCATCGTTAACACAGGATGAAATATCCGAGTGCTCAATCGCGGAGCCCTAGACCGATGCACCAGCCCAAGGTCTGTGGTAATAGAAAACATCATTCACCTTTAATCACGTTTCCTCATAACGAGAGGAGGACACATAGTCCATAGAACACGCAGTCCATAACATCGTTGCATGGCTTCTCGTGCTAATTTTATAAAACACTAGCATCCCGACGTCTCGTATGCTAGGTTCACGTTTTCATCTTTTTTCACTATTTTTCGTTCTGTGAAACATAAATCCAAAACGAAAACTCCGCAACTCATCCAAGTTGCCGGATTCTACACAGTTGGGAAAAACTCATTTTGCAGAAAAACTTTTCTATTTGAAAATGGTTTGAAAACCATAGAACTCTGATAAAAACTTAACTTTTATGAAAGTCCCTTTCCCAAAAACCGATTTTTGAAAGGAAACAGCTGAGACCAAAATGTCGTCCCAGAACAACATTTCTATCTCCGAAAACATTTTCCGTAAATCTTTTCGGAATTAAAATATCGTTTAAGCATCAAAAACGTCCTAAGTTCCAAAAACTTGACTTTTGCCTCTTACTTTTACTTTTTCCACATAAATTACTTTTGGATCCACTTTTTCCCTAGAAAACAGCATTGTTGAAAATACCCAACGTTTCCCAAATAAATCTTAGACATTTAATTCAAAGCTTTTCAAGGATTTTATCCCCGTTAATTAATTGAGCACTGACCACTGTCAGGCTTCCCGATCAACAATCAACATCATGGACGTATTTGGAAGTACATGAACACCATGACATTACGCGATTACATGGAATTACATTCAGCGGTACTTGATAAATCGTAAATGGTCATACGATATTGTCCAACTCAAGGTACAATATTCGTCAGTTGTATGACATGATTGTCTATCAAGGCACAATGTTACAATATGACTTAAAGTTATCACAGGGTTCCCTGCCATCAAGGTCCACTAATGTGACACCCCTTTCTGGGGCACCACCCAGTTACCCGTTGCGGCAAATAAACTTTAAATAATTGTGCTGGTTACTTTCGGAAAATAAGATTTTCTAAGTATTTTACTTATTTCGAAAATCCGTGATAAAATTTTTCTGCTAACTTAGCTTACCATACAACCATGTGACGTAAACACGCATGTATATAAACATCAAATAGAGTATACATAATAAGATACCATAATATACTACATAGGCCTTAAATATACGGCCATTCAAAACAGTCATGGCTTTCAGTAGCCAAAGCAATTAACTAGCTGTTGTTTAAAATAAAATAGGAGATATCCTATAGCTGGTCTTACTACTAAAACACGGTGACTTCTCGTACGTCACCCTCCTTCCGTGCCCTTAATCGTCAAGGAATTGATCCCAAATGTTCCGGCGACATCTTGGAACTCATCTAAAGATGTAAGGGTGACATACCAATATATGGATTCACATATGTATGTCACATCAATAACACATAAGCATAAATAATTATCATATGTAAGGTCCTATTGATAAACAAGTAGTATATCATAGGGTCTCATACCTGGCAACCATTGTTATTTTCAAAAGAGATGCATGATACTTCAATGTTCATCATCTAATTCTTTACTTAATCTCCGGACACCGTTGTGTAAAAACTGAGCTGATCAGGCTCAAAGTACATTGGTCGTAGGCACAATGACCAGCACCAAAGTGCTTATTCGGAAGTATATGAACACCATGACATTACGCGATTACATGGAATTACATTCAGCGGTACTTGATAAATCATAAATGGTCATACGTTATTGTGCAACTCAAGGCACAATATTCATCAATTGTATGACACCATTGTCCATCAAGGCACAATGTTACACTATGACTTAAAGTCATCACAGGGTTCCTTGCCATCAAGGTTCCCCAATCTAGATGGCACGTCTGCCTAAAAACAAATGCATGAGAAGAACGTTTCAAGTCTTGGCACTTTTCTTTGTGTTCGTTCTTTCATTGTCGTAGCTCAAAGGCTTTCGACTATTCATAATTTACACTATTTTGAAACTTCTTACCGTTTAACATTAACACAGGACAAAATGTCCGAGTGCTCAATCGCGTAGCCCTAGACCGATGCACCAGCCCAAGGTTTGTGGAAATAGAAAACATCATTCACCTTTAATTATGTTTCCTCATAAAACAAGAGGACACATAGTCCACAGGACACGCAGTCCATAACATCATTGCACGGCTTCTCGTGCTAGTTTTACAGAACATAAGCGTCCCGACATCTCGTATGCTAGGTTCATGTTTTCATTGTTGTTCACCATTTTTCGTTCAGTGAAACACAAATTCAAAACAAAATCCCTGCAACTCATCCAAGTTGTCGGATTTTACACTGTTGGGAAAAACTTGTTTTATAGAAAACTTTTCTGTTTGTAAACTGTTTGTAAACCATAGATTTTCTGATAAAACTTATCTTTTGTTGACGGTCCCACCCCAAAAACCAATTTTTGAAAGGAAATGGCTAAGATCAAGAACGTTGTCCCGAACAGCATTACTGTTTTTCGAAAACGTTTTTCGTAAAACTTTTCCGAATTAAAACATCGTTTTAGCGTTAAAAAAAACGTCCTAAGTTAAAAACTTAACTTTTTCCCTCTTAATGTTACTTTTTCCCTATTAATGTTACTTTTTCCACATAAAGATTAAATTATTCATAAAAACTAACTTTTCTTACTAACTTCATAAATTCCTTTTAGATCCACTTTTTCTTTGGAAAATAGCGTTGTTAAAAATACCCAATGTTTCCCCAAATAAATCTTCGACATTTAATTCAAAGCTTTTCAAGGCTTTTATCTCCGTTAATTAATTGAGCACTGACCACTGTCAGGCTTCCCAATCAACAATCAACATCATATGTTACAACAGATTTTACAACAGATAATACAGTTAAATTGCATATTCAATTACTATAACACATATTAATAAACAATTATCAACAAATCAAATAATTACCAAAAGTAAATACATCAACCACCATACAACTTAATTACATATATACAGATCAAATATGATGACATGCAGTCATCGGGAGAATCCCTCAGGCATTTCCCCCTTTACCTCTTGAAGTTCCCGGTAAGCGCAAAGTTGTCCGATCGGCCCACGAACTCCCCCGACTCCTCGTCCGATTACTCATTGGCAACTACACACAATCAATCAATCAATACAACAACTTTAAATCACAAAAATTCTCTCCTAATCCCCCCTCCTAGCTTCGGTCATGTGTAAGAAAATATGGCTTGGGAGTTCCAAAAATTCCTATCTCTTGGATACTGCCCTAACTACGGGAGATAATCCTAGATCTAAAGCCGAAACGTCGAAATCGAACAAAAATTTCTCCCAAACCCCAACATAAGGTTCGGCCAAACATAGATAATTAGGCTAGGGTAGTTTTTTGATTCCAAACCTTTGGGATTATGAAATACCATAATCCTAGATCAGAGAAACTGGTTTGGTATTAAACGGATTTTTCTACGATTTTTAACAGATTTTCAAAGTTTTTAGAGCAAAAACTAAAACTCTAAAAAACCAAGATTATAACCGTTTAAGCGAAAGATTGAGGTAGCAGGAGGGAAGTTCTTACCTCCTAGACAAGCTGTCGTGCGAGAAAATGACTCAAACCGAGCAACGAAGAGGTAAAACCAATTTATCGCGTGAGCAGATTTTGAGAAATGGATTTTGTGAGAGAGAAGAAGAGGGCTCAACCAAGGGGGTGGGGATGAGGGCTTTAAATAGCAAAAATCTCAAAATATCCAGGGGCATCTTGGTCATTTTGCGTTTCAGATATTTTCCAATATATTATATTTTATTCAAGACCATAGGAAGTCGACACGTGTCCTCTGTGACGTCCCCAAGTCCCACTCGAGGAAGTCCCATTATTTAGAACCCAATATACTATTAATTATAACTTAACGATTACGTGCCTATATAAAAAAAAAAAAAAAAAACAACGATGACATGTAATCAATTTTAAAAGCGCACAATATCAGAGTAAGCACAACAGGTTATAAGAAACACATGTAGCACCGACATATATATATATATACATGATGGCCCCATCAGTATGGCTAAGTAACAACACAAACGAAAATACATAAAAAGTAATTGAAAGCATAAACAAAGTACATTTCAGGACCTCCAAAAAGAAAGCTCTCAAGCTTACGAGCACACTTCCCAGCCCACTCTCAAGTACATCAAAAACCTCTCCACACAATCCTAGGGACGCACTGGCTGGCTTTCACCCTCAATGGTGAGGATGCCCTGAACTACCCTATCCCTCTCCATGAGTGCGCCTATAAACCTGCATAGACTCATACTCGAACGAAGAACTCGACACTACAATCCTACGCCTCTGGGCTGCCCGCAAGTACCGCTCCGAGCGCCTGCACTGTCCTCGATGCACAAAGCCTCTCCTGCTAGATACTACGGAAGACTGGGGTGCCGCCCTCAAATAGTCCCGCTCTCTACCTCAGAGGGTGCCACATCCGAGAGAAGGGAAGAAACTGGTACACTCGATAAGGTCCGATGATGTCTGCATATGGCGGAGTGCCGCTTCGAAATATCAAGCTGACAGGTCCGGTGTACACGGCCAAAAAGGTCGAGGGGTCCACTCGCCATCCCCTCTCATCGTGGTACACGATCTCAAGGTCTCCCAGCACTGGCATCTGCGGTGCCCCCGTGATAAATGGGTGATGTCTCGGGTCTATCCTGTGACTCTATTGTCTCATTGCCTGCTCGTATAGCGAACATATATATACAAGAAATACAGGGAGATAAGATATACAACACATCTATAACAGGGATGATGTAATGTAGAACATATAGCAACCATAATCATCTCTCAATATCACGATGCCACGTTCGTTCCCTAGCTAGATGTACACATACTCTTTCCATGCATGTCGGCCGGTACTAAACACCCTACTAAGGGCAACATCTCGTCCGCATATCGGACACAAGTTGGTTTGTTCCGGTAATCCATTCCGCTCGTCGTGACTCATAAGAGTACATCACCGCTCAACTGTCCCGGACAAAGAGGGCTAACTGGGCCTCCTCGGAAGATCCACCGACAACTGGAAAGACTCAAGGTCCAGTCGGGATAGTAGGACGTGCCCAAGACCGCCACGACACGATAGGAGCTACCTCATCGGTCTCTTGTGGGTGCACCTGTGTCCAGTATATCCCCAAGGTCACACAAACCTTCGCTTCAATTTTCCGCACCCGCACTCGGTGCACCAACCTCATATGCCTCACTGCATACGGCTCGCCACTTGGCATCAAATGCATATGCTATGCATGTCATCCATCTCTCTTGAGTTGATATCGCAACAGATGCAAACTTGCTCCTAGCAACATGAGCTCCAAGCTCCATAGGTACACACATGAGCTCCAAGCTCCAAAAACACATACACGAGCTCCATGCTCCACAGGTACACATATGAGTTCCAAGCTCCCGTCATAATCTTATGAGCTCCAAGCTCCACTATACCTCAGATCTCAATTATCAGCTCAAACATCCGACATGGGGTCAAAGCCCTAATCATGTTAAACCTCCGAATCTCACACATATGTATTTCCAGATATAATGCAACACTATGTCAATTATCAACATGCTCCATAAAGCAATAAATGGCATAACATACTATGATATCATTATTAACAATATCTCATCCATCTCTTACAATTATCAGTTATCATAGATAGCATATATCATTAAATATCACATTTTATCATGCATCACGGATCTGCTAACCTAAGGTACCAAATACAATGGTGATAGCCCAAAGTAGTCTAAACCTAGGGTTTAGGTACTTTGTTAGGGCTCAACCTCACATAGGGTTTAGGGTTCCCCTATACACATAAAACATACGAACAACTATATGGACTACTCTTGCCTCCCCGACGTGTGTAACTCTTTCTCCCCACCTGGTAGTGAAAATGGTGATAATCACGAACACAATGAGCACTCCCTGCTCCTCTCCTTGCCCTCACAGCCGCAGCCCACCTGCTCCAACGGGTTCCGCACACAACTTCCAAACTTGCCCTAATTACGGAAATAACATGTAGACTATAGCATTAACCCTAATACGGAGTTAAAACCGTGAAAAGAAGCTTAAACCAAAAGACAACATTGTATAGGTACAATGTAGGTAGATACCGAACCTCGGCTTACCCTTAACGAATCACAAAAGCAAACCGGTAGAATTGGAGTAGGAGTTGCGCTGATCACGAAAACACTTTCGAAATTGGAATCGGATCGACAAACGCAGCCCGAAATTAGGATCAAAGCTTCAACCTCACCTCTGGACCTTCACTCTCATGCTCTCTGTGTTAGCTGAGAATTGTAAAACTCGTGCAAGTTGAAAATAAACAAGTATTTATAGAGGTAAAACTCTGCTGCAAACGCTTTAGCGTTCTGGAACTCCACGCTTTAGCGTTACAACGCTTGAGCGTTGACTTCTACCATGCTTGAGCGTCGATGTTTCCTCACCGCTAAGGCACCGCCCATCATGTGCCAGCCGCAACGCGTAACCAACGCGTGTCACTTTACATCCTATCGCTGCCAGTTACTGGTCAGAGGGTCCACGCTTGAGCATCAAAAGCCATCCACGCTAGAGCGTCAGCACGCTTGAGCGTTCATCTCCTGATCCTTTGTTCTTCATCTCCCACTCATCCTATTCATTCCTACTCTTAACATATCCTCTAAACATAGTTTCAAGCCATAACAATAATTATAAGAAATATATAATTATCCAATTATAGCTTCTAAAAACTGGGATGTTACATCCTCCATAGGGATTTGACACGTGGCATGGTGATGTCATCATGATGATGTCATCTTATTCGTTAGCGGGTCCAAGTAAAAACTGTATTCAACTTCGTTGTCTACGCGATTTCGGTTTTACACCCAAAAAAACGTATAACGACTTATTTATTTTGAAAATTTTCAAAATAATCAATATCGTTGGAAATAAAATATAAAACCTAACTGTTTCATTCATAAGTCAAAATTAGGTCGTCTGGGCAGTAAAATCATATTGTCAGTGTAAAACGTAGACCGGGCTCTGTCTGGATTTTCGACCAAAATTTAACCATAGCTTCCAACGATACCGTAGAGCGTGACTATGGTCTCAGATTATTTTATTTCACTCTCTAGACCCTCCAATAAAATATAAACAAATAAATACTGTTTAATTAAAACAGAAAGATCAAAAGCTTGAAAAAAATCGGCGTGTTACATTACTACCCCACTAAAAATAATTTCGTCCTCGAAATTACGTACCTGTGAAAAGATAGGGGTATTGCACCCTCACTTTGTCTTCTGCTTCCCACGTTGCTTCTCCCATTGTATCTTCCCAAATAACCTTGACCAAGGAAATTTGTTTACCCCTGAGTTGCTTAGTCGTCTTATTCGAGATTCGCACGGGTCAAGTCTCATAAGACAAGTTCTCTTTCAACTGTACTGCATCGGGTTCGATTACATGAGACGGATCACGAATATAATTCCTTAGTTGTGAAACATGGAAAACATCATGAATATTGGAAAGAAAGGGTGGTAAAGCAATTTGATAGGCTACTGGACCTACACGACGAAGAATTTGGTAAGATCCAATGAATTTTGGAGTGAGTTTTCTGAATTTAATTACCCGACCAACCCCAATCGTAGGGTTGACTCTCAAAAACACATGATCGCCTTCCTCAAACTCGAGAGGTCGTCTTATCTTGTTCGCATAACTCTTCTGTCGACTTTGAGTTGTCCGCATCTTTTCCTTAATCATCTTCACCTTTTCGGTTGTCTGTTGCACGATATCTGGTCCTAACAGCAGGCTTCCACCATCCTGGTACCAACATAAAGGTGTTCTGCACTGTTGACCATACAAGGCTTCATAGGGTGCCATCCCTATACTTGAGTAGAAGCTGTTGTTGTAGGTGAATTCTATCAATGGTAGAAATTCATCCCAACTACCGAGATGTTCTAGCACACAAGCTCTCAGCAAGTCTTCAAGAGACTAGATCGTCCTTTCGGACTGGCCATTCATTTGTGGATGATATGTTGAACTCAATCTGAGTTTCGTTCCTAGTGATTCGTGTAAACTTTGCCATAATCTTGATGTAAACCTCGGATCACGATCCGAAATAATACTCAAAGGTACACCATGTAATCTGACAATTTCTCTAATGTATAACTGAGTCAATCTCTCCATTGAGTACTTTATGTTGATGGGCAAAAAGTGAGCTGACTTGGTCAGTCGATCGACTATTACCCATATGGCATCATGTCCCTTCCGAGTCTTCGGTAAACTCGTCACGAAATCCATTGCGATACCATCCCATTTCCATTCCGGGATGTCCAACGAATGTAACATTCCTGCCGGCCTGTGAGCTTCTTCCAGAATCAATTTCTTAAGTTCTGAATCATCCGGTACACAAATCCTTTCACCAAATCTTAATATTCCATCTGTTCCTTCTCTGAATTCTGATATTGCTCCTCATCACACTAATTCTTTTTCTCCTTGTAGGTACTGATCACTTTCTTACTTCTCTCTTATTTGTTCCACCAATCCATTGGAAACAGTAATCATACCTAATATATGTTATAGTATTTTATTGCATGTTATAAACTGTGTTATCTACTATAACATTGGTACATCAATATTATGATGTTGATTGTTGATTGAGAAGCCTGACAATGGTCAATGCTCAATTAATTTAATGGGGATAAAAGCCTTGAAAAGCTAACATACATCGCTTGCCCCATCAGTAGGGCTACAGTATTAAAGTATACATACAAAGTGAGTCAACCCCTTCCTAGGAGGTCCCATTGGTGACCCCACTTATAATTATTAGCGTTATAGCGTAGCGTAGTAGTATAAAAAATTGCGGAATTATTAAAACATACAATACATACTAATACCATAATAATATATACAGACATAAGAGTATTGGCTCCATCAGTAGAGCCTACAACACTGATACCAGATATAAAAGACTTCACAGTATGTAGTAGATAAAAACTAAAAACATAATAGCAGAAATAAAGATACATCAGACGTCTTCTCCTGGCGCTCAAGGTCCCCCGGCATTGGGATCTGAGGCTCTCCCGGTGGCATCAGGCTCAACAGGTATACTATCAATCTCCTCTGGAAACTCCACATCAGGGTCTTCTAGTACAGTCGAGAATAAAAATAAAACACGACATAGAAAATAAAGGGGATGAGAAACAGTAATATGTCATAAATGGGAAAAATAGCGATATAAATAATTTATATAAATTGCAACACACCAAATCACAACAGTGACAACCAAACAACTTCTGGATAATTTTTCCCTTAACTACTGTCTCTCACACTCTTGCAACTAACGACTATATGGACGCGATCAAGACATGACATCCCCAACGGATCAAGGTGTCCCAATCATCATTATGCCACCCCCATAAAGTAGGGTTCGGTCTAAAGCCCGCAGGCCCAAATCGTCTCATGGGTATGCATATTCCCCCGTCCGCAGTCCAGGTCAGAATATTCGCCCATCAACAATGCAACTTACGGTAACGACATGTTCCCCCGCCCGCAGGCTAGGTCGGAGCACTCGCCCGTCCGTTAACAACTCAACTTTCAGTAACGACATATCCCCCTGCCCGCAGGCTAGGTCGAGATATTTCCCCGTCCGTCTACAATTCGACTAATGGGTAAGACCATCTCCCCACAAGTAAGATCGAAATCGCCCCTACGCCAAATAATCGATACGACCATCTCCCCGTAGGTAAGATCGAAATCGCCCGTGTGCCAACACAGTGATGAATAACAACTATGCAACATGAATTCTCACTGACTCATCTCAGGATCAACACTTAGTCCCTCAACCACGACTTATATACAACCACGACCAACTTTCATCCGGCTTAACCTGGTATCAACTCACATCACAACAGCAACAGATCAACTATATCACTAGGTTAAGCACTATGGCATATCTATATATATATATATATATATATATATATATATATATATATAACCTCGACTTTCTCATCACACATTCATCACTCGATTTATCAGGAATCACTGCCTAGTTCTACTCAGACATCAGCAGTCACAACAGACATCAACAACAGCCAGAATATATATTCAACAGTAAAATCAACTTACAAATAAATAACATTTAATCAATTATAGCATATAATAGACATCATACACATATCACTTATAATCTATCAAATATCCAATCACAGCACAGACAACCTCAATATACAGTAAAATCAACCTAACGGTCAAACGACCTCTAGTAGGGTTTGGGTCGCCCTACGCATATCAATATATATTATTTAAAGCTTGCCTCCCCGACGATATTGCAGTTCTTTCCCCCACCTTAGTGATTTTCCCGAGAGATTCCGAATGCGGCTCCGCAACAGTCAATCGAGTGCGCGATCGACCGTTCGAGTCCTGTCAGGTTCTATACAGTAAAACACAACCAGAAATTAAAACAGTTAAATCATAAACTACCTAATCCTTAGGATTAGCTACTGCCCTTAATTAATTAAATAGGCTAGGGATATTGAAATTCTACCAATTCTTGAATCAATGATCCTTAAGCATGCCTAATACATAATCAATGATCAATTATCAAAGATCTGAACCAAAACCCTTAAACCAACAAAATGGGGTTTTGGTTTCGGCCATCACCATGAAAAATGGGTGAGAGTTTGATTTGGCCTTCTAATCACTTGGATTACATGATTAAAGGATGAAATACGTGATATCAAGAACAATGAACAACAAAAACCCATTTCCCCCTTAAGCACCCATTCGGCCCCTTTTTGATAAATAGGCTAGACAGTTTATTTCATTACAAGCTCTTGGATTATGATAGTAGGGGATGATACTAGCTCGTAGGAATTGGTTTGGCATCAAAATGATTTTTCTACGATTTTCTAGAGATTTTTGTAGTTTAGATCTAGAAATTGAAACTCATGAAAATAAATGGAGAAAATAAAGATTAAGAGCTCAAGGATGAAATATATACCTTCTAGGTGATAGAGGAGCAACTTTGCTTCACAAACTTTCTTGAAAAAGCTTGAGGAAGTTTGAGAAAAATGAAGTTGAAAATGGAGGAAGAAGAAGGAAGAAGAAAGAAGAAGAAGGAAGAAGAAGAAAGAAGACGAAGAAGGAAGTCAGGGCAGAGAGAGAGAGACCAGCGAGAATGAGAGAAAAGTGAGTGAAGAATAGTGTTTTTATTAGGTGACTTAGTGAGTAAGAAAGGTAAGAAGGGTAAAAAGGTAATTTAGTAAAAAGACCAAGGGCAATTTGGTCATTTTGCATCCCGACATTTTGAAACTATCACGACACTGGTAGGAGTCCCCAAATAATTTATCATAGCTCTGGTATGAAAATTATTGGCTCAATGTTCTCGAAAAACCCTAAGACAACTCGAATCGTCTCCTAGAACGATTATCATCCCGAATATAATATATTATTTTCATTTTTGAACGTCAGGACAAACTTTTTCGAAAATATAGGAAATGCGATTCTAAGACTAACTGTCTCGTTCATGGGTCCAAATTAGGTCTCGATAGTAGTAAAGCACCACTGTTAAGGAAAAACGCAGATCGGACTCCATCTGATTTTTCGACCCAAACTTTAACCTTAGCCTCCTACGATAGCGTAGAGCGTGACTATGGTCTCGGAATAATTTATTTAATTTTCTAGACCCTCTAATAAAATACAATAACTTAAATACTGATTTAATAAAAGGTTAAGAAAATCAGGGTGTTACACAGAGCATATTAATACAAACCAAAATGAAAGTACGAAGAAATAGGCCGAGAGACAACTCTCCGGCTAATCACGATCATTGCCCGACCTCTCGAGGCTAGGGTCTGTGGCACATCCTCCGGCATCAGGCTCGTAAGGAATGACGTCCAGCTCCTCAGCAACTGGTTCCTCCTCGAGGTCTTCCCATGAAATAAAGGTAACACATACAGAAAAATAATGGGAGATAAGAAACATATATCATCAAATATGGGAGAGGGGCATCAGTACAACATATATATATATATATATATATATATATATATATATATATATATATATACATCACACAACACAGATAACATATACAACATAACATCACCCATCTCTTAAGTCACCCATCACAATCATCTCAAACATCATATTCGACGTTTCGGGTTTAGATCTAGGATTATCTCCCGTAGTTAGGGCAGTATCCAAGAGATAGGAATTTTTGGAACTCCCTAGCCATATTTTCTTACACATGGCCGAAGCTAGGAGGGGGGATTAGGAGAGAATTTTTGTGAAGTAAAGTTGTTGTATTGATTGATTGATTGTGTGTAGTTGCCAACAAGTAATCAGACGAGGAATCGGGAGAGTTCGTGGACCGATCGAACAACTTTGCGCTTACCGGGAACTTCAAGAGGTAAGGGGAAATGCCTGAGGGATTCTCCCGATGACTGCATGTCATCATATTTGATCTGTATGTATGTAATTAAGTTGTGTGGTGGTTGATTTATTTACTTTTGGCAATTATTTGATTTGTTGATAATTGTTTATTAATATGTGTTATAGTAGTTGAATATGCAATTTAACTGTATTATCTGCTGTAAAATCTGTTGTAACATATTATGATGTTGATTGTTGATTGGGAAGCCTGACAGTGGTCGGTTCTGAATTAATTAACGGGGATAAAAGCCTTGAAAAACTTTGAATTAAATGCCAAAGATTTATTTGGGGAAACGTTGGGTATTTCAACAACGCTATTTTCCAAACAAAAAGTGGATCCAAAAGTAATTTATGAAGTTAGTAGGAAAAGTTAGTTTTTATGAATAATTTAATCTTTATGTGGAAAAAGTAACATTAAGAGGGAAAAAGTTAAGTTTTTAACTTAGGACGTTTTTTTTTAACGCTAAAATGATGTTTTAATTCCGAAAAGTTTTATTGAAAATGTTTTCGAAAAGCAGTAATGCTGTTCGGGACGACGTTCTTGGTCTCAGCCATTTCCTTTCAAAAATTGGTTTTTGGGGAGGGACTGTCAACAAAAGATAAGTTTTATCAGAAAATAATGGTTTACAAACAGTTTACAAACAAAAAAGTTTTCTGTAAAACAAGTTTTTCCCAACAGTGTAAAATCCAACAACTTGGATGAATTGCGGGGATTTTGTTTTGAATTTGTGTTTCACAGAACGAAAAATGGTGAACAACAATGAAAACATGAACCTAGCGTACGAGATGTCAGGATGCTAGTGTTCTGTAAAACTAGCACAAGAAACCATCAACGATGTTATGGACTGCGTGTCGTATGGACTATGTGTCCTCCTCTTTTATGCTGAAATGTAATTCAAGGTGAATGATGTTTTCTATTTTCACGGACCTTGGGTTGGTGCATCAGTATAAACTTGTATAAGAGTAATCTCACCCTTGCTTGTACAAGTTGGACATCCTATTGTGTTTTTTGAACACATGTACAGATGTTGTTCCAGCGGCCCAATAGGTCACTGCGAGACCCTGTAGCTGAGTTCCTTGGTGTTGACAATGAAGATGGATGGAATGTTGATGACGGAGCCCAGTCTCATCGAGACGATGCAGGCTAGGTAGTATATGTTATTATTCTTAGAGTTTTGTTAGACCAGCTCTTAGGATTTTGATATTTAAAGTCAGGTCCTTTGACCGGACTCAGTATGATGTGTAATAAGAAATTGAAATGATATATGCCTTAAGGCGAAGTTGAATGAGTCTTGTAAATGATGAGTTTGAATTTATTCCTTTGTTATTGTTAAAGCCTTTGATTGGTATCAGAATTTTCGCAACAAGTTTAACGAATATTTTCGAAAAGGTTTTAATTAACCGAAAAAAAGAATTTGGGTTACGAATTGTGACACCTCGAGGGGGTGTTACATCTCTCACACTCATGCAACTAACGACTATATCGATGCGATCACGAAGCGACATCCCCAACAGATCAAGATGTCTCGTTCATCTCTGTGCCACCCCCATATTGCAAGGTTCGGCCAACAGCCCGCAGGCTCAACTCGTCTCATGGGTAAGACATATTCCCCCTCCCACAGGCCAAGTCGGAAAATTCGCCCGTCAACAACGCAACTTACGATAATGACATATCCCCCCGCCCGCAGGCCTGGTCGGGACATTCGCCCGTTCATAACTAATGGGTACGATTATTTCCCCGCAGGCAAGATCGATCGTCCGTACTCCAACACAGTGATGAACAACAACAATGCAACATGAACCTCACCGACTCATCTCGGGATCAACAACTTAGTATCTCAACCACAACTCATACACAACTACGACCAACTTTCTCCGGTATAACCAGGTATCGGCTTTATATCTCAACATCAACATATCAACAGATCTCTAGGTTGAGCACTACAACATAAATATCCTCAAAATCCTCACCACATGTTCGTTTCCCAACTTATCAAAAATTACTGCCTATCTGTACTCATACAACAGTAATCAAAACATCATATCATTAACAACTATAATCATGTTCAATAACAATATCAGTTATATTAAATACTCGTGCAAGCATATCAACTCATAGGTAATTATTCAAGTAATCCTAAGCATGTTACTAGGTACAACATACATATTGCATATACCATATTAAGCATACTAATACACACATACAACCTCAACATAGCATATAATCAACCTATCGGCCATTCAACAACTAGTAGGGTTTAGGTCGCCCTACGCATATCAATACAAATTATTTTAAATCTTGCCTCCCCGACGATATCATGGTTCTTTCTCCCAGCTGAATAGTTTCCCTGCGTGCTTCCCTGGGCAACTTTGACTGCGGCTCCGTAACTGTCAACCGTACACCCTTCCAAATAGTCAAACACCGTCCGATCCTTTACGACAATTCACGACCAGAAATTAATACAATCCAATAAAAACTCCTCTAATTCATATGACTAGGGTTCAGCCCCTTTTTATCAAAATAGGCTAGAGTTGTTAAAACTTTATTAAATCTTGGATTAATGATCCTTAAGCCTGATTAAGACATAATCTATGATTACTTGTCAAAGATTTGAACAAAAACCCAATCAACCAACCAAGATAGGGTTCGGCCATCCCTTAGAAAAATATGTTAGAGATGTCTAAAAAATTCCTAACTCTTGGATTCAAGACCCTCTAAGTGTGATAGAACTAAATCAATGCTTCTTATACAAAGAAATTTGAACAAAATCCTATTTGACCAAAAGAGTGAGGTTCGGCCATCTATACCCATATGGGTTAGAGAACTCTTTTGGTTTTAAGATCTTGGATTATGAGAGAGGGCAATGAAACTAACTCATAGAAATTGGTTTGACATAAAAAGGATTTTTCTACGATTTCCTATGAATTTATGGAGTTTAAGCTTCAACTTGAACAAAAGCTTGAAAACACAAAATTCAATGGTGGAATATGGAGATTAAGAGATCAAATGGGGAGTCCATACCTCTTAAAAGATCAAGATGATCAAAGGTATCAACTTTGCTTCACCAAATACTTGAAGATTCTTAAAGAAATGGAGAGAAAATGAAGGAAGAAATAGTTTTGAAGAAGGAAATGGTGAAGTGTGTTTATGAAGGGGACTAGGCATGGGATTGGTGAAGGGAAGGGTAGGATAGTCTAAAAAAATTCACTTAAGGGCAAAATGGTATTTTCACACAAGGGTAAAATGGTAATTATGAAAAAGGTCATGGGCATTTTGGTCTTTTCTCATCCAGATATTTTCTAAAGTCATCATGACACTGGCACGCTTTCCTGGGTGATGTGACCTAATGCAACTTCATGTTTATCCGTTAGCGGGTCCCGGCAAATCCCTATTTAGCTTCGTTCGTCACCCGATTTGAGATTTCTCCCGAGTAACTTATATTATTTCGCTTTTTAGTGCAAAAGACCAATTTTAGCAAAAATGTAGAAAATTCGATTCTAAGCCTAACTGTTTCTTTCACGAGTCAAAATTAGTTCGTCTGAGCAGTAAAATCATACTGTTAGTGAAAAACGCAGATCAGGCTCCGTCTGAGTTTTCGACCCAAAATTTAACCATAACTCCCTACGATAGCGTAGAGCGTGAATGTGGTCTTAGTTTAATTAATTTCCTTCTCTAAACCTCAGATAAAAATATAAACTCAATTATATAATTTACTGATATTAGAAAGCATGAAAATCAAGGTGTTACACGGACCACTCGAATGCCTTCCCTTTTCTTGTTAACTGCATCATAGGTAACGCAATCTTCGAGAATCCCTTGATAAACCTTCGATAGCAGCCCGCTAAACTAAGATAGCTTCTAACCTCACTTACAGACTTAGGGCTTTCCCAACTAACTACAGCCTCGACCTTCGCAGGATCTACTATGATTCCATCCTTACTCATCACATGGCCTAAGAACTGTGCGTCCTTAAACCAAAACTCACACTTTGACACTTTAGCATAAAGTTGTCTGTTCTTCAACACTTGCAGCACCACACGAAGATGCTCCTGGTGTTCCTCTTTACTCGAAGAGTAAATAAAAATTTCATCAATAAACACGACAATAAAATTGTCTAGGAACGGTCGGAATATTCTGTTCATGTAATCCATGAATACATCTGGAGCATTAGTCACACTGAAAGGCATAACCAAGTACTCATAATCCACTCACAACCTTCAGCTCCCATCCATCTTCTTCACAAACAATACTGGTGCCCCCATGGCGATGCAATTGGTTTGATAAACTCTTTGCATCTCATCTAGCTGCTTCTTAAGCTCCACCAACTCTACTAGAGAAAATCGATATGGCACTATTGAAATAGGCTCAGTCCCCGAGATCAAGTCTATAGCAAACTCCACTTCTCATTCTGGCGGTAACTTGGGAACAACATCAGGAAACACTCACGGGAACTCCCGCACGACAGGCAATGTACCATGCGAGGAGTTTCCTTCGCCTCCAAGGAAAACAGCACCACACACTCCTTCGATCGTCCGCCCATCCGAATACTTTCGTTGGCAGGCGTCAATCCAGATCTCTCCACAAAATAAATGGTCTTCTTTGAACAGTCTAACACCACATGGTTGGCCGAAAGCCAATCCATACCTAGGATGACGTCTATCTGTTGCATAGGCAAACAGAAAATGTCTACAAGAAAAGTGTGACTTTTTATAGTGATAGGGCATTGTAAGCAAACAAATAAGGTAGCTAGAGAATCACTTGTAGTTGTGGAAACAGCCAAGTCATAGGGTAATGAAGAGATAGGTAATCCTAAGTGATCCATGCACTCTAAGGATATAAAAGACAGGGTAGCCCCTGAAATAAATAAAACAGATAAGAGTCTGCCTCGTCCTCTACCACGTCCACGAGCCATGAATTCTTGTAAAAGAATCATTAGCTCTCATTCATAATACTTACAGTACCACATTAACATTTATACATACTATATGCCTTATCAACAAATGAAATAGTTATCACATATGACAACTCGTGTATCGAATATTCTACCCATTTCTAAAATGAGATGACACCACCAAAATGAGATGACCCCACGTGAATGAGTCAATCCCATTAGTCTCACCTAGTATTAAGTATATCTTAACCGTATTTTAACATTAACACGTTTATTAAACGAAATGGAAACGGCGGAAACAAGCAAACAAAAACATAAATTACAATGCGTAAAAACAAAAAAAAAAAACATAGTAAAACGCAGCTAAAGAAAAGTAGCTATATACATGAACATGCGAAACATGGCCATCATTAGGGCTATGGTAAAATATACAGGCACGGTACAATAAAAACTGAAATATAAAGAAAGGTATCACAAAGACTCTGAAAACTCTCAAAAAGATCTCACCATTCTCACCAGCCCATTGTAACACTCCGTTTTCTTGTTTAAGGTGTGGGATACTAATTAAGCATGTTTAAGGGCTTAATTATGGTCCTTATGTGTTGAGGAAACCAAGGTTCAAATTTGGGACAATTTGGCCTTGGAATGAGCTCAGAAAGTGCAAAAAATGTGGAAGAACGGGTCTCGAACGCGATGAAACGTTAACCGAGCGATTAATTGATTAATTAATTAATAAAGGAGGGTTTGCATATTAAAAATAGATGGGGACTTGATTAAAATAGGCTGTAAGGATAGTCTAAATGTAATACTAAAAAATATTCCGACAGTGGGTTACACGGGAAAATGCTGAAGAAAACACCCAGGCGTGCCGACGGGGCAACACGCGGTGACACGTGTTGCGACACCATAGTGACACATGGACTCCAATAACATAACCTAGTGACACATGTTTTCCACTAATTTCTGAACTAAACCTATGGATGCCACCTAGCCTACTAAGACACCTCAAAATTCCACTACCTAATAAAATATTCCTAAAACTAATAAAAGTAACTAAACTAAACTAGCTCCATCTTCTTCACTTCATTAGTGCACCAACCAGCAAGATAAAAGTGAATGACTTCTCTTCTAAATCTCTATTTTTGAAGACTTTGAAGCTTTGGTAAAGGAGATTCCAGTCATCGGAATTTCTAACCGATCGCGTATTCGGTTCATAGCTGCGGCACCTTCATACTGCTGCCATTGCATGTGAGTTTCATCGAGGTAAGTCGAGACATCATAATGTCAACATTTGTTCCTTTGCAAGCTCTTTAAGTTTGTTCTTCTCTCGTTCTTAATCCCAACATCGTTTGAGTGCATTTTAGGCTTTTACGGGTGTTTTTGCCCGATTGATCGTTCGAGGAGTCGCACCAAGGATAGTGTTTGGTGATTGGGCTGCGAGGCAGCCACTTCCTTGGTGAGTTTCCCTCTCTAAATTTCGTGGCTGCATGCCTAGAGTTCTTGATTCATGTTCTTCAATTGGTTGTCATTGATTCTGTTGTCATTTCTAAGTTTTTGGTTGTTTCTGGACTCCGTGCGTGTGCTCGGGGCGATTGTTGGCCTAATGTTCATGCCGGGGGTATCCTTGGCAGTGTGAGGAGCTTCGTTTTGATCTTGTGGGAAAGCGTGTAGGTTGCCGATTGCGGAACCGCAGTCAGTGTTGCACGAAAAAGCGTGCGAAGGCCAGTTAAGGTAGGGAGAAAGAAATTGTTATCATCAGGAAGGCATGCGTAGTATAGTATGTATGCATGTGTAGGGGAGCCTTAAACCCTACTAAAGGTTGAGCCTTGGAAAAAGTACCTAGACCCCAGGTGTAGATATCTTTGGGCTATCCCCGCTAAGATGATACCCTAGGCTAGACGACGTGATTGTTGAGGTTGATATGTTGAATTTCTTATGTGATTATCTGTTTATCTGTCAATGTGATGATGTCTATATTGGCATGTTTATTGTTGTGATATTTTATTCTTGTTATTGGCAGGATGCTTGTTGATGAGAGTATGGTGAGATTGTGATGTTATTCGAGTTGATACCGTCGTGGTTATGACCGTGGAGTTGTGGCTTATGGATGCAAGGCATTGTGTTGATGTTGATGTTATTGTGGATGTAATGCATCATGGCTGTGGCTGACTGCTTAGGCTTGAGGTTCCGATATCAACCTGTGATGGATGTTTGTTGCATATCATAGCATATTTGATCCCAATGGGGGATGCCCGAATGGGGGCGAGATGTGTACCACCGATTTCGAGGCGAAATGTCCAATTGGGGATGTTATTGATCCGTACGGGGATGTTAAATTGGAGACGTGATGTATTGATCTCGATGGGGATGTCCAATTGGGGACGTTATTGATCCCGACGAGGATGTCCAACTGGGGACATGATGAAATCGGCCGAAATGCATATAGGGATTAGTATCCCTCATAGAGGTTTGATCTGAGAGAATAAATTTTGAGATGGTTGTGCTGTATGACTCGGGAGATGTTGGTTTTGAGTGTTGATTGTTGTATGTGATGCATGCTACATGTTTACATGTTATACTGCCGCCCCTTTCCCGTGTTTGATGATATGCATGTTTCTTATCTCCTTGTCTTTTCTCTGTGTGTTTATTTTATTTTGCGGGAAGACCCTGTGGAGGAACCAGTCGCTGAGGAGTTGGATGGCACTCCTTACGAGCCTGATGCCGGTGGACGAGCCACTAACCCCAGCCTCGAGAGGCTTTGAGTTTCTGTACTAGAAGAGGATGCAAGTTCCTCATTAGATTATGCACTCCTGCGGGTCTATAGGCGCATATATGGTGGGGGACAGGGTAGTTCAGGACATCGCCATCGTCGGTGACAGAATGCCGCCAATGCGTCTGCATAGGAGTGTGATGTGAAGGCTTTTTGATGTATTTTGAGCAGGGGTGGTGAGTGTTGTGAGCACGAGGGTCTTTCTATGGCTTTTGATGTACTTTGTTTTATTTCAGTTTCAGATGTACTTATGCTTGTATATATTGCTATAGCCATGCTAATGGGACAACCGATGCATGCATGCATATATTTCTTTAGTGTTCTTAGCTGCATATGCATGCTTTTCTTTTGTTTCCGATTTTACCTTTCCACTTCGCTTCGTTTTCTTAATAAAGCGCGCTAACGTTTATATTGGCTTAAGGTTAGTTAATATCTTAGGTTCTTTAATGGGACAACGGGTCGTCTTATTTTGGTGGTATCAGAGCAGTTTGGTTCTAAGACGGACCACGTGAGGTTTAGGAAGTGTACTGGCACTGTTAATTGGATCCACATCGGATGCCAACTTCAGTTAGAAATTGGGTAGAGTGTCCAATACGTGAGTTATCTTGTGTGATAACTGTTTCATTCATTCAAGGAGTGTTGGACCAATTCACAGCAACAATATGAGAAGCCGAGGAGGAAGGTTCTAACACAGGGCAAGACCTTACAATTGCCCAATTCAACAAACTACAAGCTTTGGAAAGGGAAGTTCAAATCAAGGACAATTAGGGTTTTCTAGGTGTTTCCAATTCAGAGGGCCGCATCTAGTCAGAAACTGTCCCCAAGCACCGAATGTCAACTATTTCCGTTGTGGCAAGCAGGGCCACTGTCTCAGTGAGTGTCGACAAGGAGGTACTCGGAGAAGTCAAGTTCAACGGCGAGGCGAGAGTCTTAGAATGTGGAAGCGAGATAATAAGTAGCAAGTCAGCAGAGCAGGCCACGGATGACTGGAAGAGTGTTTGTTGTGAGAGATCTGAAGCCTCTTGATGTCCCGATTTGATACAAGGTAAGTGCTTAGTAGCTGGGAGACTCTTATCTGTTTTGTTTGATTCAAGGGCTACACATTCCTTTATATCATTAGCGTGTATGGATCATTTGAGTTTTCCTGTTTCATCCTTACCATATGATCTAACTGTTTCTACACCAACGGATGATTCCCTAACCACCTTATTTGTCTACTTCAAATGTCCGATTATTATGGAAAACCTATCTTTCCTTGTATACCTAGTCTGTCTGCCTAAGCAACAGATTAATGTTATCTTTGGCATTGACTGGCTTTCGGCCAATCATGTCGTACTAGACTGTTAAAATAAGACCCTCTGTTTTTCCGAACAATTTGGATCATTGCCTACCAGTGACGGTATGTCGAGAGGTGTACGATCAGGAGAGTGCAGGGTGTTGTTTTCTTTGGAAGCCAAGGAGACTCCAAGTCTAGACGCTTTATCGGTGGTGTGTGAGTTTCCAGACATTTTCTCGGATGATGTGCCAAGATTGCCACCTAAGAGGGAGATAGAATTCGCAATTGATCTTGTACCTGGAGCCAGACTGATTTCGATAGCACCCTATCGAATGTCCCTAATAGAGTTGGCAGAGTTGTAGAGACAACTGGACAACATGATGATGAAAACATTTATAAGGCCCAGTGTTTTGCCATGGGGAGTGCCGGTGTTGTTCGTGAAGAAGAAGGATGGTAGTTCAAGGTTGTGTGTGGGCTACCGACAGCTCAACAAGGTAACGATCAAGAACAAGTATCCGTTGCCAAGGATCGATGACCTTATGAACCAGTTGAGGGGAGCAACAGTGTTCTTAAAGATAGATCTGAGATCCGGTTATCATCATATGAAAGTGAAGGAAGATGATATACCCAAGACAACTTTTCGGAGTCAGTACGGACACTACGAGTATCAAGTTATGCCTTTCGATGTGACTAATGCTCCAGAAGTGTTCATGGACTATATGAATAGGATCATCAGACCGTACCTTGATAAGTTTGTGGTCATTTTCATCGATGACATTCTTATCTACTCTTCAGACAAGGAAGAGCACCAAGAGCACCTGAGGGTTGTACTTCAAGTTCTAAAGGACAGGCAGCTCCATGCCAGCCTATCTAAGTGTGAGTTCTGGTTGGAAGAGGTACAATTCCATGGACGTATGATCAACAAGGATGGTATAGCAGTAGATCCTGTAAAGGTAGAAGCTGTGGATAAGTGGGAGAGCCCTATGATGATAAGTGAGATCCGAAGTTTTATTGGGCTAGCAGGATACTACATAAGGTTCATCGAAGGATTCTCGAAGATTGTGTAACCTCTAATGCAGTTGACGAGAAAAGGAAGAACGTTCGAATGGACAAAAGAGTTTGAGGCTAGTTGCCAAGAGCTAAAAAGGAGGCTAACTACATCTTCGGGACTAGTCTTACCAGATCCATCAACGTCGTTTGGTGAGTATTGTGACGCATCGTATCAAGGTTTGGGTTGCATACTCATGCAAGAGAGAAAATTAGTGGTGTATGCTTCCAGGCAGCTAAGAGTGCATGAACGGAATTACCCAACCCATGACGTAGAGTTGGGTGCAATTGTAACGCCCCGATTATCACGTTTTACGATTCTTCAGTATTTAACGTTTCTATTTTATTGGAGGGTCTAGAGGGTGAAATAAAATATTCTGAGAAGATAGGAATGCCCTACACAACCATAGGAAGCCATGGTTAAGTTTCGAGCGAAACCTCAAACGGAGCCCGGTCTGAGTTTTTCACGGATAGTAGTGTTTTTCTACTATCAAGACCTAATTTGGACTCGTGAATGAGACATTAAGTCTCAGGATTTAATTCTCTACATCTTTGTTAAAATTCGTCATGACGTCCGAAAAATATATTATATTCGGCCGTATAATCGAACCGGGAGGCATTTGGAGTCGTAAAGGGATTCAACGAGACCCGCCAACGGATAAGCTTGATACCACATCATGCTAGATCACTTGGCAGAGCAGGCCAGGGTCGTCATGACGTTCGGAAAAGTTTGGACGCGAAATTACCAAAATGCCCTTAACCTTAGTCTTTTACACTTTTACCATTTTACCCTTGAAGCAAATGACCATTTTGCCCTTAAGTGAGTTTTTAAAAGGCTGAACTCAGCCCCATTCAGCCCCTTCATTCATGCACATCAGCCCCAAAATAGAGCCAAGAACACCATCTTCAACCTTAGAGAAAGTCTCCATTTTTCTTATTGAAACCTTGTTAGAAAACCTTGATTCTTTGATCAATCTTCATCCATTTTTATGTAAGATCACTTCTATGATCTCCTAGCTTCTTGAATCTCTCTCAATCTCATGATCAAAATCCTTTTTCATGAAAATCCATTTTGAGATCCAAAGTTTTGAAAATTCATAGGAAATTGTAGAAAAATCCTTTTAATGTGAAACCAATTTCTTTGAACTCACTTCATCATTCTCTACCTAAACCCAAGAGCTCATGATTCAATTCTCATCCTAGCTCTTAATCCCAAAATGGCCGAACCCTAGACAAGGATGATGAATAGTGTTTTCGATCAAATTTTTGATTTCTAACTCTTGATTCCATCCTTAGCTTTCCTATTGTCTTTAAATCCAAGTGATGGAAAACCAAATCAATTTCTAACCTTTTTTTCCCAAAATGGCCGAACCCTCCATGGTTAGAAATAGTTGTGATTTGTTTTGTTTGTTGTTTAATGTTTCATTGTTTTGTCGTTTGTAGTTGGTGACGAGTATCAGGAGGTTGAAAAACCGATCAACCGACTTTGATCCGGATATCTGCTCATCAACAGGTATGGGGGTGAACCACATCACACCAAAATGGTGGTGGTGAAAATGGTTGTTTACTTTATGTGTGGGTGAAACCCTTTGGTTTGGGTTCACCATTTGATTTGGTTCTCTTGGAGAACAAAGTGTAATAGTGGTAGTTCATGCTTTTGTATGCTTTATCATGGTTATGATGATTTTGATTAGATGAAAAAAAAATTCATGTATGTTGAAAAACCTTGATCTCTAGATCAATTATGGATTTTTGTGCTTGATTATGATGCAATGATGTGTGATTATTGTTTGTCATAATTATGTGAGCATTTTGAGCTATAGCTTGTCTTGAGGGTGAAGCAAAATCTTCACTTTTGCCTTGATGTGGCTTTCGGCCATGACCATAAGAAAAGGAAGAACATGTGTTGTCGTTGAACAAATTAAAGTTTGGAAGTAAGAAAAGTGTTTTAATGACTTATGCTTTAACGAAAAACCATAAGAGACTTTGATCCAAAGATCAAATAAAGCTTCAATCTTTAAGTGTTTTCACCAAAGTGAAACATGTCTTTTACCTTATCATTAGTTCATCTAGTTAACCAAGTGATTTAAAAGTGGATTAATGAAATGTTTTCATAAGAATCAACATAGTTCCATAAAACATTACCTTTATTTTAGAACAAAGTTCATGTTCCTTTTTCAAACAAAATGGAGACCTTTTATCCTAAAGTTGATTAAAATGAATCATAGTTAACGAAGTAAGATGAGATTACATTTCCTTTCCATTAACTTAGAACATAGTTTTATACTAAGTTAGTAAGGAAAAACTCTTTTCAAAATTAGTTAAGGTACTTTGTGTTAAGCAAATGCAATGTTGTTTCAAATCAAATAAGTTTTCAATTGTAAATGTTGTTTTGGTTTACAAAAGGAGTTTTAAACTCAAATCATAAAGTTTTACGTATAAAAACCTAAGTTAAGTAATTAACTTGGAGTTTAAGACAAGGGTTAATTAAGTGTGGTATGTGGCGGAACAAGACCATGTACTATACCAATGATGATTTAACTCATCAATGTCTTCATAAGACTTAAGTGAATCAACACTTATTTCATTAATTGAAAATCAAGGAGTAATATCTTAGAAAGGATTAAAGATTTATCTAAGAGGATTCTCAATCCTTATTCATAATGCTTAGGACTTGAGCCATAATTCATAAGACATAAACACAAACACGAAACGTTTTGGGTTTTGAACAGTAGTTCGATAACGGACCGGTGATTCGGATCCCGATCAGTCATTCGATTGTTTCAGTCTTGTGATGACTCGATCCCGGAGGGATCACGAGATTTATCCTGTGGATAAAAGTTTTGTATTTCAAAAACGCGTATAGTTCCTAAGGAAGAGAACCTTAGTGAACCTTGAAGTTTATCCGATGGATAGACATTGCTTTATCGCATATGCTTTGTGTAAGCATTGGCATTTCATTTGCATATTTGTAAGGCCTTAAGCCTAGGAGTTGAGCTTACACCTTGATGCGAGTGCGAATCTTACGGTGACGTTTTAGGTATCAGGGTTGGAAGGGCTGACATGTGACCAGTTCGTAGCTCTCCTGTGTCATGACGAGTCCGAGCAATACGCTGATATCCTCGACTAGACGCCGTACTTTCCATGTTTGGTCGAGTGTTTCCGTAAAAGCCATATATGTGCACGTTACAAATGTTGTAGCATCTTGCTCATGGCTGGCAGTAACCGGAACATGTCCTCCCATTCTCTCTCCGATGTTTTGTTTGCTCCATGGAGTAGGGGTCAGAGTATTACCCTGTGGTATATGGCATTGAGTCATGTACATTTCACTGCATTGCATAACTGTTGATGATTACATTCACTGTTATACATCGTCTGTTCTTTTTAGAATGCCTTATATTATGTTGTTAACTGTTAATTGTTTAACATGAATTATATTGAGAATTATAATAAACATGTTGGGTACGCTGTTACCTGGTGAGTCGACCCGTTTTTACTTCTACTATTTTGTTGTGTTGATGAATGGGAATCTCACCCATATCTGTATTTTTCTTGCTGGTATTGTTGTTGCTGGTTGAACAAATGGACGTGACGATGGTTCGGTTTAGTAGTTTCTTTGAGTCAGGAGGGAGACTCCTTTGCTGTTTAGTTTTATTTTCGTCTTGGCCAGACTGTGACAGTATCTGTAGTACTTTTTAGGGAGCTGTGACTCCTAGTACTTATTATTTCTTATTATTAGTTATACATTAAATCTATGTCAGTATGCAGTATTATTTCTGTTTTATGTTTTCTATTTTCTGTTTCTGCATGTTAATACAGTATGTTCTAGAAATGCATGAGGAACCTAAGTTCATTTATTTGTATTAATTACCCTTATTAAATCCCATTACATTTTTCTGAAAAGAAAAAAAAAACGTATTTTCCGCATTCATTATATTTTCGGCCTTATAAACATTCGGGAATGTGACACTCGGGAAAGGGTGTTGCAGCAATAGTGTTGGCATTGAAGATATGGAGACACTATCTCTATGGTGCTTAATTCAGTATGTTTAGCGACCATAAAAGTTTATAGTGTCTGTTCGACCAAAAGGAGTTAAACATGCGACAGAGAAGATGGATGGAATTCATAAAGGATTACGAGTTTGATCTGCAGTACCATCTAAGGAAGGCCAACGTGGTAGCGGATGCATTGAGTCGGAAATCTTTGCATATGTTCCCTATAATGGTGAAGGTGCTGGAACAGTTCAGAGATCTAAATCTGGACGTGTAGCTATCCAGAGATAAGATGAGTTTACGGATGGTCACTATCACCAGTGATTTCCTGAACTTAATCTGGAAGAAGCAAGGAGAAGATCAGTACCTACAAGAAATGAACCAGATGGTAGAAAAAGGAAGGACTTTAGAGTTTAAGAGAGGTGCTGAAGGAATTCTGAGGTTTGGAGATAGGATATGTGTGCCTAAGGATAGCGAAGTTAGGAACATGATCTTGGAAAAGGCACACAAGAGCAAGCTAAGTTTTCATCCCGGAGCTACGAAGATGTACTAAGACCTAAAGAGAATGTTTTGGGGGCCAGGGATGAAGAATGAGGTAGCAGAGTATGTCCAATCTTGTTTGGTGTCACAAAAGGCAAAGATTGAACACTAGAAGCCAGCATGGTTATTGCAATCACTGGACGTCCCAGAATGGATATGGGATAATAATGCAATGCATTTTGTTTCCGGACTACCAAGGACGCAAAAGAGGTGCTCTTCCAGCACGGGCGTGCCAAACAACGTCAAAATTGTCCATTTTCCGACACAGGTGTGATAAACAATTAGCACGATGCAGCTCAGACCGTGCTCTTTCAGCACGGGTGTGCCCAACATGAGCACGGGCGTGCTCACTCATAATGAAGTGATTTTCTCTTAGAAAATCACTCTTAACCAATTTTAATAATTTTAATCACTTTTAATTAGTTCAAAGGGTTAAAACATATACTTTAGACCTCTCAAAAACTCTGTGATTTTCCTAATATTATGATCTTTAATTATTTTATTTTCTATGATGTTATAGTAAAAATCAACATTGAGCCAGAAAAGATTCTCTTAGCCATTGGTGATGCTGAAATTGAGGTTAAAAATGGGAAGGTAACATTAAATAGTGGTACCAAAGGGGATGTTTTAAAAATATTAAATTCTACTAAAAACCCCTCTCAATATTTTTCTCCTTTTATTTCTTCTTATTCTGCTAATAATGTGGTTGCTTCTAACAACTTCGATTATGTAAGGACGCAGGAACCTATGAAAGAAAATTGTGTCTTGCAGGATCTGAACATACTGGTGGATGATGAGAAAGTAAAAATATCATCATCTTGTGAAGCTCATCCACCAAGGGGAAAAAGGAAAAATAACGTGAACCACATGATCAGAAAACTAAGAAGGGGCAATGCCTTACAGGCTAAATTTGCACTTGGAGAGCCCCCTGAATGATCACTTTTGAGGTACCGTCAAGTTAAAGACGTTAAACAAGCGCTTTGTGGGAGATAACCCGAGTTATTGAATTTATTTTGTTATCATTATTTTTTTAGGATAGTTTATTTTATTAGTCAAAATATAATAAAAAAAAATTAATAAAAATCAGTACTTATCGCATTAAGGACACCACAAATGTTAAGTGTGGGAAGGAAAAATATAACATATTTTTCATGATATTGTTGCATCCAATTAACAGGCTTTTCTCCCTTTTTATGATAAAAATTATGGAAACCCCTTACAAAAAAATTGACAAATTGCTTTGATAGCCTCTTAAGTATTTTTTAAAATGAAGGTCTTTTGAAAATTATAAATTAGCAGAAAATTCCTTAATTGAAAATTTTTCATTAGACTTAGCTTCTGAATGTGAGACTTGGGCTTTTATGGAGATTAAATTGCAATGCTAAATTTATTTGATATTAATCTCATTTCTTTGATGAGTGTGATTTCTCAGGTGAATATATTCTTGAACTTGTTCTGAGACTATCTTGAGGCGAATTTGACTTATATGCATGTGAAACTCTGGTTGGGGCACTCTTAGGTATTTTTCGGGCCAACATTATTTGATTAAACACTTTCTCTAGTTGCCCAATTTGAGCCTTATGAAAATATTTTCTTTGGTCCCTATTCTGAAAAATTGAAAATTGTTTTTGGTGACCTCGTAGAAGTATATTGGAGCATTAATAGGAACGTGTTATTGTGAATCCCTTTTTGAAAATAAAAGTGTTAGAAATAAGCTGGCAGTACAGAAAAAGGCTTTTCTCTCTATTAAAAAAGAAAAGAAAAAGAAAAATATGGTTAGAGAGGAAGCAAGAAAAAAAAAAAAAGCTTATAGCAAAGGAAAGAAAAGAAATGAAAAGTTGAAGAAAAAGTAGTAGATCCTTGAAAATTTTGTGAAAAAGTGTCAATGCACCTTATGCTCTTTTATGCTTCAAGAGGTTATTACTTTGTTTATTGGTTTAGCCCTTTGATTATCCCTTTTCTTTCTCTATCATACCTGACATCAATGCCTTGACCCCGTTACAACCCGCGAAAGACCTCTTCTTTCTTATGCATGCATGTGGATCATATTATAGAGAATTGGTCAATGGACAAGCCTATGGTAATGTATTTCTTTGAGAATCTTGAGTGCTTTTAATATCTTTGCCCAACGCACTGAGAGATTGTGAGTAGAGCGACCCTTGGTCTTTTGGAAAGTTTGATTTCAAGGAATTTAAAAGTTCTAATTGAATAATCTCTTGACCTTCTTTTGAAAATTATACTTGTTTGACTAACATTGCAATTTTGAAAACTCTGTTTGTTTTGGGTTCCCCTGATTTAAGTCTGAAATCTATTTTTGAAAACTCTAAGGCAGATAATTGCTTGAGGATACACAATGTTTAAGTGTGGGAAGTTTGATAAACCTCAATTTTGTGCATTTTATAGGGGGTTTTTGGGTTGAATTTCGATATATTTCATGATAAATATTATTGCATTTCACCTTTTTTACTTAAGTTTTGACAGAATGGACGTTTAAAGGCAATTTGATGAACCTATGAAGAAAGATGAAGGTTTTTGAGTTAAAAAGGAGCGAATACTGAAGTTCTAAGGTTAGCACGGCTGTGCCATGCGTGAGCATGCCAGTGCAAGCTCTCTAGGTCATCCATCCAAGCAAAGCCTTACAAGAATGACTTAAAACTGACGTCTGAAGATTTAGCACGGTTGTCCCATACGTGAGCATGCCCATGCCAAAGTGAAGCAAGGCCTGACTCAGATAAGCAAGGGCTAATTAAAGCGAGCACGGCCTTACAACTAAAGAGCATGGCCGTGCTGACTGAAGAGCACGCCCATGTTGATGCCCATACTCTAGAACATTGTTTTATTAAGTTGGTATGCTCGTGCAGAATTAAGCACGACCTGGCATAATAAAGAGCACATCTGTGCTGATTGAAGAGCACACCCATGCTGGCTGCATAGAAGACCTAATTTTGGGCCCAGTTCTCATATTTCCTATAAATAGTGGCCCTTTGTACCACTATGAAGATATCTCGTATCATCTTATGCTTTTGATATTATCATACTATACTCTTTGTAATAGCTTTCTAGTTTATAGCTTTTGTTAGTTTTGATTTCTAGAGTAGGATTTGCACATGGGGGTTAAGTTGGAGACACTTCTTCTTCTAGCTCTTCAGGATGCGTTTTCCATTGTTGACTTAAGTTTTATCTATTATTATGGGTAGCTAAATTCACCACTAGAGTTGTGGTGGATCTTGTATTAGTAGAAACCCTTTTTGCTATGTCCTAGCTTTAATTTGAATTCTATTTGGTTTTGAAGTTGCGATTTAAATAGTGTTATTCTTTTGTTCTTCATCCCATTGATTAAGCCCAATTAAATTGCTAGATCTATAGGATAACCGAGGTTTAAATTATAGATTTGAGAAAACATGATTTACTCCTTTCAGTCATTCAACCTCTTTGCTCTTTATACTTTCTAATCATTTAAACTCTTTACCTGACAACCATTGGGTTCATCTAGGGAAAAGAATATTGATTGCCTGACAAAAAATTAATAGTTTTCGTAGAGGGATTGATATACAAAAAGCAACTGCGAAATTGAATAGAACTAGGATTTAGGGGGTATCGAAGGTACAAGTGAAACCATGACTCTAGGCTCTTTTACTCTTGAATTCTCAACTCTTTTGTTTCTCTTTCACTATCTTTTGCTACTTCTACGTTATATTTATTTTATTATTAGTACTTGATTACTCTAAATAGCACAAGGATTTCTCTATTCCGGTACTTACTTTCTCAGTTGCATATCACAATTAATCTCTTGGGTACGATATCTGGACTTCCATCCTATATTACTTCTGCGACAGGGTACACTTGCCCTTAAGTGTGTTTTGGAAGCAACAATACCTCGAGCTACCCTCTCTCTTGCCATACGTGTGCCGATAAACCTACTGGGTCACGTAATCAGACGAAGAGCTAGACATGACGATCCTTCGTCACTTGTAGGTCCAAAAATACTGCTCACTCCACTGTCTCCGTCTATGCAGCATGAACCATCTTCGGCTAGTCACGTGAAACGACTGACGCGCGGTGGGTACTGCGTGTGTGAGAAAGGTTATAATTGGATCACTCTGAAAGTTCCCACTATGTCGCCAAAAGGTAGGGCGCTGAGCCTAAACCGTAAACTGATGGGTCTAATATATACGGCCAGGAAGGTGGCAGTGTCCACCTGCCAGCCCTCATCATCATGGTAGATGATCTCTAGATCCCCCAGCACTGGGATCCTCTGTGCCATCCCTATCCACTTCCTCGATGTTTAAATCTTCTCGACGACGAGGCACAACGAGCATACAGAGAAAAGGGTAGGGACATATGATAACAACATCATCATCAATGGGGAAATTAGCAATAGTAAAACAATATAAGCATGTAGCATACATCACACATATAATAGGTAACATTCAGACAACCATCTCTCGAGTAAAACATAAGCAACCATCTCAGAATACTCTCACCCTCAGATCAATCCTCTACTAGGGATACTAACCCCTTATGCATGTTGGTCGAATCTCTCAAACACTGTATTCCATTAAGGAATAGAAGTTAGTTTGTCCAGGAAACCTTTCCACTCGCTATGGCCAATAAGAGTGCTTCCTCACTCCACACAAGCGGGGTATCTTGGCCGCCTCGGAATGTCCGCTTGTGACTTGGAAATAGCTCGCGGATTAGTCGGGATAACTAGTATTAATCGAGTATCACGACACGATAAAAGCAACCCCATCCATCATTGTGGATCGGTCACGAGTCCAGTTACATCCCCAAGGTTCATATCAGACCACCTCCTCTGCTTTCCTTACCCACACTCAGGTATAACTAAACTCGTATGACAACTAGCAGCCCATACTACTACCATACAGCCTCACCACTATGATATGCAACAAACATCCTCAACAAGCTGATACCGAAACCTCACCCTTAACACACGGATACCGACACGATGCCTCGCATCCACAAGGCCATAGCCACGACGCCTTGCGTCCATAAGATTATATCTTCAACTTTTGCAACACCACACGAAGATGCTCCTAGTGTTCCTCTTTACTCGAAGAGTAAATAAGAATGTCATCGATATACACGACAACAAACTTGTCTAGGAACGGTCGGAATATTCTGTTCATGAAATCCATGAATACAGCCGGAGCATTAGTCACACCGAAAGGCATAACCAAGTACTCGTAATGGCCATACCGACTCCTGAAAGCAGTCTTCAACACATCCTTCTTCTTCACCCGGATTTAATGCTAACCAGATCGCAGATCGATCTTGGAAAATACAGGTGTTCCCTTCAACTGGTCCATCAAATCATTTAATCGTGGCAACAAATACTTGTCCTTTATCGTCACTTTATTCAGCTAACGATAATCCACGCACAACCTTGAGCTCCCATCCTTTTTCTTCACAAACAATACCGTGCTCCCCACAGCGATGCACTAGGTCTGGTAAACTCATCCAGCTGCTTCTTAAGCTCCACCAACTCTACTGGAGAAAATCGATATGGCGCTATCGAAATAGTCCCAGTCCCCGGGATTAGGTCTATAACAAACTCCACTTCTCGTTCTGACGGTAAGCCGGGAACATAATCAAGAAACACTTCCGACAACTCCCGCACGACATGCAATGTATCCATGCGAGGAGATTCCTTCGCCTCTAAGAAAAATAGCACCACGCACTCCTTCGATCGTCCGCCCATTCGAATACTTTCGTTGGCAGGCGTCAATCTAGATCGCTCCACGAAACAAATGGTCTTCTTTGAACAGTCTAACACCACATGGTTGGCCAAAAGCCAATCCATGCCTAGGATGACATCTATCTGTTGCATAGGAAAACAGACAAGGTCTACAGGAAAAGTGTGATTTTCTATGGTGATAGGACATTGTAAGCAAACAAACAAGGTAGTCAGAGAATAACTCGTAGTTGTGGAAATAGTCAAGTCATAGGGTAATGAAGAGATAGGTAATATTAAGTGATCCATGCACTCTAAGGATATGAAAGAGTGGGTAGCCCCCAAATCAAATAAAAATGGTAAGAGTCTACCTCGTCCTCTACCACGTTCACGAAACATGAATTCTTGTAAAAGAATCATTAGATCTTATTCATAAGACTTATAATACCACATTAACATGTATACATATTATATGCCTTTTCAACGAATGAAACAGTTATCACACATGATAACTCGCATATCGGACATTCTACCCATTTCTAAACATAGCCGGCATCCGATATGGATCCAACTAACAAGGCCAGTACACATCCTAAACCCCACAGTCCGATTAGAATCAAACTGCTCTGACACCACCAAAATGAGATGACCCCACGTGAATGAGGCAATCCCATTAGTCTCACCTGGTATTAACTATATTTTAACCGTATTATAACGTTAACACGTTTATTAAATGAAATGGAAATGATGGAAACATCCAAACAGAAACATAAAAGTACAACACGTAAAAACAAAAACAGAGTAAAACGCAGCTAAAGAAAAGTAGCTCTATACATGAACATGCGAAAATTGGCCCGTCAGTAGGGCTACAGTAAAATATCTAGGCACAGTACAATAAAAGCTGAAAGTTAAAGAAAGGTACCACAAAGACTTTGAAAACTCTCAAGAAGATCTTACCACTCTCACTAACTCATTATCAAAATACATTCAAAATAAGCTCACCTCAAATTCCTAGGATGGACGCATTGCCGGCACCACACCCTCCACTCGAGCTACCCTTGCCCTTGCCATACGTGCGTCGATAAACCCGCTGGGGCACATAATCAAACGAGGAGCTAGACATGACGATCATTCGTCGCCTGTAGGTCCGCAAATACTACTCACTCCACCGTCTCCATCCAAGTAGCATGAACCATCTTCGACCAGTCACGTGCGAAGACTCATGCGCGGTGGGTACCACATGTGTGAGAAAGGTTAGAATTGGATCACTTTAAAATGTCCCACTATGTCGCCAAAAGGTAGGGTGCTGAACCTGAACCGTAAACTGATGGGTCCAGTATATACAGTCAGGAAGGTGGCAGGGTCCACCTTCCAGCCCTCATCACCATGGTAGATGATCTCTAGTTCACCCAGCACTGGGATCCTCGATGCCATCTCTATCCACCTCCTTCATGTCTAGATCTTCTCGACGACGAGACACAATGAGCATATAGAGAAAAGGGTAGGGAGATAAGATAACAACATCATCATCAACATGTATCAATCATCACACATATAGCAGGTAACATTCAGACAACCATCTCCCGAGTCAAACATAAGCAACCATCTCAGAATACTCTCACCCTCAGATTAATTGTCTACTAGGGATACTAACCCCTTATGCATGTCGGCTGAATCTCTCAAACACTGTATTCCATTCAGGAATAGGAGTTAGTTTGTCCAAGAAACCATTCCACTCGCTGAGGCCAATAAGAGTGCTTCCCCACTCCACACAGGAGGGTTATCTTGGCCTCCTTGGAATGTCCGCTTGTGACTTGGAAACAGCTCACGGATTAGTTACGATAACTAGGCTTGATCAAGTATCACGACATGATAGGAGCAACCCCATCCATCATTGTGGATCAATTTCGAGTCCAGTTACATCCCCAAGGTTCATCTCAGATCGTTCCCTCTGCTTTTCGTACCCGCACTAGGTACCACTAACCTCTTATGACAATTGGCAGCCCATACTACTGCCATACGTCCCCACCACTTGGCCACTATGATATGCAACAAACATCCTCAACGAGCTGATACCGAAACCTCACTCTTAACAATCGGATGCCATCACGATGGCTCGCATCCACACGGCCACAGCCACGACGCCTTGCATCCATAAGATCACACTTTTCCATCAGAACCTCAACGTTATCAACCTAGCTCGCTCAACAGCATCTCACAGACCACTCAACCAACCAACATAGCATGCATAGAAACTCATCCTCAACAATAATCGTCTAACTTAGGGTGTTGGTTCAGCGGTTATAGCCCAAAGATACTTCCACCTAGGTTGGGGGTACTTTGTCTAGGGCTCAACCTCTAGTAGGGGTTAGGGTTTCCTTACACACATGCGAATACGCTATACTATTCTTGCCTTCCTGACGATAGCATACACAACCACAACGATCTCTCCACCAACAACACCACCACCTTGCATCTTGAAACTTAGACACCAATAGCCACGAGATCCTCCCCTAAGCTTGCACAACACGTCCTCGAACTTTGCCCTTCGAGGAACTCGAGAAACCGATCAGTCGAAGCAAAGGTAACGAAGTCACGATTGCAACGATGTAGTCAAAAACACGATCCGGTGGTCGAATCTCCCTCAACCTTCAATTTCTTTCTCTTGAATTCTTAGAGTCTCTTTCTCCACTGTAAATATGAAGGTGAAGAAGTGAAGTTCGAGTCGAGTGAAAAGTGAGAAGTAAAAACTCACTTAACTAGTTCTGGTCAGCACGATTTAGCGTGCAAAACCCCCCATGCTAGGGCATGCCCATGCTTGAGCGTTGGGTTCCTCCACGCTTAAGTGTGGCACCTCGTCCACTCCGCCTTCTCCATGACTTGACACGCGTCCAACACGCATCAAAACTCAGAACAGCCAGTGCTACCACGTTGCACGCTTGAGCGTGCACCTTGCCAATGCTTAAGTGTTGGCACGGTCTGGCGTGCACTCTTCCCATGCTTGAGCGTGCTGCTCAGCTGGAAAGATGCTTCCAAACTTCTGATCTCCCTCGTTTCTCATGTTACGCCTTAGGCACTCCCAACATGATTCAAGCTTATCCCTAGGCTTCCAACTAGGCTTAAGACTAACACACAAACAATCAAACCCCTAATCGAGATTATCTAACTCGATTAGAGTTACAGAAATTAAAGATGTTACACATACCTATTATGCAGCGATCTCATAGTGGGTCAATCCAGTATAATATTACTCGAATATTTATACCTATGTGAAGACTTGATATCACATGTCCATAACCCGTGAGATATGGTTATCAGTCTACTCACATAATAGTCTCAGTGTATTAATATCGTCTTAGTTAATAATAATATTCGACTACGGATACTTTAATAATAGCGTTCTATTGTTTAATGAGGTCTCACGATCAAGTCACACTTGATGTTCCATTAAACGAACTGCATATTCTAAGGACTTTATTAAGTACAAAAGATATAACATAATAAACTGAAATTCCATTTATTATAAATGATATAAATCATAGTTATGATACAAATGTTAATCTAATAAATAGATTGGCCACTAGGGCTTATACCAACACGATTTATAATAGTTATTATTACATATGTTTACTCATTATATTCAAATTCGGTATTAATTTGTAGTCTCAAAGGCAACGTGGCGACTGGGAGTATGAATATTATGTCATGAGACATATGTTCAACGTTGTCTCCGCGAGTATTACTGGTCAATGGAAGAAGGTAATTAATAGAATTTTTAAAAAGTTAGATTAATTATGTTTTGTTTTAGTTGATGAGATAATGTTTAATTTATCTTATGTTATTTGAACTTGCGGACTTTCCACAATCCGGATTCACTCTCTGAAGAGGAAATTAAGGACATGCGGGAGCGATGGGCAACCTTCTTTATTAAGATTAGTGAATTTTTTTGACATTATATGTATTTAGTTCATATTTATATGTATATAGATTAATATTTGAAACTTTTTTACATTAATATATCAATATCTTTTTCGTTGTCATTATGTAAATGTATAGTGATATTCATAGTGATTTCTACGTATATTTAGATTTTGTTGATTGCTGGGATTCTGTTGTATAAATTGAGTTCTGTTGAAAAAATTACCGAGAAAGAATGTAACTGGTTCAAACAAGATTTAAAAAAACAATGACTTTTTACATCGGTTTTGGTCACAACCGTTGTAAAAATTTGAATTTACATTGGTTGTGACCTTAACCGATGTAAGTCACACTTTTTATATCGGTTCGGCTGATAACCAATGTGAAAAGTCTACTTTTTACATTGTTTGAGACCTATAACCGATTTAAGAAAGTGAATTTTTATATCATTTGCCCTCAGAACCGATGTAAAAACAATTTACATCGGTCGTTAACCGTTGTAAAAAGTACCCACATTCCACATTGCCTAATTCTATAACGTAACAACAACCAATGTAGAAAGTCATTTTTAACCGATGTAGAAAGTGTGAACTGCACTAGTGTTGGAAGTGCCACGTTGATAGAAAATGGGTTACGTGGAAAGTATATAAGTGAGAAGACCCATTTCCTTAAAGCTATGGGTTAAGAAATAATTTATAGTCCACTTGTATGGTTCTTCGCTTAGCCCATGCATGACGATCTCCCGACTTTTGGGCTCCCTTATGGTTCAACATGGGCATTTTCTTTTCTTACCTCCCCATTTGATTTTCTTACCTCCCTCCTCCATTTTTTTCTAATCAAATTTCATAAATACCCTTGTCCCTTCCCACCCCCTATATGTAAACTATAATTTCCGTAAAGTATCAAAAATTCAAATACATTAAGGAAACTAGAGTTTCCGTAAGGTATATTCCGTAATGTATTTAATTTTTTTACCTTACGGAAACTATAGTTTTCGTAATGTATTCAATTTTTAATACATTACAATTTTTTTTTTACCTTACAGAAACTATAGTTTCCATAATGTATTTTATTTTCAATACATTATGGAAACTATTCCGTAATGTGTTCAATTTATGAAAACTATAGTTTCTATAATGTATTCAATTTTTTTTTTTACTCCGTAATGTATTCAATTTTTTTACCTTACGGAAACTATAGTTTTCGTAATGTATTCAATTTTTAATACAAGCCACAGTTTCCGTAATGAAAAGCCACCAGTGACAGTCACGCCTCCTTCTTCATATTCTTCACCATTCTTTTTCTTTCAATGAAACCTATATCATTCCATTTTATTGAATAAGGTTTAAGACCTAAGTTAAGTATATTTGAAGGTTGGATAATCTTACTTATGGCTTGAGAAGGCTATGATCCAAATTTGACGGAATTTGGCCATGGAACGAACTCAAAGAGTGAAGAAACATGAAAGTACATGCCAAATCAGCGTCAAAAACTTTGATGTTGAGTAACCCAATGCTCAAACATTGACCGTTGATGCTCGAACGTGGGGTAGGTGCACGTCAAAGTTTGGAAGGCAGTACACGTGGAGGTACGCATGTCAGCATGCATGAACGCGTCACAAGAGACGTGGCGACCAGCGCGCCACACTCAAGCGTGGGGATGGCCACACTAGAGTGTGGGAACGCACGCTCAAGCGTGGGGACGGCCACGCTAGAGCGTTTCCCCACGCTTAAGCATGGGAATGTTGTACGCTTTAGCGTGCACAGCAGATCAGCAAGCTCTTAAGTGGCACGAAATCATTTCCATTTTCTTCCTAAGACCAGTAGAGAGAGGGTATGAGGTTCTAGTGAGAGAAACGTGAGCTTGTGGAAGATCGAGGCGTCGGGTCATGATTCCGACTCCACCATTGTGATCATGGCTTCGAGTTCTTCAGGTCTAACCGATTGATTTCTAGATTCCTCGAAGGTAAGCTTGAATCTCTAACACGTCGACCTTTACGTTCTTCGTGTTCTTCGATTTTTTGCTCGAATATTTCTTGGTTTTGAATTTCCCTAGGAGTAACAATAATGCATGTCTGTTGTTACCGTGGTTAGGCCAAAGTTCGAGGACATGGTGGTGCTTGTCTTTGGAGGTGGAACCGCGGCTGTAAGTGGTAGTGGAGCTAATGCCATGAGTGGTGGTGGTGGTGAGCTCGTGGTGGCCGTTGTCGTGTTCGTTGCATTTCTGAGATAGAGGGTCAAAGCTTTCCGTCGATACAGGAGCATACTGGAATGAATCACCAGCTGAGGAGGAAGGAACCTCAAGTATCGGGGAAAAGTGAACGTAGATATAAATGTTAACATGTGTAGAGCTCCTCAAACCCTACTAGTGGTTGAGTAACCGACAACACCTAACTCACATTGGGGACTCCTGGATTGTGGTACCAATGTAGTTTTAGGTATTGTAGGTTTATCACCGATAAGATAATCTATGATATTTGTTGATCGGGGATGTATGTCTACCTTCTGTGATTGATAACATGTTTAAATGATGTCATATGTGATAATATGCTAAGTGAGATGCTCTGCTATGCTTGTTGTGATAACATGCTTAGTTGCTATTTTGGTATTCCTGAGATAAAGAGATGCTTGATTCTATGTGCTGTTGGTATTATTGTGATTGTTCTGATCTTGGTTGAATTTGGAGATGGTTGGTGTGATGTTATAAGGCTAGAATGGTTGATGGTATCCAGCTTGTAGAATAAGTAAGTTAATCTAAGTTGAAGATGGCTCTCTTAGTTGGAGAGTGACATCCTCGCAGTTGGAGGATGTGGACCTTTAAAACGTTGGTTAAGATGTTGCTAGGACGTTGTTAAGGTGATGGATGCATAATCATAGCATTTGCATTGTTGTGGTGAAAATCCGGGTGTCCAACTGCAACAACGGTTTAGGTGGTTGTCACACGAGGTTGGTGTTCGAGGTGGACACTCCGGGACGACCAAGACAGCTAAACTCATAGTTGGAGGGATGCAGGTGCTTTCTCGCGGTCGAGGAACTTCTCGGGTCTTCTCACAGTTGCAGGGACTCGGGGGAGTGCTCCTCACAGATGGAGGAACCACTGTTGCACTGTCTTGGAAACTCAGGAGACGGTTACCTGAACGTCCAACTCGAAGTCCAACGAGGAAGAGAAAAAGACTTACTTAAACATGTATGTAGTGATTTTGTTTTTTCAAATTCTTCATCAATTAAATTTATATTCATCGTTTTTTCTAATTAAACTTATTTATTATTGTGAACTGACGTTTTTACTTATGTTGCAAATCATGTCTTCATCTAGTGATCATGATGGTAGATCGGATTCAAGACTAGAGGTGCCCGAAACACAAATGAGGCGTCATGGACCGAAGTTAAAGAAGAATCTGATCCTTAAGAGGAGTAGAGGCGTGAGATTAGAGGTATATAAGATAATTATTAATTAAGTATTTCATTTTATTAATTAAGTGTTTCATTATGTTATTAATCAACTTTTTCATTTTATTAGGTTGCCCGGAATACAAAAGGCAAACCCATTGGTAATAATGGGAAGGACCTAAAGAGTTACACTGGGGCCGTAGTCCAGCAAACAGTCCCAATTACATGCAAGACGTGGAAGAATAGAGCGTTGGACGAGGCCAAATCACACATTTGGCGCGATATACAGGTATATAAGTAATTAATTAACATTAGTTTCTTAATTAACATGTATACTTTTACACTTACCCCTTTATCATTTCTGCATACTATTTTTTACATTGATGACTCTTAGAGGAAAATAGTACTCCAGATTGCCAGAAGATGTCACCGGACATTCCGAACAAAGTTGACGAACAAGTATGTAAAAAATGAGGGTGGGAATATCAGACAAGAGCCTCCAGCAAAGTATGCAAACATGATAAAGGTGGACGACTAGAGAGCTTTTGTAATGACACGCACATAAAATGAGACATTTAACGTATGTATAATATAACCCTGTTTGTTAACTATTATATATATATATATATATATATATTTCAAATCATTCATCGATATATACTTCTGTGTCTTTGTAGAAAACAAGTAAAGCAAATCGGATTAGAGCGTCAAACCCTCCGTACCCTTACAAAGCAGGGTGTACGGGTTATGATGGCCTCGAGGAACAAATTGTAAGTACAATATATCCTTCTAACTTGTTGATTAACCACTTATGGTTTCTTTCTTAGCATTGACGAATTTTATTTAATTTGTGTGTTCAAATGTACAGCTAAAGAGTGCTGGAGTGGATCCTGCCACAGAGGCAGTTGAGCGGAGTACTTTATGGATGAAAGCCCGCATGGGCAATGATGGCTAGATTTTGTACCCCCCACTAGGGAAGTAGCTGACAGAATTGTAAGTATACGGCCTCATTAATTAACTTAGTTCATTTGTAATTTTCTTATTATAATTATTATGTTTAACATCTTAATTTGCTTGTTAATATTTGTGTCCCATGTGTCCTTATCTTAGTCTATATCACAGTTTGTATCACAGAGGGAGATAACGGACTGTGTTGGCTGCCAAGACATTCTTGCACGATCATTGAATCGCCAAGAATACTCTGGTCGCCTAAGGGGTGTGGAGTTTACCATCTCCCATAGGATTGTTTTTGGCACAAACAACACACAAAAAGTCAAGATATGTTGACTAAAATGGAGACGCAAAGGACGCTAGCCGAATTAACTCGACAAGTCGAGGAGTTGAAGTCTAGGAAGCAGGATAAGCAGGGGCCTGCTGATTATGAGCCTACTGATGATACTCCTACCCCTTTCCCGCACAACGTCAGAGATCGTTGTACCATTGTATGTATTAGTATAGTTTTGGTTAGTAATGTTTATTTTAACAATATTGTTAATTAGTACATACTTTTATTGTACTCATGTTGTAACATTTTTAATGAATGAAATGAATTTATGCATATTGTGCCAATTATTGTCTCAAATATTGCTTATAATGTCTGGGTTTTGCTGAGTGCAGGGAAGAGTAGGAGAAAATTAAAGTATATTATTAAAAAAATATGGGAATAGATAGCACTTCCTCAAGGAAGCGCTATCTAAAGCAAGAATAGATAGCGCTCCCTTGAGAAAGTGCTATCTAAAACCCAGGAAAAGATAGCGCTTTCTCAAGGAAGTGGTATATAAAATCCAGAAATATATAGCGCTTTCTCAAGGAAACGATATCTATTCCTGGGTTTTAGATCAAGGAAGCGCTATCGTTTCTACTTTCCATAGCGTTTTTCTAAGCGTTATTGTTTCTTCAACCTTTAATAGCACTTGATTTAATAGCGCTATTAAATGCCAAAAATAAACGCTATTAAAAGCCTTTTTATGTTGTAGTGAAAGGTGGAAAAAGATTTTCCTGGCTATGCGTTGTAGGGAAGATCGAAAGGTCACATACGCATCTTTTATGATGGTTGGAGGAGCGGAATCCTGGTGGAAGAATCGGCAGAAGATGCTGGAGGCAGATGAAAGGGTAATCACGTGGAAACTGTTCAGGACATGCTTTATGGAGAAGTGTTTCCCTATAACCCTAAGGCATGAGAAGGAAAAGGAATTCCTTAGCTTGAAACAAGGGAACCTATCAGCGGGTGAGTATGCAACGAAGTTTGAGTTCTTACTCAAGTTCTCAAATTTTTATCAAGTACGTTCAGATGAGAACAGGATATGCAGAAGGTTTATAGGGTTAAGGCATGAACTGTAGAGGGCAATGCTACCTTTGGGAATTTCCAGGTTTCCAGAAATGCTTGAGAGATGTACTGCTCTGGAAAATCTTGACAAGAGAGTGGAAGCTCGTCAACAGAAGAACAAAGGACCAATAAGGAACCATAAGTGGGATATAGAGGAGAGGCCTCAACAAGAGCATAAACTGTTGCGTTGTGAACACAATTAAGGGCAGTGTACCCTGTCGCAAAAGTAATACAGGACGGAAGTCCAGATTTCGTACCCAAGGGATTAATGATGCAATATGCAAGTGATAAAGCGAGTACTGAAATAGAGAAATCCTTATAATATTTAGACTAACCTAAATAATAATAAGAGTATGATGGAAGCAGTAGTAATAGATAAACAAAAGAGAAATAAAGAGTTAAAAAATCAAGAGTAAAAGAGCTTAGAGTCGTGGTTTCACTTGTACTTTCTATACCCCCCAAATCCTAGTTCTATTCAATTTTGTAGTTGCTTCTCGAATGTCAATTCCTCTACCAAAACTATTAATTGTTTTTTTTTCAGGCAATCAATATTCTTTTCCCCATATGAACCCAACGTTTGTCAGGCAAAGAGTTTAAATGATTAGAAAGCATAAAGAGTAAAGAGGTTGAATGACTGAAAGGAGTAAATCACGTTTGACCATACTATAATTTAAACCTCGTTTATCCTATAGATCTACCAATTAATTGGAGTATAGTCGCTGGTCAACCAATTGATTAAGAACATGCAAAGGGTGCGCAATCCTAGCATGGGATGAAGAACAATAGAATAACACTATTCAAATCGCAACCTTGCAACCAAATAAAATTCGAATTAAAGCTAAGACATAGAAAAAAGGGTTTCTACTAATACAAGATCCACCACAACTCTAGTGGTGAATTTAGCAACCCATAATAATAGATAAAACCAAGTTCAACAAAGGGAAACGTATCCTGAAGAATTAAGAAGAAGTGCCTCCAACTATACCTCCAAGCGCAAATCCTACTCTGGAATTCTAAACACTACTAAAGTTATAAACTACAGAAAGCTATTACAAAAGATGATAGTATGATAGAATATCCAAGAATGTCTTCATAGTGGTACAAAGGGCCTCTATATATAGGAAAATATGATAAAGGGCCCAAAATTAGGTCTTCAATGCCGCTAGCATGAGCGTGCTCTTTATTCAGCACGGTCGTGCTTCCTATATGTTAGGCCGTGCTCAATTCTGCACAGGCATACCAACTTCGTATAATCAGCGTCAGGCTTCAGTACAGGAGTGCTTCACGTCTGCACGGCTATGTGCAACATGAAGGAACCTGTTTGAAACACAAGAAGGGGGGTTGAATTGTGTTTTAGGCGATTTTAAATTCTTTTCGTAAGCAGATAATGATTTTCGCAAGATTGGACGCTTAAAACGATTAAAAGCAAAGAGAGCTCTTCCAAACTCCAAGTTGGACGCTCACTTAGTTTTGACTAAGATAAGAAGACAGCGTAATGAAAGGCAATTCAATCCCAGTTAGTTTGTTAGACAAAAACTAAAGTAAGATAAGGGAGAGAAAAGAACACAACGATATTATCCTGGTTCACTCTTCACCAAAGAGCTACATCCAGTCCTCTCTACTTGAGAGCTTTATCCACTATAACAAAAACCTTTTGTTACAAACTATTCAACACCTTTTCAGGCAGTATTCTCAACCTCTTCAAGTTCTCTAAGTATTCTTTTACAGATAAGCCTCTTCAGGCTCAACCAAACTAAGGTTTTGAAAAAGATTGTTCTACTAACTCACTAAATGTGAGAATTCGAAACTAAAGCTTAGACTCTTGAAAATAGCTCTACACAGAGAGTAATATGAAAGTTAGAATCAGAGTAGCTTTTCTAGCTTTGCAAGCTTGAGATTTTCTCTTTTATCTCTTGAAGGATTTTGAATTGCTTTGTGTTGCTTCACTTCTTTTTGCTCAAGTTCAGTTTCGTTCAGCCTTTTTTCTCTTGATTTCTACCTTTTCACTTTCAAAAGATGAAGGTATATATAGCCTCTTTTCTTTGAGCAGTCTTCAATCTTCAACGGATGGAAAAGGATCCGTTCTGATGAGCATTGAATGCATTTGATCCGTTGAGTCTGATAGCTTCTGAAGTTTCTGATCAGCAGAATAGACTGTCAGGGAGATAGCTAAAAGTGGTGCTGACATATCCTCTGAGTAGAAGAAAGTTGCCTTTTGTTTATCCAAAACAAGAAGGTCAACTTCTTTAGGTGATAGGGACATTCTGGCTTGTGCTTTTCTTTTGTACGAATCTTACAGAGAATGTTTTGTCCCACTAGTATAAGCCTTTTACATGGAATAATAATTTCAAATGCTTTTACAAAGATATTCGCGCTTGAAATTTAAAAGACATGTATTGGACTAGTTATTACAGAAGGTAACCAAAAGAGTCTTTGGACTCAATGGTTCTATAAACTATCGTCCAGTCGTAAACCAGGAATAGGTGTTGGACGAGATAAAGTCTTTGGACTATGTTGGACGAGATAACGTCTTTGGACTATGTTGGACGAGATAACGTGTTTGGACTATATTGGAATTGTCCTGCACACTTAATATAGAACATTAGTCCATAACTAATCTTTGTTCATCTTAAATTAGCTCTTTGTTAACATCAAAACTCAAGGGATTATCTGGACCATGACCACTTTGGTTCCAACAATCTCCCCCTTTTTGATGATGACAAAACATGCTAATTTTGATTTGAACAAAGAGTCCTAGAGAGCTGAAGGGCTCCCCCTAAGACAAACATTCTAATCATTTAAAGCATTTAATCATTTAAAGCATCATTCAACAAATATGAGCACATGTATCATTTAAAGATTCAATCAACAAATTTAAAGATTCAATAAACAAATTTGACTTTAAATAATCAATCAATAATAATCAATCAATAATAATCAATCAATCAATAATCAATCAATCAATAATCAATCAAAATCCATCTTCTCCCCCTTTTTGTCATCAGACAAAAGAGTGAGAAACACATCATAGTCAGTTGTTTTGAAAAAAAAAAAACAAAGAAAACAAAACAACAAAAAAAAAATTTAAGAAGAGGGAGGAGGTTTGGGAATGAAATCTTTGAACATGGCCGCAATCTGCTGAAGGAGCACCGCATTGTTAGATTCGATAGTCCGTTGAACGAACTCTTGAAACTCAGGAGGAATAACTGAGGCAGAGCTCTCAGCAGTGGCCCGGGTTGCGTCCACACCTCTTTGATCAGGAACTATACTCAGAGCCTGAGAAGGAGATGGAGCATCAGGATGGACCATTGAGAGAGGGACCGGTTGAGACTTGGACTGAGCAGAGTCTGCAACTTGTTCCGCTTCGTTATCATGAGTTTCAGAGGAGGGTTCCACATAGATGGTTTCGGTGTCCCCAGTCTCTTCAGGAATGGCCGACTTAGGAGGAAGAGTAGGAGGAGCAAGAGGAGCAACAATAGGTTCGGGTGGACGCAGCACCTCAAGTATGATATCAGCATCATCAAACTTGTTTTCACGCCATCTGATAGGAGGCATAGGCAGAACGTCTCTAGGATAAAGAGGTATCCCAAAGATATCGTCTACGATCATGAAGGTTGCTTCACGGATTCGATATTGTCTCGGGTAGACTCGAATCTCAGCTTTCTCCTCAACTGATAAACCAGATGATGACGCTTCTTGGGAGCATCTCCAGATGTAATTTTCCCAATATATCCTAGCATCTGGGTCAAATCTGAAGCGAGGATCTTTCTTCCAAATACTTTCGAGAGCCCCAGAGTCATCTCGATGTTTTGTCCAAAACAGGGGATCAAAAGCATGTTGGTAAGGCAGCGTCCATGACTCAAGCTTTTTGCGAAGGTCCTTATCCTTGTTGGGATCTAGGATAGGGAGCCTTGGGCAAGCTCGAGGAGGAACAACTCCTACGCTAATGCGAGAAGACTTTGACCAAAATCTCTTAGGAAGGTTGTGATGGATCTTAGCTTCTCGAGGCATGTCACACTCCTTCCGCACAGCATAGTAAGGAAGAAAGTCTCGGACATCAGAATACTCCTTCCAAGATGATGGATAGCTTGGAATGAAAGAAAGGTCGGGATCAAGGATGAAGTTACTTAAGCCAAACGTCCTTGCCCTTCTTTCATACTCCGTCTTGCAACCTCTCTTGTCTTCATGGCGAAGGACAATGTGCCTCTTTATATTGTAGTGGCACCATTTGAATTCCTTGTCCTTGATAAGGTTGGGATAGACTTTCCTTGGAGGAAACGTCTTCTTCTCAAGGTAAGTAACCAATGGTCCATGGGCATTGTATGTTTCAGAGGGCAGAGGTTTAGGTGAAGTGTATGGGATGGGTTGGTAGGCAAGTTTAGGGGGTGAGGTAGATGATGTGGAGGGTTGTTCAAATTCATATTCGGGTAATGGAAGGGGGCTTTTGGGGTGAGGTTCAGTAGTGGGGGGTGAGTGTTTAAGGAATAGAACAGGAAATTTGCATTTAACATCAGCCCAAATTGAGCATTTGTTGTTGTAGTCTACTCCAGGGAGGCGTCTATATTTGCTTATGGGAAAGATCGGTCTGGGGTAGGGAGCACCATAGGGTTGGAAGGGGTGATCTCCCCAGGGTGTGAACCAGTCTTCGGGTTCATTTTGTGAGGCTAGAGTTTGAGTTTGTGGTAGGTTAGTGGGTGAGGGAGGTAGGGAAGGTTCAAAGGTTAAGTCTTCTATCTCAGACGATTGGACGATAGGAGAAATAATAACTGAACTGGAGATAGGTTCAGTATTACCTTTCGTCTTTCTTCGAGATGACCTTGCCCTTGTTGACAGAGGTGCAGCAGGTGCGGTTTCCAATCTTGGTCCTTTAACTACCCTGGAGATGGGTAGATTGTCCTCTTCATCTTCATCAATGGGAGCTAGAACCAGCTTCCTTTTTCTTGAAGGTTGGACGATGGGCTTTGGACGAGACGAAGAAATTGAAGGTTGGACGATTGGCTTTGGACGAGACGAAGAAGTCTTAGCTATTGGACGAGCTCGTTCAGCAGAGCGTCCAGCAGAGACACATTGTTCAGACGCTTCTTCTTCTGAGCCTTGCGTCTGAGCTCCTTTTTGTTGGCCTTCAAGTTTGGACTTTTTAAAGCAGTCCAACTGCATCATTACCAAACTTTGCCTGCTAAACTCAGGCTGATGCACCCGTTCAATCCCATGAACTCCGTAGTATTTGAACTTTCTTTCTGGAGCCAAGTTCTTTAGGTCGTTGTAGACCATGTGCTTCTCAAATATTTTGGAGAGAAGAGCGCCATAGATGAGTGCAGTGTTCTTCTTCCCAGAGCCTTCAATGGCATATTTGAAGAAGGAAAAGAGGAGGTGTGGAAGGTTTATTTGCCTTTCAAGAATCAGATGAACTAGGCAAAACTGATGAGCCTTTGAAACATTATCCTTTGACCCAACTTTATGAAGGATAGCCTTGTTCAAGATTTGGTGAAGAACCCTAGCCTTGTCAGTCATTTTTGAGGCTATGAGCTTGTCACCAGAGTTTTTCAACAAACAATCTCTGATGGTGGAAGCATCACCAATCTCTTCTTCCCAGTCATCTTCAATAGTTATGCCTGATTGAGCGCACCCAGTTGCATTAGAGATAGTCGCTTCAGATACTATAACTTCAGTATCAAGCACCTTGTTGCGAATCTCTCTTGCAGAGACAATGGGGTTAGTCCAGAACTCCCTAACTAGAGCAGGGTAGATTACCGGAGAACCTTCAAAGTAGCTTGACCATCCAGCGGCATGGATGTTAGAGAAGATGTCAATCCCATTATCAGCCAGGAATTGTAGGTTAAACTTGTACTCGACCATGACATCAGCAGTCAGAGTATTAAAGGTTTTTCCTTTACCCTTGGAGCCAGCAGCAGAAGAGGTTGCCATAGTTTCAGAGAGGATGTTTGAAGAAAAAGGTTTTACAGAAAGGGTTTTCCTTTTCGAAGGTGCAAGAAGAAAGGTTAAAGCTTTTTGTAAAGGTTTGATTTTTATCAAAGAGCAAAACTTAGGTTTTAAAAGGAAGAAGAAGAGAGAGCGAAAGCCTTTCGTATTTTCAAAGAGAGAGAGAGAGCGAAACGACATGCATTAAATGTCTGACACACGTTCAGACTTTGAAACCGTAAAAAGCATTTTTGGCAAATAAAGAAAACAAAAAACTGACTCAGTTAAGGGAATGAAGGATAATATTTCATTCGACAAAGATTGAGTTTCATTAATGCATTAGACGATCATTCAGAAGGTACATTGGACGAGCATATATTGGACGTAATGCAAATATTGGACGCATGCATTGGACTCTCAGTTAATCAATGAAATGCATGTTCAGATATTTTCTTATGAATATAAACCTATCTGCGGCTAAAGGTTTAGTGAAGATATCTGCCCATTGATGGTCAGTATCAACAAATTGAATATCTATTGTTCCTTTTTGCACATAGTCCCTAATAAAATGATGTTTTATTTCTATATGCTTTGCTCTAGAATGCAGTATGGGGTTCTTTGACAAATTAATAGCAGCAGTATTATCACACATGATAGGGATGTTGCTTACAAACACGTTGTAGTCTTCCAACTGATATTTGATCCATAGCAGTTGTGAGCAGCAGCTGGCTGCAGCAATGTACTCAGCTTCAGCAGTTGATAGAGTAATTGTGCTTTGCCTTTTGCTTGACCATGAGACGAGATTAGCACCAATGAAGTGACACCCTCCACTTGTGCTTTTCCTTTCTATTCTGTCTCCAGCATAGTCAGCATCACAGAATCCAACTAATCTGTATTCATCAATTTTCTTATACAAAAGACCCAGATTAGTAGAACCTTTTAAGTATCTAAAGATTCTTTTTACTGCTGAGAGATGAGACTCTCTTGGATCAGATTGAAAACGAGCACATAAGCAAACGCTAAACATGATATCAGGTCTGGACGCAGTTAGATATAAGAGGGAACCAATCATACCTCTATATACCTTTTGGTCTACCTTTTTATCTTTATCATCTTTGTTTAGCACGGACGTTGGATGCATTGGTGTATTCATAGGTTTACAATCGTCCAACTTGAAGCGTTTTAGAAGCTCCTTTGTGTACTTCGTCTGATGAATGTACACTCCGTCTGAAGTTTGCTCTACTTGAAGTCCGAGGAAGAATTTTAGTTCTCTCATCATGCTCATTTCAAACTCCCTTTGCATTAATTCAGAGAATTCTTGGCAAAGAGATTCATCAGTTGCACCAAATATTATATCATCAACGTAAATTTGAGCAACAATAAATTCCTTTTTATTTACTTTTCTAAAAAGAGTTGTGTCCACTTTTCCTCTCGAGAAGCCATTCTCCATTAGGAAAGAGCTGAGTCTCTCATACCAAGCTCTAGGAGCTTGCTTGAGTCCATATAAAGCTTTCTTAAGCTTATATACATGCTCAGGACGGTTCTGATCTTCAAAACCAGGTGGTTGGAGAACATATACTTCTTCATTAATTACACCATTTAGAAATGCACTTTTTACATCCATTTGGTAAAGCATGATGTTATGATGTGCAGCATATGAAAGTAAGATGCGTATAGCTTCTAATCTAGCTACTGGAGCAAAGGTTTCAGTATAATCAATACCTTCCTCTTGTGAGTAGCCTTGGGCAACTAGCCTTGCTTTATTCCTTACCACCTTGCCATCCTCGTCCAGCTTGTTACGATAGACCCACTTGGTTCCAATTACAGACTTATCCTTAGGCAGGGAGACCAGCGTCCAAACGTCACTACGTTGAAACTGGTTGAGCTCTTCTTGCATAGCGAGGATCTAGCACTCGTCCAATAAGGCTTCGTCCACAGACTTTGGTTTCATCTCAGAGATGAAGGCTGAGTCAGCTTGCTCTCTGAAAGTTGACCTTGTCCGGACGCTATCATTAGGTTTGCCAATGATTTGATCCTCGGGATGATAAGTTCTGAATTGCCATGAACGAGGGGTATTTACAGCTTGCTGAGACGATGATGCGTCCATCGTAGCGTCTGATGCCTCGTCTTTGTTGGTTGTTGGACGAGCATCTGAATCATTCAGATTCATATCTGCAAAAGAATCATCTAGCTCTGATAATCTCTTATCAGGCTGTTTGTCATCAAATTTAACATGAATGGATTCTTCAACAATCAACGTTCTAGAGTTATAGACTCTAAAAGCTTTAGACGTTTTAGAGAATCCTAACAATATTCCATTATCTACTTTGGCATCAAACTTTCCTAGTTGATCCTTAGTATTTAAAATAAAACATTGACATCCAAAGGGGTGGAAATAAGAGATGTTGGGTTTGCGTCCTTTCCACAATTCATAAGGAGTCTTATTCAAGATTGGTCTTATGTATATTCTGTTTTGAATATAGCAGGCAGTATTTACAGCTTCAGCCCAGAAGTGCTTAGGGACAGAATTATCACTGAGCATTGCCCTAGCCATCTCTTGAAGAGATCGGTTCTTCCTCTCAACAACACCGTTTTGTTGTGGAGTTCTAGGAGCAGAGAAATTGTGATGAATACCACTTTCATCACAGAACCTTTGAAAGAGCTCATTTTCAAATTCGCCACCATGATCACTTCTGATTGAGCTGATGAATACGCCTTTTTCATTCTTCAGAAGAGTTCAAGTCCTCCCAAGTTGCCATGAAATTCTTTTTCTTCTTTTTGAAGAACTTCTTTTTGTCCTTTAGCGTAGGACAATCAGCTTTGAAGTGTCCTGGTTTGTTACATTCAAAACAGACCAGTTGACTTTTATCCTTGGGTTCAGCATGGTCCTTGAAGCTTTTCTTTTGGAATGGCCTTCTCTTCATTCCATTTTTCTTTCTCCACATATTCTGAATCTTTCTGGAGATAAAGGATAGCTCGTCATCGTCTGATACATCATCATCAGACTGATCAGCTTCATCACTGGACTCATCAGCTTTTAAGGCTTTTGAGTTATTGGACCTATGAGCTTTCAGGGCAATCCCCTTGTTCTTCTTTCCGGGATTGTCAAGATCAAGCTCCTGCTCATGAACTTGAAGCGTCCCGACAAGATCATCCAGAGTCAAAGTGGAGAGATCTTTGGCCTGGGTGATTGCAGTGACAAGAGGTTTCCATTTCTTAGGCAAACTCCTAAGAATCTTGGTGACATTCTCCTTGGTAGTGTAGACCTTTCCAAGGGATTTCAGATTGTTGATGATCGTCTGAAAGCGACCCATCATGTCAAGGATGGACTCTCCTTCAGCCATGGTGAACATTTCATACTGGCCAACCAGCATGATGATTTTAGAGTCCTTCACCTTGGTTGTCCCTTCATGGAGATTAGACAAGGTGTCCCATATTTGTTTAGCTGATTCACATGCGTGAATCTTCTGAAATTCGTCAGGACTGAGAGCACACATTAAAGCATATCTTGCTTTATGATTCTGTTCCATTCTGGCCCGTTCAGCATCTGTCCAATCGTCCTCTGCTTTGTCTGTCCCGTCAGAGTTGAGACAAACGTTAGGACCATTTGTGATTCTAGCCCAGAGAACTGAGTTTGTACTGAGGATGAAACCTTTGAATCTCTCCTTCCAGTACAGGTAGTGAGTACCGTTGAAGAACGGCGGTCTGGTCATGGAAGTGCCTTCCATAACTGGTTGACTCCCGCTTGGCATACCTGGTCCAGACATATCTGCAGTAGGATCTTTTCCTCTACACGGCAAAGTGCTCAACCCAGAGGCTGAGCTCTGATACCAATTGAAGGAACCTGTTTGAAACACAAGAAGGGGGGTTGAATTGTGTTTTAGGCGATTTTAAATTCTTTTCGTAAGCAGATAATGATTTTCGCAAGATTGGACGCTTAAAACGATTAAAAGCAAAGAGAGCTCTTCCAAACTCCAAGTTGGACGCTCACTTAGTTTTGACTAAGATAAGAAGACAGCGTAATGAAAGGCAATTCAATCCCAGTTAGTTTGATAGACAAAAACTAAAGTAAGATAAGGGAGAGAAAAGAACACAACGATATTATCCTGGTTCACTCTTCACCAAAGAGCTACGTCCAGTCCTCTCTACTTGAGAGCTTTATCCACTATAACAAAAACCTTTTGTTACAAAGTATTCAACACCTCTTCAGGCAGTATTCTCAACCTCTTCAGGTTCTCTAAGTATTCTTTTACAGACAAGCCTCTTCAGGCTCAACCAAACTAAGGTTTTGAAAAAGATTGTTCTACTAACTCACTAAATGTGAGAATTCGAAACTAAAGCTTAGACTCTTGAAAATAGCTCTACACAGAGAGTAATATGAAAGTTAGAATCAGAGTAGCTTTTCTAGCTTTGCAAGCTTGAGATTTTCTCTTTTATCTCTTGAAGGATTTTGAATTGCTTTGTGTTGCTTCACTTCTTTTTGCTCAAGTTCATTTTCGTTCAGCCTTTTTTCTCTTGATTTCTACCTTTTCACTTTCAAAAGATGAAGGTATATATAGCCTCTTTTCTTTGAGCAGTCTTCAATCTTCAACGGATGGAAAAGGATCCGTTCTGATGAGCATTGAATGCATTTGATCCGTTGAGTCTGATAGCTTCTGAAGTTTCTGATCAGCAGAATAGACTGTCAGGGAGATAGCTAAAAGTGGTGCTGACATATCCTCTGAGTAGAAGAAAGTTGCCTTTTGTTTATCCAAAACAAGAAGGTCAACTTCTTTAGTTTGATAGGGACATTCTGGCTTGTGCTTTTCTTTTGTACGAATCTTACAGAGAATGTTTTGTCCCACTAGTATAAGCCTTTTACATGGAATAATAATTTCAAATGCTTTTACAAAGATATTCGCGCTTGAAATTTAAAAAACATGTATTGGACTAGTTATTACAGAAGGTAACCAAAAGAGTCTTTGGACTCAATGGTTCTATAAACTATCGTCCAGTCGTAAACCAGGAATAGGTGTTGGACGAGATAAAGTCTTTGGACTATGTTGGACGAGATAACGTCTTTGGACTATGTTGGACGAGATAACGTCTTTGGACTATATTGGAATTGTCCTGCACACTTAATATAGAACATTAGTCCATAACTAATCTTTGTTCATCTTAAATTAGCTCTTTGTTAACATCAAAACTCAAGGGATTATCTGGACCATGACCACTTTGGTTCCAACACAACACCCTTTCCCGAGTGTCACATTCCCGAACGTTTTTAAGGCCGAAAATATTTATTAATGCAGAAAATACGATTTTTCTTTTTCTTTTCTTTTCATAAAGATGTAATGGGATTAGTAAATGTAATAAATAATACTAATAAGTGAACTTAGGTTCACCATGCATTACTAGGACATACATACAGTATTATAAATATAGAAACAGAAAACAGAAAACAGAAACATCAACATTACTATATACAGACATAAGTCTAATGTATGACTGACATAAGAAATACAATAAGTACTAGGAGTCATAGCTCCCAAAAGGTACTACAAAAACTGACATAGTCTGGACGACAACAAAACTAAAACAGCAAAAGAGTCCACCTCCGAACTCAAAGGGACTGAGGAACCGAACCATCGTCGCGTCCATCTGTTCAAGCATCAACAGCAAGTACCAGCAGAAAACATGCAGATATGGTGAGATTCCCGTTCATCAACACAACAAAATAGCAGTAGCAAAAACGGGACAACTCACCGGGTAACAGCGTACCCAACATGCTTACAAGGTTCTCAATATAAATCATGCTAAGCAGTTAACAACATAATAGCATGCTAAACATTTAACAGCATAATATAAGGCATCCTTAAACAATACAGCGATGTATAATAGTAAATGTAAACATCAATAGCCATGCAATGCAATGCAATGTATATGACTCAATGTCAATGTCACTGGGTACTACTCTGACCCCTACTCCATGGAGCTAACAAAACATTCGGAGAGAGTGAATGGGAGGACATGTTCCGGTTTCTGCCAGCCATGAGCAAGATGCTACGACATTCGTAACGTGCACGTATCTGGCTTTACGGTAACACTCTCGACCAAACATGAAAAGTACGGCATCTAGTAGAGGATATCAGTGTATTGCACGGATTCGCCACGACACAGAAGAATCACCAACTGGTCACATGTCAGCCCTTCCAACCCTGATACCTCCAAAAAGACCATTGAAGATCGTCACCGTAAGATTCGCACCCGCATCAAGGTGTAAGCTCAACTCCTAGGCTCAAGGCCTTACAACTATGAACATGAGATGCCAATGCTTACACAAAGCAGATGCGATAAAGCAATGTTTATCCATTGGATAGACCTCAAGGTTCACTAAGGTTCTCTTCCTTAAAAACTACACACATCTTTGTTTTATAAAACATTTATCCATCGGATAAAACAATTATCCATCAGATAAATATCTCGTGATTCCTTTGGAATGATCCAGACTGCTTTCAGAATTGCCGACTGTCCCCACAAACCAACACAAGTCTTTTCAGCGTGTTTTGTCCTCACTCACACGCTTTCTAGGAAACTTCCCAGAAGGTCACCCATCCCATAATTACTCTAAGTCAAGCACGCTTAACTGTAAAGTACTTATGTTCTAAGCTCCCGAAAAGAAGATAAATCTTGTTGATATGGGTAGTACCAATCAATTCTTATATGCCTTCCCTTAGCTATACAGTCCCATACCTGCATAGCCTCAGGATTCCTTCCACTGTACAGTCCCATACCTGCACAGCCTCAGGATCTCTCTCATTCCAGTTATCGCAAGACAGAAACAATTGAACGATTAACCTAGATCCGAATCATCGGTCCGTCATCGAACTACTGTTTCGAAAACCAAAACGCTTCGTGTTTGTGTTTACATCTTATGAATTATGTCTCAAGTCCTAAGCATTATGAATAAGGATTGAGAATCCTCTTAGATAAGTCTTTAAGCCTTTCTAAGATATTAATCCCTTGTCTTTCAATTAAGGAAACAAGTGTTGATTTCACTTAAGTCTTATGAACTTATTGATGTACTAAGTCATCAATGGTATAGTACATGGTCTTGTTCCACCACATACCATACTTAATTAACCCTTGTCTTCAACTCTAAGTTAATTATTTAACTTAGGTTTTTCACGCGTAAAACTTTACGATTGAGTTAGAAAACTCCTTTTGATTTGAAACAACATTTGAACTACTTACTTCACTTCTAGCATTTTCTAAAACATGAAATTTGCTTAGCGAGAGTACATTCGCTTAGCTAAATTAAGGTAGTGATTCCTTTCTCGCGGGGCGAACAGAAGTTTCGCGTCGCGAGGCTGAGAGTTATATTTGCTCCTTATACAAATCCTCTGTATCGCAAGGCGAATATTGTCTCGCGTTCCGAGGCAGAGAACTGTATTTCAAACCGACCTTCTGCATCGCGAGGCGATAATTGTCTCGCGTCGCGAGGCAGAGCTGCAATTCTTCACTACTTACGCGGTTCGCGGGGCGAGAACTACTTCGCTACGCGAGGCAGAGAAGCTGCATCTTTGCTGCTTGGGCTAGTCCACTGTCTCGCGAGGCGAGGTAATGTTAGCCTGGCGAATGCCTTATCTTCCCTCTGTCTCGCGAGGCGAGACGGGGTTCGCTGGGCGAGTGCCCTGTTTTCACTTTTCCTTAACTTCTTCATTAATTCTCTTTTAAAACACTTAGTTTGATTAACAAACCTATGGCTAAAGGAAAGACATTTTCCACTTTGGTGACACACTTAAAAGGTTAAAACTTCATTTGATCTTTGGATCAAAATCACTTTTGTTTCTCTTTGAAAACATAGGTTATGAAATCATGTTTTGTTACATCAAAACCTTGCTAGATCAAGAACAACACATGTTCTTATATTTTCCTCTTACTAAGGCCACAAGCCTACTCCAATGAAAAATGGAGACTTTGCTTCACCAACTAAGCAAATATAGCTCAAAAGCTCACACCAAGTATGACAAACCACAATTACACCTTATTATATCATAACCAAAACATACAAGTCCATCACACATCATGGTCTCATAATCAAGCACAAAAGTCCATACTTGATCTAGTGATCAAATTAGGTTTTTCAACATACATGGAAATGATTTTCATTCAATCATATCATCATCAACTTATGCTAAAGCACACTACAACATACTCAAGCATAAACTCATCATAACAATCTTGTTCTCCAAGAGAACTTAACAAAACTTAACACATAAAAGTGAACCCAAACTAAAGGGTTTCACCCACACATAATTTAAAACAACCATCTTCACCACCACCATCTTGGTGTGATGAGGTTCTTCTCCCCATACCTGTTGAAGAGCAGATTCCCGGATCAAAGTCGGTTGATCGGTTTGTGAACCTTCTGATAATTGACACCAACTACAAACAACCAAAGAATCAAACATTAAACAATAATCAAACCAAACTCAACAATTCTCACAAAGAGGGTTTCGGCCACCCTAAAGAGAATAAAGCTTGGTTTTCCATTTCATGGATTCAAAGGCATTAGGAAAGCTAAGGATGAAATCAAGTGTTAGAAATCAAAAATTGATGAAAACACTATTCATCATCATCAAGAAGGGTTTGGCCCTAATGTGCTTTTTGAGCTATGATGAGAGTTGAATCATAAGCTCTTGGGTTTAGGTAGAGAATGATGAGGTGAGTTCAAAGAAATTGGTCTCACATCAAAATGATTTTTCTACAATTTCCTATGGATTTTCAAAGTTTTGGATCTAAGAAATAATTTTCATGAAAATGGATCTTGATCTTGAAATAAAGAGATATTCAAGAAGCTAAGAGATCATAGAAGTGATCTTACCTTGAAATGAAGGAAGATTGCTCAAGGAATCAAGTGATTCTAACAAGAAATCAAGGAGCTTCAAGAGTAACAATGGTGTTTCTTCAAGAGCAACTTTGGTGTTCTTCTATTTTTGAGAGGGCTGTGCGAAAATGAGAGGGTGAGGGCTGAGTTCAGCCTTAAAACAAGTCACTTAAGGGCAAAAAGGTCATTTGCCAAAAGGGTAAAATGGTAAAAGTGCAAAAGACTAAGGTTAGGGGCATTTTGGTCATTTCGCATCTAGATTTTCTCGATCGTCATGACGACTCTGGCATACTCTCCCAAGTGTCCTGGGATGTTGTGATATCAAGATTATCTGTTGGCGAGTCTCGGTAAGTCCATATGTGGCTCCGTTCGTCACCCGATTGAGAATTCCGCCCGAACGAAGGTCAGGAATTTATTTTTCTGAAATTTTTACGAAATTTAACCAAAACGTAGAGAATCAAATTCTAAGACTTACTGTCTCGTTCACGGGTCCATCTGAGGTCTTCTGAGCAGTAAAATCATACTGTCAGTGTAAAAACGCAGACCGGACTCCGTTTGAGTTTTTGACTCAAAACTTAATCGTAGCTTCCTACGATATCGTCGAGCATGACTATGGTCTCGGAATATTTTATTTCTATTTCTAATACCTCGAATAAAATAAAGACGTTAAAATACTGAAAAATTAGAAAATGTGAAAATCAGGGCGTTACACTATGCTCCACTTTATGTAAGGGCGTGCTTGCTTAAGTCAGGCCTTTCTTCTCTGAGTCAAGCCTTTCTTCACTTTGGCACGGACGTGCTGGTGTCTGGCATGGGCGTGCTTCATCTTCAAAGGTCAGCTTTAAGTCATTTTTGTAAGGCTTTGTTTGGATGGTTGAGCTGAGAGGCTTGCACGCACTTGTTCTTCTTGTGCACGATTGTGCTCGAGCTCAGAACTTCATTATTTTCTTCTTTTTAGCTCAAAAACCTCAATCTTTTATCAAATATTCATCAACCTGCCTCTAAACATCAATTCTGTAAAAACTTAAGTAAAAGAGGTGAAATACAATAATAATCATCATGACATGCATCAAAATTCAACCCAATTATCTCCTATAAAATGCAAAGAATTAAGGTTTATCAAACTTCCCACGCTTGAGTATTGCATGTCCTCAAGCAATTAGTTAGCTTAAAAGAGTTTTCAAAAATAATTTTCAGATTTAAATCAGGAGAACCCAAAACAAATAGAATTTTTAGAATTGCGAGGATAGTCAAATAGGTATATTTTTCAAAAGAAAGTCAAAAGATTACCCAATAAGAAACTTTAAATTCCTAGAAATCAAACTTCCAAAAGATTATAGGTCACTCCATTCACAATCTCTTAGTGTATTGGGCAAAGATATTAAGCACTCAAGATTCTTAAAGTAAATACATTACCATAGGCTTGTCCATTGACCAAATCTCCACAAATATGATTCACATGCATGCAGAAGAAGGAAGGGGTCTTTCATGGGTTGTAACGGGACCAAGGCTTTGGTGTTAGGTGTGATAGAGAAAGAAAACGGATATTCAAAGTGCTAAATCAACAAAATCAAAGCAATAACCTCTTGAAGCATAAAAGAGCAAAAAGTGTAACTAACACCTTTTTCACAATTTTTTCAAGAACCTACTACTTTTCTTTAACCTTTCCTTTCCTTCCTTTCCTTTGCCATAAGCTTTCTTTTTCCTTTTCTTTTTCTTCTTTTTTGTATTTATTTTATTTACTTTTCTTTTTCTTTTTCGTTAGAGAGAGAGTAGCCTTTTTCTTTACTACCAACTTATTTTTAACATTTTATATATTTCTGGAAAGGGATTCACAACAACACGTTCCTAATAATGCTCCATTATACTTCTAAGAGGTCACCAAAAACAATTTTCAAATTTTTGAATAGGGACCAAATTAAAAAATTTCACAAGGCTCAAATTGGGCAACTGGAGGAGGTGTTTATCAAAATAATGTGGGCCATAAAATACCTAACAGCACCCCAACTAGATTTTCACATGCATATAAGTCAAATTCGCCTCAAAATGGTCTTAGGACAAGTTCTAGAACATATTCACCAGAGAAATCACACTCATCAAAGAAAAAGGGGGGTTAATATCAAATAAATTTAGCATTATAGCCTAATCCCTGTAAAAACCTATGTCTCACATTTAGAAATTAAGTCTAATAAAAATTTTCAAACAAGGAATTTTATGATAATTTTCAGTTTTCAAAAGACCAACTTGTTCAAATAAACTTATGAGACTATAAAAGCAATTCATCAAAAAAAAAAAAAAATTTGTAACGGGTTTCCTTAGTTTTCATCATAAAAGAGAGATTAAGCCAGTTAATTGAATGCAACAATATTATAAAAATTATACATTTTTTTCTTCCCACACTTTACATATGCAGGTCCTCAATGCAACACATTTAATCATGAAATACAAATGTAGAGAAGGAGAAGAGAAATTTAGACAAAATAATCACTTGATACAATAGCGTAAATGCTTAAGTACCAAAGTGGTGTGATCACTGTGGAGGAGGAGGATAGTCGAAATGTCGCTGCATCATCTGCAGCATCAAAGCCATCTGCTGATCCTGGCTATTCAATCTCCAGAAGACATCTGTCGAAAACTGCTGGAAGCTCTACTTCTGAGAATCCAGGCGAGCATAAACTCCTATCTCTAGCTGGTCAAAGTGGGCAGTAAGCCTCTGATAATCCTCCTCATGAACCGGCGGGGCAGGCGGGCCATCCATAGGTGCATCTACATGCGGGGCCTGCTCCTCGTCTGAGTCCTGAGTGGAATCTGCTCTGACAAGTCTGAGCTCTCCACAAGGCCCACGAGTCAATATGCTCATGGACAGCAGCATCCTCTCATCAATGTCGGACATGGGGCTGATCTGCTGGGCCCATGGGTGCAACTGCTCCATGTTACGAGCCAGCTGGGATAGGAATGAAGCAACCAAAATGAAGTCTCTTTGACCCGGCCTCTGTCGATGACCCACATGCAGGCAAGTCTGCACCAGAATGTATCCGGCATTTAGCGACTGAGTCTGGATCATGCACCATAAGATGAATATGCCAATCCGGGAGACCCCGTCAGCCGTAGAGTAGTGGCTGGTGATAGAAAGAGGCAGCCATCGGTGAAGCACTCGAAGGGGTATCTCGATGAAAGCAAAGGACTCCGTCAGGCGGGGGTTATAAGGCTCGGCTCGTCCCCCTGTGATCAAAGCCCAAAAGGCCCCATGTGAGAACTTAGTCGGGATCTCCAGTAGTGCAGCCCGATATCTATCAGATCGGACTGTCTCCACTATCTCGAAGCCGAGGTGGACATTAAAGTTTGCCAATGTCATCTGCCAGACGCGGCTGTTCAGCTGAAAAGAAACTCCGGGCTCCTTACCCTCGACCTTAGAGTCAAAGTAGCGATAGAACGAGAGGAACTCTAGAGTGGGCTCCTGGTAGGCTGGGCATCTGATAGTGCTAATAGGGAGCACAGCCGTGCTTAAAATAGTTTTCTAGAAATTCAAATGCATGGCCTTGCTAACAGGGAGCACGACCATGCTTAGTGCAAATATAAAAAAATTCCAGAATTATGAATAGCACAACCTATTCTATGAGGAGCACAATCGTGCTTGTGCTCATACTTTATTTGAACTCCAGAAATATGAGCACCACGGCCTATTCTTGGAACAGCAAGGCCGTTCTTCGGCCCGTACCACTAGCAGAATCCATTAAAAACTCGGAAATCACAGTACAAACATGCATAGTGAGAGGACCCCACTTATGTAGGATAATCCCATTAAGTTCAGAACCCGCCGACTATATTATTATTAACTATAACCCGGTGATATCATTACGCGCTTACTAAACGAACGGCAAAATGGTAAAGCACACACGACAAGCACGTACATAAAAGTATGCATCAGAGTAAAGCACAACGGGAAAGATAAAACATATACATGCATTATATAAGTACTTACGTGGTTGCCCCCTCAGTAAGGCTACTGTAATACATACATCAATGTACAACTAAAACTGAAAGATAAAACATGTACAACAGGACTCCAAAAGAAAGAAAAAGCTCTCAGACATCCTCACCAGTGCTCCCCAGCCCTGCACTCAAAATACGTCAGCCTCTCCACTCAGCCCTAGAAGAAGACGCACTGGCTAAACTTAACCATCAGTTGTAGGGATGACCTGAGCTACCCTGTCCCTCTCCGTGTGTATGCCTATAAACCCGCACAGGCTCGTACTCGGAGGAGGAACTCGACACTACTATGCGGCGCCTCAGGGCCGCCCTCATGTACCGGTTTGAACGTCTCCTCTGGCCTCTATGCACGAAGCCCCACCTGCTGGATACAGCTGAAGTCTGTGGTACCACCCATTGGTAGTCTAGCTCTCTCTAGCTCGGTGGTCGCCACATCTGTGGAAAGCGAAGGACTTGGTAAACTCGGTAGGGTCCAATGATGTCTGCATAAGGTGGAGTACCTCTCCTGAAGATCAGGCTAACTGGTCCTGCATAAACAACCAAATAGATTGAGGGGTCCACCCGCCATCCTCTTTCGTCATGATACACAATATCAATATCTCCTAGCACTGGCATCCTCGGTGCTCCGGTGATAAACGGGTGTCTCCTTGGGTCCATCCTCTGGTACCGCTGGCTCCTCGTCTGCTCGTAACACTAACATACCCATACAAAGGAAAGAACACAGGGAGATAAGATATACAACACATCACACAGGGATGATGCAATGCAGCATATATAGCAGATATAGTATCTCTCAACATCTCGACACCACGGTCGTTTCCTAACTAAATGTGACACGTACTCTTGCTATGCATGTCGGCTGGTACTAAACACCCTACTAAGGGCAACATCTTGTCCGCTCAACGGACCGTAACTTGGTTTGTTCTGGTAATCCGTTCCGCTCGCCGTGACCCATAAGATTGCATCACCGCTCAACTGTCCCAGACAAAGAGCGCTATCTGGGCCTCCTCGAAAGATCCACCGGCAACTGGAAAGACTTACGGCTCTAATCGGGATAACCATATGTGCCCAGGACCACCACGACACGATAGAAGCTACCTCATCGGTCTCTTGTGGGTACACCTGTGTCCAGTATATCCCCAAGGTCTCTCAGACCTTCCCTTCCGTTTTCCGCACCCGCACTCGGTGCACCAACCTCTTATACCTCACGGCATACGGCTCGCAACTTGGCATCATATGCATATGCTATGCATGTCGTCCATCTTCCTTGAGCTAATATAATGACACATGCAACTTTGCTCTCAGCAACACGAGCTCCAAGCTCCAACTGTACCATATGAGCTTTAAGCTCCCGTCATAACTTACCAGCTTCCAGCTCCAACTATAACCTCAATCTTAACTATCATCTCAAACGTCCACCATGGGATCAAAGCCCTAATCAGACTAAACCTCCAATCTCAGGGATACACGCATTACGAGGTACACACAGCAGTCAATCAATAGTAGTATGATCAATGCGACAGTAAATATCTCATGTGCAGCAGTAAATATCTCATGTAACAGCATGTCATCATATCATGCAAATATACCATATATCACAGTTAACAGATGCTCACAAAGCAGTTATACATACATCACGCTAGTCAACATAAATCTATAAACCTAGGGTACCAACACAGCGGTGCTAGCCCGAAGTAGACTAAACCTAGGGTTTAGATACTTCATCAAGGCTCAACCTCACGAGGGTTTAGGGTTCCCCTACACACATACAAACAACACTATATAGACTACGCTTGCCTCCCCGATGTGTGTAACTCTTTCTCCCCACCTGAACAGATGTAGCATGAACTCCCACGCAAACACAAGCGCGATGATCCTACTTCTTCCTCCTCAAGCTCACGGTCTCTCTCTCTCTCTAGACAGCTAAGAACAGCCACTCAACCTCCTCACAGCCGCGGCCTCAGGCTCAAGATCACGAGCAATCACGAGTGCGAACTTTGCCCTAATCACGAGCACAACACATATACAACAGTGTTAGCCTTAGAGCAAGCCCAAAAGATCAAAGAAAAGGTAAAGACTCGAAGAACGCCAAGAACACGAAGAACACGTGTTAGGGATCCGAGTTTACCTCTGGTGAATCGAGAAACTAATCCGCCAGAGTCGGAGATAACTTCGCCGCGATCATAACGGTGTAGTTAGAATCGCGTTCCGGCGGCTCGATCACCTTTAACCTCAAGCTTCCTCACTCTAGAACTCAGAAACTCTCTCTAACTCGCAGAAAAGCTCCCCAATTCGTGTAGAATGAGAAGATGAAAGGTCCACTTATGGTTTCTGCTGTCCACACTTAAGCATGGTTCACTTTGCACACTTAAGCGTTACCACGCTCTAGCGTGGGATCCCTCCACGCTTGAGCGTGGAACCTCGTCCACTCCGCCTGCTCCCTGGCCTGACACGTGTCTCACATGCATCCAAACTCAGAACAGCTGCACAGCGCACTCAGCACGCTGAGGCATCCATCTCTTCCCATGCCTAAGCGTCGTAACGCTTGAGCGTGGATTCCTCCCACGCTTGAGCGTCAATCTCAGTAAGAGAAGAACTCATAGCTTCCTAACTTCCCAGTTTCTCGTGTTACAACGTAGGCACTTCCAACCTTGTTCAAGTCTATGCCTAAACTTCCAACTAGGTGCCTAACGAACACACAAGCAATCACACAATCATACGAACACCCGATCAAGGTCATCTACCTTAATTAGGGTTACAGAAAACAGAGATGTTACATTACCACCCCCTTAAAGAGAATTTCGTCCCCAAAATTCCTTGCTCATACCTGTAAACAATGACGGATATTGTTGGCGCATTTGTGCTCCTCGTTCCTATATTGAATCTCCGGTTGTTGGGTCCCATTCCGCCCTTACTAGAGGAATCTGTTTACCGCGAAGTTCCTTGATTCTTCTATCCACTATCCGAGTAGGTAAAGCCTCGTATTCAAGGTTCTCTCTTAACTGGATTGATTCGGGCTCTAACACATGCGATGGATCAGGGTAATACTTTCTAAGCTGAGAGACGCGAAAGAGGTCGTGAAGGTTTGACAATTTTGGCGGTAAGGCTATCTGGTAAGCTACTGGACCAATTTGGCGAAGAATCTGAAATGTTCCTATGAATCTGGGTGCAAGCTTTCTGGATCGAATTGCCCTGCCGACTCCAGTCCTTAGAGTAACTCTCAGAAATACATGATCGCCCTCCTGGAACTCTAAGGGTCTCCTCCGCTTATTGGCGTAACTCTTTTGCCTATCCCTTGCGGCTTTCATATTTTCCCGGATTAACTTAACTTGTTCCGTCATCCGTTGCACCAACTCCGGACCTAACAACTAATTCTCTCCCGTCTCGAACAAGCACAACGGAGTCCTGCACTTCCTCCTATACAAAGCTTCATACGAAGCTATCCCGATACTGCAATGGTAACTATTGTTGTAGGTAAATTCAATCAAAGGAAGAAAATCATGCCCACTTCCCGTGTGTTCCAACACACGTGCTCTTAACAGATCTTCCGGCGATTGAATCGTCCGCTCTGACTGAACATCCGTTTGCGGATGATATGCAGAACTCAACCTTAAATTAGTTCCCAACGTTTCGTTCAGACTCTTCCAAAACCTAGAAGTAAATCTCGGATCTCGGTCTGAGATAATACTTGAAGATACACCATGCAGCTTCACCAATTCCTTGATGTACATCTGAGTCAATCTTTCTAGAGAGTAATTCTAGTTGATAGGCAAAAAATGAGCACATTTCGTTAGTCTATCTATGATGACCCAAATCGCATCACACCTTTTCTGAGTTCTTGGCAACCCAAAAATGAAGTCCATTGCAATGCTATCCAACTTCCACTCCGGAACATCTAGTGATTGTAATAATCCCGCTGGCTTCTGGTGTTCAACCTTCGCCTTTTGACACAACAAGCAGGATAGGACATAAGCCGCCACATCTTTCTTCATCCCCGGCCATCAGAACAGCTTCTTCAGATCTTGGTACATACTAGTAGCCCCTGGATGAAAGCTCAACTTACACTTGTGTGCTTCCTCCAAGATCATGTCCTTAACTTCTATATCCGTAGGCACACCAACTCGATCACCATACCTAACCAAACCATCAGCACCCCTTCTGAACTCAGATGTTTCACCTTCTTCGATCAAACGGTTAACCTCTTTAAGATGTCCATCCTCCGCTTGCTTTCTACAAAGCGGATTCAGGAAATCGCTAGTTACCTCTACCATCCCTAGATTCATCTTATCCTCGACGATTTCCACATCTAGATTCCAATCCCAAAACCGCTCTAGCAACTCAAGCTCCCGTACCATCATGGCAGCTACGTGTAGGGACTTCCTATTAAGCGCATCCGCTACTACATTCGCCTTACCTGTATGGTATTGTAGGTCAAATTCATAGTCCTTTATGAATTCCATCCACCTCCTCTGCCTCATGTTCAACTCCTTCTGGTTGAACAGATACTTCAAGCTCTTATGGTCGCTAAATATGCTGAATTTAGCACCATAGAGATAGTGTCTCCATATCTTCAATGCAAACACTATCGCTGCCAAGTCCAGATCATGAGTCGGGTAGTTCCGTTCGTGCACTCTTAACTGCCTAGAGGCATACGTCACCACTCTCCTTTCTTGCATGAGGACACAACCCAATCCTTGGTATGACGCATCACAGTATACGTCAAAACGTCCTAACGGATCTGGTAAAACCAACACCGACGACGTAGTCAACCTCCTCTTCAGCTCTGAGAAACTTCGCTCACAAGCTTCCGACCATTCAAACGTCGTTCCCTTCCTCGTTAACTGCGTCATAGGTAATGGAATATTAGAGAATCGCTCGATAAATCATCTGTAGTAGCCCGCTAAACCCAGAAAACTTCTCACCTCGCTTACAGACTTAGGGCTCTCCTAACTCACTACGGCGTCAACTTTTGCAGGATCCACTGTGACTCCATCCTTGCCGATCACATGGCCTAGAAACTGAACCTCTTCCAACCAAAACTCCCACTTGGATAGCTTCACATACAACTGCAGTCCTTCAGCACTTGGAGCACCACTCGAAGATGCTCTTGGTGTTCCTCTCTACTCGAAGAGTAAATAAGGATGTCATCAATAAACACGACAACAAACTTATCCAGGAACGGTCGGAATATCATGTTCATATAATCCATGAACACGGCTGGAGCATCAGTCACGCCGAACGGCATAACCAAATACTCATAGTGCCCATACCGACTCCAAAAAGCAGTCTTCGGTATATCCTCCTTCCTCACCTTGATTTGATGATAACCCGATTGCAAATCTATCTTAGAAAACACAGCTACTCCTCTAAGCTGGTCCATCAAATCATCAATCCTGGATAACGGATACTTATTCTTTATCGTCACTTTATTCAGCTGACGATAGTCCACACACAACCTCGAGCTTCCGTCCTTCTTTTTTACAAACAACACCGGTGCTTCCCACGGAAACGCACTAAGTCTAATAAACTCTTTGCCTAGCATCTCATCCAACTGTTTCTTTAGCTCCGTCAACTCAACTGGAGACATCCGACCGATACGGCGGTGTTGAGATAGGCCCTGTCCCCGGTACAAGACCTATGGCGAACTCGATCTCCCTCTCCGGTGGCAACCCTGGAACGTCATCTGGAAACACCTCTGGAAAATCCCACACAACAGGCAGTGCTCCCGCACTCGGAGTTTCCCTCGCTTCCCAGGAGAACAGCACCACATACTCTTCAGATCGTACACCCTTTGGAATACCTTCGTTAGCAGGCGTCAATCCAGATAGCTCAGAAACACAAAGGGTTTTCTTGGCACAATCAAGCACCACATGGTTGGCCGAAAGCCAATCCATGCCGAGGATAACATCGATCTGCTACATAGGCAAACAGACCAGGTCCACAAAGAAATGTCTGTTTTCTTTGGTAATAGGGCACTTTAGGCATACAAACAGGGTAGTCAAAGAATCACCTGAGGTGTGGATACGGTAAGATCATATGGTAAAGACGAAACCGGTAACCCTAAATGATCCATACATTCCATAGAAATAAACAAGTGGGTAGACCCCGAATCAAATAAAACAGATAAAAGTTTGCCTGAAACTAAACACTTACCTTGAATCAGATCTGGGCGTTGAGAGGATTCAACTCCCCTCACGACAAACACTCTTCTTGTAGCTTGAGGTCTTACAGTCTGCCCCGTCACTCCGGTCGGCCTCCCATTCCCATGCCTATAGTCCTTTGCCACGTGCTCCGGCTTTCCACACGTATAACACGTCACAGCTCTCCCCGATACTTGGCTTCTACAGTCTCGAGCCAGGTGTGGTTTCCCCCACTTGAAGCAACCTTGCAGTCCTTGAGTTGTGCTCGGTCTTTGTTCTATGGCCTCCCCTGACCTTTGATTAGGCCTTTGGTACGGTCCCCGACCTGCTTGAAATCTTCCACCTCTACCTCTTTGATTATTGCGGATCGGTCCTCCGCTTCGCGAGGTCAGCTCTCTTCTCTTTTTGATGTTCTCGATCACAGAACACTGGTTCATCATGTCAGGGAATCTAGAAATCCCCAACGGCACAATAGCCTTCTAAATCTCGTACTTCAGTCCATCCTCAAACCTACGACACATCCATTCTTCGTCTGGGTACCGCTGATAAAACTCAGAAAACTTAAGCAGTGCCTCGAACCTCGCTGCGTACTCCCCCACTGACATATTGCCCTGCTTCAAGCTTTGGAATTCCTTATCTTTCTCCCTTCTGGTCATCCTAGGAAAGTATTTCTCGAGGAAACATTCCCTAAACAACTCCCAAGGTACTGCTCTTCCGTCAGCTCAAACAGCCTCTGCTTTCCCTTCCACCACATCTCTGCTCCTCCCACTAGCATGAAAGAAGCATAAGAGACTTTCTGAGCTTCATCACAGTGCGTCGCCACAAAGATCTTTTCCAACTCTTGAACCATAGTTCTGCCCCCTCGGGATTGTAGTCCCCATTAAACTGAGGTGGTTGTCGCCTCATGAAAGCATCCAGACCAGAATCATCATTTCGAGCGTTCCGCTGTTGTTGCTGTTGGTTCTCCCGAGTCAACTGAATGAGCTGAGCATTCTGTTGGGTTTGCTGTTACATCGCAGCAACCATGTCCTCCACCTCCATCCAGTATATGAAGCAGCAGCTTCTGGACCTCCATCCAGACCTGTTCTACCTCCGCTTCTACCTCTTCCTCGAGCCATTGGTTCCTGATTCAAGTAATCGTTAGCTCAGAGTTCAAACATGATAAGCACCATAAATACATATATCTACTTATCATTCATACAACATTACAATTGATCGCACTGCTCCTACCCTTCTACACACAGTCGTACTCCCTCTGCAGAGACGACCAACTTAGCCAGTTCAACTTCCTAACACCCGCAGTCCGAGTTAGAATCAAACTGCTCTGATATCATAATAATGAGACGACCCCACTTACGTGGGATAATCCCATTAAGTTCAGAACCTGCCTACTATATTATTAATAACTATAACCTGGTGATATCATTACGTGCTTATTAAACGAACGGAAAAATGGTAAAGCACACACGACAAGCATGTACATAAAAGTATGCATCAAAGTAAAGTACAACCGGAAAGATAAAACATATACATGCATTATATACGTACTTACGTGGTTGCATCCTCAGTAGGGCTACTGTAATACGTATATCAATGTACAACTGAAACTGAAAGATAAAACATGTACAACAGGACTCCAAAAGAAAGAAAAAGCTCTCAGACATCCTCACTAGCGCTCCCCAGCCCTACACTCAAAATACATCAGCCTCTCCACTCAGCCCTAGAAGAAGACGCACTGGCTAACCCTCACTATCAGTGGTAGGGATGACCTGAGCTACCCTGTCCCTCTCCGTGTGTACGCCTATAAACCCGCACAAGCCCGTACTCGGAGGAGGAACTCGACACTACTATGCGGCGCCTCAGAGCCGCCCTCAAGTACCGGTCTGAACGTCTCCTCTGGCCTCTATGCACGAAGCCCCTCCTGCTGGATACAGCTGAAGTCTGTGGTGCCACCCATCGGTAGTCCTGCTCGCTCTGGCTCGGTGGTTGCCTCATCCGTGGAAAGGGAAGGAATTGGTAAACTCGGTAGGGTCCAATGATGTCTGCATAAGGTGGAGTACCTCTCTTGAAGATCAGGCCAACAGGTCCTGTATATACAACCAAAAATGTCGAGGGGTCCACCTGCCATCCCCTCTCGTCGTGATACACAATCTCAATATCTCCTAGCACCGGCATCCTCGGTGTTCCGGTGATAAACGGGTGTCTCCTCAGGTCCATCCTCTGGTACCGCTGGCTCCTCATCTGCTCGAAAGACGAACATACCCATACAAAGGAAAGAACACAGGTAGATAAGATATACAGCACATTAGATATAGGGATGATGCAATGCAGGATATATAGCAGATACAGCATCTCTCAACATCTCGACACCACGGTCGTTTCCTAACTAAATGTGACACGTACTCTTTCTATGCATGCCGGCCGGTACTCAACACCCTACTAAGGGCAACATCTCGTCCGCTCAACCGACCATAAGTTGGTTTGTTCCGATAATCCGTTCCGCTAGCCGTGACCCATAAGAGTGCATCATCGCTCAACTGTCCCAGACAAAGAGGGCTATCTGGTCCTCTTTGGAAGATCCACCGGCAACTGGAAAGACTCAAGGCTCTAGTCGGGATAACCATATGTGCCCAGGACCGCCACGACATGATAGGAGCTACCTCATCGGTCTCTTGTGGGTACACCTACGTCCAGTATATCCCCAAGGTCTCTCAGACCTTCCCTTCCGTTTTCCGCACCCGCACTCGATGCACCAACCTCTTATACCTCACGGCATACGGCTCGCAACTTGGCATCATATGCATATGCTATGCATGTCATCCATCTTCCTTGAGCTGAAATAACGACACATGCAACTTTGCTCTCAGCAACACGAGCTCCAAGTTCCAACTGTACCTCATGAGCTCCAAGCTCCAACTGTACCATATAAGCTTCAAGCTCCCTTCATAACTTACGAGCTTCCAGCTCCAACTATAACCTCAATCTCAACTATCAGCTCAAACGTCCACCACGGGATCAAAGCCCTAATCAGATTAAACCTCCAATCTCAGGGGCACACGCATAACGAGGTACACACAGCAGTAAATCAATAGCAGTATGATCAATGCAACAGTAAATATCTCATGTGCAGTAGTAAATATCTCATGTAACAGCATGTCATCATGTCATGCAAATATACCATATATCACAGTTAACAGATAAGCAGATGCTCACAAAGCATCTATACATACATCACACCAATCAACATAAATCTGCTAACCTTGGGTATCAACACAGCGATGCTAGCCCGAAGTAGACTAAACCTAGGGTTTAGATACTTCATTAGGGCTCAACCTCACGTAAGGTTTAGGGTTCCCCTACACATATACAAACAACACTATATAAACTACGCTTGCCTCCTCGACGTGTGTCACTCTTTTTCGCCACCTGAACAGATGTAGCATGAACTCCCACGCAAACACAAGCGCGATGATCCTGCTCCTTCCTCCTCAAGCTCACGGTCTCTCTCTCTCTCTCTAGATAGCCAAGAACAGCCACTCAACCTCCTCACAGCCGCGGCCTCAGGCTCAAGATCACAAGCAGTCACGAGCACGGACTTTGCCCTAATCACGAGCACAACACATATACAACAGTGTTAGCCCTTGGGCAAGCCCAAAAGATCAAAGAAAAGGTAAAGACTCAAAGAACGCCAAGAACACGAAGAAACGTGTTAGGGATCTGAGTTTACTTGTGGCGAATCGAGAAACTAATCCGCCAGAGTCGGAGATAACTTCGCCGCGATCACAATGGTGTAGTCGGAATCGCGTTCTGGTGGCTCGATCACCTCTAACCTCAAGATTCCTCACTCTAGAACTCAGAAACTCTCTTTCTAACTCGCAAAAAAGCTCCCCAATTCGTGTAGAATGAGAAGATGAAAGTGGAAGCTCCACTTGTGGTTTTTGTTGTCCACGCTTAAGCGTGGTTCACTTTGCGCTTGAGCATTGCCATGCTCTAGCGTGGGATCCCTCTACGCTTGAGCATGGAACCTCGTCCACTCTGCCTGCTCCCTGGCCTAACACGTGTCTCACACGCGTCCAAACTCAGAACAGCTGAACAGCGCACTCAGCACGCTGAGGCGTCCGTTTCTTCCCACGCCTAAGCGTCGTAACGCTTGAGCGTGGATTCCTCCCACGCTTGAGCGTTAAGCTCAACGAGAGAAGAACTTCCAGCTTCCTGACTTCCCAGTTTCTCGTGTTACACCTTCGGCACTTCCAACCTTGTTCAAGCCTATGCCTAAACTTCCAACTAGGTGCCTAACGAACACACAAGCAATCACACAATCATATGAACACCCGATCAAGGTCATCTACCTTAATTAGGGTTATAGAAAACAAAGATGTTACACATAGACTAAAATAGCAACACTAATTAGCAATTCCTAACACAAACTAACACTCTAAACTAACAAAACAACAACGAATTAACAGAAAAACAAAGAAGAGATAAGAGAACCCTAGCAAAACCTAACCACAACGATAGAGAATAGTGAAGAGAGTTCATACCTTAGAAGAGAGAAATTAGGAGCGGAAGCGGCTGGAAAATTGTGCTACAGTGCTGTTTTGGGAGAGCAAGGGCAAGGGTGGCCTATGCTTTGCTCCCCCTTTTTTTATTTTGTACTAACGCGCAAAACATGGTTGTGCTAACAGGGAGCACGGTCCTGCTCACCTATTTTTTTTTTCAGTTTTTAATTTCAGATTTAAAATAGGGAACACCATTATTTTTATGCCAACCTTCCCACACTTATTTCAATTTCTAGGTTTTAAAAGAAAAAAGGGAAAACAGCTACGCAACACACAAAGAACACAAAAATTAAAAAGAAAACACAGGTTGCTTCATGCGCAATGCTTGTTTTACGTCACAAGCCTCATGACCTAGAACTCATCAAGGTGGTCTTGGGGAGACTTTGAAAACAGCTTCTTCATCCCCACGCCTTAAATTTAAGGTGCCTTGCTTGACCTCAATGTTTGCATTGCTAGTAGCTAGGAAAGGTCGCCCCAGGATGATAGGGACTTCCTCATCCTCCTTCATGTCCATAATTACTAAGTCCACAAGGAATGTGAACTTTCCCACCCTTACTAGCACATCTTCTATTATTCCCTGAGGGCGGGTAGTGGATCTGTCAGCTAACTGCAGTGAGACGTTGGTGCTCTGAGGTTCTTGCAAACCAATCCTTCTCGACATAGAAAAAGACATTAAATTTATACTAGCACCCAAATCACATAATGCTTTCTTAAAATGATAATTACCCGTTGAACAGGGAATAGAAAACTCCTTGGATCTTTTATTTTAGGTGGTAATTTACTCAAAATAATCGCAGAGCATTCTTCATTAATTTGAACCACCCCATACCCCTTTAAATAGTGTGCATACTTAGGTAATTGGGCAATGGCTTTGTCAATGGGGGTCTCAACATGCAATCTCATATGTATTTCTAAAATTTTTCAATTTGCTTGTTTTTATCCGTATATTCTAAAAGTTGTGGTAGAGAATTTTGTACCTTTTCTGGTTCACTGCTGATTGTTACCTGTTTCTGCTCACTGGGCATGGTGCACGGTTGTGCTAGAAATGTTGCACGGTCATGCTCGTCTTCAGACTTATCTTCTTACGCAGGAGCATCTTCTTCCATGGGTGTAGGGTCTTCTTTTTCATCATTTTGAAGAGATATTGCATTGATGTGCTCTCTTGGATTAGGCTCAGTATAGGTAGGTAATGTTCCTTGAGGCCTTTAAGAAAGTAATGTAGTAAGGGCAAATATCTGCGTCTGCAAGGCCTGAAATCTACTATCAGTCTTTTCCATGAACTCTGCCAGCTGTTCGTCAGAATCGGGCTTCCTGTTCTCTGGTGTTAGACCTTGGTTATGCAAGTGCGGTGGTCTATAGACATCAGGATTTGAACCTTGATCATTCTGCTGACCTCCCCAAGAGAAGTTTGGATGGTCCCTCCAACTAGGATTGTAAGAGTCATTTTGGTTTCGACTAGCGTTACCCACAAATTTGGCTTCTTCAGCTGGTGGAGAAAAAGAATTACCTAGCTGGCAATCCTTGCTCTCATGACATGGCATACTGCAATGGTTACAAGGGAATGGAGACACCGGTGCACTGGCTTGAGTCATTATCTGTGCTTGTGCTTGCATTAATGTCCCTATTTGCTTTTTAAAAGCATCCATCTTGGATTCCATTGTCATAGTGGCATCTACCTCATATACACCAATTGGCTTTGAGCGGCCACTGGTAGTGATTGGTTGCCATCTCTTGGATTACGGCTTAAGCTTCCTCAGGTGTCTTCTTCAAAATTGAGACCCCACAAGAAGCGTCTATATTGGACCTGTTTTATTGAGAAAGTCCATTATAGAACATTTGCACAAGGATGGGGACTGTGAAACCATGATACAGACACCTTCTGATTGAATCCTGATATCGCTCTCATGCATCATAAAGAGATTCCTGGTCATATTGCACAAAGTTCGAAATATCAGCTCTAAATTTAGCAGATTTAGAAGGTGGAAAGTACCTAGCCAAAATTTGGCGAGTCAACTAATCTCAGGTAGTGATAGAACCAGATGGCACAGAGGACAACCACTAATTCGCCTTGTCGGACAGAGTGAATGGGAACAGTCTGAGTCTAATCACATCTGTTGAAGCTCCATTGTACTTGATGAGATCTATGATCCTCAGGAACTTCTTTAGATGGCAATTAGGGTCTTTAGTAGGTAACCCCCAAATAGTCAAGAGTTTTGGACCATAAAGACCAAAGCAGGCTTGATCTCAAAGTTATTTGCATCCACCGCAGGGTTGGCGATGTTGTCAATTACTTTAGCAGAGGAGGTATAGTAATCCTGCAAAGTCATTATTTCCTTCATGGTGTTCTCTTCTCTTGCTTGCCTTCGCAACCTATGAAAGGTTCTTTCAACTTCCTTGTAAAAATGTAATTCAGGCACTTGGGAACGCATTAGCATACAAGGAGAGAGATAATCAAAAAGAAAAATAAATGTCTAAAGTTACTAGAATTTATTTTTTTCCAATATCACAAATTAATCGTCGACAACGGCGCCAAAAACTTGTTGCATTGGGAACACAATTAAGGGCAGTGTACCCTATAGTAAAAGTAATATAGAACGGAAGTCCAAATATCGTACCCAAGGGATTAATGATGCAGTATGGAAGTAACAAAGCGAGTACCAGAATAGAGATGTTACACCCCCTCCCGGTGTCACTTTTTGTAACCCAAAATATTCCTTTTTCCTTGTTAACTAAAAACTTTTTCGAAAATGACTCTATAGAGTAGTTGCGGAAATCTGATACCAAGGGAATATTTTAACAATCAGATGGAAAACAATTGAAAACTCATCATATATATAAAATAATTCAAGCTTCGTCATTAGGCATACACTTTTCCAATCTCTGAATACACGACACACATAGTCACAGTTGAAAGACTAGACTTAAACATTTATGAATCCTAAGAGCTGGTCTAGTAAAAGAACTCTAAGGACAAAAGGACGTACTACCTAGCATACGTCGTACCAATGAGATTGGGTCTCGTCTTCAACAATCCACACCTCCTCGTCGTTAACCTCAAGTAGCTCAAGCTACAGGGTCTCGTAGTGACCCAGAGGACTATTGATAAACATCTGTACACGTATCCAAATACACAACAAGGTGTCCAACATGTACAAGCAAGGGTGAGAAACCAATATATGAACTCAAAATACGACAACTACATACGCAAAAACAGCAAGTTCACATATACACATATGACAAATATAACCCAGAAGCATCATGAGTATAACACAGAATATTACAATAGTGGAAGTAAAGCAAGGGTCTCATATCTAACAGTCATCATCATTTTGAAAAACATATGCATGACACTTCCATATATAACATCTAATACTCGATTCTTAATTTCCGGAAATCCCATCACCTTGTAAATGAGTTGATCAAGCTCAATGGCCAAAAAAGGCACACAATATTCACCATATCACGCTGTCCAACATAGGGCACAATGCTTCACATTATATGGATTTGTTCACCATATCACACTGTCCAACACAGGGCACAGTGCTTCACATTATATCGATTTATTTACCATATCACGTTGTCCAACACAAGGCACAACGCTACACATTATATGGATTTCATTACCATATCACACTATCCAACACAGGGCATAATGCTTCACATTATATGGATTTCATTACCATATCACGTTAACCAACATGGGGTACAACGCTTCACAGTATATGGATTGCCTTACCATTGTCCATCAAGACATAAAGTCCACGACTCGTTTCAAAAAGGCATTAAGCCCACTCAAATCAAAAACACAAGACACGAAGTCCAAGTGCTCAATCCACAAAACACTAGCCCGACGTCTCGGTCACTAGGTTTGGGTTCATCTCACAGGTTCATCATTTTTCTTTCGGTTTCATTTTCTCAAACAACTTTGGAAAACAAAACATCTTTTGGTTTTATTCCCTCAAAACGACTTTGGAAAACAAAACACGTTTATTGTTCTTGAAACAAAACATTTCTTTATCAAAGGGAACATTTTCCGTGAAAAACACCTTTCTTGAAAACAAAACTGTTTTCTAAGGTTTCACACCATTTTAAAACACTTTACTGAAACAAAACACGTTTAGCACGACTTTTCACAAAAGTACTTTTCACTTTTCAAAAGAACATACTTTTAAAAAAGAAAGACAACTTTTCTTGAAAAATCAACACGTTTTCCTAAAAACACCTTTTTTATTTCAAAGCACGGTTTTCAAAACTTTGATTTCGGATTTCGAGTCTTTTAATAATTATCGAGACATAGCCATTCCTATACTCATCTAAGATATATATATATATATATATCAACAGTTCATAATCATCATCACCATAATATCAACCAAGGCATCCATGCCACAAATTATCAACAAGTATACAAATATGTTTCATTAAGTAAAACAATACCATATATCATTCAAACTCATCTCCAATTCAATAATCAAATCATCATAACACATATACCAAACATGCACTATGAAGCCACCAAACCTAAATGACTACCTCCCTTTACCTCACAAAAGTGTTCAATCCAAACTCGATCGGTTCTCGGCTCCGGCTCCCGTTTCGTTCGCGTCGTCAAAAAAAAAATTAAGCACAATTCAATTCAAACGACAAATCAACATCAATCTATAACATCAAAACATAAATTTTCTTCCCCTAAAAGGTATAGGGTTCGGCCATAAAAAAGGTAAAAAGGCTAGGGATCTCATTTGGTTCCAAACTTTTGGATGGTTGGTTCATAAACTTTGTTAACACTAATACAAGTCCTATGACTCAAAAATGTGAAACAAAACTCACGGATTTCCCTCATGAAGGTCTCGGCCATTTTGGGAAAAAGGGGTTAGAAATTAATTTGGTTTTCCATCACTTGGATTCAAGGACAATAGGAAAGCTAAGGATGGAATCAAGAGTTAGAAATAAAAAATTTGATGAAAAACACTATTCATCTTCTCTCTTAGGGTTCGGCCATATTGGGGGTTAGGAGCTAGGATGAGAATTGAATCATAAGCTCTTGGTGTGACACCCTTAACCCCAACATATGTCTATTATATAAATATTAATTTGCGAAAATATTCTTTGCGGAAAAACACACGAAATAATATACGAGTTCTGCCATTAATATACATTTTCACAATAGTTAAGAGTATCACCATTCATAAACTCAAACCTTAAATCCAATTAAATTAAACTCAATGCCATAAAACGTTTACAAGTTTCGCATAAATAATAAATAGTTTAAACAAGATAATCCCCTAGCCCGATGTCACATGGATCAGAGCTAAAGAAAAACCCATAAAGAAATAAAAAACATGATCCAAAGCCAAAAGAACAACATCAAAAGAATTCAACTACTAATACTCTAAGCATCAACAACTCCACGTAAGCTCCGACATGTTACTCTTCAATCACTTGAGAGTATTGCACAAGAAAAGACACATATACAAAGGGGTGAGAAGACATACTCATATACATATGTTGTGGAAGTAAAATGGAAATTAAGGCTAGTGCATACACATAGATGTATATATATATATATATATATATATATACTACACACCCACAAACATAATATAATCATTCTCGTAAATCAAGTCAAATCATCTCACAACAGTTTAACATATCATCTCATCATATTTTGTATACATGTCGCATTACAATCACAAGCAACAATGTCCCCTCAGACTCATACAACACACATAATTGAGTACCCATAAACAGGCTCTCTAGGGGCTGGGTCCCATAAACAGGCTCTTAGATGCTGGATCCCATAAATAGGCCATTCCATGGCTGGGTCCATAAACAGGCCCTTCCGAGCTGAGTCCCATAAACAGGCCTTGCAGAGTTGGGTCTCACACAAACATTCACAAATGAGTACCCATAAACAGGCTGCTTAGAGCTGGGTCTCACATATAAACAATACCTCACATTCCAATATAGTCACAATCATAGTCTATATGTATTCATCCTTAAATATAAATCAATATTCACATCTTTTAATCTTAAACCAATAGTCATATAATTCATGATTACAACTATCAAAGCATTATTATAATAACAATTACAAACACTATAGCACTTATAGTAACACATACATATTTATAACATTATAGCAATACATACACACATTGTGATATTATAATCATACAATAAGTTTAATACATTAGTCATAACATACAACCATTTAAGCCATTGCTCCAACAATGGAAACAACAAATCACTCAAGGCACAAGGGGATCATGGGAATCCCCAATCACCTCAATCTCATTCCAACATTCCCATATGATATAATCATCTTTCTCCCCCCATACCTGGTATGACGATCACAATGAACAAAGGAAGAGAAAAGTTCTGGAACAGGTTGCATCTCACGAACACTCGATCTCACGACACTTAATTTCACGATCACAGCCCCAAAAGGTTCAAGTGTAGCATTGAGAAAGAGGGATTGTGATGGTAGTGATGCTCCTCAAGCGAATGCGATGAACAATGATGAACAAAGGTGAAGTCTCCTTCAAGAATCCTTGGTACGGGTTTAGGAATCCTTGTTTAGAGAGAGTGAGGCAGTTTCTAAGAGTATTTCAAGTTAGAAAATAGGTTTAGGTCGAGTCTTATGGTATAAATATGAGTTAGGGTCATTATGGGCTGATTAGAAGCCCGAAAACATGATTCTTCTGTGCGCATATTCGCTAAGCGAATCCATTTTTGCTGGGCGAACGAGAGAGCTGCAAGAATCTGTCTGCAATATTCGCAAGGCGAAGTTCCTTTGATACGCGAAACTGTAGAAGCCGAATTTGGCCTTGACACATAAATAAGACTTGTAGATAATTATCTAAGCTTTCCAACGCATCCAAGATCGCCTCAATCGGACGTCTAGAACTCAAGATATGGACAAAACCGTAAAATAGGTTTCTTGGACTCGAATGTATTAACCATTCCTTAAGGCTGAACTACCCCAACTATGAACTTAGGCACCAAGAGCAAGTATAAACAATATATATACAATATATATAAGCAAGGATTAACACATATAAACATAGGGGTAAGAAGCAGGGTGTTACAATTCCACCTTCCTTATAAAAATTTCGTCCTCGAAATTTCTACTCGTTATCTATCTTCCCAACCCTTCTTGACCACTAGTCACTTCTATGGTTTTACTTTAAGATTCACTTTCTTATTGGTTCTCTATAGACATCAACTAGTAAATTAATCACCCCTAAGGTAGTAACTGGTGTTCTAACAAGCTTCTCAAAGTTTTCTAAGAGGTAACTTACACTTCTACCCAACATAACACTAAGAATGGAACGTCAAGGACGTATAGCATCAGAATCAAACACACAACTAAAGGAGTTCGCTAGGCGAGACATGTACCTTGGATCCCATTTCTGGGCTTCCAAGCTTCAGTACCACTAAGAGTGAAGACTCTCCCACCGGTCTATAGTCGATTGGCTTGCAAGTTCTGACCACCGCTACTTTGCTCCTTTTTATGAATAGGACAGTCTCTCCCAATGTGACCTTGTTTCCCACATCTGAAACATGTCATAGCAGTATCCATGAATTCACGAGTAAATTGCCCGCGCTTGCCATACTTCATACATCTCACAACATTCGAGGGACCTCTTGTACCACCACCATTTTCGTCAGTCTTGCCAACTTCAGAGTTCGAACTATTGTTATTGTCAGCATATGGCTTTCCACGTCCCTGATTACTCAGTTTCTTGTTCTTTTGAGAACTCACACTTTTGTAGTAAGCTGCCCTAGCCCTGTGGTCTTCGTCATAGATACGACACTTATTCACCAATTTTGGGAATTGATGAATCTCCTAATAGTTGATGGCTTGCTTGATCTCTGGACGCAGGCCATTCACAAACTTCACACATTTGGAACGCTCCCTCGCATCACCATGATAGTGAGGATAGTACCTAGACAGCTCCTCAAACTTAGTGATGTAGTCTGCCACAGTCATGTTGTCTTGTTTGAGTTCTAGAAACTCCATTTCCTTCTTGTTGCAAACATCCTCAGGAAAATACTTCTCCAAGAATCTCTTGTTGAAGTTTTCCCAAGTAACCGCTACTGCATCAGCCTCCAAACGTTGACGGGTGTTCTCCCACCAATATTCGGCCTCCTCAGCAAGCATAAAGGTACCAAAGGTTACCTTTTGAGTGTCAGTGCACGCCATTGCCCGGAATATCTTCTTAAGCTCCCGAATCTAGTTTTGTGCACCATCAGGGTCGTAAGCCCCCTTGAAAGTTGGCGGGTTCTTCCGTTGAAAGTTATCTAACCCTCGGAACTCAGTGGCTCCAACGTCTCTATTTTGAGCCCTATCCAAGGTCTGAGCCATGGCAATGAGAGCATCAGCTAACGCCCGGTCATTTCTACCAGCAGCCATTACTTCCTGCATAAGCCAGAATTCAATACTGGATGCAGCAAGTAAGGTGACAAACAAGTTTCAGATCAAACAATGCACCACAACAATGTCAGACAATTCACACCAGTTAACAGAGTTCATGCAGAGAAACATAACAGAGACACAATGCATGGCCTGAAGGTCAGACCGAGCTCTAACAACTCAACCTCACAGTCTGGCTAGGACTGAACTGCTCTGATACCACTTAATGTGACACCTTTAACACCAACATATATTTATTATATAAATATTGATTTGCGAAAATATTCTTTGCGGAAAAACACACGAAATAATATACGAGTTCTACCATTAATAACATTTTAGCAATAGTTAAGAGTATCACCATTCATAAACTCAAACCTCAAATCCAATTAAATTAAACACAATGGCATAAAACGTTTACAAGTTTTGTATAAATAATAAATAGTTTAAACAAGATAATCCCCTAGCCCGATGTCACATGGATCAGAGCTAAACAAAAACCCATAAAGAAATAAATAACATGATCCAAAGCCTAAAGAACAACATCAATAGAATTCAACTACTAATACTCTAAGCATCAACAATTCCATGTAAGCTCCGATGTGTTACTCTTCAATCACTTGAGAGTCATCTAAAAAAATCATACATTGCACAAGAAAAGACACAAATACAAAGGAGTGAGAAGACATACTCATATACAGATGTTGTGGAAGTAAAATGGAAATTAAGGCTAGTGCATACACATAGATGTACATATATACATAAATATATACATACGTATAAGTACTACACACCCACAAACATAATATAATCATTCTCGTAAATCAAGTCAAATCATCTCACAACAGTTTAACATATCATCTCATTATATTTTGTATACATGTCGCATTACAATCACAAGCAACAATGTCCCCTCAGACTCATACAACACACATAATTGAGTACCCATAAACAGGCTCTCGAGGGGCAGGGTCCCATAAATAGGCTCTTAGATGCCGGATCCCATAAACAGGCCATTCCATGGCTGGGTCCATAAATAGGCCCTTCCGAGCTGAGTCCCATAAACAGGCCTTGCAGAGCTGGGTCTCACACAAACATTCACAAATGAGTACCCATAAACAGGCACCTTAGAGCTGGGTCTCACACATAACAATACCTCACATTCCAATATAGTCACAATCATAACCTACATGTATTCATCCTTAAATATAAATCAATATTCACGTCTTATAATCTTAAACCAATAGTCATATAATTCATGATTACAACTATCAAAACATTATTATAATAACAATTACAAACACTATAGCACTTATAGTAACACATACATATTTATAACATTATAGCAATACATACATGCTTTGTGATATTATAATCATATAATAAGTTTAATACATTAATCATAACATACAATCATTTAAGCCATTGCTCCAACAATGGTAACAACAAACCACTCAAGGCACTAGGGGATCATGGGAATCCCCAATAACATCAATCTCATTCCAACATTCCCATATGATATAATCATCTTTCTCCCCCCATACCTGGTATGACGATCACAATGAACAAAAGAAGAGAAAAGTTCCGGAAAAGGTTGCGTCTCGCGAACACTCGATCTCACGACACTTGATTTCACGATCACAGCCCCAAAAGGTTCAAGAGTAGCATTGAGAAAGAGGGATTGTGATGGAAGTGATGCTCCTCAAGCGAATGCGATGAACAACGATGAACAAAGGTGAAGTCTCCTTCAAGAATCCTTGGGAAGGGTTTAGGAATCCTTGTTTAGAGAGAGTGAGGCAATTTCTAAGAGTATTTCGAGTTAGAAAATAGGTTTACGTCGAGTCTTATGGTATAAATATGAGTTAGGGTCATTATGGGCTGATTAGAAGCCCGAAAACAGGATTCAACTGCGCGCATATTCGCTAAGCGAATCCATTTTCGCTGGGCGAACCAGAGAGCTGCAAGAATCTGTCTGTCAGATTCGCTAGGCGACGTTCTTCGCTACGCGAAACTATAGAAGCCGAATTTGGCCTTGACACCGGAAATAAGACTTGTAGATAATTCTCTAAGCTTTCCAACGCATCCAAGATCGCCTCAATTGGACGTCTAGAACTCAAGATATGGACAAAACCGTAAAAAAGGTTTCTTGGACTCGAATGTATTGACCATTCCTTAAGGCTGAACTACCCCAACTATGAACTTGGGTACCAAGAGCAAGTATAAACAATATATATATATACAATATATATAAGTAAGGATTAACACATATAAACATAGTGGTAAAAAGCAGGGTGTTACACTTGGGTCTAGGTAGAGAATGATGAGGTGAGTTCAAAGAAATTGGTTTCCTATTAAAAGAATTTTTCTATAATTTCCTATCAATTTTCAAAGATTTGGATCTCAAAATGGATTGTGATCATGAGATTGAAAGAGATTCAAGAAGCTAGGAGATCTTAGAAGTGATCTTACCCAAGAATGGATGAAGATTGATCATAGATTCATGGTTTTTCTTCAAGATTACAAGGTTTTCTCAAGGATTTCAATGGACGTTTTCAAGGAGGAAGAAGATGGAGTTCTTGGTTGCCTTTGGGGGGCTGGGCTGCGTGATAATGGGGCTGAGAGGGCTGTTCCAGCCATCTTAACAATTCATTAAGGGTAAAAAGGTCATTTGGTTCAAGGGTAAAATGGTAAAAGGTGAAAAAGCTTAAGTTAAGGGTATTTTGGAAATTTCGCATCCCGAAATTCCCGATCGTCATGACGACTCTGGCATACTGCCCCAAGTGGTCTAGCATGATGTGGTATCAAGAATATTCGTTGTCGGGTCTCGTTGAATCCCTTTACGGCTCAAAACGTCTCCCGGTTCGATTATACGGCCGAATATAATATTTTATTATTATTTTTCGGGCGTCAGGACGGATTTTAACAAAGATGTAAAGATTAAAATCCCGAGACTTACTGTCTCGTTCACGAGTCCAAATTAGGTCTTGATAGTAGAAAAAGGCTACTATTCGTGAAAAACGCAGACAGTGCTCCGTTTGAGCTTTTCCCCGAAACTTAACCATGGCTTCCTATGGTTGTGCAGGGCATTCCTGTCTTCTCAAAATATTTTATTTCACTTTCTAGACCCTCCAATAAAATTCAAACGTTAAAATACTGAATAACTAGGAAAAACTCGAAAATCGGGATGTTACACCCTGCTTTTTACCCCTATGTTTATATGTGTTAATCCTTGCTTGTATATACTGTATGCATGTTGTTTATGCTTGCTCTTGGTGCCTAAGTTCATAGTTGGGGTAGTTCAGCCTTAAGGAATGGTTAATGCATTCGAGTCCAAGAAACTTGTTTTACAGTTTTGTCCATATCTTGAGTTCTAGACGTCTGATTGAGGCGATCTTAGATGCGTTGGAAAGCATATAGAATTATCTAAAAGTCTTATTTCATGTGTCAAGGCCAAGTTTGGCTTCTATAGTTTCTCCTCTTAAAGGCAACGTCGCCTCTCAAATTTGGCAAACAGCTTCTTACAGCTCTCTGGTTCGCCTCACAAACAGTGACTCGCCTCGCGAATCGGTGCACAACAGAAATGTGTTTTTGGGCTTCTAATCAGCCCATAATGACCCTAACTCATATTTATACCATAAGACTCGACCTAAACCTATTTTCTAACTCGAAATACTCTTGGAAACTACCTCGTTCTCTCCAAACAAGGATTCCTAAACCCTTTCCAAGGATTCTTGAAGGAGATTGCACAGTTGTTCATCGTTCTTCGTCGCCTTCGCTTGAAGAGCATCGCTGCCATTCGTGAGATCGAGCATTCGCGAGACGCAAACTTTTCCGGACCTTTTCCCTTTTTTTGTTCATTGTGATCGTCATACCAGGTATGGGGGGAAGAAATAAATCATGAGTATGTGGGTTTTGGGATAGGTTAAGATGAAAGAGTTAACCCATGACCCCTATATGTATGTCTATATGCGTTGTAAATGCCTATGTATATGCTATGAGTGTAATTATGTGTATGTTATGTATATGCCATGTATATGCTAAGAATATGCCTATGGTTCTATGATTATGATTGTTGGTGTTGTCTTGATGATATGATTAAAATATTATGATATGCGATGATTTGTATGTACATACATGCGATATGCATTGATGAGATTGTATGATGTGCATTGATAATGATGACTTGATGATGATGTGCGTTACGATGACGAAAATAGGATTAGTGAAAGAACAAAGTTTTAGTGCGTTTGGCACCCCGTAATGAATGAGTTGTTATGAGAGGTGAGATTAATAATATTGGATTAGTTTTGGAAACCCATAGAATAATTCTTGAGAGATGGGATGATAGGCATAGGGATAATTTAGAGAAATTCTTAAGATTCCAAAATCTGTCTCGATTCTCCTAGCGAATAGCAATTCGCGAGGCGAGACAGAGAGACCATTCGTGGTTTGACGCGATTCGCCTAGCACATTGTAATCCGTGAGGCGAATGAGAAAACCAAATATTGGGGCTCTCTGGCTCGCCTAGCGAGCCAGGATTCGCCTAGCGAATCTGATCAGAACCTATTTAGGTGCTCTCAAGCTCGCCTCGCGAACCACAATTAGCCTAGCGAATTTGGGTTTCTCACCCAGATTCGGTTGTGAAGGAATTACTAAATAGGGTAATGAGGAAAAAGACCATGAGATCACAATTCAAGTTGATAACCTAGAGAAGAACGTTAATACTAATAATGACGTTGTGATATTATTAGCAAAGTTGATAAAGGCAATAACGATGGTTAGAGCCTAGTTGTTTGATGATCATCGTTGATGGTCATTGCTGATAATCAATGTGATTGATTATGATGGTAGATGGTGGGACATGTGTTTGCATGTTGTTGAGCATAGCATGCATCATAAGTTGACGTTGATATGTTGGGTGGAAAGCAAACGATGAATCGTGATAGTGGAGGCCACGATGGGTGTTATCCCGGCCTTGCGGGTACATTGGGTATGGAAGTTCCAGGTGACATGGGCTAGCTACCTATTGTCGGAATGACCTAATGAATAAGCTTGAGTACCCTGACTAGCCACTATACGTTATCAGGATTAGTGAGAGTGTTCGGGGATGGCCCAAGGTCTGGCATATCATCCACGTTGATAACCGGACATGTACTCCTAATCGCCTTTCCAGAGTTAGAGTTGTCGACCACATGCATACGGAGTAGTGATGTTGCATTCGCATTGACATGCATCTTTGATATATATTGACTATATCTGTGTTGATTGATGTATGTTGTATGCCATCTTAATTACTATTCCATTCTGTCTACATATATTCATGATTGTGTTTCTTACCCCTCTCTTTGTTATTCTTGTGCATATGTTGTGATATATGCAGAGGATGGTGAGCATGCTGACGAGGAGTGATCTTGAGGAGATCTCTCTCAGTAGTTAGGATTTATGTTTTACGTTATTCGGTTTTATTCTGATGTATGTTTAGGGATACTAGCTCTGATCATGTGACATCGGGATTTGGGTTGTGTTTTATGTTTTATGTTTTTCCACAATTTGTTATATGTTAAAGGATTTCGATTTATTCAGATTCTCATGGTATGTTTTTGGATGATATGATACACTTTACCTTTGAGATTTATATTATATTGATATTATTTTAAAAAGCATGTATGATTTCCTTATGTATTATCGTACGCGGGGTAAAGGGTGTCACATTAGCGGGTCCCGATAAATCCATATCCAGCTCCGTTCGTCACCCGGTTTAAGATTTCACCTGTATAACTTCTATTATTTCGCTTTTTAGTGCGAAAAACCAATTTTATCAAAATTGTTGGAAATTCGACTCTAAACCTAAGTGTTTTGGTCATGGGTCAAAATTAGGTCTTCTGAGCAGTAAAATCTTACTGTCAGTGAAAACGCAGACCGAGCTCCGTCTGAGTTTTCAACCCAAAATTTAACCGTAGCTCTCTACGATAGCGTAGAGTATGAATATGACTTTGGTTTATCCAAAATCATTTTCTAAAACTCAGATAAAATATAAACGCATTTATATAGTTTACCAGTCTTAGAAAGTGTGAAAAAAATCGAGGTGTTACATTATTACCGCTCTTAAAAAAACTTTCATCCTCGAAATTTCGCGACTCAAAACTAGACAGGATCTCTAAACTGCAGGTTCCACATTGTATCCCTCGTACAAAAATCGTGCCTTAGGTAACATTTGAAATTTTCCAGTCGAGGAAATTTTCTAGGTCTTATCTTCACAAGGAAGTGTGTAGAAGAAATTTGACCATCCCGAAAAGAATACAGGAATATTCAACATGTAAAAAGATTCTTCAGTAGGTTTGTGAGTGTAAAAATGCATAGCTAATACACATTTACAACCATGACTCTAATAAAGTCCCTTCTTTCACAAGAATCTTCCAATGGATTAGGGAATTAAAAGATGAATAGTCTGATCAAAATCAGACTGGATCACATTTACCAAAAGTAAAGGTGATTAGACTAAGTTTCATCAAGAAACCTCGAGTATCAAGAATTTGTCTATGTTACAAGTCAAGAAATAGTCATAACAAATCTTTCGATGAAATGATATGAAAATGTGCAGACCAATAGATACTATTAAACCAATCCACTTAAATGTCTAATACACTGAGGATTATGTAGGAGTGTGAGTACAAACTCTTGTTTGGGATCGCATGTCCTAAGAACTTCACTACTATTGAGTCAAACTCGCACTTAAGTAACTTCACGACAGCTCTTCTTGCGTAGGGTCCATAACGCTTGATGCAGAGTTTCCTCATGCTCCTTATGGCTTCTTAGAGTAAACGAGAACGTCACCGATGATGACAATTTTTTTGGGAAACGAACGAAAATTCCATTTCGTGTAGTCTAACCCGTGTAGTTTTGTAGATAATATTCTACACAAAGCGATGGAGATCTGACTGAATCTAGAAACTAGATCAATCGAAAACTCAATATCCTTCGCAACCACAAACTTGGAATATTCTCAGAAAATTCTCCTGAAAAATCGTCCACGATAGGCTCCTCATTCAAATGTCTGACACAATCCTAAAAGGATAAACGACGTGTCAAAATGACTACAAGTACCATTTACTAAACATGAGTTCTTACAGGGACTCAACCTGATTAGAACCCGACAGAACACACATACTTGTGTGTCAACACACCTCGTTTCGACAAGGAAACAATTCAACCAGGTTCTACTCTTTTGGAGGAACAAAATTAACCTTAGAAACTTATCATCAACCTATTTCTCATCCATCAACTATCGGGGAAAGTCATTCTCTCTTTTACTCACATACTAGTCCATCATTCTCTATTACTAATCCTTCACTAAAGACTTACTTCCATTCTCATTTCCAAGCACTACTTTAGTGATCAAACACTAAAGTTAACTTCCATGATTAAGTCAAACACTTAACTAATTCTCATTCCATTACTACATGTCTCAATCTCATCAACGAACTCTAATGCGCTTTAAATTTCAATAAGCTCACTTAAGAATTTTAATATCTAAGTGAAAATCCAAACTTATCTATCTTACTTATCTACACCAGTTACTGTCTTAAGTCCTCTTAACGAGACATTACTCCTATCCCCATAGGGTCCATTGTGATTCCTTCCTCTACTGATACAATTCCTTAGGACACTCATTCTACAGCCAAAATTTATACTTTCATTCCTGTTTGCTCGGTCTCTGATTATTTTCTTAAAAATACCGTCAGAAGAAACTTCACGTGATACTACACTTCCATTACCCTACCGGAATTCCATTCCAATCTCTCAACTCTATTAGTGAACATGTCTTTATCTTGTCATTCCTTTTGTCGCTTACTAGCTACCTATGCATCTACTTTAACAACTTCTGGTATCCTTCTACCTATCTAAGACACACTCGCTTCTTCGACAAACCTTCCCAACAATCAAACTTCCTTCACATACAAGGGAGATCTTCACTTACTTGATAGCTAAGAGCCTAACTTTCTTGACTCATAAAGTAACAGTCGTATTTAAACTTATTTGATAGAACTGACTAAGAGATTTTCTCAACGCTTACCTTAGATGTCACCTCTTAATAACTCGGATAACTCTTCTATAAGAGTCTTGACTCATCTTAATCCTCGGATCTAATCAATTCAATTGGTTGTATTCCACAAGGAACAAGTCATCATAGACTGTTCTTACTCCCACTACCTCTATCAAAACAAAACACAGAGTAAACACAGCAAAAACATAATGAATCCATAACCTAGATCCCAAAAGACATCGACCAGCTCTGGTAACACTTGTAACACGCCCTCCCGGTGTCCCTTTGCGTAACCCAAAATATTCCTTTTTCCTCGCTAACTAAAAACATTTTCAAAAATGACTCTATAGTGTAGTTGCAGAAATATGATACCAAGGGAATATTTTAACAATCAGATGGAAAAAAATTGGAAACTCATCATGTATACAAAATAATTCAAGCTTCACCATTAGGCATACACCTTTCTAATCTCTGGATACACGATACACATAGTCACAGTCGAAAGACTGGACTTAAACATTTATGAATCCTAAGAGCTGGTCTAGTAAAAGAACTCTAAGGACAAAAGGACGTACTACCTAGCATACGTCGCACCAATGAGACTGGGTCTCGTCTTCAACCTCAAGCAGCTCAAGCCACAAGGTCCCACAGTGACCCAGAGGACTATTGATAAACATTTGTACACGTACCCAAAGACACAACAAGGTGTCCAACATGTACAGGCAAGGGTAAGAAACCAATATATGAACTCAAAATACGTCAACTGCATACACAAAAATAGCAAGTTCACATATACACATATGACAAATATGACCCAGAAGCATCATAAGTATAACACAGAATATTACAACAGTGGAAGTAAAGCAAGGGTCTCATACCCAACAATCATCATTATTTTGAAAAACATATGCGTGACACTTCCATATATAACATCTAATACTCGATTCTTAATTTTCGGAAATCCCATCACCTTGAAAATGAGTTGATCAAGCTCGATTGCCAAATAAGGCACACAGTATTCACCATATCACGCTGTCCAACATAGGGCACAGTGCTTCACATTATATGGATTTGTTCACCATATCACACTGTCCAACACAGGGCACAATGCTTCACATTATATGGATTTATTTACCATATCACATTGTCCAACACAAGGCACAACGCTTTACATTATATGGATTTCATTACCATATCACGCTGACCAACATAGGGTACAACGCTTCACATTATATGGATTTTCATATCATTGTCCATCAAGGCACAATGATACACAATGACTGAAGTCATCACAGGTTTCCTTACCATCAAGGTCCCCTCATTTTATACGGCACGTCTGCCGAAAAACATATGCATGAGAAAACCTTTGTTTTCGTCAGTTTATCTGTGTCGTATCATTATTTCTTCGTTGAAGCTCAAAGCTAGCAACCACTACAACTTTTAGACTCTCAAGTATTTTCAACTTTTATCAAAAGGGACATATAGTCCAAAACTCAAAAAGGACACACAGTCCGATTATTTAAGCAGGACACAACCCAACAGCCCAAACCCAAAAATCCCCAACCGATGCACTGAGACGACCCTCCGTATCATCAGTAGAACCTAAGATATTAACTAACCTTAATCGCATTATCAACGTTAGCCCGCCTTATTAATACGAAGCGAAGCGAAAAATTGAGCGCGGAAGCAAACAAATACACGGCACGCAATGCTTCAAAGTACATAGCTTTAAAATATAAAGAAATATATCACATACATCATTGCCTCATCAGTAGGACTACATTATAAAGTTGTACATGCAGAGTATATTAGTACAAACCAAAATAAAAGTACGAAAGATAGGCCAAGATATAGCTCTCCGGCTAATCACGATCATTGCGCAGCCTCTAGAGGCTACGGTCCATGGCCCGTCCTCCGGCGTCAAGCTCGTATGGAATGCTGTCCATTTCCTCAGGAGCTGGTTCCTCTTCAGGATCTTCCCATAAAATAGAAATAACATATACAGAAAATTAAATGCAGGAGATAAGAAACATAATTCATCAATATGGGAGAGGGGCATCAGTACAGCATATATATATATATATATATATATATATATATATATATATATATATATATATATATATACATCACACAACACAGATAACATATACAACACAACATCACCCATCTCTTAAGTCACCCATCACAATCATCTCAAAAATCATTCTCTCAAATAAGCCTATAAGAGGGATACTAGTCCCTATGTATATGGTGTCTTTCCTATATGCATGTAAGCCGATACATCACGTCCCCAGTTGGACATCCCTGTCGGGATTACATCACATCACATCCCGCCTCTGGATTTTAAGTAACGTCCCCAATTGGATATCCCCCTTTGGGACCAAATGCTGTGATATGAAATGATATGACAATGCAACAAACATCCATCGCAGGTTGATATCGGAACCTCACGCCTAAACACTCGTCCACGACCACGACACATCGCATCACATCAACATCAACATCAACATCACATCATCATCAACATCACATCAGCATCAACATCAGCATCAGCATCACGACGCCTTGCGTCTATGAGCCACAGTTCCACGGTCGGGACCACAACGATATTAACCCGAACAACATCATCACTCACCATACTCTCATCAACACTCAACCAATAGTCAAATCGCAATAGCATTACAACAATAATTTATTCCAGTATAAACATCACCATAAAGGCAGATAACAATAAATCACTCCAGCAATTTAACACAACAGGTAAATAGATAATCAATTAAACGAATCAACACATCAACCTTAATCAATTTCATCATCCATAATATCAACTTAGTGGTGATAGCCCAAAAGTACCTATACCCAGGGTCCAGGCACTTTATCCAGGACTCAACCTCTAGTAGGGTTTAATATATATACAACAAAAGCCTGTAACGATTCAATATCTCCAGGAAGAGATTAAGAATCTTAACCAAGAAATCAAGGAGATAAAACAAGAACAAGTTATTCATAAGTTAATTTTATCCCAACTTGATAATCAATCCTCTGAACCTCCTTCAGATGATGAAAATCTATCTGAACCCAACCTTGAGAAAAGTGTTAGTCATCATTCGGATAATGAAGGCAATAACACTGACAAAGATCAAGAATTTCTGAATCTTATTAATCAATTAAGAATTCAAAAGTTCTATATTAAGATTAGAATTATCATTGATGATTTTACTCTTAATACTACAACCCTTTTTGATACTGGTGCTGATTCAAATTGTATTTTAGAAGGATTAATTCCTACTAAATATTTTGAAAAAACATCCGAAAGATTGAGCACAGCTAATGGCTCAAAGCTTAGGATAAACTTCAAACTATCCAAAGCCATTATTGAAAATCATGGTCTTAAAGTAGAAACCCCGTTTTTGCTTGTTAAAGACCTCAAAAATGAAGTGATTCTAGGAACACCGTTCATAAGATCACTTTTCCCTTTAACAATTACCAATGAAGGAATTTCTACTCAATATCTGGGTCAGAAGATAACTTTCTCCTTCATTCGTAAACCTTTGGTAAGAAACCTAAACTTTCTTCACCATAAGCAAAATCAAGTCAATTTTCTAAAAGAAGAAGTTTCTTTTAAAAATATTGATTTAAAGGTCAATCAAATTGATATCAAAAAGAGGGTCCAAGATCTTCTTGATGATATCCATAATTCTATCTGTTCTGATCTGCCCAATGCATTTTGGAATAGAAAGAAACATGTAGTTGATTTGCCTTATGAACAAGGTTTCACTGATAGGCAAATCCCTACCAAAGCTCAACCTATTCAAATGAATCATGAGTTACTCCAATTTTGCCAAAAAGAGATTAATGATCTCTTGCAAAAAGGATTAATTCGTCAAAGCAAGTCCCCTTGGTCTTGTGCTACTTTTTATGTTAATAAGCAAGCTGAAATTGAGCTTGGAACTCCTCGCTTAGTTATCAATTACAAACCTCTTAATCAGGCGCTTAAGTGGATTAGGTATCCAATTCCTAATAAAAAGGATTTACTTAGTGGCTTAAACAACTCAAAAATATTTTCCAACTTCGATATGAAATCTGAATATTGGCAAATAGAAGTCAAAGATAGTGATCGCTACAAGACAGCTTTCAGTGTCCCTTTTGGGCAATACGAATGGAATGTACTGCCCTTTGGTCTCAAAAATGATCCTTCAGAATTTCAAAAAATTATGAATGACATTTTCAATCCTTATTCAAGCTTTACCATTGTCTACATTGACGATGTTTTAGTCTTTTCTCAATCTATTGACCAGCATTTCAAACATCTTAGGATTTTTGTAGGTATCATTAAGAAAAATGGTCTAGCTATGTCAAAACCAAAAATTTGTTTATTTCAAACAAAAGTTAGGTTTCTTGGCCATAACATTTATCAAGGAACTATAACTCCCATCCATAGAGCCATTGAGTTCGCGGACAAGTTTCCCAATCAAATTATTGATAAAACTCAATAACAGAGATTCTTAGGATGTCTCAATTATGTAAAGGATTTTATCCCAAATATTAGTACTCTTATTAAGCCTTTACATGATAGGCTTAAGAAAGAACCTCCTCCTTGGACAGATAAACATACCCATGTTGTCCAAACAATCAAAGCTAAAGTAAAGGATCTTCCATGCCTTTATCTTCCCAATCCATCCGCCTTCAAAGTAGTTGAAACTGATGCCTCTGACATTGGTTATGGTGGAATTTTAAAGCAAAGAATTTCAGAAAAAGAGCATATCATTGCATATACTTCAAAACACTGGAATTCTACACAATTGAAATATTCAACTGTTAAAAAAGAAATTTTAGCAATTGTTTTGTGCATCTCAAAATTTCAATCTGATTTACTTAATCAAAAGTTTTTGGTAAGAGTAGATTGCAAATCTGCAAAAGATATTTTGCAAAAAGATGTTAAGAATCTTGCATCAAAACAAATTTTAGCCAAATGGCAAGCAATGTTAAGTGCTTTTGATTTTGATATTCAATTTATCAAAGGCTCTTCAAATTCTCTTCCTGACTACCTTACTCGTGAATATTTACAGGGAAAGTAGTAGACAGCCTCCAGCGGCAGAAATGCCAGACTCCTCCTCTTTCTCTGTAAAGGGGAAGACCAAGGCCAAAGAAAAGGCCAAAAAAGCCAAAGGCCAATTAGTCCTTTCTGGACTACCAAAACGCCACGATGTGTCAAAACAATCCGGGTTATCTACCCAGTCTGGGTCTTCAACCCAGAAACCACCAAAAGATGGGTCATCCCCCCATCAGCCATCTATATATATATATATATATATATATATATATATATTGCCTTTCCGATGATATTAGTTCTTTCTCCCCACCTTAGTGATTTCCTCGTGCAGCTCCAGCTACGACTCCGTAGATGTCAGTCGAGTGCGCTGTCGGATGCTCGAGTCCTGTCCGATTCTATACAACAGAACACAACCAGAAATTAATACAGTTAAATCAAAAACTCCCTAATTCCTTAGGATTAGCTACTGTCCCTTTTTAATTAATTAGGCTAGGGATGTCTAAAAATTCCTAACTCTTGGATCAATGATCCTTAGGTAACCCTAAACATAATCAATGAAGACATTAGCTCAAAAAAATAAAGATTTCTCCGATTGCACTATCCCTAGGGTTCGGCCCTATTGAATGAAAAATAGCTAGGGAGCTCCAAAAATTATCATTTCTTGGATAACACCCTAACTAAATGCGATAACCCTAGATATCAACTCAAAACACCAAAAACCGTACCTTACACAAATAGGGGTTTCGGCCTCTCCCTCAAACAAATAGCTAGAGAGATTTCTTGGCTCTAATCTCTTGGATCATGCAAGTCTGTCATGAACCTAGGCCATAGAAATTGGTTTGATATTAAAATGATTTGCTACAATTTTCTAGAAATGTTTGAAGACTTAGGAGTAAAAACCCTAACTTCTATGATCATGGAAATTAGAGGGCAAAAATGGGATATTGAAAAATATAGAGAGAACTAGCTACCTCCTATGATGATCTTCTTTCAAATTTGGTGAAGGTTGCTTCAACAAATTCAAGCTCAAAGTGAGCTTTAATAGTGAGAGATGAAGAAATGAGATGGAGAAGAAGAGAAAGAAGAGAAAAGGAAGGAGAATGGGGCTTCTGGGCTGGTTTGCTCGAGAGAAAAAAAATAAGAGAGTGAGGGTGAGAGAATAGATATTTATTAGGAGATTTAAGAGTTAAGAAAATGGGTAAAAGTAATAAAAGGTAACTTGTAAAAACTAACCAAGGGCAATTTGGTCAATTCATCTCCCGATATTTTGAAAAATCCTCACGACACTGATAGGAGTCCCGAATAATTTAACATAGTCCTTGTATGAAAATTATTGGCTCAAGGTTCTCGAAAAACCCTAAGAAAGCTCGAATCGTCTACCCGATCGATTTTCGGTTCGAATATAAAATATTATTTATATTTTTGGACATCAGGACACATTTTAGCAAAAAGGTAGAGGATTAAATTCTACAACTAAAGGTTCTGACCGTTTGTCAAAATGAGGGCTTGATAGTAGAAAAACACTATCATCCGAAAAACATAGATCGGGCTCCGTTTGAGTTTTTGGCCCAAAACTGAACGATAGCCTCCTACGATGGTGTAGAGTGTGGCTATGGCCTCGGAATAATTTATTAAACTTTATAGACCCTTCAATAAAATAAAATTACTTAAATACTGATTAATTAAAAGATTAAGAAAATCGGGGTGTTACATTACTGCCCCCTTAAAAAAAATTTCGTCCTCGAAATTCAACGTACCTTAGAATAGATGTGGATATCGCTGCTGTATATCCTCTTCGCTTTCCTAGGTGGCATATCCTGTTGTAGCATCCCATATGACCTTGACTAAGGGAATCTGTTTCCCGCGAAGTTCTTTCACCCTCGTGTCGTCAATCCATACAGGCAACGCTTCGTATTCTAAGTTTTCCTTTACCTGGATTGATTCGGGCTCTATCACGTGTGATGGATCGGGATGGTATTTTCGGAGTTGGGATACATAGAATACATTATGAATATTGGATAGGCTGGGAGGTAAAGCAATTTGGCAGGCAACTGGACCAATTCGGCGAAGAATTTGAAACGGTCCAATGAATCTAGGGATAAGCTTTCTGGATTTGATTGCCCTGCCGATTCCAGTCCTTGAAGTGACTCTCATAAAGACATGATCGCCTTCTTGGAACTCCAAAGGTCTCCTCCTTTTGTCACTGTAGCTCTTTTGTCGATCCTATGAGACTTTCATCTTTTTTCGAATTTTCTTAACTTGCTCCGTTGTTCGCTGCACCATCTCTGGTCCTATCAACTGATTCTCCGCGGTTTCATACCAACAGAGCGGTGTTCTGTACTTTTGTCCATACAGTGCCTCGTATGGCGCCATGCCAATACTCGAGTAGAAACTATTATCGTACGTGAACTCAATCAGTGGAAGGAATTCGTCCCAACTTCCTGTGTTTTCCGAAACACATGCTCTTAAAAGATACTCCAACGATTGAATCGTCCTTTCAGACTGACCATCCGTTTGCGGATGATAAGCTGAACGCATTCTAAGCTTCGTTCCCAATGCACCATTTAGACTCTGCCAAAACCTGGAAGTAAATCTCGGATCCCTGTCCGAAATTATACTCGAAGGTACTCCATGTAATCTCACTACTTCCTTGATGTAAATTTGGGTTAATCTTTCCAAAGAATACCTTTAGTTGATCGGCAAGAAATGAGCACATTTAGTAAGCCTGTCAACGATTACCCAAATTGCATCGCATCTCTTTTGCGTCCTTGGTAGTCCGGAAACAAAATCCATTGCAATACTATCCCATTTCCATTCTGCGATGTCCAGTGATTGCAATAACCCTGTTGGTTTTTGGTGTTCAAACTTTGCCTTTTGACACACCAGACAGGATTGGACATACTCTGCTACTTCCTTCTTCATCCCTGGCCACCAAAACATTCCCTTTAGGTCTTGGTACATCTTTGTAGATCTGGGATGAAAACCTAGCTTACTCTTGTGTGCTTCCTCCAAGATCACGTTCCTAACTTCACTATCCTTAGGCACACATATCCTATCTCCAAACTTCAGGATTCCATCAGTACATTTCTTGAACTCTGAAGTATTTCCTTCTTCTACCATCTGGTTCTTTTCCTGTAGATACTAATCTTCTCCTTGCTTTTTCCTGATCAAGTTTAGAAAGTCGCTAGTGATAGTGACCATTCCTAAACTTATCTTATCTCTCGATAACTCCACGTCTAGATTCAGATTCCTGAATTGTTCCAGCAGTTCCAGTTCCTTCACCATCATAGCGGACATGTGCAAAGATTGCTGACTCAATGCATCTGCCACTACGTTGGCCTTTCCCGGGTGTTACTGTAGATCAAATTCATAATCCTTTATGAATTCCATCCATCTCCTCTGCCGAATGTTCAACTCCTTTTGATCAAACAGATACTTTAAGCTTTTATGGTCACTAAACACGCTGAATTTAGCACCATAGAGATAGTGTCTCCATATCTTCAATGAAAACACTATTGCGGCCAACTCTAGGTCATGGGTTGGGTAATTCCGTTTGTGCACTTTTAGCTGCGTGGAAGCATATGCTACCACTTTCCTTTCTTGCATAAGCACACAACCCAAACCTTGATACGATGCGTCACAGTACACATCGGACGACATTGATGGATTTGGCAAGACTAGTACCAGAGATGTAGTTAGCCTCCCTTTCAGCTCTTGGAAACTAGCCTCACACTCTTCTGTCCATTCCTACGCTTTTCCTTTCCTCGTTAATTGCGTCAGAGGTAACGCAATCTTCGAGAATCCCTCAATGAACCTCCTGTAGTACCCTGCTAGTCCGAGAAAGCTTCTGATCCCGGTTACCGTCTTAGGACTTTCCCATTTAACCACAACTTCTACTTTTGCAGGATCTACTGCTATACCATCCTTGTCGATCACATGTCCAAGGAATTGTACCTCCTCCAGCCAGAACTCGCACTTCGACAACTTGGCATAGAGTTGTCTGTCCTTAAGAACTTGAAGTACAATCCTCAAATGCTCTTGATGTTCTTCCTTGTCTAAGGAGTAGATAAGATGTCATCGATAAAAACAACGACAAACTTATCGAGGTACGGTCTGAAGATTCTGTTCATGTAATCCATGAACACTGCAGGAGCATTAGTCACACCAAAAGGCATAACTAGATACTCGTAGTGTCCGTACTGAATCCTGAAAGCCGTCTTCTGTATATCATCTTCTTTCACCCTTATTTGATGATAACCGGATCTCAGATCAATCTTAGAAAATACCGTTGCTCCCCTTAATTGGTCCATAAGATCATCAATCCTTGGCAACGGGTATTTATTCTTGATCGTCACCTTGTTGAGTTGTCTGTAGTCCGTAAACAACCTTGAACTGCCATCCATCTTCTTGATGAACAGCACAGGTGCTCCCCATGGTGAAACACTCGGTCTAATAAACTGCTTCTGCAGCATGTCGTCCAGTTTCTTTTTCAGTTTTGCCAACTCTGATAGGGACATTCGATAAGATGATATCGAAATCGGTCCGGCTCCAGGTGCAAGATCGATCGTGAACTCTACCTCCCTCTTCGGTGGTAATCCTGGCACATTGTTCGGGAAAATATCTGGAAACTCACGCACCGCCGGCAAAGCATCCAGACTTGGAGTCTCCTCGGCTTCCAAAGAAAATAGCACCATGCACTCTCCTAATTGTACACCTCCTGACACACTATCACCGGCAGGCAATGATCCAGATTGCTTGGAAAAATAGAGAGTTTTATTTGAACAGTTTAGTACTACATGATTGGCCGAAAGCCGGTCCATGCCTAAGATAATATCGATCTGCTGCATAGGCAGACAGATTAGATCAACAAGAAAAGATCGGTTCTCTAAAACAACCGGGCACTGTAAACAGATAGATAGGGTTGTCAGAGAATCACCCATAGGTGTAGAAACAGTCAAATCATATGGTAAGGTTGAAACAAGCAAATTCAAATGATCCATACAAGCCAAAAGAAATAAAGGAATGTGTAGCCCCCGAATCAAATAAAACAGATAAGAGTCCCCCCACAACTAGGCACTTACCTTGTATCAGATCGGTGCACCGAGAAGTTTTAGATCCTTTCACGGCAAACATCCTTCCACTAGTATATGGCCTAATCGGTTGACTTGCTGCTTGCTGTCTTACTTCTGCACCCATAGACCTTTCGCCTTGTGGTTGAGTCTGAAGCCTCTTGAACTGCGAATCGGTCCATCACTTGTTTACTGGAGTTTGTGTGACTTCCTCTTGATTGTGCTCTCCCAGCACAGTACATTTCTCTACCAGCTCGGGGAATGATCGGATGTTCAATGGCAGCATAGTCCTCTTCAGCTAGAAAAGGCTAGGAAAGAAAATGAAGAAAATAAGGAAAAGGCAAACAAATGGAACTTGCCTCGCGACCCTATGCTCGCCATGCAAGCCAGAAAGGTCAGTCTGAGCAGGAAAGTTCGGCCTTTCGGCCTCCTAATGCGAAAACGATGCTTGCCTCGCGAGCCAGAAAGCCAGACTGATAAGTAAAGAACATCCCCTCAGCTCGTGACGCGAACCTCTACTCGCAACGCGAGCCAAAAAGCCAGACTGATCAATAAAGAACAACCCCCTGGGCCTCGCGACGCTAACCTGTACTCGCCACGCGAGCAAGAGAAAAGCACATACAACATTCATCTATATCATATGCCTTATAAACAAAACAGTTATCACATTCGATAACTTGCGCATCGGACGCTCTACCCCTTTTTCTATCACAGTTGGTATCCAATGTGGATCCAACTTATCAAGTTGTATACTTCCTCAACCTCACAGTCCGATATGAGAATCGAGCTGCTCTGATACCAATAAATGAGAAGACCCACCGTCTCATCAGTAGAACCTAAGATATTAACTAACCTTAATCGCATTATCAACGTTAGCACGCCTTATTAATACGAAGCGAAGCGGAAAATTGAGCGCGGAAGCAAACAAATACACGACACGCAACGCTTCAGAGTAAACAGCTTTAAAATATAAAGAAATATATCACATACAACATTGCCCCATCAGTAGGACTATAGTATAAAGTAGTACATACAGAGTATATTAGTACAAACTAAAATAAAAGTACGAAAGATAGGCCGAGATATAGCTCTCTGACTAATCACAATCACTGCACAGCCTCTCGAGGCTAGGGTTTGTGGCCCGTGCTCCGGCGTTAGGCTCATATGGTATGCCGCCAGTTCCTCAGCAGCTGGTTCCTCTTTAGGATCCTCCCATAAAATAGAAATAATATTAAAGAAAAATGCGGGAGATAAGAAACATAATTCATCAATATGGGAGAGGGGTATCAGTACAGCATATATATATATATATACATCACACAACACAGATAACATATACAACACAACATCACCCATCTCTTAAGTCACCCATCATAATCATCTCAAACATCATTCTCTCAAATAAGCTTGTAAGAAGGATATTAGTCCCTATGTATATGCTGTCTTCCCTATGTGCATGTCGGCCGATACATCACGTCCCCAGTTGGACATCCCCGTCGGGATTACATCACATCACATCCCGCCTCGGGATTTTAAGTAACATCCCCAATTGGACATCCCCCTTGGGATCAAATGCTGTGGTATGAAATGATATGAAAATGCAACAAACATCCATCGCAGGTTGATATCGGAACCTCACGCCTAAACACTCGTCCATGACCACGACACATCGCATCACATCAGCATCAGCATCACGACACCTTGCGTCTACGAGCCACAGCTCCATGGTTGGGACCACAATGATATTAACCCAAACAACATCATCAATCACCATACTCTCATCAACACTCAACCACCAGTCAAATCACAATAACATTACAACAGTAATTTATTCAAGTATAAACATCACCATAAAGCCAGATAACAATAAATCACTCCAACAGTTTAACACAACAGGTAAACAGATAATCAATTAAACAAATCTACACATCAACCTCAATCAATTTCATCATCCATAATATCAACTTAGTGGTGATAGCCAAAAAGTACCTATACCCAGGGTCCAGGCACTTTATCCAGGGCTCAACCTCTAGTAGGGTTTAAGGGTTACCCTACATATATACAGAAATTAATACAGTTAAATCAAAAACTCCCTAATTCCTTAGGATTAGCTACTGCCCCTTTTTAATTAATTAGGCTAGGGATATCTAAAAATTCCTAACACTTGGTTCAATGATCCTTAGGTATCCCTAAACATAATCAAGGAAGACATTAGCTCAAAAAAATAAAGATTTCTCCTATTGCACTACCACTAGGGTTCGGCCCTATTGAATGAAAAATAAGAAAAATAGCTAGGGAGCTCCAAAAATTCTCATTTCTTGGATAACACCCTAACTAAATGTGATAACCCTAGATATCAACTCAAAACACCAAAAACACAGTTAAATCAAAAACTCCTTAATTCCTTAGGATTAGCTACTGCCCCTTTTTAATTAATTAGGCTAGGGATATCTAAAAATTCCTAACACTTGGATCAATGATCCTTAGGTATCCCTAAACATAATCAAGGAAGACATTAGCTCAAAAAAATAAGGATTTCTCCTATTGCACTACCACTAGGGTTCGACCCTATTGAATGAAAAATATGAAAAATAGCTAGGGAGCTCCAAAAATTCTCATTTCTTGGATAACACCCTAACTAAATGTGATAGCCCTAGATATCAACTCAAAACACCAAAAACCAACCAAAAATCGTACCCTACACAAATAGGGGTTTCGGCCTCTCCCTCAAACAAATAGCTAGTGAGATTTCTTGCCTCTAATCTTTTGGATCATGCAAGTATGTCATGAACCTAGGCCATACAAATTGGTTTGGTATTAAAATGATTTTTCTACAATTTTCTAGAAATGTTTGAAGACTTAGGAGTAAAAACCCTAACTTCTATGATCATGGAAATTAGAGGACAAAAATGAGAGATTGAGAGAGATAGAGAGAACTAGCTACCTCCTATGATGATCTTCTTCAAATTTGGTGAATGTTGCTTCAACAAATTCAAGCTCAAAGTGAGCTTTAATGGTGAGAAATGAAGAAATGAGATGGAGAAGAAGAGAAAGAAAAGAAAAAAGAGAAAAGGAAGGAGAATGGGGCTGCTGGGCTGGTTTGCTCGAGAGAAAAAAAATGAGAGAGTGAGGGTGAGAGAATAGATATTTATTAGGAGATTTAAGAGTTAAGAAAATGGGTAAAAGTAATAAAAGGTGACTTGTAAAAACTAACCAAGGGCAATTTGGTCAATTCATCTCCCAACATTTTGAAAAATCCTCACGACACTGATAGGAGTCCCCAAAAAATTTCATAGTCCTGGTATGAAAATTATTGGCTCAAAGTTCTCGAAAAACCCTAAGACAGCTCGAATCGTCTAATCAATCGATTTTCGGTCCGTATATAAAATATTATTTATATTTTTGGACGTCGGGACACATTTTAGCAAAAAGGTAGAGGATTAAATTCTAAGACTAATGGTTCTGACCATTAGTCAAAATGAGGCTTTGATAGTAGAAAAACACTATCATCCGAAAAACATAGATCGGGCTCTGTTTGAGTTTTCGGCCCAAAACTTAACCATAGTCTCCTACAATGGCGTAGAATGTGGCTATGGCCTCGGAATAATTTATTAAATTTTCTAGACCCTTCAATGAAATCAAATTACTTAAATACTGATTAATTAAAAGATAAAGAAAATCGGGGTGTTACATGCACCAGTCTCGGATTTTGGATTCTAGAGCATACAAAACGTCCACAAGCCTACAGGACCACAAAGATTGTCCACAGGCATACAAGACCAATTTACCAACACGGATCCTTGATCCACGTGTTCTGTAGAACACTAGAACCTCGACGTCTTGGTTTCTAGGTTCGCTTTCAAACTAACTTTTCCTTTTAAAATACCAAAAACAAAAACCGCATTTCCGAAGCTTACACACAAAGTCATCGGGATCGGTTTTCTATAAAATAGAACTCCTTATCAACACCACTTTTCTTTTGAAAACAAACTTTAGTAAAACAGTAACACTTTGCAAACATAGCTCGTGAAAACTCTTGGTCAAAACTACTCTCTTTTGAAATACCTTGGTAAACCACCAAAACCTTGAGATATAGTTAGTGAAAAACCCTTTTTCTTGGATAAAACAATTTGTTTCAAAACTGGATCACTTGAAAACACTTTTACTTTAAATGATTCGTTTCATCGCTTTAAAAACGACTGATGATTTCTAAAGCACTTTTTATGTTAAAAACTTACTTTTCTTGAACTAAAGATATTTTTCCCTTCTATGTCTTCTCATTCCTTAATGCAGTGTATTTTATTTTCTTATTCCCAAAAAATATGTCAATCCATTTTGTTTTCTAAATCCTTTAAAAACTCTTAACTTTTTATTTACTTACTTTACATTCCAAGCTTTTTGAAGCTTTTAACTTTACTCGATTTTGAACCTTAACCGATGTTAGGTTCCTTAGCACAACACCAATCATCCTTTTAAACCATCCCATCTTGCAAAGCATACATATCATAACTAAGCATGCTTGAGCATAATAAAGCATAGGCAAACATACTTAAGCACAATTAAACACAATCACGCAAAATTGAGCAATAAGTAAAACACTCCACAAATATTGACAATCCATCATAACTACACATTTTTGCCCATACAAACAATACATAGCCATCGGAAATTGAATTCCTCAGGTTATCTCCCCTTACCTCTTGAAGTATCCTCCGAATGCAAAGTGTTCCGATTGATCCATGAATCTTCCAATTATCTGCCCGAACACTCAACACCAACTACATCCACACAATCAATTCAACCATCAACAATAACAACACATATTTTCCCTATTTCCTTTTACATAGGGTTCGGCCATAGGGTTCTAAAATTAGCTAGAGGTGTCTAAAATTTCCTATTTCTTGGATGAATGGTCCTTAGGTATACCTAACACTAAATCACACAAAAGATTGAAACAAAAACTCATGATTTCTCTATATATAGGCTTCGGCCACCTCTAAGAAAAATGAGATAGGAATGTCTTTTGATCACATGCTCTTGGATAATGAAAGAGGAGGATGAAACTAACTCATAGAAATTGATTTGACATTAAAAGGATTTTTCTACAATTTTCGAGAGATTTATGAAGTTTGAAGCTTTAACTTGAACATAGCTTGAAACAATAAGATTTCAAGGAAGAACATGATGATTGAGAGATCAAAGGAAGAGTTCATACCTCTTGGAGGATGAAAATAAGCAAGATCACCAACTTTTCTTCACAAAATTTCTTAAGTTCCACTTGATAAGAATGAGAGAAAAAGTGAGAAAGTTAGAGAAAGAATGGAGTTATGAAAGGAAATGGTGGAGTGCTTCATGAAGGTGGGTGGGGCATGTGATGAAGGGAGTGGCAAGGGTGTCCAAAAAATTTCACTTAAGGGGCAAAATGGTCTTTTCATCCAAGGGTAAATGGAAATTATGAAAAAGGTTAGGGACATTTTGGTTTTTTAGCAGTGTGACCGTGTTCAGATATTTTCGTTTGTCATTAGGACACTGGTGAGTCATGCCGCGCTTCCCGAGGTGATGTGACCTGATATGACTTCATGTTTATCCATTAACGGGTCCTGATAAATCCATATCCAGCTCCGTTCGTCACCTGATTTAAGATTTCGCCCGTATAACTTATATTATTTCGCTTTTTAGTGCGAAAAACCAATTTCATCAAAAATTTTGGAAATTCAATTTTAAACCTAAATGTTTCATTCACATGTCAAAATTAGGTCTTTTGAGCAGTAAAATCTTAGTGTCAGTGAAAACGCAGACCGAGCTCCGTCTGAGTTTTCCACCCAAAATTTAACCGTAGCTCTCTACGATAGTGTAGAGTATGAATATGACTTCGGTTTATCCAAAATCATTTTCTATAACTTAGATAAAATATAAACGCATTTATATAGTTTAACGGTCTTAGAAAGCGTGAAAAAAATCGGGGTGTTACAAGAGAAATCCTTATGCTATCTAGACTAATCGAAATAATAATAAGAGTACGATGTAAGCAGTAGTAATAGATAAACAAAAGAGAAATAAAGAGTTAAGAAATCAAGAGTAAAAGAGCCTAGAGTCGTGGTTTCACTTGTACTTTCGATACCCCGCAAATCCTAGTTCTATTTAATTTCGCAGTTGCTTTTCGAATATCAATCCCTCTACTAAAACTATTATTGTTTGTCAGGCAATCAATATTCTTTTCCCCGGATGAACCCTATGTTTGTCAGGGAAAGAGTTTGAATGATTAGAAAGAATAAAGAGAAAAGAGCTTGAATGACTGAAAGGAGTAAATCACGTTTGATCATGCTAAAGTTTAAGCCCCAGTTATCCTATAGATCTACAAATTAATTGCAGTACGGTCGCTGGTCAACCAATTGATTAAGAGCATGCAAAGGTTGCGCAATCCTGGCATGGGATGAAAAATAATAGAATAACACTATTCAAATCGCAATCATGAAACCAAAAGAAATTCGAATTAAAGCTAAGACATAGCAAAAAGGGTTTATACTAATACAAGATCCACCACAACTCTAGTGGTGAATTTAGCTACCCATAATAATAGATAAAACCAAGTTCAACAAAGGGAAATGTATCTTGAAAAATTAAGAAGAAGAAGTGTCTCCTACTTAACCCCTAAGCGCAAATCCTACTCTAGAATTCTAAACACTAATAAAGCTATAAACTATAGAAAGCTATTACAAAAGATGATAGTATGATAGAATATCCAAGAATGTCTTCATAATGGTACAAAGGGCCTCTATATATTGGAAAATTTTAGAAAGAGCCCAAAATATGGTCTTCAGCGCCGCCAGCACGAGGGTGCTCTTTATTTAGCACGGTGCTCCCAATATGTCAGGTCGTGCTCAGTTCTGCACGGGTGTACCAACTTCGTAGAATCTGCATCATAATACACGAGCTTTAGCACCGGTGTGCTTCACGTCTGCACGGTCGTGGTCCACTTTATGTAAGGGCGTGCTTGCTTAAGTCAGGCCTTGCTTCACTTTGGAACGGGCGTGCTGGTGTCTAGCACGGCCGTGCTTCATCTTCAGAGGTTAGCTTTAATTCATTTTTGTAAGGCTTTGCTTGGATGGTTGAGCCGAGAGGCTTGCACGGGCGTGCTCTTCTTGTGCACAGTCGTGCTCGAGCTCAGAACTTCATTATTTTCTTCTTTTTAGCTCAGAAACCTCCATCTTTTATCAAATATTCATCAAGCTGCCTCTAAATACCAATTCTGTAAAAACTTAAGTAAAAGAAGTGAAATAATGTAATAATCATCATGACATACATCAAAATTCAACCTAATTACTCCCTATAAAATTCACAGAATTGAGGTTTATCAAAAGCCGTATGATCGTCCTAGGCTGCAAGTTGCAATAACTGGAGAAGAGGCCCATAGGAGGTTCAGATGCTTCAGTTGTGGAGGAGCACACTTGATCAGGGACTGTAAGGCAAGAGATTTTGTATGTTTCCGATGTGGGAAGTAAGGGCACATAGCTCGTGAATGCAGACAGGGGGGAGCAACGAGATCAAATGCTAATGAAGAACAAGAAGTGAGAGCAGAGAGACTCCCAATAGCGGGACACATGTTCGCATTTCAAGGATCTAGAATGTCTCAACCATGAATAGAAGCTATAAGTTTGACTTTTGGAAATAGTCTATAACATCCTTTTCAGGATAAACTCATTTTGTTTTGATGTACTGAAAGACGCAATAGTTTTGAAATGTTAAGTGTAATGACTATATCGTCGCCTGTATATATATATCTCAACCTGAAGTAACACATATATGCTTTTCAATGGAGTTTCATACAGTATGGTTGCTTAATCTTGGATAAAGTTGAGAGTAATCTATACACTATCCTCTGTCGAATTTCGAGGACGTAATTCTTTTAAGGGGGTAGTAATGTAACATCCCATTTTATTGAATAAGGTTTAAGACCTAAGTTAAGTTTGTTTGAAGGTTGGATAATGTTTCTTATGGCTTGGGGAGGCTATGATCCAAATTTGAGGGAATTTGGCCTTGGAACGAGCTCAGAAAGTGAAGAAACATGAAAGTACAGGCCAAATTAACGTCCAACACTTTGATTTTGAGTAACCCAACGCTGAAACGTTTACCATTGACTCTCGAGCATGGGGTAGGTGCACGTCAAAGCATGGAAGGGGGTACGTGGGGTAGGTGCACGTCAAAAAGTGGAAAGGGGTACGCGTGGAGGTACGCATGTCAGCGCGTATGAATGCGTGGCAAGAGACGTGGCAACCAGCACACCACGCTCAAACATGGGAACAGCCACACTCGAGCGTGCGGATGTGCGCTCCAGCATGGGACGGCCACGCTATAGCGTGGGAATGTTGCACGCTTTAGCGTGCACAGATCATCAAGCTCTTAAGTCTTTTCTTTCTTTTCTCTTTGGCACGCGGCTGCAAATGGTGGTGGAGCTAAGCCCATGAGTGGTGGTGGTGGAGGTGGTGAGCTTGTGGTGGTCGTTGTCATGTTTATTGCATTCGTGAGATCGAGGGTGCAAGCTGTTCATCGATATAGAAGCGTACTCGAACGAATGACCAAGTGAGGATGAAGGAATCTCAAGTATCGGGGAAAAGTGAATGTAGGATATAACTATTAACATGTGTAGGACCCCTCAAACCTTACTAGTGATTGAGTAATCGACAACACCTAACTCACATTGGGGACTACTGGATTGTGGTACCATTGTAGTTTTAGGCATTGCAGGTTTATCGCCGATAAGATAATCTATGATATTTGTTGATCGGGGATGTATGTCTAGCAATTGTGATTGATAACATGTTTGAATAATGTCATATGTGATAATATGCTAAGTGAGATACTCTGGCATGCTTGTTGTGATAACATGCTTAGTTGCTATTTTGGTATGCCTGAGATAAAGAGATGCTTGATTCTATATGTTGTTGATATGATTGTGATTGTGATTGTTCTAATCTTGGTTGAATTTGGAGATGGTTGATGTGATGTTAGAAGGCTATAATGGTTGATGGTATACGACTTGTCGAATAAGTAAGGTGATCTAAGTTGAAGGTGGCTCTCATAGTTGGAGAGTGACATCCTCACAGTTGGAGAATGTGGACCTTTAAGATGTTGGTTAAGCTGTTTTTAGGACGTTGTTAAGGTGATGGATGCATAATCATAACATTTACATTGTGTGGTTGAAAGCCGTGTGTACAAATGCAATAACAGTTTGAGTGGTTCTTAAACAAGGTTGGTGTTTGGAGAGATACAAGTGCTTTCCCGCAATTGGAGAACTTCTCGAGTCTTCTCATAGTTGGAAGGGCTTGGGGAGGCACTGCTCCTCACAGTTGGAGGAACCACTATTGCACTATCTTGGAAACTCCGGAGGTAGTTACCTGAACGTCCGACTCGAAGTCCTCACAGTTTGAGGCAATATTCTTACCTTGGAGAATAGCCACTCTCACAGTTGGTGTCTGGCTTGTCATTCCTCACAGTTGGAGGTTGATCGTTGCATTCCCATCGGTAAGAGTGTACGTTGTAGAATTGGTCAATCATATAGACTCAGTTGTGCATGCAGAATATGTAACGCCCATCGTTACATTAGTAACCTAAGATAATAATTTAAATAAAACATCGTAAATAAAAATTTTCTCAAATAATTACTGAATAACTTCATAATATAATAACGATCCAAAATAATTGTTCATACCAATTTAATTAACAAAAATACATAATAAGTTTAAACCTCAAAAACTGGATGTCTATTACAACCTGCATAAATAAATAACTAAACCATAATAATGTCCTTCTGGCATATGCCATGCAACTAAGCCAAGCTAACTACTAAAATATAGTCTTCAAGCGGCTGGCAGCTCAACAGGGTCGTCCTCAGGCTCTGAAAACAACACTACTAATGAGATTTATAATCCCAATGAATAGAAATACAGTTATAAAAAGTTTTCACAAAAGCGTTGTTCTCAGCCGGCGCGGTAATCGAAAAAACTAACCATGGTACCCGTTATTTTCAAAATAATTAAATAATAATTATATACTCTAATAATGACCATAAACATTCAACAACACATCATAATCAAATACATCATAATCTCATATACATATCAAATATTCTAAACATCCTCATATGTCATATGACTATCAATCTGCATATAACAATGGTGTTCCATTGCCTACCTTACCCATGAAGGTATTTCGATGTCACCTTCTCTTCAGTGACATTACTCATTTTGATACCAACCATTGTACATTGGTGGTATTAATCATTTCGACATCCCAGCATATGGCAATGTTGCTTTCGATAGCCCATTATGGCGGTATTTCATATTTCGACACCCCAATTCATTGGCAGTGTTACTTTCGATACCCCTATCATTGGCGGTATTGCAGCAAACAACATTCAACATATTAAAAAGTGTTGAATCATGCCAAGATCACCAATATCATCAAATAAATCAAATATAGCATGTCAATTCAACCAAATCATGTATACATCATATATACCATAGCATCAATCTAAATAATATACATTTAATTCACAGCAAAAACACCTTAGAAGGAAAACCCCCCAAATTTGTAAAATCAGGATTTGACCAAACACGGGATTATTTTCCAAAAACATATTTTTGAAAGCATAACCCAAACCCCAAAACAGTTTGCGCCATGGAAAGGATGAAAAAGAGTATTTCTACTCACCTCTTGGAGACCTTCAAGAAGCTCCAAGTGTTTGATCACGAGCGCGCCAAGAAGCTCCTCAAGAATCTCCCCCTTCCTTCCTTCTCTAGGCTCCTTGTACTCTAGGATCGTCTTCTCCATGCTCTTCAATCCTCAAAAAGGTAAGCAAAACCGTGTTTTAGGTTGTAAATAGGGTTTCTAGCCGCACTAGGGTGTTATGATGGTATATATATAGTGTTTCACTGTTCTCTATTTAATAATCCTATTTTTTCAACGCATTTGACATAGAGCACGAGCGTGCTCTCGATTGGCACGACCGTGCCAATCAGCATCAAAATTCGCGTGGTCTCCTACACGGGCATGCTAATGGTCCGGCTCAGACCGTGCTCCTTTTTGGCACAGGCCTGCCAAATAGCGTCAAGTTTGTCCATTTTCTGACACAGCCGTGCTAATAGTTAGCATGGCACGGCTCTGACCGTGCTCTATTCAGCACGGGCGTGCCGAATGTGAGCACGGGCGTGCCGATGCTACTGTGATAGATTTCAATGTAAAACTTCTCTCTTTTCTTCTTTTGGTCAACTCACTACCCTTAAGGTTCAAATCAACTATTCTAGGCCTCCCTAACACTTTATTAGTTTTTATTTGCTAAGGTTTAAGTCTCTTATACTTTTATTTAATTCTTGGGATATTACATTTTCTCCCCTCCTTTAAGAATTTCATCCCCGAAATTAACTCTATACTTAAGCACTCCCCAAAACTTAGTACATCAACAAGACGGAAAAGTAATATACCTGGATTAATAAGATCTGGATACTAGCGCATTATATCCTCCTCGAGTTTCCAAGTAGCTTCCTCAGGAGTTAATCCTTCCCAAACCACCTTTACCAAACGAATTTTCTTGTTCCGTAGAGTTTTAGTGCTCTTGTCGATGATCTGACTAGGCTTGGGCTTAAAGACCAAGTTATCTTTTAATTTTATTGACTCAGGAGCTATTATATGAGACTCATCATGTGCATATTTTCTGAGTTGTGATACGTGGAAAACATCATGAAGGTTTGACAATAAAGGTGGTAGAGCCAATTGGTAAGCAACAGGCCCGACTCATTTTAGAATTTGAAAGGGACCAATGAATCGCGGATTTAGCTTTCTGACTTTCATGGTTCTTTCCACCCCAGTCTTAGGAGTGACTCTCACAAATAAATATTCATTTTCTTGGAATTCTAAAGGCTTTCTCCTCTTATCGGCATAGCTCTTCTGCCTACTCTGTGCAGTGCGCATTCTCTCCCTAATCGTCTCTATCCTATTTGTGGTTTGCTGAACCAAGTCAGGTCCTATCAAGGACTTCTCACCTACCTCACACCAACACAAAGGGGATCTACACTTCCTTCCATAAAGAGATTTTGCGAAAATGAAAGAAATCAAAGTATCTTGGCCCTTTTTTTCTTTTCAATTGATCCAGAAATCTTAGAGTGCCATGCCTATGCTAGCGTGATAACTATTGTTATATGTAAACTCTATGAGAGGTAAAAACTTATCCCAACATCCACCTCCATCTAAAACACACGCTCTAAGCATGTCCTCAAGAGTCTAAATGGTCCTTTCTAACTGACCATCTGTTTGGGGGTGATAAGTTGTGCTAAAACTCAACTTAGAACCAAAGGCTTGCTGAAAAGCTCTCCAAAATCTAGAGGTAAACCTCGGGTCTCTATCTGACACTATAGAGGTGGGTATACCGTGAAGCTTGACAATCTCCCTGATGTATAAGTCTGCCATCTTATCCAAGCTATATGTTGCCTTAATTGGCAAGAAGTGAGCAGACTTGGTCAACCTATCCACTATTACCCATATGGCATCTAAACCCAAACGAGTCCTAGGTAACCCCATCACAAAATCCATGGATATTCTTTCCCACTTCCACTCAGGAATTTCTAAAGGTTGCAACAGACCTGAAGGTTTTTGGTGCTCTACCTTAACCTTTTGCCATACTAACACTTCGACATAAAGTTGGCCACATCCTTTTTCATTCTTGACCACCAACACATTTTCTTAAGGTCTTGGTACATCTTAGTTATCCCTGGATGTATGGTGAACTTCCCCTTATGTGCTTCCTCTAACACTTTTTCCCTGAGGCTCCCCTCCTTAGGAACAACGATCCTACCCTTAAAAATCACTAAACATTTAGCAAATAACTCATAACTCTCCTGTCCCAATGAAGATAACAATTCCTGGTCTAAAAGTTGTCCATGCTTAATCTCTTCACTAAGGTCACTATGAATTTCCAATCTATTCAACCTTAAACCCAAAGCATTCAACGACACATCAAGATTCAAGTCTCTAAACTCATTTAACAGATTCATCTCTTGCACCATTAAAGTAGACATGTGTATAGATTTCCTACTAAGGGCAACGGCCACTACATTAGCCTTCCTTGGGTGGTACTTCAACTCAAAATCATAATCCTTAAGGAACTCCATCCACCTCCTCTGCCTTATATTCAATTCTTTTTGGTTAAACATATACCTACGGCTCTTATGGTCATTCAAAACTTCAAACTTAGCACCATACAAATAGTGCCTCCAAATTTAAGAACAAAAACTACTGCTACCAACTCAAGGTCATGTGTAGGATAATTCACCTCATGGGTTCTAAGCTGCCTAGATGCATAAGCTACAACCTTGCCTTCTTGCATCAAAACACATCCTAAACCATTCTTAGACGCGTCGGAATAGACCACAAAATTCACTAAAGGGTACGGTATGATCAAGACAGGCGCTGTCACTAATCTCTTCTTAAGCTCTAGGAAATTTTCCTCACATTCATAGTCCCACACAAAAGATTTTCAACTGGGTCAAAGGTAATGTTAGCCTAGATAAACCTTCTATAAACTTCCTATAGTAACCAGCTAATCCTAGAAAACTCCTTACCTTAGTTACAGTCTTAGGTGGTTCCCACTCTAGCACTGCATCCACTTTAGAAGAATCGACTGCTACACCACTCTTAGAAATGGCGTAGCCCAGAAACTTCACCTCATCTAACCAAAACTCACACTTCTCTGGCGTAGCATACAAATGCTCATCCCTTAAGATTTTTAACACTAGCCTCAAATGCTCCTCATGCTCCATAGGTGTTCTAGAGTATATCAGGATATCATCTATGAACACCACCACAAACTTATCTAAGAAGGGTCTAAAAACCTAATTCATGTAGTCCATGCAAACAACCGGAGCGTTCGTCACTCCGAAAGGCATCACTACATACTCATAGTGCCCATACCTTGTCTTAAAGGCTATCTTAGGGATGTCCTCCCTCCTAACTCTAATCTGATGGTACCCCGATCTTAAATCTATTTTGGAAAACACTGCGACTCCCCTTAGTTGATCTAGCAGGTAATCTATCCTAGGTAAAGGGTACTTATTCTTTATGGTCACTTTGTTAGCTACCTATAAGCAATGCACAACCTCATACTCCCATCTTTCCTTTTCACCAAAAGAATCGACGCTCCCCATGGTGACATACTCAGCTTAATGAATCCCTTATCTAACAATTCCTTTAACTGTTTCTTAAGCTCGCTTAACTCTAGAGGTGCCATTCTATATGGTGCTACTGAAATAGGTCCACTACTAGGCATAAGATCTATGTTAAACTTGACCTCCCTAATTGGTGGTAAACTAGCGACCTCTTTAGGAAACATATCTAAAAACTCGCACACTACAGGTAATGCCACAATATCACTTTTAGCCTCTATCTTAGCAGAAAAGAGAAGTATGTATCCCTGAGTGTAACACCCCAATTTTCGTTTATACGTGTGATAATATATGTTTATATGTTGATTTATGTTCTTAGTTTAATGTTGGATGTTTAAGCATTTGTTTTGGTAGGCTTAGCCCTGAAAAGGGGGCATATGCTGTCAAACCAGACCATAATCGATTATGAACTAAGAAAACAAGTCAGAGAAGCCAATCGATTATGGTATTCACGAATGCTAATTGTCAAGTCAGAACAGTCATAATCGATTATGACTGTGTTTTTCTACAGAAACAAGTTTTAAATCCTTATTTCGGCCCATTTCATCTTAAATCCTTTTATAACTCTTTAAGCACGAAATAAACCCTAGTTTAGCAGCCTCTAAACCTCTGAAAACCTTCTCTCTCAATCTCTTAGGATTCTCTCTTAGTCCCTTTTGAGATTCATCAAGAACGTAAAACGTTTTACCCGTTTTCGTTGGAAAATCACCACAGCTGATACGAAACCCTTGTGCAGCCATTCTTCCTCATTCTTGTTAACCTTAATAGGTTAGGGTTAAGGTAAATTCGTGTACTCGTGTCTCTTCTCCAATTCTCCTTGAGTTTTCTTGATTTGGGGACTGATTATGAACGTTTTTGGGCTCTATTTGGCACCATCATACAACAAGTGTATAGAACCAAGGACAAGGCAACTCTTCCTCTCCTTTGTTCTAGTTCAAGTCTTCTAGTTTGTGATCAAGGTAAGATAACCAACCCTAAAGTTCATCCTTTTTCCTTTAATTTTTATTGGATTAGGAATTGAATCTACTCCTTTCGTTGTGTTACATTGTAATCAAGCACTTGAGCCCTGAGACGGAACCAAGAACGAATCTCGTACTCTCTTCTTCCTCGGATTTCGTTTTCTTAAACCAGGTACGGGGGGAGAAGGTCAATATGAATATATGTGTAGGGGTAGCATAAGATGAAGGGTTAACCCATGACCCTAATTGTATGTTGATATATGATATATGACTTTTGAACCTCATCTATGTATTCATGTATGTCTAGGGGTGTTGTTAAATGACCATATGTGATATTCTTGATTCTTGTGATTATTGGATGTGAATTGTTATTGTTATGGCATAATTATATGCGTTGATTCATGTTTCATGTTGATGATGATGAATTATGAAGAGTGGCTACGTTGATTAAGCCTTGATAGTTGATGTTAAATTAATCCTAAGCTATAGACCCAGTTATAGGCCCATGAAAGTTCATAATAAATGGAGTTAGTATGAGAGGTGAGGATGATAACCCAAGGATTATAGTTCCAAAATATAAGTGTTGATCTATGAGTGTTAGAAATGCTTAAGGTTAGCAATAATGTATTACTAAGTTAGCATTAATTGATTATAATAGATAATAATCGATTATCGGGCATGAATGTAATTACATGAACTTACATATCTAAATAAAGAAGTAAGTGAAGAATGTGATAATCTAAAGAATAAGTTCGAGGATAATAACGGAATTAAGATGGGAATATTAGTGAGAATATTGGTAAGCAAAATAGGGATAGAGGCTTAGTTAGTTCAGATAATACTTAATAAAGATAATGATGCTAGTAGTAACGATGTGTTACTATTAGTGGTGTTGATAAAGACGGTAACGATGGGTTATCGTCAGATGTTGATTGTGATCATCATTGATGGTCAAGGTTATTAATCATTGTGAATGATTACGATGAAGGATGGTTGGACATGTGATTGCATGTTTGTTCCACATTGCACGCATCATTGCATTGAAGATGTCTGATGGGTGGAAAGCAAATGATGAATCGTGATGGTAGAGGCCACGATCGGTGTTATCCCAACCTTGAGGGTAGAGCTGGGTAAGGAGGTTCCTTATGACATGGACTTGCAACCCGTGGCCGGAGCATCCTATTGACAACCTGACTACCCTGACGAGCCACTGTACGATATCAGGATTAGTGAGAGTATCTGTGACGATCATCTGGTATGGTGATGCGTCCTTGTTTGTTAAACAGATATGTACTCCTAGTCGTCTTTCCAGAGTTAGAGTTGATGGATCCACATGTGCATGGAGTAGTGACGTTGCATAGCATTGCACGCATTCTTTAACATGATATATTATGTTTGTATGATTGTGTGTTGTATGCTCATCTTATTAACTACTTTGTTACCATTTATATTCATATGTATATGACTTCTCACTCCCAACTTTTGTTATTCTATGCATGTACCTTGTTTATGCAGAGGTGGGTGAGCCAGCTGCTGAGGAGTGATCCCGAGGAGATCGGTTGCTCGTACTTAGATTGCTAGTTTGCTAGTTTATTTCCCGTTTTATCCAATGTATTATCGGTGTATTGTATACCAGCTCTGATATGTGACATCGGGTTTCGGGTTTAGTTTATTTCCGCAGTTGTTGAGTTTTAAATGTTTTAAAACTTATTTGGTTTATATGGTTAATTGTTTTGGCCAATGTGATACTTGCTACTCTTTAAACAAGTTTTCATTTTAGCACATTTTTAATTTAAAGACTTATATGATCTTTTGTATAAATTATCATGAATGGGGTAGTGGGTGTCACATTTAGTGGTATCAGAGCCAGGTTTGTCCTACAGGCCGAAGTATGTGTCTGTTATGTTATCTTCTGTGTCCTCTTATATGATTATCTACGCTTAGTGTAGATGATGATATAGGATTTTTAGGAACTGCTTAGTTGATCTTATATGCTTACCTCTTAAATAGTTAGATGTTATTCTTGGTATGGACTGGTTATTTGCCAATCATGTCCTTTTGAATTGCTTCGATAAAACTATTGTTTTTGGAAGTGTTGTCAATCCTAAGGATCTGAGTTTTCTGACTACCAACCAAGTCAAGGCTTTTATTAGAGAAGAAGCCTAAGTATACATGATCTTATCTTCCTTGGAAGTAGAGAGAAAGGCTGAGGTTAAAGATGTGCCAGTTGTGAGAGAGTTCCTCGAGGTTTTCCCCGAGAATGTTTATAGTTTGCCACCTGAGAGAGAGGTTGAGTTTAACATAAACTTAGTGTCAGGTACTGGACCTATATCTATAGCACCTTATAGGATGTCCCCTTTAGAGCTAGCTGAGTTGAAGAAACAGTTAGAAGAGTTACTTCAGAAGCAGTTTATTAGGCCTAGTGTGTCTTCGTGGGGAGCACCGATGTTGTTGGTGAAAAAGAAGGATGGTAGCAGGAGGTTGTGTGTCGATTACCGACAAATCAACAAGGTGACCGTTAAGAATAGGTACCCTCTTCCTAGGATAGATGACCTTATGGACCAGCTGATAGGAGCCTGTCTGTTTTCTAAGATAGATTTGAGATCAGGTTACTACCAGATTCGGGTTAAGTCCAAGGACATTTCGAAGACTGTGTTCAGAACGCGTTATGGCCATTATAAGTACCTAGTTATGCCTTTTGGTGTGACTAATGCCCCTGCCGTGTTCATGGACTACATGAATAAGATCTGTAATCCATACTTGGATAGGTTTGTAGTTGTCTTTATATATGATATCCTAGTATATACTCTAAGACTAAGGATGAACATGAGGAACACTTGAGCATAGTCTTGCAGGCCCTTAGGGAAAAGCAATTGTATGCTAAGTTGTCTAAGTGTGAGTTTTGGTTAGAAAAGGTGAGTTTCTTAGGACATATCATCTCTAAAGGAGGGATAGCTGTGGACCCAGCTAAGATAGAAACCGTGCTCCAGTGGGAAGCACCTAAGTCGGTGACTGAGGTGAGAAGTTTCTTGGGTTTAGCCGGGTACTATAGGAGGTTTATAGAAGGGTTCTCTAAGATAGCTTTGCCTATGACCCGCCTTATTAAGAAAGGTCAGATCTTTATGTGGGACTCTAAGTGTGAGGAAAGTTTTCAGGAGTTGAAGAATAGGTTGACCTCTGCACCTGTGTTAGTGTTGCCCAATCCTAGTGAACCTTTTGTGGTGTACTGTGATGCTTCAAAGCAAGGTTTAGGTGGTGTGTTGATGCAGAATGGTCAGGTAGTAGCTTACGCTTCTAGGCAGCTTAAGACCCATGAGAAGAACTACCCTACCCATGACTTGGAGTTAGGAGCCGTAGTGTTTGCCTTAAAGATTTGGTGGCATTATCTTTATGGAGCTAGATTTAAGGTCTTTAGTAATCATAAGAGTTTGAAATACCTATTTGACCAAAAGGATTTGAATATGAGACAGCGTAGGTGGATGGAATTTCTTAAGGATTATGAGTTTGAGTTGAGTTACCACCCAAGTAAAGCCAATGTAGTGGCTGATGCTTTGAGTAGAAAAGCCTTACATGTTTCAGCTTTGATGGTTAGAGAGATGGATTTGATCGAGGAGTTTAGAGATTTGAGTTTAGCTTGGGAAATTACCCCTAAGAGAATTAGGCTAGGAATGTTAAAAATCACTAACCGTTTGTTGGATCAGGTTAGAGAAGGCCAAAAGATAGATGCATACCTTTTATATCAGAGGGAGCTGATTGCTGAGGGTAGAAACCTTAGTTTTAAGGAAGGAGCTGATGGAGTTTTAAGGTTCTAGGATAGAGTTTGTATACTTGATGTTCGAGAGCTTAGAAAGTTGATCCTTGAAGAAGGACATAGGAGTGGTTTGAGTGTTCACTCGGGAGCCACAAAAATGTATCAGGACCTGAAACGTATGTTTTGGTGGCCTAGGATGAAGAAGGATGTGGCTGAGTTTGTTTATGCTTGCCTAGTATGTCAGAAGGCTAAGATAGAAGACTAGAAACCTTTGGGTAAGATGCAACCTTTGAGTATCCTTGAGTGGAAGTAGGATAGTATCTCTATGGATTTTGTGTCTGGACTCCCTAGGACTCAAACTGGTTGTGATGCCATATGGGTTGTTGTGGACAAGTTGACTAAATCTGCCCATTTCATTCCTATGAACATGGAATATCCATTAGAGAAGCTGACTAGTTTGTATATCAAAGAGATAGTTAGATTGCATGGTGTACCCTCTAGCATAGTTTCAGATAGAGATGCTAGATTTACCTCTAGATTTTGGAACAGTTTGCATGAGGCTTTAGGGACCAAGCTTAGACTAAGTTCAGCTTAGCACCCTCAAACCGACGGTCAGTCTGAGAGAACCATCCAATCCTTAGAGGATCTGTTGAGAGCTTGTGTGTTAGAGCAGTCTGGTAGTTTGGATAAGTTCTTACCCCTTATAGAGTTCATCTACAACAATAGTTTCCATTCCAGTATTGGGATGGCACCCTATGAAGCTTTGTATGGGAGGAGACATAGGACACCCTTATGTTGGGATGAGCCTGGTGAGAATGTGGTATTAGGACTTATGGTAGTGCAGGAGACTATAGAAAAAGTGAGAATGATACAAGAAAAGATGAGAGTGGCACAGAGTAGGCAAAAGAGTTACCATGATAAGAGAAGAAAAGCTCTCGAATTCCAGGAAGGGGACCATGTGTTCTTGCGAGTTACTCCAACAACTAGGGTTGGTAGAGTAATGAAAGCGAGGAAACTTACCCCAAGATTCATTGGTCTTTACCAAATTATAAAAAGAGTCAGTGAAGTTGCCTATCAAATAGCCTTACCCCCGTTTTTTTCTAACCTCCATAATGTGTAACACCCCAATTTTCGTTTATACGTGTGTTAATATATGTTTATATGTTGATTTATGTTCTTAGTTTAATGTTGGATGTTTAAGCATTTGTTTTGGGTGGCTTAGCCTTGAAAAAGGGGCATGTGCTGTCAAACCAGACCATAATCGATTATGATAATCGATTCTGAATTGAGAAAACAAGTCAGAGAAGTCGTAATCGATTATGATAATCGATTATGGTATTCGCGAAAGCTAATTGTCAAGTCAGAACAATCATAATCGATTATGACTGCATTTTTCTGCAGAAACAGGTTTTAATTCCTTATTTCGGCGCGTTTCGTCTTAAATCCTTTTATAACTCTTTAAGCACGAAATAAACCCTAGTTTATCAGCCTCTAAACATCTGTAAACCTTCTCTCTCAATCTCTTAGGATTCTCTCTTAGTCCCTTTGAGATTCATCAAGAACGTAAACCGTTTTACCCGTTTTCGTTGGAAAATCACCATAGCTGATACGAAATCCTTGTGCAGCCGTTCTTCCTTGTTCTTGTTAACCTTAATAGGTTAGGGTTAAGGTAAATTCGTGTACCCTTGTCTCTTCTCCAATTCTCCTTGAGTTTTCTTGATTTGGGGACTGATTATGAACGTTTTTAGGCTCTATTTGGCACCATCATACAGCAAGTGTATAGAAACAAGGACAAGGCAACTCTTCCTCTCCTTTGTTCTAGTTCGAGTCTTCTAGTTTGTGATCAAGGTAAGATAACCAACCCTAAAGCTCATCCTTTTTCCTTTAATTTTTATTGGATTAGGAATTGAATTTATTCCTTTCGTTGTGTTGTATTGTAATCAAGCGATTGAGCCCTGAGATGGAACCAAGAACGAATCTCGTACTCTCTTCTTCCACAGATTTCGTTTTGTCAAACCAGGTATGGGGCGGAGAAGGTCAATATGAATATAGGTGTAAGGGTAGCAAAAGATGAAGGGTTAACCCATGACCCTAATTGTATGTTGATATATGATATATGACTTTTGAACCTCATCTATGTATTCATGTATGCCTAGGGGTGTTGTTAAATGACCATATGTGATATTCTTGATTCTTGTGATTATTGGATGTGAATTGTTATTGTTATGGCATAATTATATGTTGATTCATGTTTCATGTTGATGATGATGAATTATTATGAGTGGCTACGTTGATTAAGCTTTGATAGTTGATGTTAAATTAATCCTAAGCTATAGACCCACTTATAGGTCCGTGAAAGTTCATAATAAATGGAGTTAGTATGAGAGGTGAGGATGATAACCCAAGGATTATAGTTCCAAAACATAAGTGTTGATCTATAAGTGTTAGAAATGCTTAAGGTTAGCAATAATATATTACTAAGTTAGCAGTAATTGATTATAATAGGTAATAATAGATTATCGGGCATGAATGTAATTACATGAACATACATATCTAAATAAAGAAAGTAAGTGAAGAATGTGATAATCTAAAGAATAAGTTTCAGGATAATAACGAAATTAAGATGAGAATATTAGTGAAAATATTGGTAAGCAAAATAGGGATAGAGGCTTAGTTAGTTCAGATAATACTTAATGAAGATAATGATGCTAGTAGTAACGATGTGTTACTATTAGTGGTGTTGATAAAGACGGTAACGATGGGTTATCGTCAGATGTTGATTGTGATCATCGTTGATGGTCAAGGTTATTAATCATTGTGAATGATTACGATGAAGGATGGTTGGACATGTGTTTGCATGTTTGTTCGACATTGCACGCATTATTGCATAGATGATGTATGATAGGTGGAAAGCAAACGATGAATCGCGACGGTGGAGGCCACAATGGGTATTATCCCGACCTTGAGGGTAGAGTTGGGTAAGGAGGTTCCTTATGGCATGGAATTGCAACCCGTGGCCGGAGCGTTTTATTGACAACCTGACTACCCTGACGAGCCACTGTACGTTTTCAGGATTTGTTAGAGTATCTGTGGCGATCATCTGGTATGGTGATGCGTCCCTGTTAGTTAAACAGATATGTACTCCTAGTTGTCTTTCCAGAGTTAGAGTTGATGGATCCACATGTGCATGGAGTAGTGACATTGCATAGCATTGCACGCATTCTTTAACATGATATATTATGTTTGTATGATGGTGTGTTGTATGCTCATCTTATTAACTACTCTATTACCATTTATATTCGTATGTATATGACTTCTCACTCCATACTTTTGTTGTTCCATGCATGTACCTTGTTTACGTAGAGGAGAGTGAGCCAGCTGCTGAGGTGTGATCCCGAGGAGATTGCTTGCTCGTAGTTAGGTTGCTAGTTTGCTAGTTTATTTTCTATTTTATCCGATGTATTATCGGTGTATTGTATACCAGCTATGATATGTGACATCGGGTTTCGGGTTTAATTTATTTCCGCAGTTGTTGAGTTTTAAATGTTTTAAAATTTATTTGGTTTATACGATTAATTGTTTTGGATAATGTGATACTTGCTACTATTTAAACAAGTTTTTATTTTAACACATTTTAATTTAAAGACTTGTATGATCTTTTGTATAAAATATCATGAACGGGGTAGTGGGTGTCACACTGAGCCCCCTCAGCTAAGTTCTTGTGGCAGGATACAGCAGACAGAAAGCAATCCGACACTGAAGGGTCAACATACATTGGTTGTGGAAGAAAAGAAATGGTTCGAGAAGAACAATAATAATAGCATTATTATATGACAACCAATCCATGCCAAGTATGACCTCTAGACCCGACATAGGTAAGCATATCAAATCAATTTCATAAGGCGAATTTTGGTATATCAAGCAACATTTCAAACAGGTAATAGAAGTAACCAATCTATCATTGGCAGGAGTAGAAACACACAAATCAAAAGGTAGTCTAGAAACAAGCAACTCTAGGTTTTTAACACAATTAAGAGATATGAAAGAATGGGTTGCTCCTAAATCAAACAATATCATAACTTTTCTATCTTTAATTAAACTCATACCCTGGATCAAACCGTCAGACTCCTTCACTTCCTCTCCTTGGATGGTGAAAACTTTTCCTTGGCTCTGGGGTCTGGTATGAGATTGTCCTCCTCCCTTACAGACTCTAGCAAAGTGTTCCACCTTTCCACATTTGTTGCATAAGACTTGTGTCGCAGGGCATGCGCGATCCCTATGGTGCCATCCACATCTGAAACATCCAGTTCCCTTATCTGCTTGAGCTCCTTGAACCTGCTTACCCTTTGAGATGGTAGGCACTGGTCGCAGGCTCTTCATAAAATTACCACCTTTGCTATGGAATTTCTTGCCTTCAAAATTACTCTTCTCTTTTGGCTTCTCCATCTCTAAAGATTGCATCTTCTGCTCGGCTACCCTACACTTGTTTACCAAGGTGGGGTAGTCCCGAATCTCCATGATCCCAATCAAGTGTTGCATCATTGGCTTCAAACCTTGCTCAAATTTGATCGCCTTCGAGTCGTACAAAGGATTGTCCCTCAAGTACCGAGAGAACCTTGCCAAGCTTTCAAACTTCGCAACATATTCAGCAATAGACATGTCTCCCTGACGGAGCTGTAGAAACTCTGCTTCCTTTTGGATGCGAAAACTATTCGGAAAGTACTTCTCCAAGAAGACTTCCTTGAACCTGTCCCACGTGATTTGAGCATCCAAAGCTAGAAAACCACCCCTAGCACAATTCCACTAGTGCTCCGCATCAAACTCCAGCATATAGGTGGCGAAATCCACCTTCTGTGCATCAACGCACCTCATAACCCGAAAATTCTTCTCTAGTTTCAATAGCCACTATTCTGCCTCAACCGGATCAGTAGTACCATGGAAGGTTGGCGGATCGTTCTTCCTAAACTCTGACAGTCCCATGTACTGCAGATCTTGAGCTGCAACTGCTCCAACGTTAGGCGCATTCCCGTTGTCCCTATCCTGACGAAGTGTCTCCGTCTGCTCTTGCATGGCTCTGGTCATTTCGGCCAAAACTGCTGCAAGTGCACAATTAGCGTTAGCCCCTCGCTCGCCAGTAGCCATAAATCTGCATACCACCAATCAAACACTGGGTTGATCAGGTCCAATATCTCAAAGAATAGGATGCAGCATGTATAGCTCTAGCAAGCTGTCCTATGCGCCCATATTTGATTTTTGAAAAACAATCCAATACAACAGTCCAATTTAGGATTGAACTGCTCTGATACAAAAAATTTAACACCCCTCGTTACATTAGTAACTTAAGATAATAATTTGAATAAAACATCGTAAATAAAAATTTTCTCAAATAATTGCTGAATAACTTCATAATATAATAACGATCCAAAATAATTGTTCATGCCAATTTAATAAACGAAAATACATAATAAGTTTAAACCTCAAAAACTGAGCGTCTATTACAACTCGCATAAATAAATAACTAAACCATAATAATAGTCCTTCCGGCATGTGCCATGCAACTAACCCAAGCTAACTACTAAAATATAGTCTTCAAGCGTCTGGTAGTTCAACAGGGTTGTCCTCGGGCTCTGAAAACAACATTACTAATAACATTTGTAATCCCAATGAATAGAAATACAGTCATAAAAAGTTTACACAAAAGCGTTGTTCTCAATTGGCGCGATAACCGGAAAAACTAACCATGGTATTCGTTATTTTCAAAATAATTAAATAATAATTATATACTCTAATAATGACCATAAACATTCAGCAGCACATCATAATCAAATACATCATAATCTTATATACATATCAAATATTCTCAACATCCTCATATGTCATATGACTATCAATCTGCACATAATAATGGCGTCCCATTGCCTACCTTACTTATTAAGGTATTTCGATGTCACCTTCTCTGCAATGACATTACTCATTTTGATACCAACCATTGTACACTGGTGGTATTACTCATTTCGACATCCCAGCGTATGGCGATGTTGCTTTCGATACCCCATTATGGCAGTATTTCATATTTCGACACCCCAATTCATTAGCAATGTTAGTTTTGATACCCCTATCATAAGTGATATTATAGCAAATAGCATTCAACATATTAACAGGTATTGAATCATGCCAATATCACCAATATCATCAAATAAATCAAATATAACATGTCAATTCAATCAAATCATTTATACATCATATATACCATAGTATCAATCTAAATAATATACATTTAATTCATAGCAGAAACACCTTAGAAGGAAAACCCCCAAATTTGTAAAATCAGGATTTGACCAAACACAGGATTATTTTCCAAAAACACATTTTTGAAAGCATAACCCAAACCCCAGAAAGATTTGCACCATGGAAAGGGTGAGAAAGAGTATTTCTACTCGCCTTTTGAAGACCTCCAAGAAGCTCCAAGCGTTTGGTCACGAGCGCGCCAAGAAGCTCCACAAGAATCTCCCCCTTCCTTCCTCCTCTAGGATCCTTCTACTCTAGGATCGTCTTCTCCACGCTCTTCAATCCTCAAAGGCAAGAAAAACCATGTTTTAGGTTGCAAATAGGGTTTCTAGCCGCACTAGGGTGTTATAATGGTATATATATAGTGTTGCACTTTTCTCTGTTTAAAAATCCTATTTTTTTTAACGCATCTGACACAGAGCATGAGCGTGCTTTCGATTGGCACGGTTGTGCCAATCAGCGTCAAAATTCGCATGCTTTCCGACACGGGCGTGCTGACAGGTAGCACGGTGTGGCTCAGACTGTGCTCCCTTTTGGCATGGGAGTGCCAAACAGCATCAAGTTTGTCCATTTTTCAACACGACCGTGCTAATAGTTAGCACCGTGCACTATTCAGTATGAGCGTGTCGAATGTGAGCATGGTCGTGCCGATGCTACTGTGACAGATTTCAACGTAAAACTTCTCTCTTTTCTTCTTTTGGTCAACTCACTACCCTTTAGGTTCAAAGTCAACTATTCTAGGCCTCCCTAACACTTTGTTAATTTTTATTTGCTAGGTTTAAGTCTCTTATACTTTTATTTAATTCTTGGGATGTTACAGAATAGGCGGTGATTCTTAGTTGTGGCAATCTAGAGCTTGACTTTTGTGGTGATCTCGAGAGATGGTTGTGCTTGTTGGTTTGGCGTGTTGACATGTTGATGTGTTATATTCTAAGTGTTTTCCCCATGCATGATAGTTGTAGAGTTTCTTACCTCCTGTGCATGTTTTTTTCCCTGTTATCTTTATATGTGTTATTTGGGTCGTGATCCGAAGGCGGAGGTGCTGGTTAAATGACAGGAATGCTGCGGTGGATGATGCTAAAGCGAAGTGAGATCCTTCTTCCACAGCAAGGTTGACAGTGGTGCTTCTCGAGTAGAGAAGGAGACTTCAGAGGTATCTTTGAGTCTCTTGTAATTTTGTACCAAGGCCAGCGGGGCTTCTATATGTGTATATATTGTTTTTATGCCATGGATTCCAGGTGAAGCTCTGATGCGTTAGTTTCAAGTCGTTATATTTGATTATATGTGTAAGTTTAAAATGAAGTTTTTTTTCTTGTTATGCTTTTATGGTATCAGTGATAGTACGGTTAAGTTTTGGGAGCGTCACAAAACATATGCTCTCTCACTCTAAACAAACCATTTTCCCTTTCCTTTTCACATTTTCTTCTGTATTGTTATAAGTATAAATAAATTGATAAGAAGGAAGGTCCTAGGTAGGCTCTTTGTTTGTGATGGACATGGCTCCCAATCCGATGAATGTGAAGCAATCCGGCAAAGCTAGCAATCTCCCATATTCCACATGCTCCTACGAAGCACGCACCCAATAGACTGATTGCACCGAGAAACAACCATATCGTCGTTCCCATCCTCTTCAGCAGGACTGAGCATGGCTCTAATTTTATCCATAATCTCACTAGGTAAAAGAGCCTCTAATCAAGGAAAGTTCCAAAAACCATCAGATTGGACAAAGGAGTTCAATGTCTGATACCTTTGAAAGAGTAACAGGGAAACACAAGAAGGGGGTTGAACTGCGTTTCTTAAATCTTTTTGAAAAAAACATTTTCAAAAACGTTTTAAGCAAGTAGGATGAATGTAAACACACAGAAAACAAGTTTTCAGATAAAGTTAAGAAACTTTCTTTTCAATCCCCAAGTTAGTAAATAAATAAACTTGAAAAGAGTAGGGATAGAGAGATTCACATGAAGATGTATCCTAGTTCACTCTTACAAACCGAAGAGCTGCGTCCAGTCCCTTCTACTTGAAGGTTTTTCACTAAAACATTTAGTATCAACAACAAGTTGTCTCCTAGTCACTCCTGACTCTACAACTCCAAGTATTCTACACCTCTCCAGGCTCCAAGTATTCTTTTACAAACAAGCCTCTTCAGGCTCAACCAAATCTAGGATTTGAAGAAAGTTTTTGAGCCTTTTACTAACTCACTATGTTTAAGGATATTACAATGTTCAGCTCTTTGAATTTGTTTGGAACTTTTCAAAGAAAGTGTGTGAAAGCTTTACAAATCTTTCACTAGAGAGTTTTGATAGCTTTTTCAATTATCATTGATTCGTGTGTGTTCTCTCTTCAAATGTTGCTCTTAGACTTTATAAATAGTCTTGACTATCTTTCGGATTTCAAACGATATAAAATATGTCCATTTAGACTCAGTTGAATATCTGTTAGACACATGTCCATTTGCAAGTTGTCTTCTATTCATAGATGTCCTTTCTTTGAGTGAGCAGGGAGGTATGTTTGCTTTTGGCAGTATAGCAGTGATAGCAGATTGTAGCAGGATGCTCAGAGTAGGTTGTCCTTTTCTTTTGCTGCCATGCTTTTTGTTTTTCGTGGCTCAATGTATACAACGTTGTACCTTGTTTTGTCTTTATCGAAAAAGATATTTCTTTTATGATTTCAAAGACTTTTAAATCCATGTGCCACGTTATCTGCAAAATAGAGTTAGTGGACGCACAATTAATATAATATCATTAGACGCAATATGAAACTTGCTTGTGACTTCCGGATGCAAGGAACTAATCCTTCAAAGATAAAATCCAAGATCCAGTTGGACGATCCACATAATTTTCTTCGAACGCATCTTAGTTTGAGAACCATTTTGTGACATCGGACGCAGAAAACACTCTGAGCTTTCAGTCCAGTATGAACTTTATATATCTTTGGACGCTGAAACTTAGTGTACATATGTGAGTCCATCTAAAGTCAAGAATAGAGAGAAGGTCTTTTGACCTTATAGATTAGTACGCATTGGACTTAACCTATTTTCATAAAGATATAATAATTTTGTTCATCATTAAAACTTCAAGGTGTCATAAATCATAACTGTTTTGGTTCTAACAATCTCCCCCTTTTTGATGATGACAAACATTATAAACAGTTTTGAAAAGGTTTTCTGATGAGCAAAAGCTCCTCCTAAGATTTTGCATCACTTAGAAAGATATGTTTTAGACAAAACAAATTAAGCATAGATGTTATAACTTAGAATAAAATATGATCAATGCATAGAATGCAATATATAAAAGATACAGATATGCATAGGAATATAACTTTTCATGGCATTGATATTAACATTTTTACATTCTATATTCTCCCCCTGTTTGTCATCAAACAAAAGGAAACGGGAGGAAGAAAGACATCACAGTCATCCTAAAGGGAAGAAAAGAAAAGAAAAGACTCAAGAGGATGGAGGGGGTGGAGGAGGGATGTGAGGAAAAGCTTGGTGAAGATAGTTGAACAACTAATCCATCCTTCGATTCATGTCTTGAGAAACTCGTGCGACCAAATAGTCAGCAAATTCCTGTGAAAGCCCTTGTGGTAGAGGAGGCACTAAAGCTTAAGTAGGATGAACTCCTGCAGCTGCTGAATTTTTAACCTTTTCATCTTCATAATCTAAATGAAGTTCCATAGTATGATCAGATAGAGTGTGGTTGTGATCGAGTTGAACAGCACGCTGGACAGAGCTTGCATCTGCATGATCTTCAGGGGCAGCAGAGTCTTCATATCACTACTAAAAAAATTGAAATCGACGACGGACAAAATCCGTCGCCGAATAGGAAAAATCCGTCGTAAAAATAATTAGCGTCGGAACTAATGATGGAACAAAGTCCATCACAACAAGTGGCGTCGCTAAATTTTAACTATGAAATTTATGTTCCGTTGCAATCAGCGATGGGTAAAAATCCATCGCAAATAATATAAAATCCGTTGCTAAAAAACTCACACGACATGATTTAAAAATTCGACACATCCGTCGCAGACTGCGACGAATGCAAATCCGTCACAAATTGCAACGAATTAATGTCCGTCGCTGATCTATGACTGATGTGAATCCGTCATAAAATAGTGACACCTTCAACAATGAAACTTGAACTTTAGCGACGAATTTAACGATAGAAATAAGATTTGTGCGGCGAAATTAATAATGGAAATAGGGTTTTAGCGACGAAGTTAACGACAGAAAGGAACCCATCGCTAATATTTGAAAAAATTTTTTACATTTTACGTAAATATCAATTACACCCTAATAAATTAAATTACCAAAAGATCTCAATTTTAAATATAATCCAAATAGATCTCTATTAATATCAGGTATACACCAAAAAGATCTAATATTAATATCAAATATCTAATAATATAAAAGTTTGTCATATTCATAAAACAAAATTCAAACAGAACCAATATAACAAGAATAACAAGAAAAAGCCAACATCAATGATACTCATCAAGCTTATCATCATCTGTTCCATCTCCCTCATTTGAGGATAATCATGGTCCATAGGTGAAGGTGGATGCGGAGGCAGTGTAGTAGAACGAGAGACGACTCTCCTTTCTCAGAAGGATAATTGCATTAGTCCCAAGCTTATATTATTAACTGTGCTTAACCGTATTATAGCGATAGCGTGGTATTCAAACAGCGTTACGGAAAAGAGCGCATAAAAGCATACAATCATACGAACATAGGAAACACATCAGAGTAAACGCAGATAAAATATCTATACAGACACCATACATAAACATAGCCCCATCAGTAGGGCACTGTACATAAATATACAAATTGTACAAAACAAAGCCAAAAGAAACGAAAAGTACATCCAAAACAAAAGAAGAAAGGACCCTCAGAACTCGCTAGCACTCCTAAACCCTCCCTCAAAATACATCAAAACTTCGCCACTCAGCCCTAGAGACAAACTAGCAGGCCCTCACCGTCAATGATGAGGATACCCGGGCTACCCTGTCCCTCTCCGTGAATACACCTATAAACCTGTGTAGGCTCATATTCGGAGGAGGAACTCGACATGATGATATGACGCCTACTCTAAGTCCTCAGGTACTGCTCGGTACACCTCCTTTGACCTTTGTAGACGAAGCCTAGCCTACTAGATACCACTGATGACTGTGGTGCTGCCCACCAATAGTCCTACTCTGTCTGCCTCAGAGGGTGCCAAATCCTAGGGAAAGGGAGAAACTGCACGACTCTGAAAGGTCCTATCATGTCCGACATGTATGACGCTCTGTCTCTGACGAGAATGCTCACTAGTCCAGTATAGACCGTCAAATAAGTAGAGGGGTCCACGCGCCACCCTCTCTCGTCATAGTAGACAATCTCTATCAGCCCTAGTACCAGCATCCTCGATACCGACATGATAAAGGGGTGCACTCTCAGGTCCATCAGCTGGATCCTCATCTTCACGCGAACCAAGAAATAAATAGACATGCAAGAAGCAGTAGGGAGATAAGAAATACAGTGCAGGGCAAAGTCGGAATAGCAACAATAATGCAGTAAACAATAACATATAGCAGGCAACAGGTATAACATATATAGCGGTTACTGCACACAACCAAACGTCTCTCAAGACAACATATGCACAAGCATCCATCTCCATGAGTCTCATTCTCAGATCAATCCTCTAGACTGGAATACTAATCCCATGCAGCATGTCGGTCGAAAGCTCACAAAACTGGTTCCACACCGGAACGGTTGCACACCCGAACAAGTCCACACCGGGACAGGTCCTGTGTCCGAACGAAATTAGTTTGTCCAAGAAACCGAATCGCTCTCCATGACCAATAAGAGTGCATCCCCCTTCCACACCGGAACCGGGGTGTCTTGGTCGCCTCAAACTATTAGCCAGGAACATGGAAAGCTCAGGGATTAGTCATGTAAATCGGACTGGATCGGGCATCATGACAGGGTAGAAGCTACCTCATCCATCACTGTAAACTATTCTCGAGACCGGCAACATCCCCAAGGTCACTCACTTGACCGCCCCTTCTAATTTCCGTACCCGCACTCAAGTACAACTAACCTCGAATGACGCTTGCAGTCCATACTACCTGTCATACGGCCTCGCCACATAGCAGCTGATGATATGCAACAAACATCCTCAACGGGCTTGATACAGGATCTCATGCTTAACACTCAATTAGGAACAACACGATGCCACCGCATCCCCACAGCCATAGCCTCGACACCACGCTTCCACGAGCCACAGTTCAAACAACACGGCCACAACCTCGAACATTCAGCATAAAAACAATGGCACCATCCACGGTATCAACCCGATAACAACACGACAAACAGCCAAACTTAACCCTAACCGGCATTTCGCCACAACACAACATCACCACAACTGTCATAATAGCAACAATAATAATAACAACAACAGAACAACAGGCATATTATATACCAAGTAGCATATAGGCACTTAGACAAATAGCAACAATAGTAGTCAATACCATAACAATCATACGAATCAGATCATCCTTAATCAACGGTTCTCTCTCCTAGGGTTCCAAACATAATGGCAATAGCCCAAAGTATGCTAAACCTAGGGTTTAGGTACTTTATCGGGGCTCAACCACTAGTAAGGTTAGGGCTTCCCTACACATAGCAAAAAATACAACTACACTACTCTTGCCTTCCCGACGGCAGTAGTACTGCAACATCCTTTCCTGAGTGTCACATTCTCGAACGTTTATAAGGCCGAAAATATTTATTAATGCGGAAAATACGATTTTTCTTTTTCTTTTCTTTTCATAAAGGTGTAATGGGATTAGTAAGGGTAATAAATAATACTAATAAGTGAACTTAGGTTCACCATGCATTACTAGGACATACTGTATTATAAATACAGAAACAGAAAACGAAAAATAGAAACATCAACATTACTATATACAAACATAAGTCTAATATCTAACTGACATAAGAAATACAATAAGTACTAGGAGTCATAGCTCCCAAAAGGCACTACAAAAACTGACATAGTCTGGCCGACAACAAAACTAAAACAGCAAAAGAGTCCACCTCCGAACTCAAAAGGACTGCTGAACCGAACCATCATCGCGTCCATCTGTTGAAGCAGCAACAGTAAGTACCAGCAGAAAACATACAGATATAGGTGAGATTCCCGTTCATCAACACAACAAAATAGCAGTAGTAAAAAACGGGACAACTCACCAGGTAGCAACATACCCAACATGTTAAACAGTTAAACAACATACTAAAACTCTCAATATAAATCATGTTAACAGTGTAATATAATGCATTCTTAAACAAAACAGCGATGTATAATAGTAAATGTAAACATCAACAAGCATGCAATGCAGTGCAATGTACATGACTCAATGCCAATGTCATTGGGTACTACTCTGACCCCTACTCCATGGAGCTAACAAAACATTCGGAGAGAGTGAATGGGAGGACATGTTCCGGTTTCTGCTAGCCATGAGCAAGATGCTACAGCATTCGTAACATGCACGTATCTGGCTTTACGGTAACACTCTCGACCAAACATGAAAAGTACGGCATCTAGTAGAGGATATCAGTGTATTGCACGGATTCGCCACGACACAGAAGAATCACCAACTGGTCACATGTCAGCCCTTCCAACCCTGATACCTCCAAAAAGACCATTGAAGATCGTTACCATAAGATTCGCACCCGCATCAAGGTGTAAGCTCAACTCCTAGGCTCAAGGCCTTACAACTACGCACATGAAATGCCAATGCTTACACAAAGCAGATGCGTTATAGCAATGTCTATCCATTGGATAAACCTCAAGGTTCACTACGGTTCTCTTCCTTAGAAACTACACGCGTCTTTGTTTTATAAAACATTTATCCATCAGATAAAACATTTATCCATCGGATAAATATCTCGTGATTCCTTTGGAATGATCCAGACTGCTTTCAGAATCGCCGACTGTCCCCACAAACCAACACAAGTCTTTTCTGCATGTTTTGTCCTCACTCACACGCTTTCTAGGAAACTTCCTAGAAGGTCACCCATCCCATAATTACTCTAGGTCAAGCACGCTTAACTATAAAGTTCTTATGTTCTAAGCTCCCGAAGAGAAGATAAATCTTGTTGGTATGGGTAGTACCAATCAATTCTTATATGCCTTCCCTTAGCTATACAGTCCCATACCTGCATAGCCTCAGGATTCCTTCCACTGTACAGTCCCATACCTGCACATTCTCAGGATCCCTCTCATTACGGTTATCACAAGACGGAAACAATCAAACGATTAACCTGGATCCGAATCATCGATCCGTCATCGAACTACTGTTTCAAAACCCAAAACGTTTCGCGTTTGTGTTTACGTCTTATGAAGTATGTCTCAAGTCCTAAGCATTATGAATAAGGATTGAGAATCCTCTTAGATAAGTCTTTAAGCCTTTCTAAGATATTAATCCCTTGTCTTCAACTCTAAGTTAATTACTTAACTTAGGTTTTTCATGCGTAAAACTTTACGATTGAGTTAGAAAACTCCTTTTGTAAACCAAACAACTTTTACAATTGAAAACTCATTTGATTTGAAACAAAATTTGAGCTACTTACTTCATTTCTAGCATTTTCCAAAACATCCAAATTTGCTTAGTGGAATTCCATTCGCTTAGCGAAAATGAGGCAGTAATGCCTCCTTTGGAACTCCTCTGCATCGCTCGGCGAAACATAATTCGCGTAGCGAAGTTTGTTATATTCGCTTAGCGAATATGGATTCGCTTAGCGAGATTGGAGGCGGTTACACCTCTTTTGAAACTCCTCTGGATCGCTCGGCGAAACATCATTAGCGTAGCGAAATTCTCTGGATTCGCATAGCGAATATCAATTCGCTTAGCGAAAGTGAGGCAGTGATGCCTAACTTAGAATTCCTCTATTTTCGCCTAGCGAAGGTAAATTCGCTTAGCGAAAAGTTGCCTTAAAACAAGACATTAACCTTATGGAACCATTTTGATTCTCTTCATGAAAACACCTCTTGTCTCATTTTGAGTCACATGCTTAACTAGATGGACTAAGGATAAGGCATAAAACATGTTTCACTTTGGTGAAAACACTTTGAGATTTACTTCCATTTGATCTTTGGATCAAAGTCACTTAGGGTTTTTCTTTGAAAAAACATAAGTTATTAAAACACTTTCCTTACTTGAAAACTTAATTGTTCAAGAACTACTCATACTCTTCCTTTTCTCAAGGTTATGGCTAAAAGCCAACTATGCACCAATGTGAAGATTTACTTCACCAAACTAACCAAGTTATGGCTTACAAAACTTACACAATTATGATAAACAACAAACGCATCATTACATCATAACCAAAACATAAGAGTCCATCACACATCATGGCCTCATAATCAAACATAAAAGTCCATACTAGATCTAGTGATCAAAGTAGGTTTTTCAACATACATGGAAATGATTTTCGTTCAATCACATCATGATCAACATATGCTAGATCACACTACAACACACTAAAGCACAAACTCATCAAGACAACTTTGTTCTTCAAGAGAACTTAACAACACTTAACAATTAAAAGTGAACCCAAACTAAAGGGTTTCACCCACACATAAACTTAAACAACCATCTTCACCACCACCATCTTGGTGTGATGAGGTTCACCTCCCATACCTGTTGAAGAACAGATTCCCGGATCAAAGTCGGTTGATCAGTTTGTGAACCTTCTGATAATGTCGCCAACTACAAACAACCAAACAATCAATCATTAAACATCAAACAAGACAAAACTCAACAATTCTACCTAAGGGTTTCGGCCACCCTAGGGTAAAGAGGTTAGGAATTGATCTTGGTTTTCCATTCATGGATTCAAAGGCAATAGGAAAGCTAAGGATGAAATCAAGTGTTAGAAATCAAAAATTGATGAAAAATACTATTCATCATCACCTTGTAGGGTTCGGCCATATTGTGCTTTTTGAGCTATGATGAGAGTTGAATCATAAGCCTTGGGTTTAGGTAGAGAATGATGAGGTGAGTTCAAAGAAATTGGTCTTACCTCAAAAGGATTTTTCTACAATTTCCTATGGATTTTCAAAGTTTTGGATCTAAGAAATGATTTTCATGAAAATGGATCTTGATCATGAAATAAAGAGATATTCAAGAAGCCAAGAGATCATAGAAGTGATCTTACCTTAAAATGAAGGAAGATTGCCCAAGGAATCAAGTGATTCCAACAAGAAACCAAGCTTTTTCAAGAACAACAATGGTGTTTTCTCTCTAAAGTTGAAGATGGTGTTCTTGAGCTATTCAAGAGGGGCTTGGCTGCGTGAATGAGGGGCTGGAAGGGCTGAGTTCAGCCTTAAAACAAGTCACTTAAGGGCAAAATGGTCATTTCCCAAAAGGGTAAAATGGTAAAAGTGCAAAAGACTAAGGTTAGGGGCATTTTGGTCATTTCGCGTCTAGATTTTCCCGATCGTCATGACGACTCTGACATACTCTCCTAAGTGTCCTAAGATGATGTGGTATCAAGCTTATCCGTTGTCGGGTCTCGTTGAATCCCTTTACGACTCCAAACGCCTCCTGGTTCGATTATATGACCGAATATAATATACTATTATTATTTTTCGGACGTCAGGACGGATTTTAACGAAGATGTAAAGAATAAAATCCCGAGACTTACTGTCTCGTTCACGAGTCCAAATTAGGTCTTGATAGTAGAAAAAGGCTACTATCCGTGAAATGGGCAGACCGGGCTCCGTTTGAGCTTTCGCCCGAAACTTAACTATGGCTTCCTATGGTTGTGTAGAACATTCCTATCTTCTCGGAATATTTTATTTAACTCTCTAAACCCTCCAATAAAATATACAAACATTAAAATACTGGAGAATTAGAAAACGTGAAAATCGGGTCGTTACAAGTACTCTCTCCCCACCTGAACAGTTGGAGCGAAAATCCACACGAACACTGTCACGCTCTCCCACGCAGCAAGGTCGTGAAGAATAGCCTTAAACTCCTCTAACAGCCACGGCTTCAAGCTCCCAAGTACGAGCAATCACGAACGCGGACTTTGCCCTAATCATGAGCACAACACATATGCAATAGTGTTCGCCCTAGGGAAAGCTCAAAGGTCAAAAGAAAAAGGTAGAACTCGAAAAACCACAAAGAACATGAAGAACGTGTGTTAGGGATTCGAGTATACCTTTGGCGAATCGAGTAACGAATCCGTCAAAGTCATAGATAGCATTGTCGTGATCACAACCATGCAGTCGGAATCGCGTTCCGATACTTCGATCGCCTCGAAACAAGCTTTCTCTCTCTAAAATCTCAGAGTCTCTCTCTCTAGCTCTCTGCACTTCGTGCTCAATAATGGGGAAAACGACTAACTGAAGAAGAAAGTGAAAACCTTCATTTAAGTGATCCTGATTAGAACGCTAAAGCATTGCAAACTTAGACGCTTGAGCGTGGGGCTCCCTCCACGCTTGAGCGTGGAGCCTCGTCCACTCCGCCTTCACCCTGAACTGACACGTGTAGCACACGTGTCAAAAAGCACACCAGCTGGCAAACTTACTCTGCACGCTTGAGCGTGCGTCATGCCAAAGCTTGAGCGTCTGCACGCTAGGGCGTGCTCCCTTCCCACGCTTGAGCATGCTGCTCAGCTAGGAAGAGTCTTCCAAACTTCTGACTTCCTCAATTTCTCATTTAACACCTTAGGCACCTCCACTCTTCTTCAAGCCTATTCCTAAGCTTCCAATTAAGCCTTAAACTAACACGAAACAATTCACGCAAGCATCCAAATCCTAATCGAGGTTAACTAACTCGATTAGAGTTACAGAAAATCGGGATGTTATATTACCACCCCATTATAGAAAATTTCGCCCCCGAAATTTTCGTCGCATACCTGTGAACAGATAAGGATGGCTTTGGCGCATCTCAACTTGATGTTCCCACGTTGAATATCCCGTCACCGGGTTCCACTCTGAGACGACCCCACTTACGTAGGATAATCCCATTAGACGCTTTCAAAAGTTAACCTCACTCTCTCTAATACCTTAAAACACAGCCAAAAATTTTCACTTCAACAGTTAAGCAGATAAGAACTTATCACCGTTCAAGATTTCACATCAGAGTTTCGCCTAGAAGCCATGGCGTAAAAATAACAACAACAAACATAAACACCCCACTGGCCGTGGTACAACTCACAAGAGACTCCAAGATACCTCTGAGATCTCTATCTATTTGAGAAGCGCTGACGCCACACCTGTTACTGACGATAGAGTACACCTTGGGTCAGCTCCACCTACTGTAGCACTTCCGATGACCAATCGGCACTTCCGTCTTCGGATCACGATCCGAACAACCACATATATGTAAACATGGAGAAATATGCATAGGAGGTAAGAAACGCTGCACTATCATACAAAAGGGAAATCACGTAGCATATAACACATCAAAATGTATAATAGCACACAATCAGCAAACACATCCATCTCTCGAGTTCAGCACAACAATCAACCTCAAAGTATCACCACTATGGATCATCGCCTATTCTACAACAATCATCCTCAAAGTATCACAACTATGGATCATCGCCTATTCTACACATCATAATAGTCGACCTCAAAATATCACAACTAGAGATCACCATCAATTCTACAACAATCAACCTCAAAGTATCACATCTAGGGATCATCGCCTATTCTACATGCACAACTAAGTTCCTGGCCCTTAGAAATATTGTCCTTCAACTCAACTGTGAAGTAGTCATTTTCCAAGGTAGGAAGTCACCCTCCAACTATAAGGGCATAGAGTCGGTAGTCCAAGTTACTGGTTCCCAGGACGTCTCCCAGAACGTCCACCTCGACCTTTGCAACTGTACACACGGCTCCCTGTACACAACCACTCAAACTGCTATTGCAGCTGTATACAAGTACCAGCTCATATGATAGCCACTCAAATTACTGTTGCAGCTATTCGTACAGCTCCTTGTGACAACCAATCAAACTGCTGTTGCAATTGTCACAAGTCCCGACCTCGCGTGATAACTGCTGGCAAGCTGCTGTGGCAAGTGTACACACGTCACCCTATACACAACCACTCAAACTACTGTTGCAGTTGTGTGCCAGCATATATGATAGCCACTCAAACTGTTGTTGCAGCTAGTCATATAGCCCCCTTGTGACAACCACTCAAACTATTGTTGCAATTGTCATAAGTAATCAACCTTGTGTGATAACTGTTCAGACAGCTGTTGCAGTAAATCTCGCGGCTTTCCACCACAACGATGCAAATGCTATGATTATGCATCCATCATTTCAACAATAACTTAACTAATGCCTCAAAGCCCACATCCTCCAACTGTGAGGATGCCGCTCTCCAACTATGAGAGCCACTTACAACATAGATCCACAATCATTATCATATAATCCCTAACAACATTCCAATCATCTCCAAAGTCAATCATTCTCCTATAATCCTAACAATATACCAATCATCTCCAAAGTCAACCAAGATCATATCAGTCACAAACACATCACATGTCATAGCATGCAGTAGAACATTCTTATAAGCATACCAAAATGCAATTAAGCATGTTATCACCACAAACAAGTTATTATCACAAACATCTCTTCTAGCATGTTTTTATATAGGACATCATTTAAGCATGTTATCAATCATCACAAATACCACAAGTAAACACACATTACCACTAGTAGGGTTTGAGGAGCCCTACACATGTTAATAATTATATACTACGCCTATGATTCCCAAATATATGTAGGTTCTTCCCCTTCACCTGGTAATCCGTTCCCATACACTCTTGTATTCACGGATAGCCTTGACCATCGATCTCACGAACGCGACGAGCACAACCACAACCACTACGAGCGCACCACACAGTTCCCCAACACTTGCAAAGATAGAGAACAGCAGCTGGACTTCGGCGAAGGCATATGCAAAAGTCAGCCCAAGAGTCTAAGGAAAAAGTAGCAAAATAAAGGATACGATGTGAGCTCCATATCTCGAGTTAAAGCCTTCTTCTTGGAAATCCGAACGGTGAAGATGAATATCAACGTGTCCTAATTGCCAAATTTCAGCCCGATCCAACGGTTAACGAATCTCTGGCAATGGTTTTACGGTAGCAGGTTAGGTGATATACGGGATGAGTTTCTCACCCACTAGGACCACGGTGTAAGCTGCATATCTCCCCCTCTAGACCTTGAACCGAAAATCCGAACGGTGATACTAAAGAATCACATGTTCTGAACCTCCTTACCAAGTTTAAGCATGATCCAATGGTTGATGAACTTATTGCAATGATCTTGGTGAGACTGCTTCAACCAAGCTTCAACACTTCTAACAATGGTTTCCCTTTTTCTTTCACCTTGCCCTCTCTTTCTCCTAGTCACGAAAATATGGAAGATCATTCCATTATATTACTTCCTCCTAGATGATGAATATGATTAAGCTTGTCAAGTTTACTTCTCAAAGTTCTTGAAGAATCCTTGAAGAATGGAGAGAAATTGAAGTAGGAACCTTGAAGACTATGAAGTGGAGAATAAGGTGAAGAAGAAAGAAAAGTGGGAGAGGAATGGATGAGGGGATGGCGTGGGCTATATATATAGGAAAGGTAAAGATGTGATAAAACTTACTTAAGGGCAAAAAGGTCATTTCCTTTAGGGGCAAAATTGGAATTTCACACTAGGTCATCAATACACTTGGTGAGTCACCCATGTGACTCACCCCTAAGCCATCATTACTATGGTGACTCACCTAGGTGAGTTACTAAGTAATGATTACTTAGTGGATATTATAAGGTGAGGTGGCTTGAAAGCGACCTTATGCTTATCCGTTACCGGTTCCGGTAATCCCGTACGTAGACCGGGTTTTGTTTGAATCATCAACCCAAACCTTATCCATAATTCTCTACCAGTAATGTAGAGTAAGAATATATCTGGGTTGGATTCAAAAAGTGGACATGTAGAGATAAACTCAAACACCGGACGAGAGACGCGGTTCCTGAATGTGATTAGTTAGTGGATGAGTCATCACCATGACTCATCACCATCATAATTACTCCACCATGACTCATCATCATGAGTAATCCATGTCATGATTACTTTTCTAAAGTAATCATGATTACTTCTCCAAAATATCTTGATATTTAAAACTTTGCCACTATGACTCAGATAAGATTTGGATACTTTACCGATCTGAAAATTGGAATGTTACACACTCCACTCTGACGAACGGAATGTGCTTGCCGCGCAATTCCTTAATCCTTCTATCCACGACCCGAATAGGTGAAGCCTCGTACTCAAGGTTCTCTTTCAGTTGGATTGATTCGAGCTCTAGCATGTGTGATGGATCAGGCTGATATTTTCTGAGTTGAGAGACGTGAAAGACATCGTGAAGATTTGACAGATTTGGTGGTAAAGCCATCTGATTGGCTACAGGACCGATTTGTCGAAGAATCTAAAACGGTCCTATGAACTTAGGCGTTACCTTTCTGGATTTGATTGCTCTGCCTACTCCAGCTCTTGGGGTAACTCTCATGAAGACATGGTCGCCCTCTTGAAACTCGAAGGGTCTTCTCCTCTTGTCGGCGTAGCTTTTCTGCCTATCCCTCGCAATCTTCATCTTTTCCCGTATCTTACGGACTTGTTCCGTTGTTTGCTGTACCAATTCCTGACCTAACAGCTGACTTTCTCTAGTCTCAAACCAGCACAACGGATTCCTACACTTACGTCCATATAGTGCCTCGTACGACGCTATGTCAATACATCAATGGAATGAACTCGTCCCAACTCCCCGTGTTCTCCAACACGTACGCTCTTAAGAGATCCTCCAATGACTAAATTGTTCGTTCAGACTGACCATACGTTTGAGGATGATAAGCAAAACTTATACTTAGGTTAGTTCCCATTGCACTGTGTAAGCTCCTCCAAAACTTGAGGTAAACCTTGGATCACAATCCGAAACAATACTTGAAGGTACCCCATGCAGCCTTACAACCTCCTTAATGTAGATCTGAGTCAATTGCTCTAGAGAGTAACCTTGGTTGATAAGTAAGAAGTGAGCACACTTCGTCAACCAGTTAATGATTACCCAGACTGCATCACACCTTTTCTGAGTTCTCGGCAACCCAAAAACAAAGTCCGTGGCAATGCTATCCCACTTCCATTCTGGGACATCCAGCGATTGCAACAACCCTACTGGCTTCTGGTATTCAATCTTCACTTTCTGACACACCAAACGGGTTAGGACATACGCCGCCACATCTTTCTTCATCCCCGGCCACCAGAACAGCTTCTTCAAGTCCTGATACATCTTGGTAGCCCCTGGATGAAAACTCAGCTTGCTCTTGTGTGCTTCCTCCAAGATCATATTCTTAACTTCGCTATCCGCTGGCACATAAATCCGATCACCAAACCTTAGCAGACCATCAGTAGCTCTTCTGAATTCCGAAGTCTTGCCTTCCTCTATTAACCGATTCACACCCTCGAGGTACTTATCCTCAGATTGCTTCTTCCACAAAATATTCAGGAAATCGCTAGTTACTCTAACCATCCCAAGATTCAACTTATCCTTGACGATTTCTGCTTCCAGATTCAGATCTCTAAACGCCTCTAACAGCTCTAGTTCCTTTACCATCATTGCAGATACGTGTAGGGATTTCCTACTGAGCGCATCCGCTACTACATTCGCCTTACCTGGATGCTATTGCAGGGCAAACTCATAATCCTTTATGAATTCCATCCACCTTCGCTGCCTCATGATCAACTCTCTCTGGTCGAACAGATACTTCAGGCTCTTATGGTCGCTAAACACAATGAATTTAGCACCATAAAGACAGTGTCTCCATATCTTTAATACAAACACCATCGCAGCCAATTCCAGATCATGCGTTAGGTAGTTCCGCTCATGTACTCTCAACTGCTTGGAGGCTTACACCACCACTTTTCTTTCTTGCATGAGCACATATCCCAAGCCTTGATAAGATGCATCACAGTATACATCAAACCGTCCTAATGGATCTGGTAGCACCAACACAGGTCATGTGGTCAGTCTTCTCTTCAGTTTCTGGAAATTTGCTCACAAGCCTTTAACCACTCAAATGCCTTCCCCTTTCTCTTCAACTGCATCATGGGTAACGCAATTTTAGAGAATCCTTCGATGAACCGCCGATAGTAGCCCGCTAAACCAAGAAAGCTTCTCACCTCTCTTACAGACTTAGGGTTTTCCCAACTCACTATAGCCTCAACTTTCGTAGGATCCACTGTGATTCCATCCCTGCAGATCACATGGCCTAGAAACTGAACTTCGTCTAGCCAAAACTCATACTTCGATAGTTTTGCATACAACTGCCGGTCCTATTCACTTGCAACACCGCCCTTAGATGCTCTTGGTGTTCCTCTCTACTTGAAGAGTATACAAGGATGTCGTCGATGAAAACAACAACAAACTTGTCAAGGAACAGTCAGAAGATCCTGTTCATATAGTCCATGAACACAGCTGGAGCATTAGTCACACCGAAAGGCATAACTAAGTACTCGTAGTGACCATACCGACTCCAAAAAGCAGTCTTTTGCACATCCTCCTTCTTAACCCGGATCTGATGATATCCAGATCGCAGATCGATCTTAGAAAACACAGCTACTCCCTCCGTGATTAATATTAAACAAGGATGGGTGATCATAAGGCCTCGCCCTCTGCTGAAACCTTCCTCCCTTGCCCCTCTGGGTGCTCCGAACATGTCCACCGTTTCTCACTTGTTGTTGAGCTATCCTTGCTCGATCATGCCCTTCTACTACTGTGCATTTCTCCACCAACTCAGGAAAAGAACTGATGCTCAAAGGCAACATTGTCCGTTTCAACTCTGGTCTTAACCCGTCTTCAAACCTTCGACACACCCACTCTTCATCCGGATGAACCTGATAGAACTAGAAAAACTTGAGTAGTGCCTCGAACTTCATTGCATACTCGCCGACAGACATCTGCACCTGTTTCAGACACAGGAATTCCTTCTTCTCTTCTTGTCTGATGCTTCTTGGAAAATACTTCTCTAAGAAGCTTTCCCGAAACAGTGGCCAGGTCACGATCCTTCCTCCGGCCTCTAACAGTCTGGCCTTGGTCCTCCACTAAGCTTCCGCTGCTCCAACCAGCATGAAAGCAGCATATGTAACTTTCCTATCATCTCTACAGAGTGTGGCCATGAATACCTTCTCGATCTCTTGTAACCACATTTATGCAGCTTCAGAGTTGTACTCCCCGTGGAACTCAGGAGAATTTCCTTTCATGAAAGCATTGTGTAACACCCTAATTTTCGTTTATGGGTTTATCGATGTGGTTATATATGTTTTCATATGTTGATCTATGTCCTTAGTCTCATATTGGGTGTTTAAGTATATCTTTTGGGGTAGTTTAGCCTTTAGAAAGGATCAAGAAACCTGTTTTACGATTTTGGACATATCTTGAATTCTAGATGTCCGTTTGAGGCGATCTTGAATGCGTTGGAAAACTTAGAGAATTATCTACAAATCAGAGTAGCCTTATAATCGATTATGAGTTTCAGAACAACCATAATCGATTATTCGTTACCCATAATTGATTATGGGTATTCGATGATGCTGATTGTCAAGTCAGAACAGTCATAATGGATTATCATAATCGATTGCATTTTTCTGCAGAAACGAGCTTTGGACCCTTAATTCTGCCCGTTTCGTCTTAACTCCTTTTTAAACCCTTTGAGTATGAGCTAAACCCTATTATTCGCTATCTTAGAATCAGAAAAACGACATCTTTTCATCTCTCATGAAATTCCTTTGATCTCTTTCTTAAACCACCAAAGAGAAATCCTTGTTTTGGTTGATCTTCATCAAGGACACTTCTTGAAAGTATGAATCCTGCTCTTGCTAGGTAGATCGTGATCGACCATGAGGAGGAAATCAAGAGCAAATCCTTGTTTCTCTTACCCTTAGGCTGTGCGTTTCGTCATACCAGGGGGGAAAGATTATCATATCATATGGGAATGTGAGAATGGGATTGAGGTGATTGGGGATTCCCATGATTCCCTTGTGCCTTGAGTGATTTGTTGATACCATTGTTGGAGCAATGGCTTAGATGATTGTGTTCTATGATTATTGTATTAAATCTATTATATGATTGTGATATCATGAAAACGTGTATGTATTGTTATAATGATGTTATGAATATGTATGTGTTACTATAAGTGGTATAGTGTTGTTAATGTTATTATGATAATGTTTTGATCATGAATTATATAACTATTGGTTTGGGATTATAATATGTGAATATTGAGTCATAATTAAGGATGAATGTATGTGAACTATGATTGTGACTATATTGAAATGTGATGTATTGTTTATGTGTGAGACCCAGCTCTAAGGAGCCCGTGATGGGTACCCATTTGTGGATATTGTGTGTGAGACCCAACACTGAAGAGCCTGTGATGGGTACTCATTTGTGATTGTTTGTGTGATGCTTACCTCTGCAAGGCCCGAGATAGGACTCAGCTCTGAATGGGCCGTTTATGGGCCCAGCCATGGAATGGACCCAGACATGGAATGGCCCAAGATGGGATCTAGCCGCTAAGAGCCCGTGGATGAGACGTAGCCCCTAGAGAGCCTGTTTGTGGGTGCTCAATTATGTGTGTTGTATGTTCCGAGGGGACATTGTTGCTTGTGATTGTAATGCTACATGTATACAAAATATAATGAAATGATATGTTAAAATGTTATAAGATGATTTGACTTGATTTACGAGGATGTTTATATCATGTTTGCGGGTGTGTAGTACTTATATGTTTATGTATGTATATGTATATGTATATGTGTATATCTGTGTGTACGCACTTGCCTTAATTTCCATTTTACTTCCATAACATATGTATATGAGTATGTCTTCTCATCCCTTTGTATTTGTGTCTCTTCTTGTATAATGTACGATTTGTACAGATGATTCTCAAGTGATTGAGGAGTAATGCATTGGAGCTTACGTGGAGCTGTGGATGCTCTATTAGGAGTTGATTTCATTTTGATGTTGTTCTTTAGGCTTTGGATCATATTATTTATTTCTTTAAGGGTGTCACACATTAAGTCCAGTGTCCACAGTCTCGTCTCCTCTCACCGCATGTAATCGATCTTGTTTGGCCTCTCTCTCTTCCTGCTTCTGCATATACTGGGCAGTCTGCTAGGCTTGTTGCATCATTGCGGTAGCCAAGTCCTGCATGGCCCACATTGCTTCAGAGGTGTCACCACTACTCCCTGTCCCAGAGTGGTCACCGTTATTATTGTTGTTGTTGTTGTGGCCTCCAGTTGCAGCCGACCTTCCTCCTCTTCCTCGTCCACGTCCACGTGCAATCTAGCTTCCTGTAAAAAGGAGCTATCAGTTCCAATTCATAAGACATATAACAATACTTAACATTTAAACACATTGCCTTATGAATGAAAACAGTTATCGCAGCGCAGCGGACGCTCTACCCAAAACCAGACATAGTTGATACAACGCGGGTATCAACCGTTGCAGCCAGTACACTTGCTAGACTCACAGTTATGGTTCCAGACTTCCACAGTCTGTTACAGAACCAAACGGCTCTGATACCACCAAAATGAGATGACCCAACTTTTTTAGAAGGTAATCCCATTAGTCCCAAGCTTATATTATTAACTATGCTTAACCGTATTATAGTGATAGCGTGGTATTCAAACAGCGTTACGGAAAAGAGGGCATAAAGCATACAATCATATGGAAAGCATGGGAAACACATCAAAGTAAACGCAGATAAAATATCTATACAGACACCATGCATAAACACAGTCCCATCAGTAGGGCACTATACATAAATATACAAATTGTACGAAACAAAACCAAAATAAACGAAAAGTACATCCAAAACAAAAGAAGAAAAGACTCTCAGAACTCGCTAGCACTCCCAAACCGACGCACAAAATACATCAAAACCTGGCCACTCAGCCCCAGAGATGCACTAGCAGGCCCTCATCGTCAGTGATGAGGATTCCCTGAGCTACCCTGTCCCTCTCCGTGAGAATGCCTATAAACCCGCGTAGGCTCATACTCGGAGGAGAAACTCTACATGATAATACGAGGCCTCCTGTAAGTCCTTAGGTATTGCTCGTTACGCCTCCTCTAACCTCTATAGACGAAGCCTCGCCTACTAGATACCACTGATGACTGTGGCGCTTCCCACCAATAGTTCTGCTCTCTCTGCCTCGGTGGGTGCCAGATCTTTAGGAAAGGGAGAAACTGCACGACTCTGAACGGTCCTATCATGTCCTCCACGTACGACGCCCTGCCTCTTAAGAGAATGCTCACTGGTCCAGTATAGACCGTCAAATAAGTAGAGGGGTCCACACGCCACCCTCTCTCGTCATGTTAGACGATCTTTATCAGCCCTAATATTGGCATCCTCGGTACCGACATGATAAAGGGGTGTACTCTCGGGTCCATCAGCTGGCTCCTCGTCTTCACGCGAACCAAGAACCAAAAAGACATGCAAGAAGCAGTAGGGAGATAAGAAATACAGTGCAGGGCAAAGTCGAAATAGCAACAATAATGTAGTAAACAATAACATATAGCAAGCAACAGGTATAACATATATAGCAGTTACTGCACACAACCAAACATCTCTCAAGACAACACATGCACAAGCATCCATCTCCATGAGTCTCACTCTCAGATCAATCCTCTAGATCGGGATACTAATCCCATACAGCATGTCGGCCGAAAGCTCACAAAACTAGTTCCACACTAGAACGGTTCCACACCCAAACAAGTCCACACCTGGACAGGTCCTGTGTCGGAACGGAGTTAGTTTGTCCAAGAAATCGAACCGCTCTCCGTGACCAATAAGAGTGCATCCCCCTTCCACACCAGAATCGGGGAGTCTTGGTCACTTCAAAATATTAGCCTGGAACGTGGAAAGCTCAAGGATTAGTCGAGCAAATCGGACTGGATCAAGCGTCACGACAAGGTAGGAGCTACCTCATCCGTCACTGTAAACTATTCTCGAGACCGACAACATCCCCAAGGTCACTCACTTGACCGCCCTTCTATTTTCCGTACCCGCACTCAAGTACAATTAACCTCGTATGACGCTGGCAGCCCATACTACCTGTCATACGGCCTCGCCACATAGCAGCTGATGATATGCAACAAACATCCTCAACGGGCTTGACACCGGATCTCACGCCTGAACACTCAATCAGGAACAACACGATGCCACCGCATCCCCACAGCCACAACCACGAGGCGACGCGTCCACGAGTTACAGCTCAAACAACACGGCCACAACCTCGAACAGACAACATAACAACAACGGCACCATCCACGATATCAACCCGATAACAACACGACACACAGCCAAACTTAACTCTAACCGACATTCCGCCATAACACAACATCACCACAACTTGCATAACAGTAACAATAATAATAACAACAACAGAACAGCAGGCATATCATATACCAAGTAGCATACTGGCACTTAGACAGATAGCAACAATAGCAGTCAACATCACAACAGTCATACGAATCAGATCATCCTCAATCAACAGTTCTCTCACCTAGGGTTTCCAAACTTAACGGCGATAGCCCAAAGTATGCTAAACCTAGGGTTTAGGTACTTTATCGGGGCTCAACCACTAGTAGGGTTAGGGCTTCCCCACACACAACAGAAAATACAACTACACTACTCTTGCCCTCCCGACGGCAGCAATACTCTTTCTCCCCACCTGAACAGTTGGCGCGAAAATCCACACGAACACTGGCATGTTCTCCCATGCAGCAAGGTCACGAAGAACAGCCTCAAACTCCTCCAACAGCCAAGGCTTCAAGCTCCCAAGTACGAGCAATCACGAACGCGGAATTTGCCCTAATCACGAGCACAACACATGTGCAATAGTGTTAGCCCTAGGGCAAGCTCAAAGGTCAAAAGAAAAAGGTAGAACTCGAAAAACCGCGAAGATCACGAAGAATGCGTGTTAGGGATTCGAGTTTACCTTTGGCGAATCGAGAAACGAATCCGTCAAAGTCGTAGATAGCTTTGCCGCGATCACAACCGTGTAATCGGAATCGCATTCCGGTACTTCGATCGCCTCGAAACAAGCTTTCTCTCTCTAAAATCTCAGAGTCTCTCTCTCTCTCTCTAGCTCTTTGCATTTCGTGCTCAATTATGGGGAAAATGACCAAGTGAAGAAGAAAGTGAAAACCCTCACTTAAGAGATCCTGGTGAGAAGGCTAAATCATTGCAAACTTGCATGCTTGAGCGTGCCCAGTCTTGAGAGTGGGGCTCCCTCCACGCTTGAGCGTGGAGCCTCGTCTACTCCGCCTTCACCCTACCCTGACACATGTAGCACACGCGTCAAAAAGTGCACCAGCTGGCAAACGCACTCAGCACACTTGAGCCTGCATCATGCCAATGCTTGAGCATCGGCATGCTAGGGCGTGCTCCCTTGCCACGCTTGAGCATGCTGCTCAGCTGGGAAGAGTCTTCCAAACTTCTGACTTCCCCAGTTTCTCGTTTAACTCCTTAGGCACCTCTACTCTTGTTCAAACCTGTTCCTAAGCTTCCAACTAAGCCTTAAACTTACAGAAAACAATTCACGCAAGCATCCAAAGCCTTAATTGAGGTTAACCAACTCGATTAAAGTTACAGAAAATCGGGATGTTATAGAACAACCCTGAGAGAAGCTCTCCTAGAACTAGCTCCTGCATCAAACGGTTGTCCTACCGAGACGAATGAATTAGCTCCTCATGAGACTCCAATTGAGTATGAAGGTTCCTGTTTTCGACTGTCAAATTTGTAACTAAATTCTTCATGTGTTCATACTCAGACTGGGAGACTCCCTCGCAAGATGACGTGGCTGAGGTAGAAGATTTGTATTTCCCAGCCTCCGTACCTAAGCCATATATGCGTCCTTTCTTGTTTGCACCATGAACAACATCCAAGAAAAATGTTGTTATCAAACTGTTGGCTAGACATGTCATCCCCAGGTGTCTGTTGTGAGTCATATTTTCTAGCCAAGCAAGCTCGACAAGTATATTATGTTAAATATATCAATGATCCTAATTACTAGGGGTGGCAAAATGGGTTATGACCCGCAGGTCAACTCGCCAACCTACCAAATTTTGGCAGGGTGGGTTGGGGTCCTCAATCCACTTTAACCCCCTCGCTTAACCCACCTATTAACCCGCCTAAAAACGGGTCAGGGGTGGATCGGTGGCGGGTGGGCCAACCCGCCAGATTACAAAAGAAAAAAATTATTATTAATTTATTAATTATTTAACATTATTTAATTATTTAATTAATTTTATTTGTTACTTGGAATTATTTCATACTAAAAAAATAGTGTCTTTACTTTTGTAACACGAATTTTATGGCATAAGATAAGATTATTCCAATTTTTTAATAATAATTTAAGAAAAGCTATGAAGATTGTCCCAAAAAAAAAAAAAGAAATGTTATATGATTTATTTATTTTTATTTTACAGCGGGCCAACCCGTCAACCCGCCAACTCAATTTACATTTTTATGTGTTTGGCGGGTTGGCCCGCCAACCCACCATTAGGCAGGGTGGGTTGGAATGTTCAACCCATATGACTAAAACGGGTTGACCCGTCCCGCCCCATTTTGGGTGGGTTAATGGCGAGGGGCGGGTTGGCCCACTTTGCCATCCCTACTAATTATTAGTTGTTGTGAAGACAAATTATCGAGACTTGTATGATATGCCCGAGGAGGCAACAAATAGCCATGTCAAGAAAATGGTGAGTGACCTGATCTGCATTATGCCAAATGCAATAGATGATGAACAAGAGATGTCTTTGGATAAGAATCACTTAGCATGGCTTACAGTTGATGGAAGTCAATGATGCCAACAAAAATTTTTGATGAAGAAAAGACGAGTATTTGTGACAGTTTTGATTCAACAGAAGATGAACAAATCAATGATATTGATGAATATGATAACGATGATAATTGATTGATACTATATATAACTCTGTGAAACAAACTTTGTTATTAACTATGTTTAGTATTTATTGCTTGAAATTACATATTTTTCTTAATCCACAATTAATTATTGTTGCATCGGTATTTAACTTTTTAAGTATTTTAATGAATATATTAACTCTGTCTCTATTCTAATAATAAATGTTATCCATTGCTAATGAATCTATCGCTAATTCTGTCGTTCAATTTGTTTGAAATTTAACGACGGATTTTTCAACGATGGATATCATTCGTCATTAATTCTGTCACTAAATTTAAATAAACCATTAACGACAGATTTAGCGACGTCGTATGTGCGTCGCTAATTCCATTGTTAAATTCAAATAAAAAAAAATGACGATTTTAGCGACGGACTGATTAACAACGAACATTCTCCGTCGCTAACTTCAATGGGAAACTTTTGCGACGGATTTTGCGATGAGATTTTCAACGACGGACATATTCTGTCGCTGAATCCATCGCTACAGAGAAAACAACCAAATACCGTAAATTATGTCCCATTCAGTAGCAAACTGTCCGTCGCTAATGTTCGCCGCTAATTTCAACTTTTTTAGTAGCGTATCTTGCATCTGCTTGAGGCCCAGTAGACTCAACACATAAGTCTTTTGACGATCTTATGGTTGAATTCAAAGCATGATAATTTCGTGCTCTTTGTTCGAAACAAAATGAATCAACATAAAAGAAAAGATAATAAGAAAATGGATAGAAAGAGATGATGAGGCGCCACAAACCAAGAAGGTTTGATAAGCCAAGTGATGTTCGCCACAAGAATCTTGGATTCTTGATAAGAACTATGTTTGGTTCAACCAAGAACCTAAGAGAACAATTCTCTCACAAATGGAATTAATCCAAATTCAACATCCAAGTTATCTTATTTCATGTTAGTAGGTGCATACATATAAGAATTGAGGCTGCCAAGAGTTGGCTTACACAAGTCATCATAAGATTCCATAACCCCCTCTAATAACTATCATGAATATGCCACTAATTGGTGAAATGATGACAGCAATAACATGCTGCCTAAAAACATAACCATTCTCATCAAAACCAAAATACAAGCCTAAAGCCAAATGAGTCAAATCCGTCCAGAATTTCATGCTGAACTTCTAGCGCTATTTTCTTCATGATAGAGGTCTAATTAGGTCTTGATGGTAGAAATACAACTTGTAGAAAATTCACTTATCTTTTGCAACGCCACCAAGAACACGAAAATCGGATTATCATAGAACAAGTTACAATCAAAACAAGACATAAGGTCACTTGGACTTGAATAGTTTGACATCCTCTTGTTGCAAACTTGAATTGCCCCCCCTTGGCTCATATCATTCCCTCCTTCTTGGAAGAAATTCGACCTCGAATTTATTGCCTTAAGGAATCGTCTTCATCCTCCTGGGTCAAATGGAAATCGATAGAAATCATCAAATGTTGCAAATAGGCGTAACACATTTCCATCTTGAACAATCAACATCCCAACACATTCCTCAAAATTGATGTGATGAACCAAATGGACACCATACTTTTTGGAAACCATGCGAGTTCCCAAACCATGGGGTACTTCCTATGGGATTAAATCTTTAATTACATCGGTTGTCTTGCAAGCTTCCTTTGGAATCACATCTTCAATTTCATTGAATGTCTTGCAAGCCTCCTTTGGAATCATATCTTCAATTTCATTGAATGTCTTGCAAACTTCCTTTGGGGAACAAACTCAATTTCCTTCAAAAGAGAATCAATACAACTAGGAAAAGAATTAGGAATAGCATCAAAACAAGCATTCAAGTTTTCTTTTTTCACCTCATTTTCTTTTTTTGTTCTCATGCTTTCTTTCTCTTCAATTTCTTTTATCTCTCCATTTTCGTCACTCTGTCTTTCCATATATATAGGATCCTTATACCCTTCTTCTTCCTCCAATGGTGCAAGAATGATTTGACAATTTTTAAATGAAAATGGGTACTTGTTGGTGCTGCAGTCACGCTTTGCTTTCCGTTGAATCTTCCATGGACATCCAAGTGCCAAGTGTCTCATTTTTGTAGGCACCTCATCTTCATATCCATCAACCTTGAATGATACTAGTACTTGTTTGTCCATCATCATGTTGGCCATATCACTAAATTCTGGATCCTCGAGACTAATGAGTGAATATGGTTGCGGATGCTTCAGAACATGAAGTGACAACTTCTCCACCAAGGTTGTGCTAGCCATGTTGATGTAACTTTTCCTATCAATGGTCAAGCTATATATCTCATCATTCACATAACATTTTGTGGAGAAAAGATTCTTCTTTTTTTTTACTTCCATGTTGGAGAGGATGAATAGAAGGTTTTGGGTAGAAAACAAGAAAGGTAGAAGAGGAAGAACAAAGATAGATTCAAGAACACAAATGCAAATTCAACCAAAGCCTAAGCTTTGATACCACTTGATGACAACCAAATGTTGAGGTTGCCTTTTGACGATCTTATGGTTGAATTCAAAGCATGATAATTTCGTGCTCTTTGTTAGAAACAAAATGAATCAACATAAAAGAGAAGAAAATAAGAAAATGGATAGAAAGAGATGATGAGGCGCCACAAACCAAGAAGGTTTGATAAGCCAAGTGATGTTCGCCACAAGAATCTTGGATTCTTGATAAGAACTATGTTTGGTTCAACCAAGAACCTAAGAGAACAATTCTCTCACAAATGGAATTAATCCAAATTCAACATCCAAGTTATCTTATTTCATGTTAGTAGGTGCATACATATAGGAATTGGGGCTGCCAATAGTTGGCTTACACAAGTCATCATAAGATTCCATAACCCCCTCTAATAACTATCATGAATATGCCACTAATTGGTGAAATGATGACAGCAATAACATGCTGCCTAAAAACATAACCATTCTCATCAAAACCAAAATACAAGCCTAAAGCCAAATGAGTCAAATCAATCCAGAATTTCATGCTGAAATTATAGCGCTATTTTCTTCATAATAGAGGTCGAATTAGGTCCTGATGGTAGAAATACAACTTGTAGAAAATTCACTTATCTTTTCAATGCCACCAAGAACATGAAAATCGGATTATCAGAGAACAAGTTACAATCAAAACAAGGCATAAGGTCACTTGGACTTAAATGGTTTCACATCCTCTTGTTGCAAACTTGAATTGCCCCCCTTGGCTCATATCATGTGGACGGTGAGGTAGGGTTAGTGTTTGGTGGTTAAGAGGGAGTGGTAGAGGATGAGGTGGACTGAGAAAGGTTTATCTGAGATGATCTTTCAAGTCTTGGTCTTGGCGGCTTTTTAGCTATTGTCTTAAATCTCATTCTTCTGGTTGGAGGAGGCATGGACGGAGAAGAATTTGGGATAGTGTTTTGAGGAGAGGAGGGAGCTTCAGGTGAGATGGAGGGTATAGAGGTGGGAGGAAGGGGTGTGAGGTTAGGTAAGGTTGAAGGAGATGGTGCTACCTTATTTTTCTTGGACAAGAGTAAGGAGATTGGAATATCATCCTCTTCTTCTTCCTCAAGAAGTTTCATTTTCTTATACCTTGGCTTGGATGATTCAGCTGCCTGAGCGTTAGACTGTTGCTGAGCTTGTGTGGACGCACTTTCTTGACCAGGTTGTTGAGCAGTTGAACCGAAATTTGCTTTGAGCAAAGGACCTTCAACCTCTTCAACAAAAGGTCTGACAATGCCATTGAATTTGATGAAGGTTTCTCCATTAATGGTGTATGGAATTCCTTCAATCATCATAGCAAACTACAGATTTGGCTTCACCACATATTCTTCAAACACGTCTTGAGTCCCAGCCTGATGTTGTTGCAAGAAACCTTCCAACGATGATGATCCAGAGGAGGCATGAGGTTGTTTGTCAGTGTTGGATTTCTGACTTTTTCATCCTTGTCTTCTTTGAAGAGCTTGTTGGCATTGAGACTGAGCTAGCTTGAACTGAGCTCGTTCAAAGGCCAGAACAGATGGAAGCTGCATCTTTGAGAGATTTGCTCTTCCAAACTGTGGGCAACTAATCCTCTGGTATTCTTGCTTTACATTTTGGTGGACTTTACTTAACATCTGATAAATCCCTTGATTCTCAAAGACACGTGACAGAAGAATTACATAGGTGAATGTTTTGACAGAGACAATATCTATGAAATTTTCTTTAAAACGATCAAAGAGAAGAGATGGTAGATTTACCTTCAAGCAATAAAGGAGATGAGTGATGAGGAAGGCATGCAAGTCAGATATTGAGTCCTTAGACCCCGCTTTGTGCAAAACAACCTCGTTTAGGATCGGATTTAGAATCCTACCATCGTCCTTCATGATAGCAGCTCTGAAGAGGGCGTTTGGGTGAGAATCGGGGTGTCTGAGAAAGTTGAAGACATTATCTTGGCCCCCCCCCCCCAAACTTGTTGTGCCAGGATTTGGAGAAAGTGGCTTCAAACGACATGCAGCCAATTGCAGATGCAATGCTGATCTTAGAGATGACAACCTTCTGCGTTCCCAAAACATATACTATGATTTCACCTTCCTTTTCATGTGAGTGGTCCTCCAGAATTCAATGAGGAGCTTGGGATAGACATCTAGGTAGTTTGTGAAGAAGTGATCGCAGCCAACACCAACAATGGAGTTTCTGACATCGGCTCCCAGTCTAGCCAATAGATCTAAGTCGATCTAATGCTCAATGTAGATCTGACAGTTGTCTGGAACATCACGAGTCGGCTGACCCAAAGGTGATATACCTTCGCGAGGAACATTGTTGCAGCCTTCACCAGTTGAACGAAGTTTTCTTCACATTTTCAGAAGAGATGCTCGAAGAAGATGAACAGTTGAAGGAGAGAGAGAGAGAGAGAGGAAGATTTAAGAGAAAGGGTTAGGGAAGAGATGGTTCATGTGACTTTAACTCATGGATTGAGTTTATAAAGAGAGTGAGTGTGGGTTAACCAACCGTCAGAGATTACCATGGTTAATATGACACCCTAATCTGGCATCACATGGTGTCCCAAAACAACATAAAACATGAATTAAAAAGTTTGCTGGTTACATTCGGAAAACAAATTTTCTTTACTTAGTTCCTACTTACTCTGGAAATCGTGATAAAATTTTTTCTTCTTACAACACCCAACTACATAGACTCAAGATAGTCATCATCAATACTCATATATATATCATCAATTAACTATGTACATGGTAAAACCTTGAATAGACTTGTCCATTTCAAAAAAGATAAACTAACTGAAAGTAAAATACTATAAGTCCTAATAATTAGGTAGCGACAGTCTGAAAACCACATCTCTAAAACCATGGCCATCAATAGTCAATAACAGACTACTCAAAAATTGTTACCTCAAAAGAAAAACCCTAAGCTGGTCCGACTAGTGAAAACCATTAGGGAGTCCCCCAAAAGAGTCCCCAGAATCATCATCAGAAGGAGTGCCAGGGGAGGGTACATTCCCGTTGGCATTCCCAACTCCCCCGGCTCCTATAGCCTAAATACCATCATCCTCCTGAGGATGGTACTCAGGCGCCTCCAGATCCTCTGCAACCAATACAAACAGAGTGGGAGGAGTCAAGGGTGGCTGCTACTGTAAGGGCTGGACAGCGGGGATCTCGTGCTGCCAGGCACCCTGGTCCACGAGGTGCTGAAGGATCATCCAAACCAGTGGTAGCGAAATCTGGATGGTCTCCACCGTATGGATCCTTTCCTGGGGTCCCCATCTCCGCACTACCACGAAGGGTACAAACTAGCCCGGTATACGCCGCACTACTTGCGCCCGGTTGGATAACCCAAGTAGCGGGGTCCTCTCGATGCTCAAAGACTAGGGACCGAACCCCCGAATGGGCAAGGTTCTCCTGCTCCGGCCCCATCTGTATACGGATAATAATATATACCAAAAGGAAGCAACATAGCTAAGAAATACAGCAAGGGTGAGAAACCAATATATGAACTTAAGATACGACAACCACATACACAACATGCAAAACAACAGATTCATATATATCCAATATGACTCATGAGCATCATAAGTATAAAACAGGATATCATAATAATATAGATAAAGCAAGGGTCTCATGCCGACAGTCATCGTCATTTTTTTAAAATATATGCATGACAATTCCATATATATCATCTAGTACTTGATTATTAATTTTCAGAAATCTCATCTTCTTTCAAAAGAACGGATCAGGCTCGAGGTACATTGGCCATCAGGCAACAATATCTAGCACTAATGTGCTATTCAGAGGTACTTGAACACCATGACATTACGCGATCACACATGGAATTACATTCAGCAGTACTTGACAAATTTTAAATGGTCATACTATATTGTCCAACTCAAGGCACAATATGTTTCATACGTATGACACCATTGTCCATCAAGGCACAATGATACACAATGACTGAACGTCATCACAGGGTTCCCTGTTGTCAAGGTCCCCCATCCTGATGGCACGTCTGCCAAAAATAAATGCATGATAAAACCTTTGTTTTCGTAAGCTTTTATGTTTTGTATAGTTATTCCCTTGTTGAAGCTCAAAGTTATCAACCACCACAACTTTTAGACTATTAAGTCTTTTCAACATTTAACCAAAGAGGATGCACAGTCCAACAGCTCAAACACGAAACCATAGATTGATGCACCAGTCTCGTGTTTTGGATTCTAGAGCATATAAATTGTGCACAAGTTTACAGGACCACTTCACTAACACGGATCCTCGATCCACTTGTTCTGCAAAACACTAGAACCCCGACGTCTCGGTTTCTAGGTTCACTTTCAAATTAACTATTCTTTTTGAAATACAAAAACAAAACCCACATCTTCGAAACTTACACACAAAGTCATCGGGATCGGTTTTCCATGGAGTAAAACTCTTTATCAAAACTACTTTTCCTTTGAAATACTTTAGTAAAATATCAAAACTTTGAAATTCTACCTTCTTTAAAATTTTCTAAACATCTTTTGAATTACGGTTTATGAAAACTCTTTTCCTCTAAAGAAAAACCAACTTGTTTCTAAAACTAAACTCTTGAAAATACTTTTATTCGAAATACCTCGTTTAACCATTTTAACTCTATTGATGATTTCTAAAGGAACTTTTCATTTTAAAACTTACTTTTCTTAAACTAAAATTGTTCTCCAATTTCTTTTCTTATGTCTTTTCATTTCTTAATAAAGTATATTTCACTTTCTTGTTCCTAAATTAAAAGGTCAAGACACGTTGTCTTCAAATCTTTTCTAAAAACTTTTAACCTTTTATCCGCTTAATATTATGTCTTAAGCTTTTTGAAGCTTTTATCTTTACTTGATTTTTAACACTAACCAATTTTAGGTACCTTAACACAACTTCAATCGCCAATTCAATCAACATGTCATATCAAGCATAATCAAGGCAATTAACTAAAGCATAACTTAAAGCACTCCACAATTCAAGACAATACATCACAATTTACAATTTACACACAAGGACAGTACGTAGCTGTCGGAAATTAAGTTCCTCAGGTCATCTCCCCTTACTTCTCGAAGGTAATTCTCTGAATGAACTTCGTCCGATTTGATCCGCTAGTCCTCCAATTAATTGCTCGAATTACTCAACAACAACCACCTTCACACAATCAATTCAAAACTTTAACATTAACAAAATATATTTCCTTGCCTCATAGGGTCTAGGTTCGGCCAAGGGGCTTAAAAAAAAAGTTAGAGATGTCTAAAAATTTCTAACTCTTGGATGAATAATCCTCAAGCATCACTAAATCAAGTTACATTATACAAAAATTGAAGCAAAACTTTTGGTTTTTCAAGAAGGGTGGTTTCGGCCACACCTAGAAATAAATAGCTAGACATGTTATTTGATTACATGCTTTTGGATAGTGATAGAGTATGATAAGACTAGATCATAGAAATTTATTTCACATTAAAAGGAATTTTCTATGATTTTCTAGAGATTTTTGAACATAGAACTTTAGAATTGGAACATAGTGATTATGGCTTTGAATCAAGAAATAGAATGAAGAACACAAGGTTCAGAGATCAAGGAGAGTAAGTTATACCTCTTGGATGATGAAAATATGCAAGGATTCCAACACTTTCTTCAAAAATTTGGCTAAGGTTTCACTTTGAGAAATGAGAAAGTTGAGAAAATGATGAAGGTTGTGAGGAAAAGTGGGTGAATGGCCTCATGTATGGTGATTTAGGCGTGGGGGATGAGGGGACAAAGGGATCCAAAGTTGTTCATTTTATGGGCAAAAGAGTCATTTCACCTAGGGACAAAAATGGAATTAAAACAAAAGGTTAAAGGCATAATGGTCATTTCACCTCTTCATCATCATGACCTTGGTGAGTCACTTGCATGACTCACCTAGGTTAGTTGGCTTGAGGTGACTTCAAGTTTATCCGTTAGCAGGTCCCGATAATCCCGTATTTAGCTCTTTTGTTCACCCGATTTAAGATTTCAAAAGAATAACATATATTATTTCACTTTTTAGTGAAAAATTTCAAAATAACCAAATTCGTTGGAAAACTGTTTCGTTCAGGAGTCAAAATTAGGTTTTCTGATCAGCAAAATTTTACTGTCAGTGAAAACGCATATCGGGTTCCGTCTGAATTTTCAACCCAAAATTTAACTGTAACTCTCTACGATAATGTAGAGTATAAATATGATCTTGGTTTATTTAAATTCATTTTATAAAACCTTGAATAAAATATAAACTCCTTTATATAACTTACCGATCCTAGAAAGAAAAAAAACGGGGTGTTACAATTAAGAAGTCATGATGACATGCGATTACCGAGGGTGGCTATTTAAAAGAAAGGTAACAAACGTAGGACGTTTAAAAGACTAAACGATGTTGACTCAGCATTGGAACGTGTGAGTGCCAAAGTAATTATTTCAAAAACATTTATTAAAATAATAATTTGAAGGCAACAAATGTTCAAGTTATTCAAGATATTCATTATAATAAATGATGCAAGCATGTATTGGATGTAGAGAAAAGAAAACGATTGGACACAAGCATCTTGGACGCAAGCGTTTTGGACGCAAGGTTGCTCAACATAGTGCATGTTGAGTTGTTTTCTTATAAAAGAAAACCTGTCCTCTGCAAGAGGTTTTGTGAAGATATCTGCCCATTGATGGTCAGTATCAACAAATTTAATATCAAACACACCTTTTTGAATGTAATCTCTAATGAAGTGATGTTGATTTCTGTGTTTAGCCCTTGAATGCAATATGGGATTTCTTGATAAATTAATTGCAGCAGTATCATCACAAAAGATTGGGATCTTACTCTCATAGATGTTATAGTCTTCTAGTTGATGTTTGATCCACAAAAGTTGTGAACAACAACTTGTAGTTGAGATATATTCAACTTCTACAATTCATAGAGCTATGGTGCTTTGTCTCTTGCTTGACCATGATATTAGGTTTGCTCCAAAATAGTGACAACCACCACTTGTGCTTTTTCGTTCAATTCTATCTCCAGCATAGTCAGCATCACAGTAACCAATTAATTTGTAAAAACGTTTGATTTCTTATAGAATAAACCCAGATTAGTAGTATCTTTTAAATATCTAAAGATCCTTTTGACTGCTGTTAAATGATTTTCATAAGGATCAGCTTGAAAACGTGAACAAAGACATACAATATACATAATATCAGCTCTGGATTCAGTGAGATATAAGAGAGATCCAGTCATACCTTTGTATACCTTTTGATCTATCTTTTTATCTTTGTTGTCTTTGGTTAGAATGAACGTTGGATGCATAGGTGTGCTCATTGGCTTGCTATCGTCCATTTAAAATTTCTTTAGAAGATCTTTAGTATATTTGGTCTAATGAATGTACACACCATTTGAGGTTTGACTCACTTGAAGTCCCAAGAAAAACTTGAGTTCTCCCATCATGCTCATTTCAAATTCTTTTGTCATGAGCTCAGAAAATTCCTTGCATAAATACTCATTAGTAGATCCAAAAATGATATCATCAACATAAATTTGGACTATTATGAAATTATTTTTATTTGATTTCTTAAACAAGGTAGTATCTACCTTTACTCTACAGAAACCATTTTCCATAAGGAATGAGCTGAGTTTCTCATACCAAGCACTGGGAGCTTGCTTGAGTCCATATAAAGCTTTCTGAAGCTTATATACATACTCAAGATGGGGATGATCTTCAAACCCTGGGGGTTGCATTACATAGACTTCTTCATAGATTATTCCATTTAGAAAAGCACTCTTAACATCCATTTGATATAAGGTTATGTCATGGGGAGCAGCAAAAGAAAGTAATATTCGTATAGCTTCTAATCTAGCAACAGGAGCAAAGGTTTCAGTATAATCAATACCTTCTTCTTGAGAATAACCTTGTGCTACTAACCTTGCTTTGTTTCTCACCACTTTCCCATTTTCGTCCATTTTGTTTCTGAAAACCCATTTCGTTCCGATTATGGATTTGTCTTTGGGTTCTTGGACTATGGTCCAGACTTTGTTTCTCCCAAAATGGGTAAGCTCCTCTTGCATGGCCAAAATCGATCCATCATCCAAGAGAGCTTTGTCCACTATTTTTGATTCTAACTCAGAGATGGAGGCAGAGTCAGCTTGATTTCTGAAAGTTGACCTTGTTCTAACTTTGTCACTTGGTTGACCAAGAATTTGATTTTCAGGATGGTAGGTTTTGAATTGCCAAACTTTCTGACTGTCATTCGATGATTAAGAAGTGCACTCATCAGCTTTGACTTCATTGATGAGTTCCTTGTCTTTGTTGGTTGGACGGAGATCATTCAGATCAAGATATGCAAAAGATTCGTCCAACTCTGATAATACTTTATCAGACTTCTTGTCATCAAATTTAACATGAATTGATTCTTCAACAATTAATGATCTACAGTTATAAATTCTGAAAGCTTTAGATGTTTTTGAGTAACCTAAGAAAATACCATTATCAATCTTGGCATCAAACTTTCCTATATTATCCTTGGTATTTACTATGAAGCAAGCACATCCAGAAGGATGAAATAATGATACGTTGGGTGTTGCGTTCAAAGCACACTTAAGGGCAGTGTAACCTGTCGCAGAAGTAATATAGGACGAAAGTCTAGATATCGTACCCAAGAGATTAATTGTGATATAATGATGATGAAGCAAGTACCAGAATAGACAAATCCTTATGCTATTCAAACTAATCAAGAGCTAAAAAGAAATGAATAATATTAGAGCAATAGCAAAAGATAACAAAAAGATAAGAAGAGAGTTTAGAAATCAAGGGTAAAGAGCTTAGAGTCGTGGTTTCACTTGTGCTTCCGATACCCCCCGTGGGACAACCCACCGTCCCATTAAAGAACCTAAGATATTAACTAAGCCTTAAACCGTATTATAAACATTAGCGCGCTTTGTTAAGACGAAGCGGAGCGGAAAGATTAAAAACATAAACAAGGCTATGCCAAAGCACGCATACGTCAGAGTAACGCAGTTCAAACATAAAGGATACATACATGCATCGATTGCCCCATCAGTAGGGCTACAGTATTAATGTATACATACAGAGTACATCAGTACAGACTATAAGCAAAATACATCAAAAGACAAAGAGAAAACTCTCAGGCTAACAATGCTCGCCACCCAACCTCTCGAGGTTAGGGTTCGTGGCTCATCCACCGGCATCAGGCTCGTAAGGAGTGTCATCCAACTCCTCAGCAACCGGTTCCTTCACTGGGTCTTCCCATAAAATAAAAGAAACACACAAAGAAAAAGACAGGGAGATAAGAAACATGCATCATCAAACATGGGAGAGGGGCAATAGTACAACATATATATACATGTAGCACACAACACATCGAAAACAAACCGCACACCAACAACCATCTCTCGAGTCATACAGCACAACCATCTCAAAAGTCATTCTCTCCGATCAAACCTCTACAAGGGATACTAACCCCTATATGCATGTCGGCATCCCTATATGCATGTCGGTCGATTTCATCACGTCCCTAGTTGGACATCCCCGTCGGGATTAATAACATCACATCCCCCATTGGACATCCTCGTAAGGATCAATAACATCACATCCCCAATTGGACATCCCGCCTCGAGATCGGTGGTACACACCTCACCCCCATTTGAGCATCCCTCATTGGGATCAAATATGCTATGATATGCAACAAACATCCATCACAGATTGATACCGAAATCTCATACCTAAGGACTCGGCCACAACCACGATGCATTGCATCCACATCGACATCAACATCAACATCAACATCAAGACGCCTTGCGTCCACGAGTCACAGCTCCATGGTCAGGACCACAATAGTATCAGCCCGAACAACATCACAATCTGACCATACTCTCATCAACAATCATCCAGCCAATCACAAGAATAAAATAGCACAACAATAAGTATGCCAATATAGATATCATCAACATAGCAGATCAATAGATAATCACATAGGCGTTTCAACATATCGGATAAACAGATAATCATATAGGCAGCTCAACATATCAACCTCAACAATCACGTCGTCTAGCCTAGAGTATCATCTTAGCGGTGATAGCCCAAAGGTACCCACACCTAGGGTCCAGGTACTTTGTCCAGGGCTCAACCTGTAGTAGAGTTTAAGGTTCCCCTACGCATGTAAACATTCTATACTATGCTTGCCATCCCAACGATAACAATTCTTTCTCCCCACCTGAAACTGTTATGAACTTCTACATGCGCGCCTTCCTGTACAAGCTTCCAAACACAGCTCCGCAACCAGCACTTTAGCATGCTTAGAACGATCGAATACAATCTGATCCTTCATAACAAATCACAATCAGAAATTAATAAAATCCAAGATAACTCATCTAGTTCATATGGACTATGGTTCGGCCTTCACTAAGTAATTAAGCTAAGGATGTTAAAATTTTACTAACTCTTGGATTAATGATCCTTAAGTATGATAATGACCTAATCCATAATCATTTACCAAATATTTGAACCAAAACCCATCCAACCAACAAGGTTAGGGTTTAGCCCTCTTGAGAAAAATAGGCTAGAATTTTATTTGATTTTCTAATCACTTGGATTCAATAATCATAAGAATGAAAGAGATGAAATCAAGTATCATTTAACAAAATTGAAGCAAAACCCATTTTCACCAAAGACCTAGGGTTCGGCCATTCATGGGGAAAATAGGGAGGAAATTTATTTTGGGTTCATGCTTCTAGATGATCAATATACACATCATGGTGAGTTAGTAGAAATTGGTTTCATGATCATAGGATTTTTCTATGATTTTCTAGGGACTGTTGAACATAAAGCCTTAGAATTCAAACATGATGTTCATGGCTTTGAATCAAGAAAATGAATGAAGAAGAGATCAATCATAGAGAGAAGAGATTACCTCTTGAATGATGGAAAATGGTAAGAAATCAAGTAGGTTCTTCACAAATTTGGCCTAAGGTTCACTTGAGAAAAAGAGAGAAAATGAAGAAGATGATGGAGGGAAGAAGAAAAATGAGTGAATGGCCTTGGTGGGAGCCTTTTGGGCGTGATGCTCATGGGACATGGAGGGAAAAATTTTGTTTACTTTAGGGACAAAAGAGTAATTTCACTTAGGGACAAAAGAGTAATTTCACTTAGTCATTTAGGGAAAGATCAACGGTATTTCGGTCTTTTCCTAGTGTGAACGCGTTTCAGGTATTTTCGTTTTAATTATGACGTGTCATAAATGCTTAGATATTTTGTTAGAGAATAATGATGATGGGTGATGTGTCATGTGGCGTAAACGTAATTTCATCAGTTTCGAGGGGCAAAACAGTCTTTTCTCGCCCTAAATATCTAAGATATTTTTTAAAATCATGATGACTTGTGGTGAATCATGGTGGTGACTCACCCTCTGGCTCACCATACTCTGGTAACATGTGTCCCTCGTCCGGTATCCGGTTTTGTCTTTGCACGTTCGTTCTCGACTCCGTCGATTTCCCGATTTAGGTTTTACGCCAAAAAAAGCGTAAGAACTTATTTATTTTGAAAATTTTCAAAATCGCCAATATTGTTGGAAGTGAGATATAAAACCTAACTGTTTCGTTCATGAGTCAAAATTAGGTTTTCTGATCAGTAAAATCTTACTGTCAATGAAAACGCAGACCAGGTTCCGTCTGAATTTTCAACCCAAAATTTAATCGTAGCTCTCTACGATAATGTAAAGTATAAATATGATCTTGGTTTACTCAAAATCATTTTATAAATCCCGGATAAAATATAAACTTATTTATATAAATTACCGATTTTAGAAAGCAGTAAAAATCGAGGTGTTACACCCCAAATCTTAATTCTATTCAATTTCACAGTTGCTTTTCGAATATCAATCCCTCTACGAAAAATATTAATTGTTTGTCAGGCAATTAATATTCTTTTCCTCAGATGAACCCAATGGTTGTCAGGCAAAGAGTTTAAATGATTAGAAAGCATAAAGCTCAAAGAGGTTAAATGATTGAAAGGAGTAAATCATGTTTTCTCAAATATAAATATTAAACCCCGGTTATTCTATAGGTCTACCAAATTAATTGGGCTTGATAGCCAAAATATCAATCAATTGGTTAAGAGCATACAAAGGGTGTGCAATCCTAGTATGGGATGAAGAACAATAGAACAACATTATTCAAATCACAACTTTGAAACAAACAGAATTGAATTAAATCTAAGACAAAGCGAAAAGGGTTTCTACTAACGCAAGATCCACCACAACACTACAAGAAAACACGTTATTTCCCACGGCTTTTTTCCCACGGTCTTGCGGCCGTGTGTAATTTTAGAATTTCCCACGGCTAAAGCCGTGGGAAATGACGAATTTTTTTTCCTCGCACTTTCCCACGGCCTAAACCCTCGCAAAATAAAACAAATGTTCCCACGGTTAAGCCGTGGGTAAAGGATAGTGCAAAGTGGCGCCAATTCTTCCCTCCTCGTATCCCTCGGTTTTCCCACGGTTTAGCCGTAGGTTATTTCCCACGGTTTAGACCGTGTGTAGTTGCCAGTTTAAACTTTCTATTTTCCCATGGGCTTGTCCGTGGGTAAATGTTTTTGGGATTTCCCACGGGTAAGCCGTGGGTAATGGTAAATTATTTCCCACGGCTTTAACCGCGGGTAGGGGTTTGTTGGTTTCCCACGGTTTTGGCATGGGAAAGCGCGCTATATTCACTACCTGAGACCCTTCGGCTCATTCCCTCCCCTCCATTACTGAAACCCTCCTCCTCCTCCATTGCTGAAACCCTCCCCCTCCCTCACCATTGCTCCATCGGCAAAGCCCCTCCCCTCCATTGCTCAGCCGCCAAAGCCCCTACCCTCCATTGCTCCGCCGCCAAAGCCCCACCTCGCCACCACCTCACTTTGAAAAGCCTGCGGCCACCGCTTCCTCTGCCTCGCTCGGCCGCGTCTCCACCGCTCCCTCTCGCACCTCACTTCGAAAAGCCCCACTTCTCTCTGTCTCGCTCAGCCGCGTCTCCACCATCTCCACCGTCTCCACCGCGCCTCAACTTCAAGCTTTGCAACCACAGCTCCCTCTGCCTAGCTCGGCTGCATCCTCCACTGTTCCAGCGTCTCCCCGCGTCTCCACTATTTCTGCCTCTTAACTTCAAGCTCTGCGGCTGCGTTTTCATTACTGCTGCACTGTTCCTGCTGCAAATTTTCATTACTGTAAGTCATAGAGTATAACTATATAAGGGAGAGATTTTCCCACTTCTAATTCATAGTAGAAGCAAAGGTTCTATTGTTAGGTCAGTGGGGGTAGAAGGCCGGGAAAGTGACCGAGCAGGTTGAGCAGATGGGGAATATAAGTTGGTTGGGATGTGTGGCCATGAACCTTGTGGTGTTCTACTTTTGTCAGAAAATGAGTGTTGAGGGTCGTGATGCTGAAGAACGGGAGGATGGAGTGGAAGGCCTTGCTGTAGTTGGAGAGGGGGTTATGGGAGAAGATGGTCTAGCTTGAGATGAAACTGAAGCAGTGCTTGTGTTAAGGATAGAGGAGGATTTGTTTGAAGAATAGGTGTTGTGCTGTGGACTAGAGATTGAAGAGCGAGTCACTGAACTGCTTCTTGCTGGTCTGGAGTGATTGTTGATCTCTGATTGTGTGATTGAAAGCTGAAACATATGAGATCAAGAATTTAAACATAGCAACATTTATAATAACAAACATGACAAAATCTAGATGACCAATTTCACTAGGCAACATAATATTTGAAGTTTTGGGCAGCGGTGCTATAGATGCAGAAAATGGTTAAGGAACTCCCATTCATTCCCTCCCTCTCCAACTTGCATAAAACTCCCAATAACTTCTTCAGTAATAACCCTTTGTACTTTTTTTGTGTGGGGATGAAGCTATATCAGTTTGATGACAGTATTAAGGTAGTGAGACAACTATTGAGTGCTGACTCTTCTGTAGTGATGTTGCTTATAGTGCCACCCCTTCCTCTCAGGGTTACAAATTCTAGACATATTTCCTCTGGCATGTGATTTTTTTTGCTTCATAGTTACTTTTCAAATTGAGATTAATCTAAGCATTGTTTGAAAATGATAAGTTATCGCACAGTGCTTCTTCTAGTTCTCTAAGTGAATAGTATGCATGAATACTAGCTAATTTTTGTGAGTTTAAATGAGTGAGCTGGAGTGCAGTTGGCGCAGTCAAAGGTAGCATTTACACAAGCAACACTCAATAAGTAATAAACATATTAGAGAAGCTTAACCCCCAAAACTGCTGATAATTCTCCTTCAATTGAGATTGTTAACTAATTTAATTATTATACACAGTTATGACTGAACTATTGACTAATTTAATTTACCGACTGCTGCTATTACTTAGTGAGGTTGACTGAGCAATGGGTTATTACACAGAAATTGCAGCATCTTATTATAGTACTTAAGAAGAGTTTTGCCATATTTTCAATCAATTGTTTAGCATATTAGTTCAAGAGCCGATTGGTTACTTACGTGACTTGCAAGTTCCTGGTGAAGAAGTGGATATCATTAATTTGTCGTCCATCCATGAGCATTTGGATGAAGAAAATGATGGTTCCACGGAAGATAATGACTCAGTAAGATCTGAACATGATGAAGATAATGACTCAGCAAGATCTGACGATGATGTCTCAAATTCTGAATAAAGCTTAGATCATTTGTTTAAGTTTTAATTGTATTAGTGAATTATATTGTTTGACTTTATATATGACTTAGATATTGCTCTATCTTGGATTATTAGTGAGTTACATTTGTTAATTTATGGCTTAGATAACTTATATTATTGCTTTATCGGATGAGTTATATATTTCATGAATTTTATTTTAACATTAAAATGCTCTATATAGACATGGTATCAGGAGGAGGATGTGACCCACCTCCACCCAGACCACCCACTGGTGAGAAGGGTAAGGGTGTGGTCTCCGATACTGACCAGCGTCCGACTCGTCGTCGGAACAGACCCTCTCGCCATATAGTGATTCGTGAGTTTGTAGATGGATACTCGCCTATGCCTTCTACATCTACCTAGTCAGTGCCAGCACTCGCACCACGCCCATCCACATCTACACCACGTCCATCCGCACCTACACCGCACCCACCCACACCTACATTGTGTCGACCTGTAGCTACACCACCTCCACCGATTGCACCTGAGATTGATACGATTCCCACAACGAGGTTCATGCCACATGCACATCAGGGCGCTTCTACTTCAGCAGGTGTGGCAGAGATGTCACCTGCTCATCGTCAGGCTGAGGAGGAGCAGTATAGTCCTGGTTATTCACGCTCACCTTCAGAGGCAGGGGTGGGCGAGGATGAGTCAGAGGAGGTAGAGGAGATTCAGTTAATGCCCGATGGTCGACCTATTATCAGGCTGGTTGGTAATGGGTAAGAATTAATAAAGAAACATTTATTCGATTTTTATTATAATTTATTACAATGTCTTTTGATTGATTCATACTCTTTTATTCTTAAGGTTCCTTCCTTCGAAGAGAGCTGCATCTGCCATCTCGTATGTTATTCATCGGAGGTATCATAGGGCATGTCCATCATGGGGAGCGCTTAATGATGGGGAGCGGAATATTATGTTTGAGGCTTTTAGAGTAAGTGGCAAAAATTCAATTTATTTGATGTGGTTTTGATTATTTCGTAAATAATTAGTATAACAAATATTATTTATGTTCTTCTAATACAGGGTCAAGTCGCATGGAGGATTGAGCATGAGTCGGAGATTGAGAGGATCTTTCACATGAAAGCCTCTCGCCGCCTCTCCGACATGCTTAGGGAGGCCCGCAATTCAGGCTCACAGCCAGACTGGATTGGAGATGGAATTTGGGAGGACTTGTGTCGTCATTGGGCTTCAGATGCGTTTAAGAAAATGTCAGATCAAGCTAAGAAAAATAGGGCATCGGAAAAAGGGGGGAGCCTGCACACAGGAGGTTCCATCAGCCAGGCGCAGTACGCAGAACGTATGGTATGTTTATACTCTCATTTTTTATGCATTAAATATATTTATTTCAAGATCAATTGTTTACTAATTACATTTAGTTTAATTTATTATCCATGCTTGTGTTACAGGCTGTGAAGTATAAGCGAAATGTGAAGGTTAACGAGCTCCACCGCCGTACCCATACTAGGAAGGGTACAGGCGAGTATGTAGATGAGCGCTCGAGGCGCACTCAGGTAATAAATATATACCCTTTATATGCCTTTTATTTTTAATTTAATAATTTTGTATCATATATGAGCTAATTAGTGTGTTTGGTCCTGAATAACAGGAGGAGTTTGAGGCGAGGATGTCTCAGGCTAGGTCGTCTTCATCCAGTTCAGCTGACCCCGAGGAGGAGGACCGGCTTGCATTGCGTATTTGGGCAGAGGTTGTTGGCGGTAAGTATAAGGGCCGCCTGTACGGTGCTGGAGATCTTGCTCGCAACTACCCGAAAGGGTCTTCGTGCATCTTGGACGTTCGTACTGAGGCGTCCACTAGTCGCGGTAGTCATCCTCGGGAGTCTGCGGAGATTGCTGAGCTGAGGCAGAGATTAGCCGCTTCCGAGGAGCGTGAGCGGCAGAGGGATGAGATGATGCAGCGGATGATGGAGACGATCCAGCGATTAGAGCAGAATCAGTCCACACATCCCCCCCCCCACAGCAGCATCAGCCTCCGCAGCCTGGTCAGCCGACCCAGGGCACCTCAAAGGAGGATGATGACTCTTTTGACCAGCTTCTTGAGGATCCTTATAGAGATGGAAATTATTAGATTATGTCGTTAGGTTTTGTATGAATTTTTAGTTTTTATTGTTTGTAAAAAAACGTACATTACTTATGTTTTAAATTATGATGTCAATTTATGTGATTTGTATTTTATCTATTTTGTCATATTTATTTACTTATTATTTTGAAATAATTAAAAAATATAATTTTTGACCAGATGAATAAAAAATTATAAACAAAATATAATTAATTAATTAATTAATTTTATTTATATATTATAGAAATTTTTTAAAAAAAATAAATTAATATTTCCCAGGGTTAAAGCCGTGGGAAAAGGCCGTGGGAAGTTTTGTGTAATTTCCCAGGGTTATGACCGTGGCAAATTTTCCAGGGGATAGCCGTGGAAAATATCGTGGGAAATTTCCCAGGGGAAAGCCGTGGGAAAATTACCCGGGGTAAAAACCGTGGGAAATTACACACGGTTACATAGCCGTGGGAAATTATACATAGCCGTGGGAAATTTCCCACGGCTTTTCTAAATTGACCGTGGGAAAACTTTTCTGACGCCCGTTTTTCCGACAGCTGAAGAGCCGTGGCTAATCCGTGGGAACATTGTGTTTCCCACGGATTGTTGTGTTTTCCCACGGATTTAGACCGTGGGAAACAGCGAGTTTTCTTGTAGTGCAACTCTAGTGGTGAATTTAGCTACTTATAATCATAATGAAAACCAAAGTCAACAATGGAAAACGCATCCTAAATAGTTGAAGAAAGAGAAGTGGTCTCCAACTTAACCTCCGGGTTCCAAATCCTACTCTAGAAATCAAAACTATAAACTTAAGACTAAAACAAGAATGTAGTACTCAAAGAAATAAAGAGATGAAAGGTTGGATAGATGCAAAGATGTCTCTAAAGTGGCACAGAGGGCCTCTATTTATAACAAAATATGTGAACAAGGCCTTGAATTAGGTCTTCTGTGCTGTCAGCATGGACGTGCTCTTCATGATGTCAAGCCGTACTCAAATCTGTCAGGGTGTACCAACTTCGTAGATCAGCGTTCTCGTGCATGGGCTGCAGCACTGGCGTGCTCTTCATCTGGCACGGCTGTGCTCTTCGCGATTGGGACCGTGATAGCTTTTGTCAAGCCTTGTTTCTCTAAGTCAGACCTTGCTTCCTTTGGCACGGGCGTGCTCTCACATGGCACGGGCGTGCTGAGTCTCCAGAGGTCAGCTTTAAGTATTTTCGTAAGGCTTTGTTTTGATGGATGACTTTGGAGGCTGGCACGGGCGTGCTCTCGTATAGCATGACCATGCTACTCCCAGAACTTCAGTATTCTGCCCAAGTAAGCTCTAAAAACCTTCACTTTTCCTCAGAAGTTCATCAAGCTGTCTTTGAACGTCAATTCTGTCAAAACTTAAGTAAAAGGGTGAAATACAATAATATATCTTTAAATGCATCGAAATTCAACCCAAATACCCCCTATAAAATGCACAGAATTGAGGTTCATCATTGGGTTTTCGTCCTTTCCACAATTCATATAGAGTCCTTTTCAGTATTGGTTGTATGTATACTCTATTTTGAATATAGCATGTTGTGTTAACAACTTCATCCCAAAAGTTCTTAGAGACAGAGTTATCATTGAGTAATGTTCTTGCCATCTCTTGAAAAGACCTATTCTTTCTCTCAACAACCCGATTTTGTTGAGGTGTTCTAGGAGCAGAGAAATTGTGAAGAATACCATTTTCTTCACATAATAGTTGGAAGTTTTCATTCTCAAACTCTCCTCCACGATCACTTCGGATTGAGTTTATACATATACCTTTCTCATTCTGAATTCATTTACAGAATATTGAGAATACTTCGAAAGACTCATCTTTGTGAGCTAGGAACATTACCCATGTCCATCTAGAATAGTCATCTATAATGACAAGCCCATATTTCTTTCCATTTAGAGAAGTAGTTCTTGTTGGACCAAACAAATCTAAATGTACGTAGCAATTCTAATGGTCTGGATGTTGAAACAATATTCTTTGAATTGAAAGAATTTTTAACTTGTTTTCCCTTTTGACAGGCATCACAGAGAACATCTGATTTATAGGCAAGCTTTGGTAAACCTCTTACGAGGTTATGCTTTTGTAGCTTTAAGATTAACCACAAGCTTGCATGACCAAGTCTCTTGTGCCAAATCCACTGTTCATCATTTACAGACATTAGACATGATACATTTTGGAGGGGTCCTTTAAGTCAATTTTATATACATTGTTTTGCCTCAGACCAGTGAATAGAGTGGACCCATCTGCATACTTGACTATACACTTATCTTTGTTGAAAGAAACCACAAATCCACCATCACACAATTGGCTTATGCTAAGCAGATTATGTTTTAACCCTTCAACTAACAACACATTATCTATAGAAGGAGAGTTGTTATTACCAATCTTACTAATACCTAAAATCCTTCCTTTTTGGTTGCCTCCAAAGGCAACCGAGCCTTCAGATTTTGGTCTTAGGTCTATGAATATCAACTTTTCTCCTGTCATGTGATGTGAGTATCGACTGTCCAGGTACCATGATTGGTGTCTTCTTCCTGGTGTCAAGCAAGTCTCATCTTCTTCTATCTCTGCCTCAGAAGAAGTACTTGCCATGAGACAAAGATCTGATGCTGGTGGGGATGCAGGTGGAGATCTTTCAAGAATGTCCATTAAGTTCATCATTCCCCCAAGCACTTGTTTCTTCAGCCAGGTCTTCTCTTCTTGTTCCATGTACACTACGAAACAGAAAAGCTCTTGCCCACAGTCTAAACAATTCTTCTTCTTTCTGCGATGCAATCTTTCAAAGGTTTCATAGTGTACTCTCCATTTGTGATTGTGATAGGGCACTAGGTTTCATCAGTGAGAGTCTTCCAATGATCCTCTGATCCTTGAGTTATGACAAATAACTTGAAGCTTTCTCTCCATGCTTCATAGTCTGAAGATTGATAGATTGGTGGTCCTCCTGGATGAGTAATTCGCCTTCTCATTTAGAGGGCATCAAGTATGTTAAGCATTCTTTTTTCAATATCAAAAGACATTACAGTATTGGCGATTCTATCATTCAAAGCACAAAGAAGAATGTAGACAACCTTTGCATTGATGCTTGCTCTTCTTTCTTCTTCTTCTGAACACTCAGCCCTAGGTTTTACCACGTGTTCTCTATTAATGACAACAGTTGGGAAGAAGGCATCATGAGTGAATGCTCTCCATAGATCATCAACATTTTGGGCTAAGTTGAATCTCATGAATAGTTCTCTCCACATAGCATAGTCACCTATTCCATAAAAAATAGGTGGTCTATTTATATAGAGACCACTAAATTCCCTCAAATGACCAACTTCAGGATACAGAGTGATTGAAGAGGTAGATTGTTTCTCTTCTTCAAATGATTCTTCAGAAGGGTAATTTTCGGACCAAAGACACAAGTTTGCTTCTTCTTCATTTTCTTCTTCTTTAGAAGAGTCAAGATCTTCCCATGTTGCCATGAGATTCTTGTTCTTTTGTTTGAAGAACTTTTTATTATCTTTCAGCTGAGGACACTCAGCCTTGAAGTGACCAGGTTTCTTACATTCATAGCAAACCATTGGATTTTTGTCCTTGGTTTCATCATGATCTTTGAAAATTTTCTTTGCAAAAGGCCTTTTTCTCATGTTGTTTTTCTTTTTCAGAATACGCTCAAGTTTCTTTGAAATGAGAGATAGTTCATCATCAGATTCTTCTTCTTCTTCTTCTTCTTCTTCTTCTTCTTCTTCTTCTTCTTCTTCTTCTTCTTCTTCTTCATTTTCATCATTGGACTCATTGGCTTTGAGAGCCTTTGAGCTGCTAGCTTTCAAAGCTTTTAAGGCAATGGTCTTGCCTTTCTTGGTGGGGTTGTCCTGATTGAGCTCCTGCTCATGAACTTGAAGAGTTCCCACAAGATTGGTTGACAGATCCTTGGCTTGGGTGATTGCAATGATGAGTGGTCTCCATTCCTTACGTAAACTCCTGAGGATCTTTGTAACATTCTCTTTGGCAGTGTAAACCTTCCCAAGAGATTTGAGATTGTTTATAATGGTTTGGAACCGACCCATCATATCAAGGATGGTTTCTCCATTTTCCATTGTAAACATCTCGTATTGACTCATGAGTAGGATTATTTTTGAGTCTTTTACTTTAGATGTTCCTTCATGTACATTTGATAGGGTATCCCAAATTTTTTTTGCTAAGTCACATGCATGAATATTTTGGAACTCATCAGGACTGAGAGCACACATCAGAGTGTATCTTGCTGTATAGTTCTACTCCATCTTACCTCATTCATCATCTGTCCATTGAGCTTGTTCTTTCTCAGTGCCATCAGGATTGTTGACGATGTTGGGACCATTTGTGATTAATGGCCAGAGAGCAGAGTTGGCGCTCAAGATGAATCCTTTAGATCTTTTCTTCCAATAGAGGTAGTTGGTACCATTAAAGAAGGGTGGCTTAGTCAAAGAAGTCCCTTCAAGCACTGGTTGACTTCCGCTGGGCATTCCTTGTCCTGCCATCGAGCTTTAAGTGGATCTTTCCTCAAGCACGGCTTAATGCCCAACCCAGAGGCTGAGCTCTGATACCAACTGAAAGAGTAACAGGGAAACACAAGGGGGGTTGAATTGTGTTTCTTAAATCTTTTTGAAAAAACCTTTTTCAAAAATGTTTTAAAAAAGCAGGATGAATGTAAACACACAGAAAACAAGTTTTTAGATAAAGTTAAGAAACTTTATTTTCAATCCCCAAGTTAGTAAATAAATAAACTTGAAAAGAGTAGGGATAGAGAGATTCACACGAAGATGTATCCTGGTTCATTCTTACAAGCCGAAGAGCTACGTCCAGTCAACTACTTGAAGGTTCTTCACTAAAACACTTAGTATCAACAACAATTTGTCTCCTAGTCACTCCTGACACTACAACTCCAAGTATTCTACACCTCTCCAGCCTCCAAGTATTCTTTTACAGACAAGCCTCTTCAGGCTCAACCAAATCTAGGATTTGAAGAAAGTTTTTGAGCTTTTTACTAACTCACTATGTGTTAGGATATTACAATGTTCAGCTCTTTGAATCTGTTTGGAACTCTTCAAAGAAAGTATGTGAAAGGTTTACAGATCTTTGACTAGAGAGTTTTGATAGCTTTTTGAATGATCGTTGATTCGCGTGTGTGTTCTCTCTTCAAACGTTGCTCTTAGACTTTATAAATAGTCTTAACTATCTTCCGGATTTCAAATGGTATAAAATATGTCCGTTTAGACTCAGTTGAATATCCGTTAAACACATGTCCATTTGCAAGCTGTCTTCTGTTCATAGATGTCCTTTCTTTGAGTGAGCAGGGAGGAATGTTTGCTTTTGGCAGTACAGTAGTGATATCAGATTGTAGCAGGATGATCAAATCAGGTTGTCCTTTTCTTTTGCTGCCATGCTTTTTGCTTTTCGTGGCTCCATGTGTACAACATTGCAACATTGTACCTTGTTTTGTCTTTATCGAAAGAGATATTTCTTTTATGATTTTCAAAGACTTTTGAAACCATGTGCCACGTCATCTTCAAAACAGAGTTAGTGAACGCACAAGTAATATAATATCATTGGATGCAATATGAAACTTGTTTGTGACTTTCGGACGCAAGGAACTTATCCTTCAAAGATAAAATCTAAGGACCAGTTGGACGATGCACATAATTTTCTTTGGACGCATCTTAGTTTGAGAACCATTTTGTAACATCGGACGCAAAAAGCACTCTGAGATTTCAGTTCAGCATGAACTTCATATATCTTTGGACGCTGAAACTTAGTGTACTTATGTGAGTCCATCTGCAGTCAAGAACAGAGAGAAGGTCTTTTGAACTTATAGATTAGTAAGCATAGGACTTAAACTATTTCCATAAACATATAATAATTTTGTTAATCATTAAAACTTTAAGAGGTCATAAACCATAACTGTTTTGGTTCTAATCACCAAGTCATCAGTCCTTCCATAATAAAGTCGCGCGAGTTGCCATTTCCAAGACTGATGATGGTGTCGGCGAGGACGGAGACGATGGGGGCGGAGAAAAGGATTTGAGCGCAAATTGTGGGACCAGGGAAGGGGGAAGGGGAAAGGGGGTGTGCTGGGAGGCGTGGGGAGAGGAAGGGGAGGGTGGTGTGAGAGGAGGATATTTTGGTAAAAATAAATTAAAAAAAAATAGGGAAAGGGGTAGGAATAGTAATGAGTGGGTGGGAAAAGTAGAATCCTTGTGGGGGAGGGGGAGTTTTTGTATAGAAGGGTATTTGTGGGATTTATTTGGAAAAAAAAATGAAGGAAGGGGTAGAAAAATTAAGAGGCTATGAAAAGCAAATGCTTTCAACATAAAGAGATGGACACCAGAGACAACCATGAGCCCGAGACAAATAATTCTTCCCTTATTTAACTTGAAAATAACAAAAAGGCCATTCATAGGCCGGTGCACATGAAACAAAATAAGGAAAGAAGAGGCACATGAACTGATTTCATTAAGCACCGGAAACAAATATAAGCATACATGTTTGGCTTAACATTCATTAATTTTCGTGTCGTTGCAGAAAGAAACATATAGCATCGAATAATTCAGTTTGACACACAATGTGTGGTAAATTTTATTTCATTTTATTTTAAAAAAAATTAAATTTGAATAATTAAACCTTCCTGTTATTTATTACTTTTTATTACATTTAATTATCTTGATTCAATTTAAATAAATGTATTTAGATCTTTCCTTTAGTCTTTTCAACATTTTTTTCAGCATGTGCAAACTTGTCTTCAATTGCTTTTAAGAGCATTTGTTCTCAACGTTTTTATTTGGCATTCAACATGGCCTTTCAATTTTCTTTCAAAGACAATAAAGGCATTTTCAAAAAGCTGGTGGAACATTGCCTCTCAGCTCTCATGTGGTGGTAACGAAAAGAACAAAGGATCTTTTTGTTTCCCTTTTTGGCAAGATTCGTTTCTGGGAGAAAATCGAAAAGGCTATTCCTTTTCTTGGTTTTGATAAGCTGACGGTGTAGAAGCTTTTTCCTATCGTTTTTGAAAATCAAACTTCTTGTATGTGTTGTTCAGTTTTTGAGATATCATTTCAAAAGAATTTGCTAGATCCGGAAGGATATTGCATTTTTATTATTATTATTATTATTATTATTATTATTATTATTAGAATAGTGCTACATAGTACGAAATTGAATTTCGTTAAATTTCACGAAACATGCCAAAACATTATTAAATTTGTAGAACCACAGGCACACACCCCAAACGCGTTGCTTGCCCAATACACGTGTTTCCGTACTCGAATAAACATTTGCTCTCATATTCTAGATTGTTGAATAGTGCATCCCCATTGAGGAGTGGTGGTAGAGTGAGATCCTTGTGAGGGATAATGATCTTGTGGTTTGGCTGGGGAAGCATGAGATGAATGACGTTCTTTTTGAGTCAATGAGGCTCCGGTTGGAATAGGTAGAAAAATAGGGGGGATTCCGTTGCGAGAGAGGAAGAAATGATTGGTGCCACTTCCAATAAGGGAGGCGTGAGAGGGCATGCACGTGGGGAGTCGTAGTTAAAGTTTTGTTAAATGAGGAGAAGAAGTTATTTAATAGTATCGCGAATTCCATTTTATTTGGATTTTAACTGGTCAACATGTTTTCGTCTGATATTTGTGCATTTGGTCTTTGTACTAAATAGCAGAGCTCTTATTATTATTATAGCAAAATAATCTTAAAAGTGTCTCATAATATCTCAGGTTATCTTTCTTTCTTTTACTACTCTACCATATATTGTTTTTCTAACTCATGTCACATGTAACTGAAGATGGTAAGTTCAATAGTGTTATTTGTAAAATGATGTATGGATGGACCAACCAAGATATTGTTGTTTTATGCGAACCTAGTCCTGAACTCCAGAAAAGGATATTTCATATATCTCACCCTAGCCATAGTTCCATACGTTTCTGCTTGATGCTGCTATGATTGTGAACAATATTTTTCTATGTTAGTAAAACAAAATTATTCTTCTTTGACAATTTAGGTGACTGCAAAAATGCCAACTTGTCACCATATCATTATCACAGTTGTCAGATCATGAAAATAAATATAATGCAGGCATTGTACGACTTTTCAGTCAGTGTCCGATTTTTTTATTATATATCACATTTACTACTTGATGCCATTATCTTTTGAACGGTACACAATGTCCAAACTGTAGACCGACGGACAAAATTAATAATAAAAACGATGACAAAGATAGACAAATGATGAAATCACTTAAAGACAAAGGATGATAATAATTAAGCTAATTCCCAAACACCAATACTGGAGGACCTTACACTTGATACTATATAAGCCCAGCAGAGTCGAAGGACCATGTTGTTAACTTTTAACAGATACTAGCTACAAATGCGGTATGACTACAAGCATACGATTCATTCGGGGTGCACCGGGCAATCAATATGTGAAACGAAATTCGATATGCACTAGGCAAGGTTAATGATCCAACCTAGTAAGTATACCTTACTTACCTATCTATGACCAAATTTTGATGTTGAAATACTGTTTGTTAACCATGATAGATAATTTGGTTATGTTAGATATTGCCCTCTAAGCTTTTGTTTTTTGAGTCAGATATATCCTGTTTCTGAACACGTTGGGGAATCTGGTAGGGAAACCAATCTGATCAGCGGTCAGCTTGTACTGTTGTGGTGGATTTGTTTTTTAAAAGCTGTTCAGGATTTGCTGGAATCTAAACACTGAAGCAGTTGATATGATTGGTGGAAGGAAGAATATAAATGTATGTAAAAGACTAAAAGGTTTTAAATTATAGTCCACAATTGCAATTGCAGTCATAATATTATAGTTTTGGTAGTCTCCACAATCGTATTACGACTGTAATGGTAGCTGCATTGGTCGTATTTTCTCGCAATTGCATGTAATTGCAATTAACAGAAAAAACATAACATCTTATATAAACTCAATATTCAAGAGATGTTAGAAGGGGGCCTATTGATGTCCTTACAGGCACTGAATTGTCCTTCGTTTCTGACTTGTAATGCCTTTAGAAAGAGAACTCAATGCATAGGAAACCCAAATTCAAGCACACCTTTACAGTTATCTTCACTTCTCCTTAATGATGAGAGTGGAAACTTCACTGAATCCAATAAGACCTGGGAATCAGGTACTTCCTTGCTAAGCCAACCAAACACTGTTGGTGTTATAGGAGGGGTATCTGTTCTATCAACTCTGGTTTTCTTGGAAAAGCTTGCTTGCTGGAGCTCAAGGAATGGTAAAGAATGTCTGCCTTTTGTTGTCTGTAGTGATCCTATGTTAAGCAAAGTTCTTCCACTACATAGTTCCCTTCCTTCTGCCAAAAGTAGAACTGCTCATATCAAACTGAATCAGGGTTTAGTGATTGAGAATTTGAAGCGCAAAAGAAGTTTTCTCCAGGATTCTGGAGCTCGTGGTTTGGTCATGCCTTGCCATCTGTCACATGCTTGGCACAGTGAAATCTCTGAGAACTGTTCACTACCTTTTCTTCATATTGGTGATTGTGTGGCTATGGAGCTAAAGAAAGCAAAGCTGAAGCCCACTCATGCTGAAAGTACTGTGCGGATTGGAGTCCTGACTACAGATACAATTTTCATATCTAATTATTACCAGGCGAAGCTCCAAAGTCAGGTATTCATAGCATTTAGCAAGTTTTCAATTTCAACCCATGTATTCTCACACTACTTTTTTTACACCATTTTATGCAAATGGATAATGATGCATAAATTCGTGGTTAATTATGTGTATTGGATGATTAACGAGTTATTTAATGGATAAATTTGTGGTTAAGGGTTACTCTTTAACCATCCAATACATGTGAGTAACCACAAAGTTATACATCATTAACTAAGTAAAAAAGTAGTGCGATATGATAATTTTTGTTTTAGTTTTTGTGTTTGATGACAGTAAGGGGCGCCAACTTGAATTTATTATCTATGTGTATATAGAGGTTACATTTATGTGTAGGGATTTGAAGTAGTGTTGCTAGACAAAGCAACGGAGGAGCACACACTGGTCCCTGCAGTGGAGGCATTAAATAGAAAGGACATGGAAGGTGCAAGGAATTTACTGAGAATTGCTATTAATGTTCTTTTGGTCAAGGCAGTGAACTTGGTAATTCTTGCGTCCGATGATTTGCTGGGAGTTCTACCACATAATGATCCTCTTTTGGGGAAATGTATAGACCCTATGGATGCTTTAGTTAGGTCAACTATACATTGGGCTGAATCAACAGAAAAGGTACACGGGAAATTTTAGCACCCCTTTGTTCCAAAAAAACGGTTATAATTAATGGTTGGAGTATATCTATAAAGAAAAGCAGCTCCATCTAGACAGATTTTGTCCTACGTAGTGAACCTTTTCTATTTTCCTAGATATAACATAATTGGACATACTCTGCAACAATACATCATTTGCCAATAAAGAGAGAGTTGAAAAGATTGAGAATGTGGTGCTTGACTATCAAGCTTCTTCCACGAAGAGGTGTCAAATTTCACAGAAGTTAAACCATTAACTCTGAACATCGGAACCAAATGGCCGAAAATTGTACTTGCGTAATAAAAAGGTATCCTACCTACCGAGCACAAGAAATCACATGGCCGAATAGGCAGATACATTGCTGGTAAGTAGGGCCGAATATGCACTAATCTGTGCTCCAAACTTGATTGAACTCAAACTCGGTTTAATAAGAAAAATATGCTCATTTTGACGAAACAAGCTCATTCATTATGAGTTCACAAACAACTCGAACTCGATGAATCAGAGCTCATAACATTTAACATCCAAAAAAAAAAAAAAAAAAGACAACCATCAACTATTCTACTTATGGGTGGTAAGAATGTTTCAGTGGTGAACTGATCAGTGAAAACACGTTTGAGCTTTAAGATAATTATCTATTCGTAAGAGGAGTTGATACCAACAAAGTATCAATTATAAAATCATGTAAATATTACCTAATAAAAGGTATTTGTATGTATATTCAAACCATAAATGTGTAAAATAGAAAGAGGGGGGGGGGGGGCAACGAGTTTTTAACTCCGTGTGAATGTTGAGCTAGCTCACGAGTTAATGTGTCAAATCTATAAAAGCTCAAACTTCTACCTAATTAAGCTGTTAACAATCTGAGCTTTCACTAACTCGCGAGCCGCCGGCTCCTTCCTAGCCCTAACCACCTTAAGATCAGTCGCAAAGTAAACAAGTAAATAAAATGTAAGATTACTAAAATGTAACCATCTTTGTAAGGTTTATTGGTATTCAGCATGAAAAACAATGCAAAATCAAATGTAAAGCTCTCCAATTCTAGGAGTGAAGAATCTTCACAACAACTTGATGTGAAAATTCCGTAACCCCCATTCACTACCTTCTTCAGATACATAACAACAATAATATAAGCTTTATATCCAAAGCTGCCTTGAAATTTTATTTCTGTCACTTCTACAAATTTGACATAGAACCACTAGGTTGTTTTGAATGGCATTCAACGCCATTTACATTTTTATCTGGGAAGGCCCAAGAAGAAATAAGGTGATGGGCTATTGCAAATGGTCCAGGAACAAACATTGGAGCAAGTTCACCACTTTCCACATTGAAATCTGTAGCCAAGCTGTGAGTTTTTTCTACTCCTTTACACATTTGTTCTACCTTAGCTGCTGCAGTTGTTTGGGCTTTCTCGTATTCAGCAAATGTCAGAGCTTTTCTTACATCTTCTCTATTGTGCCACGTAGCATCTAGATAAGCAAGTTGCAGCATATCATTTGTCACAGATCCAAAAAAACAAAACCAAAGGACAGGGGACAGGGTGAAGTAGAAAGGAAGTGAATGCATAACAGCATAACCATTGCATAGTTGTATTTTACATAAAAATGTGCAAAAAATAAGAGAGGAAGACTTGCTAGAAATGAATGCAAATGGGAGTGAAGGAAAAAAACTGAAGTTAAACAGTCGTCATCCGTACCCACTATTTTCCATCCTCACTGCTTTTTTTCTCATTGTCTCCACAAACAAAGAAAGCCCAACAGTGACTGTCATACTGCAAGACTTTTAGAGGTTCTGATTCATCACACCAAACAATTTTCTCATGATTTTTGAACTACTTGATACATGTCATTTTGTATTATTGAAGCTAACACCATGAAAAATAAATCACCTGCATCATCACAAATTTTAAAGGAAAATACTTGACACGTGAATTGTATGTATAAAGTGTGGCTTAGATGTCAGCTGCACAAATCTGACACCTGAAAGACTCAATTCTCAGCCAAACCATGCACCTATACAAGGTATATGTAAGTCTCACTCATAAATAGGTTCTTTACTCATCACTTGAAGTCATGCATATAAATCAAGTTAAGAAAAGGAAGCATCAGGTGGGGGCGGGAAATAGGTCAATTCAATTAAACGCTGGTGTCAATGTACCTTCTAACTCTTCCTTGTCCACATTTATTTCAAGGGATTTCGCATACGCAAAGAACCCAACCATCAGCTGACATGGCATGCTTTGTGGTCCAACTAGAAACAGAGGCGTTACGAAAGAAACTATTAACATACAAAAGATGGAAAAAGTATATCTATAAATTTGATTTGAAACAAACACAAGAATATGTTAATTCATTACGTTAGATTATGTTAACCGTACTTGACTGCTTTTATAGCTGCCTACATATGAAAAAATTGCAATTTTTACATACACTAATAATATTCAAGACATTAACTCTGATTTAAGTTACTTTGAACATGATCAAACCACCACAGGATTACATCCCGTTATATTATGATAAAGGAAGAAATAGAGTACCCACAAAACAAAACCTGAAGTAACATGAAAATTTGGACATAAGAATATATTCACATCCTCCATTAGTCACATGGAATTGAGCAGAATTAAGAAAGGAAACAAAAATACAGATGGTATTAAATGCTGTTGTTTGAGACTATACAACGTAAAACATCAAATAATCAAAAAAGGCATGCTCTGAATTATCTAAATAATCTTCGAATAGGACAACATGCCTATAGGATTTTCTATTCGATATTTATAAACACAGCCCCACATGTTTATCTCATGCAAACAATGGACAAATAATAAAAGTATAAAAGCCTAGTTAAATGAAATTTTTTATATAGAATAAGTTATACCAGGCCATGGCTGAGAACTGTGATATACGACTTCACCCACTTCAATACCAGTCTCCTCCCATGTTTCTCTTCTCACAGCTTCCTCCAAGCTTTCTCCTGGCTAGATGCAATAAGAAGACACAAGCTCATAAATTTTTTAAATATATTGAGAAAGGAGTAAAACTAGAACAGCTAGGAAATTGTCCATGCAAAAAATGAAATCTAAAGCCAAAGGAACCTGGCTTTAATGATATATCCTTTCCCTCTAAAAAGATTGAAGTTTTCACAGTCCAAAACTTACTTAGTGTTTTTGTCCATTTACCAATTAAAAGAATTTAAGGAAATTCAAGAATTTCAGACTATATAAATAGGAGAACTTTTGTGTCAAAAAATGATGAAGAGGTATGGTCAGGCATGCACCTCTATGAAACCTGCTAAGCAGCTCCACATTCTGGGTACAAATCTTGATTGTCTGCTCAAAAGAGCACGGTCATTCTCTCGATCTATGACTAGCATAATGACCACCTGCATAAGATCAGGTGACCAGAGAAATCAGCAAAACACTTGATTATCCATTGATCAATCACCACTTAGAAGATAACAAACCGGATCAACTCTTGGATATATCCTCATTTTGCATGATTCATTTGAACACTGCTTTCGCCTCCCAGCTTCCTTTGGGACAGTTTTCTCTCCACAATGTCCACAGAAACGTGACATATTATGCCATTCTAGCAGTGCCCGGGCCTGGCCAAACCCAGTAATTAGAAAAAGCAACATTCCCTATTGGTATCATATATTGAAGTATGATAAAAGGTCAACAAATTAAGTAAATTATATAACTGCAGGCAACTTGTATAAATATTTTAGTATTAGACACCGAAAATCCATAGTGCATTTCTAGAACACTATCACTGTATACTCTGATCTTCACTTTCTCTCCTTTTGAGAGATTGATTTTAGTGTAATTTAAGTAAAATCCTCTATCAATGAGAGTTGGTTCAACGAGTAGAATTGAATAGCATCGACAAAAGGTCTTGAGTTCGATTTTGTCGGTAGGTTGTCCATAACTACTATTGTAAGCCTTTGCTAAGGCTCGTACCATGCCCTAACCTTCGAATGAAATATGCTCCCTCTTCCTAAACGTTTATCCACCAAAAACAAAAGTCAAATATTGTACCTCAATTCAGTCATAACACTCAGGCAGTCAGGCCAATGTTTTTTGGCAGAGGTGGAAGAAAAGTGACATTAGTTTCAACAGAGGGTAAGGCTGAATCCCACAGTAAACATCAAAAGAAAAATTTATTGTCATTCACAAATTATCTGTGCGTTCACTCAAGAACACGACACAGCTATACTATAGAAAAGACAGATAAATCATGCATTGGCTTCAAAACAAAAAACAACCAAAAGCAAAAATGGTACCGGGAGAGATAAAAACAAAAACATAGGAATTGATACCAGGTTGTCGAATTCTGTGTGTCAAAATATGGCCTGCTCTGCAACCCAATTCAGGCACCAATCCACGCTCATCAAACTAACATAAGCTTCTAAAGAGGACAAAGGGTGGACCCCACGGTAAACATCAAAAGAAAAACCTAACACTCACAAATTATCACTATAAACAGTTTCTTCACCAACTAATGCCATCCCTCGGCAACACAACACAGCTAATGCACAGAAGATATTAGTCTCTAAATAAAGGGACCTATTTGACTACAACAATAACAACCAAGCCATTTCCCAGTAGGTGGAGTTGGCTACTTGGATCAAACGATGTCATAAAGTCCTTTCATAAATCATGTTTATAGACAAATTATTTACATCTATATCCTTCGTACTAATTTCACTTAAAATTTCATTTATAGATTTTGTTGGTCTCCCTCTAGAGCGATAGGTTGAGAGCTACACATGTCTGAAGCACTTAAGGCGAGATTATACTATCTTTTCGACAATAGGTGCTACCTCAAATTTCTCTCTAATGCATTTATTTCTACTCTTATCTTGTCTAGCGTATCCACTCGTCCAATGCCCTATGTGTTTGATAGTTATAATTTCACGGACTAATACAGCTTTATGCTTACAAGGATTAAAATGATAATTTTCAAAAATCATGAACTAATACCGGAGGCTTATTCGGCTTATCTTGTCTAGTGTATCCGCTCGTCCAATGCCCTATGTGTTTGATAGTTATAATTTCATGGACCAATACGACTTTATGCTTACAAGGATTAAAATGATAATTTTCAAAAATCATGAACTAATACCGGAGGCTTACAAATTCAAAGTCATGGACTGAAATGGTGGTTTAGTTCACAATGAATGACAAAAGGCAACTTACATGACCAGCAATAGCCAAGTTGCCCATGGCTTTCAAATCCGCCCAATCAGTAGCCACCATGAGCGTTCTCAACTCCACAAAACAAAACTTCATGCTACCGAATTCAGGCACCAACCCACGCTCACCAGAAACATCAATTGCCCAATAAACAGCATCTTCCTCCACGCTCGAACCCAGATACACCAACGACTCACTGCTCAACTCGGCACTGCAATTTCCCAAAAGGCCCTTCATATCCCCCAAACCGATCCAACCCAGATTCCAACTCAGCACCGAGTTTCCGCCCGACCCGACCACCGTCGAAGACGACGCCAAGGGCCTCCCGTTTCTTAATGGCAACACCTTGAAATTTGGAGAAAGAGAGTGATGGGTGTTCTCTAAAATTCGGGTTTTGAGGGTTTCAAGTGCTGCTGTGGGTGAAAACGGGTCACCCGGGTTTGGTGTTTTGGATCTTAGAGGGTTGCCAGCGAAGGCGTGTGAGTGTAGGTTTAAAGACATGGTGGTGGGATTGTATTGGGAGAAAGGTCTTGATAGAGATGGAGATTGAGGTGAGAGTTTCCTAGAGAGTGAAAATAGGGAAAAAATTGTTGAAAAAGAAGGAAGATAAAGGAGCTTCACCATGTTCTTCCATGGAGTTGAAAATAGGAGTGAGGTACGTGGTGGTTAGGGGTCATTGAAGAATGCCTACAGTTCCAGCAAATGATAAATATCTGACGACATCGTTTTTCGGAGCGTATTTCTCGGTGACTACCAAGGTATCCCCCCTCATCGTTAAAGACAAATATCTTTCCAGAGGTACATATTGTTAAAATGGGTTTTATCTTTTTCAATAAAGGTTTTTTTATATACATAATAGGAATCAAACTGAATATTTAAGGAAGTCGCTATCTATTAACTGTGTTACGTGTTAGGCCTGGTTAGTTTTTTCAACTGCCTTTCTATACCAAGTAGCTTAACAACCGTCCGATCAGGAAAAAGTGGAGCAATTTTACAAATTAAGTTAAAGTAATAATTTGGTCCCTACATGTGATACAGATTCTTCATTTAGTCCTTATATGTAAAAACATTTAGAAATGAGTCCCTGCATGTGTAAACGTTAGCAAATTTGGCCCCTATATGTGCAAATGTTAGCAATTTCATTCCTGCCGTCAGCAAATTGGTCCTTATACGTGACACAAATTTTTTATTTGGTCCTAAACCTGAAAAAAAAATTAAATCGGTCCTTATATGTGCAATCGATAATAATTTTGTCTTCACCGTCTATCCAGAAGTTCTGACCCAGCTAAAGATTCTTTTCTTATTAAATATTTTCTATATATTATATCAATCTATTTCTTCTATTGTGAATAAAAGTTGTATAATTTGATCCGTAAATGATTTTATATTCTGAAATTATTCAAGTTGACTCTCAATAGAAGAAATAGATTGATATAATATATGAAAAATAATCAATATGAAAAGAATTTTTAGTTGGGTCTGAGCTCCTTGACAGACTATAGGGACAAAATTATTATCAATTGCACATACAAGGACCAATTTAATTTTTTTATTCAGGCTTAGGGACCAAATCAAAAATTTGTGTCACGTATAAGGATTAATTTGCTAACGGCAGGGACGAATTTGCTAACGTTTGCACATGTGGGGATCAAATTTGCTAACATTTATACATATAGGGACTGATTTCCAATTTTTTTTAGTATAAGGACTAAATGAAGAATCTGTATCACGTATAGGGACCAAATTATTACTTTAACCTATAAATTATTTACCATATTGGAGTTGTTTAGAAGATAATTACTTCACTAAAATAAGAAGCTAAAATACTTGTTTTGGGGTGATTTTGGCAATCCAAATACTATATTTTGTATATTGAAAATATTATACGCTTTTTGCCTGTTAGAGCATCTTTAGTCGGGGTTTCATTGGGATTCCTTAAGAATAAAATATTATTGCAATATGTCACATATGATTTTGAGTTCTTTATATTTAAAATGGGTTCCTTATCCAAAAAACCTAAAAAAAAAAAATTTCATAACATTTAAATATTATTTTTTTATAATTGATAGTTCAAGTGATGTTTTTAATGACGTCACGTAAATTAGCATTTTCTATATATAAAAAATTGACCAACATCACGTGGCAACGCATGGGTGAATGGCGCCAGTCTATATGATGCATTCTGGTATTATTATGTCAAAAAAATTTACTTACTCTAAGAAAACAATGTCCTACTCTGTCACGTGTCCACTCTTCCCTCATCCAAATTCTCACTCATCTACTAACCCCACTGCTTCTTTTCTTTTCTTGTTTTGCCTTTATACCCAACACTGCTTCTTTCTTTTGGTTTTATATTATTACATATCTCTAATTTTTTTTATTTTGCCTTTATTATTACTTTTCTTCCTCTACTGTCTTGTCCGGACAGAGTAAAAGATGATTCTTTCAAAATTCAAAAAACAATGCTTCTCCTTGATACAAAAGCTTAATCTTCTCCTTCTTGCCATTGTTGGTGCCATTGGGTTTGAGCTTCGTCCAGTGCAAGTAGAAAACGTTGTTTCATCCGATTTGAGCTTCTTGCCGACGTTGCTTCGTCGAGTGCGATTGTTTCAGCTTCCTTGTCTATGTGAGCTTTCCTCCCTTTCTTTTTACCTCTATCATACTAGACAACAAATAGGTCTAAATTTCAAGTTTTTCCTCTCCTAATAGCGGTGAAAGCTTTTCCCTTTTTTATATTCTTTACTAATAACGGTTCTACCTCTCATTTTTTGCAAATCCATAATTTTGACAGACGGGAACCTTTCACTCTTAGTTGATGAGCTAAAACATTCCCTGCAGATGTTAATTTTACAAGCCTTGGGAAATAAATCTGATATTTGAACACTATTTTTTCTTATATTTGTTCATTTCCATTATAATTTTAAAATGTACAGATACACCAGCCAATAAATCTGATATTTGAATACTATTTTTCCATTCCATGTATGCATATTCTTTACTCTAGGCTAGGTGAACTAATTAAATAAACTTCCATTTGCTTGATCTCTATGTTATATTTATCTGACTACTCAGAACATGGGTTTTCTGTGTTTCCTACTGAATGAAATCCTTTTTAATTTGTTGGTTTTAATGGCACGTGTCATGGTGTCAAAAGTCATAAACTAACTTATTTTTAGATTTATGGATTTATGGTTTATCAGTGCATCAAATTTAGCATATTATTTAATTCTATGGGTTAGTTGGGTCTGCTGGTTGGGTCATTCAAAGAGATTTGAAAGAGATAAACTTTCAAAGCTTGGATAGTTTACCTTGGCCATATCATCATTGACATGCCTTATGTTGTTATTCTTACTAGAGGTTTGCTCTTCATGCAATTAATTCATGTAATGTAGAGTTTAACTGTTGCATAAATTATCCTGCAACTCAAGATTATAGCACCATAGAAAATATGCAGTTGATGATATATTGTCTTATTAGGGCTCGTTTGGTGGTCAGGATAGGATAAGGATGGATATGATATGAGAGCTGGATAAGGATAGGATAGGATATGAGCATGATAAGCTCTTATCCTGTCCAATGTTTGATGTACATCAGATAATGACAGGATATGATATAAAATATCCACAAATGATAAAATTATCCTTATATCAAAATTACATTTTTTTTCAAAAATAAATTTTAATATTACGTGGTTGTTTTATACATTTAAATTAAAAAATATTTAATAATATATATTTTTGGCTTTTTAATTATAAATTAGTCCATTTTTTAAAATTATAAAAAATTAACTTTTTTTTCACTTTTTATAAAAATTGTTAATTAAACCACATATTTTAATTAGTATTAAGGTTGACTAATTAGGTTTGAAACCGTAATTAAATAATAACAATATTAAAGGTAAGAGATAAAAGAAAGCATTTTCTTATCCTATCCTGTTGGTTCTAACCCAGCTCCACCCTCAGGATAGAATTATAACTAAGTAACAGGATAGGATAAGCTAACAGGATAAGCTTATCCTATCCTGCTGGTTCACCAAACTACAGATTAAAACAGGATAGGATAGTTTATCCTATCCTGCCTCCCTTATCCTGACCACCAAACGGGCCCTTAGAGGTTTGCTCTCATTTCACATATGGAACTTAGAAGATATTAACTTGATATGATAACCTTGCATCCACCTATATTGAATTATTAGAGATTCTGATATTAACTTGACATGATTTCCTCACTTATGCAATAATTATTGTTGTGTGTTCACCTTAATCTAGTTAGTTTCTTATGGTGGAGTTTTGAAGTATAAGATGAGTATCCTTCTTTTGATAAACTGATCAGTAACCTTCTACTTCTATCTAATATAAGAAAACTAAGTTCTCTGGGACACATCATGTCACTCTCTCGAAAAAATATTTCCTGCTCAAAATAGAATACGCTTCAGGATTTTGGGTAAGGTTTTCATTGTTAATGTTTCCCGCTCAACATTTTGGTGGGAGAGTTTGAACATTGTTTTTATTGTTCTTTCTTCCATTAATTTGTTTTATTTTTTCTCTAATTTATTTGTTCTTCCCATTCACCCTTCACCTCCAGAAGAAGTTCAAGTTGTGTCTCTCTCTCTCTCTCTCTTTGCACACAGGTCACCTTTGCAACAAAAAAAAATCCTTCTTGCTTACATAAGCTTTGTTCTTTTCCGATGGTACTCGGCTAGAAAGGTAAGTCAATCACCAACGAGATCTTTGAACTTTGATCTTCCGTAACAAAACCTTTCACCATCAATTTATTCAGCAAGTTTAATCCTCAGTAGTATCTAAGTTTGATCTATACTGAAGGGTACCATCAACTCAAATGGGTTCATTTCAGACACCAATTGGGATAGGAAGTTCGACATTGCTAGAAACTTCATGTGGATTCTTGTTACAGACTGCAGGAAAAAGTCTTATTTATTCCATACATTACATATGCCTTGAGATAATTTCTGGTACATTTCATCCCCCCTCCCCCCTCAAATTTTATCAATTTAGATTATATGGGATGAAGTTGGAGAAGGTAAGTTTGAGAGGGAGAAGGTTCTGCTAGATTTGGAGCAAGAGTGTCTTGAGGTTTACAGAAGAAAAGTTGACAGAGCATACACATGAAAAGCTCGTCTATATCAAGAATTGGCCGAGGCTAAGGCTGAATTCACCCATTCTTCTTTTGTCCCTTGGTGAACGATCTCTACTTGGACGGGTACCTATTCCACTTAACAATATCTCCACTAAGTAGATAAACAACTAGAACCATAAATCATAACAAGCAAATAAGATCCTATTTTGTCAGTGATTAGCAACATACCAACAAAATTTATTAGTGATGTTCTGATTAGGTGTGCATGAAATTTAAAGAGTGCTTGAAGTATGAAATAAGTCTATTGCATTTCTAGATATAGCGATATACTTTTTTTTAAACAAAATTAGTGTGCAAAGGCATTGTAACACCTCGATTTTCTTATTCTTTCTAATTAATCAGTATTTATGTAATTGTATTTTATTGGAGGGTCTAGAAAATGAAATAAATTAATTTGATATCATAGTCACATTCTACGCCATCGTAGGAAGATATAGTTAAATTTTGGTCGAAAACTCAGATGAAGCTTGGTCTGCGTTTTACACTAATAGTATGATTTTACTGTTTAGATGACCTAATTTTGACTCGTGAATGAAACAATTAGGTTTTAAATAAAATTGCGAACAATATCGGCGATTTTGAAAATTTTCAAAAACGCCAAAGTTCTCACGACTTTCTGGGGCGAAATAATAAATTGCGTAAGTAACAGAGCCAAAAACGGATGAACATGAAGTCACATCGCTTAGGAAGGCAAGCCTGTGACTCACTACTGTCATCATTGCTTTTCCAGAAAATATATAGATATTTATGACGTTAGAAAATATCTGAATGCGAAAAGATCAAAATGTCCCTAATCTTTTTCCTAAAGTACAATTTTGTCCCTAAATAATCTAAAAGTGACATCACCCATTCACTCTCTCTCTCGATCTCTCCTTATCTCGGCTCTTTCTCTCTCTCTCTCCCCCCCCCCCCATTCTCTTCTTCTTCTTCTTCCTTCATTTTTCTTCAACTTCCTCAAGGATTTTCAATCAAATTTATGAAGCAAAGTTGATCCTCTCATCCTCCTCTATCACCTAAGAGGTATAGATTTCATCCTTGAGCCCTCAATCTTCATTTTTCTTCATTGAAAGTTCATAGTTCAAGTTTATGCTTCAAACTTCAAAAATCTCTAGAAAATTATAGAAAAATCATTTTAATGCCAAACCAATTTCTACAATCTACTTTCATCCTCTACTATCACTGTCTAAGAGAATGAAATCAAATAATCTCCCTAGCCTATTTTTCTAGGAGGAACCAAACCTATGTAATTTTTGGGGGAAAAATGGGTTTTTGTCCAATTTTTGTGAAATGATTCTTGATTTCACCTATTTCATTCCTTAATCATGTAATCCAAGTGATTAAGAAGCCAAATTAAACTCTCAACTATTTTTAGAGATGATGGACGAAACCCTACTTTGTTGGTTTAAGGGGTTTGGTTCAAATCTTTGATAATTGATCATGGATTATGTCTTAGGTATGCTTAAGGATCATTGATCCAAGAGTTGGTAGAATTTAAACATCCCTAACCTATTTAATCAAATAGGGGCACTAGCTAATCCTAAGGATTAGGGGGTTTGTGATTTAATTGTTTTAATTTCTGGTTGCGTTTTGTGGTATAGAATCGGACAGGACTCGGATGTTCGACCGCGCACCCGATTGACAGTTGTGGAGCCGGAGTCGGAATCTCTCGAGAACATCACTAGGGTGCGGGAAAGAACCACAATATCGTCGGGGAGGCAAGCTTTAAATAATATATATTGATATGCATAGGGCGATCCAAACCCTACTAGAAATCGTTTAACGATTAGGTTGATTTTACTGTATATTGAGGATGTATGCTCTGTGATTGGATATTTAATATGATATATGAGATATATGGTAGGCTTTTTATATGCTTATGATTAATTAAACATGATTTATCTGTAAGTTGATTTTATTGTTGAATCTGTTGTTAGTTGTGATTTATGTATTGTTGTGACTGCTGATGTCTGAGTAGAGCTAGGCAGTGATTTCGGATAAGTTGGGAGATGATTGTGTGGTGAGAAAGTCAAGAATATATATATGTGTCGTAGTGCTCAACCTAGAGATACAGCTGATCTGTTGATGTTGCGATATAAAGTTGATACCCGGTTAAGCCGGAGGAAAGTTGGTTGTGGTTGTTTATAAGTCGTGGTTGAAGCACTAAGTGTTGATCCTAAAATGAGTCAGTGAGATTCATGTTGCATAGTTGTTGTTCATCACTGTGTTGGCATACAGGCGATTCCGATCTTACCTGCAAGGAGATGATCATACCCGTTAGTCAAATTGTAGACGGACGGGCCAATGTCTCGACCTAGCCTGTAGGCGGGGGGATATGTCGTTACCGAAAGTTGAGTTGTTAACGGATGGGCGAATGTTTCGACCTAGCTTGCGGGCGGGGGAACATGTCGCTACCGTAAGTTGCGTTGTTGACGGACGAATATTCCGACCTAGCCTGTGGGAGGGGGAATACGTCGTACCCATGAGACGAGTTGGGCCTGCGAGCTTTTAACCGAACCCTGCCTTATGGGGGTGGGAGAATGATGACTGAGACACCTTGATCTGTTGGGGATGTCGTGTCGTGATCACGTCCATATAGTCGTTAGTTGCATGAGTGTGAGAGACAGTAGTTAAGAGAAAATTATTCGGGAGTTGTATGATTGTCACCGTTATGATTCTGAGTGTTTCTATCTATATACATTATTTTATATAGCTGTTTTATCCAGTTAGGACATATTACTGTTTCTTATCCCCTATATTTTCTATGTCATATTCTCTTTATTCTCGACTGTACGAGAAGATCCTGTTGAGGATTTGCCAGAGGAGATTGATGGTATACCAGTAGAATCAGATGTTGGCGGGAGAGCTATGGATCCCGATGCTGGAGGACTTTAGACATCGGGGGTTGGTAGTTGTAGTTGTTATAGCCAGTATGGGAGACTGAGTCGTCTGTATTTTTATTTCCGTTGCTATGCTTTTAGTTTTTATTTGCTGCGTACTCTGAAATCTTTTATATTTGGTATCAGTTGTTGTAGGCTCCACTGAAGGAGCCAATACTCTTACTTATGTATAAGTCGTTTATGGTATCAGTATTGAATGTTTTAAATATTTCCGCAATTTTGTACTATCATGCTACTCTGTAACGCTAATTATTATAAGTAGGGTTACCAATGAGACCTCCGGGAAAGGGGTTGTCTAATTTTGTGGTATCAGAGCAGTTTGATTCTTAATCAAGGACTACTTGGGTTAGGTTGTGATTTCTGGCCGTGTCTAGTTGAACCCGCATTAGGTATTGACTATGCTTAGAAGTTGGGTAGAGTGTCCGATGCGCAAGTTATTGAGTGTGATAACTGTTTTTGTTCGTAAGGCATATGATATATATATGTCTGTTGAATAAGATTGTGTGTTGCGTCTGTCTGGATCGCAAGGCGAGAATCGGTTTCGTGAAGTGAAACCGAAAGACTGAACCTTACTGATCAGGCTAACCTTCTAACTCGAGTGGCAAGAATAGGTTCGCGTCGCGAGGCCGAGAGGCTGTACCTTACTGCTTAGTTTTCGCGTCGCGAGGCCGAATGGCTATAATTTACTGCTCGGGCTGATCTTCTGTCTCGCGTGGCGAGCATTGTTTCGCGTCACGAGGCCGAGGGACAGTATTTTACTGCTCGGGCTAGCCTTCTGGCTCGCGTGGCGAGCATCGAGTCGCGAGGCGAGCACCTTGTTAGGGAGTATGCAACAACAATGCTGCATCAGATGCAGCAGAATGCTCAGCTATTGCAGTTGACCATGCAGCAACAACAGAGACAGCAAGCAAGGAGACCGCAAGCCACCGGAAGGGTTTTTACCATAAGAGGAGTTGAATCCTCTCAATCCCCTGATCTTATACAAGGTATGTGCCTAGTGTCAGGTAAACTCTTATCAGTATTGTTTGACTCGGGAGCTACTCATTCCTTCATATCCCAAGAGTAAGTGGATCATTTGAAATTGCCTGTTTCTTTACTTCCCCATGACTTAACTGTTTCTATTCCTACCAGTAATTCTTTGACAACCATAACCTTTTGTTTAAATTGTCTTATTGTCATTGAGAATCGAACTTTTTCTATTGATCTCATTTGCTTATCTATGCATCAACTTGATATAATTTTAGGCATGGATTGGCTTTCGGTTAACCATGTAGTGTTAGACTGTTCTAACAAGACGTTATCATTCCCTGAGCAATTTAGACTAATGCCTGCCAATGATAGTAAGCTAGGTAGTAAATCTCATAAACATATGTTGTTATTCTCTATGGAAGCTAAGGAATCTCCTACGTTGGATTCATTGCCTATAGTGCGGGAGTTTCCGGAAATTTTCCCTGATGACGTTCCGGGTTTACCACCGGAGAGAGAAGTAGAATTCGCTATAGATCTCGTATCGGGAACTGGACCGATTTTGATAGCACCTTATCGAATGGCTCCAGCGGAGTTAGCAGAGCTGAAAAAGCAATTGGACGACAAGTTGGATAAGGAGTTTATAAGACCGAGTGCTTCATCTTGGGGAGCGCCGGTGCTGTTCGTCAAAAAGAAGGACGAAAGTTCGAGGCTATGCGTGGATTATCGACAGCTGAACAAGGTGACAATTAAGAATAAGTATCCGTTGCCTAGGATTGACGATTTGATGGACCAGTTGAAAAGAGCAGTAGTATTCTCAAAGATTGACTTAAGATCTGGTTATCACCAGATTCGAGTCAAGAGGGAGGATATACGGAAGATGGCGTTTAGGAGCCGTTATGGACACTACGATTATCTAGTTATTCCCTTTGGTGTAACTAATGCTCCAGCAGTGTTTATGGATTGCATGAACCGGATTTTCCGACCATTCTTAGATAAGTTTGTTGTTGTGTTTATCGATGATATTCTTATTTATTCCCTTAATCGAGAAGAACATCAGGAACATCTTAGGATCGTACTTCAAGTGATAAAGGACCGACAACTTTATGCAAAGTTGTCCAAGTGTGAATTCTGGTTAGAAGAAGTACAATTCTTAGGTCATGTGATTAATCGTGATGGGATAGTTGTAGATCCAGCAAAGGTGGAAGCTGTAGTACAATGGAAAAGCCCTCAGTCGGTGAGTGAAATACGGAGTTTTCTGGGCTTAGCTGGATATTACCGAAGGTTCATCGAAGGATTCTCGAAGATCGTGTTGCCAATGACGCAGCTAACAAGGAAGGGAATATCCTTTGATTGGACGGATGAATGTGAGAAAATTTTTCAAGAGCTGAAGAGGAGGTTGACTACGTCACCAGTATTGACGTTACCGGATTCTTCGGGACAGTTTGACGTATACTGTGATGCGTCATACCAAGGATTGGGTTGTGTTCTAATGCAGGAAAGGAGAGTGGTAGCATATGCTTCGCGGCAACTAAGCATTCATGAGAGGAATTATCCAACTCATGATTTGGAGCTAGCAGCTATAGTGTTTGCTTTAAAGATATGGCGACACTATTTATATGGAGCTAAATTTATAGTGTACAATGACCATAAGAGCTTAAAGTATCTATTTGATCAGAAGGAATTAAATATGAGGAAAGGAGATGTATGGAATTCATAAAGGATTATGAATTCGACCTACAATACCATCCAAGAAAAGCGAATGTAGTGGTAGAGCGTTAAGTAGGAAATCCTTGCACGTATATGCCATGACGGTAAAAGAACTGGAACTAATGGAACAGTTTAGAGATTTATATCTAGGCATGGAATTATCTAGGGATAAGATACACCTATGAATGGTCACATTAACGAGCGACTTTTTGAAGACGATCAAGGAAAAGCAGGAGGTTGATCAGTATCTTCAGAAAGTAAAGGAACAAGTAACGGAAGGCAGAACTTCTGAGTTTAGGATGAATCAAGATGGAGTCTTGAGGTATGATGATAGGATTTGTGTGCCAATGGATATAGAACTAAGAAGAATGATCTTATAGGACGCGCACAAGAGTAGGTTGAGTTTTCATCCAGGAGCTACCAAGATGTACCAGGACTTAAAGAAAATGTTTTGGTGGCTCAAAATGAAGAAGGAGGTAGCTGAATATGTGTTGGCTTGCTTGATGTGTCAGAAGGCAAAGATAGAACACCAAAATCCAGCGGAACTGCTACAATCTTTAGATATCCCAGAATGGAAATGGGATGGAATATCTATGGATTTCGTGGTTGGTCTGCCAAGGACTAACAAGAGGCATCATGCAATTTGGGTAATCGTTGATAGGTTAACGAAGTGTGCTCACCTCTTACCTATTGGTGAAAGTTATACATTGGAAAAGTTAACCCAAATCTACATCAAGGAAATAGTAAGGTTGCACGGAGTGCCTTCTAGTATTGTTTCCGACAAAGATCCTAGATTTACATCTAGATTCTGGAAGCAGTTACATGAGGCTTTGGGAACTAAGTTAAGGTTGAGTTCTGCTTATCATCTTCAGACGGATGGTCAGTCTGAACGAACGATTCAGTCATCCGAAGACCTCTTAAGAGCTTGTGTTTTGGAACACACAGGAAATTGGGAGGGGTTCTTACCGTTGATTGAATTCACCTATAACAACAGTTTTCATTCAAGTATAGGTATGGTACCTTATGAAGCATTGTACAACAGAAAGTGTAGAACACCACTATGTTGGCACGAGACAGGAGAAAGTCAGGTGTTAGGACCAGAGGTAGTACAACAAATGACGGAACAAATCACGAGGATAAGGGAGAAGATGAAAATCGCATAAGATAGACAAAAGAGTTACAGCGATAAAAGGAGAAGACCTTGAGAATTCCAAGAAGGAGACCATGTTTTTCTGAGAGTGACTCCGAGAACTGGAATCGGCAGAGCAATAAAATCTAGAAAGCTTACTCCTCGATTCATTGGACCATTTTAAATTCTTCGCCGAATTAGTCCTGTAGCCTATCACATCGCTTTACCACCAAACCTATCCAATCTCCATGATGTCTTTCATGTTTCTCAGTTGAGAAAATATTACCTTGATCTATCACACATCCTAGAACTAGAATCAACACAATTGAGATATAACCTTGAGTATGAAGCTCTACCTGTAAGGATCGCGGATAGAAGGATTAAGGAACTCAGAGGTAAAAACATTCCGTTGGTCAAGATCATATGGGATGAAGTTACCGGAGATGCTATTTGGGAGCGCGAAGAGGACATACAATAGCAATATCCGAGCCTATATTAAAAAGGTAAATCGAATTACGGGACAAAATTCTTTTTAAAGGGGGTAGTAATGTAACACCCCGATTTTCTTATTCTTTCTAATTAATCAGTATTTATGTAATTTTATTTTATTGGAGGGTCTAGAAAATGAAATAAATTAATCCGAGACCATAGTCACACTTTACGCCATCGTAGGAAGCTATGGTTAAATTTTGGTCGAAAACTCAGACGGAGCCCGGTATGCATTTTACACTGACAGTATGATTTTACTGCTCAGAAGACCTAATTTTGACTCATGAAGAAAACAATTAGGTTTTAAATAAAATTGCGAACAATATCGGTAATTTTGAAAAATTTCAAAGACGCCAAAGTTCTCACGACTTTCTGAGGCGAAATAATAAATCGCGTAAGTAACGGAGCCAAAAATGGATGAATATGAAGTCATATCGCTTAGGAAGGCATGCCTATGACTCACTACTGTCATCATTGCTTTTCCAAAAAATATCTAGATATTTATGAAGGTAGAAAATATCTGAACACGAAAAGACCAAAAAGCCCCTAGTCTTTTTCCTAAAGGACAATTTTGTCCCTAAAATATCTAAAAGTGACATCACCCATTCACTCTCTCTCTCCTTATCTCAGCTCTTTCTCTCTCTCCCCCCATTCTCTTCTTCTTCCTCCATTTTTCTCTTTTTCCTCCATCTTCACCTCCATTTTTCTTCAACTTCCTCAAGGATTTTCAACCAAATTTGTGAAGCAAAGTTGATCCTCTCATCCTCCTCTATCACCTAAGAGGTATAGATTTCATCCTTGAGCTCTCAATCTTCATTTTTCTTCATTGAAAGTTCTTAGTTCAAGTTTATGCTTCAAACTTCAAAAATCTTTAGAAAATTGTAGAAAAATCCTTTTAATGTCAAACCAATTTCTACAATCTACTTTCATCCTCTACTATCACTATCTAAGAGAATGAAATCAAATAATCTTCCTAGACTATTTTTCTAGGAGGAACCGAACCTATGTAATTTTTGGGGAAAAATGGGTTTTTGTCCAATTTTTGTGAAATGATTCTTGATTTTACCTATTTCATTTCTTAATCATGTAATCTCAGTGATTAGAAAGCTAAATCAAACTCTCACCTATTTTTAGAGGTGATGGCCGAAACCCTACAATGTTGGTTTAAGAGGTTTTGGTTCAAATCTTTGATAATTGATCATGGATTATGTCTTAGGTATGCTTAAGAATCATTGATCCAAGAGTTGGTAGAATTTAAACATCCCTAGCCTATATAATCAAATAGGCGAACCACAATATCGTCGGGGAGGCAAGCTTTAAATAATATATATTGATATGCATAGGGCGACCCAAACCCTGCTAGAGGTCGTTCGACCGTTAAGTTGATTTTATTGTATATTGAGGATATATGCTCTGTGATTGGATATTTAGTATGATATATGTGATATATGTTATGCTTATTATATGCTTATGATTGATTAAACATGATTTATTTGTAAGTTGATTTTACTATTGAATCTGTTGTTGGTTGTGATTTATGTATTGTTGTGACTGCTGATGTCTGAGTAGAGCTAGGTAGTGATTTCTGATAAGTTGGAAGATGATTGTGTGGTGAGAAAGTCGAGGATATATAAATGTGTCGTAGTTCTCAACCTAGAGATACAGTTGATCTGTTGATGTTGTGATATAAAGTTGATAACCGGTTAAGCCGGAGGAAAGTTGGTTGTGGTTGTTTATAAGTCCTGGTTAAATCACTAAGTGTTGATCCTGAGATGAGTCAGTGAGATTCATGTTGCATAGTTGTTGTTCATCAATGTGTTGGCATATGGGCGATTCCGATCTTACCTATGGGGAGATGATCGTAGTGATTAGTTTGGCGTAGGGGCGATTCCGATCTTACTTGTGGGGAGATGATCGTACCTGTTAGTCGAATTGTAGACGGACGGGCGAATGTCTCGACCTAGCCTGTGGGCGGGGGAATATGTCGTTACCGAAAGTTGAGTTGTTAACAGACGGTTGAATGTTTCGACCTAGCCTACGGACGGGGGAACATGTCGTTACCGTAAGTTACGTTGTTTACGGGCGATTATTCCGACCTGGCCTACGAGCGGGGGAATACGTCGTACCCATGAGACGAGTTGGGCATGCGGGCTTTTAACTGAACCCTGCCTTATGGGGGGTGGCATAGTGATGACTGAGACACTTTGATCTGTTGGGGATGTCGCGTCGTGATCGCGTTCATATTGTCGTTAGTTGCATGAGTGTGAGAGACAGTAGTTAAGAGAAAATTATTCGGGAGTTGTATGATTGTAACCGTTGTGATTCTGAGTGTTGCTATCTATATACATTATTTTATATAGCTGTTTTATCCAGTTATGACATATTATTGTTTCTTGTCCCCTATATTTTCTATGTCATATTCTCTTTATTCTCGACTGTATGAGAAGATCCTGTTGAGGATTTGCTAGAGGAGAATGATGGTATACCCGTAGAACCAGATGTTGGCGGGAGAGCTCTGGATCCTGGTGCTGGAGGACTTTAGACATCGGGGGTTGGTAGTCGTAGTTGTTATAGCCAGTATGGGAGACTGAGTCGTTTGTATTTTTATTTCCGCTGCTATGCTTTTAGTTTTTATTTGCTGCGTACTCTGAAATCTTTTATATTTGGTATCAGTTGTTGTAGGCTCCATTGAAGGAGTCAATACTATTACTTATGTATAAGTCGTTTATGGTATCAGTATTGAATGTTTTAAATATTTCTGCAATTTTGTACTATCACGCTACGCTGTAACGCTAATAATTATAAGTGGGGTTACCAATGGGACCTCCAGGAAAGAGGTTGTCTCAGGCATCACAATAGAAAGAAGTAATCCCAACTAGGTTGGCACCACAAGTTCTAACCATCATCTGCATCACACTAAAAATTTATTAAAGAAAAAAGAATAAAATGAATACAAAAAAAAAAACATGGGGGGACATAAACCAAAAACCATGATAAAAAATAAAACCGTCTAAATCTATAATTAGGAAGACCCATCCTATTACGGAAAAAGTCTTCACTAATAAAATATGGGACCAAGTCCCACCAAGTAAATCATCTATTACTAATCCCATAAGAGGCCAATTTATCTGCACAACTACTACCTTCTCTATATATGTGAGAGACTACAAATTGCATATTAGAAAATAAAGAAATCTAGTTTCTCCACCTATTCCCAAACTTCCATGGCACAAGATTAGATGACTTGAAAGCAGCAACAACAAGCATGGAATCACACTCTAACCATAATCGAACCTATCCTTTTTGAATTTCCAACTCAACTGCTATCATAGCTGCAGATAAATCTGCATGAAATGCATTTGAGACACCAAGAAATTGAGAAAAGCATCCCAAAATAGAAGCCATACTATCCCTGAAAATTCCCCCGCATGATGATAATCCAGGATTGACCCTAGCTGCTCCATCAATGTTGCACTTAATCCAATTGCACTTTGGAGGAAACCAATTAACTTGTTTATTAAAGGAACTGAAGAAGCATGACCAGAAATGGAAAAAGACTTCAAAATACACAATTCGTGAATAGAAGATGACATACATCCTTTGGAAAATCTGCCCGATAGAGAAGTATAAGAAACAATCAAATGAATAGCACTTGTAAAAGAAATAGAACAACTGTTAAACCTTTTTTGGTTTCTACAAAACCAAATGGCCCAAATTGAATTAATAACAGTAGCAAGCAGCACATCTCTAACTTGAGAACTCCAATTCCTTTCAAGAACAGATAATAAAGAGCCAATAGAAGATAGATCAAGATTACAATGAAAGATTGAATTTAACCAACACCAAATATTCCAAGCAAAACTACACTGAAGAAACAAATGATTACTTGTTTCTACAGCAACACCACACAAATCACATCTGGAAACCATGATGCAACCTCTCTTCAAAAGATTTTCATCCGTTGGCATCCTCAAAGAAGAAAAGATCGAGATGGAGGAATGCAATTGGACCAAATTATATTACCCCAACTGATAGAATTACCTGCAGGATATAAAAAGTTGTAGGCATCCGTAAATGACATAGCACCCGAGTCAGAACCTTCCCAAACAAACTTGTCATCACAACAATCCATAGGAATGATAGTGCTATGTATTTCAGAAGCAATAACAAGAAATCTCTCAGACAATTTAATAGGAACACACCAATTCCCATGATGAAGAAAATCCATAATTCTTGCAGTCAACAACTTTTGAACATGAAGAGGAATATCTAACAGATCAACAAGCGGTTTGGACAGCCACTTATCTTTCCAGAAATCAATATCAGAACCATTTCCAATCAACCAGGAAGATCCATCAAAAACAGAATGCAAATGAAGTTTAGGAGCAGGCCAAATTGAAGACTTAGTATAATAAGTGACTGGTTTCTTATGCCTCAAGAATCTAGACCTGATCAAGCATGCCCATTGATCAGAAGATGAAATTAATTTCCATGACAATTTAAGCATAGCAGCATCATTGATGGACTTAACCGATCTAATACCAAGACCACCAAAAGCAAAAGGAGTACAAACTTTGTTCCAAGCCACAGTAACAATTTTTTGTGTGTAGATATCTCCAGACCAAATGAAGTTCCTAATCCATTTATCCACAGTTTTAAGAAGAGAAATTGGCCAAGCATAGACATGAAAGCTATATACTGTTGGAACCAAAGTGGTTATGGTCCAAATAATCCCTTAAGTTTTGATGTTAACAAAGAGCTAATTTAAGATGAACAAAGATTTGTTATGGACTAACGTTTTATATTAAGTGTGCAGGACAAAACTTAATTGAGTCCAAAACTATCCATAGTCCAAAGACTTTATCTCGTCCAACATAGTCCAAAGACGTTATCTCGTCCAACATAGTCCAAAGACTTTATCTCGTCCAACACTTATTCTTGGTTTACGACTGGACGGTAATTTATAGAACCTTGAGTCCAAAGACTCTTTCGGTTACCTTTTATAATAGCTAGTCCAATAAATGCTTTTATATTTCAAACGCGAATATCTTGTAAAAGTATTTGAATTTATTATTCCCTGTAAAAGGCTTATACCCTTGGGACAAAACATTCTTTGTAATATTCGTACAAAAGTAAAGCATAAGCCAGAATGTCTCTGCAACCTAAAGAAGTTGACCTTCTTGTTTTGGATAAACAAAAGGCAACTTTCGTTCTACTCAGAGGATATGTCAGCACCACTTTTAGCTATCACCCTGATAGTCTATTCTGCTGATCAGAAACTTCAGAAGCTATCAGACTCAACGGATCAAATGCATTCAATGCTCATCAGAACGGATCCTTTTCCATTCGTTGAAGACTGAAGACTGCTCAAAGAAAAGAGGTTATATATACCTCCATCTTTTGAAAGTGCAAGCGACCGAAAAAGAACAACAAGATTGAACTTGAGCAAAAATACAAGTGAAGCAACACTTAGCATTTCAAAATCCTTCAATAGATACAAGCAAATATTAGCTCAAGAGATAAAAGAGAAAATCTCAAGCTTGCAAAGCTAGAAAAGCTACTCTGATCCTCACTTTCATATTACTCTCTGTGTAGAGTTGTTTTAAGAGTCTAAGCTTTAGTTTCGAATTCTCACATTTAGTGAGTTAGTAGAACAACCTTTTTCAAAACCTTAGTTTGGTTGAGCCTGAAGAGGCTTGTCTGTAAAAGAATACTTAGAGAACCTGAAGAGGTTGAGAATACTGCCTGAAGAGGTGTTGAATACTTTGTAACAAAAGGTTTTTGTTATAGTGGATAAAGCTCTCAAGTAGAGAGGACTGGACGTAGCTCTTTGGTGAAGAGTGAACCAGGATAACATCTTTGTGTTCTTTTCTCTCCCTTACTCTTACTTTAGTTTATTATCCAACTAACTAACTGGGATTGAATTGCCTTTTATTACGCTGTCTTCTTATCCTAGTCAAACTTAGTTAGCGTCCGACTTGGTGTTTGGAAGAGCTCTCTTTGATTTTAATCGTTTTAGCGTCCAATCTTGCGAAAACCATTATCTGCTTACGAAAAGAATTTAAAATCGCCTAAAACACAATTCAACCCCGCTTCTTGTGTTTCAAACAGGTTCCTTCAATTGGTATCAAAGCTCAGCCTCTGGGTTGAGCACTTTGCCGTGTAGAGGAAAAAGATCCTACTGCAGATATTTCTGGACCAGGTATGCCAAGCGGGAGTCAACCTGTTATGGAAGGTACTTCCATGACCAGCCCGCCGTTCTTCAACGGTACTCACTACCTGTACTGGAAGGAAAGATTCAAAGGTTTCATCCTCAGTACAAACTCAGCTCTCTGGGCCAGAATCACAAACGGTCCTAATGTTTGTCTCAACTCTGACGGGACAGACAAAGCAGAGGACGACTGGACTGATGCTGAACGGGTTAGAATGGAACAGAATCATAAAGCAAGATATGCTTGAATGTGTGCTTTCAGTCCTGACGAATTTCAGAAGATTCACGCATGTGAATCAGCCAAACAAATATGGGACACCTTGACTAATCTCCATGAAGGGACAACCAAGGTGAAGGACTCTAAAATCATCATGCTGGCTGGCTAGTATGAAATGTTCACCATGGCTGAAGGAGAGTCCATCCTAGACATGATGGGTCGCTTTCAGACGATCATCAACAATCTGAAATCCCTTGGAAAGGTCTACACTACCAAGGAGAATGTCACCAAGATTCTTAGGAGCCTGCCTAAGAAATGGAGACCTCTGGTCACTGCAATCACCCAGGCCAAAGATCTCTCCACTTTGACTCTGGATGATCTTGTAGGGACGCTTCAAGTTCATGAGCAGGAGCTTGATCTTGACAATCCCGGAAAGAAGAACAAGGGAATTGCCCTGAAAGCTTATAGGTCCAACAACTCAAAAGCCTTAAAAGCTTATGAGTCCAGTGATGAAGCTGATCAGTCTGATGATGATGTATCAGACGATGACGAGCTATCCTTTATCTCCAGAAAGATTCAGAATATGTGGAGAAAGAAAAATGGAATGAAGAGAAGGCCATTCCAAAAGAAAAGCTTCAAGGATCATGCTAAACCCAAGGATAAAAGTCAGCTGGTTTGTTTTGAATGTAACAAACCAGGACACTTCAAAGTTGATTGCCCTACGCTAAAGGACAAGAAGTTCTTCAAAAAGAAGAAAAAGAACTTCATGGCAACTTGGGAGGACTTGAACTCTTCTAAAGAAGAAGAAGAAGAAACAAATGAAGAGGCTAACCTATGCCTTTGGTCCAATAAGCAAGATGAAGACTCTTCGGATGATGAACAACTTGTTGTTCCCGGAGAAAGAAGTCAGGAGTCTACCTCTGAAAGAGGATGGAATGTGAATGTTCCACCCATCTTCAAGGGTACAGACTATCCTTATTGGAAATCACTTTTCCAATTATACGTCCAAGCTCAAGACTACGAGTTGTGGGACATCTTCACTAACGGAGATTATCGTCCAACGATTACCCTTGAGGACGGATCAACATCGTCCAAACATGAAACAGACTGGACGAGTGATGATATCAGACGGTGTTCTCAAAATGCTCATGCCAACTGGTGTCTTGTCAACGCCCTTGATCGTCCAAGACTGGACATAGTCTCGCAATTCCAAACAGCTAAGGAGAAGCTAGACGCTCTGGAACATCGGTTCAGACCAAGGAGCTCGTCTACCTCAAATCTCTGCCTGATGGCCAAAAGCTCTTTGGACGTTGAATCAGAAGATGACGAGGTATCTGTTTCTGACTCTCTTCAAGAGGCATATGATGAACTGCTAAATGATTCTTCTCTATTGCATTATCAATAAATCATGCTTAAGAAAAAATTATCAAAAGTGAATAAAGAGTTGGAAGAGTCCAACAAACTAAATAAGCAGCTTGTTGAAGAGAATGATAAGCTTAAAGCTGAGAATGTCAGTCTAACTGACAAACTCACCTCTGAGTCCAGTGAACCCCATGAGGTAACTAGACTAAAACAAGAGGTATCTGATCTCACCAAAAGCATAACTAAGCTTGTTGGAGGATCAGAGAAGCTAGACCTGATATTGAGGTACACTAGATCACCTCATGATAAGTCTGGCCTAGGCTACGACTCTGAGAAACAAAGCACGTCTCAGAAAATATCAGGATCCAACAAAAATCACAAGGCTTTTCATTCCTATGGAAAGCAAAAAGAAAATAAATTGCACGCATCCAGAACTTACTGTAAGATTTGTGGAAAGAGTGGTCACACCTCTTCAAAATGCATTTACAAAAACAAAAACAAAATGCATGGTCGAAGACCACCAACTAACCCAAAAGGACCCAAGTCTATCTGGGTACCTAAGCGTAGGATAATACCTGTTGCAGATCTGCTTTGCAACACAAAAAAGACCCCAGTCCTGGTACTTGGACAGTGGTTGCTCACGTCACATGACGGGAGAAAGGTGTATGTTCCAAGAAATCCGTGAGAAGTCTAGTGGATGGGTCACCTTTGGAGGCAACCAGAAGGGAAAGATAGTCGGAATAGGTAAGATTGGTAAGCATCCTCTTCCCTCTATTGATAATGTTCTTCTGGTTGAAGGATTAAAACACAACTTGCTTAGCATTAGTCAATTATGTGACAGTGGGTCTGTTGTTTCCTTCAATAAAGGTGAATGTATGGTCAAGAACCCTGATGGGTCCATCTTATTCACTGCCAAAAGGCAAAATAATCTGTACAAGATTAATTTGGGGGAACTTTCAACTCAAAGTGTATCATGTCTAGTGTCTGTCGAAGATGAGCGATGGATCTGGCACAAAAGACTTGGTCATGCTAGTATGAGATTAATCTCTAAACTAAACAAGCATAACCTTGTAAGAGGTTTACCAAAGATTGTGTTTAGATCGGACGCTCTCTGTGACGCATGTCAAAAAGGAAAACAAGTTAAGAACTCGTTTGAGTCCAAGAACATTGTTAGTACTTCTAGACCACTGGAATTGTTGCATATTGATTTGTTTGGTCCAACAAGGGCGGCCTTTGTCAGTGGTAAGAAATATGGACTTGTCATAGTAGATGACTATACTAGATGGACATGGGTTAAGTTCCTTTCTCACAAGGATGAGTCTATCAAGGTCTTTTCTATATTCTGTAAGCGAGTTCAGAATGAAAAAGGCATATTCATCAGCTCGATCAGAAGTGATCATGGAGGCGAATTTGGAAATGAGCTTTTTCGAAGGTTCTGCGATGAAAGTGGTATTCATCACAATTTCTCTGCCCCTGGAACTCCACAACAAAATGGTGTTGTTGAGAGGAAGAACCGATCTCTTCAAGAGATGGCTAGGGCAATGCTCAGTGATAATTCTGTCCCTAAGCACTTCTGGGCTGAAGCTGTAAATACTGCCTGCTATATTCAAAACAGAATATACATAAGACCAATCTTGAATAAGACTCCTTATGAATTGTGGAAAGGACGCAAACCCAACATTTCTTATTTCCACCCCTTTGGATGTCAATGTTTTATTTTAAATACTAAGGATCAACTAGGAAAGTTTGATGCCAAAGTAAATAATGGAATATTGTTAGGATTCTCTGAAACATCCAAAGCTTTTAGAGGCTATAACTCTAGAACTTTGATTGTTGAATAATCCATCCATGTTAAATTTGATGACAAACAGCCTGATAAGAGATTATCAGAGCTAGATGATTCTTTTGCAGATATGAGTATGAATGATTCAGATGCTCGTCCAACAACCAACAAAGACGAGGCGTCAGACGCTACGCAGGACGCATCATCGTCTCAGCAAGTTGTTAATACCCCTCGTTCGTGGCAATTCAGAACTTATCATCCCGAGGATCAAATCATTGGCAAATCTAATGATAGCGTCCGGACAAGGTCAACTTTCAGAGAGCAAGCTGACTCAGCCTTCATCTCTGAGATGGAACCAAAGTCTGTGGACGAAGCCTTATTGGACGATTGCTGGATCCTCGCTATGCAAGAGGAGCTCAACCAGTTTTAACGAAGTGACGTTTGGATGCTGGTCTCCCTGCCCAAGGATAAGTCTGTCATTGGAACCAAGTGGGTCTATCGCAACAAGCTAGACGAAGATGGCAAGGTTGTACGGAATAAAGCAAGGCTAGTTGCCCAAGGCTACTCACAAGAGGAAGGTATTGATTATACTGAAACCTTTGCTCCAATAGCTAGATTAGAAGCTATACGCATCTTACTCTCATGTGCTGCACATCATAACATCATGCTTTATCAAATGGATGTAAAAAGTGCTTTCCTAAATGGTGTAATTAATGAAGAAGTATATGTTCTTCAACCGCCCTGAGCATGTATATAAGCTTAAGAAAGCTTTATATGGACTCAAGCAAGCTCCTAGAGCTTGGTATGAGAGACTCAACTCTTTCCTAATGGAGAATGGCTTCTCAAGAGAAAAAGTGGACACAACTCTTTTTAGAAAAGTAAATAAAGAGAAATTTATTGTTGCTCAAATTTACGTTGATGATATAATATTTGGTGCAACTGATGAATCTCTTTGCCAAGAGTTTTCGAATTAATGCAAAGGGAGTTTGAAATGAGCATGATGGGAGAACTAAAATTCTTCCTTGGACTTCAAGTAAAGCAAACTTCAGACGGAGTGTACATTCATCAGACGAAGTACACAAAGGAGCTTCTAAAACGCTTCAAGTTGGACGATTGTAAACCTATGAATACACCAATGCATCCAACGTCCGTGCTAAACAAAGATGATAAAGATAAAAAGGTAGACCAAAAGGTATATAGAGGTATGATTGGTTCCTTCTTATATCTAACTGCGTCCAGACCTGATATCATGTTTAGTGTTTGCTTATGTTGGAACCAAAGTGGTTATGGTCCAAATAATCCCTTAAGTTTTGATGTTAACAAAGAGCTAATTTAAGATGAACAAAGATTTGTTATGGACTAACGTTTTATATTAAGTGTGCAGGACAAAACTTAATTGAGTCCAAAACTATCCATAGTCCAAAGACTTTATCTCGTCCAACATAGTCCAAAGACGTTATCTCGTCCAACATAGTCCAAAGACTTTATCTCGTCCAACACTTATTCTTGGTTTACGACTGGACGGTAATTTATAGAACCTTGAGTCCAAAGACTCTTTCGGTTACCTTTTATAATAGCTAGTCCAATAAATGCTTTTATATTTCAAGCGCGAATATCTTGTAAAAGCATTTGAATTTATTATTCCCTGTAAAAGGCTTATACCCTTGGGACAAAACATTCTTTGTAATATTCGTACAAAAGTAAAGCATAAGCCAGAATGTCTCTGCAACCTAAAGAAGTTGACCTTCTTGTTTTGGATAAACAAAAGGCAACTTTCGTTCTACTCAGAGGATATGTCAGCACCACTTTTAGCTATCACCCTGATAGTCTATTCTGCTGATCAGAAACTTCAGAAGCTATCAGACTCAACGGATCAAAAGCATTCAATGCTCATCAGAACGGATCCTTTTCCATCCGTTGAAGACTGAAGACTGCTCAAAAAAAAGAGGCTATATATACCTCCATCTTTTGAAAGTGCAAGCGATCGAAAAAGAACAACAAGATTGAACTTGAGCAAAAATACAAGTGAAGCAACACTTAGCATTTCAAAATCCTTCAATAGATATAAGCAAATATTAGCTCAAGAGATAAAAGAGAAAATCTCAAGCTTGCAAAGCTAGAAAAGCTACTCTGATCCTCACTTTCATATTACTCTCTGTGTAGAGTTGTTTTAAGAGTCTAAGCTTTAGTTTTGAATTCTCACATTTAGTGAGTTAGTAGAACAACCTTTTTCAAAACCTTAGTTTGGTTGAGCCTAAAGAGGCTTATCTGTAAAAGAATACTTAGAGAACCTGGAGAGGTTGAGAATACTGACTGAAGAGGTGTTGAATACTTTGTAACAAAAGGTTTTTGTTATAGTGGATAAAGCTCTCAAGTAGAGAGGACTGGACGTAGCTCTTTGGTGAAGAGTGAACCAGGATAACATCTTTGTGTTCTTTTCTCTCCCTTACTCTTACTTTAGTTTATTATCCAACTAACTAACTGGGATTGAATTGCCTTTTATTACGCTGTCTTCTTATCCTAGTCAAACTTAGTTAGCGTCCGACTTGGTGTTTGGAAGAGCTCTCTTTGATTTTAATCGTTTTAGCGTCCAATCTTGCGAAAACCATTATCTGCTTACGAAAAGAATTTAAAATCGCCTAAAACACAATTCAATCCCCCTTCTTGTGTTTCAAACAGGTTCCTTCATATACTAACAATCCATGAATTATAGACTTAACTAATTAGACTCTTACCATAAAAGAAAGCATAGATCCTTTCCAAGAAGCGAGTTTTGTCTTAATCCTATCTGCTATAGGCTGAAGGTACTCCCAAATAAGTGAAGGGAAGGTGACCAATAGAGAACCCAAGAAAATTACTCAACTCCTGAATTCTATGAGTAGACATAGCTTCTGGAAAAATTTGCATTCTCCTAAACTTAAAGACTGACCTGAGACTTCTGCATAGTCCGTGAACAGATCCATTAACACCTTTAAGTTCCTTTTTGCTCCGTTGCAAAACACCATTATATCATTTGCATACAACACATGAGATGGAGTTCTAAAACCTCTTGAACTAGCCATAGTTAGCAGTTTTCCAGAATCAACCAAATGAGATATGGCTCTACTCAAAACATCTTCTGCTAAGCAAAAGAGAAGAGGTGACAAAGGATCACCTTCCGCACACCTCTCTTGCAAGGGAAAAAACAAACCGGATGTCCATTAACAACCAATGAGAGCTTAGCAGATTTAAGAACAACATCAATCCAAGAGCAAAACTGAGAATTAAAACCAAAAGCAGTGAGAACGTTGAGAAGAAATTTCCAATCAATTGTGTCAAATGCTTTCTTATTGTCAAGTTTCAAAGCCAAATTTCCCCCTAATGACTTATAGTCTAGCAGATTAATAGCTTCAAAGGTTACACAAATAGAATCAGTGATGCTTCTCCCTTTCAAAAAACCCCTCTGCTGATCAGACACTATTTTTTGAGCCACCAAAGAAAGACGATCAGCTAGAACTTTGGTTATAATTTTAAGCTTAAAATTTGCAAGAGCAATAGGCCTAAATTTCTCCACCCTATCAGCACCAGGTTACTTGGGAATCAAACACACCAAGTTAGAATTCATATTTGGTAACAACCAATTCTGAGAGAAAAACTGTAAAACTGAGCTGAAAACATCCTTTTCAATGATTGACCAGAAATACTGGAAAAAAATACCATCAAAACCATCTAGGCCTGGAGCTCCTTCTGAGTTTAAACAAAAAACTGCAGACTTTACTTCTTCTAATGAAGGCAAATTGGAGAGCATAATATTGTCCTCAGAACTAACCAAAGAAGGGACAACTTTTCTGATCAGCTCTGTCGAGGGAGAGCAGGAATTATCATAAGCATAAAGTTCCTTGAAATACTGTAGAACATGAGACTCAATATCAACTTGATTATCCAAAATTAAATCACCATTTTTCAGAAGAGACAATTGCTTAGAAGAGTGCCTAACTTTAGCCACTTTTTGAAAATAAGAAGTATTTCTGTCCCCATCAGTGAACCTGAGCACCACGAGCAATTATAACTGGATGAAGATGAGTAGCACAGACACACCAAATACTTGGAAGATAAGAAGTTCTATCATTCACCATGAAGCATTTAAGATGTAAATGAGACCAAAATGAAACAGGAAAATTCTCCAAATGAATCTTAGGTTCATCAATTAGCAACAAATCAGGCTTATATGATGCACAAAAAATTTTTAAAACCAATCTAGAATCTAGATTACCAATACCTCTAATATTCTAGAAAAAGACTTTCATGAGGCAAAGTCAGTAGGCCTGCTCTTAGACCTTGAACTCTCATCTTTAGCATTTCTCTTTCTCAGTTTCTTTAATTGAGACTTAGATAAAACCTCAGAGAAACTATCTGCATTACCTTTTTTTCCATCATTAAACTCCTCAGAATTAGTATATTTAGCATCATCAATCTCCTCTTGAGTAGCAATAGGAACAGAAATAAGAGTCTCATCCTCTTCAGAATCATTACTCCACAATTTACCAAGGATTCTAATATCCTTAGTTGTAGCATTATTAAATTGGAACTCGGATGAATCAGTAACTTAAGAATTAATCAATTGAATACCACAATCAACAACCCCTTTACCTTTATCATTAACAGATTTCTGGAAAGGAGTTACCTGATGATAAGAGTCAACAGAATCATCAACTATTTGAACTGAATCCTCTACATTTTTGTTATATTGCACCTTCTCAGCACTTTTCTGGATAGAACCCTCAATAGAGTTTTGTTGCTCAACATCCTCCAAAGAAATATTTGAAGACACATTATCAATAACAGGATGAACAAATCTTTGTAAAGGATTACGATCATCAATATCTGTCTGATCCATCTTTTCTTGATTCATAGCAATCAAATCATCTGGTTGAAAATCAGGACTAGGCAGAGCAAAATCCTTGCTTGCAGCGTTCACTGCACTACTAGGCAATAAATTTGTCTTGTTTGGAGCAGCATCATCATTTAAGAAAGACTGCGAAATAGACTCATCAAAAATTACCTGAACATCATCATCAGAATTCAAGTCCTTATTATTTACAAAATTTTGCACCCTTTCTTCAATGTCAATATTCACATCATTCCCATTTGCTGAAAATTCTACCCTTTCCACAACAGGCTTCAGGACCCCAGCATTCAAATCTATCAAATTTTCAATCCTTTCAATTATAGGATCCATACCCCTAGTATTAGGAATCACCATGGTTGTCAAAACCGGACCGGACCGGTCAGTCCGACCGGTAAACCGGTGAACTGGACCAGGTATCGGTCCGGGCTCAGCAGGAAACCATTTGGATATAAAACCGGTGGAAAACCGTGTGAATCGGCCACGAACCGGGAGAACCGGCCAAAACCGGCGGTTCGCCGGTTAGAGCCGGTTTAAATTTTCAGGAAAAAATTCTCCCCTAAAACAGTAAAACGACGTCATTTTGCAAAATCCTAGGTTATTTCCCATTCTTCTCCAGTTCTCCTTCATTTTGAAAAAATCAGAGCTTCATTCACTTCTCTCCGCGAACGGTGGCTCTGCACCGCGACCAGAGGTTCCACCGTCTTCTCCGGGCTCTCTGCAACGCTGCCACCGCGAAGCACCTCCTTCTCCGAGCGCTCTGCAACGCTGCCACCGCGAAACAGGGGCGCTCTGCGACGTGCCACCGTAGGGTCGATGCTTCCACCTCCTTCACTGAAAAATGTTGCCATCACTGTAATGCTTCTCCTTTATTTCTGCAATGCTTCTTCTTTATTACTGTAATGCTCCATGAATGTCATTTTTGTAGTCATTTTAATTTTTGGATATTATTTTACTGTAATGATTTGCTTCTTCTTCAATGAATGTCTTGTTTCTCCTTTATTTTACTGTAAATGGTTAAATGCTTCTCCTTTATTTTACTGTAACGAGTTCTGACTTCTGCATATGTTCTAACGAGTATTTTACTCAACATTTACTAATGTTCCTTTTGTGTCATGATTCTCCTTTATTTTACTGTAATGACTAATGAGCATGTTCTTACTCATTTACTGTAATGTCATGATTCTAGTTTTGTTGGGTTTTATTTGCAGGAATTGGGTTTTGTTTGCAGGAATTAGTAGGCATGGATGCTACCCAAGCAAAGGATTCCAACGATACTCCCATTAATCATCAGGACAATCCACAGCAGCCTCTAACACTGCCAATCGTGGGAAAGCTGATATTGCATGGCAACATTTTGCATTCAAAAAAGAGGGCAAGACTAATATATATACTTGTCTTCATTGTGGTTCGGCGTATAAAGGAGGCGGCATAAATAGAATGAAGCAACATCTTGGAGGGGTACCCGGTCAAATAAGTTCTTGCAAGAAAGTTTCTCACGATGTTCGTCATCAAATGCTAGAGTCTTTGAAAGCAGTGAAAGAAAATAAGCAAAATAGCAGCTGAATGAAGCTTATGAAACTGGCCAAATGGATAAAGAGGAAGTTCAAGAAATCCTGCCTTGCCCAACTAAGAAAGGGAAAAGGAAAACTAATGTTGAAATCAATACTTATTTTGCTCCAAGGACAACTCCGGGCTCCCAACCAACTAAAAGTGTATTATCTACCAAAGAAGCAATACACAAAGCGAAGATGGCAATTGCTAGATGGTGGTTTGATTCTTGCATCCCATTCAATGCAATACATTCTCCATACTTTCAACCTGCTTTGGATGCAATTGCTGCTATTGGTCCTGGGTTTAAAGGTCCGTCTTATCATGAGTTACGGGTTAACTTGTTGGGAGATTGTAAGAAGGAGTGTCAATTGCTTGTTGAAAGTCATCAGACCAATTAGGCAAAGTTTGGATGTACAATCATGGCGGATGGTTGGAGTGACCAAAGGCAAAGAACTTTGATAAACGTTCTAGTTTACTGTCCAACAGGTATAACCTTTGTTGATCATTAGATTATTTTTGTTGTATAGGTATAACTTTTATATTAAACTTTCTACTTTAATGTCTATAGGTATAGCCTTTGTAAAGTCTGTTGATGCATCAAATGTGGTGAAAGATGCTACTACATTATGTAACTTGTTTGTTGAAATTATTGAGTGGGTTGGACCAGCTAATGTTGTTCATGTAGTAACAGACAATGCGGGTAATTATGTAGCTGCGAGTAGATTGATACACCGAAAGTATAATAGCATCTTTTGGTCACCCTGTGCTGCTCACTGTTTGAATCTCCTTTTGAAGGACATTGGTAGCATGTCTCATGTGGAAGATCTTGCATCAAAGGCTTCAAAGGTAACTGTCTTTGTGTACAACCATATGATTTTCTTATCTTGGCTTAGGAAAAGAGAAGGTTGGAGAGAAATTGTACGTCCCGGGGTGACTCGTTTTGCTACTACTTTTATTACCTTGAAAAATATTTATGATCACAAGCACGATTTGAAAGCTTTGGTTGTAGACAAGCATTTTACTAGCCATAGACTAGCTAGGACAGCAAAAGAAAAAGCTGTGAGTGCTATCATTTTAGATCAAAAATTTTGGAATGATTGTTTAATCATGTCAAAGCTTGTAGCTCCTATTATCTAATTGTTAAGAATTGTGGATGGGGATGAAAAGACTTCTTTGGGGTATGTTTATGAAGGGATGCAAAGGGCAAAGAATGCTAAAAAGGAGATGTTTAAGAATAAGCAACATTTGTACAAGCCTTACACTGATATTATTACAACTCGCTGGGATAAGCACTTGAAGCGTAATCTTCATGCAGTAGCTTACTTTTTGAACCCTGCTTTCTTTTATGATGAAGAGTTTTGTGAGAAGAATAAGGTCATGCAAGCACTTCTTGACTTGTTTAATGTGAGAAGCATTTGCCCTGATGTGTCCAAAGCTATTCAAGAGATGCAAGTGTATCGAGATCGCCAAGGAACTTTTAGTCGAGAAAGTGCTCACAGTGTGGTTATGAAAGTGCGGCCCGGTAAGTATGAATATTTTTTGCTTTAGTACCTTTGAGTTGAATATTAACTAGGGTCACATAATGGAATATATTTCTTATAGATCAATGGTGGAGGTTGTATGGGGGTAGTGTTCCAACTTTGAAAAAGTTAGCAATTCGCCTTCTTAGTCATACATCTTCTTCTTCGGGATGTAAGCGAAATTGGAGTTTCTTTGAACGCATTCATACGAAGAAAAGAAATAGACTTGAACATCAAAGACTAAGTAACCTTGTTTATGTTACTTATAACTTGCGTTTGAAGAATAGGTATATAAATTTAGTCTAAGTCAAATCATTGTTGTCATTTATTTATTTTAACAAAATTAAGTTTATATTTGATATTATAATGTTTCATTTTAGGGTGCAATCCAAGAAGAGATCTTATGATCCTATTGATTATGAATCCATCGATAAAGTTGACTTTTGGGTAATTGAGGAAGAAGCACCCCCTGAGCTTAATATTGAAGAGCTTGAGGATGATGATGTTATCTATCAAGAAAATGCAATTCCTTTACATGGTGAATCATCAAGCCATAATGAAGGTCAATGTTTTGAATCTTGATCATTTGAATTTGTTTCTTACAATTGTAAAGTATTATTCTTTCTAGTGCTTGATTTTATTTTTAACGTTGTTTATTATTTTATTAGGTGGTGGAGAAGTTGACATTACTGATCTAACAATGTTGGAAGCAAATCTTGATCTTGAAAGTGAGGGTGGTGGTGGTGATTTGGATGAAGATGCTAACATATTGGCATTTGAAGGATTCAATCTTAATGAATATTTTGATAATGATTGATTGCTGTTACTTTATTTTATAGTATTTGATGTTAGTAATGAATATTGTTGTCTTTTATTGAACAGTTGAACTTAAATATTGTGTTATGGTTGGACTTGTTTAATGTCATCTTCTTAATGTTAACTTCTTAATGTTATGTTATGGTTGTTGATAGAAAACTTAAATATTTTTCATATTGTTTGATTATGAATTTAAGAATGTAAATTGTAAACTATTTTAGATTTTTTCATATTAGATTTTTTTATTAAGTATATTATATAAAATGAATAAAAATATATATATTTAATTATTTTTTAATTACAACTGGTTGGACCACGGTTGAACCAGTGAACCGTGAACCAGTGCCTTCATCGGTTCAGTGACCGTTCCGGTTTTCAAAACATTGGGAATCACCATGTCTGGACCCTTATAAGCATGCATTTTCAACATTGGTGAATGTTACAAAATATTATCATTCTGACCATCCTTAAGACCACTAGAACCAGCAACATCCTTGTTTTTTGGAACATCACTTTTCTTAGACCCCATTGAAGTTGGCTTTTTGACATCATTATCTTTAACCAAACCCGAATTCACTTTCTTGCAATTTATCAATGTATGACCAGTCATTCTGCAACTAGAACAGAATGAATGCAAACGTTCATATTCAATTTCAACAAAAAAAGAAAAAGTTTCTCTTTCAACAAGAATTTGTTCTGGAAGAGATTTCCCAAGATAAAGATCCACCAAGACACGTGCAAAATGACCAAAAGTTCTGTTGATCGTTGCCTCATCCAATGAAATTGGAATACCAACCCTTGTGTATTGGTCTGTTGTAACAAACTTGGATTAAAATCCGGGGACCAAGAAAAGAGACGAAGAGAACCAGGACTAATATTCCAATTTCCCATTGACCATACACTACGAAGATCCTCAGTAGATGAAAAACAAAATTCATAGAAGCCTTTACCAAGAGGCACCATCTGAGGCTTCCATAGCTTGAATAGCTTAGCGCGCAAGTCAGAAAGTTTATATGGAGAATCACCTTTCATGAGCATCAACCTGCCATGAAGATTATTCTTACAACCCTCAAGACTAGCCTTGTATTCATCTTCTGGAATCTTAATTGCAATAGCATCTCCTTTCAAGTATGACTTCGGTAATTGGCTTAAAGGAATATCACGAGCATTAGAAAGAGCTTGAGCAAAACTCTTCCGCTGAATGGGATTAGAAAGAATAGGGAAAGAAGGGGGAGGAGAAGGGGAAGAAGGCAAAATGTCTAGGAAAAGAAATTCCCAAGGACATGAGTCTGAAGCGATTGAAACAGGCCTTCAACCTCACTGGCCATGCATTTCCAAACATGAAAAGTGGCAATCAAAGTAGAAGCTCCAACTGGCGTCGCCCCAACCAACTAAAAGTAACTCAATATAGTGATATTTAATAACTTGGGGTCTGCAATATTTCCCTCCACCTCCTCTAGTATAATCATTCCGTTATCGCTAATATTATTGTGTATTTGTACTTTGTTCAGACAAATAAAGCCGTCATGCTTGATGAAATTAAGAATTTTGTTCTTATTCTATTATGCACTCTTAATACACATAATGCACTCTGCTTTCTTATGTTTCATATTATTATTATTATGGTGTCTCTGCCTATAGTGTTGGTAACCCAGGTTCAAGCATAGCTTGCTTTGTTGGTAACCTTGATTATTGGACAGGAACTAGATTCAGTAATTAAGAATTGTGAGATAATGTTTAGTTTCACAACTCAAGAGCAAAATGCCACAACTCAGGAATCCATTTATAGTAGGTAAGTTAAGATCTTAAGGATTGCCCTTGGACTCTATAAATTCTAGCTAGAGCTTCACATGCTTCTCTTGAAAAACTATTGATTTTTTTCTTTTTTTTTGAAAAAAGGATATTGTAATATTTAAAACTAGAGGGGATGTTTGTATAAGTTCCTGAAAACTTATGGCAAGTCTGCGTAGCTGACTAAGTGACTTCATTAGCTAAACAGTTTGAGCTGTCCAAATAACCTTACCATGTTTGTGTTAGCTCACTAAGTGACTACAGTAGCTATTCAAATAACCTTTGCAGGTCTGCGTTAGGTTCAAATTATATAATTTAGGTAATTAGGTAAAGACATCTAATTAGAGGTTGGGTTCAATAAATAAGTAGCAACCTCAACTTTAAAAACAATGTGAAATACATGCTGTGAGTATAACTTCACAATATCATTGAATTCCTATTCTGCTAAATGTTATCTGCTAAACGTCAAGAGCACATCAACAATGTAAACATAGTTGGAGAAGTTAATGAAGGAAAAACGAATGAGACCTGTGCAAAGACACGGGTACCATACTAGTTTAAAAAGAAAAACAAAAAAGTACCCACAAATGCTTTGTGGCGCATTCTAGTTGAATGCGCCATTGCAAATGGCACAACATAAAGTACGCATAGAGTTTGTAAGTACTTTATTTGATAATTTTGTGTTATATTGTACTTTATTTAAATATTATATGTTAATATGTTTTTATCTTTTCAACTACTAATTTCTATATTAAATAATTCTATCTGATCAGTGTAATATACTATTAAATTATGTTAATAGTGTAATATTATATTTATTTATTTATTTATTGTAGTTAATATATTATTATTTATTTAAAATAATAGTATTTAATCTATTATATTTGATTATTGTAGGTGGTACATATGGCATTCAATTCATCGTCGGGGTCATGTGTGATTCATCCAGGTCTAGAAGATCTTTCATTACTAAAGTTGCATACTAAAATGTATAATAAAATAGAGCGGAAAATTGTATACTAAAATGTAGATGAGCACAACAATTTCATGATGGTGCGTTGCATATTTCACAACCCATCATGGACCATCTAAGTCAATTTATTAGTTCATTGGTGGAACGATGGAAACCATATACCCATACTTTTCACATGACATTTGAAGAGTGCAATATCACGTTACCAGATGTTACAATTTTGTTAGGTCTTTGCATGGATGGGAGACTGGTCATCGGTCAACCTGCTACAACTACAAGAAAAGCTCCACTTACTAATGACTTGGTACCGATGGATACAGGACCGTTGGTAAATGCATGATTTACCAGCAAGCATGCCCCGTTGGTAATTGGAGCACCATTTACAAGATGTTACCAAAATTTTAACATCTTGTAACATGATGGTGCATGCTCCAAATGTCATGTGAAGACCGATCATCAATCAAATTGCTACCACTACAAGAAAAGCTCCACTTACTAACGGATTGGCATCGACAGATAGAAGACCGTTAGTAAATACGTGATTTACTAACGAGCATGCCCGTCGGTAACAGGAGCAGTGAATTTTCATCCAATTTACCGATGGCTAAACCATTTGATAATGAAAAAAATCATTCCTAAAGGTCAAGATGTTAGCAACTCCGTCACAAACATTCATGCGCATTTGCACGAAATAATGCTCGCGAAGTTTCTGACGACGTAGCCCGTCAGTAATGATGTTTTTCATTATCGAGAGGCTACATCGTCGGTAAGTGCCTTTTGAAGGTACCACATGTAAAAACTAAGAAGGGGAGTTAAATTGTATTTACTCAAATATGAGTAGTTTTTGAAGCAGCAACTTCATATTACAGTAAGCTAGTCAACCAGATAACACTTAATAAGTGAATGTATTTTGCAAAGGTATGACTGCTAAAATGAAATAATTTCTCTAAAAGATTTACAGACAAATAGAGAAGATAAGAGAGTTTGCAATGAATAACTCAGATAGCTTTTCGACTTGATCTTTTAAAAGTGTTCTATTCTATATTGAGATTCTCTTGTATGTATTCTTGTTTTCTTGTGCGTATTCTCTATCTTGCAAACTGCATCAAAGTCTTCTTAAATAGCCTTCACACATCAAAGATCCATTGTGAGACATTTCCTTGACTTTGTCTTCTTTCGAGGTTGCTTTTCTGTTAGTGTAAGCCCTAGTGGCTAATATATATTTATTGGATTTATATATTGTATCATGACTTTATTTTATATTTTATATATATGAGGTATATATTTATTATATTATATTTGATGATCATATTTATAGCATAATAAAGTCCTTAGAATAGGTAGTTCATTTAATGGAACGTCAAGTATGACTTGACCGTGAGATGCCATTAAATTCTAGAACACTATTCTTAAATATCCATAGTAAAGTATTATTATTAATAAGGACAATAATAATATATTGAGACTATTATGTGAGTGTACTGATGACCACATCTCACGGGTCATAAATATAAGATATCAAGTCTTCACATAGGTATAAATATTATTGGAATATTTATACTGGAATGACTCACTATGAGAATGTTGCATGATAGTTATGTAAGTGTCATGAGCGATTTTTATGGTAACCATAATGAAGTAGTCCTTCGACTTGAAGTCACTATGATTCCTAACATATGTAGTTAGGCTTTGATATATTTAAACGTTGTCTGTAATAGGATAACTATAAAGGTAGTTATTGAGCCTGCAATGAAACATGTTAAGGAATGTGAGTGATGCAGATAGGATTCGTCCCTCCTGCATAACAAGAGTAATGTTTATAGGTCTCTTGATGATATGCGTCGTAGAAATGCATGGCCATGCTAAGGTGAGACAATATGAGATATTGGGCACACATGATCATACGTCAATTACTAGATCAAGAAATAAATAATTGGACTTAACAAGGATGACACATTTATGTCGTGTTCAATTAAGACATTATGATGAAAGGACGTTGACTTCACATTATATATGGTTACAATATGGTTTTAATTGTATCACCAATATTCTAATTAATTGGATGGCAATGATGTATTGCTAGATGCAACTCATTGTTTATAATATTAATTGATTATTAATATGATTAATAATAATTAATATTATTGCCAATAAATTGAAAACCTATAGGGTCACACGCATAGAGCAAATACTCTGAGAATTAGTTTCATTGATTAATTAAATATGATTTAATTAATAATTAAATGGGATTGATTTAATTGATTAATTAAATATAATTTAATTAATAATTAAATGAGGATAAGTTTAATTGATTAATTAAATATGATTTAATTAATAATAAAACAATGAGCATGCAACGTACAGTAGCCCAAGTGGGTTAGGTTAAATGAGTCACAGCTATTAATAAGCTATGCATGCCACTTAAGCGACACACAACACAGAGCACTCATAACGGCCGCTCTACACCCTTGAAAGGTGCACCCTTTTTTCTCTCTCTGTGTGCCGCGCCTCTTCCAATCCTGATAGCTGGCACTACGCTATCTCTAACGTTGGTTTGCTCGCGTGGACTGAGTAGAGGTATTGCTACCTTGCAATACTGGTGATAGAAGAACCTCTCCCTTTATGGTGATAGCAGCAGTGTTCCTCGGATTTGTTGCACTGTAGCTGTGTAGATCAAGTTGTCATTCACACCGTAGCAGTGTTTGTGATTTACCACTGCTGCTAACATGCTCACAGTGTTCGTGGTAAAGCTATGCTTCAAGAGGTAAACACAATATCCTTGTGATTCATGTCCAATACGTGGTCCTTAGTTAAGGGTTTTTCCGCTCAAAAGGTTTTTGAAAATTGCTTTTAAAAATTATCCCTCTTGAAACCCCAACATTTTCTTCATACGTCTTGAGCTACAATTAATGCAAAAGAGTCGTTCTGATAGAAGCATTAAATGGTTGAGAACGTTGAAGATACTTTTTTACTAATGTAAATACTTTATCAGAGCAACAAAAGAGTCTTGGCAGCGCAGATTTCCTCTTTAGTGCAATCAGTCAGAACTACAGTTCTAAAAGATTGTTATTGCGTACTAAAGGTGTTGTTCTCAGGTACTATTCAACAGAGATGCTTGGTTGCTCATTTGACTTTAGGAATAGATCCTAGTATGATTCAAAATCATAAACCGTCTTATTAAATATGTTTCCAACATATTTAATAGCCTTTCTGGTCAGTTCTGATAAGTGTTGAGTCAAGACGCATTGTAGACACTTGGCACACATTTCTGCTTCAGACTTTCCATAAGACGCTTGGATTATATTTTGTATACTTGGCTTATTTTGTAAGATTTTAAGTAGATACCAATAAGATGTCTTGTCTTTATTAAGTTCGGACAATCTTTTACTCAGACGCTTCCAGATGAATATCTTGAAATCTTCTTTTGAAGAGGTCTTGGACGTTTTCTTTTCTTGAACATATCTTCTTCTTCAAAAAGTCTATCAGACGCTTCAACTGTTTTGCTTCAAAGCGGTTTCTTCTTTTATTTTATTAAGACGCTTCTTGAGCTTTGATTTGATATTCTTTAGAGAATGAGATTTGTTGCTTGCATCTATCAGACGCATAAGGCTTAGCTGAGGGATGTTCTTGAAGGTCTTTATAAAGGATCGTGAAAGAATGCTTCACTTGATTAACAGACGCTCCTACACTTGGCTTGAGATTCTCTGAGAGAGATTAGATATAATGGTTATATTCTACACACTCAAGTAAATCATCAGCCATATTCACACAGTTCATTTAAGCCATCAACCAAATGTTTAGATACATCAAAACATAGGGATTAGACGCTTAGCACAAACTATCAGATGCATAGTAAGACAGTCAGATGCTTGGAGACCTAACACCATTTGGTATTATGATACATCAACGTCTCTTTTTACTAGACCGACGACTTTTCCCGTAGGTAATGATATTTCTCCTTACCGAAGGGCAGAACCGTCGGTAAGTGCCTTTTTGCATTACGAGACATTGACGTCTCTTTTTGTAATACGGCTAATTTTCCCTTCGGTAAGTAAGTTATTCCCTTATTAAAGGCGTTTCCTATTGGTGATAAAGCAATGGTCGTCGGTGAAGACATAAAATATGTGTGCAGAGCTCATTTCACTCTCCCATGTCAGTCATTCCCTTTCATTTCTGTTCTCTCCCTCCCATCTCTACCACTCTCACTCTATGCTCCCTTCTTCCCCATCTCCCTCTTAGCCTCATCTTAGTCCCAAAGGCCGAGACCACCTCCTGTTCATGTCAACTTCACTAGAGCAAAACATTGACCAGCCTTCGCGATGTCCAATAACTCCCCGTTCACGCAACCACCACAATTTCAGTACCCACAAATAATAGAACCGTCATAGTAGCATCATGCTGCTAACGTTCCCCCTCCACAAGCTCGCTTTCTCTCACTCTCATCTCAGTCCGAGACCACCACCATCACTGCACTTGCACCGCCTTCGCCCAGTAAGTGCTGGGTTTGTTTAAATTTTTTGTTTACAAACTAGTTTTCTTTTTGGCTTGCTTTAGTTCATCATTTTCTCTCTCTATCTCTTAGGTTGCTTTCCCACTCTGTCTTTGGTTCCTGATTTTCTCTTTTAGCAGAATGCAATCCAGTATGGTTCTCTAACTCTTATGTTTGTTTTCAAGGGATTGAAAGTGATTGGTTTTTCTCCATTGAGATGTAAATTGGAATTATTGTTCTCTAATGTTTATAATTATTTTTTGTAAATTGAGATTGAAATGTAAATTTGGGAATTTTGTTCTTCGTTTAGGGCTTCTTTTATTTGATATTTCATTCCAATGAGCTTTGTTTATTTTGTATTTGTTGCAACTCTGAATTCAATTGAAAAATTGGCTTGCTTTTATTTGTTTAAGTGTAAGTATTTTAGTGTGGAACTTTGATGCTATGATATACTTTAGGATGCAGTGATGATACGAAACTTTAATGCTATGCTTTTTTTTTTTTTTTTTACAAGATCAAACTTATTGCATTTCATTCAAAACATAGTCCAAAATACAAGTAGGAGTTGAATTAAATATAATGGGACTGAATTGGCATATAGCTACCCTTGCTAAAGAATGAGCAACCATATTAGCATATTGCCTAATAAGCTTTACTTGAAAGCCTGGATTAGAAGAGATGATAGACTTACATTGTCTAATCATAAGCTCGAACTCAGAATCATCTTCCTTAACTGCCAACACGCTAAGTGCTTATCTAATGGTCAATCTCTAGATATTGCAACCGCATAAGAGCTTGTCTCACTCCTTCTGTCTCCCCTTCGCGAACCTGTAAGTGAATGTCAAGCCACGAAGTACGCCCCATAACAAAGGCACCAAGGTCGTCACGAAGACACATGTCGAAGCCAACTCGGTTAGCACCCCTCCCAAAGAGGCATCAACGTTACACTTAAGAAAACCCACAGTTGGCTTAGTCCAGGAATGAGTTTGTTGGTGTTGCACAACATCTGTATTTTCACCCTTCAACTTGGCCATGTTCCAGTCTTGCAATATATCCTTTGCACGCCACACCACCCTCTTAGCATAAGTATCTTTGTTTTCCTAAATCACATCATTCCTTCTTTTTCCACAACATCCAAATCACCATTGCAAAGAGGGTGCTATCATCTGCACCCGAAGCTGGCCACACTTAAAAAAATCCTTCACAAAAGCTTTCTACATTAAGTAAAACAGGCTCAATAATATGCCATAACTTGGCCTCCCTCCAGCACTCTATGCTTCGAGGACAATAGAAGAACAAATGCCAACAGTTTTCAGCGTCCCTATCACACTTTGGACAAACTGTTGGGCAAGATATGCCCCGATCTTGTAACTTTTTTCGCATGGGCAAAGAGTCCCCACAGAACCTCCACAAGAGAAGTTTAACATGAGGTGGAACCTTGAGTTTCAAAAGCATTCTCCTGCCACCAACAACTCTATTATTTGCAGAATTACCATTATTCTCCATCAGGAGCCTATAAGTTGATCTCACAGAATAGCTTACATCTGCTGTAAACCGCCAAATTTTCGTATCACCATGAGCAGGTCCCATTACAAGTGTGTGGACAATAGTTTCATCATCAACTTGAGACATGATAGTGGAAATTAGCTCCTGGTTGCAGAAAACCGTACCTGGGATTATCAAATCACTGAAACAAAGACGGGAGGTAGGAGGTCATAAGTCTCCACCTTGTTTCCCTAGTAATGCTAAGTTGAAGCCATAGATACCATAGAATCCCATAGCCTCATTCTCCTTAGAAACTGTTAATCTATCCCAACTCGTCCGGTGTATACCTCGAGGCCCCTCTTGGTTAGAATCCCACCAAAAAGTGTTCATCAGCCGCTACATCTCCTCCCCTAGATAAATAGGTAGGAGAAAAGCACTCATGCAGTAAGTAGGAATGAATTAGATCACAGACTTAATAAGGACCTCACGTCCTGCCTTAAAGAGAGATCACCCCATTCCATGAGTTAATTTTCTTTCACAATCTATCCTTCAGATAAGAGAGCATAGTTTTTTTTTTACTTTTTCCAATCTTGGAAGACAAGAAAAGATACTTGCTCATACCAAGGCTTACTGTAATTCCCAGCTTAGAGGACACTAACGCCCGCTGATCGGAGTTCACATTTCTGCTGAAAAACATTTCACACTTTTACAAATTAATTGACTAACCAGAAGTCGCTTCATATGTAACTAAGATTGACTTAATCACATCTGTTTCCTTCTCACTTCCACGAAAGAAAAAGAATCTGTCATCCGCAAAGAGCAAAAGGCTCACTATAGGAGCCCCTCTACACACCGTAACTCCATGGAGATCCTCTCTACCTTCAGATTTCCTAAGCATCGCAGAAAGCCTCTCCGCACAAATAATAAACAGATAAGGGGAGATGGGGTCCCCCTGTCTAAGCCCCCTTCAAGGATGCACTGGGCCTACTTTGTCCCCATTAACCATAACTGAGTAGCTCACCGATTCCACACACATCATCATCCAGTGAACCCAGTGGTTGGCAAAGCCTAGTTTAAGAAGCATGGCTCTAATATACCCCCAATCTACCCGGTCATATGCTTTGCTTATATCAATTTTGAGAGCCACTTCACCCACCTTACCTTTAGTTTTGCATTTCATAAAGTGAATCAACTCTATAGCCACCAAAACATTATCCAAGATGGACCGCCTCGGAACAAAAGCTGATTGTTCCTCCGCTATACACTTAGGAAGCACCACTTTCAATCTATTAGCTAGCACCTTGGAAATTATTTTGTACACCACATTACAAAGAGATATGGATCTAAGATCACACATGGAGGATGGCCCATCACACTTGGGAATTAGAGCAATATTGGTCTCATTAAGCTCTCTTGGAAACACATTTTCCTCCAATTAAGCAACACAAGCCATGAAAATATCTTTACCATAAGACTGCCATATACGCTAATAAAATGATGGATTAAGGCCATCGGGGCTCGGAGCCTTATTCAGATGCGTATGAGCTAGAGTTTCACCAAATTCTGCTTCCATGAAGGGTGCCAGTAAGCGAGAGTTGTCCTCGTTCGACACCTTCAAAGTAATCGTCTCCAAAGCCGATTCATACTGTCTCTATTGACCTGTGAACAACTCCTCAAAATATTGATTCACTATCCCACACAAACTTTAGTGATCGCGGGTCTCTACGCAACATAACAATCTCGTTTCTCTTCCTTCTCATGGTGGGTGTAGCATGGAAATACTTGTTGTTCAAGTCTTCATCCCTTAGCCAAAAGGCCTTTGCTCTTTGTTTCTAGAAGTTCTCCTGGACTAGCAACATAGATAATTTATCCTTGAGCTTAGTGAATGTTTGCACCGATCCTGTGTCATCTCTGTCACGCAAATCCAGCAAGTCACGCTTGCACTTATCAATATCATCCTTGAATCTTCTCTTAATATTGGCCCCCCACTTGTCTAGCTTCTTAGTACACTCATTCAGCTTCTGAATAATACCAGCGTTAGAGAGAGCGTCCCAAACATCGTGGATGACGTCATTGAGCTCGGGTTCACAAAGCCAAACATTTTCAAAACAGAAACAATGTTGGCGAACCTTAATTTCCTGCTCCTTAAGCTGCAACAGGATCAGAGTGTGGTCTGATATTGCTGCCACCAAGTTATAATGAGGTGATATTGAGGGAATAGTGTAACACCCCAATTTTCACTGTTTGTTTTTTAAGATCGGTAATTTATATAAATAAGTTTATATTTTATCTGAGATTTAGAAAATTATTTTTAATAAAATAAGATCATAATTATACTCTACATGATGGTAGAGAGTTACGATTAAATTTGGGTTGAAAATTCAGATAGAACCCGATCTGCGTTTTCACTGACAGTAAGATTTTACTGATCAGAAAACCTAATTTTAAATCGTGAACGAGACAGTTAGTTTTCTTATCGCGTTTCCAAGCACTTTGGTGATTTTAGAAATTTTCGTGCTGAGAATAAAGTATTATGTTTTATTTGGGTAAAACTTTCAACAATATGCGACTAAAGCTTAAGCCGGGCAATTGACGGAGTCGGAGAAGGATAGGATAAGGCTGAGAATGACTGATGTGAAGGGCATTTATGATGTGTTATGATTAAAATGAAAATATCTGAAACGCGTTCATACTAGGAAAAGACCAAAATACCCTTGATCTTTTCCTAAATGACAATTTTGTCCCTAAGTGAATTTACCCTTTGTTGCTAAATGAACAAAACTTGGACCTTTTGCCCTTGATAAATCACTCCCAAGAGCCCCATCATAAGCCACTTTCATTTCACTTTCTCACAAACACATTTTCCTTAAGTCTTAAACATAGAAAAGATCAAAAAGAGTGAAATCTTTTTCTCTCCTTTGTTCTTGGTGTTCTTGAGTTGTTCCTCACTTTCTCTCGATCCATTTTCCCACCAACCAAGAGGTAAACTCTCTTGACTAAAGTTAGTAAACTTGTTCCTTACTTCATTGTCTTGACATCTATGTATTTTTTTAAAGAAAACCATAAGCAAATTTGTGAAGAACTTGTTTGATTTCTTGCTATTTTCCATCATTCAAGAGGTAATCTTTTCTCTCCATGATCAATCATGAAATTTTCTTCATTCATTTTGCAAGTTTGAGCAATGAATCATCATCATCCATTTTCATGAAACTTTCTTCAAAAATCTCTATAAAATCATAGAAAAATCCTATGATCATGAAACCAATTTCTATGAACTCATCATGATGTATATAGTGATCATCTAGAAGCATGAACCCAAAAGAAATTTCCTCCCTATTCTTTCTAATGATGGCCGAAACCCTAACCTTGATGGTTGGGTGAGTTTTGATTCAAACCTTCAACAAATGATTATTAATTATGTCTTCATCATACTTAAGGATCAATAATCCAAGAGTTAGTAAAATTTTAACATTCTTAGCCTAATCAATTAGTGAAGGCCGAACGATAGTTCACAAGAACTAGATGAGTTAGTTGGATTTTATTAATTTTTGGTTGTAATTTGTTGTGAAGGATCAAACTGTGACTGATTATTCTAGGCTGTGCGAAGGAAACCGAATTTGGATCAGAAAACCCTTTGAGAACGAAACTTGAAATCTTCAAGAGGTAAAGGGAGATGACTTACAATGAATTTGATGGTCTCATAAGCTTGTTTGTTGGATGTGTTTGGTTGTCATTTGAAGTGATGTGATGATTGTTATTTGAGAATATACTATGTGTTTGGTACATACTTGATATGTTGGTGAATATCAGATTGAATGATCAAATAATCTTGTGATATTAATTATCTTGGATTGGATATGTATATATACATATATACATATATAAATAAAATTGCTGAAAAGGTTTTTCCAAATGGCTTCCATTATAAGCCATCTCAAATTTCAAAAAATAGAAAATTTTATGAGTTTATATTGGTTGATACTGACTCGGCTGCGATCAAGCATTATCGTGACCCGAAAGATCAAACAAGATACACTCATTCAACTTTCCAGATTCTTAAGGTCTTAACACCTGAACAATTTGGAATGAATAGTTACAAAAAGTTCTCCCAAGAGTTTGAACCATGTGGTTTTACCTATTGGGATTATGAAACAGCTTGGTACAACATGTTTTGGTACCAAAATGATCATTTTAAACATTCATGGTTGATTTACTTCAAGAAGAATGTCAACTACAAGTTTCCAAACTGGTTCGTTCTCTGGTGGCAGTTTTTCGGACCTAGCAAAACAATCCTGATATGATCCAAAAAGGAATCATCAAGATTTAGGATCTATCCTTGAACTTGTTTAGGATTATTTACAAAGAACAAAGAAGAAGATGAAAAAGGTTCTTTGGAACCCGAAATATAAAATGTCAAATAACAAAAGACAACTATTAATAGGATAAGATGAAGATCAGAATAACTATAAAGGAAATAACAAGATAAGGAAAAAAAAGCATATAAATGGCCGTGGGGAATTAAGCATAAAGGAAATAAGAAAAGATGAAAATGGAAGAGAGAGGAGATAGAAAGAAGGTGCCACAATAATCCAATGGACTTGGAAGATTGATAAGCCAAATGAGGATTCGCCACAAAGAGATGAAACTCTTTGATAAGAATCAAGCAAGTTCTAATCCAAGAACTTGAAGAGGAGCCATATTGCTCAACTCACATTAAAAAATGAGCAAATTCTCTAAACTTTCAGTAATCCAAAATGTTTCCTTACATGGGTATATATAGGCTTCAAGTGGGGATTTAGATCATTCCTAAACTAAGCCTCTTCCGCTTCGAGAGAACATACTAGAACATAAGTACTAGGTGCACCCCCACAATAGAAAGCCCAAAATACAAGCCCAAATATTGGTTAGAAACAAATGACTAATTTTCGTCCAAAATCACGTCCTAAACTTCCAGCCTAGTTTTCACCATGATAGAGGCTGAATCTGGTCATGAGACTAGAAATACGATGTGTAGATAAGGATCTAAGCTTTCCAACGCATCATAGATCACTTCTATAGGATATCCAGAACTCAAGATAACCCCAAAACAAGGAAGACAGGTCACTTGGACTTGGATGGTTTGACTTGGACTTGAATGGGTTGAACTCCTCTTGTTGCAAAGTTGACTTGCCCCCTCTGGCCTCCATCAAATCCTTCCCCCAGAAGTGGCTGAGGGATATGAAACTTTTGAGAAATACTATGAGTCGATGGCAGGTCCTTTTTCGGCAAACTTAGTGTTTTTCTCCAAATTTTCGTTGTCTTGATTGTTTAGCTGGCAATACAAGTTCCAGCAATCCAGTTTCCCTGGAATTCTCCAATCTCTCCAACGAGCTTATTATGTCAAGTGGTGGACTCAGTTTGACTATTCTGCAACCACAGCTGAGAACGTCAAAATTTGGTTGCAACAAAATCCAAAATGGATGAAAGCAGCCAATCCTGAAGCCTGTGAATTCCTCAATCAAAAATCAAAGATTTTAGCTGCCCTTGCTGATTCTACAACCAAGGATAGCTTTGTCAAGAATTTGGAGGCTCTAGCAAAGTTGGCTAAAGAAGAAGGCCAAGCACAAGCCTTATCTTCCAAGCAAGACCTTCCTCCCTCTGAAGAAGAAGAAGGCCTCTCGCAATGCTCAGACTCATTCTATCAAAATGAAGATGATTTTTTCGGGATAGATACCACTGTTCATCTAAGTGATGATCTAAGTGATGATGAATAAGTGTTCAAGCCCAATCATTGTTGGCCCAACATTGTTTTGCTGACACCAATCGTCACTATTGACACAGTTCCAGTCAAGATACCGGCATTGTTCATCAATTATTGTAATAGTATAGCTCATGATATCGGTACTGTGGTAATAGTGATTTCAATTTTCTTTAAATAGGAATGTCGAGGCATTATCAATTCATTCGAAAATTAAGAAAGAACTTAGAGAGAGAACTTAGATAGAGAAGCTCTGATAGAAGTGAGCCTTCTCCCTCTTCTCCTTTCTCCCTTGTTTTCTTTTTCAATCTCTCAATCTTGTAACTTCAACCTTTTCTTTGAATAAAACTTCAATCTTTTCTCCTTTACATGCATTAACTGCATCTTCTCTTCTCCCTCCACCGGTCCTGGTGAGGCTCTGCCTCCGCTCCGGTTTCTTTTTTCTTATCTTTTACATGTTTTAATTCATTGCTCTACATAATTTAATTATGTAAATCTCTTGTTTATGTTCCTATTTCCTTCATCTTACTCTCATCTCCTTTCCTTCCTGTAAGTTCGTCATCCCTCTGGTATCAGATCCTGATGGGGAAGTAGGAACAATATAATGGATCTGAGTTCTTATCTTTCTGAATAAAATAAAAAAAAGAGTTTTTATGCTTATGGAAGGCTTCGCCTCCTATCTTTTATGTTTCTTTTAACTTAGAAAATATTATGCTTAACTGGTTGGTGCACCTCTTAACTGTGTAAGAACCATATGCATATATTTGATTTATCTTGTTAAAGCTGCAGCAGTAAGTCCTCGCTGTGGTTAAAGAGGCAGTAAGTCTAATTCGACCATGCTTAAGCAAGATAAGTAAAATATTCATGCTCGGGTTGCTTTTGGTTAAGTTGTTAAGGTGTAACCTTGGTTAGGGATAATAAGTTCTAATGTCTTTTGTACATGTGTTTTCAAATCTCTTTTAGTTTTGTACAGTGTTATGAAAAGATTCAGAAAGATATGACTTAGATCTATAATATTGGTACTATGGAACCAAAGGAAGGCAATGATATCAGAATCATGAAAAATATGTTGTCTTGCTTCTTCTCCAAACTCTCCTTTCGCTCTTCCCAACCATCTTCTTCTTCTCTTCAGAAGTCTGAGATTCCTACCAATCCTAGCAGTATCTTCCAAGAAGAGATCTGCTTTGAAAATATCAATCAAGATATTGATAACTGGGAAATCCCAAAAATTCCCACAAAAGAACTCTACAAACCAGAAGGCAAGTTCTTCTTGCACTCTGATTATGTCATTAAGACAGTAGAGAAAAACATTCCAATCAACCCAGAGAGTGAAGAATTCCATCTTCTCTCAATGGATACAATCAAAACTCACAAACAAAAATATAGATACCTACACATAGGATGTGTTCAGGTAGCTGTAAAACCTTTAATCCGTGAAGGGTTAAATGCTTCAATATTAATGTGCTTAAGGGATATTAGGCACAACAAATTTCAAGATTCTCTCTTAGGCACTATTGAAACTAGCTTAAGTCAAGATCCAATTTATTTTAATTGTTACCCAAATAGAACTCTGAGTTTATAAGATAGAAATATCTTGGATTCTTTGTTCTTAAACATCAAGATCTGTGGTTTAGATATGAAACCTGGATCTATCCCAATGGCTTTGCTTTACAAGATTCAATACAAGGTAATGAATTCATATAATTCCAATGTCCTTAAAACCAAAACAACTGGAGAAACAACTTTGTTTCTCACAGACGTGACAAAAGCAAACGTCATTGTCCCAAAAACGATTCTCTGGAAAGACGTAGTCTTACCAGAAAGATGGATCTTGGATAAAGCAACACCAGCTTTACCAAGAGAATCATCGGACTTCAATAGTATAGTCCAGTCACAATCAGGGCAAGTTGAGTTAGTCTTTGACAGGCGAAACTCATTTAGCTCGTACAGAACAAACAGTATAAGATCTGAAGATTTTAGATCTATACCATCAAGACAATCCTATTCAACTTTGTCCCAAGCATCAAACCAAACCAAAAATCTACAGGGATTAGACACATCATTTAGTATCCCAAGACCAATTTATCAGGCTGAAGATGATCATAAATCTATTCAGTCTCCAACTTATTCTTCCCTTAATGAGTCTTATAATGATTTATAAGTTCATTATTGATCAGGAATCCCTTAGAAAGAGCTTTTACTTCGAGGAATGGAAACCTCAAAGGGAGTGGTTCTTTCAACATTATCAGCGAACAAATAGAACAAATATTCAGAATGAATATTACACATTTCGTAAAAATGTTAAGGAGAACATCCAATTCTTTGACTGGTTTCATGTTTATGCAGTCAAAAACAATATCGATTATCCTTGGCAAATAACTTTAACTGAGGATAAAACAACTAATGTCATTATAATATGGCATTTACGAAATGTGAGTTGGTCAAAGCAGAGTTACCACCAAATAACTCTTTCCAACTCCCAGGGATCAAAGATCCAAATGATGATAAAACCCTATCATGACTTCTCCATTCAAAACAAAGAATGTGAATGAGCCAATTTCTGCTCATGATATCCAAAGTTGATGGAGCAGTCCAACTATACAAACAAGTATCTTCAAGTTTTAGGTACTAAAATTGCAAAATCTGAAGTCTCTGCTTCACCATCCTCTTCGGGAACCAAAAAAGAAGCAGATAAACCTTTGGATAAGCCTTTATTCAAACCTTTCAAGGTTACCAAGAAGTTTAAGGAAAGCCTAAAGCTTCTTCATAACCCAGAAGTCAAAACAGAATCTATGGTAGATGTTATCAACAGGGTTGATGAGAAACTACAAAACCTTGTGGTCCCTGATTCACCGCAGGTTTCAGAATAACCTCAAACTCAAGCGCCTTATAATCTAAGGAATAAAAATCAAACCATCAATGTCCTTAATGAAGATAGCTCAGAGCATGAAGCTGTGGTTTCTTCATCCAAAATCAAAGAGGCTGATAATCCGCTTCTTAACCTCAATCCATTTTTTTACCAAACCTGGGAAAAAAAACCCACAAAACTCTACTATCCAAGATCAACTCCCCCAGATTTGCTCTTAGAAGATAAACCTCCAACCTTCAAAAGCTTCAATGCCAACAATATCTATTAATGGAACATAGATGGCCAAAACGAATACCAAATCATGACCACATTGCAGCATATGACAATGATGGCAACAACTTATCAAGCTGCAAATGATGCCTCTGAAGAAACGATCTGTAATATCCTTGTAGCAGGATTTCCTGGTCAACTGAAAGGATGACTGGATCATTCTTTCACTGATGACCAGAAAGAAAGAGTCTTTACTGCCATTAAAATCGAGGCAGATGGAACACCAATCACGAGTGATGGTGAATCTATTCCAGATGCGGTCAACACCCTCATCTTTTTAATTGCTGAGCATTTTATCGGCAATGCCTCAGCCTGGAAAGTTGAATGAGTGTATCTTCTTTGATCTTTCGGGTCATGATAATGCTTGATCGCAGTCGATTCAGTATCAACCAATATAAACTCATAAAATTTTCTATTTTTTGAAATTTGAGATGGCTTATAATGGAAGCCATTTGGAAAAACCTTTTCAGTAATTTTATTGGGATTGTTATCCCAAAAACCTGGTTCCATTTGAATAACAGGTTGAAATTGATTTTTGGCAACATAATGTGATGCTGTTGATTTGGTAGTTTTGGCTGATAACTTGTTATCAGGTTTTATTGTTTGGATAGGAATAGGTGTTGTTGCCAAGTCCTGGATTATGTCTTTAAGTTTGATCTCTTTGAAAGGAGGTGGAGAGTTGGGTTCTTGTCCTACCCTTGCTCCTCAGGTGCCTTTTGGAAGATGGGTTAGTCCTTGATCTTGGAAGGCTAACAAGGTTTGAATGGGAATGCCATAATCCTTTTTGGATTGTTTGGTTGTTTAGGCTGGTTGGGCCTTTTGGGTTGACAACCCAGGTTTGGTGGTTCACTAGTGCAAAATATGGATTCTACAACAGGTTTCTAGATCGGTTGAAAAGGAACCGATTTAAAAAAAGAGGCGGTGGCAATTTTGAAAATAAGTTCAAAATTATTTACATCGGTTCATAAAGAAACCGATGTATAAAACATTTAACATCGGTTAAATATTTCAACCGATGAATACAATTTAAATAAAAAACTATTTATTTATTCCCGCCAAGTATATACATCGGTTATTACACAACCGATCTCATTAGTAAACTTTCAAACTCGGTTATTTTACAACCGATCTCATTATTAAACTTTCAACATCGGTTCTATTAACTAACCGATTTCAAATCTTCATTAAACCCATTTCTCCAACGTTAATCTTTCATATCTTTCCCTCCTCACTGTTTGCCCTCTCTCTCGTTTGCTCCTTCTCCTTCATCCTTCACCACCGTAACCTAGCACCATCCTTCTCCTTCTCCTCACATTTCGTTGCTGCTCCTTCATCGCTGATACACTGCCCACGGCTCCTTCATCCTTCATCCTTCATCACCTCTCTCTCGTTTGCTCCTTCTCCTTCATCCTTCACCCTCTCCTCTGAACCTTTGTACCAAACTTTGCCCACGGCTTCACCTCTGAGGTGAGTTTGTTTACATTTATTTTTTCGTTTTTGGCTTTAGGTTTTATGATATTATAGTTTATTCGTAATGGCTTTATTTTTTCATTTCGTTTTTGGCTTATAGTTTATTTTCAATTCTACTTAGGACAAGGCAGCACCTGTTGCTACTCCAGAAAAGCCACCTGAAGAAGATCTGAATCCATTCTTGATATTCCCTAACCTGAGGAAAATTTGAAGGTACGTATCTAATATCCTTATTTTGATTATTAATTGCTTCCCCATTCTATTCTGTTGAACCCAATGCTTCACTCTGTTAGTGTGCTCATGTCATATGGAGTCGTTTCCAGTCTTGCTCATGACATTTATATGAGTGTTTCCATGCAGTGGTCTGCTTAGTAAACTGAGTGAAACTTCCATACAGTTCTCTTTCTTTCTCTCTACATTTTTGTTGTTGTCTGCTACCTGTTACTTTGGTTTTGCTATGTAACTTGATTAGTTTTACAGTATGCATATGGCATGTAACTTGATTAGTTTTACAATATCGCATGTAACTTGGCAGGAAATCCATACATGACATTCTAATGAAGAAAAACACTTCTCCTTCTGATTAGATTTTCTTATGAAATTAAAAGGAGAAAGGAAGAGAAAAAGTATTAATGTATTAGTTTTACTATTTGCTGCTTTAACTTAGGGATTAATTGGACTGTTGGATTATCTTTTAGTGTTAATAAATTAGCAAAACCTTAGTTTCCCGTTTGAGATTCAATATTAATGAGCATATGTGTACTTTATTAAGGTACTACTCATTGTATTGAATCTTGAATTGTCCAAGTTGGACAGTTTGGGGAAAAACTTATTCTTCATTTGGTTAATACTTATTCCTTAATTCTCATATCTTATACTTGAAGAAATTTCTGTCTGCTGCATTTCCTTTTGTTCTCCGGGTGCACACTTTGTCGCGGTGGATGTCACCGCGGTCAAGTCGTGTACGTCGGAGACCAATGGGAAATGCTGCCGAAATTTCGTTAAGTATGGGCATGAAAGTTAAGGACTAATTGTTAACTGAGTGTTGAAGAAGTTTCTTCTCGAATGGGATAGGGCCATACCCTGTGATAAAAAGGAGTTGAAGATCTTGGACTAAGTGAAGTTGGTGTTGTTGTAGTTATGGATCGTAATTGGATCGATGCTAGACGCACAAGTCATGAGTATGAGAATGGAGTGGAAGAGTTTTTAGAATTTGCTAAAAGAAATGTTCCCGATAGTAATGGAAGGTTTTATTGTCCTTGTGTTAATTGTTTGAATGAGAGACGACTGGAAGCTGAGAAAATACGAGAGCATCTTATTTGTGAAGGGATATGTAAGAGTTATACAAGATGGATATGGCATGGTGAATTGTTAGACAAACCAAGTGTGTCCCAAAGAGAGGAGGTTGATGACGTAGATATGGACGATCGACTAGAGGACATGATCCGCGATATTGGACAAGAGTCATTTCAACGAGCAAATGTGTATGATACTTTGTGCAGTGATGCAGATAAGCCTTTGTATCCTGGGTGCTCTAATTTCACACGGTTGTCAGCGGTGTTAAGATTGGTAGTTGTGAAGGCGAGAAATGGGTGGAGTGATAAAAGCTTCACCAAATTGCTTGAGTTGTTGAAAGAGATGCTTCCAGAAGGTAACACATTGCCGAACCGTAACTATGAGGCGAAGAAGATATTGTGTCCGATGGGTATGGAGTATAAGAAAATACATGCATGTCCTAATGATTGCATATTGTATAGGAATGACTTTGAAAAGATGCACGAGTGTCCAAGGTGTGGGGTATCACGCTACAAAGTGAACGATGGTGATTCAAATTGTGATGTGATCACAAAGGGTCCTCCTGCGAAGGTGTTATGGTATCTTCCATGCATTCCAAGGTTCAAGCGATTGTTCGCTAATGTAAATGACGCAAAAAACATTAGGTGGCATGCAGATGAGAGAAAATGTGATGGACAGCTTCGCCATCCGGCTGATTCTTTGCAATGGAAGAGAATTGATAGTTTATTTCCGGATTTCGCCAATGAGAAAAGAAACCTTAGGCTTGGACTTGCTACCGATGGCATGAATCCGTATGGCACCTTAAGTAGTATTCATAGTTCATGGCCTGTTCTCCTGGTAATTTATAACCTACCTCCTTGGTTGTGCATGAAGCGCAAATACATTATGTTATCTATGATGATTTCGGGCCCAAAACAACCAGGAAATGACTTAGATGTTTATCTAAGTCCCTTGATTGAAGACTTGAGAAAGCTGTGGGTGGAAGGCGTTGATCTGTTTGACGGGTATTGCAATGAGACTTTCAAGATGCGTGCCATGTTATTTTGCACCATCAATGACTTTCCAGCATACGGGAACTTGTCCGGATATAGTGTTAAGGGCCATAAAGCATGCCCTGTATGTGAAGAAGGCACATGCTACCATCAACTACAACATGGAAGGAAGACAGTTTACCTTGGGCATCGAAGATTTCTCACACCTGATCACCCGTATCGTAGATTGAGAAAAGCTTTTAATGGATGCCAGGAGAATGAAATTGCTCCGACGGCCTTAACCGGAGATCAAGTTTATCAACGGGTTAAGGACATGGATATTATCTTTGGAAAGACCCATAAGAAGGCTACTGAGAAAAACATATGGAAGAAGCGGTCGATCTTCTTTGATCTTCCATACTGGTGCAAACTTGATGTAAGACATTGTATTGATGTGATGCATGTGGAGAAAAATGTGTGTGATAGTGTAGTCGGGACGCTTCTTAACATTCAAGGCAAGACAAAGGATGGTGTCAATGCTCGTTTAGATCAAGTTGCGATGGGCATACGAGAGCAGTTAGCTCCACAATCAGTAGGGGTTAAGCGGACTTATTTGCCCCCAGCATGTCATACTTTATCAAAAAAAGAGAAAAAAAGTTTTTGTGAGTGTCTGTGGGGCGTCAAAGTGCCACAGGGTTACTCTTCAAATGTTAAGAGGCTTGTCTCAATGAAAGATCTCAAATTAGTTGGTTTAAAGTCTCATGATTGCCATGTCTTGATGCAACAACTACTACCAGTGGCTATTCGTGACATCTTGCCTAAAAAAGTGAGACATGCCATAACAAGGTTGTGCTTATTCTTCAATGCTATATGTAGCAAAGTCATTGACCTTCAAAAACTGGATGAGTTGGAAACTGAGGCTGCTATTATCTTGTGTCAGTTGGAGATGTATTTTCCTCCTTCATTTTTTGACATCATGGTTCATTTAATTGTTCATCTAGTGAGGGAGATTAGATTGTGTGGCCCCGTTCATTTAAGGTGGATGTACCCAGTTGAGCGATACATGAAGATACTAAAAGGGTATGTGAAGAATCCACACCGTCCTGAAGCATCTATTGTTGAAAGGTATGTTGCAGAAGAAGCTATTGAGTTTTGTACAGACTACATGTCAGAAGCGGAACCTGTAGGGCTTCCTAAGTCTCGTCATGAGGGAAGATGTGATGGTAAGGGTACACGAGGTATTACTGTTAAGAGCATGGGTCGAGAGGAAGTGCTTCAAGCACATTTGTATATATTGAATAACACCGATGAGGTTAATCCTTACTTATGTGATCACAAAACCATTGTCAAGCAAAATTACCCTCGAATGAACGAAAAATGGTTGTTGAACAAGCATAATAAGACTTTCTTAAACTGGTTTAAAGATCAAATTGCGGAGGATAATACTGCTTCTGATACATTAAAATGGTTAGCACACGGGCCTAACTTTGATGTCATATGTTGGAGTGGATACGATATCAATAAGTTTTCCTTCTATACAAAGTCCCAGGATGACAAGAGTACCATGCAAAACAGTGGGGTTATGATTGTAGCCGAGTCTATGCACTTCTCTAGTTCAAAAGATACAAACCCCGTTATGGCATCCATATCTTACTTTGGAGTCATTGAAGAGATTTGGGAGGTCGATTACACTAAATTTAGAGTACCTGTTTTTAAATGTAAGTGGGTTGACAGTAACAGTGGTGTACAAACCGATGAGTTAGGATTTACATTGGTAGACCTTGACAAGGTAGGTCATACAGAAGAGCCTTTTATCATGGCTTTCCAAGCAAGACAAGTGTTTTATATCCATGATCCTTCTAACAAAAGGTGGTCGGTGGTTCTCCAAGGAAAAAACATGCATAATGGTAGTGAGGAAAATCAAGATTCAACTCTCGATATTTCCGATACTCCTTCTTTCTCAACACGGATGCCTACTTTCAATGAGGAAAATGAAGCGGACGATGTACATGCCATTCGTGATGATCATCATGAAGGGATATGGGAGAACATTACTACTTGACCATGGTGTAAGTTATGTTTAAAGTTATATTTATTAGTTAAGTTATGTTTATCTTGATAAATATAAGTTAAGTTTTTTTTGTTATTTAATTTGATATTTATATGTTAAGTTATTGTGTAAGTTATGTTTAAAGTGATATTTGTTATTTATCCATCTTTACTGACATAGTTTATTATTTTTTGTATAAACAGGCATACATGGCAGATCCCTCGGGCATCCCTCCTACACGCAGCGGGTCGGATACCCCATTGACAGGAAAAAAAGGTAGACGCGCCACACGAATAAAAAAATTGGCCATCAACCGTAGTGGTAATCAAAGGTTGAGGGTTGAGTTTGATGGAGATTGCTTACCTATAGGGCCAATGGAAGATCAGTTTAAGAGTTTTGTGGCCGTCCTTGCCAAAAGCAAGGCTAGTATACTTATTGAGGATTGGGACCATGTACCGACGAACGTGAAGGATCAGATATGGGATAGTATCATGGTATTTTACTTTTACCCTCTTTGGTTGTATATATTTTATTTCACCATATTATTTTCATATACACTAATTTCTCCATTCTGTTTTGTAAATATAGCTCACCTTTGAAGTGCCGGATACCGAGCGTATGAAGAAAAAATGGATTTCGTATGCGGGTGAGCGTTGGAGAGCATTTAAAACACAACTAAGCGGGAAATACATACATGGGCGTGCAGACAAATCTCCACTTGAGATGTACCCGTTCCTTGATCAAGAGACATGGGATAGATTTGTTCAGATCCGATTGGATCCCGCCTTTCAGGTTAACTTGAGTTATATTGTTTAACTTTACCAACCAAATTGATTTTATTAATATACTGAATTCAGTTGATGTTATTTATATTAGGAGAAAAGGAAAAAGGCGCAGGAGATCCAGAGTAAGAATCTCTACCCCCATCGTTTGTCTCGTGGGGGATATAAAAAGCTGAGGAGGAAGATGATTGAAGAGAAGAAGAAACAACTTTTGGAACAAGCATCCCAAGCTGATCCTACGGCTGATCCACCTCCAGAAGTTGTTGATCCACCTCCACCCCCACGCCACCATACATGGAAGAGAGCCCGACAAGGACCATCGGGACAATATACATCTGAGGAGGCACGTCTTGTTGCCGAAAAGATTGTAAGTATATATTCAATTCTAATTGTAATTGTAACATGCTTATCCATCATCTTACACAAATTAATGTGACAATTGTATGTTGTAGGATTCCTTGGACGAACAAAGCACACAAGGAACCTTTGTGTCTACTGGACGCAAAGATGTCTTGGCTGTTGCGATTGGTAAAGAGGACCACCCAGGCCGTGTCCTTGGTGTTGGATGGGGTGTTGGCATTACCCAATACCATGGGCCATCTTCACATCATCGGAAGAGGGATGATATTGAGTCCATCAAGGCGCAGCTTCGAGAAGAAATAAAACGAGATCTTCTCTCAGAGTTGGCATCTATGGGTTTTTCCCAGCAAAACACAAGTGCCCAACCGTCTGTACCTGTGAGCACTATGGGTTCATGTGATCATTCACATCAGCCTGATAAGGAGGACGATCAATGTGAGTTGTATGTTGATGATCATCATGATCGCCGGGTAGTGGCATTTGGGAGGGTACACAACTTGGGAAATACCTTACACCACCAGACATTAGAGGATGATCATGTGAGGGTGGTGGTGGAAGATGTTCTAGATGTTGATGCTCTAGTCCCTGTGCCCACTGAGGAGGTTATTACAGTTGGCCAGGCCCCCGGTAATTTCATCCCTTGGCCGAGAAGACTTGTGAGATTTTTTGTTTCAGCCAAGGTATTCATGTAATTGTTCACTTACATATGTTTTTCTATATTTACAATTGAAATAACTTAATTGTGTTTACTTGTGTACTAATGCTTTACCTCTATTGTTTAGGATGATGGAAAAGATCATCAACCCAAAAGGCCTAGGTCGGATCCGAGAAAACTTGTGGCGTCTGGTTCATCGAAGGTATTCATATAATCATTCAATAAGTTAAGTTTTTTTTTTATTTACAATTGAAATAACCTAACCGTGTTTACTAATGTTCTATATTTGCTGTTTAGGGTATTGACAAGGATGTTGAACTTGATGCTCTGGAACGTCTCGCATTAGCTGCCGTGAAACTTGGGAAGGAGTCCGCTTTTATAAATTTGGAACACGATGGCAAGCCCGACACTTTCTATATCCCCCAGAGGGACATTATGGAGATATGCATTGATAGTGAAATGCTTTGCATGACAGTTGTCTCATTATGGTGCACGTAAGTTATGTTATTTCAACTAATTAATTTGTAAGTTAACTAATTAAGTTTTTAACTATTATAACTAATATTTATTTCAATATCTTAGGTATCTGCATCGCCTGTGTATTGATAGGGGTAACCTCCATCTTTATGGATTCCTTGACCCTCAACTAATTCAGGGTGAGACACTTAGGTCAGATGAGATTACTGCGTACATGCGACGTGTGCTTGATGAAGGCAAAAAACAGTTCTACCTAGCACCTTACCTCCATCTGTAAGTACAAGTTTTACTAGTGATTTATCATTATCTGTGACTTGTCTCTAACTGTTTCCAAATGCAGTAAACATTGGCAATTATTGATCATTTGTCGTGGTATGAGTGTTGTGGTCTTCTTTTGTTCGTTGGGAAGGAAGCCGACAAAAGAAATCAAGCTTATTGTTGAAACGTAAGCTTTTAATTAATTTAATTTGTACTACATTTGCTTTATTAATTACTCTGAAATATATAACATACTTTAAATTCATATTTTCTTAATTATGATAGAGCTATGAACGCAAGTCGTGTTTTGGATGGTGGTAGGCCTAGGCCTATTAGGTGGATTTACCCTAATGTAAGTAGTTTATTCATTAGTACCCGAGATTCAATTGCAGTGTAAAATAGTTACTATTATGTTTTTACTCATTATATATTCAAATTGTGTATTCATTTGTAGTGTCATAGGCAACGTGGCGGCTGGGAGTGCGGATATTATGTCATGAAGTGGATGTTCAACATTGTCTCCGCGAGTATTACAGATCGATGGAAGGAGGTAATTAACTAATAACATTTGTAAATAGTTATAGATTAATTATGTATAGTTATAGTTGATTAGTTATAATTAATGTGCAGATTTTCGACAATCCGGAAGCATTTTCTGAAGAGGACATTAAGGACATCAAGGAGCGTTGGGCAAACTTCTTTCTTGAGATGACTTCTGAACATTAATTTATATATGGATGACATTTTATTTCTTTAATTTGTTTAATTTGTTATATTTCTTTGTTGTTTCTTTGTTATGTATTAATTTAATTAATTAGTTTGAATTTATTACATTATATAATTAGTTGAGTTTGTTGAATCAAAAGCTGACTTTTGCATAATCAATAAAGTATAGTTTGGCTTATTACTTAGTATATATAGTGATTTGGATTCTGTTATTGTTGGGATTCTATTTTGGCTGGGATTGTTCTGGTTGTACATATATGAAACAGGGTTAAGGATTGTCACTGGTTTAAAACAAAGTATTAAAAAAAAAATGGACTATCAACATCGGTTACAATAGAGAACCGATGTTGAAATATCAATTTCAATCGGTTCTGAGTTACAACCGATGTGACAATATACTTTCAACATCGGTTACACTACCAAACCGATGTTGACTTTTAACTTTCAACATCGGTTCTATATTATAACCGATGTTAAAAGATCTTTTTCAATAATTATTAATCTGTTGAATGAGAACTTTCAAAATCGGTTTTGTTTATAACCGATGTTGAAAGTTAACTTTCAACATCGGTTAAAAACCGATGTTAAAAGGTCTTACATTCTACATCATCTGTTTCTACATCGGTTCCATAACCGATTTAGAATGATATTTTTAACCGATGTTAAACATGTTTATTGCACTGGTGTTTGATGGGTTGAGAACCCAGTGTTTGCTATTTTTTGAGTTGATGACTCAGATTGGGTGGATGACCCAGATTTTTTAGACGCAACTTGGCGTGATTGTAGTCCACTGAGGACTAATTTACCTTTACCTTTCTTCCTCGTTGCCGAGGAAGACTCTGACTTCGGCATTGGAGCCGTCAAATCCTGTTTACTTGCCCTGTAAATATTCACGAGTAAGGTAATCAGGAAGGGAATTGGAAGAGCCTTTGAGAAATTCAATTTCAAAATCAAAAGCACTTCAGATTGCTTGCCATCTGGCAAAAATTTGTTTTGATGCAAGATTTTTGACGTCTTTTTGCAAAATATCTTTTGTAGATTTACAATCTACTCTAACCAAACACTTTTGATTAAGTAAATCAGATTGAAATTTGGAGATGCATAAAATAATTGCTAAGATTTCTTTCTTAACACTTGAATAATTGAGTTGTGCAGAATTCCAATGTTTAGAAGTATATGCAATGATATGCACTTCTGAAATTCTTTGTTTTAAAATTCCGCCATAACTAATGTCAGAGGCATCAATCTCAACAATTTTAAAGGCGGAAGGATTTGGAAGATAAAGGAATGGAAGATCCTTTACCCAAGCTTTGATAACTTGGACAACCTGAGTAATTGTATCTGTCCAAGGAGGGGGTTCCTTCTTAAGCCTATCATGTAAAGGCTTAATAAGATTACTTAAGTTTGGAATAAAATCAGCTACATAATTGAGACATCCTAAGAATCTCTGCAACTGAGTTTTATCAATAATTTGATTAGAAAACTTGTCCGCAAACTCGATAGCTCTATTGATAGAAGTTATTGTTCCTTGGTAAATATTATGACCAAGAAACCTAACCTTGTTTGAAAGAGACTAATTTTGGATTTTGACACAGCTAGACCATTGTTCTTAATGACCCCTTCAAAGATCCTAAGATTGTTGAAATGATGGTCAATGGATTGTGAAAAAACTAACACATCATCAATATAGACAATGGTAAAGCTTGAATATGGATTGAATATATCATTCATGATTTTTTGAAATTTTGAAGGCACATTTTTGAGACCAAAAGGCATTACGTTCCATTCGTATTGTCCAAAAGGGACAGTGAAGTGAAGGCTGTCTTTTAGCGATCACTATCTTTAATCTCAATTTGCCAATATCCAGATTTCATATCAAACTTGGAGAAAACTTTGTCATTGTTTAAGCGGTTAAGCAAATCCTTCTTATTAGGAATTGGATATCTTATCCACTTAAGCGCCTGATTAAGGGGTTTGTAATTGATGACTAAGCGAGGGGTTCCACGCTCAATTTCTGCTTGCTTATTGAGATAGAAAGCAGAACAGGACCATCGAGATTTGATTTTGTGAATTAATCCTTTTTGCAAGAGATCACCAATCTCCTTTTGGCAATATTGGAGTAATTCGTGATTCATTTGGATTGGACGAGCTTTTGTAGGGATTTTCCTATCAGTGAAACCTTGTTTATAAGGCAAATCAACTACATGTTTTTTTCTATTCCAAAATGCATTAGGCAAATCAGAACATATTGTTTTATGGATATCATCTAGAAGATCTTGGATCCTCCTTTTGATATCTGGTTGCTCAAGTTTCAACTCAATATTCTTAAAAGAAATTTCTTCCTTTAAAAATTTGATTTGGTTTTGTTTATGGTGAAGGAAATTTAAGTTCCTTACCAAAGATTTACCAATGAAGGAGAAAGTTATGGTTTTTCCCAGATGTTGGGTGGAGATTCCTTCATTGGTAATGGTCAAAGGGAAAAGTGACCTTATGAATGGAGTTCCTAGGATCACTTCATTTTTGAGGTCTTTAACTAGTAAAAACGGAGTTTCTACCTTAAGCCCATGATTTTCGATAATGGCTTTGGATAGTTTGAAGTTTATCCTAAGCTTTGAGCCATTTGCTGCACTCAATCTTTCGGATGTTTTTTTCAAAGTATTTGGTAGGGATTAGACCTTCCAAAATACAGTTTGAATCAGCATCAGTATCAAACAGCGCTGTGTGAGACGACCCCACTTACGTAGGATAATCCCATTAGACGCTTTCAAAACATAACCTCACTCTCTCTGATACCTTAAAACACAACCAAAAATTTTCACATCAACAGTTAAGCAAATAAGAACTTATCACAGCTCAAGAATTTCACATCAGAGTTTCGCCTGGAAGCCATGGCATAAAAATAACAACAACAAATATAAACACCCCACTGGCCATGGTACAACTCACAAGAGATCTCTATCTATTTGAGAAGCACTGACGCCACACTTGTTATTGACGATAGAGTACACCTTGGGTCAGCTCCACCTGCTGTAGCACTTCCGATGACCAATCGGCACTTCCGTCTTCGGATCACGATCCGAACAACCACACATATGTAAACATGGAGAAATATGCATAGGAGGTAAGAAACGCTACACTATCATACGAAAGGGAAATGACGTAGCATATAACACATCAACATGTACAATAGCACACAATCAGCAAACACATCCATCTCTCGAGTTCAGCACAACAATCAACCTTAAAGTATCACCACTATGGATCATCGCCTATTCTACAACAGTCATCCTCAAAGTATTACAACTATGGATCATCGCCTATTCTACACATCACAATAGTCGACCTCAAAGTATCACAACTAGAGATCACCATCAATTCTCTAACAATCAACCTCAAAGTATCACATCTAGGGGTCATCGCCTATTCTATATGCACAACTAAGTTCCTGGCCCTTGGAAATACTGTCCTCCAACTCAACTGTGAACTAGTCATTTTCCAAGGTAGGAAGTCACCCTCCAACTATAAGGGCATAGAGTCGGTAGTCCAGGTTACTGGTTCCCAGGACGGCTCCCAGAACATCCTCCTCGACCTCATGTGACAGTCACAAACTGCTGTTGTAACTGGACACACGCCTCCCTGTACTTAACCACTCAAACTGCTGTTGCAGCTACATATAGGTACCAGCTCATATGATAGCCACTCAAACTGCTGTTGCAGCTATTCATACAACTCCTTGTGACAACCACTCAAACTGTTGTTGCAATTGTCACAAGTCCCGACCTCGCGTGATAACTGCTGGCAAGCTACTGTGGCAAGTACACACACGTAACCCTATACACAACCACTCAAACTGCTGTTGCAGTTGTGTACCAGCATATATGATTGCAGTTAGTCATATAGCCCCCTTGTGACAACCACTCAAACTGCTGTTGCAATTGTCACAAGTAATCCATCCCGTGTGATAACTGTTCAGACAGCTGTTGCAGTAAATCCTGCGGCTTTCCACCACAATAATGCAAATGTTATGATTATACATCCATCCTTTCAACAACAACTTAACTAATGCCTCAAAGCCCACATCCTCCAACTGTGAGGATATTGCTCTCCAACTATGAGAGCCACTTACAACATAGATCCACAATCATTATCCTATAATCCCTAACAACATTTCAATCGTCATCCTATAATTCCTAACAACATTCCAATCATCTCCAAGGTCAACATCATTTTCCTATAACCCTAACAACATACCAATCATCTTAAAGTCAATCAAGATCATATCAATCACAAAGACATCACATGTCATAGTGCAGTAATAGATCATCATTATAAGCATGTCAAGATAGTAAATAAACATGTTATCATCACAAACAGGTTATTATCACAAACATATCATCTAGCATGTTATCATGTAGGACATCATTTAAGCATGTTATCAATTACCACAAATAGTCATGTTATCAATCATCACAAATAAACACACATCATCACTAGTAGGGCTTGAGGAGCCCTACACATGTTAAAAATTATATACTATGCCTATGAGTCCCAGATATATGCAGGTTCTTCCCCCTCACCAGGTAATCTGTTCCCGTACAATCTTGTGCTCATGGACAGCCTTGACCCTCGATCTCACGAACGCGACGAGCACAACCACAACCACTACGAGCTCACCACGTAGCTCCTCAACACAAAACAAGGTACTGTGCGAGCCCCATATCTCGAGTTACAGACTTCATCTTCAAAATCCGAACGGTGAAGATTAATATGACCGTGTCCTAAGCGTACTTCCCAAATGTCAGCCCGATCCAACGGTTAACGAATCTCTGGAGAAGGTTTTACTGTCACAGGTTAGGTGATATACGAGATGAGTTTCTCACACACTAGGACCATGATGTAAGCTACATATCTCCCACTCTAGACCTTGGACTGAAAATCCGAAGGGTCAAACTGAAGAACCACATGTTCTGAACCTCCTTACCAAGTTCGACCTTGATCCAATGGTTGATGAACGTATTCCAACGATCTTACTGAAACTGCTTCAACCAAGCTTCAAGGCTTCCAACAATGGTTTCACTCTTTCTTTCACCTTGCCTTCTCTTTCTTCTAGCTCACGAAAATATGGAAGCTCATTCCATTATATTGCTTCCTTCTCCCTCTCATTCCATTATATTACTTCCTCCTAGATAATGAAGATGATCAAGCTTGTCAAGTTTACTTCTCAAAGTTCTTGAAGAATGGAGAGAAATTGAAGTAGGAACCTTGAAGACTTTGAACATGAAGAAGAAAGAGAAGTGAAAGAGGAATGGATGAGGGGAATGGCGTGGCTATATATATATATATATATATATATATATATATATATATATATATATATATATATATATATATATATATAGGAAAGGTAAGGATGTGATAAAACTTACTTAAGGGCAAAAAGGTCATTTTCTTTAGGGACAAAATTGTCATTTCCATTAAGCCATCATGACTTATGGTGAGTCACCTATGTGACTCACCCCTAGTCATCATTACCATGGTGACTCACCTAGGTTAGTCACTATGTAATGATTGCATATGGATAAGGATAAGGTTAAGGATAAGGTGAGGTGGCTTTGAAAGCGACCTTACGCTTATCCGTTACCGGTTCCTGTAATCTCGTACGCAGACCGAGTTTCGTATGAGTCTTCAACCCAAACCTTAACCATAATTCTATACTAGTAATGCAGAGTAAAATAATATCTGTGTGGTATCCATAAAGTCAATGGATGAGTTCATCACTATGACTTATCATCATCATGATTACTCTACCATGACTCGTCATCATGAGTCGTCCATGTCATGATTACTTGTCTAAAGTAGTCATGATTACTTGTCTAATGTAGTCATGATTACTCGTCCAAAATACCTTGATATTACAACTTTGCCACTATGACTCAGATAAGATTTGTATACTTTACCGATCTGAAAATTGGGATGTTACACTGTGGTTTCAAGAATAAAATCTTCAATGATAATTCTAATCTTGATATAGAACTTTTGGATTCGTAATTGATTGATAACCTTCAAGAAGGCTTGATCTTCATCAGTCTGAACATGTTTATTGTCCTTTTCATCAGATAAGATCTGATTACTAGAGCTAGCACCTTTACCCATATCAGGCTCAGAAAGGTTGTCATTATCTGATGCGGGTTCAGAGGATTGATTATCAAGTTGAGATAAAATCAGTTTATGAACAGCTTGTTCCTGTTTTATCTCTTTGATTTCTTGTTTGAGATTCTTGATTTCCTGCTGGAGATCTTGAATCGTTACAGATTTTTGTTGTTTGGATTCTAGGCGTTTGAGGATTGCTTTGAAATCAAATTGATCTTTGATAAAGGCTTTTCCTTTAGCCTTAGGTTCTTTCTTTATGGAAGTAGAGAACCCTTCAAAGTATCTTTTCTTGTCCTCTTGGTCAGGAAGGGAATTAATGACTTCAAAAAGGAGATCTTATTCCTTAGTTAAGACATTAATTTCATGAGATGATTCAAAATCCTGGTTTCTGACCTATCTGAAACATCTGTTTCAATAAGCAGATTGTTCAGTTGTTCTTCAACTGATGGTTCAAGGATTAAGGCTTTGTCTTTTTAAGCCTACAATATTTGCTAATATGGCCTGGTTTGCCACAACTACAACAAGTAGTTGCCTTTTTGGGGATTGCGATATCTATCGCTGGCTTAGATTTGAACTCGTGTTTGAGTTTTCTGGGTGGAGTATTCCTTTTGTACCTAGTATACTTGGTATACTTTGGCTTCTAGACGTTGTTGTTTTGATGATGATGATGATGTTTGTGAGAGGATTTTGGTTTATCTTTTGGATAAACATATATATATATATATATATATGATGTTAATTTAAGATTTGATGCCTATATATGTGTATCCTGGATTATGGTTGGATTGGTTGAGAGCATAGCATCGGCTATAGCTTGATGATGAGGATTAAGACGCTTAAAAGCGTCAATCAAAGTTTTAAAATGGGTTTTGGAATTAAAGAAAAGTCTTGACAATATTTTTGTCTTATAAAAAAAAGAACCATTTTAAAATGTTAGATCTTTTCAAAAGAAAAATCCCTTTTTATAAAAGTTCAATCAAATGAAATTATTTAGAAAAATATTTCCAAATGACGAAACCTTTGGAAAGGACCCTTCAAAAATCAAAATCCTTTAGAAAATGAATTCGAGGTTTTAGCTTTAGAAACTAGCTTTACAAGAAAAGAGATTTCTTGAAAATGGTTTCTTTTGAGAAAATGCTTTAGTTCATGCCAATGACATTTTAAGTTTTGTTTACCAAGTTTTATATACGAAAATAAGACCTAGAAGAAAATGGTGATTATCCTTTCACTTTGTGAAGTCTGCAAAACTAGTGACCGAGACGTCGAGCTAGTGCTTTGTGAGTTGAGCACTCGGACTATGTGTCCTATGTTTTGAATGAACAGGCTAAATGTCCTTTAAAATAAGCCATGAGCTGTGTGCCTTGACAAGAAAGAATGAACGAAAAAGAATACAGAAAACCTTCTGTGTATATACATGAATCGACAGACGTGCTATGAAATCGAGCAACAATCCATTGTGGTTGAGAATATGAGCCAGTTAAGACCACTAGGTCTATAGGGGCATCCTATGTTTGAAACTCCACAAGAGGTCGAGGCATCGCGACCTCGTTCCGTGGTAATCGGCTGCCAAACACGAATGAACTCAATCCGAGACTAGACTATTCATGATATGGTTGAGACGTGATACCCTTGAACAATTGGGGTTCGGACCTAAATTGAAAGGCCGACTCATAAGAACAATTGTGTTATGGGAGTATTCATGAACTATCACTCGATGAAGGGAAGTTAGGAATCTCCGAAGAACATGAACTAGAAAGATGATATTGGAGTCTCATGCATTATTATAACTCATGATGATGTTTGAGATATTATGTTATATGGATATTTGATAATGCTACTGTATTTGTATATGTATGTATGTTTTGTCTGTCGCTTGTGCGGCTATCGCGATAAACTTGTGAAATGAATATCTCACCTTTGCCACGTACGTGTTGGACTCCTTGTTGTGTTTTTGGAAACGTGTACAGATGCTTCCCAGAGATTCCCTCGGTCACTTGGGGACTCTGATGACGGAGTCTTATGAAGATGAAGAGAAGGAGGACCCCTCCGAAATCCTCCGGAAATCGGAGTTGACTTTGGGGTTTTTCCTAATGGCTACTTTTAGCCCGACCAGCAATAGAGTCTTGCCTTTTTGAATCAGTTGTATCTTATCTGCTGTATTTATGTCAACCTAATATTTTTAAAGTCTGTACCTTGTGATAGTAGACCAGGATTTCTAATACAAGTCTAAATTCTATTTCTAGAAAACTTGTATGCTCTGGCATTAATACCCCTATGCTTATTTTCGTTATGGATGTTTAGTATTGGAGTATGTTATGTGGCTGATTCCATCCTTCCTGTACTTTAATTATTATAGCGTGAAGAAATTTTTAAACCCACATTTTCGAACATAGTTATTTTCTTAAAGTATTTTCTGAAAGCAATCAGCGCTTTTATTTGTTTATGTTTTTCGCATCGAGTTTCGGATGTAGCACCGAGGGGGTGTCACATTAGTGGTATCAGAGTTGGTCGTGTCTTTCAGGAATCCTTGGGAGTAGGTCTGTTATGTTTATGTTGTGTGATCTCTGTTTGAACCTTGGTTGGATTGTTTCTCTGTTGGAGCGATGTGTGTTGACACACATGTATATGTTTCATTATTAGGATATGATTGCTTTTGACTTGTAGGAAAACATGATTCGAGGAGGCAGTCGTAGTGGCGGTCGTAGTGGAGGTCGTGGCAACACCAACAATGGTGACGATCGTGGCACTGCCGACACCAATGATGACGACAATATCAATCGAGCTATCCAAGCCATGGGTAATGTGGAGGCAGCTGTTGCCCAACAAACAGTTATGATGGCTCAACAGAGTCAACAGAATCAATAGAGGGCTGACCTTTTTGCTAAGGCCAGAGGTTTAGTCGACTTTTGGCATCATATCCTCCACAGTTTCATGGAGATTCTGATCCAGAGAAGGCTGACTTATGGCTTCAAGATCTAGAATAGATCTTTGTTGTTCTGCGCTGCCCTGAGGGAGTGAAGGTTACCTATGCTACCTTCCTACTTTTGGGGGATGCAGAATACTGGTGGAGAGGAACCAGACAACTGCTGGAAGTCAACAATTAGGAGGTCAATTGGGAAGTATTTCGCACCAGGTTTCTGGACAAGTACTTTCCCCAGAGTGCTAGGACCGAGAAAGAGCAAGAGTTTCTGAGATTGTAGCAAAGGAACATGACCGTCAGGGAATATGCGGCGAAGTTTGAAACACTCACCAAATATTTCGGCTTTTTCCAAGCCCAACCTGATGAAGACTGGAAGTGTGAGAGGTTTGAAGTAGGTCTGCTTTTCGAGATCAAAGAGTATGTGTTACCACTCGAGATTCGCAACTTTCAAGCCTTGGTGGAGAAATGTAGAAAATTTGAGAAGATGATAAGAGGAAGGGGCAACACGAGCAATGTGGGAGGACCGTCTAGGTCCAGGAACCCGAACCAGTACCAGAACAAGAAAGGGAAAGAGTCCCAGAAAAAGCCATATTCCCGACCCCAAGGGAGTAATCAGAATCAACAATCCTATCGTCCTGTTGCTTCTACCTATGGTGGTGGAATTGGGAACGACCAGAATCAAGTACAAGCCCAAAGATGCTTCAAGTGTGGGAAACAGGGTCATACGACTGAGAACTGCGCACTGAAGGGAATTCTATGTTTCCTATGTGGGAAGATAGGACATTTTGCAAAGGAATGCACTACACCAAAGTCTGAGCCGGTTGTCAACAATGTACGAGTTGCTAAACCGACGCCGAGGGGAAGAGTTTACACCATGAGTGGTGCGGATGCTTCCAAATCAGACGATCTCATACAAGGTAGTTGCTACATAGCTGGTAATCTCCTAACTGTACTATTTGATTCGGATGCTACATATTCGTTTATCTCTTTGGATTGTGTGAGACTTTTGAACTTGCCTGTTTCTTCGTTGTCGTTTGATTTGATTGTTTCTACCCCAACTGATAAGCCTGTTATTGTAAATTCAGTATGTTTGAGCTGTTCTATTGTTATCCATCATAGGAAGTTTCTTGTTGATTTGATATGTTTGCCTTTGACACAATTGGATGTGATCCTAGGCATGGATTGGTTATCTTCCAACCATATCCTTTTAGACTATGCACATAAAACCTTAGTTTTTCCTGATCTTGAGATTTCTGGATTTTTAACTGCCAACCAAGTAAGAGCTTCCTTGAAAGAGGGAGCTCAGGGATGCATGCTTCTATCCTGTTTAGAAGTCGAGGGGGATGTTGTTTTGAGCGATGCGCCTGTTGTGAAAGATTTTCCGAAAGTGTTTCCTGAGGATGTTCTAGGTTTACCACCTGTGGGAGATATCGAGTTTTCGATTGACTTAATTTCAAAATCCGGTCCGATCTCCATCGCTCCGTATAGGATGTCAGCTACAGAGTTAGCCGAGCTGAAGGCTCAACTAGAGGATCTGTTGTCGAAGCGGTTTGTGAGGCCGAGTGTGTCCACATGGGGAGTACCAGTGTTGTTAGTGAGGAAGAAGGACAGGGGTTCAAGACTCTGCGTGGATTACTGTCAACTCAACAAGGTAACGATCATGAACAAGTATCCTCTACCACGCATAGATGATCTGATGGATCAACTTCGAGGAGCTGCTGTCTTTTCAAAGAACGACCTGAGATCTGGTTATCAACATATTAAAGTGAAGACTAAGGATGTAACACCCCAATTTTTCAGACTCTCTAATACTAATTAATCAGTATTTATGAGTTCGTATTTTATTGAGGGGTCTAGTGAGGGAAATAAAATATTCCGAGATCATAGTCATGCTCAACGATATTGTAGGAAGGTACGATTAATTTTTGAGTCGATAACCCAGACGGAGCCCGGTCTGCATTTTTCATTGACAGTAGTGTTTTGCTACTATCAAGACCTAATTTTGACCCGTGAACGAGACAGTAAGTCTTAGAATCACATTTCATAGATTTTCGAAAAAATCCGTCCTGACGTCTGAAAATAAAAATAATATATTATATTCGGCCGTATAATCGAACCGGGAGGCGTTTGGAGCCGTAAAAGGACTCAACGAGACCCGCTAACGGATAATCTTGATACCACATTATGTTGTATCACTTGGGGGAACATGCCAGGGTCGTCATGACGTTCGGAAATATCGGGACGCGAAGTGACCAAAATACCCCTAACCTTTTCTTTAAAGACATTTTGGTACTTGAAGGAAAAGACCAAAATGCCCTTAAGTGACTTGTTTTAAGAGCTTACCAGCCCCCTTTCAGCCCCATTTGCTGCGCAAGACAGCCCTTTGAAGAGCCAAGAACACTCCATCTTCTTCCTTACACTAAAACTCCATTTTTTCATGGAGAAAAAGCTTGAATCCATGGAGGAAAAACTTGATTCCTTGATCAATCTTTATCGATCTTTAGGTAAGATCACTTCTATGATCTCCTAGCTTCTTGAATCTCCCTCTATTTCAAGCTTGAAACCTTGTTTTCATGAAAATCAAGTTTATGATCCAAAACTTTGAAAATTCATAAAAAGCCGAAAATATATATATTATCAAATATTTTTTAATTTAAATATATAAAAAAAACCACATAATATTAAATTTTATTTTTGAAAAAAAAAATGTAATTTTGATATAAGAGTAATTTTATCATTTGTGGATATTTTATATCATATCCTATTATTATCTGATGCGTATCAAACATCGGACAGGATAAGAGCTTATCATGCTCATATCCTATCCTATCCTTATCCAGTTCTCATATCCTATCTGTCCTTATCCTATCCTGACCACAAAACGAGCCCTTAATGTAAAATCAATTTCTTTGAACTCACTTCATCATCCTCTACCTAAACCCAAGAGCATATGATCCAACTTTCATCCTAGCCTAATTACCAAAAATGGCTGAAACCTTGAAGAAGAAGATGAATAGTATTTTTGTTCAATTTTTGATTTCTAACTCTTGATTCCATCCTAACCTTTCCTATTGTCTCTGAATCCAAGTGATGGAAAATCAAATCAATTTCTAACCCATTTCTCTCCTTATGGCCGAGACTTATAGGTATGAAGAACATTGAATTTTGTTTCAAGTTTTTGAGTATTAGGACTTACACTAGTGTTCATCAAGCTTAAGAATCAACCTTCCAAAAGATTGGAGCCAAATGTGATCCCTAGCCTTTTCATCATTTTTGGCCGAACCTTAGGTCACATTTTGGGGAAAGAGGACCCATGTTTTGATGTTGTTGATTGTGTTGTTATTTGTTGATGATTGGATTGGTTTTATGTTTGTAGTTGTTGTCGGATACTCGGACGAGGAATCGGGAGAATTCGTGGACCGATCGAGCAACTTGCCTTCGGAGGATGACTCCTAAAGGTAAGGGGAGATTAGCTCCAGTAAGTTTGATAGCCTCATGAGTTTCTTGTTGAATGTTGTAACTATGATGTGAAGTTGATGTTTTGCCTAGTTGATGCATTATGTGATCTATATGCTTGTTTGGTGTTTGAAGACATGTTATATGTGGTGTATGTACTTGGTTTATTTTATGAAGTATATGCTTGGTTGTTTGAAATATGAATTGTGGCATGAATGCCTTGAATTGATACTTGATGTGTATATATATATATCCTGGACTGGTTAAGAGCATAGCACCAGCTATAGCTCAATAACGAATATTAAGCTAACTAAAAGACTTAATCAACGTTTTGAAATGTTTTGATTTTGAGGAATGAAAAGCTTCAAAGCTAAACGTTATGATGGCCATTTTTATTTAAAAGCCACTAAGATTAAGAACTTGAAATGATTTTGAATAAAACTTAGGAAGTTGAGTGTTGGTGAAAAAAATAGTGAAAAGTTGGTTAATCATTATTTTCTAAACATGTTGAACAAAGAAAAGAAAACCTTGAAAAGTATTTAGTTTGTCAAAGAAAGATCTTCTGAAAGTATTTGATGTTCCAAAAACGAAAATGTCTCTTCATGAAAGTTGCTTTGATAACAATCTTTAGAAAAATGTTTTGAAACGATGGAACCTTTAGAAAAGGCATTTAAAGCCAAAATCCTTTGAAAATGCATCTTTAGAACTTGAGTCCTTAAGAATGTTTTGTAAAGAAAAGTTTTGTGGAAAACTGTTTTAAAGCGCAAATGAGTTTTGGTTTATACAGAAAAGAACCGGTGTTTTGGTCTTGAGTTTGAACTACGAAAAGGTATTTGATGAAACTGGTGATTACCCCTTCACGCATGTGAAGCATATGAACCTAGTGACCGAGACGTTGGGCTAGAGTTCTGTGACATGAACAGACTTTGTGTCCTATATGCGAGTCTAGTGTCCGCGACGTCGGCCTAGTACATCGTGGATTGAGCACTCGGACTACGTGTCCTGTGTTTTGGAAAACAGAAAGAACGGACTTAGTGTCCTATGCAAGTCTAGTGTCTGCGACGTCGGCCTAGTACTTCGCATCTTGAATTTGAGTTGAACGGGTTATATGTTCTTTAAAATGTGTCATGAGCTTTGTGCCGTGACAGAGGAAGATAGAAAAGAAAGAATGAAAGAAAAGAAAGAATTTAACAAAGAGGAAGAACAGAAAACCTCCTGCATACATGCATGAGTCGGCCAACGTGCCATACAAACCTAGCCACAACTTACGTAGTTGAGAATTTAGCCAGTTAAGACCACTAGGTCTATAGGGGCATCCTGTGTTCGAGATCCCACAAGTGGCCAGAGGCCTCACGACCCCGTGCCGTGGTAAATCAGCTACCCAACACGGATGAACTCAATCAGAGATTGGAGTATTCATGATATGGTTATGACGTGGTACCATGGAACGATTAGAGTTCGGACCTAAATTGAGAGGCCGACTCACGAGAAAAATTGTGTTACAGGTGTTACTGCGGCCTATCGCTCGAGGACGTTAAATTAGGAATCTCCGGAGTACATGATGTTAGAAAGGCAATTTAAGGCCTCATGCATTCATTTGACTTGCATTGATGAATGAGTATGATATTTTGAAAATAGAATTATCCCACTATGATATTATATTAAACATTGATATTTTGTCGCATGACTGTGTTGATGCATGATTTGTATGCTGCTTTACTTGTGCGGCTATTATGATAAACTTGTGAAAGAGTATCTCACCCTTGCCTATACATGTTGGACACCCTGTTGTGTTTTTTAAAACATGTACAGATATTTTCCAGCGGTCCTCTGGGTCACTGCGGGACCCTGCAGCTGAGTTCCTTGGTGTTGACAACGAAGACGGGTGGACTGTTGATGACGAAGCCCAGTATTATTGGGGTGATGCATGTTAGGTAGTATGCTTTATTATTCTTAGAGTTTTGGTAGACCAACTCTTAGGATTTTGATATTTAGAGTCAGGCCCATTGACTGTGACTCAGTATGATGTGTATTAAGAAAGTGACGTAATGTATGCCTTAAGACAAAGTGAATGAGTTTTGTAAATGATGAGTTGTATTTGTTTCTCTGCTGTTATTAAAGTTTTTAAATTGGTATCAGAATTTCCGCAATAAATCTAATAAGTAATTTCGAAAAAGGTTTTAATTAACCGAAAAAGAAAATTTGGGTTACAAACTGTGACACCTCGAGGGGGTGTTACAAAGGATATACCTAAGACTGCATTCAAGACTCGTTATGGTCACTATGTGTATCTCGTGATGCCTTTCGGAGTGAGGAATGCATGTGCTATCTTCATGGACTATATGAACTGAATTTTTTGCCTGTTTCTAGATAAGTTCGTTGTTGTGTTCATCGATGATATTCTCATCTACTCTAAAAGTCATGAGGAGCATGAGGAACACCTGCGATAAGTTTTACAGATCCTTCACGAGGAGGAGTTGTACGCAAAACTGTCTAAGTGCGAGTTTTGGCTGGATGAAGTGAAGTTCTTGGGGCACGTGATTACGAAGGAAGGAATTGTCGTTGACCCTACGAAAGTAGAAGCAATACTTTTGTGGGAAAGACCCAAGCCTGTGACAGAAATTTGCAGGTTCGTTGGTTTTGCTAGTTATTACAGAAGATTCATCTAAGGATTCTCAAAGATCGTTGCGCCGTTGACTCAACTTACAAGGAAGGACCAACCTTTTGCTTGGACAGAAAAATGTGAGGAAAGTTTCCAGAAGATGAAGGAACGTTTGACAACCTCACCAGTGTTAGTGTTACCCAAACCGGACGACCCATATGAAGTGTACTATGATGCTTCACATCAGGGTTTAGGATGTGTACTTATGCAACATCGGAAGGTTGTAGTCTATGCTTCGCGTCAGTTGAAAACTCATGGGAAGAATTACCCAACGCACGACCTAGAGTTAGCTGCTGTGGTTTTTGCACTAAGGATCTGGAGACACTACTTGTATGGATCTAAGTTTGATGTCTTTAGTGACCACAAGAGTTTGAAATACCTGTTCGACCAAGAAGAGTTTAAAATGAGACAAAGACGGTGGATGGAGTTTCTCGAGGACTATGATTTCACTTTGGTATACCACCCTGGAAAAGCAAATGTCGTCGCAGACGCTTTGAGTCGGAAGACCCTGCATATCTCTGCAATGATGGTTAAAGCGTTAGAGTTGATTGTGCAGTTTCATAATCTCAATCTAGTTATGAAGTGAACAATGAGAAAATTAGTTTGAGAATGATCAAGGTATCTAGTGGATTGATGGAAACGATCCGAGGACAACAAGCAACTGATGAGCACCTTAAAGAGAAAAAGGAGTTACTTGGACAAGAGAAGGCTGTAGAGTTCAGTTTGGGAATAGATGACATCTTGAGATACAATGGACGGGTTTGTGTACCTAGCAACTCAGAGATGGGGAAAATGATTCTGGAGGAAGCACATAAGAGCAAGTTGAGTATTCACCCTGGACCAACCAAAATGTATCAAGATCTGAAATAGAGGTTTTGGTGGCCAGGAATGAAGAAACAAGTGGCTGAGTATGTAGCATTATATCTGACTTGTCAGAAAGCAAAAGTAGAGCATCAACGACCTGGTGGAATGCTTCAATCCTTGGATGTGCCCGAATGGAAATGGGAGAGCATCTCAATGGATTTTGTGGTAGGTTTACCGAGGACTTCTAAGAGTTTTGATTTGATTTGGGTGATCGTTGATAGGCTAACAAAGTCGGCACATTTCTTACCTGTTTAGATCAACTACACAGTGGAGAAGTTAATCGAGCTGTATTTCAGAGAAGTGATCAGACTCCATGGGGTACCGTCAAGTATCGTTTCAGATAGAGACCCAAAGTTTACTTCACGTTTTTGGCAAAGTCTACATCAAGCGTTAGGAACAAAGTTGAGATTGAGTTCGACATACCACCCTTAAATGGATGGACAGACAGAGAGAATGATACAATCTTTGGAAGATTTGCTGAGGGCTTGAGTCCTAGACCATAGTGGAAGCTGAGATGATCTTTTGCCTCTTATCGAGTTCACATGCAACAATTTTCATTCTAGTATAGGGATGGCACCCTATGAGGCTCTGTATGGACGAAAGTGTCAAACATCGTTGTGTTGGTGCCAGGATGGAGAGAGTATGATTTTGGGCCTCGAACTTGTGTAACAGACAATGGAAAAGGTTAAGCAAATCCGTTAAAAGATGAAAACGGCACAGAGCAGGTAGAAGAGCTACTCCGATCGACGGAGGCGACCCCTTGAATTCCAGGAAGGTGAACATGTGTTCCTGAAAGTCACACCCACGACTGGGGTAGGTAGAACTATAACGTCCATAAAACTCACTCCCAAATTCATTGGACCTTACCAGATTCTTCGTCGTATTGGTCCAGTAGCTTACCAGATTGCCTTACCACCTTTTCTCTTCAAAAATTTCATAATGTTTTCCATGTCTCACAACTTAGGAAGTATATTTCTGATTCTTCCCATGTAATCGAACCCGATGTAGTATAATTACGAGAAAACTTATCTTATGATACATCACCTGTACGAATCGATGATAAGAGGATCAAGCAACTCAGGGGCAAACAAATCTCCTTAGTCAAGGTTGTTTGGAACGAAGCGACGGGAGACACAACGTGGGAACTAAAGAATAAGATGAGATTACAATATCCTAATCTTTTTCCAGGTACGTTTTTCAAGGACGGAAATTTTTATTTTTGAGGGGTAGTAATGTAACACCCCGATTTTCACTGTTTTTTTTAAGATCGATAATTTATATAAATAAGTTTATATTTTATCCGAGATTTAGAAAATAAGTTTTAATAAACCAAGATCGTAATTATACTCTACATTATCGTAGAGAGTTAAGATTAAATTTTCGGTTGAAAATTCACATGGAACCCGGTCTGCGTTTTCACTGACAATAAGATTTTACTGATCAGAATACCTAATCTTAAATCGTGAACGAGGCAGTTAGTTTTCTTATCGCGTTTCCAATCACTTTGGTGATTTTAGAAATTTTCGTGCCGAGAATAAAGTATTTTGTTTTATCTGGGTAAAACTTTTGACGATATACGACTAAAGCTTAAGTCGGGCAATTGATGGAGCCGGAGAAGGATAGGATAGGGCTGAGAATGATTGATGTGAAGGGCATTTATGACGCGTCATGACTAAAACGAAAATATCTGAAACGCGTTCACACTAGGAAAAGATCAAAATACCCTTGATCTTTTCCTAAATGATAATTTTGTCCCTAAGTGAATTTACCCTTTTGTCCCTAAATGAACAAAACTTGGACCCCTTTGCCCTTGACAACTCACGCTTAAGACCCCCATCATAAGCCACTTTCACTTCACTTTCTCACAAACACATTTTTTTTTAAGTCTTAAACTTAGAAAAGATCAGAGTGAAATCTTTTTCTCTCCTTTGTTCTTGGTGTTCTTGAGTTGTTCCTCACTTTCTCTCAACCAAGAGGTAAACTCTCTTGACTCAAGTTAGTAAATTTGTTCCTTACTTCATTGTCTTTACATCTATGTATTTTTTTTTTTTAAAAGAAAACCATAAGCAAATTTGTGAAAAACTTGTTTGATTTCTTGCCATTTTCCATCATTCAAGAGGTAATCTCTTCTCTCCATGATCAATCATGAACTTTTCTTCATTCGTTTTGCAAGTTTGAGCCATGAATCATCATCATCCATTTTCATGAAACTTTCTTCAAAAATCTCTAGAAAATCATAGAAAAATCCTATGATCATGAAACCAATTTCTTTGAAATCATCATGATGTATATTGTGATCATCTAGAAGCATGAACCCAAAAGAAATTTCCTCCCTATCCTTTCTAATGATGGCCGAAACCCTAACCTTGTTGGTTGGGTGAGTTTTGATTGACGCCTTTGACAAATGATTATTGATTATGTCTTGATCATACTTAAGGATAATTAATCCAAGAGTTAGTAAAATTTTAACATCCTTAGCCTAATCAATTAGTGAAGGCTGAACCATAGTTCATAAGAACTAGATGAGTTTGTTGGATTTTCTTAATATTTGGTTGTGATTTGTCGTGAAGGATCAAACTTTTGACTGGTTGTTCTAAGCTATGCGAAGGAAACCGGATTTGGATCGGAAAACCCTTTGAGAACCAAACTTGAAATCTTCAAGAGGTAAAGGGAGATTACTTACAATGAGTTTGATGGTCTCATAAGCTTTTTTGCTGGATGTGTTTGGATGTCATTTGAAATGATGTGATGATTGTTATTTGAGAATATACTATGTGTTTGGTACAAACTTGATATGTTGGTGAATATGAGATTGAATGATCAAATAGTCTTGTGATATTAATTATCTTGGATATATATATATATATATATATATATATATATATATATATATATATATATATATATATTATGCTAGTTTAAGATTTGATGCCTATATATGTATATCTTGGATTGTGATTGGATTGATTGAGAGCATAGCATCGGCTATATCTTGATGATGAGGATTAAAACGCTTAAAGCCTCAATCAAAGTTTTAAAATGGGTTTTGGAATCAAAGAAAAGTCTTGAGAATATTTTTGTCTTATCAAAGGAAGAACCTTTTTAAAATGTTAGCTCTTTTCAAAAGAAAAATCCCTTTTCATAAAAGTTCAATCAAATGAAATTATTTAGAAAAATGTTTCCAAATGATGAAACCTTTATAAAGGACCTTCAAAAATCAAGATCCTTTAGAAAATGAATTCGAGGTTTTAGCTTCAGAAAATAGCTTTACAAGAAAAAAAAGATTTCTTGAAAATGGTTTCTTTTGCGAAAATGATTTAGTTCATGCCAATGAGGTTTTAAGTTTTGTTTTCCAAGTTTTATATACGAAAATAAGACCCGGAAGAAAAATGGTGATTACCCTTTCACTTTCTGAAGTCTGCAAACCTAGTGACCGAGATGTCGGGATAGTGTTTTGTGAGTTGAGCACTCGGACTACGTGTCTTGTTTTTTAAATGAACGGGGTAAATATCCTTTAAAATGAGCCATGAGCTATGTGACTTGACAAGAAAGAATGAACAAAAAAGAAAATAGAAAACCATCTGTGTACATACATGAATCAGCAGACGTGCTATGAAATCGAGCAACAATCCATTGTGGTTGAGAATATGAGCTAGTTAAGACCACTAAGTCTATAGGGGCATCCTGTGTTCAAAACTCCACAAGAGGCCGAGGCATCGCGACCCCGTGTCTTGGTAATCGGCTGCCAAACACGGATGAACTCGATCAGAGACTGGACTATTCATGATATGGTTGAGACGTGATACCCTTGAACAATTGGAGATCGGACCTAAATTGAAAGGCCGACTCATGAGAACAATTGTGTTATGGGAGTATTCACGGCCTATCACTCGATGAAGGGAAGTTAGGAATCTCCGAAGAACATGAACTAAAAAGATGATATTGGAGTCTCATGCATTATTATAACTCATGATGATGCTTGAGATATTATGTTATATGGATATTTGATAATACAATTGTATTTGTATATGGATGTATGTTTTGTTTGTCGCTTGTGCGACTATCGCGATAAACTTGTGAAATGAGTATCTCACCTTTGCCATGTACATGTTGGACTCCTTGTTGTGTTTTTGGATACGTGTACAGATGCTTCCCAGAGATCCCCTCGGTCACTTGGGGACACTGATGACGGAGTTATATGAAGATGAAGAGAAGGAGGATCCCTCCGAAATCCTCCGAAAATCGGAGCTGACTTTGGGGTTTTCCCCAATAGCTACTTTTAGCCCGACTAGAAATACTGTCTTGCCTTTTGGAAGCAGTTGTATCTTATATGTTGTATTCATGTCGACCTAATATTTTTAAAGTTTGTACCTTGTGATAGTAGACCAGGATTTCTAATCCTAGTATAAATTCTATTTCTAGAAAACTTGTATGCTCCGGCATCAATACCCCTATGTTTATTTTCGTTATGGATGTTCAGTATTGGTGTATGTTATGTGGTTGATTCCATCCTTCCTGTACTTTAATTATTATAGCGTGAAGAAAATTTTTATATCCACATTTTCGAACATAGTTATTTATTTAAAGTATTTTCCGAAAGTAACCAGCGCTTTTATTTGTTTATGTTTTCCGCATCGAGTTTGGGATGTAGCACCGAGGGGGTGTCACAAATAGCTCCAGCCAAGACGTAGAAACAAGTGCTCGGTCTAAAACCCCCTACTCCGGGACCACGTGAATGGGTGGCCCTCCAAAGGTAAGTCCGATAAATTGCAGTCCCATACAACCTCCCTAAAACCCCTTAACAGGCATGAAGGGTGCTCCACTCGACCACTTTTATCTTCAGTGCTCAATAAATCATTGAAATCACCTATTATGCACCACGAGAGATGTCATGATAAATTCGCTAGATTTCTAATGAAGCTCTATGATTTCCTTCTTCTACTTCTCTCAAGATAACCATAAAAGCCTGTCAACTTCCATTGACCTCTTTCCTCGTCCATAAATTCCATATTGATGAAATTGGATGAATAATTCTCCACCTGGCAATGCAGAGAATTTCCCCAAATCACGACAACCCCACCGCCTCTACCCTCCCTATCCACTGCAAAAGAAGAGTCAAAACCCAACTTCACACGAATCGCTTCCACCTTCATAGACAAAATTAAAGTCTCAAATAAAAAAACTAACATCCAGCTTGTATGTACAAATAGTGTCCTTTAATATAGGAACTGCCCGGAGGTTACCAAGGCCTCAGTAGTTCCAACTTAAAACAGTCATTGTGTCCAAAACTATGTATTTTTACTAAGTTGGGAATCTAAGTCAAGAAGTTACTTAGAATCTAAGAAAGAAATAAGTAAGTGTGCCATATAGTGGAACAAGACTATATAACATACCCTTGATGCTCTAATCATCAATAGATTCATAAGACTTAATTGAATAAAGAGTTGTTTCAATTACTTGCAATGCCAACAACCCTATCTTAGAAAAGATCAAAGGGATTAATGGTTGGATTTCTCAATCCTTCTTCATAATGTACTTAGGACTTGAGAACAATGCATAATACACGAATACAAACTTTAAGCGTTTGCTTAATGACAGTAGTTCATTGAGGGGACAAAGAGTCGGGCTCGGGGACTTGAACTATCTGTAAGGCCTAAAGATGGCTAGATTCCGAGGGAATCACGAAGTTTATTCGGTGAATAAACATTTATCACATTCGCGTTGTTGGTTTGACCATATTACATTTATAATCAATTAATAAATAATAATTAAATAAATATTAAAATTAAAAATCCCATGCAATAGAGGGGATATTTGCTAATTTTAATCATATATGTTTTGCTTTTACCTTACCACAGCTAATTAATTAGTAATGAAATGAAGACATGATGGAAATGAAAAGGTATAATTTCAAGATACTCCTAATTTGGACTGTGTAGATCAAACTTATATGTTAAGACGTTAAGGATAGCTTGTCACATATTTTCTTTGTTAAATTGCTGGTCTATTTTTTTCCTTTTGGTTATATTTTTCCTGAAAACGATAAATTATAGAGCCTGTTTGTCATGTCCCTTCTGCGAGTTAATAGCAGATAGCTTATAGCGGATGAAAAAGTAGTCCCGTTTGGCAAGCGTCTCTGTTACGAGCTTATAACATTTTTTCACAAGCTTATAACATTTTTTCCAGACTCTACTTGAAATAGCGTTTGTGCTTATAGCTTATAGGATTTCATTTTTTTTCAACTTTTATCCTTATTATCTTAATTTAATTCTATATTTATCCTCTTCTCTCTCTTTTATGTAAAATCATTAATAAAGATGTCCTTTTATGTCATTTTATATTTTTCAGCTAGTTCAACCGCTAGTTTTATCAAATATTTCCACACAAAATAAGCTAGCTTATCCGATATCTATTATCAGCTACCTCATCCACTATCAACTAGTTTATCCGCTAACAGCTAATTTTACCAAGCAGGCTCATAGTCTATATCTAATTAAGTTAAGAAATATAAATTCACATACTTTGTATGTCTCTTGAAAGGATTATTTTCTTTTTTAATTAAAAAGTAAAATAATCCTTCTTTTCACCTCCATAATCTTGTATCATCTAATGTGCTCTGAACATGATAGAGGAACTAGACAAAGCTATTTTGGATGAAATATGAATCTTGCGGATCAGTTAAGTATTATATGCTTTTTCTTAATCTGGGGTGCATCTTTTTCCAAGATGATGAGGATACCCTGAAAGGAAAGACTAGAAAAATAAAAGGAAAAGAAGTGCTTGAACATATGGACATAAATGGTCATGCAATATGCTGGGGGAACTAGTTCACTAAAAGTGGGGGTCCTTTCACATATAAACAAAATTCTAACTTAAAGAAAGCCCAGAATATTTTGAAAGCTGAGTAATAGGGAAACATGAAAAAGAAAGAAAATATGCTTTTTGACTCGCAATATCCATACACACCAAATGCCATTAAGTCGAGTGAAGGAAAATCATAAAACGATAATGAAGCCCAATGCATTATTTTTTGGTCTTCCAGTATCCCACACTCGTATAGCTGCAAGACTAATTTTCGAGTGAAGTTGGTGGTTGGATAAAATCATCCCAAAGTGGAGAGTCCATGATTCGAAATATATAATTTCTTCCCAATTTTGGTGCATAACAAGGAATCAAGGAAATACTCAGGCTCCAACAACAAAGTAATTTGTGAAAATAATTTATTTAACCATCTTGGAAATTACTCGTGGCATCTCCGCTTTTGCATATTGAATCAGGTTACAATCCATTTGATTGTTTTTACCCATCAAGATTTCGTGCTTATTTTCTGACTTTTGAAGTAAACTGCCAACTTGAATTTATACTCATTTAGTTTTTCCTTGTAAGTTAAATGAAAATCTGTTGCTTTTGGCGATCCAGCACTTGGGTCTGTATTCTCCTCTGATATAACAATCATGCAAATCATTATTTTGGAACATTTCATCGAAAGCAGCTCAACAAGGTCTTGCAGCTAACACTATCAGTGTGTTAGGACACCGGTACTGTTAAAGAATTAAAAGATTGAAATTTTTTATTGGAAATAACAACTTTTAATTTAATTTTTTAATATATTAAATATATCATTCTCTTCCTGTATGTGTCAACATACACAATTATTCTTGTGCACTTAAACGAGGGACAGGGGAAGGGCCACATGTTACCATAGGTTTTAAAAGCTTAATTATCTCGGTAATAAGACAATAATGTATAGGATTTCATAAGTCATAACTTTCTTGTCAGAACATCCAGCAACAAACAACAATGGCCAGAAATCCTTCTTGGTGGAAAAATCATGTCAATGATTCTAATAATGGCCTTGATACATGATCACTCTTGGTCTAGACCTTAACTAAGGAAAACAAGATAGTGTGTTTTATGGAGAAGAAAGATGTGGTGGTAGTCGATGACAGTTGAAAATTCTTCTGTCAGTCAGCACCACCTGAAATAGAAGAAATAAATTTATCATGGAACTGAGGTTGAATATCATTTACTAAGATCATCTTGTCAATATTTTTAAACAAGAAACAGAAAAAAAAAAAACATAATGAAGGCTAAACTTTTCTCACCAAAACTTTTGGGTGTTTTGCACTTGAAACATTCTGTCCTGCTGGCATAATTATGCACCCCACAGCCAAATCTGATACATTAAGAGAAAGTAAACGTGAAAATGTATTTTTATGGTAATTTATATTTCTTACTTTTTAATATAATTAACTGAATTATTTTAGCATAGCATAATAATGCACCCCACAGCCAAATCTGATACATTTGGTACATCAAGAGAAAATAAACGTGAAAATGTATTTTTATGGTAATTCATATTTCTTATTGTGTAATATAATTAATTAACTGATAATTATTTTATATTGACCACGATCTGTATTGTTCTTTCTCAATTATTGTCATGGTCCTTACTCTCTGTCCTTGCCATTTTCTGTCTTTTGGCCACAAAAGTATAGCGCCTTTTGTACATATACATCGTGCAGGTTACATGTCAATGAAGTCTAATTCTCTTTTCAGGTGGAACACGAATTTAGAAGGGAGCGAGCCCCCCTCTCTTCAATATATTTTATAAAATTAGTTATATATGTAGTATTTTTTTCATAAAAAATACGTTGAAAAAAGTAATTATGTATATATAGCAAGTTGCAACAAAATATAGGCTATTAGCAAGTTGCAAACAGGCTACTTATTGAGGCAATGTGTTTAAGAAAATTGCACCAGCAGAAACGGAACTATATATTTATTTAAGAGCTCAAAATATGAAGATAATGTGCCATTGTGAAACTGACCTAGTGCAAATCCAGTCGCCAGTCTTCCATCCTGGGGGGAAATTGCAATCTCCAGAGTCATCCATATTTGCGCCAATTCCAGAAGAATAATATTCTTTCAATGCACCACATCTATAGCAGCTTGATCGGCTGGCATAGTTGTGAGCTCCACAGTTCATAGCGGTGCAATACCAGTCCCCTGCCAAACCTTCAGTCCAGTTGTATCTATAAGTTGATGGGTCAGGACCTCCAAACTTGGGGTATCTACAATTTTGGCATGCATCCCTCTTCTTGAAATTTATGTGCTGGCAAGCACCACACATCCAATCTCCTCCAGACCGGCTCATTTTTCCTATTTAATATTTATTGTTTAAGGTATACATGTAATGTCAGTTTTCATAAATTTGCAGTGCAGTTCTGTGATGTATCCTAGTACTCACTACTCACATGCCAATGGGAAATACTAATAAGTCTTCTCCTCTTATGACTACCCAAATTTTATTAAAAGACATGGAAAGAAATCCGAGTAAATATCCAATCTGGTCCCTAAAATTGTAGGGTCGTATCAACTTAATCTCCCACATTATCAATATTCCAAAATAATCCCTGTAATTACAGAAAGTTAATCGGAGGGACGTTAAGTTGGTAATGTCAGGGATGGATTTGAAACTAAGTGAATAATGTCAAGGATGCATTTGCTAACGGATCCAAATGGAGGGATGAACCTGATTAACATTTTGTAATTCCAATGATCATTTGGGAATATTGATAATGTGGGGGACTAAGTTGATACGACTCTATAATTTTAGGGATTATATTGGGTATTTACTCAAAGAAATCCACAATATGTTGTTCGTAAGGAACTGAAATCTTAGTGATAGCATACTGTGTCAAGATAGCAGTCTTGTTAATTTAACTACGCAATACAATTTAAATTTTAGGAGCTTCAAGTACCATATTTTCAATATGATTGAACTATGAGGTTCCATTGGCTCTGCATTTACAAAGATTGCATATAACATCCATGTATAGGAAATTATCTGTATGTGAATGATAAACACAGAAACAAGAAGTTTACCTTATGAAGAATAAAAAAGAGTAATAGGAGTATGACGTAAGCAAGTGTTTGTTGTTTTTAGAGTAGTAGTTTAGAGCAGCTATATGTCCGGATGGTGAGTCTGGTCATTAGGGTAGGAGGCTTTATATACTGGTGATATGACCTATTGTGTGTGGGGCATGATTCCTGATTGTTTTTTTTCGTAGTATGGTTTTAAATTGTGGGCCCACAACCGCAAATGTGACCACGATATGGCAGTTCAAGTAGCTTTTGCAATTGTATTACGATTGCATTTACGGTCATATTTTTCTGTAATTATCCGCAATCATAGGAAACGTAACGTAATTGTAATCACGACATTGCAATGTGAGTGAGAGTGTCGCCTAGGCATCATTATTATTCTAATAATGGAGTCGGCTTCAAAAGGTGGGAAACGATAGTGGATGTGTATACACTTTTTCTCCATGCAAACCCCCTCTTTTGCCCTTCTTTACATTATTCCTATGCATTATTGCAGAGCATATCTCCAGGGGATATGAGGCGTTATGAGGGGAAGCTGTTATGTGGCAGACTGCAATGGAATCCATTATCCGTGAACCCCACCTATGGCTTAATATAAGCTAACCCAACCATGGATCCCATAAATACATGCACTCTCTGCATCAGACTCATCCCAACTTGCAAATAAATCTTCACTGGGTAGGCTTATGCAATGCATGGTGTGAGTGCAGTTCAGGACTGAGTGAAAAACATTATGGGGAATCGATTCCTACATTATGCACATCCATTTCCAAGTTCTTTTTTCTCTGTTTCAATTACTTCATGGCAATAATAGAAATGCCATTCGAAGATTCATATCCAGCGTCAATCCCTTGTTTCCCTTCATTGCTTATGAGTATCCTAACTGCATGTCCAATTGTTAGGGTAACATAACTAAAGTTATAGACCACGGATATGATTCTCTTTAGGATTACTCATGCTTATTGGTCAGGGCCGGCCCAACACTTTTGTAGGCCTAAAGCGACCTCGAAATTGAGGCCTTTTTAAAACAAATAATAATATTTTATTTAAAGTTTATCTTTCGTAATTTTTTGGATGCAAAATTATTTCTTAAATTATTGTAATCGATTTCACTTAACATTTTTTTCAATCGATAATAAAGCCAATCCATTTAACCTTTGTTGAGACATTATCGATCTTGAATATGATTTTATTAATTTTAGTTTTGAAAAACTTATTTCTATCGAAGCAATAGTTACGGGAATCGTTAACATTATTCTATAAGCGATATGCATTTGAAAAAGAATCAAGCATTCTTATATAATTAAGTATGTCAATTGATGTATCATTTTTCACTTGTATAATTTCTCTTAAAATTTTTAGTTTTGTGAATAAATCTAATCCAACAATATTAGAATTGTTATTATGTTTTAATGAACATTTAAGGTTAAGACAATCTTTTAATTTTTCATCTATGTCTAAGTTATTAACTTGTTCATTCAACGAGCAATCACCTATATTTTCAAATTCACTTTTCTTGTTTGGTTTGAAAAATTTATCTATAGCCCCCTTTTGTGATACAATTAAAGCTTCAACTCTTTTCTTTTTATTTTACTTTCGAATAACCTGATTCAAATTTTCGAGTTGACATTTCTATATTTTAAAATAAAAAAAGCAATGTACGTTTCACAAAACTAAATTAAACGACTATAAATAAAGACTAAAGAGAAAAAAGTTAGAACAATTAAACCTGATTGTTGTGACACCCCCTTCTGGGGCATCACATGGTAACCCGTTGTGGAAAATAAAACTTCATTAAACCTTGCTGGTTACTTTCGAAAAATAAGATTTTCTAAGTATTTGACTTAATTCGAAAATCCGTGATAAAATTTTTCTGAACTTTATAATACCATCCACGTAGTTGAACATACATTAATAGATGCATCAAGTATTTCAAACATACCAAGTCATTATAAGTTCATACACAAGGCCTTTATATAAACGGCCATTAACAAAAGTCATGGCTTTCAGTAGCCAGAGCAAACTGACGAAATTGTTATCCAAAATAACAGGACTTATCCTATAGCTGTCCCGCCTCTACTGTGGCCGTGACTCCTTGTACGTAACCCTTCTCCGCATACTCAAGCGTCAGGGAATGGATCCCTGAATGTTTCAGTGGCATCTTGGAACTCATCTGATGGTGCAAGGGTAAGATACCAATATATGGATTCAAGCACGATAACTACATGTGCGACATACCAACAACATATATATATAATCATGATGTATAAAATTCTACTGGATCAACAAGTAGTTTATCATACGGTTTCATACCCGACAGTCCTCGTTATTTATAAAAATGCATGACACTTCAATGTTCAACGTCTATTTATTTACTTAATCTCCAGAGATCCACACACCATATAAAATGAGTTGATCAAACTCAATTGCCAAAAAGGCATACCGTTGTTAAAATCATTGCACACTATCCAACACAAGGCACATGTGATCACCGTTTATGGTTTTCATTGTCCATCAAGGCATAATGATATATACACCGTTTGAATATCCTGACCACCAAGATATCCAAATAAACACCGTTGGCACATTTGCCGATTTAATGCATGTAAAAACATTTCATGTCTTGTCACTTTTCTTTGTTTTCTTTCTTTCCTTATCGTAGCTCAAAGGCTCTCTATCATTCGTAATTTACACCGTTTTAAAACTTTTCATCGTTAATACAGGACCAAACGTCCGAGTGCTCAATCGCGGAGCCCTAGACCGATGCACCAACCCAAGGTCCGTGGTGATAGAAAACAATATTCACCTTTAATCTTGTTTCCTCATAATGAGAAGAGGACACACAGTCCATAACACCGTAACACGGATTCTCAGATCTACATGTTTTTTTTCACAGAACACTAGTATCCCGACGTCTCATATACTAGGTTCACGTTTCAACGTTTTCACCATTTTTCGTTCTGTGAAACACAAATTCAAAACGAAATCACCGCAACTCATCCAAGTTGTCGGATTTTACACCGTTGGGAAAAACTCGTTTAAAGAAAAACTTTTCTGTTTGAAAACTTTTTTGTAAACCATCGAATTACTGATAAAACTTATCTTTTATTTGAAAGTCCCTTTCCAAAAAAAAGTTTTTGAAAAGAAACAGCTAAGATCCAAAACGTTGTCCCAAAACAGGATTACTATTTTTCGAAAACGTTTTTCGTAAATCTTTTCGGAATTAAACATTGTTTAGCGTAAAAACGTCCTAAGTTAAAATCTTGACTTTTTCCTCTTAAGTTAATTTCTCCACTTAATGATTAATCCATTCTTGAAAATCTCACCTTTTCTACTAACTTTGTAAATTACTTTAGCATCCCTTTTTGTAAAACTCACGTCATTGAAAATTTTCCAACGTTTCTGAAATAATTATATAGCGTTTCTTACAAAGCTTTTTCAAAACTTTTATCCCCGTTAATTAATTGAACACTGACCATTGTCAGGCTTCTCAATCAACAATCAACATCCACAATATTGATACCACAAGGTTATAGTGGATAATACAGTTAAAACACATATTAAAACTGTATAACACATAACAACATATAATTATCAACAGATAAAACAATCACTGAAAGTAAATCAACCAAGCACCACACAACTCAAATAAATTTATACAGACCAAACACAGATAACACATAGTTATCGAGAGATTCCCTCAGGCAATTCTCCCCTTACCTCTTGGAGTTTCCCGTTTAGCGAAAAGTCGCCCGATCGGTCCGAAAGTCGTCCGGTTTCTCGTTCGATTACTTGACGATAACTACACACATACAATCAATCAAGATATCAACTTTAAATCACAAAATTTTCCCTAATCTTTTTCACCTAGGGTTCGGCCATAGCTAGGAAAATTAGCAAGGGAGGTCCAAAAATTCTCATCTCTTGGGTGAAGGATCTATAGGTACTCCTAACACCTAATCAAGTGTCATTACCCAAAAATTGAAACAAAACTCATACTTTCCCCAATATAGGGTTCGGTCACTCCTTAATTAAAGGTGCTAGAGAAGTTCTTTGATCACATACTCTTGGATTCAAGACTTACTAAGCATGATTGAACTAAATCAAAGCTTATTATATAAAAGAAATGAACAAAACTCTATTTAACCAAAAGGATGAGATTCGGCCATGCCATACCCATATGGGTTAGAAAACTCTTTTGGTTATAAGCTCTTGGATTATGAAAAGTCGCCCGATCGGTTCGAAAGTCGCCCAGTTTCTCGTTCGAATACTTGACGATAACTACACACATACAATCAATCAAGATATCAACTTTAAATCACAAAATTTTCCCTAATCTTTTTCACCTAGGGTTCGGCCATAGCTAGGAAAATTAGCTAGGGAGGTCCAAAAATTCTCATCTCTTGGGTGAAGGATCTATAGGTACTCCTAACACCTAATCAAGTGTCATTACCCAAAAATTGAAACAAAACTCATACTTTCCCCAATATAGGGTTCGGTCACTCCTTAATTAAAGGTGCTAGAGAAGTTCTTTGATCACATACTCTTGGATTCAAGACTTACTAAGCATGATTGAACTAAATCAAAGCTTATTATATAAAAGAAATGAACAAAACTCTATTTAACCAAAAGGATGAGATTTGGCCATGCCATACCCATATGGGTTAGAAAACTTTTTTGGTTATAAGCTCTTGGATTATGAAAGAAGACAATGAATCTAGTTCAAAGAAATTGGTTTGACATTAAAAGGATTTTTCTACAATTTTTCATGGATTTTTGAAGTTTAAGCTTCAAAACCTAAACTACCATGAATCATGAAATTTGAATGGAGAAGTAGAGAGATTAAGAGGTGAAGAATGGAGTTTATACCTCCTAGATGATGGATATGAGCAAGCAATCAACTTTGCTTCTTCAAAATCTCTTGAAATTTCTTAAAGAAAATGAGAGAAAGTGAGAGAAAAAGTGAAGGAAGGAAATGTGAAGAAGAAAGAAATGGAGAAGTGTTCTTGGAGGGAGGGGGCGTGAGGCTTATGGAGGTGAGGGCAAGGAAGTCCAAAAATTTCCCACTTACGGGCAATTTGGTCTTTTCACCCAAGGACATAAGTGGAATTCCATAAAAGTTCAAGGGCATTTCCATCTTTTCGCGTCCAGATATTTTGAAAATCATCATGACACTTGGCACTCATTCCTAGGTGATGTGACTTGATGTTACATCAAGTTTATCCGTTAGCGGGTCCCGTTAAATCCATCTACAGCTCCAATTGTCTCTCGATTCGAGTTTTCGCCCGAATAATTTATATTATTTTCACTTTTTAACGTCAAGAACCAATTTTAGTAAAATTGTATAGAATCGAATTCTAAGACTAACTATCTCGTTCACGAGTCAAAATGAGGTCTTTATAGTAGTAAAATACTATTATCAGTGAAAACGCAGACCGGGCTCCGTCTGAGTTTTCGACCCAAAATTTAATCGTAGCTTCCTACAATCGTATAGAGCACGAATATGATTTTGGTTTTCCCAAAATCATTTTCTAAAATACAGATAAAAATATAAAATCCTTTATATCTATAAATAGTCACGGTTATTATAAAACAGCGAAAAATCGGGGCGTTACAATTGTCAAGAAATTATTTCCCATAAATTTTTTTTGACTTCTAGGCACTTGTTGGGCCAAATGCAGCACGAACAAGTACAAGATTTCTGCAAGAGGAAGAGAAAATAAATAATTAAATAAATTATTTGTGCTAACAGTGAAAATAAAAAAAGGCTAACATCATTGAGTCAGTCACCAATGCTCTAAGACAGTAACACACTGTGACTGTGTGACACAAACACAGTGACGTGAGTCATTGTCACTGGGATAAAGTATTTTAAGAATAAATTGATCAATTGAATAATAAATATAATGAATTGATCAATTGAATAACAAACTTAATTTTTGAATTAAATACAAAAATATGAAGTGCAGAAGTGAATTGAATGAGCTAGTTTTGACGTGATGTGATTGCCTAAGTAAGGAAAGCAGAGAGAGATACGGTCATAGGGAGACCGACAGAGAGTGAGAGAGAGGCGAGTCATGAGTGTGTTTTGGCTTTTTTATAATAAAAAAAATAGTTAACATTACTTCCAGTACTATTAATGGTACATTAGGTTTTGGGACGAGTAAATACTCAATTTAGTCCCTGAAATTGTAGGGTCGTGTCAACTTAGTCCCTGACATTATCGAAATTACAATTTGGTCCCTGAAGTTGCAAAACATCGATCAGGTTAGTCCCTCCATCAACTGGGGTTACCTAACTCCGTCAGTGTGGGTGACATGGTCCGTTAAGTGCACACGCGGACGCCACCTCACTCTTCCATGTCAGCTCATCCTTACCCGTAATGTCAGGGACTAAATTGAGACTTTTGGGGGGTTTTAAAAACCAACGTCTCTTTCCCCAATTTCGAAGTCTCTGTTCTTCTTCCTCTTCCTCTTCCTCACTCTCCTTCCCTGCAACCCTAAAAAATTTTCGCAGGTATTGGTGATGAAGATGGGTGGTGATTCGTCATTTTCGCACTGAAGGGGTAAGAAACCCATGAATCAAAGTTTGTCTTCAAGCTCTAGGGTTAATGGGTCACAAAGCCACAACCCTTTTGATTTGGTGTGTGAATGTGAGAGGAGAGTAGTGTTACGAATTTCTAAAACTCCTAGGAACCCAATAAGGGCCTTCTATCAATGTCCATTGCCAAAGGTAATGTAAGTTTTGTTGTTTCAGTTCTAACGGTTAGGGATTTTGCTGTGTCTAATGTTTTTCAATTTTTTTGCAGAATGGTGGAAATTGTGGCTATTTTATCTGGTTTGATGACCTGTCTGACCTATTTAAATCCTTTCAAAATTTGAGTGACCAAATGGAGAAGGTTGAATTGGAGAAGGCTGAAATGGAGAAGGCTGAAAATAATTTAGAAGAGAATGAAGAAATGTGGAAAGCAGAGCTGATGGCCAAGGTTGATATTTTGGGGAGAGATGTTAGGATATTAAAATTTTTGGTTGCCTTAATGTGTGTTTTGCTAAGTTTATGTCTTGTATTTTGTCTTGGTAGGCAGAGTTCATAATGGGTGTTTTGTCCCTGTTTATGTAATATATGATTTGTTTATGTCCCTGGCTTGTTTTTTCAGTCCCTGTTTGTGTGTTTTTCACTAATGTAATGTGTTCTTGCTAATGTAATGTAATGGGTTACTTTCAATCCCTGTTTTCAGTCCCTGCTTTCAGTCCCTATTTTTGTTAAACTTAAAGCAACAATGAACACAAAATGATGACATAAAATGACATTAACTTCATTAAAATAAGCACCACAAAGGTGTCCAAGTACATACTCCAAAAAGCATATGTAAAACACTATGCAGTTACAACCAAAAAAGATAAGCAAACTAAACCACTGCAATTACATCCAAAAAGTTCATAATCTAATTATAACTACTCTTCATGGCTTCCTTGGACGAACATTTTGCAGCCCTGGAGTTGGAATGAACTGCATAAACTGTGGTCGTCCCCCCTGAACTCTGTAGAACCTGGTGGTGCTGGAATATGAACCATCATAGGTTGTGGATGAGCTGGTGGAACTGGACTTGATGCTGTTGGAGGTGGTACTACTGGACTTGATGCTTCTGCCGGTGCTCTCATTGGTGTTGCTTTAGCTCCTCCAACATTGCATGGTATAAGTGGACCTCTCATACCATATCGTCTTCCCTGCACATGTTGAATTCGAAAAAAGATAGTATCAAATTAGTCCTTTACATTAGTAACTTATAAGCAAAATAGTCCCTAACATAACTAACTTTTAAGCAATTTAGTCCCTGACATAACTAACTTATAAGCAATAAAGTCCCTGACATTACCAGATAAATTTCAATCTAGTCCTTGCGATGCCCACAATGTCTAAACAAGCATAACATAAACCATACCCTTGGTACTGCTGGTCTTGGTGCCTGCACCAATGGCCTTGGTGCTTGCATCACTGTTCTTGGTGCCTGCACCACTGCTCTTGGTCCTTGACTTGATTGCTGCTAAACAGACACCAAATGAAACCATCCAGATGTTCAGAATATGCATTACAGATCGAGTATTGAATTATAAATAATGTTACCTACTTACCTCTATGGGTGCATCTTGGGATTGCACTGGATCATAAATTGGTGCAGATTGAGACAGTGGCACCTCAAAGTGTTGCACCTGTGATGATTTCCTAATCCTAGGTCTTTGAGGCACTCCTTGATTCATGCACCCTTTGCTGTTATGACCATCCATACCAAATCTAGAACATATCCACACAGGATATGACCTCCTAAGTTTACTACAAGAGACTGGTTCCTCATTCTCGTCCTTCCTTCTTTGTTTTTTTGGCCTCCCTGCCTTTCTCCTGATGTTAGGTGGAACAGGTTTGTCATATCCACTAGGTGTCCAGAATTGCTCTGATTGGGTTGGCTGGATAAAATATGCATAGGCTGCATTGTAGGACCCTATGGTTAGCCAGCCATGACAGTGGTCTTCTGGCCTTTCATTTCTGTATGCAATTGCAGCATAAGCATGCATACATGGCATTCCTGTGCCATAAGTCAAAACCAAAACAATGTTACATAAGTGTCTAATCATAAGTCAAAACCAAAACAATGTTACATACCTGTTAGTTGTCAAAATCTGCAACTGCAAGTTTGTTTAGCCAAATTGACATCCAACTTAAATGGATGGTTTTGCACCTCAAACCACATTCCTTCATCATCACCTGACCAAACAGGGGTCCACATGTTGCTTGCCACCTTCTCTTTATCCAATCTACTTTGCTGCTTAGGACATAAATGACTTGTCCTCCCTGCTAGTTTCAACTTGTTTGCAGTCATGGTCCTCATGACATAACACCTAACTTCCTCCAACATGGTGAGAATGGGCTTGCCACGATAAGGTCTAATCTTTGAGTTGAAAACTTCACAGGTATTGTTGGTGACATTATCAACCTTGCAGTTATCCTGGAAGTGTGCCTTTGTCCAAGATTGTTCGGGCCACTTGTTGAGATACTCCCATGCCTTCACATTATGTAGCTTCAGATCATCCATTTTGCTTTGCCATTGTGTTGGTGTGGTGCACATAGCACAGTCCCAAACCACACCCCTCAATTCCTTCTCCTTATGTGTTTTAATAAAATTCCTCCACAACTGCATGGCACAATACCTATGTGGCACACCAGGCATGACTTCCTGCATGGTTGGTATCAGTCCCTACAAGAAGTGTACACTATCAGTATCAAAGAAGTCCCTAACATTACTAACTTAATGTCAATTAAGTCCCTGCGATTACTGAGATAAACATATAAAATATATAAGTTACCTTTTGCATGTCAGACATGAAGTTCCAACCATGTTGCCTATAGTCACCAAGAGCTTCATGCAACAAGGTCAAGAACCATTTCCAATTGTTCTTATTCTCCACATCCACAACCCCATATGCAATCACAAAAATGTGGTTATCTACATCCTATCCAACAGCAGATAACAATTGTCCACCATAATACCCTTTTAAAAAACATCCATCCAGACCAATGAAAGGCCTGCAACCTGCCTTAAATCCCTTTATGCACCCATCTAAGCATACAAATAACCTGTGAAATTGTGGTGGTGCTTGTGGTTGTGGTATGGTGTTAACCTTATCAGTGCTAATAGGATCCCTCAACTCTTCCGACTTATAACCTGCGTCTTCATCACTGATCCCTTCATTGAAATGACTCCACTGTCCTGCACCAGATTCCCGGAACTGGAATCATCAATGTTTGGTGTTGGTGACCTCTTCCTTTTCCCTTTTTGCACCTTCTTTCCTTTTCCCGAACTTCCAACTTTTTTTCCTTTTGAAGAACTGCCAACCTTTTGCACTTTTCCAGCCTTCTTACCTTCACTTGAACTCCCACTCTGCTTTCCTGCAACAATAGCGAAAATGTCAGTATCAAAACAGTCCCTGAAATTAGTTACTTAAACTCAAAACAGACCCAATAATAGTGCTGCACTTACCTTTTCCCTTCCTCATCCTTTGCTGCACTTCATCATACTCAGATTCTCCTGAAAGAACCAATGCAGAAGGCCTATAGTGGCTGTCTTCTGCACTCTTATCAGCTGTAGAATGGAGGTCCTCATCATTCATTTGTTGCTCAGCCACAGCTTCCTCAATAACTACATCCTCATCCACTACTTCATCATCAACAACATCCTCAATCACTACTTCATCAGCCACAACATCCTCAATAACTACTTCATCAGCCACTGCTTCCTCATCCACTACTTCATCATCCACAACATCCTCAATCACTAGTTCATCAGCCACTGCTTCATCAGCTACTTCTTCGACATTCACATTTTCCTCAACAACATCCTCAACAGGTGGCAACGAGAGAATAGGTTCCAGCACAGAGACAGGGTGTAAATAATACAACTCAATCTCATTGCCATTGCTCATAGCATCATTCACCATCTCCATTAACCTTACATCAGTGTTCAACTGAATCAAATCAAGGTCCAAATCCCAACCTGGTCTCCTCCATAATACATTCTCAATACTAGCATAGCCATGGGAGGATTTGACAATTCCATTCAAATCAAACAAATTAAGTTTGTCTGAATCGATATCATCCCATACATCCATCTCCCCACCCACATACTCCATAATTTTACTCTCATTCCTAACTAACACCCCTCCATGGTACATAATCAATGTGATATGAGAATCCATTCTGCAAAATAAGCAAAGCATGGAAGAAAAATCAGAAAACAGAGCATAGGGAAGAAAAATCAGAAAACAGAGCATAGGGAGGAAAAATAAAAAAACAAACCCTAGGACAAGTAGATAAAGCATGCAAAATAAGCAATGAAGCAAGATTCACACAAATAAGTACCCTAACCCAAGTACATTAACACGAACAAGACGAAAAACACCCTAACCCAACTATAGTAACACGAAGAAGACGAAGTTAAAAATTCTAACTTTCAGAAAAATAAAGAAGAAGAAAAAGTTTTGAACCTGTGTGATGATAGCCTAGAACTGAAGGAACGTTCGAGTGGGTGTTGATGGCGTTCGTCGCGAACGTAGAAGCAATGACAGAGGAAGAAGACGCGGGGGTTAGGGGAAGAGAAGAGAAGCGTGGGAAGATGAAGGGGGTGATGAGAATAGGGACTTAAATGAGATTTGCAGGGTGTGTCGTTTTGATATGGCGTCCACGTGTGCACTTAACGGGCCAAGTAACCCACAATGACGGAGTTAAGTAACCCAGTTGACGGAGGGACTAACCTGATCGACGTTTTGCAACTTTAGGGACCAAGTTGGAATTTCCATAATGTCAGGGACTAAGTTGACACGACCCTACAATTTCAGGGACTAAATTGAGTATTTACTCGTTTTGGGACTGAGTGAGGATATGAATAGACAGAGTCATGGAGACAGGGGCCTCTCGTTAACGTTACATTTTACTTTCTTCTTTTTTAAAAAAATATATATTAAAATAAGTAGTAAATTTTTTTTTTTGAGACTTAAAGCCCTTGTTTTACCTACCTCCCCTTTGGGCTGGCCCTGGTACTGTCCTGCAACATCTTGATATAGTATAGTCAAAAGCATGGGTAGCAAACTTTCTCTTGTTGCTTTAAGGTAGCGTTAATTGGTTCATGGAATGTTTTATTGTCCGGATAAACTATATTTTCAGGAATCTCATTCCCAGCAATATTTATTTCTCACCTTCACATATGGGAAAAAAGTTTTTAACTTTTATTCACTAACTTTATTCTTGGATATCTATTATGTCTTGAAATAATTTTTTAAAACTTGTAACAAACATAAGAAATTTTTATTCTCATTCCCACATTTTTGCAAATGTTAAAATATAACTTGTGACAGATGCTAACTAAGATATTTCTTTCTTTATTTTATTAGTTAACGTAAGCAAGTGCTAAAAAATGTTTTAGAATAAGGATCGCGGCGAGTAGACGCTGTACAGATTGGACAAGGGAACCTGGTCAGCATCTGTTTTACTAACAAAGAAAAAAATTGTGCTACAATAGGTTCAAAGTCCTTTGGACACCCTAAAGTCCAAACAAGGATTTGTACGCAAGAGTTGTAGAAACGGGTCTAGCATCCCTTAAACCTTGGAATTGGATGCTCCGGAACGCGCGGTGGCAGAGGAAGCTAAAATAAATATTTAATAAGTAAATTTCAACTGGTTTGATAACGGATTTGAGAGTTGTATAAATTTCAACCGATAATTTATTCACATATTTAAGCTTATACATACATATCAATGCACACATGCTGTTTGGAAAGAGGAAGGTCACATTAAACTTCACCCGCACCGTAAGAAAAAAAAAAGCTTTATCAGCATAATTTAATGAAATTGTGTAATAAAGCAGAGGCAAAATAAGTTGAAGTTCATTTACATTATCAGTGGGAGGGGGGAGTTGAAAGTTGAAACTTGTACTACGCCTCTCACCTGCATACTATCCATTCACTACGAAAGGCTTCTTTTTCTTTTTCGTCGGATAATGCTAAGTGGTTTCTGCATGTTATTGGATAATGTAATTTCTCTGTATATTCTGATCAGTTAGTAACTAATTTTGGCATAATAAGCTGACGAATGATCTCTTCAACTGCATTAACTGCAATCACTGGCTAGTTGTTTTTACTTTTTAGTATGCAATAGAAAATTTGCTCATATTGAGTGTAAGAGAGCTTTGAGCCTCTTGTGGGTTCTTGAAGAGAACCATTTGCTTGGATCTATCAAAGGTATCCATGCCTTTGTAACGATTTTTTAACATGGCTCCTTTCTCCATAGAATTGAGAATGTGTGGCGCCTCTTCTTCATCTTTCACTTTTCTCCATTTTTGAGTTTTGGTTACTATTGAATTGTGTTCTTGATTCTTGCCTTCCATTACTATTTGCGCCATTTTCATATTTGAAGTTGTTTCCATCTTAATTCTGCGCCATATTATTGTTCCTTCTTCATGTCATTTAAATTTTGGTTGATCCAAGAGAATTGGATAGATCCTTTAATTCATATGCTCCTTTTTAAGACTCCACATACAGTTTGGATTTTCAATGTTATATGAACCGAAAATGTCACCTCAATTTGTATTAGGGGAAGTCATTAAAAGGATAAAGAAGGGTTTTCTTATTTTAAATTGATGTCTTGGAGACACCGTAAGGTCAAATGAAGAAGGCTAAGGATGCGATCATACCATATTATTATAGAAATAGTATGTTTATATTCGCAGATCATATACATGGAAAAGTTCTTATCAAACTTTAAAAAGGATTCCAGTGTCCCTTTGATTTTATAATTGTTTTCGTCGTGCGAAATTTGGTGTTTAGCCGTTTACTCAGCTAATTAACTAATGAGTCAACTAATCAATCGATTCCTTGACTAATTCGCACAGTTGATTCCCCATTGTGTTCAAGCGATACGTTGAGAAAAGGACTTTATTTCTCAACTATGGATTCTAAGACCACTCCTGAGAGCGTCTAGTGTAAAAGGTGAATTAGAAAACTAAGGTTGCATGAAAGCGATAAAGAAAAACGATAAAGAAAAATAAAGATAAATGTAAAGGCTCGTATTTGATTGAGTGTTTTGATGTGCTTTAACAAACTAACAAACTACCCTTATTTGCCACGTTCTCCTCGTTCTCCATTACCTTAACTGTTTTTACAAATGGCTAACAATAGTAGCAACTACCTATACATGACTAGACTAATGGGGCAGCTGCCCACTAACCATGATCTCCTAAATATCAGGCGCATGCCTCCATGATCTTCAATAGCTACTTTCTCTTTTCAATTTCACCTCCATGATCTCTAACCACCTTCCATCACAATGCCATTATTTTAGGACTCAGCGGTTGAACATAAATGTAGCCTGAAGCTTGCCTTCCTTTATTCAACATGCAGCTTTGGCTGTTTAAAAATAATTATTCAGCCCAAACAATAAGGCCTAGCCCAAGTTCCTTCGGCTAATAATTAATTTTTGGTGATAACAATTGCCCCCTGCATCTTTTAGCTGACGACAATAAGAGGAAGCTGTAAGATGTATTATGTCTGCTGAACTTCTTTCTTCCTACTGTCCTGACTCTCGACTAATACGGCTTTCCTGCATATGGAAACTTAGGCCATGTTTGAGAGTTTTGAAGAAGATAGAGTAGAGTGGTTAGTAATGGAGTGGTAAAAGTATACCACTCCATTGTTTGGAAGTTTAATGAGAACATCCCAAACCTCCCAATTTGGAGGGTATAAAAATTGGGGGTTTGGGTGGGATGGAGTGATTTGGGTTACCATCTTAAACCATCTCACTCCATTACTTACTAAACTCCCAAACAATGGGTTAAATCTTTTTAACTATCCCACTCCATTACTAACCATCCCACTCCATCCTCCCAAACATAGCCTTAATCTTCTGGAACAACTAGGTTTGTAGATAGTAGACTTACAATGCCAGAATGGCACTGCTAAATGTCCCCCAGCTTCATATAATCCAGCTGATCTAGGAGACTCCAACATTATGCTGACATTGGGTTTGCAAATAGTAGTCTTATGTTGCCGATTTGGCACAACTAAATGTCCTCCCACTTTGTCTTTATTCAATTGGAATGCCCTTCTGTTTCCATTACTTATGCATCAACTATTTCCATTCACCCTTTGATGTAAGAAATTGTAAGCCAGACACTAAAACCATATAAGAGAATGTAGCCAGGAATAAATTTGTATCAGCTGTCATTTCAGCTACACCATTGTCAACTAACTTGGATCTTTTATCCTTCAAATCCTTTTGGACAACATTTTCCTCAAGATTTCGGCTGCCATGACATTAGCTGCCTAATCACTATGATAATCGGCTGCATCTCCAGACACATTATAATCATCAACAAGGACTATTTCCCAATTAGATCTATCTTGGTGCTTCTCTAGAATGAAACGTTCAATCATGGAAGCTTTGGTTGCCAGCTGACTCAAGTCTAAAAATTCATGGGCAAGCAACTCTTCTTTCATATGTGGGAGCATGTTACCCACAACTATGATAGTATATTCAGCTTCTGGAAACTGTATCATGCACCTGTTACTTAGCTTCCTGAATCTTTGTATGAAGTTAGTAGCCATCTCATCATCTTGTTGTTTCAAATTCATCAGGTCGGCTACTATAACTTCAGGCTAAGGTTTATAAAACCTATCACGGAAGCACATTTCCATGTTTGCCCAGTTTTGCACAGAATTAGGAGGCAATGAAGAATACCAAATGAAGGTTATTCCTGTCAATGATAAAGGAAATAGTTACAGCTTATAGTACCATTCTGATTAGCCTCTCCACACTGGGCAATAAATCTACCAATGTGCTCCATGGTAGACATGCCATCTTCTCCTGAGAAAGTTGTGAAATTTGGGGTCTTAAACCCTCTTTGTAATGGCATCATTCTGTCCACCTATTCTGGATATGGCTTTCTATAGATAAGCCTATCTAAAGGCCTGAGTTGCACGCCAAAGTGCCTTCTTATAGTCTCAGCTATCATGTTGGGATCAATCAGTTGAGTGATAGTCGGCCTACTCTCAACCATTGTCAGCTGGGTAAAGTTTGGTATTGGGGTTAGAGATGGACCTGACTGTCTTGGTGGCATTTGGTACATCAACTTTAGCCTTCTTAGAATCATTGTTTGATTAGCCGCAATATGTGGAATTGGAATCCATTGCTGCTCTGCTGCATAATCACCAGGATTCCTATGTTGAATCCCATAGACAACTAATTGATTAGCCGAGGTAGGTGGAATTGCATTCCACTGCTTCTCCCTAACATAATCATTAAGTGCCCTACACAAAATTCCTCGAGGAGGAATGTAAGGCCCCGATTTGCAAGTTTTATAATTATTCAGTATTTAAGCGTTTGTATTTTATTAGAGGGTCTGGAGAGTGAAATAAAATATTCTGAGAACATAGGCATGCCTTATACAACCATAGGAAGCCATGGTTAAGTTTCGGGCGAAAACGCAAACGGAGCCCGGTCTACATTTTTCATTGACAGTAGTATTTTACTACTATCAAGACCTAATTTTGACTCGTGAACGAAACAGTTAGATTTTAAATAAAATTGCGAACGATATGGGCGATTTTGAAAAAAATTCAAAATGAACGAGTTCTCACGACTTTCTTGGGCGAAAACCTAAATCGGGTGAACAACGGAGCTAAAAACGGATTTACTAGGACCCGCTAACGGATAAGGTTGATGTCACATCACCTAGGAAGGTGTGCTATGACTCATCAGTGTAATGATTACGTTTAGAAAATATCTGGACGTGAAATGATGGAAATGCCCTTGACCTTTTTCATAATTATCATTTGCCCTAGAATGAAAAGACTGTTTTGCCCCTGAGAATTTATGAAATAACCCTTTTGACCCTGTGACTCACCATGTCATCATTGCATTCTAGAAATATCTAGATATTTATAGGGGAAATGACAATTATGCCCCTAGTCTTTTAAGGAATTACCAAATTATCCTTTTGGTTATTTACAAGTTTGCCATGACATCAAATAAATATCTCACTCACTCTCTCACTAGGCCATTCGGCCATCTCTCTCTCTCCTCTCTTCTCTCACTTGTTCTTCATGTTCTTGAAGTTCTTCAAAGTTCTTCACAAAAAAACCCATTTTGATCTTCAAAAGTTGAAGTTTTTGAGTGAAAACTTGTTTCTCTTTCATGAATCTTTGATTCTAGGAGGTATGATCCTCCTCTTAACTCTCTTAATCTCTCTATTTCATCTCTTGAATCTCTTGATTCATGAAGATCCAACTTTGATTCATGAACTTTGAAAATTCATAGAAAAGTGTAGAAAAATCCTTTTAATACCAAATCAATTTCTATGATCTAGTTTCATCATTCTGTTTCATTATCCAAGAGAGTATGAAATCAAATAATTTTTCTAGCCTTTTTATTTAAAAGGGGCCGAAACCTTCATGTTAAGAAAGGTTGAGTTTTTTATTCAAGTTTTGAGTAATAAGACTTAATCTAGTGTTGTGTATACTTGAGGATCATGGATCCAAGAGTTGGAAACCAAATGAGCTTCCTAGCTTATATGAGTTTTCTTGGCCGAAACCTCCATGTGTTGGTGGATGGGATTTTGATTCAAGTTTTGGTGTAATAGGCTTTGATCTAGGCTTAGCACACCTAGTAAGGATGGAATCCAAAAGATAGGAATTTTTGGACATCCCTAGCCATTTTTATAGCTCCATGGCCGAATCCTATATAGGTAGGATTAGAAGAATTTGTGTTGTGTAATATTGATGTTTGGATTGATTATGTGTATGTAGTTGTGATTGGTTGATCGGACGAGGAATCGGGAGGATTCGCCAGTCGATCGGACGACTTTTGCTCGGAGGATAGCTCGGAGGATAACTACAACGGGTAAGGGGAGTTTGCCTGAGGGATTTTTCCCGATAACTATATGTTATCCGTGATTGATTTGTGTAGCTCTGTGTGAGCTTCGTTGTGATTGTAATAATGGTTATGTCTTAGTATGCTTTAGCATATGTTTATGATGATGTTGATTGGATGAAAAATATTTTCATGTATGTTGAAAAACCATACTTTGATCTCTCGATCAAGTAAGGATTTTTATGCTTGATTATGATTGAATGATGCATGATCATTGTTCATCATTATATTGTGAGCATTTTGAGCTATAACTTGGCTAGTTGGTGAAGCAAAATCTTCACTTTTACCTTGAGGAGACTTGCGACCTTAGTGAGTAAAATGAGGAAGAACATGTGCTATTCTTGAACAATTAAATTTTTGGAGTAAGAAAAGTGTTTTAAAGACTTATGTTTCAAAGAAAAACAATAAATGACTTTGATCCAAAGATCAGGTAAAGTTTCAACCTGTAAGTGTTTTCACCAAAGTGAAACATGTCTTTTACTTAACCTAAGTTTATCTAAGTGATCAAGTAATTTAAAAGTGAAACAAAGAAGTGTCTTCACGAAAAGTTAAACATAGTTTCATAAGGCATTTCCTTTATCTTAGAATAAAGACAATGTTCCTTTTTCAAATATAATGGAGACCTTTTATCCTTAAGTTGATTAAAATGAATCGTAGTTAAGGAAGTTAGATGAGATTACATTTCTTTTCCATTAACTTAGAACACGGCTTTACAATAAGTTAGTAAGGAAAGACCCTTTTCAAAATTTGTTAAGGTACTTTGCTTTAAGCAAGTACAAAGTTCTTTCAAATCAATGTGTTTTCAAATAGAAAAGGTTTTGGTTTACAAAGAGAGTTTTTAACTCTTAATCGTAAAGTTTTACGCGTGAAAACCTAAGTTAAGTAATTAACTTAGAATTGAAAACAAGGGATAATTAAGTATAGTATGTGGTGGAATAAGACCATGTACTATACCATTGACGACTTAATGCATCAATGACTTCATAAGACTTAAGTGAATTAACACTTATTTCATTAATTGAAACTCAAGGAGTAATATCTTAGAAAGGATCAAAGACTTATCTAAGAGGATTCTCAATCCTTCTTCATAATACTTAGGATTTGAGATGTGATTCATAAGACATAAACACAAACATGAAACGTTTTGGGTTTTGAAACAGTAGTTCGATAAATGGATCGGTAGTCCGGATCCAAGAAAGATCGTTTGATTGTTTCAGTCTTGTAATGATTGGGACGAGAGGGACCCTGAGGCTGTGCAGGTATGGGATTGTATAGTTGAAGGAATCCTGAGGTTGTGCAGGTATGGGACTGTATAGTTGAAGGAAGGCTTATAAGAATTGATTGATACTACTTATACCAACAAGATTCGTCTTCTTTTCGGAAGCCCAGAACGTAAGAACTCCATAGTTAAGCGTGCTTGACTTGGAGGAATTGTGGGATGGGTGACCTCCTGGGAAGTTTCCTAGAAAGCGTGAGAGTGACGACAAAACACGCTAAAAAGACCCGTGTTGGTTTGTGGGGACAGTCGGCAATTCTGAAAGCAGCCCAGATCATCCCAAAGGAATCACTAGATTTATCCGATGGATTAAAGACGTTAATGCACTTAAAATCATGTAAGAACTCTTTATGAGAAGATTTCTAAGGAATCATGAGGTGTATTCAGTGAATAAGTATAAACACTTGATATCTACGAAAGCCTTGTAACGGCAACATTCCTGTGGAATGATGAGATTTATCCGGTAGATAAAAGTTTTATAAATACAAAGACACGTATAGTTCCTAAGGAAGAGAACTTTAGAGAACCTTGAGGTTTATCCGATGGATAGACATTGCTTTATCGCATCTGCTTTGTGTAAGCACTGGCATTTCATTTGCATAGTTGTAAGGCCTTGAGCCTAGGAGTTGAGCTTACACCTTGGGTGCGAATCTTATGGTGACGATCTTCAATGGTCTTTGCAAGTGTCAAGGTTGGAACGCCCGACATGTGACCAGTTGGTAGCTCTTCTATGTCGTGGTGAATCCGAGCAATACACTGATATCCTCTACTAGATGCCGTACTTTTCATGTTTGGTCAAGAGTGTTCGTAAAGCCAGATACATGCACGTTACGAATGTTGTAGCATTTTGCCCATGGCTGGCGTACACGGAACATGTCCTCCCATTCACTCTCTCCGATGATTTGTTAGCTCCATGGAGTAGGGGTCAGAGTATTACCCTGTGGCATATGACATTGAGTCATGTACATTGCACTGCATTGCATGGCTGTTGATGATTACATTTACTGTTGTGCATCATTATTCTGCTTTCAAAGATGTCTTATTCTGCTAATTGATTATTATGATATATTACGATTTATGGGATGCATGATGAGCATGTAATTACTTGGTATATCACTCTGTGTTACTTCTGCTATTATGCTGTGTGATACTACATATGTTAATATGCTGTTTTGTGTGTCGTGCATGTAGTTATCGTGTTTTAATTCATATATTGGTTACTCACCCTTGCCTGTACATGTTGGACACCCTGTTGTGTTTTTGGATACATGTATAGATGCTTTTCAACGGTCATCTGGGTCACTTCAGGACCCTGTAGCTTGCGTTCCTTGATGTCGATGACAAAGATGTGTAGACTGCGGACAACGAGGCCCAGTCTCATTGGTATGATGTATACTAGGTAGTAGGCTCTATTGTTCGTAGAGTTCTTTTATCAAACCAGCTCTTAGGATTTTAATGTATAAAATTGAGAAAGTCAGTGTATGTGGTTTTGAAAACCTCTGTATAGTTTGGAACTTCTATATGAAAGACAATTTCAGGAAGGTTTATATGTGATGATGAAATGATTTATGAATAAACCCATTTATGTGTGTTGTCAAGTATAATGTGATTTTATTATTGTGATGTGTGTATCACGTTTCTGAAGTATTATGTCGAAAACTTTTTACACCCAAGTTTTCTGACTTAAAGTAAATTGTCCTTTTTCCGAAAGTAACCAGCAATTCTCTTTTAAATTTAAATTCCGCACGTGTTCTTTATGTAGTGCCCAAGGGGGGTGTTGCAAGGAATCGAGCCCATTTGAACATAAGCGGTTGTTCTGGGGTTAGCTGATAAACTGGCGTCTTAGCCGAGGTAGGAGGAATCATGTTCCATGGCTGCTCCCCAACATAATCTCCAGGTAAATTTTTCTGAGTTTCCCCATAGCCCGTGGTAGGATACATCATAACCTCATACATAGTAACCTGTGAGTTTGCACCAATAGCCGAAGCGTTTGATACGAAACATGGCTTACCAAGCTGGACTGACGTACTTGGTGGCCTTTTGGCCAATGAACCTGTCTATACTGTAATACTGGTTTAGATACAATATCATTCAAAACCATTTGCCCCGAAGTTTAGTAGCACTAAGATCAGTTGGTGCCTGTGAGACGGGACTAGGTTGAGGGATATGTCGAATAATGTTCGACTGGCCCAACTGAGATGTTCCTTCCTAAACATGTTGGGTTAGACTCAGCTGTATTTTGTAACATCCTAATTTTCATCACCTTAATTAAATACATGAATACATGTTTGGCTTGAAAGTGTGTGTAGAAGGTATGCTAAGGACTAAGGTTAAGATGGATTAGAAAAACATGAAGAACACGTGATCTAGAGCTGGACGCTCAAGTGTGGAGTATGAGAACGCTCAAGCAAGCTACGCTCAAGCATTGACCTTTTAACTAGTTGACTGGCAGTGATGGGACATAAAGTGACACGTGTCAGTTACGCGTTGCAGCTGGCACGTGAGGGGCGGTACCTTGGCGGTGAGGAAACGTCAACGCTCAAGCGTTGAACAAGCCAACGCTCAAGCGTTGAAACGCTAAAGCGTGGAGTTTTGCAATGCTAAAGAGTGGACAGTGGAATCTTCTCCTATATATAGTTCTTCATTTTCACTTGGACGAAGTTTACCTTCTTCACTATTTACAGAGAGAGTTCGAGACAAAGAGCATGTTGAGGTTGAATTCAAGTTCTTGGTGCGTTCGTTGATTCGATTCCAATTCCGATCGTGTTTCGTGATCAGTTCAACTTCTACTTCTATTCTACCGGTTTACTTTTGTGATTCGCTAAGGGTAAGCCGAGGTTCCGAATCCACCTACATTGTGGTTATACAATGTTCTTCTATTGTTTAAGCTTCTATTCACGCTTTTAGCTTCGTACTAGGGTTAATGCTATAGTCTACATGTTGTTTCCGTGATTAGGGCAAGTTTCGGAGTTACATTCGTGATCCCATTGGTGATTAAGGTTGTGGCTGGGAGGCTATAGGAAGGAGCTTGAAGAGTTCGTGAGTTCGTGATCGTTGCTACTTTTGCTATCAGGTGGGAGAAAAAACCACAATATCGTCGGGGAGGCAAGAATAAAATAATATATTGATATGCATAGGGCGACCTAAACCCTACTAGTGGTCAACTAACCGACAACACCTAACTCACATTGGCGACTACATGTTGGTGGTACCAATGCAGTTTTAGGCATTGTAGGTTTATCACCGATAGCTTGATTTTATGATATGTCGAGGTTGTATGCTCGTGTGTTAGTATGCTTAAAATGATACCTGTTGATATGCATGTATGCTTAGTAACATGTTTAGGGTTACTTGAGTATATGCCTATGAGTAGATATGATGAACATGATTATTTAACATTATTATAGTTGCTTATGATATGATGGTTGTGATCACTGTTATATGAGTAGAGATAGGCAGTAATTCTTGATAATTTGGGAGATGAACATGTGGTGAAGATTTCGAGGATACAGATATGTTGTAGTGCTCAACCTAGAGATCCTGTTGATATTTATGTTGAGATATTAAGTCGATACCCAGTTATGCCGGCGAACGCTGGTCGTAGTTGTGTACAAGTTGCGGTTGAGGCACTAAGTTGTTGATCCCGAGATGAGTCGGTGAGGTTCATCTTGCATCATTGTTTTTCATCACTGTGTTGGCGTACGAGCGATTGATCTTGCCTGCGGGGAGATGATCATACCCATAAGTTGAGTTGTGAACAGGCGAATGTCTCGACCTGGCCTGCGGGTAGGGGGATATGTCGTTGCAGTAAATTGAGTTGTCGACGGCCGTATATTCCGACCTGGCCTGCGGTCAGGGAATATGCTGTACTCATGAGTTAAGTTGAGCCTAGAGGGCTGTTGGCCGAACCCTGCATTACGGAGGGTGGCACATTGATGGACGAGACATCTTGATCTTCCAGGGACGTCGCGTCATGGCCGCGTCCATATAGAAGTTAGATGCATGAGTGTGAGAGACGGTAGCTAAGAAAGAATAACTTGGGAAATGATTGCTTAACCCGTCGTGCTGTTGTGTTCCTATCTATATATCTTATTTTATAGTTGTTTTTCTATTTATGATGTATTACTGTTTCTTATCTCCCGTATTCTTCTATGTTGTATTTTATTCTCGATCGCACGAGAATATCCTATCGAGGAACTGCCTGAGGAGATAAATGGCACACCTGTTGAGCTTGATGCTAGCGGTAGAGCCCCAGATCCCAGTGTTGGGAGACTTTGAGCTACTCTACAAAAAGGGCGACCATTTCTGGAAGATTGATTACTCCCAGCAGTGGTGTATACGGGTCCAACCACCGTATACTTTCGAGGTTGGGGATAGGGATGGCAACGGGGCGGGGCGGGTGCGGGTAGTACTCCCTCATCCCCACCCGTGCTCAAGCGGGTACCCGCTAAACGGGTTTCTATCGGATTTTATGGATATCCACGGATATATTAAAATTTCAATAGTGAATCATTTTATCAATGCTCATTTAATTATTAGCAATATCTCTATATACAAAGAATATATAATTACGTGGTGTTGGACTCATAAAAAAAAGAAAATACCTGATATTGGAATTATGAGCATTGGTTCACCATAAAAATCCAATATCATGGATATCCTATCCATATATCAATATACAAAGAGTCCAACAAGCAATTAATTAAATGACCATTGCTGTATTGATTATCGATTATCACTATATTTGATTGATGGAACTCTAGAACAATAGCATAGAAATAATGCTCTTCTACCAAACTTACTGACTAAAAACATTAAGATTACTATAGTGTCATCGGGTAGGGGTACCCGCGGGTGCGGGTACATCAATACCCGTCCCCACCCATTAACAAGCGGGTACCTATTAAACTCCCCAAACAGGTATCCGTTACGGATTTTATTCACGGATATCCACGGATACAGGTAAAATTGCCATCCCTAGTTGGGGATTGTCTAGGAGTTATTTAGTAGGAGACTTCCGGATTGCCCAGAGACTATCGTTAGAGAGGTTGTGGAACAGAATGTGGGACTACCATCATGACTCAGACGCTGGTTGGAGATCTCACGCATGGTCTAGGACTGGTTTTATGACTCGAGGTCGACATCATCGTGCTGAGAAGAGGATGAGGGAGTACCGTCGTCGCCTGATTGTTATGTCAGGGAGCGAGACAGAGTACGAGGCGCTGCAGACCTACCGTCGAAGACAACGAGCTTCAGTTGGGAATTATCACTATCCTCGTTAGAGTATTGTTTGGGTAGCTAGTCTTAGTTTTGTTATAGCCAGTACATGGGTTCGAGTGAAATGTATTTTGGGGCCAGGAGAGGAAGTCTGATGTACTTCTACTTTGTTGCTTTGTTATCATGCTTTTGTTTATGTATATGGTGTCAGTAGCGTACTCTGAGATAATGGATGTTGTTGTAGGCTCTACTGATGGAGCCAGTACTTTATCTATATGTATGTTGGATATGATTGTGGTATCAGTGTTAGTTGCTCTTAATTAATTCCACGTTTTTATATAATCACGCTATGCTGTAACATTAGGAGTATGACTTCGGTTTACTAAATGGAACCTCCGAGGAGGGGCTGTCTCATTATAGTGGTATCAGAATAGTTTGATTCTTAATCAAGGATTGCTTGGGTTAGGATGTGATTGCTGGTCGTGTCTAGTTGAACCCGTCTTGGGTATTGACTATGCTTAGAAGTTGGACAGAGTGTCCGGTACGCTAGTTATCGTGAGAGATAACTGTTTTGGCGTTTGTAAGGCATATAATGCATGTGTATATGATAATATAGTGTTGTATGTCTTACAAATGTGAGATGATAATTTCTTCTATAGGAAATTAGATGGCTCGTGGAAGAGGTAGAGGACGTGGTGGAAGAGCCACAGAGGGTGCCGCTGAACCTAGAAACAGTAACGGTGATAATTCCCATGTTGGTGATGGGACAGAATCCACTGAAACCTTAAGGACAGTTAGGGAATTGGCTACGGCGATGTTGCAACAGATGCAGCAAAACGCTCAACTGTTGCAACTGACCATGCAATAGCAACAGAGAAAGAATTAGCGAGTTGAAGTAGAGACAGAAGATACTGGGTTGAGTACTTTTCTAAGAGGGAAGCCGCCGCAGTTCAATGGTGATTTCAATCTGGAAGGTGCAGAACTCTGGATACAGGAGCTTGAGAAGATCTTCGCGGCAATGCACTGTCGTGAGGATAGGAAAGTGACTTTTGCGTCCTTCCTGCTGACGGGAGGTGCAGAGCTATGGTGGAAAGGCAAGAAGAGAATGCTTGAAACAGAAGGAAGAGTTATCAACTGGTGGCTGTTTAGGGAATGTTTTCTGGAAAAGTATTTCCCTCGACTGATGAGAAGAGAGAAAGAGAAGGAGTTCATGGGTTTGAGACAAGGCAATATGTCTATTGGTGAGTACGCTGCAAGGTTTAAGGCATTACTCAAGTTTTCCGAATTTTATCATAGGTTTCCCAATGAGGAATGGTGTGTAGGCGTTTTGAGGACGGCCTGAAGTATGATCTGCAGAGGGTGATTGCACCACTGAATATCACCTGATTGTCTGAAATGTTAGAAAGGTGTTTAGTCATTGAGAACATCGACAAGAAGAGAGAATTACAACAAGGTAGGACTGGAGGACCTACGCGGAGGTTCGATCAGAAAGGTAGAGGAGGAAAAGCAAAGTTTTAGACAGGACGAAAGCCTTATGACCGTCAGGTAACAAGACCAGTTGAACAACAACAACAACAACAACAACAACAACAGTCAAGTGGATGTTTTAGGTGCGGAGGATCACATCTAATTAGAGATTGTCCGGTGAGGGAGACTTGCCAATGTTTTCGATGTGGCCAGATGGGTCACATGGCTCCGGAATGTCCTCAAGGAGCAAGGTATAACACAGGTGGGCGTGGCCCAGTGACCAGGGCAAAAGGAGCAGGACAGCAAGCGGGAAGACCGCAAGCCACGGGAAGAGTGTTTACTATAAGAGGAGCTGAATCCTCTCAATCCCTGATCTTATACAAGGTATGTGTCTAGTGTCAGGTAAACTCTTATCATTACTGTTTGACTTGGGAGCTACGCATTCGTTCATATCCCAAGAGTGTGTGGATCATTTGAAACTACCTGTTTCTTTACTTCCTCATGATTTGATAGTTTCTACTCCTACGAGTGATTCTTTAACAACCATGACTGTTTGTTTGAAATGCCCCATTGTTGTTGAAAATAGAACTTTTCTTGTTGATCTTATTTGTTTACCTAACAACTTGATGTCATTTTAGGCATGGATTGGCTTTCGGCTAACCATGTAGTGGTAGACTGTTCTAAAAAGACCTTGATAGTTCGTGAGCAATCTAGATTGATGCCTGCCAAGGATAGAGATCCTGTGTTAAGTAGTGAATCTCAGAAATATGTGCTGTTATTCTCTATGGAAGCTAAGGAATCTCCTAAGTTGGATTCGCTGCCTATAGTGCGAGAGTTTCCGGAAGTTTTCCCTGATGATGTTCCAGGTTTACCACCGGAGAGAGAGATAGAGTTCCTTATAGATCTCGTTCCATGAACTGGACCGATTTTGATAGCACCTTATTGAATGTCTCCAGCGGAGTTGGCAGAATTGAAGAAGCAGTTGGATGACATGTTGGGTAAAGAGTTTATAAGACCAAGTGCTTCGCCTTGGGGAGCCCCAGTGTTGTTCGTCAAGAAAAAGGACAAAAGTTCAAGGCTATGCGTGGATTATCGACAGTTGAACAAGGTGACGATCAAGAATAAGTATTCATTACCTAGGATTAATGACTTGATGGATCAATTGAAAGAGGCGGTAGTGTTTTTGAATATTGACTTACAATCTAGTTATCATCAGATCTGAGTCAAGAAGGAGGATGTACCGAAAACGGCGTTTAGAAGTCGGTATGGACACTACGAATATTTGGTTATGCCCTTTGGTATGACTAATGCTCCAAAAGTGTTTATGGATTACATGAACTGGATTTTCCCACCGTTCTTGGATAAGTTTGTAGTTGTGGTTATCGACGACATTCTTATCTATTCCCCTAATCGGGGAGAACATCAGGAACATCTTAGGATTGTGCTTCAAGTGCTAAAAGACCGACAACTTTATGCGAAGTTGTCTAAATGTGAGTTTTGGTTAGGAGAAGTACAATTCTTAGGTCATGTGATTAATTGAGATGGGATAGCGGTAGATCCAGCAAAAATTGAAGCGGTAGTGCAATGGGAGAGTCAGAAGTCGGTGAGTTAGGTACGAAGTTTTCTAGGGTTGGCTGGTTATTACTGAAGGTTTACAGAAGGATTCTCAAAGATTGCGTTGCCTATGACGCAACTAACAAGGAAGGGAGCATCTTTCGTATGGACGGATGAATGTGAGAAGAGTTTCCAGGAATTGAAGGGGAGGTTGACTACATCGCCAGTGTTGACGTTACCAGATTCTTTAGAACAGTTTGACGTATACTGTGATGCGTCGTACAAAGGTTTAGGTTGTGTCCTTATGCAAGAAGGAAGAGTAGTAGCGTATGCTTCGCGACAGCTGAGAGTTCATGAAAGGAACTATCCGACTCATGACTTGGAATTAGCAACTATAGTGTTTGCTTTAAAGATATGACGACACTATCTTTATGGAGCGAAGTTTACCGTTTATAGTGACCACAAGAGTTTAAGGTATCGATTTGATCGGAAATAGTTAAACATGAGACAAAGAAGGTGGATGGAATTCATAAAGGATTATCAATTCGATCTACAGTACCATGCAGGAAAAGGGAATGTAGTAGGGGATGCGTTGAGTAGGAAATCCTTGCACGTGTTTTCTATGATGGTGAAAGAGGTGGAACTGATTGAACAGTTTAGAGATATGAATCTAGGTACAGAAATATCTAGAAATAAGATGCACCTAGGGATGGTCACGGTGACGAGCGACTTTTTGAAGACGATCAAAGAGAAGTAAGAAGTTGATCTGTATCTCCAGAAAGTGAAAGAGCAGATAGTTGGTAACAGGACTTTTGAGTTTAGGATGGATCAGGATGAAGTCTTGAGGTATGGTGACAAGATTTGTGTGCCAATGGATGTAGAACTAAGAAAAATGATCTTGGAAGAAGCACACAAGAGTAGGCTGAGTTTCACCCAGGAGCGACCAAGATGTATCAAGACTTAAAGAAGATTCTTGGTGGCCTGGAATGAAGAAGGAGGTGACAGAGTATGTGTTAGCTTGTTTGGTTTTTCAGAAAGCGAAGATAGAACATCAGAAGCCAGCGGGACTGTTGCAATCCTTGGATATCCCAGAGTGGAAATGAGATGGTATATCTATGGATTTGTGGTTGGTTTGCCAAGGACTACAAAGAGGCATGATGCCACTTGGATAATCGTCGATAGGTTGACGAAGTGTGCTCACTTCTTACCTATTGGTGAAAGTTATACATTGGAAAGGTTAACCCAAATCTACATCAAGGAGGTAGTAAGGTTGCACGGAGTGCCTTCTAGTATTGTTTCCGACAAAGATCCTAGATTTACATCTAGATTCTGGAAGCAGTTGCATAAGGCTTTGGGAAATAAGTTAAGGCTGAGTTCTGTTTATCATTCTCAGATGGATGGTCAGTCAGAACGAACGATTCAATCATTGGAAGATCTCTTAAGAGCTTGTGTTTTAGAACACACGAAAAGTTGGGATGAGTTCTTACCATTGATCGAATTCACCTATAACAATAGTTTTCATTCGAGTATAGGTATGGCACCTTACAAAGCATTGTACAATAAAAAGTGTAGAACACCGTTGTGTTGGTATGAGACAGGAGAAAGTCAACTGCTAGGGCCAGAGGTGGTACAACAGATGACGGAACAGATCAAGAGGATAAGGGAAAAGATGAAAGCCGCACAAGATAGACAAAAGAGTTATAGTGACAAGAGGAGAAGACCTTTAGAATTCCAAGAAGGAGACCACATTTTTCTGAGAGTGACTCCAAGGACTGGAATTGGCAGAGCAATCAAATCTAGAAAGCTTACACCAAGTTTCATTAGACCATTTCAAATTCTTCGTCAAATTGGCCCTGTAGCCTATCATGTTGCTTTACCTCCAAACCTATCTAATCTTCATGATGTCTTTCATATTTCTCAGTTGAGGAAATATTACCCCGATCCATCACATATTCTAGAACTAGAGTCGATACAGTTAAAAGAGAACCTTGAGTATGAGGCCTTACCAGTAAGGATAGCGGATAGAAGGATAAAGGAACTCCGAGGTAAACATATTCCATTGGTTAAGGTCGTGTGGGATGAAGTTACAAGAGATGCTACCTGGGAACGTGAAGAAGATATGCAGCAGCAATAGCCACATCTATTCTAAGGTACGTCAAATTTTGAGGACGAAATTTATTTTAATGGGGGTGGAGATGTAATATCCTCATTTTCATCACCTTAATTAAATACATGAATACATGTTTGGGTTGAAAGTGTGCGTAGAAGGTATGCTAAGGACTAGGGTTAAGATGGATTAGAAAAACATGAAGAACACGTGATCCAGAGCTGGAAGCTCAAGCATGGAGTATGATGACGCTCAAGCGTGCTAACGCTCAAGCGTGGAGAGCTTGGACGCTCAAGCGTGGACCTTCTAACCAGTTGACAGGCAGCGATGGGACATAAAGTGACATGTGTCAGTTATGCGTCGCAGGTGGCACGTGAGGGGCGGTGCCTTGGCGGTGAGGAAACGTCAACGCTCAAGTGTTGAATAAGCCAATGCTTAAGCATTGAAACGCTAAAGCGTGGAATTTTGCAACGCTAAAGCGTGGACAGTGGAATCTTCTCCTATATATAGTTCTTCATTTTCACTTGGACAAAGTTTACCATCTTCACCATTTATAGAGAGTTCGAGACAGAGAGCATGTTGAGGTTGAGAACTTTGATTCAAGTTCTTGGTGCGTTCGTTAATCCGATTCCAATTCCGATTGATGTTTTCGTGATCAGCTCGACTTCTACTTCGATTCTACCGGTTTAATTTTGTGATTCACCAAGGGTAAGCCGAGGTTCCGTATCTACCTACATTGTGGTTATACAATGTTCTTCTATTGTTTAAGCTTCTATTCACGGTTTTAGCTTCGTACTAAGGTTAATGTTATAGTCTACGTGTTGTTTCCGTGATTAAGGCAAGTTTCGAAGTTGCGCTCGTGATCTCGTTGGTGAGGGAGGCTGTGGCTGGGAGGCTATAGGAAGGAGCTTGAAGAGTTCGTGAGTTCGTGATCGTTGCTACTTTTGCGATCAGGTGGAAGAAAGAACCACAATATCGTCGGGGAGGCAAGAATAAAATAATATATATTGATATGCGTAGGGCGACCTAAACCCTACTAGTGGTCGAGTAGCCGACAACACCTAACTCACATTGGCGACTACATGTTGGTGGTACCAATGTAGTTTTAGGCATTGTAGGTTTTTCACCGATGGGTTGATTTTATGATATGTCAAGGTTGTATGCTTGTGTGTTGGTATGCTTAAAATGATACCTGTTGATATGCATGTATGCTTAGTAACATGTTTAGAGTTACTTGAGTATATGCCTATGAGTAGATATGATGAACATGATTATTTAATATGATTATAGTTGCTTATGATATGATGTTTGTGATCACTGTTGTATGAGTAGAGATAGGCAGTAATTCCTGATAATTTGGCAGATGAACATGTGGTGAGGATTTCGAAGATACAGATATGTTGTAGTGCTCCACCTAGAGATCCTGTTGATATTTATGTTGAGATATAAAGTCGATACTCGGTTATGCCGGCGAACGTTGGTCGTAGTTGTGTACAAGTCGCGATTGAGTCACTAAGTTGTTGATCCCGAGATGAGTCGACGAGGTTCATGTTGCATCGTTGTTGTTCATTACTGTGTTGGCGTACGGGCAATCGATCTTGCCTGTGGGGAGATGATCGTACCCATAAGTTGAGTTGTCAACGGGCGAATGTCTCGACCTGGCTTGTGGGCTGGGGTATATGTCGTTGCTGTAAGTTGAATTGTCGATGGGCGAATATTCCGACCTGGCCTGTGGGCGGGGGAATATGTCATACACATGAGTTGAGTTGAGCCAAGAGGGCTGTTGGCCGAACCCTGCATTACGGGGGGTGGCACAGTGACGGACGAGACATCTTGATCTGTCGGGGATGTCGTGTCATGGCTGCGTCCATATAGTCGTTAGATGCATGAGTGTGAGAGACAGTAGCTAAGAACGAATAACTTGGGAGATGATTGCTTGACCTGTCGAGCTATTTTGTTGCTATCTATATAATCTTATTTTATAGTTGTTTCTCTATTTATGATGTATTGTTTTTTCTTATCTCCCGTATTCTTCTATCTTTTATTTTATTCTTGATCGCATGAGAAGATCCTATCGACGAGCTGCCTGAGGAGATAGATGGCATACCTGTTGAGCCTGTTGCTGGAGGGAGAGCCTCGGATCCCAATGTTGGGAGACTTTGAGCTACTCTAGGAAGAGGACGACCGTTTCTGGGAGATTGATTACTCCCAGCGACGAGTGGTGTATACGGGTCCGACCACCGTATACTTTTGAGCTTGGGGATCGTCTAGGAGTTATTTAGTAGTAGACTTCCGGATCACCCCGAGATTACCATTAGAGAGGTTGTGGAACACCATCATGACTCAGACGCTGGTTAGAGATATCATGCATCCTCTAGGACTGGTTTTGTGGCTTGAGGCCGACATCGTCATGCTGAGAGGAGGATGAGGGAGTACCATCATCGCCAGATCATGATGTCAGAAAGCGAGACGGAGTACGAGGCGCTGCAGACCTACCGTCGAAGACAACGAGTTTCAGTTGGGAGTTCTCGCTATCCTCGTTAGAGTATTGTTTGGGTAGCCAGTCTTAGTTTCGTTATGACTAGTACATGGGTTCGAGTGAAATGTATTTTGGGGCCAGGAGAGGAAGCCTGATGTACTTTTACTTTGTTCCTTTGTTATCATGTTTCTGTTTATGTATATGGTGTCAGTTGCATACTCGGGGATAGTGGATGTTGTTGTAGGCTCTACTGATGGAGCCAGTTCTTTATCTATATGTAGGTTGGATATGATTGTGGTATCAGTGTTAGTTGCTCTTAATTAATTCCGCATTTTTATATAATCACGCTATGCTGTAACGTTAGGAATATGAGTTCAGGTTACTAAATTGGACCTCTGAGGAGGCGCTGTGTCATATTTGTTGGATAACACCATTTGAGATTTGTTGTATAGGATTCAGCGTTCCTGGTTGCCCAATAACATAAGAAATAGCCGAGTTCTCTCCACAATTCAATTGTTGTTTTTCTTGCTCCCTCATCTTATGCACTTCGTTCTGCATCACTGGTTTGACAATATTTGCCAGTTGCTTAGACATATGACACATAATCTCATGTACCCCCATATTTATTTGCTTTTGGATAAACAAAGGTGTCATCATAATCGGTTGATTTTGATCAGTCGTATTAGCTGCTACTTTTTAATGTCCACCAGCAGTTAACACCGATGCAATAGACATTGATGCTTGGACATGTTGAGTTAGCGTAGTTGTCACTAATGGTTGAGATGATGGCATGCCTAAGGCAATTGAAGTTGAAGGTTCAACTCCTTTACGACTGCCAATCTTCTTGGTAGTAAATTGAGACGGTTCCATGCTAAAACAATGTAATCTGAACAGAGAGGTAAACTTCTCGATGTGTTCACCTTCTCAGTCCCACCGGACGTGTCATTTGTTGTCATCCTGCGAAATTTGGTGTTCAGCCGTTTGCTCAGCTAATTAGCCGATGAGTCAGCTAATCAGTCGATTCCTCAGCTAATTTGCACAATTAATTCCCCTTTGTGTTCTGGCGATACTATAAGAAACGGACTCTATTTCTCAGCTATGGATTCCTAGACTACTCCGGAGAGCGTCTAGTGTAAAAGGCAAACTAGAAAACTAAGGTTGCATGAAAGCAATAAAGGAAATGCGGCAAAGGAAAACGATAAAGGAAAATAAAGATAAATGTAAAGGCTCGTATTTGATTGAGTGTTTGATGTGCTTTAGCAAGACTGTACAATGCCTATTTATAGCGCAAAACTTATAAGCTACCCCTATTTGCCACGTTCTCCATTACCTTAACTTTTTTTACAAATGGCTAATAATAGTAGCAACTACCTATGCATGACTCGACTAATGGGGCAGCTGCCCACTAACCATGATCTCCTAAATATCAAGGGCATGCCTCCATGATCTTCAACGGCTACTTTCTCCTTTTAATTTGCACCTCCATGATCTCTAAACACCTTCCTTCACAATCCCATTATTTTAGGACTCAGTGGTTGAACAAAAATGTATCTTGAAGCTCATCTTCCTTTATTCAACATGCTGCTTCTGCTGTTTAAAAATAATTATCTGGCCCAAACAATATGGCCCAACTCAAGTTCCTTCTTGCTAATAATTAATTTTTGGTGATAACAATAATATATTTTTAAAATATGTATATAAAAAAATAAAAAATATTTAAGAAATGAAAATAAATATATAATATCAAATAAAAAATAAAAAATTTAAGAATTTAATTGATACACACTGTCTTTATTCTGACAACCACTCAAAATTTGTCATATAAGTTAAATTTTTTTACTCCTATCCTAGTTACCTTAAAAGTCAATCTTATTATAATTTTGATTGATTGACAGTATAAAAAACTTTACACTAACCATGTATAATCATTTAAACTCAATTTAATATTCAAATAACAGTCATATAATCATTGATGGGATTCATGAGTCCTCTTAGCATGTCTCTAGAATTCACCATTTGCTGATATGGAACAGAATAGTCAAATCCATAGTGGCATCAAATATCAGTTCTGGCTTGTTGACCTTTCCCAGTTCGATTAGGAGGAATCCTAATCACCATTTTCAACCAGACAAGATGAATATTCCGCATATAATAATTAAATTGATATTCATATTATGAAATAAAACCTTAGACATTCTACTATTTATCTCAACTTGTGATCAACCTCTCTAAGAGCTAGAAGTTGGGACTACTCCTAAAAGAGGGCCATCACTCTTCAATAATACTTTGGAGAATCCACATGACCACATCCCAAAGACATTGCCTCCTAAATATACCCGTTGTTTTTGAATTTTGAGTATTCCATTTTCGCTAAATATGCCCCATAAGAATTTAGTATTTTAATATATATTTTTATTTGATCATATATCATGCTCTCCTTAAATATGATTTAAAAATAAGAATATAATATGTGGCCTAATAAAAAATATGTTAAGAAGAATTTATAAATATGTCATTATTATAGTCAAAAAAAACGAAAAAAAGAATTCATTATTAGTATTGCTTATTGAACTAACTAGAGCTAATAAACATATGATATTTCTTTTAATATATTCTTTTTATTGGGTGATATTTCATACTCTATTTAAAATATAAAATAAAATAAAATAAAATATAAAATGCAATCTAATAAAAAATATACTAAAAATGTATATGTAATACAATACGTCACTAACATTACTCATGCAGCTAGTACACCTGCTACAAGGTTAACACAACCAAGATATTATTGTTTAGATGAAGCTATTCTCTCCTAGTGGTTTTTTTTAATATTGTCTAACTAATAATATATTTACAATTAAAAACAATGCATCTCTATCAGACTTTTCTGGTTTTTTGTTTAATGAACACACAGAAAGCTATGGGTGAACACGGATCAGATCGGGTTTTGAGAAAACTTGGACCCAAACCAATCAAAATGATTGGGATGGGTCGGTTTCTACGGGAAAATTTGTGTAACCCGACCAGAACCGATCTTATTCAGGTCGGGTCGGATCATCGGTTCCATATTAAAAAAAAAATGAAACAAATTAAAAAAATTAAAAAATAAACATAAAACTATTTTACACTTGATCTCATCTTTCTCCTCAGTTATGACTTTTGAACCTTACTCTTCTCATCTCAATAAACCCTCTCTCTCTGCATTCTCCAACCACTACCATGGCGGCGGCATGGCATCGCGGTGAAAAGGCAGTGGCGTTGTCATTCCCCTTCTCTCTCGCGAGGGTACTGCTTCACAACACTGGTTTCTCCAAGTTTCCGCTTCACTGCTTCATCGCGCAGGAAATCGTGATCACCATCTTCATTGCGCAGGTAATCGCAATATTATTGTTTAGATGAACCTATTCTTTCTTTGTGGGGTTTTTTTTAATATTGTCTATCTAATAAAATATTTATTTTAAAAAATACATCTCTTTTAGAATTTTTCTTCTTTCTTGTTTAATGAACACGGAAAACTAAGGGTGGACACGGGTCGGGTTTTGGGGAAAACTTGGACCTGGACCAATCAACAGTGATCGTTGTTGGAACCAAAGCGGTTATGGATCATAACTCCTAAAATTTTGATGCTAAAAAAGGACTAAATTAGGTGAACAAAGATATGTTGTGGACTAATGTTGTTAACCTAAGTGTGCAGATTTCCTAAGTCCAAAGACCTAATCAGACGCACGATCATATAGTCCATCGTTTTGCTATAAACGATTAACGGACTAAGTCCTCATTGGAATATGATCTCCTTATCAGAAGTAAGTTTGAGTCCAAAGACTCAAACAACGTAACTTTAAGTGAATATATATAAACACCAAGCTTATCACCCGTTTCTGGAAACGCTTAAAAGGTCTGTCTGCTCCTGACACAAGAAATCGACTTAACTCAAGAAGGAAAGTCGAAAGACAACTTTCGGGTACAAGGAAAAGTTGTCAATTCTACTTTCAGCTCTCTCTGATAATCTACTCCGCTTTTCAGAAGCCTTCTCACAAGTTATCAAGACTCAACGAGTTTATGCATTTAATGCTCGATCAGAACGACTCTTTTTCCAACTGTTGAAGATCAAGATTTCTCAAGATTTGAAGCCTATAAATACCTTCAACTTTGAAGAAACAAAGTTACTGAAACCATCAAAGCTTACAAGCAATCAAAACAACAAAGAAAACGAAAGCTCAAAGCTTTACTCTGATCTTGAATCTTTCATATCAACTCTCTGCGTAAAGTTCTTTTTAGAGTTTTGCTCTTAAGCTTTAAATCCTCACATATAGTGAGTTAGATTTATCTTAAACTCATTTCAAACCAAAACTTGGTTGAGCCTAGAAAGGCTTGTTTGAAAAAGAATACTTGTTGTTGAGCTTGAACATGCTTGTCCGAAAAAGAATACTTGGTGTTTACCTGAAAAGGTTGTGTGACACCCTTAATCCGGTACCACATTTGTAACCCAGAACTCTAATAAATCACTAAATAAAACTTGCTGGTTTTACTTTTGAAAAAAAAAAACAGATTAGTTAATATATCTCGTTAAGTCCTGAAAAATCGTGATAAAATTTTTTCTTATTTAATAACTATAATTAACCACGCCTCAGAGTAAGAAAAGAAGATTCATATATATATATATATATATATAAACTAGTCATATACAAAATAACTGTGGACAACATGTCCCTTCAAAAGAAACTAGTAAGAGTAAAATACTAAAACTCTAAAAACTAGGTAGCGATAGTCTGGAACCATATCACTAAAACTCATGGCCATCAGTAGCCGCTAACAACCTATCCAAAAATCACTACCTCAAAAGTGAGTCTATACCCTATGCTGGTCATGACTAGTGGAATCCGTTGGATATTCCCCCAAAGGAGGGTCCAACAGGTCCATCAAGAGAGTGATCGGGGGAAACTACATCCCCATTGACCATCCCCACACCCCCGGCTCCCTCAGCCGGAGCATCCCCGTTTTCTAGAGGATGATACTCAGGAGTCGCTATGAGCTCCTCCTCCTCAGGATCCTCCTTCTCCTCATCATCCTCCTCCCCCGGCCCCATGGGCACTAAAACAAACCAAGGGGGAGGGGTCACAGGTGGCTGCTGCTGTAAGGGCTCAATGGCTAGAATGTGGTGCTGTAGCTCACCCTGGTCAACCAGGTACTGCAAAATCATCCACACCGGTGGTAGCGGAATCTGAATGGTCTCGAATGTATGCACCCTCTCCTGAGGTCCCACCTCGATAGTCCCGCGTAAGGTGCAGATGGGTCCCGTGTAAGCTGCGCTGCTAGCACCTGAGTGGATGACCCACGCCCCCGGGTCATCTCGATGCTCAAACATCAAGGAGCGAACTCCCGAGTGGGCCAACCCCTCGCTCCCCTTGTCTATCTGTACATATATAGATATATATCCAACCAGAAACAGAACAGTCCAAGAAAATTGCAAGAGTGAGAAACCAATATATGAATCCAAAAACGACAACTACATGCCAAACACAAACAGAAGATTCATACAAATATATCTCACAAAATATCATCATGCATAATACAGTACACTCCATATATCAATGTAATAATAGTTAAGACACAAGGGTCTCGTACCCCACAATCAACGTTGTTCCCTAAACGTATGCATGAACACTTCCATATATCTCAACTAACGTTCAATTCTTAATTTTTGGAAATCCCATCAACATTCGAATGAGCTGATCAGGCTCCAAAATCATTGACCTGCAGGCCATAATGATTATAACCAAAATTGGCCCAAACATAAGTACTTTGAACCCATGACATTACGCGATTTTCACATGAGGGCGCAATCAGAAGTACTCAACAGTAGTCAGATCATACTATATTGTCCAACTCAAGCACAATATGTTCCCAGAACACGTATGATACCATTGTCCATCAAGGCACAATGTTATATAATGACAATAAGTCATCTCAGGTTTTCCTTGCCATCCAGGTCCCCCGTTTCAGGACACGTCTGCCCAACACATAAATGCATGAGCAAACTATTTAGTTTTCATCGGTTTATCTTTGTCGTATCAATATCTCCTCATTGTAGCATCAATGCTATCAACCACCATAATGTCTTAGACTTTTTAAGCCCTAACAACATTTTTCTCAAAACAGGACACTTGGTCCAAAATAGCTCGAACCCCAAAATCCCTAACCGATGCACCAGTCTAGCACTTTGGATTCAAGAGCATGAAAGCATCCGCAAGCTTATAGGACCACAAAGATTGTCCACAAGCTGGCCGGACCAACATACTAACACGGATCCTTGATCCACGTGTTTCTGCAGAACCCTAGAACCCCGACGTCTCGGTTTATAGTTTCTAAGCCTATAAACCACTTTTCCTTGAAAGCTCAAAAACAAAAACCCAAATCTTCGACACTTACACTAAGTCCTCGGGATCGGTTTTCCATAAAACAAAACTAGATCTAAAGACCGTTTCTTTTCTTTTCGTCGTTTTTTAGTAAAACACAAACCTTGAAATACAGCTTGTAAAAACCCTTTTTCTTGGATAAAACCAAATAATTTGAAATCACATTTCTCGAAAACGCTTTTGCTCAAGGATTTCACTTTATTATTTTAAAAACCAATAAAGTTTTCAAAAAATACTATTCATCCTAAAAACTTCATTTTTTTTCAATAAAGACAATTTTTCTTTATTTTACCCTTTAAGTCGACTTACCCTTAAAAAACAAAAGTTTATTATTATTTTATTCCAACATTATTACTTTATTCCAAAAACTAATTTATTTCTTTTTCTCTTAAAATTAATTGAAAAACAATAAAATATTACTATTTTCCTCCATTTCACATCTCAAGCTTTTTAAAGCTTTTAGTTTACATATTGTCGGATCCTACTCGATATTAGGTCCTTTAACACAGTTCTCCCCACAACAGGGCACACGATACATCCATACATTCATTTAAAATGTTATACCATACATTCACATATATAAGCAAGTATATCATGCATAGGCAATTTAACAGCAGTAAATAAACCACTCCACAAACAATCCAATACAGATAAATATTTACAATCCAGACACACAAATACAGCACATAGATATCGGAATTGGAATTCCTCAGGTTTGTCCCCTTACCTCTTGGAGTTCGAAAGGTAAGCAGTAGTCGTCTGATTGTTCCGAAACTTCGCCCGACTATCTACCGATCATTACACACATACAGTCAATCAAGGTATTAACACAAAATACAAAGATTTCTCCTATTTCTCAACCCCTAGGATTCGGCCCAATGGCATTAAAAATATCTAGGGAGCTCCAAAAATTCTCATCTCTCGGATACTACCCTAACCAAGTGAGATAACCCTAGATACAAACTTACAACACCAAAAACTAACCAAAAACCTCTTCCCCCATCAATGGAGGTCTCTGCCTCTCTTCACCAAAAAGGCTTAGAGAGATTTCTTGGCCCTAAGCTCTTAGATCATGGAAGTATGTCATGAACCTAGGCCAAAGAAATTGGTTTGGTATTAAAAGGATTTTTCTACAATTTTTCGTGGATTTTTGAAGTTTAGGGGTAAAAACCATAACTTTCATGAAAATGGAATTTTAGAGGAGAGAAAGGAGAGATTGAGAGAGATAAAGAAGGATGGATACCTCCTAGGTGATTCTCCTTCAAAGATTGATGAGTTTTGCTTAACAAAACTCAGACTTTTCAAGCTTCTAAAATGGAGAAAAGTGAAGTAAAAGAAAGGAAGGAGAGAAAATGAGAGTGAGAGGTTGATGATGATGATGATGGTTCGAGTAGCTTAGTGAGGATGAGTGAAAAATGAGATATTTTTACTTAAGGTAATCTTAAAAGTTAAGAAAAGAGTAAAATGGTCATTTTGTAAAATGACCAAGGGCGATCAGGTCATTTCGCGTCCAGATATTTTGAAAATCATCATGACACTAGCACGAGTTGCAACACCCTTTCCTGGGTGTAACATTCCCGAACGTTTATAAGGCCGAAAATATTATTTAATGCGAAAAATACGGTTTTTTTTTCTTTTCACAAGATGTAATGGGATTTAGTAAAGGTAAATAATACTAATAAACGAACTTAGGTTCGCCATGCATTTCTAGAACATGCTGTATAACAAACACAAAACAGAAACAGAAATACAAACGTCAGCTGACATAAGAAAATACAATAAGTACTAGGAGTCATAACTCCCAAAAGGTACTACATAACTGACATATTATGGCCGACAACAAAACTAAAACAGCAAAAAGAGTCCGCCTCCGGGCTCAAGGAAAACTACTGAACTGAACCATCGTCACGTCCATCTGTTCAAGCAGCAACAGCAAGTACTAGCAGAAAACATACAGATATGAGTGAGATTCCCGTTCATCAACACAACAAAACAGCAGTAGTAAAAACGGGATGACTCACCGGGTAACAGCGTACCCAACATGCTTACAAAGGTTCTCAATATAAATCATGTTAAGCAGTCAACAACATAATATCATGCTAAACATTTAACTGCATAATATAAGGCATTCTTAAACAATACAGCGATGTATAACAGTAAATGTAAACATCAAAAGTCATGCAATGCAATGCAATGTATATGACTCAATGTCAATGTCACTGGGTACTACTCTGACCCCTACTCCATGGAGCTAACAAAACATTCAGAGAGAGTGAATGGGAGGACATGTTCCGGTTATTGCCAGCCATGAGCAAGATGCTACAACATTCGTAGCGTGCACGTATCTGGCTTTACGGAAACACTCTCGACCAAACATGAAAAGTACGGCATCTAGTAGAGGATATCAGTGTATTGCTCGGATTCGCCACGACATAGAAGAGCTACCAACTAGTCACATGTCAGCCCTTCCAACCCTGATCCCTCCAAAAAGACCATTGAAGATCGTCACCGTAAGATTCGTACCGTAGGATTTTTCTATAATTTTTCGTGGATTTTTGAAGTTTAGGGGTAAAAACCGTAACTTTCATGAAAATGGAATTTTAGAGGAGAGAAAGGAGAGATTGAGAGAGATAAAGAAGGATGGATACCTCCTAGGTGATTTTCCTTCAAAGATTGATGAGTTTTGCTTAACAAAACTCAGACTTTTCAAGCTTCTAAAATGGAGAAAAGTGAAGTAAAAGAAAGGAAGGAGAGAAAATGAGAGTGAGAGGTTGATGATGATTATAATGGTTCGAGTAGCATAGTGAGGATGAGTGAAAAATGAGATATTTTTAGTTAAGGTAATCTTAAGAGTTAAGAAAAAAGTAAAATGGTCATTTTGTAAAATGACCAAGGGCGATCAGGTCATTTCGCGTCCAGATATTTTGAAAATCATCATGACACTAGCACGAGTTGCAACACCCTTTCCTGGGTGTAACATTCTCTAACGTTTATAAGGCTGAAAATATTATTTAATGCGAAAAATACGGTTTTTTTTTTCTTTTCACAAGATGTAATAGGATTTAGTAAAGGTAAATAATACTAATAAACGAACTTAGGTTTGCCATGCATTTCTAGAACATGCTGTATAACAAACACAAAACAGAAACAGAAATACAAACGTCAGCTGACATAAGAAAATACAATAAGTACTAGGAGTCGTAGCTCCCAAAAGGTACTACATAACTGACATATTCTGGCCGACAACAAAACTAAAACAGCAAAAAGAGTCCGCTTCCGGGCTCAAGGAAAACTACTGAACTGAACCATCGTCACGTCCATCTGTTCAAGCAGCAACAACAAGTACTAGCAGAAAACATACAGATATGGGTGAGATTCCCGTTCATCAACACAACAAAACAGCAGTAGTAAAAACGGGATGACTCACCGGGTAACAGCGTACCCAACATGCTTACAAAGGTTCTCAATATAAATCATGTTAAGCAGTCAACAACATAATATCATGCTAAACATTTAACTGCATAATATAAGGCATTCTTAAATAATACAGCGATGTATAACAGTAAATGTAAACATCAAAAGTCATGCAATGCAATGCAATGTATATGACTCAATGTCAATGTCACTGGGTACTACTCTGACCCCTACTCCATGGAGCTAACAAAACATTCAGAGAGAGTGAATGGGAGGACATGTTCCGGTTATTGCCAGCCATGAGCAAGATGCTACAACATTCGTAACGTGCACGTATCTGGCTTTACGGAAACACTCTCGACCAAACATGAAAAGTACGGCATCTAGTAGAGAATATCAGTGTATTGCTCGGATTCGCCACGACACAGAAGAGCTACCAACTGGTCACATGTCAGCCCTTCCAACCCTGATACCTCCGAAAAGACCATTGAAGATCATCACCGTAAGATTCGCACCCGCATCAAGGTGTAAGCTCAACTCCTAGGCTCAAGGCCTTACAACTATGCAAATGAAATGCCAAGGCTTACACAAAGCAGATGCGATAAAGCAATGTCTATCCATTGGAATAACCTCAAGGTTCTCTAAGGTTCTCTTTCATAGGAACTATACGCGTCTTTGTATTATAAAACATTTATCCATCGGATAAAACATGTATCCATTGGATAAATATCTCGTGACTTCTTTGGAATGATCTAGACTGCTTTCAGAATCGCCGACTGTCCCCACAAACCAACACAAGTCTTTTCAACGTGTTTTGTCCTCACTCACACGCTTTCTAAGAAACTTCCCAGAAGGTCACCCATCCCATAATTACTCTAAGTCAAGCACGCTTAACTATAAAGTTCTTATGTTCTAAGTTCCCGAAAAGAAGATAAATCTTGTTGATATGGGTAGTACCAATCAATTCTTATATGCCTTCCCTTAACTATACAGTCCCATACCTGCACAGTCTCAGGATCTCTCTCATTCCAGTTATCACAAGACGGAAACAATTGAACGATTAACCTGGATCCGAATTACCGGTCCGTCATCGAACTACTGTTTCAAAAACCAAAACGTTTCATGTTTGTGTTTACGTCTTATGAATTATGTCTCAAGTCCTAAGCATTATGAATAAGGATTGAGAATCCTCTTAGATAAGTCTTTGAGCCTTTCTAAGATATTAATCCTTGATTTTCAATTAAAGAAAATGAGTGTTGATTCACTTAAGTCTTATGAAGTCATTGATGCATTAAGTCATCAATGGTATAGTACATGGTCTTGTTCCACCATATACCAGACTTAATTATCCCTTGTCTTCAAGTCTAAGTTAATTACTTAATTTCGGTTATCACGCGTAAAACTTTACGATTAAGAGTTAAAAACTCTTTTTGTAACAAAACTGTTCTCATTTGAAAACTCATTTGATTTGAAATACGTTGCACTTGCCTAAGCAAAGTACCTTAACTATTTTTGAAAAGAGTTCTTCTTTACTTAACTTAGTGTAAAACCATGTTCTAAGTTAATGGAAAATAAATGTAATCTCATTTGACTTTCTTAACTATAATTCATTTAATCAACTTAAGGATAAAAGGTCTCCATTATGCTTGAAAAAGAACATTGTCTTCGTTTTAAGATAAGGAAATGCCTTATGAAACTATGTTTAACTTTTCTTGAAAACACTTCTTTATTTTAATTTTAAATCACTTGATCACTTAGATAAACTAAAGACATTTAAAAGTTGAAACTTTACTTAATCTTTGGAACAAATCACTTATTGTTTTCCTTTGAAACATAAGTTGTATTAAAACAATTTCTTACTTTAAGAACTTTAAATGTTCAAGAACAACAAGTGTTGTTCCTTTTTCTTTGGTCGTGGCCGAATGCTCCCTCAATGGGATGTGAAGATTTTGCTTCACCTATTTGACAAGTTATAGCTCAAAAGCTCACAATATAATGATGAACAATAATCATGCATCATTCAATCATAATCAAGCATAAAAATCCTTACTTGATCTAGAGATCAAAGTATGGTTTTCAACATACATGAAAACATTTTCCATCCAAGCATACTTTATCATCAACATATGCTAAAGCACACTAAAACATAAACTACACTTATTACACATTGTTCTCCAAGAGAACCAAATTGAATGGTGAACCCAAACCAAAGGGTTTCACCCATACATAAACTAAACAACCATCTTCACCACCACCATCTTGGTGTGATGAGGTTCACCCCCCATACCTGTTGAAGAGCAGATTCCCGGATCAAAGTCGGTTGATCGGTTTGTAAACCTCCTGATAATCGTCACCAACTACAAACAACCAAACAATCAAACATCAAACAAGACAAAACTCATGTATTCCTCCTCAAAGAGGATTCGGTCCTACCCTAAGAAAATTAGCTAGAGATGTCCAAACTTTCTAATCTTTTGGATGGTTGATCCTTAGGTACTCCTAACTCTAAAACAAGTCTTATTCCTTAAAACTTGAATCAAAAACTCAACCTTTTTCACATCTAAGATTTCGGCCACTTTTGAAAGAAAAGGCTAGAAAACTCATTTGGTTTCATGCTCTTGAATGGTAAAAGAGAATGATGAGACTAGTTCATAGAAAGTGATTTGGTATCAAAAGGATTTCTCTACACTTTTCTATGGATTTTCAAAGTTCTAGATCTAAACTTGGATCTTCATGAATCAAGTGATTCAAGAGATGAAATAGAGAGATTGAGAGATTTAAGATGAGGATCATACCTCCTAGGATCAAAGATTAGTGAAGAAGAAACAAGTTTTCACCCAAAAACTTCAACTTTTGAAGATCACACTTGGGTTTTTGTAAAGAACTTTTGATGAACACTCAAGAACTCATGAAGAACAAGTGAGAGAAGATGAAGAACAAGAGAGAGAAGAGAGAGAAAGAGTGATGTGGCCGCATGGCCAAGCGGGGTGAGGGTTTTATAGCCATTTTGCCTTCATGGCAAACTTGTAAATCAACAAAAGGGCAATTTGGTCTTTTCCTTGAGAGACCAAGGGCATTTTGGACATTTCACGTCCAAATATTTTAGAACGTCATCATTACCTTGACCACAAAATTCTTCATGATGGGACACCAACATTATCTGTTAGCGAGTCCCGTTAAATCCTTTCACAGCTCCAAACGTCACCCGATTCGAACATACACCCGGATATAATATATTATTCCCGACTTTAGTCGTCAGGACGGATTTTATCAAAGATGTAGAGAATAAAATCCTGAGACTTACTGTCTCGATCACGAGTCCAAATTAGGTCTTGATAGTAGAAAAAGGCTACTATCCGTGAAAAACGCAGACCGGGCTCCGTTTGAGCTTTTGCCCGAAAACTTAACCACAGCTTCCTATGGTTGTATAGGACATTCCTATCTGGTCAGAATATTTTATTTCACTCTCTAAACCCTCCAATAAAATACAAACGTTAAAATACTGGAGAATTAGAAAACGTGAAAATTGTGGCGTTACACGAGTCCCCAGATGACTTGACACTGACTTGACATGAAGATTATCCGCTCGTGGGTCCCGTAAAACCCTTATACGGCTCCAATCATCACCCAGTCAGATTCTTGGTCCGAATATAATATATTTTTTTCATTTTTGAACGTCAGGAAGCATTTTAGCAAGAAGGTAGAGGATTGAATTCTAAGACTAATGGTTCTGATCGTTAGTCAAAATGAGGTCTTTATAGTAGTAAAACACTACCATGCGTAAAACATAGACCGGGCTCCATTTGAGTTTTCAGCCCAAAATTTAACCGTAGGCTCCTACGATTAAATGGAGCATGAATATGATTTTAGTTTTCCCAAAATCATTTTCTAAAACACAGATAAAAATATAAACTCATTAACTGAGTTTATCATTCTTAGAAAGCACGAAAAATCGGGGTGTTACATTACTACCCCTTAAAATAATTTCGTCCTCGAAATTACGTACCTGTGAACAGATATGGATATTGCTCTCTGATCTTGTCCTCTGCTTCCCACGTTGCTTCTCCAGTTGTATCGTCACAAATAACCTTGACTAAAGAGATTTTTTTTTCCCTTGAGTTGTCTGACTCTCTTGTCCTCGATCCTTACAGGTGTAGTCTCATAAGAAAGGTTCCCTTTCAAAGGTACTTGATCAGGTTTGATTACATGAGATGGATCAGGAATATACTTCCTTAATTGTGAAACATGAAAAACATTGTGTAGGTTTGAAAGAAAAGGAGGTAAAGCAATTTGGTACGCTACTGGGCCAATACGCCAAAGAATTTGGTATGGTCCAATGAATTTAGGAGTGAGTTTCCTGGATTTCATTACCCTGCCTACCCCCAGTCGTTGGATTGACTCTCAGAAATACATGTTCACCTTCTTGAAATTCGAGAGGTCGTCTCCGCCGATCCGACTAACTCTTCTGCCTGCTCTGAGATATCCTCATCCTTTCACGAATTTGCTTGACTTTATCAGTCGTTTGCTGCACAACCTCGGGGCCTAGAATTGTACTCTCTCCATCATGATACCAACAAAGAGGAGTCTGACACTTCCTTCCATAAAGTGCCTCATAGGGTGCCATTCCTATGCTCGAGTGATAACTGTTGTTGTAGGTGAATTCAATCAACGGCAACAGTTCATCCTAACTTCCTCGGTTATCCAAGACACACGCTCTCAGTAAATCCGCTAACGATTGGATTGTCCTTTAAGTTTGTCCATCCGTTTTAGGATGATATGCAGAACTTAGGCGTAGCTTGGTTCCTAATGCTTGGTGTAACACCCCGTTTTTTTTTAAAAGATTTCTAAAAGCTTTCTGGTTTTAATTAATCAGTATTTTGTGTTTGTATTTTATTGAAGGGTCTAGAGAGTGAAATAAATTAATCCGAGACCATAGTCAAGCTCTATGCTATCGTAGGAAGCTATGGTTAAATTTTGGTCGAAAACTCAGACGGAGCTCGGTCTGCGTTTTTACACTGACAGTATGATTTTACTGCTCAAACAACCTAATTTTGACTCGTGAACAAAACAGTTAGGTTTTAAATAAAATTGTGAACTATATCGGCGATTTTAAAAAATTTCAAACTAAATAAGTTCTCACGACTTTCTTGGGCGAAAACCCTAAATCGGGAAATCGACGGAATCGAGAACGGATAAACATGAAGTTACATCACCTAGGAAGGCGTGCTTGTGACTCACCTCTGTCATCACTTTTCTGAAAATATCTAGATATTTATGACAAACGAAAATATCTGGACGCGAAAAGACCAAAATGCCCTTGGTCTAAAGGACGTTTATGTCCCAAAATATCTAAAATTTTGATGACCTCACCCCCTTTATCTCCCTTATTTTTGTGCCTCTCTTTCTCTCTCTCTCCTCCATTCTCTTCTTCTTCTTCTTCTTTTCTTTTTTCTTCTTCTCCATTTTTCTCCATTTTTCTTCCTTACTTTCCTCCATTGTTTGTCAAGCTTCCACAAGGATTTTCAAGAGGATTGGTGAAGCAAAGTTGATCATCTCATCTTCCTCTATCACCTAAGAGGCATAGATTTCATCCTTGAGCTCTAAATCTTCATTTTTCTTCATTGAAATTTCATGGTTTCAAGATTGTTCTTCAAACTTCAAAAATCCATGAAATATTGTAGAAAAATCCTTTTAATGCCAAACCAATTTCTATGATCTAGTATCATCCTCTACTATCATAATCCAAGAGTATGAAATCAAATAGTCCCTATAGCCTATTTTTAGTATGGAGGCCGAATCTATGTATTTGAGGGAAATGAGTTGTTGTTTCAATTTTTGTGAAATGATTCTTGATTTCACCTATTTCATTCCTTAATCATGTAATCCAAGTGATTAGAAAGCCAAATCAAACTCCAATACATTTTTAATTGGGGTAGCCGAAACCCTAAGTTTTTGGTTTAAGGAGTTTTGGTTCAAATCTTTGATAATTGATCATTGATTATGTCTTAGGTATGCTTAAGGATCATTGATCCAAAAGTTGACGGAATTTCAACACCTCTAGCCTATTTAACTAAATACGGGCAGCAGCCTAGTCCTAAGGTTAGGGGAGTTTTTGATTGAACTGTATTGATTTCTGGTTATGTTTTGCTGTTTAGAATCGGACAAGACTCAAACGTTCGATCGCACACCCGATTGACAGTTGTGGAGTGGTAGCGGGAGCTGCACGTGAGAATCACTAAGGTGGGGAGAAAGAACTTTATCTTCGGGAAGGCAAGCTTAGTATAGAATATATATATATATGTGTGTATGGGAACCCTTAAACTCTACTAGAGGTTGAGCCCTGGATAAAGTGCCTGGACCCTAGGTGTAGGTACTTTTGGGCTATCTCCACTAAGTTGATAATATGGATGAGTGATTTATTGAGGTTGATATGTTGATCTGTTTATTTGATTATCTGTTTACTTTTTGTGTTGAACTGTATGTGTGATTTACTATTGTCTGGCTTTATGACGATATCTGTACTGGTGAAATTATTGTTGTAATACTCTGTTGTGATTTGGTTGGTTGAGTATTGATGAGAGTATGGTGAGTGTTGATGTTGTTCGGGTTGATACCGTTGTGGTCTCGACCATGGAACTGTGGCTCGTAGATGCAAGGCGTCATGATGTTGATGTTGATGTTGATGTTGATGATGATGTTGATGTTGATGTTGACGTAGATGCGATGTGTCATGGTCGTGGTCGAGTGTGTAGGCGTGAGGTACCGGTATTAACCTGCGATGGATGTTTGTTGCATAGCATATCATTTCATACCACAACATTTTTGTCCCAAAGGGGGATGTCCAATTGGGGACGTGATGTTTTTAATCCCGAGGCGGGATGTCCAATGGGGGACGTGATGTGATGTTATCCCGACGAGGATGTCGAACTGGGGACGTGATGTATCGGCCGACATGCATATAGGGAAGTCAGCAAATACATAGGGACTAGTATCCCTCTTATAGGATTATCTGAGAGAATGACTTTTGAGATGGTTGTGGTGTGTGACTTAAGAGATGGATGATGTTGTATTGTATAGTTTATATGTGATGTGTGATGCATGTATATATATGTTGTACTGATGCCCCTCTTCCATATTGATGATATATGTTTCTTATCTCTTGCTATTTTCTGTATGTGTTACTTTTATTTTATGGGAAGACCCCGTGGAGGAATTGCTTACTGAGGAACTGGACGACATTCCGTCTAAGCCCGATGCCGGAGGGCGAGCCCAGGATCCTAACCTCGAGGGGTTGGGAAGTGATCGTGGTTAGCCAGAGAATTATCTCTCAGCCTATTCCCCTATTTTTATTTTGGTCTGTATTAATATACTCTATATGTATTACGATAATACTGTAGCCCTACGGATGGGGCAATGATTTATGTACGTATTTCTTTATATTTTGAAAGCTGTGCACTCTGAAGTGTCGCGTGCCGTATATTTGTGTTGCTTCCGCGCTTAATTTTTCGCTTTGCTTCGTATTAATAAGGCGCGCTAACGATTATAATACGATTAAGGTTAGTTAATATCTTAAGTTCTCCAATGGGGCGGCGGGTCGTCTCATTTATTGGTATCAGAGCAGTTCGATTCTAATATCGGACTGTGAGGTTTAGGAAGTATACTGACTTGATAAGTTGGATCCACATTGGATACCAACTGTGTTAGAAAAGGGGTAGAGTGTCCGATACGCGAGTTATCTTATGTGATAACTGTTCCGTTCATTCAAGGAGTAGTGGACCAATTCATAGCAACAATTCAAGAGGCTTTAGACTCCATAACAAGGCGGAAGATCTCTGGGTGCAGAAGTAAGACAGCAAGCGGCAAGTCGACTGAATATGCCACATACTAGTGGAAGGATGTTTGTCGTGAAAGGATCTAAAACTTCTCAATGTCCCGATCTAATACAAGGTAAGTGCCTAGTTGCGGGGGACTCTTATCTGTTTTATTTGATTCGGGGGCTACACATTCCTTTATTTCTTTAGCATGTGTGGATCATTTGAATTTGCCTATTTCATTCTTACCATATGATTTAACCGTTTCTACACCTACGGGTGATTCTCTGACAACCCTATTTATCTGTTTAAAATGCCCGGTTGTTTTAGAGAACCGATCTTTTCTTGTTGACCTAGCAGATTAATATTATCTTAGGCATGGACTGGCTTTCGGCCAACCATGTAGTACTAGACTGTTCAAATAAAACCCTCTGCTTTTTCGACCAATCTGGATCATTGCCTGCCAGTGATGGTGTGTCGGGAGGTGTACAATCAGAAGAGTGCATGGTGCTGTTTTCTTTGGAAGCAGAGGAGACTCCGAGTCTGGATGCTTTACCGGTGGTGCGTGAGTTTCCAGATATTTTCCTGGATGATGTGCCAGGATTACCACCCAAGAGGGAGGTAGAGTTCGCAATCGATCTTACACCCGAAGCCGGACCGATTTTGATAGCACCCTATCGAATGTCCCTAACAGAGTTGGCAGAGCTGAAGAAGCAACTAGACGACATGTTGTAGAAGCAGTTTATAAGACCGAGTGTTTCACCCTGGGGAGCACCTGTGCTGTTCGTCAAGAAGAAGGACGGCAGTTCAAGGTTGTGTGTGGACTACAGACAGCCCAACAAGGTGACGATCAAGAATAAATACCCGTTGCCACGGATTGACGATCTTATGGACCAATTGAGGGGAACAACGGTATTTTCTAAGATTAATCTGAGATCCGATTATCATCAGATATGGGTGAAGGAAGATGATATACTGAAGACGGCTTTCAGAAGTCGGTGCGGGCACTACGAGTATCTAGTTATGCCTTTTGGTGTGACTAATGCTCCTGCAGTGTTCATGGACTATATGAATAGAATCTTCAGATCGTACCTTGATAAGTTTGTCGTTTTTTTATCGATGACATCCTTATTTACTCCTTAGACAAGGAAGAACATCAAGAGCATTTGAGGATTGTACTTCAAGTTCTTAAGGATAGACAACTATATGCCAAGTTGTCGAAGTGCAAGTTATTGCTGGAGGAGGTAGAATTCCTTGGTCATATGATCGACAAAGATGGTATAGCAGTAGATCCTACAAAAATAGAAGCTGTGGTTAAGTGGGAAAGCCCTAAGATGGTAAGCGAGATCAGAAGCTTTCTCGGGTTAGCAGGATACTACAAAAGGTTTATCGAGGGATTCTCGAAGATTGCGTTACCTCTGATGCAATTAACGAGGAAAGGAAAAACGTATGAATGGACAGAAGAGTGTGAGGCTGGTTTCCAAGAACTGAAAAGGAGGCTAACTACATCTCCGGTACTAGTCTTGCCAGATCCATCAACGTCGTTCGATGTGTACTATGACGCATCGTATCAGGGTTTGGGTTGTGTACTCATGCAAGAGAGGAAAGTGGTGGCCTATGCTTCCAGATAGCTAAAGAACGGAATTACCCAACCCATGACCTAGAGTTGGCTGTAATAGTGTTTGCATTGAAGATATGGAGACACTATCTCTATGGCGCTAAATTCAGTGTGTTTAGCGACCATAAAAGTTTAAAGTATCTGTTCAACCAAAAGGAGTTGAACATGTGGCAGAGAAGGTGTATGGAATTCATAAAGGATTATGAATTTAATCTACAGTACCACCTAGGAAAGGCCAACATGGTGGCAGATGCATTAAGTCGGAAATCTTTGCATATGTTCGCTATGATGGTGAAAGAACTGGAACTACTGGAACAGTTCAGGAATCTGACTCTAGATGTGGAGTTATCCAGAGATAAGATAAGTTTAGGAATGGTAACTATCACTAATGATTTTCTGAACTTGATATGGAAAAAGCAAGGAGAAGGTCAGTACCTATAGGAAAAGAACCAGATGGTAGAAGAAGAAAATACTTCAGAGTTCAACAAAGGTACTGATGGAATCCTGAAGTTTGGAGGCAGAATATGCATGCCTAAGGATAGCGAAGTTAGGAACATGATCTTGGAAGAGGCACACAAGAGTAAGCTGAGTTTTCATCTCCGATCTAAAAAGATATACCAGGACCTAAAGGGAATGTTTTGGTGGCCTGGGATGAAGAAGGAAGTAGCGGAGTATGTCCAATCCTGTCTGGTGTGTCAAAAGGCAAAGATTGAACACCAGAAACCAACAGGGTTATTGCAATCACTGGACGTCGCAGAACGGAAATGGGATAGCATTGCCATGGATTTTGTTTTCGGACTACCAAGCAATTTGGGTAATCGTTGACAGGCTTACGAAATGTGCTCATTTCTTGCCGATCAACCAAAGGTATTCTTTGGAAATATTAACCCAGATTTACGTCAAGGAAGTAGTGAGATTGCATGGAGTAACTTCGAGTATCATTTCGGACAGGGATACGAGATTGACTTTTAGGTTTTGGTAGAGTTTAAACAATGCTTTGGGAACGAAGCTAACAATGAGTTCAGACTATCATCCACAGACGGATGGTCAATCTAAAAGGACGATTCAATCTTTGGAGGATCTTTTAAGAGCATGTATTTTGGAAAACACAGGAAGTTGGAAAGAATTCCTTCCATTGATTGAATTCATGTACAACAACAGTTTCCATTCGAGTATTGGCATGGCGCCATACGAGGCACTGTATGGACGGAAGTGCAAAACACCGCTTTGTTGGTATGAAACAGGGGAGAATCAGTTGATAGGACCAAAGGTGGTGCAACGGACAATGGAACAAGTTAAGAAAATTCGGGAAAGGATGAAAATCGCACGGGATTCGCAGAAGAGCTACAGTGACAAGAGGAGGAGACCTTTGGAGTTCCAGGAAGGCGATCATGTCTTTATGAAAGTCACTCCAAGAACTGGAATGGCAGGGCAATTAAATCCAGAAAGCTTACACCTAGATTTGTTGGACCATTTCAAATTCTTCGCCAAATTGGTTCAGTTGCCTACCAAATTGCTTTACCTCCCAACCTATCCAATATTCATAATGTATTCCATGTATCCCAACTCAGAAAATACCATCTTGATCCATCACACGTGTTAGAGCCTGAATCAATCTAGATAAGGGAAAACTTAGAATACAAAGCATTGCATGTACGGATTGAAGACACGAGGGTGAAAGAACTCCACGGGAAGCGGATTCCCTTAGTCAAAGTCATATGGGATGCTACAACAGAAGATGCCACCTGGGAACGCGAAGAGGATATACAGCATCGATATCCACATCTATTCTATGGTACGTCGAATTTCGAGGACGAAATTCCTTTTAGGCAAAATAGGTTGATTGGACCTATACGTTTATTTAATTTTTTACATCGGTCCCGTAAGTTTTTTTTTTTTTTCAAATTGGTCCTACACGTTTCATTCCGTTTCCACATTAGTCCTTTCCGTCAATTTCGACCTAACGCCGTCAAATAAAGAAACATGTGTCGCACTAATATCGTGCCACGTCAGCTCAAAACTAACGGCGTTAGGTCAAAATTGACGGAAAGGACTAACGTGGAAACGGAATGAAACGTGTAAGACCAATTTGAAAAAAAAAAAATTATGGGACCGATGTGAAAAATTAAATAAACATATAGGACCAACCAACCTATTTTGCCTTCTTTTTAAGGGGGTAGTAATGTAACACCCTGTTTTTTTTAAAAGCTTTCTAAAAGCTTTCTGATTTTAATTAATCAGTATTTTTGTGTTTTTATTTTATTGAAGGATCTAGAGAATGAAATAAATTAATCCGAGACCTTAGTCAAGCTCTACCCTATCGTAGGAAGCTATGGTTAAATTTTGGTCGAAAACTCAGACGGAGCCTGGTCTGCGTTTTTACATTGAAAATATGATTTTAATGCTCAGACGACCTAATTTTGACTCGTGAACGAAACAGTTTAGTTTTGAAATAAAATTGCAAACAATATCGGCGATTTTGAAAAATTTCAAAACAAATAAGTTCTCACGATTTTCTTCCGCGAAAACCCTAAATCGGGAAATCGACGGAATCGAGAACGGATAAACATGAAGTCACATCATCTAGGAAGGCATGCCTGTGACTCACCTCTGTCATCATTACTTTTCTAAAAATATCTAGACATTTATGACAAACGAAAATATCTGGACGCGAAAAGACCAAAATGCCCTTGGTCTTTTTTTTAAAGGATGTTTATGTCCCTAAAATATCTAAAATTTTGATGACCTCACCCCCTCTCTCTCATTTTTGTGCCTCTCTCTCTCTCTCTCTCTCTCCTCCATTCTCTTCTTCTTCTTCCGTTCTTTTTTCTTCTTCTCCATTTTTCTCCATTTTTCTCCCTTACTTTCCTCAATTTTTTCTCAAGCTTCCACAAGGATTTTCAAGAGGATTTGTGAAGCAAAGTTGATCATCTCATCCTCCTATATCACCTAAGCTATATAGATTTCATCCTTGAGCTCTAAATCTTCATTTTTCTTCATTGAAATTTCATGGTTTCAAGATTGTTCTTCAAACTTCAAAAATCCATGAAAAATTGTAGAAAAATCCTTTTAATGCCAAACCAATTTCTGTGATCTAGTATCATCCTGTACTATCATAATCCAAGACTATGAAATCAAATAAGCCCTATAGCCTATTTTTCTTATGGAGGCCGAATCTATGTATTTGGGGGAATTGAGTTGTTGTTTCAATTTTTGTGAAATGATTCTTGATTTCACCTATTTCATTTCTTAATCATGTAATCCAAGTGATTAGGAAGCCAAATCAAACTCCAATATATTTTAATTGGGGTGGCCGAAACCCTAAGTTTTTGGTTTAAGGGCTTTTGGTTTAAATCTTTGATAATTGATCATTGATTAGGTCTTAGGTATGCTTAAGGATCATGGATCCAAAAGTTGGTGGAATTTCAACACCTCTAGCCTATTTCAATAAATAGGGGCAGCAGCCTAGTCCTAAGGTTAGGGGAGTTTTTGATGGAATTGTACTGATTTCTAGTTATGTTTTGTTGTATAGAATCGGACATGACTCAAACGTTCGATCGCACACCCGATTGACAGTTGCGGAGTCGTAGCCGGAGCTGCATATATATATATATATATATATATATATATATATATATATATATATATATATATATATATATGTGTGTGTGTGTGTGTGTGTGTGTGTGTGTGTGTGTGTGTGTGTGTGTGTGTGTGTGTGTGTAGGGGAACCCTTAAACCCTACTAGAGGTTGAGCCCTGGATAAAGTGCCTAGACCCTAGGTGTAGGTACTTTTGGGCTATCACCACTAAGTTGATAATATCGATGATTTGATTGATTGAGGTTGATGTGTTGATCTGTTTATTTGATTATCTGTTTACTTGTTGTGTTGAACTGTATGTGTGATTTACTGTTGTCTGGCTTTATGACGATATCTGTACTGGTGAAATTATTGTTGTAATACTCTGTTGCGATTTGGCTGGTTGAGTGTTGATGAGAGTATGGTGAGTGTAGATGTTGTTCGCGTTGATACTGTTGTGGTCCCGACCATGGAGCTGTGGCTCGTAGACACAAGGCATTGTGATGCTGATGTTGATGTTGATGATGGTGTTGATGTTGATGTAGATGCGATGTGTCGGGGTCATGGTCAAGTGTGTAGGAGTGCGGTACCGGTATCAACCTGTGATGGATGTTTGTTGCATAGCATATCATTTCATACCACAACATTTTTGTCCCAAAGGGGGATGACCAATTGGGGACGTGATGTTTTTAATCTCGAGGCGGGATGTTGAATGGGGGACGTGATGTGATGTTATCCCGACGGGGATTTCCAACTGGGTATGTGATGTATCGGCCGACATGCATATCGGGAAGTCAGCATATACATAAGGACTAGTATCCCTCTTATAGTATTATTTGAGAGAATGACTTTTGAGATGGTTGTGATGTGTGACTTAAGAGATGGGTGATGTTGTGTTGTATAGTTTATATGTGATGTGTGATGCATGTATATATATGCTGTACTGATGCCCCTCTCATATTGATGATATATGTTTCTTATCTCCCGCTATTTTCTGTATATGTTACTTTTATTTTATGGGAAGATCCCGTGGAGGAACTGCTTACTGAGGAACTGGACGACATTCCGTATAAGCCCGATGCCGGAGGACGAGCCCAGGATCCTAACCTCTAGGGGTTGGGAAGTGATCGTGGTTAGCCAGAGAATTATCTCTCGGCTTATTTCCCTATTTTTATTTTGGTCTGTATTAATATACTCTATATGTATTACGATAATACTATAGCCCTACTGATGGGGCAATGATATATGTATGTATTTCTTTATATTTTGAAAGTTGTGCACTCTTAAGTGTCGCGTGCCGTATATTTGTTTTGCTTCCGCGCTTAATTTTTCGCTTCGCTTCGTATTAATAAGGCGCGCTAACGATTATATTACGATTAAGGTTAGTTAATATCTTAAGTTCTCCAATGGGACGGCGGGTCGTCTCACTTGGTGTAAGCTTTCCCAAAAACGTGAAGTGAATTTCGGATCTCTATCCGAAACGATACTTGAGGGTATTCCATGTAGTCTAATTACTTCTCTAACGTCCACCTCAGTCAGTTTCGCTACCGTGTAGTTTGTCTTGACAGGCAAGAAATGTGCCAATTTCGTTGACCTATCAACGATTACCCAAATCAAATCAAAGTTCCTAGGGGTTCGGGGTAAACTTACCATGAAATCCATTGAGATACTCTCTAATTTCCATTCCATTATATCTAGGGATTGCAGCATCCCTTCGATTCTCTGATGCTCTTCTTTTGCTTTCTGACAAGTCAGACACGACGCAACGTATTCTTAAACTTGCTTCTTCAGGCCTGGCCACCAGAGTCTTTGCTTCATGTCCTGATACATCTTGGTTGCACCAGGATGGATACTTAATCCACTCTTGTGGCATTCCTCTAGGATCATCTTTCTCATCTCCGGGCTGTTGGGTACACAGACTCGTCCATTGCATCTTAAAAGTCCGCCTGTTCCCAAACTAAACTCATCAACTTTCCCTTGTTCCATCAACTTCTTCTTCTCTTGAAGATGTTCATCAATAGCTTGTTGTTCACGGATCTCTTCCATTAATCCACTGGAGATCTTTAGCATTCCAAAACTTAGTTTCTTCGGACTTATCTCCATTCCCAAATTGAGATCATGAAACTCTTCAATCAGTTTTAATTCCCTCACCATCATAGTTGAAATATGAATGGTTTTCCGGCTCAAGGCATCGGCTACGACGTTCGCCTTTCTTGGATGGTATTGCAACGTGAAATCATAATCCTTTAAAAATTCCATCCACCGTCTCTGCCTCATATTGAGCTCCTTCTGATCGAACAGATACTTTAGGCTCTTGTGGTCACTAAAGACGTCAAATTTTGCACCATACAGATGCTGTCTCCATATCTTTAGTGCAAAAACCACTGCAGCTAACTCCAGGTCGTGCATGGGATAATTCTTCTCATGAGTCTTTAGTTGCCTTGATGCATACGCCACCACCTTGCGGTGTTGCATCAACACACAACCTAAACCTTGATGTGAAGCATCACAGTATACCTCGTAAGGTTCACTAGGTTCGAGAAGTATCAACACCGGTGAAGTCTTCAAAAGTTCCTTAATCTTTTGAAAACTTTCTTCACACTGGTCAGTCCAATCAAAAGGTTAATCTTTTCTCATCAGTTGAGTCAATGGTGACACAATCTTGAAAAATCCTTCAATAAATCTCCGATAATAACTGGCTAAAACAACAAAACTCCGTATTTCCGTAATGGTCTTTGGCTTTTCCCAAGAAAGTACAGCTTCCACTTTAGCAGGGTCTACAACAATTCCCTCCTTCGTTATGACATGACCCACAAATCCGACTTCCTCTAGCCAAAACTCACACTTAGAGAGTTTCGCATACAGCGTGTTCTCCCGCAAAACTTGAAGAACTTGTCGTAAATGCTCTTTGTGTTCCTCACGATTCTTAGAATAAATGAGGATATCGTCGATGAACACTACGACAAACTTATCAAGAAACAGACGAAAAATCCGATTCATGTAGTCCATGAAAAAAGCAGGTGCGTTCGTTACTCCAAAAGGCATCACGAGATATTCGTAATGTCCGTAACGAGTTCTAAAAGCGGTCTTCTTCCGTCTTTACTCGAATTTGATGGTATCCCATCCTTAAGTCGATCTTCGAGAAAATAGCAGCTCCTTGTAGTTGATCCATCAGGTCGTCGATTCTCGGTAAAGGATACTTGCTCTTGATCGTCACTTTATTCAGCTGACGAAAGTCCATGCAAAGTCTGGAACCTCCGTCTTTCTTTCTCACTAAGAGAACTGGCGCTCCCCACGGCGAAACACTCGGTCTAATGAACTGCTTCGACAACAGGTCCCCGACTTGAGCTTTCAACCCAGCGAGTTCAGCAGGTGACATCTGATATGGAGCAATCGATATTGGTCCAGCTCCTGGAATCAAGTCGATGGGGAATTCTATGTCCCTCACAGGCGGCAAACCTGGAACATCGTCTGGGAACACCTCAGGAAACTCTCTTGCAACCGGCATCTTACTCAGCTCGATCTTCCCCTCGACTTCTAAGTTGGATAGAAGCACATATTTCGGATCTCCCTCTTTCGAAGAAGTTCTAATGTGGTTGGCGGCTAAAAATTCAGAAATCTCGGTATTGGGAAAAACAAGAGTTTTATGTGCACAATCTAATAGGATATGGTTGGAAGATAACCAATCCATGCCTAAAATTACATCTAATTGTATTAAAGGCAAGCATATTAGATCAACAAGAAAATGTCTATCCTGAATAACAATAGGACAGTTCAGGCATATAGAATTCACAACAACAGGTTCAGCAGTTGGGGTAGAAACCATTAAGTCAAAAGACAAGGAAGAAACAGATAATTCCAAACGTTTCACATAATCCATAGAAATGAATGAATGGGTTGCATCCGAATCGAAAAGTAGTGATAAGAGGTTACCGTCTATGTCGTACACACCCTGTATCAGATCTTCGGAGTTCGAAGCCTCAGCACCACTCAGAGTATAAACTCTTCCCTTTGCCGTCGGCCTTTTGGCTCCACAATTTTTGTCCGCAGCTTAGACTGGGTTTGGTGCTCTGCAATATCTGGCCATATGTCCCAGTTCTCCACAACGGAAACAGTTATCTTTCTTCGCTGGACAGTTGTTCGCCAAATGTGACGGATCTCCACACTTGAAGCACTTTTTCTCTTGGCCTTGACTTCCCTGGCCTCCACTGCCTGATGCATGAGCAACAGGTCGGTAAGGTTGTTTCTGAAAATTCCCTCGGGGTCGGGAATAAGATTTCTTCTGATTCTGCTTCCCCTTTTGATCATGGTACTGTCCCTTGAATCGGGAAGGTCCTCAGACGCTTCCCCTGTTATTCTTCCCACGTTTCATCAGCTCAATCTATCTGCTCTTCTCAACAAGTGCCTGGAAATTCTTGATTCCTTGCGGCAGCACTAATTCCTTAATCTCATACCTCAGCCCTCTCTCAAAAGCTTCGTACTTCCAATCTTCCTCGGGGTTATTCTGGAAGAATCGAAAGTACTTGGCCAACGACTCGAATTTGGCCGCGTATTCCCCAACTGACATGTCTCGTTGTTGCAGTCATAAGAATTCCTGCTCCTTCTCAGCTCTGCCAAGAAACGGTCCTTGAAAAATTCCCAAGTAATCACTTCATGATTTGCTTCCAGTAGTTGCTTTGGTCCTTTCCACCAGTATTCCGCATCTCCCATCCGTAGGAATGTGGCATAAGGCACTTTCACCTCTTCCGGGCTGTGTATCAGCTTAAAGATTTTCTCGATCTCATGGATCCATAGATCAGCTTTCTCCGGATCTATGTCGCCATGAAATTACTGCGGATTCTGACGCCTGAAGGTAGTCAAGCTTCGGCCCTCAGCGGCCTGGTCAGCACGGAGTTATTCCTGAGCATTGTGGGCATTCATGGTTGCGGTCTGAACAGCAATAGCTACAGCCATATTTGCCATCGCTTGAGCAGCGAAGTCCGCCCTAGTTGCTCCAGCAGCTTCCTCAGCCTGGACTCCGGCTCCTCCTCCGCGACCATGTACACAGCCATGTCCACGTCCACATCCTGCTTCAGCTCCAATTTCCAGTTCCATATCTGACCTAGAAGATTCAACTCCGTCAAACAGCAACTAGAAACCAAAGCAAAAAGTAGTTATCACCACACATTACTTCTAGGAAGTAAAGGAAAATGAAGCAAACAAGATAGAGAGAAGAACAGGTACTCGCCAGGCGAAGCTATTCTCGCCCCGTGAGCCAGAAGGTCCGCTTGAGAGGCAAAGCACAGCCCCTCGGCCTCGCGACGCGAAACTTTGCTCGCCTCACGAGCCAGAGATTCACACAACATCAACACAACAGACCTATTCCCCAAAGATTCTCGAAAGACTCGACCAGCTCTGATACCACTAATGTGACACCCTCAATCCGGTACCACATTTGTAACCCAGAACTCTAATAAATCGCTAAATAAAACTTGCTGGTTTTACTTTCGAAAAAAAAAAAACAGATTAGTTAATATATCTCGTTAAGTCCTGAAAAATCGTGATAAAAATTTTTCTTATGTAATAACTATAATTAGCCACGCCTCAGAGTAGGAAAAGAAGACTCATATATATATATATCAGTAACTAGTCATATACAAAATAACTGTGGACAAAATGTCCTTTCAAAAGAAACTAGTACGAAAAAAATACTAAAACCCTAAAAACTGGGTAGCGATAGTCTGGAACCATATCACTAAAACTCATGGCCATCAGTAGACGCTAACAGACTACCCAAAAATCGTTACCTCAAAAGTGAGTCTATACCCTACGCTGGTCATGACTAGCGGAATCCGTTGGATAGTCCCCCAAAGGAGGGTCCAACAGGTCCATCAGGAGAGTGATCGGGGGAAAGTACATCCCCATTGCCCATCCCCGCACCCCTGGCTCCCTCAGCCGGAGCATCCCCGTTTTCCAGAGGATGATACTCAGGAGTCACTATGAGCTCCTCCTCATCCTCCTCCCCCGGCCCCATGGGCACTCAAACAAACGGAGGGGGCGGGGTCACAGGTGGCTGCTGTTGTAAGGGCTCAACAGCTGGAATGTGGTGCTGTAGCTCCCCCTAGTCAACTAGGTATTGTAAAATCATCCACACCGACGGTAGCGGAATCTGAATGGTCTCGAATGTATGCACCCTCTCCTGAGGTCCCACCTCGATAGTCCCGCGTAAGGTGCAGACGGGTCCCGTGTAAGCTGTGCTGCTAGCACCCGGGTGGATGACCCATGCCCCCGGGTCATCTCGATGCTCAAACATCAGGGAGCAAACTCTCGAGTGGGCCAACCCCTCGCTCCCCTGGTCCATCTATACATATATAGATATATATCCAACCAGAAACAAAACAATCGAAGAAAATTGCAAGGGTGAGAAACCAATATATGAATCCAAAAACGACAACTACATGCCCAAAAACAAACAGCAGATTCATACAAATATATCTCGCAAAATATCATCATGCATAATACAGTACAATCCATATATCAATGTACTAATAGTAAAGACACAAGGGTCTCTTACCCCACAATCAACGTTGTTCCCTAAACGTATGCATGAACACTTTCATATATCTCAACTAACGTTCAATTCTTAATTTCTGGAAATCCTATCAACATTCAAATGAGCTGATCAGGCTCCAAAATCATTGACCCGCAGGCCATAATAATTATCACCAAAATTGGCCCAAACATAAGTACTTTGAACCCATGACATTACGCGATTCTCGCATGGGGGCGCAATCAGAAGTACTCAACAGTAGTCATATCATACTATATGTCCAACTTAAGGCACAATACGGTCCCAGAACACGTATGATACCATTGTCCATCAAGGCACAATGTTATATAATGACAATAAGTCATCTCAGGTTTTCCTTGCCATCAAGGTCCCCCGTTTCACGGCACGTCTGCCCAACACATAAATGCATGAGAAAACTATTTTGTTTTCGTCGGTTTATCATTGTCATATCAATATCCCCTCGTTGTAGCATCAACGCTATCAACCACCATAATGTCTTAGACTCTTTAAGCCCGAACAACATTTTTCTCAAAACAGGACACTTGGTCCAAAATAGCTCGAACCCCAAAATCCCTAACCGATGCACCAGTCTAGGACTTTGGATTCAAGAGCATAAAAGCACCCGCAAGCTTACAGGACCACAAAGATTGTCCACAAGTTGGTCGGACCAACATACTAACACGGATCCTTGATCCACATGTTTCTGCAGAACCCTAGAACCCCGACGTCTCGGTTTCTAGTTTCTAAGCCCAAAAACCACTTTTCCTTGAAAACTCAAAAACAAAAACCCAAATCTCCGCAATTTACACAAAGTCCTCGGGATCGGTTTTCCATAAAACAAAACTTGGTCTAAAGACCATTTCTTTTCTTTTCGTCGTTTTTCGGTAAAACACAAACCTTGAAATACAGCTTGTAAAAACCCTTTTTCTTAGATAAAACCAAATAATTTGAAATCACATTTCTCGGAAACGATTTTGCTCAAGGATTTCACTTTATTATTTTAAAAACCAATAAAGTTTTCCAAAAACACTATTCATCCTAAAAACTTCATTTTTCTACAATAAAGACAATTTTTCTTTGTTTTGCCCTTTAAGTTGACTTACCCTTGAAAAGCAAAATATTTATTATTATTTTATTCCAATACTATTACTTTATTCTTATAAAATTAAATGAAAAACAATAAAATATTATTATTTTTCCTCGATTTTACATCTCAAGCTTTTTAAAGCTTTTAGGATACATATTGTCGGATCCTAATCGATATTATGTCCTTTAACACAATACTCCCTACAATAGGACACACGATACATCCATACATTCATTTAAAATGTTATATAGGCAATTTAACAGCAGTAAATAAACCATTCCACAAACAATCCAATATAGATAAATATTTACAATCCAGACACATAAATACAGCACATAGCTGTCGGAATTGGAATTCCTCAGGTTTGTCCCCTTCCCTCTTGGAGTTCCAAAGGTAAGCAGTAGTCGTCTGATTGTTCCGAAACTTCGCCTGACTATCTGCCGATCACTACACACATACAGTCAATCAAGGTATTAACACAAAATACAAAGATTTCTCCTATTTTTCTACCCCTAGGGTTCGGCCCTATGGCATTAAAAATAGTTAGGGATTTCCAAAAATTCTCATCTCTTGGATACTATCCTAGCTAAGTGAGATAACCCTAGATACAAACTTACAACACCAAAAACCAACCAAAAACCTCTTCCCACATCAATGGAGGTCTCGGCCTCTCTTCACCAAAAAGGGCTAGAGAGATTTCTTGGCCCTAAGCTCCTGGATCATGGAAGTATGTCATGAACATAGGCCAAAGAAATTGGTTTGGTATTAAAAGAATTTTTCTACAATTTTTCATGGAATTTTGAAGTTTAGGGCTAAAAAACGTAACTTTGATGAAAATGGAATTTTAGAGGAGAGAAAGGAGAGATTGAGAGATATAGAGAAGGATGGATACCTCCTAGGTGATTCTCCTTCAAAGATTTATGAGTTTTGCTTCACAAAACTCAAGCTTTTCAAGCTTCTAAAATGGAGAAAAATAAAGAGAGGCTGATAATGATGATGATGGTTCGAGTGGCATAGTGAGGATGAGTGAAAAATGAGATACTTTTACTTAAGGTAATCTTAAGAGTTAAGAAAAGGGTAAAATGGTCATTTTGTAAAAAGACCAAGGGCGATTAGGTCATTTCGCGTGCAGATATTTTAAAAATCATCATGACACTGGCACAAGTCCCCAAATGACTTGACATGAAGATTATCCGCTCGTGAGTCCCGTAAAACCCTTATATGGCTCCAATCGTCACCCAATTCGATTCTTGGCTTGAATATAATATATTATTTTCATTTTTGAACGTTAGGACGCATTTTAGCAAAAAGGTAGAGGATTGCATTCTAAGACTAATGGTTCTAACCGTTAGTCAAAATGAGAGGTCTTTATAGTAGTAAAACACTACTATCCATAAAACATAGACCGAGCTCCATTTGAGTTTTCGGCCCAAAATTTAACCGTAGGCTCCTACGATTAAATGGAGCATGAATATGATTTTAGTTGTCCCAAAATCATTTTCTAAAACATAGATAAAAATATAAACTCATTAATTGAGTTTATCATTCTTAGAAAGCACGAAAAATCGGGGTGTTACAGGCTGTATAATACTTGTGCCTGAAGAGGTGTTGAATACTTGTAACAGTTCTTGTTATAGTGGATAAAGCTCTCACGTATAGGGGACTAGCGTAGCTCTTTGGGTTAAATAGTGAACCAAGATAATATCTTTGTGTCATCTTCTTTCCCTTATCTCTGCTTTAGTTGTTTATAACTAACATATGGGATTAAAATTATTTTCTTAACAAATGTCTTTAAAGAAAAAGTTTTTAGTGTGTGTCCAACGTTTGTAGTTTTCCTGCTCTGTGTCTTTAACTTGCTTTTGCATCCAAACGCTTGCAAAAAGTTATCTGCTTTGTGAAAAGGTTTTATGAAAATTTAAGAAACACAATTCAACCCCCTTCTTGTGTTTCGAACAAGTTCCTTCAATCGGGTTGGGTGGGGTTCTAAGGAAAATTTTTGCAACACGAACCGACCCAACCCTATTACATTCGGGTTGGGTTGGGTCCAACCATCGGGTCCCATATTTTAAAAAAATGAAACAAATTTAAAAAGTTAAAAAATAAATATACAAATGTTCCACTCTCGATCTCATCTTTGTCCTCAGTCATGACTTTTGAACCCTATTCTTCTCATCTTAGTAAGCCCCCTTCTCTCTCTATTCTCCAACCACTACCATCGGCGGTGGCGCCACATGGCGACGAAAAGGCGTCGACGTTGTCATTCCCCTCTTTCTCCCGTAAGGGTACCGCTTCATAGTTCTGGTTTCTCCAAGTTTCCGCTTCACCGCTTCATCGCGTAGGAAACCGCGATCACCATCTTCATCACATAGGTAACCGCGATTACCATCTTCATAACCAAGCTTCGTCACCTTTCTTATCTTTTTCTCTCTTTCGGTGTTCTTCACTTCTGTTTCTCTCTGATTTTTTGGTGAAGGAAACCTTAACATGAGGTCAAAAGAAAATGCAACCTGTAACGTCCCAGCTGCTTTTGGAATTGATGAGTGTCCCCACAAACCAACACAAGTCTCTTCAGCGTGCTTTGTCCTCACTCACACGCTTCCTAGGAAAACTTCCAAGGAGGTCACCCATCCCAGAATTGCTCCAAGTCAAGCACGCTTAACTTTGGAGTTCTTAAGTGATAGGCTACCGAAAAGAAGATGCATCTTGTTGGTATAGGTAGTACCAATCAATTCTTTTAAGCCTTCCTCAACTGTACAGTCTCGGAATCCCTCAACTTTGTTGTCCCATACTTGCACAGTATCAGGATCCCTCTCGTTCTGGTGTGGAATCGGTTTGTTCATATATCCCTCCGCCTAGAAGCCTGCCAGGAGCAGCTCCTTGTCCGTGCTTCCTCTTTTTCACCGGCAATCACTCGCCGCCTTCGTCAGCCCCGGGTGTTACATGCCCACCAGCTTCCACTTGGTTTGTCCCCGAACCACACCATGCTGGGAGAGGTGCCACTCTGATACCATTTGTAACGTCCCAGCTGCTTTCGGAATTGATGAGGTCCCCACAAACCAACACGAGTCTCTTCAGCGTGCTTTGTCCTCACTCACATGCTTCCTAGGAAAACTTTCCATAAGGTCACCCATCCCAGAATTGCTCCAAGTCAAAAACGCTTAACTTTGGAGTTCCTAAGTATGGGCTACTGAAAAGAATATGCATCTTGTTGGTATAGGTAGTAGCAATCAATTCTTTTAAGCCTTCCTCAACTGTACAGTCCCATACCTGTACAGTCTCAGAATCCTTCAACTTTGTAGTCCAATATCTACATAGTCTCAGGATCCTTCTCGTTCTGGTGTTGAATCGGTTCGTTCATATATCCCTCTGCCTAGAAGCCTACCAGGAGCCACTCTTTGTCCGTGCTTCCTCTTTTCCACCGGCGATCACTCTCCGCTCTCGTCGGCCCCGGGTGTTACAACAAGGAAGGGCCAACCAAGTATGATAGGGTCCCTATCTGCTTCAAAATCCAGAATAATGAAATCAACAGGGAATACAACTTATCCACTTTAATCAACACGTCTTCAAATTTTCCTTCTGGGTGTGCTATGGACCTGTCTGCTAGTTGCAAAGTCACAGTGGTTGGTCTAGCTTCTCCAATCCCCAAGTGCTTGAATATAGAAATTGGCATTAGATTTATGCTAGCACCGAAGTCACAGAGTGCTCTACCACAATAAGTGTCACCAATAGAATATGGAATTGTGAAATTGCCCGGATCTTTCAGCTTGGGATGGACCTTGGCTTGTAACATTAAGTTGCATTCTTTAGTCGTGGCAACTATTTCAAATTCATCCAGCCTCTTTCTCTTAGTCAAGACATCTTTCATGAATTTGGCATAGTTAGGCATTTGTTTCAACACTTCAACCAAAGGAATGTTGATATGTAGCTGTTTTAGAATCTCCTTAAACTTACTGAACTGCTTGTCTTGGTGAAACTTTCTCAACCTTTGAGGGAAAGGAGGAGGAGCTATCTCTGAAATCAGTTTAGGAAAAGTTGTTGCAGCATCCTTAGTCAAGGGTCTCTCAAAACTCTTTACAGCATTAGGCTTGTTCTTCTCTAAAACAATTTCAGTATCAGGCTTTCCTTCCTCAACTGCCTTCTTTTTCTCGGATACCTCAGGTAGTTCAGTGCCACTCCTCAGATGAATGGCTTTGCATTGCTCCTTTCCAACAGAAGTGGAAGTGTTTTAAGTTTCAGTAGAAGTTTGGAGGGTACCATTCTGTCTAGTGTTTAAAGCATTGACCAGTTGACCCACTTGGTTCTCCAAGTTTCTCATAGACACTCCCTGATTCTGAATTTATGCCTTGGTTTTTGACATAAAAGCTCTTAGCATTGTCTCTAAAGACAACTCCTGACTAACTGGTTAGGCTTGTTGTTGCTGAGGTGGTTGCTGTGTTGCGAATCCAGAGGGAGTATTGACATTCATGGGGGGAAAATTTGATTTGGAACTCCCAGGTTGCAAAGTGTGGTTAGTGTTACTCCACTAAAAATTGGGATGCTTTCACCTTGAGTTATTAGCTCTGTTGTAGTTTCCCATATAGTTGGCTGATGTAGGGTTGCCAGAGCAGTTTTCAAATAAATGTTCTCCTCCACAGAACACACAAGAAACAACAGTAGTTTGGAAAACTTGTTGTTCATTTCCCACAGGATCACTTGTTGCAGCTTGATTCTTTGAGGTGGTCTTGTTACCCATAGTCAAATTTTTCACCATGTTTGTCAAAGAGGCTAACTGAGCAGAGATAGCAGTTACTTCAGTTATTTCATGCATTCCTGCTACAGTAACAGTCCTGTTGGAACTAAGCCTAGTAGTTGACCACTGATAGCTATTGGCTTCTATGCTTTCAATCAATTCATAGGCTTTATCATAGGACTTGTTCAATAGTGTGCCTCCTGCTGAAGCATCTAGCATCATTCTTGCAACAGAAAGCACACCATTGTAAAAATACTCCATTTGAATGCAAATAGGAATGATGTGGTGTGGACATCTCTTCAAGAGTTCCTTAAACCTTCCCCATGCTTCATACAGGGTTTCATCATCTAGCTGTTTGAATGAAGTAATATCATTCCTCAACCTCAATCTAAAGGCGTCATCAGTAACACCAAGATTTTTGAAGTTATTGGCCATAGTTAGAAATTGCTTCAGATGTAAATGAGGGTCTTATGTTGCAGCACCGCTGAACTAGCCTATAGCTTGTAGCATCTGGAACATAACTGGCTTGAATTCAAAATGTCCAGGTGTGATCTTAGGTACCACTATGCATGTGTTCATAGTTTCTGGATCGAATAGTGCATATCCTCTGATGGAGCTGGTTTTATTATTAGCTAGCGCCATGCTATCGAGTTGATCTTCATTCTCCATTTCAGAATTTGAAGAACTTTCAAGAGATTCAGCAAATAATCTCCCTAAATCAACCAGACCGTGATTTTCTCTGTTGAGTCTTCTAAATGTCCTCTCAATCTCAGGGTCTAGCTGATATTCTGGTGTGCTCTGCCTGTGCATACAGAGTACAAGTACCTGTTGCCAGAGCAAATCACTTCAAAGTTTAGTTATCCTAACCAATAGAACTAGTAAACTGAAACTTGGAAATTTACACCATTACAATCCCCGGCAACGGCGTCAAAAACTTGTTGCTTAAAATTGTGTTATGTGCAAGTGGACACAATCTTAACAAGTAATAAAGTAGTAAGAAAGATCGTTCCATGACGATTATATGTTGCAGCAGATCAAAGTTTAGTATTAATAGTTCTATTAAATTAAGATTAGAATGGTAACCAATAATTGTGAATGTGATTGTATTGTTCAATTAAGTAAGATGGTAAGGAGTGAACAAAGCGAATAGGATTTTAAGATAAGTATGAGAAAACAACTATATGTATGCACCTCTTGTAACTTCAAACTAGCAACATTTATGCTCTGGGTATGTTATAGCATTTAGTTCCAGGAAATTAAAGTTGTGTTTTCCAACACTTTAAAGATGGGTTTCATTAAATGTGTTTGATTCTTAAGTTCCATTAATTACACCCTCTTCTTAATAAACACGTTCCAGCTAACTTAAGGGCTTGAATGCTCATTGCTAATACATTCAACCTCTATTAATTTTCCAATTAAAGAATTAACCCTTATCCTTTTAAGCAAATCCACTTACTAAGCTTTTCTAACTTATAGCAAGCTGAAATTAAATCTAAGTTGCTCAGGCTCAAATAAAACGCCAATTACAAAAAGATTTAAAGGAAAATGCTTAGCAAACCATCACATAAAATCAACTAGAAATTCGTTACAAGGTTACATACCCATAAATACAGCAAATTTAGCTCATAGTGAGCTTGGAAAAACTAAAAGCAAAAGAAGAAATGGGCAAAGAATCCATTATAGATGGAGGAGAGAAGGTGGGAGACGCAGCTGCTATGCTTTCCTGCTGAGGTTAGTGAAGGATAAGGTCTGTACTAGCCTAAGAGAATGTTCCCCCTTTTAAGGTTTTTACAAGGCCTTCTAGAAGCATCTTTTCACTTTCCTATTTTTGGGCCAACTAGGTTAGTAAAATTAATGCCTTTGGCCCATTTCCCAAGTACAGCAGCGCTAACTTTTAGGTCACATGCGTGGGTCACGCCCTCCATTTAGAAAAGCTCATCAAGAGAGAGATTGTGTTCAGTTCTTGTCCTTTCTTGATCAAGTGTCCAGCCCTCGTTATGTTGCAGCATTTCCAGAGCACTTCTATCAGATTGCTTTATTTCACTAAGTCCTGACAAAATAAAAAGAAAACACCTTAATTATTTACTAAAATAACTCTAAAACAGGAAATTGAATAAAAACTGCCATAAGGACACTTAAAACTCTAAACTAAGCTAAAACACCTAAAATGCGAACACAAAACACTTAAAGAAAGCTAAAATTCAAGAATAAAGAGTAGATAACTCTCATTTCGAAGAGTTATCAGACTCCCACGCTTGAGCGTGATAACGTACGAGCGTTGGCTCCCTCCATGCTTGAGCGTTGAGGTATCTTCACGATAAGGGCACCACCCCCTTGCATACGACCGTGTACGTGGCACTGCCACATGTCCTTTCGAGTCCCATCACTGCCGGTCACCTGGTCAACATAGCACGCTTGAGCATCCATGGGCACCACACTTGAGCGCTGGACATGGCCACACTTGAGCATACCAACCAGAACTACAAACAAGCCCTAATCTTAAACATACATCAAACACATAATCAAACAAATACTCAAGACAAACATCCATTAAACATGATTATAAAAACCAGGATGTTACACGCTCCGCCCTAAGTGCCAGATCTAAATCCACATAGCCGAGAACAATTTCTACGACCTCTTTTCAGACTTTGAACTTCAAACCCATTCAACATAGGGATTCCACTAATTTAAGTAGTAAATTTAGTAGCAGTAACAACAGAAATTGGATATAGAACAATAAACATGCAACTACATAAGCAAACATGTCATCATTATAATAAATAGGACATGTAAAACAATCCATATTGGCAAATTAAAAGACCCAGACAAGATGAGTAACACAACATTAATCCCCAATCTTTGGACTACAAAGATTAATTGTAAGTGGCATTCTCAATGCAACGATCAAACATTGGTGATAAGTTCTGTCAAACAACATCTATCTTTGGAGAGTTTGTTGTTGAATTGAATTTAACTTGTATAATCACCACACATTTACCATCGTAAGTACGTCATTATTTGGCCAAATTGTGTTTTCTTTTGGGTCGATCACAGTCCGCATAAATAATTTCATGCCAACATCTATGTAATTTCAATTAAAATAATTTACGCAATAGAGGTTACATTGGCAACATGTTATTTCAATCAATCTAACAAAAAATACCAGATAATTTGTAAATAAATGGGGGGTCAACCTAAATGTCTAGTGCGAAAAGAACCTTAAACAAAAAAATAATTGTTGTCAAGCACGGTTGTGCACCACATGAGCACGATCGTGCTCCCGTGTAGCAGACTCGTGCTCAACACCGCGTGGGCCGCACTCAGCGCTATCGTCGATTTCAGAAATCGACGTCAGCATGTGCTGTTATCCGAAAGCGCAAAACAGGCGTATTGATTAAGCACGGGCGTGCTTACTGGGAGCACAGTTGTGCTCATGTACTAGACACGCAAATAACACCATAAAACCACAATTTTTTCTTGAAAAAATGAATTTTCACATGTTTATTTCACTCAAAACAAGTATGAAGCAAGAAAACATGTTAAACAATCAAGAAAAACACCCGGGCATCATACTAAATATCATATAACCTTGATTTTCAGAAATACTAATAATCTAACAATGAAGATTACTTTGATACCACTTGTTAGATTTTCTTTATTCTCTATGCAGAAGTGTTAAATCTATAGGCATGCATCCTAAAGCCATAAACCATATAGCCTAGGATCTACAGCATGCCAGATTATTAGGATTCGAGGATTATGAATATATATGGATCCATCGTATGTTTCTGACCTTAAGCGTTCTTCAAAAGGAGAACTTGATCGCCAACCTTTGCGGAATGGTAGCGTCAATCAATCATGAACAAGGGGGTTGATTGACTTCTTGTGCAGAATACCTTGACAATCAACACAGATGGTAAGCGATGGCCTTATGGTTCTTCCTCAACAAAATCGCCTTAGTTCCTTGATGGGACCTTATGCTCTTTTCAGATGGGAAGAGGAGAGATTGAGTATGTCGATTTGGTGTATTGGGGACTATAATCATTCCCTAATGGGCTAAAGACTGGTATCCACTGATTAAGCCCATATCAGGTTCCTTTTGGTAGTCTAATGGGCTCACTTAATTAGATCACTAATATTTAGCCCCTTAGTGATAAATAGCTAATATAGTTGTTAATAGAATATGATCCCCTATAATAGTTGGAAATATAAATTTCCAACACTCGCTACAAAAAAATACACCAAACTCGGATAAGTGGCTCTAGTTTAACAGTAGACACTCACAAGTTCTTGCATATAAGTTATGCCTGATTACCCACATTACAAATAAGTGTGAATATATGTCTTGACAGGATTAATTTAGTTTTAATGATTGACAAAATGATTCCTCAAAGGACATGAATGACAAAAGAAGTCCGAGAGAATGTGAACATGATGATTGATAAAAGGAAATCCCAGAAGAACTAGAATGAAAAAAGCGGAAAAGAGCTCCATGAAGATTAAGTCTTTCAAAGATGGGGTTAAGGGGATTTTCATCATTTGTATTGTCTATTTAGATCACGTTGTAAATGGTAGTAAAGCTCTCATAACTAAAAATAATCACACACATAAATGAGCTTCTAAAATGAACTTAATTGGCTTTAAGTGACTTTAATTGGGTAAATCAATTCATAGCCGTTAAGTTTTCATATTAGTTGATTTTAAACGTGAATAATCGATTATACCTTTCCAATAATCGATTATCAAATATCTGAAAAACTGTTTTCAAAATAGATAAGAAGTAATCGATGTACATAATCGATTATGTACCTATGCATGTGAGTGTGCCTTAATTAGAGAACCCATATATAATTGATTAGTATAATCGATTATGTTGCGTCTGTCCTTCCAGTGTGCTTTTAAATGATCAGATAATTGATTATGACTATGAAATAATCGATTATGACACGATTAGCTTGTTTTTTAATGGGCTTAACATAATTCCTATGGGCTTAATTTTTTTTTCTATAAATAGGGATGTTGAGACAGCCATCTTAACATCTCACTAAACCTACTACGCTTAAACTCTATCAAATCTTTTTGTCACTCTCACTACTACTACACTTTGGTTATATTTATATTGAGAGAGAGCTTTTACTCCATATAGTGTGAATTGTAATTGTGCTTCAATTTGTTTTATCCGCACTATTAATAGTGCTATATTGTGGTAAGAGTCAAACGACTCAAACCATCTTTTGGTTACCAAGTTGACAAGAGTGGTGATATCTCTTGTGGTTAAAATCTTGGATGTGATTTCCAAGTTCAATAGGAAGGTGATATTCGTTGTGATTGACAAGAGAGGTGATATCTCTTAGGTTTATTTTTTAGGCTCTTTCACAGGGGGAGGTGATATCCCTAGTCTGTGAGGAGTGCTCTATTTTGTGAAGGTTTCTAGCTGAGCCTGATTTAAAAGCTAGTTATTGAGTGAAAATCCTTGGTGTTTGACCTTGGGGACTGGATGTAGGCCACTGGGTGTTTGGTGACCGAACCAAGATAAATCTGCTTGTTCTCTCTTTCCCTATCTCTTTTAATTATCCCACTTTATTTTCAGTCATTTAAATATTGCAATTTAATTTATTGCAATTTATATTCAAGTGCTTTATTTGCCAAAAGTTTTTCAAATTCAAGATCACACATAATTCACCCCCTTCTTGTGTTTGAAGTCACTTGTCAACAATAAGATTTTACAATTACCCAAATTTTGCAACTAATAGGACCTAGTAACCTAAGCTCACATACCAAAAGCTTATCCAAAGATATCCAACATTAATTAAGTAATGCAAGTCGTCAGTCATCCAAATTAATTAATTATATTCCTGTAATAAAATAGATTAAAGAGTCATAAATCAATGGGCTTTCCGTAAGGGTGGACACGGGTCCGGGTAAACTCGATGACCCGGTCGACCCTAACCGAGGGATTCGGTTCGGCTGTCGAGTTGCATTTTCTCCTACCTGAACAACCCGATCCAACCCGAAATACACTGAAAGAAACAGAGAGAGACAGAAGTGGTGAGGGGTTATGTAACACCTTTTTAGGGGGCATCACATTTAAGGACAGATTACTATTATAAGGCTGAAATTAGCGGAACATGCATATAGGGTTTAATAAATAATAAGGTTTCAAAATTTATTTCCACGATACTAGTTGGTCAAACTTAAAGTAAAGCATACAACAACTATAGATGCCTAAGGCACCCTCATACAGAAATATAACCAGATATAAACAGTCTACTATTTTCCAGTTCATAGGATCCCAAGTAACAAAGGTAGCTAAGACGGGCTACAAATACAGATATCAGTTTTTCAAAAACAATAACATAGTGGAGTAGGCATATCTCCATAAATAAACATAATGTAAAACATAGGATAAACTAGGACCTAAAAGAGACTAGCCAAAATAAACTGACAACACTACACAGGGGACGGATAAGTCCAACGCCAAGGCAAACTATAGCCCCCACCATTAAACAACTATCCCACCAGGCGAAGAGCAGTCCTCCTGAAAAAAGCGGTAGTCCTCCACGATGTCCACTGACAATCAGGGTCACTGGTCCAAAACACGTTCGACGACGCGGATCATCACGGGTTACCCAAGACGTCGCCCCGCCACGCATGATCACTGCCACATGCCCTAATGCCTCTGACTCTCCCTTTAACATCCTCGTCTAAAGAAATCACACGGCAGGAAAACGAAGAACCAACGTAACGAAGTGAGATCTCCGTCGCAAACACAACTTATGTCAGTCAAAGACGGCGAGACTCTCAAGTATGACTCGACATATAATCATGTTATCAAAATATACAATTCAACAGGTATGGCAGTAGTACACAGATAGCAGTGGTAATCAACAATAACATTCAACAACGACAAACCATTGATAGCACTATAATATCCATGATGTAATGATATGATGCATTCCACACATGTAATCCTACATCACTATAGTGCAACCAACCATGCAACTTATACCGCTACGGTACTATCCAACATGCAATTGTACCATCATAGGGCTATCAACCTGCAACTGGTAAGACGTAGACACCTACTCCGGAGCTAAAAGGACGTTCGGAAGGAGTGGTAGGTAGTACATGTTTCACTATGCCAGCCTTGGGCATATAGGTGCACACAATATTCGTAGTAACATGTGAACTTAGGCTGCTTATGAAAACACTTCTACAAACCGTGGATTGGCTAGCATCTAGTTGCAGATGTTAGTGTAGTGCATGGAACGCCACGACCACGAAGAATCACTAATTGGCCATAAGTGGACTTTCCAACCCTAACATCGCCAAGACCATTTAAGATCGTCACTAAGCAATCCTCACCCGCACAAGGTTTAAGCTCAACTTCCTAGACTCAATGGCCTTACTGACAATGTCATGTACAATGGCTAAGCCTAACAAGGCGTACGTGTTCATATTTATCCACCGGATAAATTTTGGGATTTCCTTTGAAAATCAAATGCCATTCTAGAGGCAAGGTAGATAGTACCAAACTATTGGGAATCACCCCTCATTGGACTATCAAAGTTCTAAATTGGAGACAGAGTAGATTGTACCAAACTGTTGGGAATCACCCCTCATTGGACCCTCCATGTTCCCAATCGATTAGGTACATTATGAAGGTTGGCTATCACAACCAAACATTAGTATCTTTAGATCCTTTCCGACGTTGATTTCTTGCCGCATAAGCAATCTTAGAATACTTCTTGGTTATTAAGTATTATGGATCCTTGGATGAACTTAATCATCTAGGGTATGTAAATATAGTCTTGTTCCACTATATTCCACACTTAAGCATTCATTATCTTTTAACTCTAAGTCCTAATCCTTGACTTAGGTTTTTGGACTAAACATTTGTTTTGAGCGTAAAGCCCTTTTCTACTCGTAAGCCAAATGTTTAAATCCATTCTTCTGTAAACACATCACCCTAAGTACCTTAGTACTAGGCGTTTGAAATAGAATTTCTTTTTCAAAGGCATAATAAGAGTTCTAAAGGTAAAGTTCCTTCTTCACCACTCTTAAGACGAAATCTCAAGGAATATTCAAAACTTGTGAATCATTAAGTTTAACACGGACTTTTCACAATGAGATAGTACAAGCTAACTCTTTCAAGTGAATTCTCCATTTCCTATACCATGAAACCCATCTCATACTTCTTGAGTTTGAAAATCATTTAAAGTTCATACTTTAATTTAATGGAAGAGTTCTAAAGGTAAAAATCCCCTTTTCACCACTCTTAAAACCAAAACCTTAAGGTACAATTGAACTAATGAGTCAATAGTGATATCAAGGATTTGTCACAATGAGTTAGAACAAGCTATACTCCTTTAAGTGAACTCTCCAATGAATCCACTATGACCATAATTCAAGGTCCTTGAGTTTGAAATCAAATCTTAGGTTTTGTGCACTAAATAGGATTAACAAGATTTGCCATATTGAGTTAGAACAAGCTATACTCTTTTAAGTGATCTCTGCATTGTTAACCTATGATGACATTTCTAAGACCTTTTGAGAAAAACACTTTTTGAACTACTGAGTCACTAAGTGAAGTCTAAGAATCAAATTCTCTCAAAGTCATTTATTCCCCAAAACCATTTATTCTAACTTGATTAGTGACTCATTGGAAGTCAATTAATTTGTGAATTGATCATAGAAAATATTTTGATCCTCTTGAACCACATGGTACCCGAATTCATACACATCCTTTGGGATGGGTTTTGCTTCATAAAAACTTACAATAAATCATTTCTATCACCATTTTAATTATCCATTCTAATTTTGAAAACTAAAACATCATGCAAGCAAGACCTTAAAACAAAACCGGATTTAGGTCTTACCTGGATAAAATTCTTTTTCATTATTTGCTTCACTTCAAAAACTTACAACATGGTGTTTAAACACTTAAACACCTTAGGGATCAAAGAGGAAAAACACTCCTCCTTTACCCTATTGTGGCTGAACCTATACCCTAAGTTTGATGGGGTTTTTCTTCACCAAATTCAATCATTCCAAACATGACAATATGATGAATATGATGAGCATCAACTTAAACATATAAAGATGGTATCATCATACAAAAATCCATAGTTGAACAAAAGTCAAAGTAATGGTTTTCCCATAAAGAAATCATTTTTCATCATACAAAAATATCAACAAGCACATAAACAAATAGCCAAGCATATTAAGATCAACACAACATAAAGAATAACCAAACAAAGAATGGATGCCCTTAATATAATGGGATTTATACCCAACAAAGCACATCAACAACCATCAATAAGGTGTTTTACTAAGAGTTCTCCCTCTTACCTCAAGTAATGTCCTCCTAAGAGCTCCTTGAAGTTAAGATGGTAGGAAAATGCTTGGGAGCTTTTCTATCAAGGAAAAATAAATCTTTTTGAATAAGGTGTGGTTAGAAATTTTCATGAAGAACAAGGTAAGATTTTTGAACTTTTTAGAAGAGAAATAAGTAGATCAAGAGGTTCCAAATGACTTACCCTTGAATACTTAGTGAAAAGGAAGAAGTTGTGAAGCTCGATCTTCAAGAAAACAAGCTCCAATAGAGAAACTTCCTTCACCAAAGTTGCTTAGAATGATGAGAGGAATACAAATATGGAATTTATGGTGAGAAAAATTCTAGGCATGCTTCTACAAGCCATGGCTGAAGCTTGGAGTTAGAGAGAAGGAGGAGGATTTGCAAAGTTTGAAACTTTAGTGAGACAAAAGGGTTTTGTGATTATGAGAATTGGTTTAGTGTGTAAATGAGAAATTTTGTGGATAATGGGAAAGGGAGGAGCGGCCAAGTGTGGGGAAATGGGGAAAAATGAGTGACTTGAGTTGATGTGAGGCTAATTGACATAAAGTTGACAACTTACCACAAATGGTAAGGATTCCAAAAAGTGATTTATACCATAAATGGTATTAATCTAGATGTTTTGAAATTGAAAGATGATAATAGTATTTTGATGGAGCTATGAAGTCTTAGATCATACCCGATAATGGTCCCAAATAAAAGTATTCGGTTCCGACTAAAATCTGAACTTATTTTACCCGGTAAAAACTTAACCGGTTAACTCCTGAAACAGCAGATAAAACTCCAACAGGAAAATTATGAATTAAAGTTAGATATTAGAATTTATAGTCAAATTCTAGATTAGCAACTTCCAGTTATGAGATTAACTTAGCCGAATTGTAGTATCAGTCAATTTACTCACACAAACAGTTAAAAAGACAGATATAGGATTTTTGGGATGTTACACCTGCAACTGGCCGAGCACTCATAGATGTACCAAAAGGTGAATTGACCATGAGGGTTAATGATCAACAAGTCACTTTCAATGTTTTTAATACTCTGAAATATCCAGATGAAGGGATGAAGAAGTGTTCTTTTGTGCAAACTCTGGACACTTTGGTACAGAATTTTTTTTTTTGAAGGACCAGCATGCTCTGACGATTGTTGTAGCATTTGATGAGAATGCAACTTCCTCTGATGAAGAAGTAGCAGAAATTCTGGAATGTAAACCACTGCAGCCGAGATGGGCAAGGTTTCAAGGACAATATTCTATCTGTAGAGAGATCACCTGCTCTTGAATTTAAACAACTCCCCACAAATTTGAAGTATGTGTATCTGGGAGAATTGGACACCTTGCCAGTCATCAATTTCTGCAAAACTTGACTGAAATCTTGAAGAAACACAAGGGAGCTATTGACTGGCAGATGGCTGACATTAAAGGTATTAGCTCTTCCTTGTGTATGCACAGGATTTTACTGAAGCAAGATGCAAAGAACAGCATTAGAGGGTCAGAGGCGATTGAATCCAATAATGAAAGAGGTAGTCAAGAATAAATTATTAAGTGGCTAGATGCATGCATCATATATCCTATTTCTGACAGTGTGTCGGTTAGTTCAGTCCAATGCATGCCAAACAAAGGAGGGGTGATAGTGGTGTCTATTGCCAAGAACGAACAAATTCCTACTAGAAAAGTTACAGGCTGGAGGATTCCAACCTCTATAAATTCTCTTCTTTTTCACCACGGACGAACTTTTCACTTTCTCAAACATACAGAGAGCTCGAGATAAAGGGACAAAGACAGGTTCTTGGAGTTTTGACCCAAGTTTCATCCAGTTCGTTCGTCCGATTTCAATTCTGATCTTGTTTTCGGATTCAGCTCGACTTCTTCTACAACTTTGCTCGATTGTTTCTTTGATACATCGAGGGTAAGTCGAGGCGTCGTATTTACCTACATTGTTGTTCTTCAATTTTCTTCATTCATTCTTCATATAATTCTTGGTTTCGATTCGTTTAAAGGTTTTCGGTATAGTTTACATGTTGTTTTCGTGACTAGGCCAAGTTTTGGAGATTTGGTCATGGTTGTGTCCGTGAATGTGATCATGAAGTTCGTATGTTCGTGAGCTTGTTCGTACACTCGATAGCAGGTGGGAAGAAAGAATTACACATTCGTCGGGAAGGCAAGAGTATGATAGAATATATGAACATGTGTAGGGGAACCCAAACCTACTAGAGGTTGATTAACCGATAACACCTACCGACATTGTAGACTAGTGTTAAGTATGTACCAATTAAGGTTTAGGCATTGTGGGTTTATCACCATAGGAATGATATACCTTGGGATAGGCGACTATGGCTGAATGGATGTTTGATGTGACTGTGGCTATGCGAACTATGTGATTCATATGTTCACATGCTTAGATTAGTATGCTTGATGCTAGTGGTGATTTATGGATTATATGTTTACGTGCCTAAGTTGATGTATTGGAACATTAGATAGTATGCTTGCATGCGTTGATGAATTATGTCGACAGTGAGTGAAAGTGCCGTAATGCATGTTTTGGGATAAAGAGGTTATGGATACCGTGGTATTGTGGATAAGATAGTATGGTTATTGAGATAATGACGATCATTGCACAATGATGTTTCACATGCATTGCATAATCATTTGCCAAGTGGCGAGCCATATGACAGTGGTCATATGAGGTTAGTGTACCTGAGTGCTGGTACGGATTATGGAAGGGACGACTTGTGAGATCTTAAAGATGTAACAACGCTCAGCCCATTTCACAGTGACCAATAGGTAGCTCCTATTGATGTCGTGGGGGTTGGTAAAGCTTTGCTATTCCGACTAGACCCTGAGTTTTCCATATTGAGGTGGACATTCTAATACGACCAAGATAGCCATCCTTATCTGGAATGGGGGAAGGTGATGCTCTCTTATTGATCATGGCATGCGGAAGGGTTACCTGAACAAACTAACTCCGAGTATGAGAATGAGTATTGTGATATCGGCTGTAACATCCTCATTTTCATCACCTTGATTAAAAACATGAATGTATGTTTGACTTGAATTTATGCTTAGAAGGTATGCTAAGAATTAGGGTTGAATTGGATAAGAAAGGCATGAAGAGTATGTGATCCAGAGCAGAACGCTTAAGCGTGGACCAGGAGGACGCTCAAGTGTTGTAACGCTCTAGCGTGGAGCAAGGTGGACACTCAAGCGTGGCCACTCTGACCAGTTGACTGGCAGTGATGGGATGTAAAGTGACACATGTTGGTTACGCGTCGCAGCTGGCACGTGATGGGCGGTACCTTGGCGGTGAGGAAACGTCAACGCTCAAGCATTGAGAAGGCTAACGCTCAAGCGTTGGAATGCTAAAGCATTGGGTTTTGGAAAGCTTAAGCGTTGTCAGCAGAGTTTTACCTCTATAAATACTTGATTCACTTTCACTTGCATGAATTTTATAACCCTCAAACTGATACAGAGAACTCGCGAGAAGGTCCAGACACAGTTCCAAGGTTTGTGATCCAAGTTGTGCTTCGTTCGTTGATCCGATTTCAATTCCGTTCGTATATTCGTGATCAGCTCAATTTCTACTTCGATTCTACTAGTTTACTTTTTGGATCCGTCTAGGGTAAGCCAAGGTTCCGTATCTGCCTACATTGTAGCTATACAATGTTCTTCCTTTATTTCTAAAGTCTATTCATGATTATAGCTTCGTATTAGGGTTAATGCTATAGTCTACGTGTTGTTTCGGTGATTAGGGCAAGTTTGGAAGTTGCATTCGGGACCCTTTTGGAGAAGGAGACCGTGGCTATGAAGGGCTAGTGGAGCTCGTTGAGTTCGTGATCGTTGCTACATTTACTAGCAGGTGGGGGAAAGAATCACAATATCGTTGGGAAGGCAAGAATAAAATAATATATATTGATATGCGTCGGGCTACCTAAACCCTACTAGTGGTCGAGTAACCGACAACATCTAACTCACATTGACGACTAATAAGTTGTGGTACCAATGCAGTTTTAGGCATTGTAGGTTTATCGCCGATAAGTTGATTTTATGATATGTCGAGGTTGTATGCTTGTGTGTTGGTATGCTTAATATGATACATGTTTATATGTATGTGTGCCTAGTAACATGCATAGGGTTACTTGAGTATGTGCCTATGAGTAGATATTGATTAACATGATTATAGTTGCTTATGATCTGATGTGTATGATTACTGTTGTATGAGTAGAGATAGTCAGTAATTCCTGATAATTTGGGAGACGATCATGTGCTGAGGATTTCGAGGATATATATATATATGTTGTAGTGCTCAACCTAGAGATCCTGTTGATATATTCATGTTGATATATAAAGTTGATACCAGGTTATGCCGGAGCGAGTTGGTTGTAGTTGTGTACAAGTTGTGGTTGAGACACTAAGTTGTTGATTCCGAGATGAGTCAGTGAGGTTCATGTTGCATCGTTGTTGTTCATCACCGTGTTGGCATACGGGTTATCGATCTTGCCTGCGGGGAGATGATCGTACCCATTAGTTGTGAAACGGACGAACGTCCCAACTTGGCCGGTGGGCGGGGGGATATGTTGTTGCCGATGGGCGAATATTTTGACCTGACCTGCGGGTGGGGGGAATATGTCATACCTATGAGTTGAGTTGAGCCAAGAGGGCTGTTGGCCGAACCCTGCATTACGGGGGGTGACATAGTGATGAATAGGACATCTTGATTTGTTGGGGATGTCACGTCGTGATCGCGTCCATATAGTTGTTGGATGCATGAGTGTGAGAGACAGTAGCTAAGAGAGAATGGCTTGGGAGATGATTGCTTGATATTGTTGTGTTGTTGGATGTTGCTATCAGTATAGCTTCTTTTATAGTTGTTTCCCTATTTATGATGTATTGCTGTTTCTTATCTCCCGTATCCTTCTATGTTGTATTTTATTCTCGATCGTGTAACACTTCGATTTTCACTGTTTCTAATATCTGTAATTTATATAAATAAGTTTATATTTTATCTGAGGTTTTAGAAAATAAAATTAAATAAACCAAGATCATATTCATACTCTACGCTATCGTAGAGAGTTACGGTTAAATTTTGGGTCGAAAATTCAGACGGAGCCCGGTCTGCGTTTTCACTGACAATAAGGATTTACCGGGACATGCTAACGGATAAATTTGAAGTCACATCAGATCACATCACCTAGGAAAGCATGCCAGTGACTCACCACTGTCATGATGACAAATAAAAATATCTGAACGCGTGACAAATGAAAAAAGACCAAAATGCCTTTGACCTTTTGTGTTAATTCCACTTTTGCCCCTAAAGGAAATGTCCATTTTGTCCCTTAAGTGAAAATTTTTGGACCTCCTTGCCCTCTTTTCTCTTCCACGCACAAGGCTATCTTCATGTAGCCTCACCCATTTCTTTCTATAACTCCATTCTTTCTCTTAACTTTCTCTCATTTCCTCAAATAGAACTTAAGAAATTTTGTGAAGAAAAGTATTTGATCTTTGCTCATTTTCATCCTCCAAGAGGTATGGTTACTTCCTTTGATGCATAAACTTCATGATTCTTCTCTTATTTCTTGTTTTCAAACCATGATTCAAATGAGTTTCAATTTCTAAGTTCAAAGTTCATAAATCTCTAGAAAATCATAGAAAAATCCTTTTAATGTGAAATCAATTTCTATGATTTAGTATCATCATCCTTTATCACTATCCAAGAGCATGTGATCAAATGACATTCCTAGCCTATTTTTCTAAGCAATGGCCGAACCCTAGATCATAAGGAATCATGGGTTTTTGATTCAAGTTTTTGTGTAAAGAGACTTGATTTAGTGTTAGGTATACCTAAGGATCATTCATCCAAGAGTCAGAAATTTTTAGACATCTCTAGATATTTTAGGCCTTGATGGCCGAACCTAGGTCCTAGGGGAAAGAGATTTTATTTTTTGTGATTGTTAAAGTTTGGATTGATTGATTGAAGGTGGTTGTTGTGGATTTGTTTCGGGCGAGTAATCGGAAGATTTGCGGACTAGTTGGACGACATTCATTTGGAGGATTCCCTTCAAGAGGTAAAGGGAGATTACTTACAATGAGTTTGGTAGTCTCATAAGCTTGTTTGTTAGATGTGTTTGTTGTTGTTTTATTTGGAATCATAAGATGAATTTTACTTTGTGAATATACCATGTGTTGTGTATGTACTTGATTTAATTGGTGAGTATGTGATTGGATGTTTGAAAAATGAATTGTGGCATTGTTGCCTTGGATGAGATATATGTATGATGTTGGTTTAATATTGATGCTTATATATGTATATATTGGAATGTGATTTTGACTGTATTAGTTGAGATCATAGCATCGGCTATAGCTTGATAATGAAGATTAAATGTTTAAAATCCTTAATCAAAGTTTTAAAATGTATTCTGAAATCAAAGACAAATCTTGAGAATAGTTTTGTCTTATCAAGGAAAGAGCTTCTTTTTTAAAAAAAAAATGTTAGATCCTTTGAAAAGAAAAAGACCTTTTAATGAAAGTCCATTCAAATGCTTTCTTTTTAGAAAAATGTCTTTCAAATGACAAAGCCTTTAGAAAACAGATTTACAAAGAAAAGAGATTTCTTGAAAATAGCTTCTTTTGAGAAAATGTTTTAGTTCATGCCAATGAGGTCTTGAGTTTTGTTTTCCAAATTTTATATACGAAAATAGGACCCGGAAGAAAAATGGTGATTGCTCTTTCACTTTGTGAAGTCTGCAAACCTAGTGACTGAGACGTCGGGCTAGTGTTTTGTGAGTTGAGCACTCAGACTATGTGTCCTGTGTTTTGAATGAACGGGCTAAATTTCCTTTAATACGAGTCATGAGCTGTGTGCCTTGACAAAATGAATGAACGAAAAAGAAAGCAGAAAACCTTCTGTGTACATACATGAATCGACAGACGTGCTGTGAGTTAGCTGCTGTGGTTTTTACACTAAGGATCTGGAGCCACTACTTGTATGGATCTAAGTTTGATGACTTTAGTGACCACAAGAGTTTGAAGTACCTGTTCGACCAAAAAGAGCTTAACATGAGCCCGAGACGATGGATGGAGTTTCTCAAGGACTACTATTTCACTTTGCTATACCACCCTGGAAAAGCAAATGTCGTCGCAGATGCTTTGAGTTGGAAGACCCTGCATATCTCTGCAATGATGGTTAAAGAGTTAGAGTTGATTGAGCAGTTTCGTGATCTCAATCTAGTTATGGAAGTGAACAATGAGAAAGTTAGTTTGGCAATGATCAAGGTATCTAGTGGACTGATGGAAACGATTCGAGGACAATAAGCAACTGATGAGTACTTTAAAGAGAAAAAGGAGTTACTTGGACAAGAGAAGGCTGCAGATTTCAGCTTGGGAACAGATGACAGCTTGAGATACAATGGACGGGTTTGTGTACCTAGCAACCCAGAGATGAGAAAAATGATTCTGGAGGAAGCACATAAGAGCAAGCTGAGTATTCACGCTGGATCAACCAAAATGTATCAAGATCTGAAACAGAGGATTTGGTGGCCAGGAATGAAGTAGCAAGTGGCCGAGTACGTAGCATCATGTCTGACTTGTCAAAAAGCAAAAGTAGAACATCAACGACCTGGTGGAATGCTTCTATCCTTGGATGTGTCCGAATGGAAATGGGAGAGCATCTCAATGGATTTTATGGTAGGTTTACCAAGGACTTGTAAGAGTTTTGATTCGATTTGGTTGATCGTTGATAGACTAACGAAGTCGGCACACTTATTGCCTGTTAAGATCAACTACACAGTGGAGAATTTAACCGAGCTGTATATCAAGGAAGTGATCAGACTACATGGGGTACCGTCAAGTATCGTTTTAGATAGAGACCCAAAGTTTACTTCACATTTTTGGCAAAGTCTACATCAAGTGTTAGGAACAAAGTTGAGATTGAGTTCAGCATATCACCTTGAAACGATGGACAGACAGAGAGAACGATACAATCTTTGGAAGATTTGCTGAGGGCTTATGTCCTACACCATATTGGAAGCTAGGATGATCTTTTGCTTCTTATCGAGTTCACATACAACAACAGATTTCATTCTAGTATAGGGATGGCACCTTATGAGGCTTTATACGGACGAAAGTGTCAAACACCATTGTGTTGGTACCAGGATGGAGAGAGTATGATTTTGAGCTCTGACCTTGTGCAGCAGACGACGGAAAAGATTAAGCAAATTCGTGAAAAGATGAAGATGGCACAGAGCAGACAGAAGAGCTACTCCGACAGACGGAGGCGACCCCTCGAGTTTCAAGAAGGTGAACATGTGTTCCTGTCACACCCACGACTGGGGTAGGTAAAGCTATAAAGTCCAGAAAACTCACTCCCAAATTCATTGGACCTTACTAGATTCTTAGTCCTATTGGTCCAGTAGCTTACTAGATTGCCTTACCCCCTTTTCTCTCCAATATTCATAATGTTTTCCATGTCTCACAACTTAGGAAGTATATTCCTGATTCTTCCCATGTAATTGAACCCGATGAAGTACAACTACGAGAAAACTTGTCTTATGAGACATCACCTGTACGAATCGATGATAAGAGGATCAAGCAACTCAGGGAAAAACAAATCTCCTTAGTCAAGGTTGTTTGGAATGAAGCGACTGGAGACATAACGTGGGAACTCGAGGACAAGTTGAGATTACAATATATCCTGATCTTTTTCCAGGTACGTAATTTCGAGGACGATTTTCTTTTATAGGGGTAGTAATGTAACACCCCAATTTTCACAGCTGTTAATATCTGTAATTTATATAAATAAGTTTATATTTTATCTGAGGTTTTAGATAATTAAATTAAATAAACCAAGATCATATTCATACTCTACGCTATCGTAGAGAGTGACGGTTAAATTTTGGGTTGAAAATTCAGACTAAGCCTGGTCTGCGTTTTCTCAAACAGTAAGATTTTACTGATCAGAAGACCTAATTTTGACTTGTGAACGAAACAGTTAGGTTTTAATTCGAATTTCGAACAAATTTGATAAAATTGAAATTTGGCACTAAAAAGTGAATTAATATACGTTATACGGGCGAAATCTAAAATCGGGTTAAGAACGAAGATGAATACGGATTTACCGGGACCGACTAATGGATAAAATTTAAGTCACATCAGGTCACATCACCTAGGAAAGTGTGCCAATGAATCACCACTGTCGTGATGACAAATGATAATATATGAACGCGTTCACACTGAGAAAAGACCAAAATGCCCTTGACTTTTTATTATAATTCTACTTTTGCCCCTAAAGGAAATGTCCATTTTGTCCCTTAAGTGAAAATTTTTGGACCTCCTTGCCCTCCTTTCTCTTCCACGCACAAGGCTATCTTCATGAAGCCTCACCCATTTCTTTCTATAACTCCATTCTTTCTCTTAACATTCTCTTATTTCCTCAAATAGAACTTAAGAAATTTTGTGAAGAAAAGTGTTTGATCTTTGCTCATTTTCATCCTCCAAGAGGTATGGTTACTTCCTTTGATCCATAAACTTCATGATTCTTCTCTTATTGTGAATTTTATTTGGAATCATAAGATGATTTTTACTTTGTGAATATACCATGTGTTGTGTATGTACTTGATTTAATTGGTGAGTATGTGATTGGATGTTTGAAAATGAATTGTGGCATTGTTGCCTTGGATGAGATATATGTATGATGTTGGTTTAAGATTGATGCTTATATATGTATATATTGGATTGTGATTTTGACTGTATTGATTGAGAGCATAGCATCGGCTATAGCTTGATAATGAAGATTAAACGCTTAAAAGCCTTAATCAAAGTTTTAAAATGTATTCTGAAATCAAAGAAAAATCTGGAGAATAGTTTTGTATTATCAAGGAAAGAGCTTCTTTTTAAAAAAAAAAAATGTTAGATCCTTTCAAAAGAAAAAGTCCATTCAAATGCTTTATTTTTAGTAAAATGTTTTTCAAATGACAAAGCCTTTAGAAAACAGATTTACAAAGAAAAGAGATTTCTTGAAAATAGCTTCTTTTGAGAAAATGTTTTAGTTCATGCCAATGAGGTCTTGAGTTTTTTTTTTTCTAAGTTTTATATACAAAAATAAGACCTGGAAGAAAAATGATGATTACGCTTTCACTTTGTGAAGTCTGGAAAACCTAGTGATCGAGACGTCGGGCTAGTGTTTTGTGAGTTGAGCACTCGGACTATGTGTCCAGTGTTTTGAATAAACGAGCTAAATGTCCTTTAAAACGAGTCATGAGCTGTGTGCCTTGATAAAAAGAATGAACGAAAAAGAAAACAAAAAACTTTCTGTGTACATACATGAATCGGCAGACATGCTGTGAAATCGAGCAACAATCCATTGTGGTTGAGAATATGAGCCAGTTAAGACCACTAGGTCTATAGGGGCATCCTGTGTTCGAGACTCCACAAGAGGCCGGAGGCATCGCAACCCCATGCCCTGGTAATCGGCTGCCAAACACGAATGAACTCAATCAGAGACTAGACTATTCATGATATGGTTAAGACATGATACCCTTAAACAATTGTGTTATAGGAGTATTTACGGCCTATCACTCGACAAAGGGAAGTTAAGAATCTTCGAAGAACATGTACTAGAAAGATGATATTGGAGTCTTATGCATTATTATAACTCATGATGATGTCTGAGATATTACATTATATGAATCTCTGTTAATACAACCATATTTATATGTGGATGTATATTTTTATTTGTCGTTTGTTCGGCTATCGTGATAAACTTGTGAAATGAGTATTAGCTTGTTTGGTTTAGATTTTACATTATCCAAAATCACGTTTGCTTTCAGTAAAAGTGATTTTGGGATTTTAAAGATGTTTGTTTTAAATTTAGCATTCAATAAAATCAATTCCGGGTTGGGTAGAATTGATTTTAAGAGAAGCAAGAATTTCTAGCTTTCCCGTTGAGAATAATTGATTCTAGGTGTGGGACCCACAATATTCTTTATATTTACACCTCAAAAATGATTTTACACTATCATCCAAATAAAACCAATTGCTCTAAACTGACTTTTAAAATATCATTACCAAACACAAATTAATTTTTTTAAAATCAATTCTTTTAAAATCAATTCCTTCGAAATTAATTCTATCAAAATCTAAACCAAACGGACCCAGATTGTCCAAAATCACGTTTGCTTTCAGTAAAAGTGATTTTGGGATTTTAAAGGTGTTTGTTTTAAATTTAGCATTCAATAAAATCAATTCCGGGTTGGGTAGAATTGATTTTAAGAGAAGCAAGAATTTCTAGCTTTCCCGTTGAGAATAATTGATTCTAGGTGTGGGACCCACAATATTCTTTATATTTACACCTCAAAAGTGACTTTACACTATCATCCAAATAAAACCAATTGCTCTAAACTGACTTTTAAAATATCATTACCAAACAAAAATTAATTTTTTTAAACTCAATTTTTTTAAAATCAATTATTTTAAAATCAATTCCTTCGAAATCAATTCTATCAAAATCTAAACCAAACGGACCCTATCTCACCTTTGCCTGTACATGTTGGACACCCTGTTGTGTTTTTGGATACGTGTACAGATGATGCCCAGAGGTCCCCGCGGACACTTGAGGACTTTGATGACGGAGTCCCATAAAGATGAAGAGAAAGAGGATCCCTCCGAATTCCATCGGGAACCGGAGCTGACTTTGGGGTCTTCCCCAATGGTTACTTTTAGTCCGACCAGCAATAGAGTGTTACCTTTTTGAAATAGTTTTATCTTATCTACTGTATTTATGTTGATCTAATATTTTAAAAGTCTGTACCTGGTGATAGTAGACCAGGATTTTTACTACTAGTTTAAACTCTATTTTTAGAAAACTTGTATGCTCCGGCATTAATACCTCTATGCTTATTTTCGTTATAGATGTTTAGTATTGGTGTATGTTATGAGGTTTACTTCATCTTTCCTGTACCTCAATTATTATATCGTGAAGAAAACTTCTAAACCCACATTTTGAAACATAGTTATTTACTTAAAGTTTTTTCTGAAAGCAACCAGCATTTTTATTTGAATATGTTTTCTGCATCAAGTTTGAGACGTAGCACCGAGGGGGTGTTACAGATCGCACAAGAAAATTCTGTTGAGGAGCTGCCAGAGGAGATAGATGGCACACCTGTTGAGCCTAATGCTGGCGGGAGAGCCCCGGATCCCAGTGTTGGGAGACTTTGAGTTGCTGTACGAGGACGATGACCGTTACTGGGAGATTGATTACTCTCAGCGGAGAGTGGCGTATACGGGCTCGACTACCATATACTTCAGAGCTTGGGGATCGTCTAGGAGCTACTTAGTAGGAGGCTTTCGTATTGCACAGAGACTACCGTTGGAGAGACTGTGGAACAGGCCATAGCAGTATCATCATGACTCCGATGCTGGATGGAGATCTCAAGCATCTTCTAGGACTGGTTTTGTGGCTCGAGGCCTACATCGTCATGCTGAGAGGAGGATGAGGGAGTACCATCGTCATTGGATCGTGATGTCAGAGAGTGAGGCGGAGCACGAGGCAATGCAGACCTATCGTTCGAGGCAGCAAGCTTCGGTTGGGAGATCTCGCTATCCTCGTTAGAGTTATGGTGGGGTAGTAGTCTTAGTTTTGTTATGGCCAGTACATGGGTGAGCGAAATGTATTTTGGGGCCAAGAGAGGAAGACTTATGTATTTTATTTGGTTACCATGCTTTTTAGTTTGTATATGTTGCGTACTCTGAGGATTTGAAGTTGGTATCAATTGTTGTAGGCTCTACTGATGGAGCCAGTACTTTTATATATGTATGATATATATAAATATAATATATATACATATATATATATATATATATATATATATATATATATATATATGGTTGTGGCCATCGGTGTTGGTTGTTTTTAATATTTCCGCATTTTATATGATCGCGCTACGCTATAACGTTGGGAATATAAGTTCGGGTTACTGAATGGGACCTCCGAGGAGGGGTTGTCTCATTGGCCAACATGCATATAGATTGAGATGCATTTAGTACAGGCATTGATCACGAGCGGAAATGATGATTTGGAGATGGATGTGAAATATAAAACTTAGCGATTTTTGTGTGCATGCCTATGTGTTGTATGTGATGTTTATATATGCTATCCTATGTTTTCCTTTCCTTTATATGATGTTTGTTGTAGATCCTTATTTGCCTCGTTTTCTATGTATGTTTTCTTCTTCTGGATCGCGGAGAAGATGCCGTAGCTGAAGGAGATGGAGCATGTGCATCCGTGGATGTGGGCATCATCGAGGATCCTCGTCCTGGGGGATATTGAGCTGGTGTTCCATGAAGATGATGGTATAGGATGGCAGATCGACCCCACGACCTTTACCACTCTCTACACATGGGTTACTGTAGTCTATCTTCGTTTCTTCAGTGCGCCTATGGTCAGCCTGATCTGTCCTTTCTGGATTCTGCAGAGATTGCCATTTGAGAGGATGTGGTACCCACCTCCTAGACATCATGCACCGTGGGACTCACAGAGGACGTCATACGCGAGTAGCCGACGCGGTTTTGTGTACAGAGGATTGCATGCTAGGAGCTAGTGAGCGCTACTGAAAATGTGCCACCGGAGGCGCATGCTGATCTCGCGTAGTTCTTCATATTAGTGAGAGCCTAGTGTTTACAGGCATCGATATGGTGAGGGGGAGGGTAGTTCACAGCCACCATATCATCCTTATTGATATCGGTGCCTGGCCAATGCATCTCAGTTGGTGTGAGAGCTTTGAGCGTTTATATTTTGATGCATTTTGCTGCGGTGGGCTGGGATTAGAGATAACGTATCTTGTCAGTTGTTTTTTTTATGTACTTTTGTTTTAGAAGATGTTGTGTCAATACGTTGTTTTCCTCTATGTGTCGGATCTATGTACTCGTGGATGCATGCATGTATGTATGTATGTATGTATGTATGTATGTATGTATATATATATATATATAGTCGTCATGTATCTTTAAGTTTTAAATTTTCTACATGTTTTAGAATTAAATAATTAGGTTACTTAATGAAGCAACATGACGTCTCAAAACGACCCACTTCCGCTAGCGATAACTCTAATGAGGCCAAAATAGAGAAGTGGGATTGGTCCAACCGAATGTACCTAATGATCATTAAGCGCTCCATTCTGGAGGCGTTTAGGGGCTTTATTCCTTAGAGTGACAATACCAAGAAGTTCCTTAAAGCAATAAAGCAATACTATTCTAGCAATGAAAAGTCTGAGGTGAGTAGCCTTTTGGCTAAGCTCACCTCAATGAAGTGTAAAGGCAAAGAGAACATAAGGGAGTACATCATGGAGATGTCTAATCTGGCATCAAGACCCAAGTAACTAAAGTTAGAGTTGTCTAATGACATACTCGTACACTATTGGAACCAAAGCGGTTATGGTTCTTGACCCCTCAAAGTTTTGATATTAACAAAAGGATTAAATTAGAACAACAAAGATTTTTTGATATCTATTACTTTTTTTTCTAATTGTGCAACGCTTTTCGTTATATTAGTAACCCAAAATAAATATTTCATTAAAACAAGGTGAACAAAAATTTTCTTAAATAAATACTTATTACATTAATAACCCAAAATATTTGCTTACATCAACCTGAAACCGAAATAACATAATAAGTTCAAAAGCCTCAAAATCGGGCGTCTATTACAACTCCCATAAGATAAACAACTAAACGATAACAAAGGTTCTCCTGACATATGCTATACAATACTAACCCAAGCTAAACTAAAGAGTAAAGTCTTCAAGCGTCTGTGTGCTCAACGGGGTCGTCCTCGGACTCTGAAAATAATACTACTAATGAGATATAAAAGCCCAATGAACAGAAATATAATTATGAAGGTTTTCGCAAAAGTATTGTTCTCAGTCAGCGCAGTAACCAGAAAAACTATCCATGATACCCGCTATTTTCCAAAAACATAACATATTTTATAAAAATAATAATACTGACAAAATAACATAAATACCAACAAATCATCATCAAAATCATCACATCTCATATTTCAAATAATTCCAAATAAATCACATATGTCAAGTAAGTCTCAATAAATCTCAAGCGTCAAATGACTATCAAACTTCACATAATAATGGCGTCCCATTACCTACCTATGCTCATGAAAGGTATTTCGATGTCACAATCTCTTAAGTGACATTACTCTTTTTCGATACCAACCATTGTACACTGGTGGTATTACTCATTTCGACATCCCAACGTGTGACGATGTTACTTTCGATATGGTGGTATTTCATAATTTCGACATTCCAATTCATTGGCGATGTTACTTTCTGAGACGACCCCACTTACTTGGGATAATCCCATAGTCCCAAGCTCCTGCTATTATTAATTATACCTAGCCATATTAAAGCAATAGCTTGGTATTGAAACAGAGTTTGGGAAACAAACGATAAACAAATAAACAATAACGGCAAGCATAGAAAACCATCAGAGTAAAGCACAAACGCATAACAATATATATATACAGAACAGGCGTGACTTTGCCCTATCAGTAGGGCAGTGAACATACATATACAAACTGTACAAAACAAATCAAAAAGAAACAGAAGTACATCCAAAAGCTGAAGATAGAAACCCTCGCAGCTCACCAGCACTACCCGTCCCCACTCAAGAATACATGAAAAGCTCTCAGCTCACCACCTAAGACGCACTGGCAGGCACCCACCATCAGTGGTGAGGATGCCATGAGCTACCCTAGCCCTCACCATGAGTACGCCTATACCTCACCAAAGGCTCATACTCCGATGATAAGCTAGACATAACAATCCTACGCCGACGGTAGGCCCTCAAATACTACTCTGTCCTCCGACGCTGGCCTCAGTAGACGTAGCCTCTCTTGCTGGATACTGCCGAGGACTGGGGTGCCACCCACAAGTAGTCTTGCTCTCTCTGCCTCAGAGGACGCCACATCCTCGGGAAGGGAAGGAATTGATACACGCAGTAGGGTCCAATGATGTCCTCGTACGGTTCTGTACCACTCCGAAAGATCAAGCTAACGGGTCCTGTATATACAACCAAAAAGGTCGAGGGGTCCTCCCGCCATCCCCTCTCGTCATGATAGACAATCTCAATGTCGCCTAGCACCGACATCTGCAGTGCCCCCGTGATGAACGGGAGAAGTCTCAGGTCCATCCTGTGTCTCAGCTGGCTCGCCGTCTTGAAGCAAACCCAGAAACAAAAAAACAGGGAAAACAGTAGGGAGATATGAAATACAGTGCACAGGAATGTCGCAAACAACAGCAGCAGTGCAGTAAATAAGTATCATATAGCAAGTAGCAAATACAACAAGTATGACAGTTACTGCACTCAAACATACGTCTCCCAAGACAACACATGCAATAAGCATCCATCTCCATGAGTCTCACATTCAGATCAATCCTCTAGACTGGGATACTAATCCCATGCAGCATGTCGGCCGAAAACTCACGAAAACTGGTTCCACACCCGAACAAGTCCACTCACTTGACCTCCCCATCTACTTTCCGTACCTGCACTCAGGTACAACTAACCTCGTATGACGTTGGCAACCCATACTACCTGTCATACGGCCTCGCCACTTGGTAGCTGATGATATGCAACAAACATCCTCAACGGGCTTGATACCGGATCTCACGCCTAAACGATCAATCAGACACAACACGATGCCACTGCATCCACACGGCCACAGCCTCGACGCCATACGTCCACGAGCCACAGCTCAAACAACACGGCCACAACCTCGAAAAATTAGCATAACCGCAACGGCGCCATCCACGGTATCAACCCGACAGCAATACGGCACACAGCCAAACTTAACTCTACAGCGTTCTACCACCATACAACGATTACCACAACTTGCATAACAACAACAGTAATAACATCAAAAGTAGGACATAGCAGCATATAACATACCAAGTACCATGTAGGCACTTAGACAGATTGCAAAAACAGAATTCCATATCATAGCAATCAACGAAGCAGATCATCCTCAATCAACAGTTCTCTAACCTAGGATTTCCAAACTTAACGGTGATAGCCCAAAGTATGCTAAACCTAGGGTTTCGGTACTTTATCGGGGCTCAACCACTAGTAGTGTTAGGGATTCCCTACACATAGCAGAAACACACTACACTACTCTTGCCTTCCCGACGGCAACAGTACTCTTTCTCCCACCCAAACAGTCGTAGCACGAACTCGGAGACAAGCTCCTCCTTCCCAGCCGCAAGCTCAGCCACTTATAGCTCCGGAAACAACGTCCCTAGCCGCAACCTCCAGCTCCAATCAGCGAGAAATCACGAGCACAACACATATACAACAGTATTACCCCCAGGACAAGCTCAAAGACCAAGAGAAAAAGTAAAGACTTGAAGAACCACAAAGAACACGTGTTATAAGGATTCGAGCTTACCTTTGGCGAATCGAGAAACGAATCTGTCAAAGTCGTAGAAAACTTCGCCATGACCACTCCGATATAGTCAGAATCTCAATCCGACGTCTCGAAGCCTTGGAATCTCTAGTTTCTCTCTCTAGAACTCTCAGCCCCTCACTCTCAACTGTAAAACGTAGGGAGACTTGGGAAAATTCTAGTGAAAGTGAAAGTGAAAATGAAAATTCACTTATGTGATCCTGGTCAGCACGCTATAGCATGCAAAAAGACCACGCTTTAGCGTACCCATCCTTGAGCGTTCCGCCTTTACCCTGGCTTGACATATGTAGCATACGCATCAAAAAGCACACCAGTTGGCAAACACACTCAGCATGCTTGAGCGTACACATGGCCAACGCCTGAGTGCTGGCACGCTACGGCGTGCTCCCTTCCCACGCTGGAGCGTGCTGCTTAGTTGGGAAGAGTCTTCCAAACTTCTGACTCCCACAGTTGCTCGTTTAACATCTTAGGCACTTCTAACCTTGTTCAAGCCTATTCGTAAGGTTCCAACTAGGTCTTAAACTAGTACATAACAATTCACAAACGTATTCAAAGCCCTAATCGAGATGGTTACAGAAAGTCGGGATGTCACATTACCACCCTCTTTACAGAAATTTCGTCCTCGAAATTTCCGTCGCATACCTGTGAACAGATAGGGATGAATCCGATGCATCTCAGCTTCGCGCTCCCATGTTGAATCGCTAGTCACTGGGTTCCATTCCACTCTGACTAACAGAATCTACTTGCCGCGTAGTTCCTCAATCCTTCTATCCACGATCCGAACAGGTGAAGCCTCGTACTCAAGGTTCTCTTTCAGTTGGATTGATTCGGGCTCTAGCACGTATGATGGATCAGGGTGGTACTTTCTGAGTTGAGAGACGTGAAAGACGTCGTGGAGATTTGACAGATTTGGTGGTAAAGCTATCTGATAGGCTACAGGGCCGATTCGTCGAAGAATTTGAAATGGTCCTATGAATCTAGGTGTTAGCTTTCTGGATTTGATTGCCCTACCCACTCCAGATCTTGGGGTAACTCTCATGAAGACATAGTTGCCCTCTTGAAATTCCAAGGGTCTCCTCCTCTTGTTGGCATAGCTTTTCTGCCTATCCCTTGCGATCTTCATCTTTTCCCAGATCATATGAGCTTGTTCCGTCGTTTGCTGTACCAACTCCGGACCCAAAAGCTGACTTTCTCCAGTCTCAAACCAGCACAACGGAGTCCTGTACTTACGTTCATACAGTGCCTCGTACGGCGCCATGCCAATACTTGAATGAAAATTGTTGTTATGAGTAAATTCGATCAATGGAAGGAACTCGTCCCAACTTCCCGTATTCTCCAACACGTACGCTCTTAAGAGTTCCTCCAATGATTGAATTGTTCGTTCAGACTGACCATCCATTTGAGAATGATAAGCAGAACTCATACTTAACCTAGTTCCCATTGCACTGTGCAAGCTCCTCCAGAACCTTGAGGTAAACCTCGGATCACGATCCGAAACAATACTTGAAGGTACCCCATGCAGCCTCACAACCTCCTTGATGTAGATCTGAGTCAATTGCTCCAGAGAGTAACTCTGGTTGATAGGTAAAAAGTGAGCAAACTTCGTCAACCTGTCAATGATTACCCAGACTGCATCGCACCTTTTCTGAGTTCTCGGCAACCCAGAAACAAAGTCCATGGCAATGCTATCCCACTTCCATTCTGGGACATCTAGCGATTGCAACAACCCTGCTAACTTCTAGTGTTCAATTTTCGCTTTCTGACACACCAAGCAGGTTAGGACATAAGCCGCCACATCTTTCTTCATCCCCGGCCACCAGAACAACTTCTTCAAGTCTTGATACATCGTGGTAGACCCCGGATGAAAACTCAGCTTGCTCTTGTGTGCTTCGACCAATATCATATGCTTAACCTCGCTATCCGCTAGCACACAAACCTGATCACCATACCTAAGCAGACCATCGGTACCTCTTCTGAATTTCGAAGTCCTACCTTCTTCTATTAACCGGTTTACACCCTCAAGGTACTTATTCTCAGCTTGCTTCTTCCATAGGAGTTTCAGGAAATCGTTAGTTACTCTAACTATCCCCAGATTCAGCCTATCCTCGATGATTTCTGTTTCCAGATTCAGATCTCTAAATGCCTCTAAAAGTTCTAGCTCCTTTACCATCATCGCAGATACGTGTAGAGACTTACTACTCAGCGCATCCGCTACTACATTCGCCTTACCTGGATGGTATTGCAGGTTGAATTCATAGTCCTTTATGAATTCCATCCACCTCTGCTGCCTCATGTTCAACTCTCTCTGATCGAACAGATACTTCAAGCTCTTATGGTCGCTAAATACACTGAATTTAGCACCATACAAATAGTGTCTCCATATCTTCAATGCAAACACTATTGTAGCTAACTCCAGATCATGCGTTGGGTAGTTCCGCTCATGTACTCTCAACTGCCTGGAGGCATACGCTACCACTTTTCTTTCTTGCATGAGCACATATCCCAAACCTTGATAAGATGCATCACAGTATACATCAAATTGTCCTAAAGGATCTGGTAGCATCAACACAGGTGATGTTGTCAGTCTTCTCTTTAGCTCCTGGAAACGTTGCTCGCAAGCCTCTGACCACTCAAACATCTTCGCCTTTCTCGTTAACTACGTCATTGGTAACGCAATTCTAGAGAATCTCTCGATAAACCTTCGATAGTAGCCTGCTAAACCAAGAAAGCTTCTCACCTCGCTTACAGACTTAGGGCTTTCCCAACTCACTACGGCCTCAACTTTCGTAGGATCCACTGCGATTCCATCCTCACTGATCACATGGCCTAGAAACTGAACTTCCTCTAACCAAAACTCGCACTTCGACAGTTAGCATACAACTGCCGGTCCTTTAGCACTTGCAACACCGCCCTCATATGCTCATGGTGTTCCTCTCTACTCGAAGAGTATACAAGGATGTCGTCGATGAAAACAACAACAAACTTGTCAAGGAACTGTCGTAAGATCCTGTTCATATAGTCCATGAACACAGCCAGAGCATTAGTCACACCAAAAGGTATAACTAAGTACTCATAGTGACCATAACGACTCTGAAAAGCAGTGTTTGGCACATCCTCCTTCTTAACTTGGATCTTATGGTATCCAGATCGCAGATCGATCTTAAAAAACACAACTGCTCCCTTCAGCTGATCCATCAAATCATCTATCCGTAGTAACGGATACTTGTTCTTTATCGTCACTTTGTTCAGCTGACGATAGTCTACGCACAACCTCGAGCTTCCGTCCTCTTTCTTCACAAACAGTATCAGCGCTCTGTACGGAGATGCACTAGGTCTGATGAACTCTTTTCCTAGCATCTCGTCCAACTGTTTCTTCAGCTCCGCCAGCTCAACTGGAGACATCCGATAGGGCGCTATCGATATAGGCCCAGTCCTCGGTACAAGATCTATAGCAAACTCCACCTCTCTCTGGTGGTAGCCAAGGAACATCATCAGGAAACACTTCTGAAAACTCTCGCACGATAGGTAAAGCTTCAACACTAGGAGTCTCCCTTGCTTCCAAAGAGAACAGCACCACCCATCAGTCTGATAGTCCGCTCGTCGGAACACTCTCATCGGTAGGCATCAATCCAGATCGCTCTGAGAAAAGAAGGGTCCTTTTTGAACAGTCTAACATTGCATGGTTGGCCGAAAACCAGTCCATGCCTAGGATTACATCTATATGTTGCATAGGCATGCAGATAAGGTCAACAAGAAAATGACAATTCTCGATTGTGATACGACATTTAAGGCATACAGATAGGTTAGTCAAAGAATCGCTAGTAGGAATTGAGACAGCCAGATCATAGGGTAATACAGAAACAAGTAGTCCTAAATGATTCATACACTTTACTAATATAAAAGAATGAGTAGCCCCTAAATCAAACAAAATTGACAAAAGTTTACCAGAGACTAAGCATTTACCTTGAATCAGGTCGGGGTTTTGAGAGGCTTCAGAACTCCTCACGGCAAACACATTTCTAGTCATCTATGGCCTACTCTGTTGACTTGCCACTACTAATCTTGCTCCGCCACTCTGAGCTCTACCACTCTGTTGTTGAAACTGAGCCCTTTTGCTAACTCCGGGCTTGCAATCTAACGCATAGTGACCCATCTGGTTGCAGTTGAAGCACCTGATGTGCTGGGTCCTCGGGAAGTTCTTGACTAGATGCGGTCCACCACATCGAAAACAGGTCTTGATCTCCTGTTGTCCCTGACTGGAGCTGCTCCTTCCATTGTTAATATTGAACTAAGTCGGGCGATCATACGGTCTCGCCCTCTGCTGGAACTTGCCACCTCTGCCTCTCTAGTTGCTCCGAACAAGTCCACCACTTCTCACTTGTTGTGGGATAGTCCTTGCTCGGTCATGCCCTTCCACCACTGTGCATTTCTCTTCTAACTCAGAAAAAGAGCTGATACTCAGAGGTAACATTGCTCGTTTCAACTTGGGCCTCAACCCGTCTTCAAACCTTCTGCAAATCCATTCTTCGTCTAGGTGGATCTGATAGAACTGTGAGAACTTGAGTAACTCTTCGAACCTCATAGAGTACTCACCAACCGACAGCTGTTCCTGTTTCAGACTCAGGAACTCTTTCTCCATGTCTTTCCAGATGCTTCTGGAAAAGTACTTCTCTAAGAAGCTCTCCCGGAACAGTTGCCAGGTCAACATCCTTCCTCCAGCCTCTAACAGTCTGGCCTTGGTCCTCCACCAAGCTTCCGCTGCTCTAACCAACATGAAAGCAGCGTACGTAACTTTCCTGTCCTCTCTGCAGTGTATGGCCATGAACAACTTCTCGACCTCTTGCAACCACATTTCTGCAGCTTCAGGGTTGTATTCTCCGTGGAACTGAGGAGGATTTCCTTTCATGAAAGCATTGAGACCGGTGTCCACCATCTCATATCCTCTTACTGCGTGTAGTTGATCCTGTCTTGCTTCCCTTTCTTCCTGCTTTTGCATATACTGGGCAGTCTGCTGGGTTTACTGCATCATGGAGGTAGCCAAATCCCCCATGGCCCGCATTGCCTCAGAGGTGTCACCACCACTTCCTGTCCCTGAGTGGTCACCATTGTTATTGTTATTGTCACCATTGCCTCCGGTCGCAGCCGGCCTACCACCTCCTCCTCTTCCACGTGCCATCTAGCTTCCTATAAAAAGGTGCTTTCAGTTCCAATTCATAAGACATATAACAACACTTAACAGTTAAACATATCATATGCCTTATGAATGAAAACAATTATCACACTTTGATAACTAGCGCATCGGACACTCTACCCAATTTAGACTCAGTTGATACAACTCGGTTATCAACCGTTAAAGCCAGTACACTTGACTTCACAGTAATGGTTCTAGACTTCCACAGTTCCTGGTTCTACCACGGACTGTGATGTGTCACCACCCCTAAGGTCGGTTACAGAACCAAACTGCTCTGATACCACCAAAATGAGACGACCCCACTTACGTAGGATAATCCAATTAGTCCCAAGCTCCTACTATTATTAACTATGCCTAGCCGTATTAAAGCGATAACGTGGTATTCAAATAGCGTTTGGGAAACAAACGATAACGGCAAGCATAGAAAACCATCGGAGTAAAGCACAAACGCATAACAATATATATATACAGAACAGGCGTGACTTAGCCCCATCAGTAGGGCACTGTACATACATATACAAACTGTACAAAACAAAGCCAAAAGAAACAGAAGTAAATCCAAAAGCTGAAGATAGAAACCCTCGCAGCTCACCAGCACTACCCATCCCCACTCAAGAATACATGAAAAGCTCTCAGCTCACCACCTAAGACGCATTGGCATCCTCCCACCATCAGTGGTAAGGATGCCCTGAGCTACCTTGGCCCTCGCCATGGGTATGCCTATACCTCACCAAAGGCTTATACTCTGGTGACGAGCTGGACACAACAATCCTAAGCCGATGGTAGGTCCTCAAATACTGCTCTGTCCTACGACGCTGACCTCGGTCGACGTAGCCACTCCTGCTGGATACTTTCGAGGACTGGGGTGCCACCCACACGTAGTCTCGCTCTCCCTGCCTCAGAGAACACCACATCCTAAGAAGGGAAGGAATTGATACACACGGTAGGGTCCAATGATGTCCACGTACGGTGGTGTACCGCTCCGAAAGATCAAGCTGACGGGTGCTGTATATACCACCAAAAAGGTCGAGGGGTCCACCCGCCATCCCCTCTCGTCGTGATAGACAATCTCAATGTCACCTAGCATCGGCATCCGCGGTGCCCCCGTGATGAACGGGTGAAGTCTCAGGTCCATCCTGTGTCTTAGTTGGCTCGTCGTCTTCAAGCGAACCCAGAAACAAACAAACAAGGAAAACAGTACGAAGATAAGAAATACAGTGTATAGCAATGTTGGAAACAACAACAGCAGTGCAGTAAACAAGTATCATATAGTAAGTAGCAAATACGACAAGTATGACAGTTACTGCACTCAAACATACGTCTCCCAAGACAACACATGCAATAAGCATCCATCTCCATGAGTGTCTTACTCAGATCAATCCCCTAGACCGGGATACTAATCCCATGCAGCATGTCGGCCGAAACTAACGAAAACTAGTTCCACACCGGAACGGTTCCACACCCGAACAAGGCCACACCGGAACAGGTTCTGTGTCGGAACGGAGTTAGTTTGTCCAAAAAACCGAACCGCTCGCCGTGACCAATAAGAGTGCATCCCCCTTCCACACCGGAACCGGGGTATCTCGGTCGCCCCAAAACGTTAGCCTGGAACAATGGAAAGCTTTGGGATTAGTAAGGGCAAACCGGACTGGGTCGGGCGTCACGATAGGGTAGGCGCTATCTCATCCGTCACTATAAACTATTCCCGAGACCGGCAACATACCCAAGGCCACTCACTTGACCGCCCCATCTACTTTCCGTACCCGCACTCAGGTACAACTAACCTCGTATGACGCTGGCAGCCCATACTACTTGTCATACGGCCTCACCACTTGGCAGCTGATGATATGCAACAAACATCCTGAACGGGCTTGATACTGGATCTCACGCCTAAACGCTCAATCAGACACAACACGATGCCACTGCATCCACACGTCCACAGCCTCGACGCCACGCGTCCACGAGCCACAGCTCAAACAACACGGCCACAACCTCGAATAGTCAGCATAACAGCAACGGCACCATCCCCTATATCAACCCGATAGCAATACGGCATATAGCCAAACTTAACTCTACGGCATTCCGCCACCATACAACGATTACCACAACCAGCATAACAACAACAGCAATAACATCAATAGTAGCACATAGCAGGATATCACATACCAAGTAGCATGTAGGCACTTAGATAGATAGCAACAACAGAATTCCATATTACAACAATCATACAAAGCAGATCATCCTCAAAATCTGGCTCCTATTACAACTCCCACAAGAAAAACAACTAAACGATAACAAAGGTTCTCCTGACATATGTCATACAATACTAACCCAAGCTAAACGAAAGAGGAAAGTCTTCAAGCGTCTGTGTGCTCAACGGGGTCATCCTCGGGATCTGAAAACAATACTACTAACGAGATACAAAATACCAGTGAATAGAAATGCAATTATAAAGGTGTTCGAAAAAGCATTGTTCTTAGCCAGCGCGGTAATCGGAAAAACTTTCCATGGTACCCGCTATTTTCCAAAAACATAACATGTTTTATAAAAATAATAATACTTACAAAATAACATAAATACCAACCAATCATCATCAAATCATCACATTTCATATGTCAAATAATTCCAAATAAATTGCATATGTCAAGTAAGTCTCAATAAATCTCAAGCGCCAAATGACTATCAAACTTCACATAATAATTGCGTCCCATTGCCTACCTCTGCTCATGAAAGGTATTTTGATGTCACATTCTCTTCAGTGACATTACTCTTTTTCGATACCAACCATTGTACGCTGATGCTATTACTCATTTCGACATCCCAACGTGTGGCGATGTTACTTTAGATACACCATTATGGTAGTATTCCATAATTTCGACATTCCAATCCATTAGAGATGTTACTTTCTGAGACGACCCCACTTACATAGGATAATCCCATAGTCCCAAGCTCCTGCTATTATTAATTATACCTAGCCATATTAAAGCAATAGCTTGGTATTGAAACAGAGTTTGGGAAACAAACGATAAACAAATAAACAATAACGGCAAGCATAGAAAACCATCAGAGTAAAGCACAAACGCATAACAATATATATATACAGAACAGGCGTGACTTTGCCCCATCAGTAGGGCAGTGAACATACATATACAAACTGTACAAAACAAATCAAAAAGAAACAGAAGTACATCCAAAAGCTGAAGATAGAAACCCTCGCAGCTCACCAGCACTACCCGTCCCCACTCAAGAATACATGAAAAGCTCTTAGCTCACCACCTAAGACGCACTAGCAGGCTCCCACCATCAGTGGTGAGGATGCCCTGAGCTACCTTGGCCCTCACCATAAGTACGCCTATACCTCACCAAAGGCTCATATTGTGATACCCGCTACCCCGCATACGATAAAATTAAATAAAGCATGCAAGTTAAATAAAACTTAAAAACTTTAACTTAAAAGGTAGCAAGTACCACATGATCCGAAAACGTTTTAAACATAAAACAACTGCGGAAAAACATTAACATAAACAAAACCCAATGTCACATAATCAGAGCTGGTAACCACTACCGATATTACATCGGAAAACAACTAACATACGAAACATAAACCAAACTATACTATGAGCAAGCGATCTCCTTGGGATCACTCCTCAGCTAGCAGCTCACCATCCTCTGCATAACCAAAGGTACATGCAAAATACAACAACAACAGATAGGGAGTAAGGAACTGTACGTATAAACATAAACGGTAATAGAGCAGTTAGCAAGATGATCATGCGGCATATAAACATCATAATACAACATACATGTTATAACACATTCCATCATATCACATTATAAACATGCTATGCGATGCATAACTACTCCACTATTCCATATGCAATGTGGCCAACAACTCTAACTCTGGAAAGACGATTAGGAGTACATGTTCAATTATTAACGTGGATGATATGCCAGACCATGGGCCATCCCCGGACACTCTCACCAATCCTGATAACGTAAAGTGGCTAGTCAGGGTACACAAGCGTATTCATTAGGTCACTCTGACAATAGGTAGCTAGCCCATGTCACCTGGAACTTCCATACCCAATGTACCCGCAAGGCCGGGTTAACACCCATCGTGGCCTCCACTATCGCGATTCATCGTTTGCTTTCCACCCAACATATCAACTTCAACGTATGATGCGTGCAATGTTCATCAATATGCAAACACATGTCCAACCAATCATCATCAACACCATTACATGGCTATCAACTTTGACCAACAAGCATCAAAGATGATTTATCAACATCAAACTTGACCAATAAGCATCAAGAATAATTTAACCAACAACATCGATAACAGTACGTCGTTACCAATAACATCATCGTCTTATTAATTGTTCTCTTTGTTAAGTCTTAACTTAACATTATCTTTATTATGTATTATACTTAATCTTATTATCTAAACCTCAATTCATATATTTATTAAGATTATAACTTAATCTTAATATCTAATCCTCAATTCATATCTTATTAAGATTATAACTTAATCTTAATATCTAAACCTCAAGTCATATATTTATTAAGATTATAACTTAATCTTAATATCTAAACCACAATTCATATCTTATTAAGATTATAACTTAATTTTAATATTTAAACCTCAAGTCATATATTTATTAAGATTATAACTTAATCTTAATATCTAAACCACAATTCTTATCTTATTCAGATTATAACTTAATCTTAATATTTAAACCTCAAGTCATATATTTATTATGATTATAACTTAATCTTAATATCTAAACCTCAATCCATATCTTCATGTTTATGAACATCAATTGGACTAATCCTAGTTTTAGGCTTAGCGCTAACATTCCTATGTCTTTTATTAACATAGATTTAACAGCAGTTCCAACACACCAACTCATACAATCATGGCATATCATCATCATCATAAACAACATCATAAACGTAATGCCAAGATCATGCAAATCATTTAAACAATTAACAACATGTATAAACAACCATAATAATTTCACACGGCAATTAAGGCATATAGCACACAAATAGGGTCATGGGTTAACCCTCATCTTACGCTACCCTAGAACCTATAAGTTATACTAATCCTTTCTCCCCATACCTGACGTGACGATACCAGCCTATGAGTCAACAAGAGCGAAGTCCAAGCGTGAGTCCTCCAAACAGGTTCAACAGGTTCAGCGAGCTTTGACCAAGAACAACAAGAAAGGACAAAGGTAGTTAATTCCCAAACAAAGAAAGGGAAGGGAATTAACACAAGGGTTATGCACATACCTCGATTAGGTCCCTGGGAAACTAATCTGCTAGCAGCCGTTCACAACACTGGCGCATGAACAACGAAGTCTGGTTTGACAGGGACAAAACGGTTCAACATTAACTCAAGGGATTCCAAGAAAGGATGAACAGGGTTGGTTACCTTACCTCAAAGTAACACTAAGCTAGCAGCTTAACCCCAAACGCAACAACAAACGCCACAGGGATGTGTTCTTGACGAAGAACACCAAAACAAGGATTGGAGACGCTCAAGGATTCAATGGGAACTCAAGAGAAAGGTAAAAGACGGTTGTTGCTAACTCTAGGAAAGACGGCTATGAGTTTTAGATCGAGCAAAAGAGGTATAAAAAGGATTAGAGCGAAACGGGCTAACCAAAGAGCCCAAAACGCGTGCTTACTGGTTTTGCCCTAACTTGAGCGACGAGTGTCCGATTTAGGTGTTCTTGGTGGCGTTGGAAAGCTAAACGAATTTTCTACAAAATCATGTTTCACAATCTATTCCTAATTCGGAACTCTAACAAGGTCAAAAATACGATATAAGTTCAGCATAAAAAAGATAGTTGTTTCTAGATAGGATTTTGTAGGAGATTAAGATAAGATAATTTTATCTATTCAATGATTGAATCTCTATGACATCTAATTGATCTTATACCAACACAACTACAATTATCATAAATATAGGTATCTTATATTAATATAATTCTATTGTGCATTAATACAAGTGATCTAATGTTAATATAAACATATATATAATTGATGACATGTAAATAAATATACGATCAAACATTAATTACACACATCATATTAGTCCATACAAGACCACATATAAGCACACGAGATCACATACTTACATACTAATATAATCAATTATATATTCATATAGATAAGATCATGTATTAATACATGTAGTATAATTCTTAATTAATAATATAAATATAATTATGCACAATTATATATTAACACAATCAATCGTATATTAATATAAGTATAATTAATATAAATCATTTACATATCAATAAGAATCAATTACATATTAAATAATAATAATAATAATAATAATAATAATAATAATAATAATAATAATAATAATAATAATAATAATAACAACAACAACAACAACAACAACAACAACATTTTAATATTAAAATGTAAACATACTTATAATCATACAAACATAAGTGTGCATGTTATCACTTAAAATATACACACATAAATATACATTCATATAGATACTTATAAAATGCAGTGACGATGTAAACAAGCAAATTATCAAATATTATACTAATAATAACGATAATAATAATAATAATACATATAATTATAGCAACATATACAAACTCATACAAAAAACGGGGTGTTACACATACTCTGATGACGAGCTGGACATAACAATCCTATGCCGACCATAGGTCCTCAAATACTGCTTCGTCCTTCGGCACTAGCCTCGGTAGACGTGGCCTCTCCTGCTGGATACAGCCGAGGACTGGGGTTCCACCGACAAGTAGTCTCGCTCTCTCTGCCTTGGAGGACGCCACATCCTAGGGCAGGGAAGGAACTGATAAACACGGTAGGGTCCAATGATGTCCACGTACGGTGGTGTACCGCTCCGAAAGATCAACCTGACGGGTCCTGTCTATACCACCAAAAAGGTCGATGGGTCCACCCGCCATCCCATCTCGTCATGATAGACAATCTTAATGTCACCTTTTACCGACATCCGCGGTGCCCCCATGATGAACGGGTGAAGTCTCGAGTCCATCCTGTGTCTCAGCTGGCCCGTCGTCTTCAAGCGAACCCAAAAACAAACAACAGGGAAAACAGTAGGGAGATAAGAAATACAGTGCATAGCAATGTCGGAAACAACAGCAGCAGTGCAGTAAACTAGTGTCATATAGCAAGTAGCAAATACAACAAGTATGACAGTTACTGCACTTAAACATACATCTCCCAAGACAGCACATGCAATAAGCATCCATCTCCATGAGTCTCACATTCAGATCAATCCTCTAGACCGGGATACTAATCGCATGCAGCATGTCGGCCGAAAACTCACGAAAACAGGTTCCACACTCGAACAAGTCGACACCGGAATAGGTTCTGTGTTGGAACGGAGTTAGTTTGTCCAAGAAACCGAACTGCTCGTCGTGACCAATAAGAGTGCATCCCCCTTCCACACCAGAACCGGGATATTGCGGTCACCTCGGAACGTTAGACTGGAACAATGGAAATCGGACATGATCGGACGTCATGACAGGATAGGAGCTACCTCATCCATCACTGTAAACTATTCCCGAGACCAGTAACATCCCCAAGGCCACTCACTTGACCGCCCCATCTACTTTCCGTACCCGCACTCAGGTACAACTAACCTTGTGTGATGCTGGCAGCCCATACTACCTGTCATACGGTCTCGCCACTTGGCAGCTAATGATTTGCAACAAACATCCTCAACGAGCTTGATACCGGATGTCATGCCTAAACGCTCAATTAGACACAACACGATGCCACTGAATCCTCACGTCCACAGCCTCGACGCCGCGCATCCACGAGCCACAGCTCAAACAACACGGCCACAGCCTCGAACAATCAGCATAACAGCAACGGCACGATCCATGATATCAACCCGACCGCAATATAGCACACAGCCAAACTTAACTCTACGGCATGCCGCCACCATACAACAATTACCCCAACCAGCATAACAACAACAGTAATAACATCAATAGTAGTACATAGCAGCATATCACATACCAAGTAGCATGTAGGCACTTAGACAGATAGCAACAACAGAATTCCATATCACAGCAATCATACGAAGCAGATCATCCTCAATCAACAGTCGGCTAACCTAGGGTTTCCAAACTTAGCGGTGATAGCCCAAAGTATACTAAACCTAGGGTTTAGGTACTTTATCGGGGCTCAACCACTAGTAGGGTTAGGGCTTCTCTACACATAGCAGAAACATACTACACTACTCTTACCTTCCCGACGGTAGCAGTACTTTTTCTCCCCACCTAAACAGTCATAGCACGAACTTCGAGACAAGCTCCTCCCTCGCAGTCGCAAGCCCAGCCACTTACAGCTTCGAAAACAGCCTCCCTAGCCGCGGCCTCAAGCTCCAATCCGCGAGAAACCACGTGCGCGAACTTAGCCCTAATCACGAGCACAACACGTATACAACAGTATTAGCCCCAAGGCAAGCTCAAAGACCAAGAGAAATGGTAAAGACTCGAAGAACAACGAAGAACACGAAGAACACGTGTTTGGGATTCGAGCTTACCTTTGGCGAATCGAGAAACGGATCCGTCAAAGTCGTAGAAAACTTTGCCACGACCACTCCGGTATAGTCATAATCTAAATCCGACGTCTCGAAGCCTTGGAATCTCTAGTTTCTCTCTCTAGAAATCTCAGCCCCTCACTCTCAACTGTAAAACGCAAGGAGACATGGGAAAATTCGAGTGAAAGTGAAAGTGAAAGTGAAAACTCACTTAAGTGATCTTGGTCAGCACGCCAAAAAGACCACGCTTTAGCGTGCCCATGCTTGAGCGTGAGTTTCCCTCCACGCTTGAGCGTGGAGCCTCGTCCACTCCACCTTTACCCTGGCCTGGCACATGTAGCACACGCGTCAAAAAGCACACCAGCTAGCAAATGCATTTAGCACGCTTGAGCGTACACATGGCTAACGCTTGAGTGCTGGCACGCTAGGGCATGCTCCCTTCCCACGCTGGAGCGTGCTGCTCAGTTGGGAAGAGTCTTCCAAACTTATGACTCCCACTGTTGCTCGTTTAACACCTTAGGCACTTCCAACCTTGTTCAATCCTATTTCTAAGCTTCCAACTACGTCTTAAATTAGTACATAACAATTCACACATGCATTCAAAGCCCTAATCGAGATTAACTAGCTCGATTAGAGTTACAAAAAGTCGGGATGTTACACTTTCAATACTCCTATCATAAGCGGTATTACAGCACACCACAACCATCATGTATAACAGTTAATTAACCATGTCAAGATAACATATATCATCATATATTCCAAATAGAGCATGTCAATCAACCAAGTCACATACAAAATATACATATCATAGCATCAAACACAAGAATATACACATAATTTAAGGTACAAACATTTTAAAAGGAAAAACCCCCAAATTTGGAAATTAGGATTTGACCAAACACGGTTTAACATCCTCAAAACAATGTTTTGAAATCATACCCCAACCCAAAAACAACTTTCACCATGGAAAGGGTGAGAAAGAGTATTTCTACTCACCTCTTGATGACCTCAAAGAAGCTCCAAGCGTTTTCCCATGAACACGCAAAGAAAACTCTAAGAAATCTCCTCCTTCTTCTCTCCCTAAGCCCCTTCTTCTCCAAGATCTCCTTCTCCAAGCTCTTGAATCCTCAAAGGTAAGCAATAAAGAGTTTCACGATGTAAAAGGGTTTCTAACCGCACTAGGATGTTATTAGGATTGTATTTATATGGTTTTTTGTGTTTTCCACTTTTAAATCTCGCGTATGTTGTGTTCTGCCAATGAACACGGGCGTGCTCTTTGCTAAGAGCAAGGGCGTGCTTAGATGAGCAAGGGCATGCTCATCACCGGAAAAAATTAGCGTTTTCCGACACGAGCGCGCTCCCTTGAGCAAGGGCGTGCTGAACATGAGCAAGGGCATGCTCATGTGCTCATGTGTCAGGAAGTGATTTTCTAGAAAATCACACTTAACCATTTTTAATTACTTTTAATAAATTTTATTTAATTCAAGGGCCTAAAACATGAATTCTAAACCTCCCAAAAACTCTTTAATTTTTCTAATATTATTATCTCTATTTATTTTATATTCTAGGATGTTACAAATTGCTCAGGTATGCAAAGTCCAAAGACATTCTTAAGATCCAAAGTCCATCGTAACTTTATGTGCGATTAACAGACTTAGTAATTGGACTGTGATCTTATCTTACAAATCATCCAACGTAATTGGACTTAGTAATTGGACTAACGTTAAAGATAAAAGCGCCAAAAGTTAAATGCAATATTCAAATATTATTTATCATACAAAAGCTCTCTGAACATAGTACCATCGAACGAATAAGCGCCTATCTGTTCTTGACACAAAAGCCTGAAGCAACTAAGTTGACTCTACTAAAGAAGGAAAGACAAAAGGCAACTTTCGGGTACAAAGCAAAAATGTCAGTTCTACTTTCAGCAATCTAATAACTTACATTGCTTTTCAGAAAACATAGAACAAGTTCTTAGACCAAGCTAGTCTCAACGATATTATGCATTTAATGCTCATCAGAATGGCTCTCTTGCCTTCATTGAAGAAAAAAGAACGTTGAAGTCTATAAATACTGAAGACTTTGTAGAAGGCTTACCAAGAATGATATATACAAGAAATACACGCGAACAAGCAATCTTCATCTGCAAATGAAGTGTAGGTCCTCCCATCACAAGAGAGAACCACCAAACAAACACCCCGACACACTATACTTCTTGGAAACCAAAAAGAGGACAAAGAGAAAGCTTTTGGGTAAAAATCTTTTTGCATTCAGATTTTCTGATCTACACAAAACCTCTGCAAAACTCGTTTTTATAAATAAAACAAAATACATTAGAGAATCAAAGGTCATTAACTAAATTAATAGCTGAACAATGGCTAAAAATGGACAGAAAATCAATGATTAAATATTTCAAACTACTGACAAAAACATTCAATCGATTGACTAAAGAAAATTACAACCGATTTAAGAGAATAAAAAAGGCTTCAATGATTAACTTGCGATGTCAATCGATTGACAAGGAACTTCAATCGATTGAAACCGATATTTCAATCAATTGACACTAATCTCAATCAATTTAAGACAAACCATTCATCAATCCCATACTTGATTTTTTTTTTAAAGCATTTCATCAAGCAGTAAGACAAAACAACATAACATTGTTCAGAAGCAATGGTGTAACATCCTAAGGAATATAAACATAAATAAATAATACACAATAATACTAATAAAAAGTGTAAGATAGAAGATTAATGGAATAATAGCTTTAACTGAACCTTAGGAGAATTTTAAGAAGAATATTCAGCCTGTTTTTCAGGTGTACGACCGTACATAGCGGATGCATGACCGTGTATGTTATCTTGCACGTGTTATTGCAGCACAACCAAAGCACGACGTTACATTGGTTGTGGATGTAGACCGTTCATAAGGATGGACGCCCTATGCTGGTTATGCACAATCGAAGCACAACTTCAAATTTTTCAACGTAAGAACTTAAATGATCAAAGCACAACCCGTGCATAGTGTAAGACCAATGATTAAAACACGTTTTAAATGATCAAAGCACAACCCATGCATAGTGTAAGACCAATGATTAAAACACGTTTTCACGGGAGATAACATGACAAAACAACCCAAAATTAGAAATTAGAGTGAGAGGTACGATTTTGGAGAACCTTAGCTCCACCAAAACACCTAGAGTTGTCGCCGTGTTGATTCAAGAGTTTGGGGGAAGGAAATCGGGGAAAGGAGGAACTAGAAAGAAGAGAAAGTAGTTCTTGGCACGAAGAGGGTATCATTTGGTTCGTGTTCTTGAAAGCTTAGGAGGTCTAAGGGTGAGTAAACATCTTTTTCTCACACATCCATGGTACTTTTAATTTGAAAAGGGGTTTTGGAGTTTAAAAGTAATCATGACATTTTGGGAGATTGTTTGGGAAAAATTGGGTTTTCTAATTAGGGTTCAAGAACAAAAATAAAATTGGGGGTTTCTTCTTATAAGTTAAATTGATATGTTATTAGTTGTTAATGTTGAGTGATTACGTGTTTTGTGCTCTTTGTGAAAATTATGAAGTTGTACTATGAATCCTGTAACATCCCAATTTTTCTAAGCCTTAGTTAAGGATAATCAAGTGATTAATGAAGCTTAGATACGTGTTATCATATAGTTAAAAGAAGGATTTAAAAGGGCTTTGGATTGGTGCAGATGTTGGAAGAAATCAGGAAAAAAATATCCCTGCAACAGAGTACACGGGAAAATGCGGAAGAAAAGACTCGAGCGTGCTGACAGGACAACATCAGAGAGGACATATGTCACGACTGAGAGGGAGATGGCAATAAGGACGACACCTCATCCTCCACTAACTAAGTCTAAACTACCCTAAGGATGACACCTATCCACCACCACCTAAAGCACCTCCTTATACCACCTAGCCTAACAATGATACCTAAGGATCCTAAACAATTTACACCTAACATGCACTAACTTAACTAAAGGTAATTATCTAAAATTCAGTGAAAGAAAAGCATTCAGTTCCCTTTCCTTGTTTCATTCACGCACCAGAGGAAGAAAAATTGGAGGAGACATTCTCAAAGTACAAGGCAACCAATATTGTGAGTTTGGAAGCTTGGTTGGAGTGGTCACTTGGAATTGTCGCCAGAGAGTCGTTAACCATTGGATCATGCTGAAACGTGGTAGGAAGGTCCCAGATACGTTATTCTTCATTTTCACCGTTCGGATTTTTGGTCCGAGATCCAGCATAGAAGATATTCAGCTTGCACTGTGGGCCTAGAGTGTTAGAAACTCATCTCGTATACCACCTACCCTGTCACCGTAAAATCGTCGCCGGAGATTCGTTCACCGTTGGATCGGGCTGAAATTTTGCAAGCACGTACATGAGGTGTAATTCTTCGTTGTCACCGTTCATATTTGTGATTCTAGGTCTTTAGATTAATATATGGACCCCTCACATTATCCTGTTTTGGTACCTTTTCCCTAGATTCTTGAGCTCACTTTTGAATCCGCCTTCACCAAAGTCTAGCTGCTGTTCTTATTGGTGGCATTGTTGAAAAGCGTGCTAAGGCTCTGCTGGTCGCGGAGCTGTGATCGAGGGTCAAGGTTGTTCGTTAGATCAGGAGTTTACGTATATCCATTACCACGTGAGGAGGAAGAAACCTCAATTATCGGGAAAATGGGCATAGGATAGGACTGTTAACATGTGTAGGGCTCCTCAAACCTACTAGTGGTTGAGTAACCGAAAACACCTAACTTCTATTTGTGACTACAATGAAGTGGTACCAATCTAAGGTTTAAGCATTGTAGGTTTATCACCGAAAGAATAAACCATGATATATATCGAAGATGTATGCCTATGTGGTAGATGCTTTTGTGATTGTATGATGTTGTTGATAATATGATGCTTGATAACATGCTAGGTGAAATTGCTATAATATGCTTGTTGTGATAACATTATCAATTAATGCTTTAGTATGCCCGATATGATGATATGCCTGTTGTATATGATGATATTGTGAATGCTCTGATCCTGATTGCGTTGGGAGATGGTTGATGTGACCTTAGGTTGATAGAGTATCCTAGGATATCTGATGAGTAGATTAAGTTGAGATGATTTAAGTTGGTTGAGGTTCTCACGGTTGAAGAATAAACATCCTTACAATTGGAGGGTGTGAATCTCTAGGATGTTGATCCTGTTGTTGTTGAGGTATTGTTGAGATACTAGGTGAAAATGTTGATAACGAATAAATTGGTGATGAGTGCATGCTCATATCATTTGCATTGTTGTGATGAAAATCCATGTGAATAGTTGCAATAGCCGTTTGAGCAGTTATCACGCGAGGTCAGGACTTGTGCACAACTGCAATAGCAGTTTGAGTAGTTGCCACAAGGGGATGTATGAATAGATGCAACAACAGTTTGAGTGGTTATTATACAAGCCGGTACCTATATACAGGTTCAACAACAGTTTGAGTGGTTGTGTACAGGGAGCCGTGTATATAGTTGCAACAACAGTTTGAGAAATTGTCACACGAGGTTGAGGTGGACGTTCCAGAGTGACCAAGATAGCTGAACTCATAGTTGGAGGAACGAAGGTGCTTTCTCACAGTTGTAGAACTTCTCAAGCTTTCTGGACTGGAGGGGCTCGGGGAGGCAGTGCTTACTCACAGTTGGAGAAACCACTGTTGCACTTTCTTGGAAACAAGGGAATCAGTAACCTGGACTACTGACTCGATGTCCTTAGAGTTGGAGGGCAACATTCCTACCCTGGGAAATGGCTATTCTCACAGTTGAAGGATAACATTCTCAAGGCTAAGGATGGTGTTGTAGATTGGCCAACATGCATGTAGAATCAGTTGTACATGTTGAGTAGGTGGTGATCCCTAGTTGATGTGGTTCTGAGGTTGACTGTTGTGGTGATCTTGAGAGATGGTTGTGATTGCTGGTTGTGCGTGTTGACATGTTATGTAGTTTCCTGCTATGTGATAGTTGTAGAGTTTCTTACCTCTCCTATATGTTGTCTATGCTTCTTTAAGTGTTGTTCGGATCGTGGTCCGAAGACGAAGATGCTTGTTGGTTGACGAGTTTGTCGAAGAGATTGGTGCCGGTCGAGGTGGGAGTTACCTTCTGCGACGACGCTGATGTCGGTGCTTCTAGAGTTGAGAGACCTCGAAGATATCCTCGAAAGTGGATCTACTTGTGTATAAATTATTATTTATGTATGATGCATACCTCCTCTTGGAGAGAGTGTGATTGATGAGACACCTCCTTCCGAGACGGAAAAATCGATACTTCCTCATCAAAGGGGAAGACATACCTTCTTCTAGGAAGGGATGACACATTACAGATATTTCCTCTTTGAGGGGAAGGTGGTGGGACGCCGGATGCTATTGCATTGTTATGAGCTCATAGACTTAAAAATGTGAATTAATATAGGGAATTTGATGAAATATATTAAGATGGTCGGGACATGTGAAATATCGCTTGTATGGATTGATTGCATTATGTTGTAATTGAAATGATCATCTCTGGTACTTGATTTAGTACGGTGTGTACTTGAAATTACAATATTTGAGTTACATCTTTATATTGCACGAAATATATGTTAATTATATTATTTTCAAACAGTTACCGCGCCAACTGAAAATAACATCTTTTCGAAAACCTTTTATAAATGTGTTTATTCACTCGAATTTCAAATCTTATTAGTGGTGTTGTTTTTAGAGCACGAAGATAATGTTGTTCATAATGAGGAGTCTTGAGGAGACACCAGTTCTTAAAATCAGTTTCGTAGCTAATCTCTAGTAAACTACAAAAATGGTTGTAGCATGGAATGAGTAGCAAAATAGTTGGGAAAATTACTCCTAATTAAGTCATAGCTAATTTTATAAAATTTCTAACTATTTTGCAGCTAATTTATAACAATACCTTCAAAGCAATTTCGTAGCCAGTTTATTGCTAATATCTTAGTACTCTCCTAACTAATTTGTTGCTAAGTCATAGTTAAGGGTTAATCTAACTGTTGCATTCTAAAACTATTCTGTAGATAACTTGTATCTAATTTCTTATTCTCCTCTAGTCAATCCATAATATAATCCATTGGTAATTATAATTTAATCAAAACAAATTAGTAACACTATGTCTATACAAATAGTTCAAAACAAGTTTACAATATATATTATATATAACTAATCAATCCAAGTTTGATTAAATAACTCTACAAAATTTGAAATAAAAGCATAAGTAGTCAATCCAAGTTGGCTCAAAACAAGTCTACAAAACAAGAAACAAAAGCATAACTAATCAATCAAAGTTTGTTCCATCATCATCGTTCATCGTCATGATCTTCTTTACCTACTCCACCTTGCAATGTTGCTTGAGGCATAAGATTTCTAAATTGTGAGTCACCAATCATATATAGGATGGGCTCTAACATAGGCACCAATTGCGTTTTGACAAAAGAAGTCATCGCCATATTTACGGCTTCTTTGATGTCTTCTTCTGACGGTGCTTTAGCGTGAGAGGGACCAATGACCTCTGAAGATGAAGTAGCCATAGATCCATGCCAATATCTAAGCTGTGACCCCCAAAAACTTGCCTCTTCTTCTTAGGACCTGACACCTCTGCCCATACTTTCGAATCAACCGTTGGATGCATTGAAGAGTCTTCTCCATACTTCTCTAACATTATGATGTCCAGGGACGGAGCCAGACTTGGATGATGCAGGGGGCAACTATAAAAATTAAAATTCATCCAACAAATATATAGGCATCAAATTTCATACAAAATATTCATAATTATATGTTCCAAAGCGTTAATTACATTAGTAATCTATCAAAACACAGAACGTCTCTATTGCATATCACGAAAATGATTTATACTTGAATCTACACTAAACTTTTCAATAATTTTCTTTTCAATGTATACTAGTAGACAGTCAGTCAAAATTCATCTTCCATCTTATTGCGAAGTATAGTCTTGATTATATTCATAACTGAAAAAGATCGCAATATAGTAACTGTAGGAACACGAAGTGTGAAAATAAGAGTTATCACTCTGTACAAAAGAGAATAAACTTCTGTCTTTTTAGGTTTTACCAGTCAATGACATAGATTAGAAATAGTTTTCAATGCTCCAAAATCATAAATTCGGACGAATAATTAGCTTTAGTAAAAAAAATATAGTAATTGTGCAACCGAAAAAGTCTTTTATATTTTGAAATATCTTTATTATATACATAAAGTAAGGTTTGCTGGGGAATTCAGGGGTATTTTTTCCCGCAGAAATGCAGGGTAATTCTGTCAAATTATAAGGTATTATGTTTTTTCTTTTATTACAAGAGGTATTATGTTTTTACTCAGCCTTTATCGTTCATAATAATGTTGGGTGATTACGAGGTTAGTAGGTGGGTTTAATTGTGTCTTTTCGTTTCTGGTGGTGTGTTTTCAATGTTTTGCATCTGCTTCATTTTTATTTTTCCAACTCAACTGCTTGCTTTCTGCATTGGCTTTCCCTGCGTCCTCTCCTTTGAAAGTTGTATGATCTTCTTCTGCTTTTCTTCTACCAGTCACTTTTATTTTTGTGTGTGTTCGAAGGTGGTGCTCCGGTTAGATCACAAAGAGATGTTGCAAGTTTCCTTTCTTTCATTGCTGTCTATTTTTCTTTTAATTCAGAATGGATGGAGGAGACATGTCAAGAGTTTCTCTTTTGCGAGTCTCGCCACTCATTTGTTATGGGTTCAGCTGGGTCTACAGTTGGGTCTAGAGGGGGGAGAATAGTCATTCCTTGCGATCGACCTCTTCGGTTCGGTGGTTGTAGTGATGATGAGAATACAGATCAAACTCTGTCATTGCCTTACATATTTTGTATGATATTGGATTCTTCCGTTAGGTAGGCCTTCTTTCTATTTTATCTATTTTATTTTAATTTAGTTTTTTAATGTCTCAGCATATTACTTGCCCAATAAAGATAGATTCTTCTTTCTGCACCATAGGTAAAGCTTTATAGTTTCCTAAAAAAAAAAAAATTGAGCTCTTATGAATTATTTTAAATTATCTTTCCTATTTTATTCCATGATTTTTTTAATTGTATTAACTTAGCATTGCTATCAATTGAAGAAGATTTATGTATTTGAAACCACGTATGAATTAGTATGATTTATTTTCTGTTTGATCCGGTTTAAATTAATTGATTGAAGCTGATGCTTTTTGTTGAGCTGAGTTGCTGACTTTGGAATTTGGCCTTCAGAGGATCCATTATTTTTTTCTCCAGTTTTTAATCTCTACCCTTAATTAACTCTCACATTTTTTCATATTCAAAAACTCTCATTCCTTTTATTTTTCAAGGGTGAGATCCTCAACATTATTTTCTCATGTTAGAAACCAAATTGAGAGGATCCGGATCCCATAACACTACACGAGAGATAAAGGTCAGACATGGGCTTAGAGCATATGATTCTGAAGTGGATCTTTTGAAAGACTAAAATAAAAAACAAAGGAAAAGAACACCGGAAGCCAAATGTTAGATCAAGAAAGAAGATCAGGTTTGTCTATGATGCTTAGAGCATAATACACAAGGTAAAAGCAATTAAAGATAAACTAGGAAAAGCTTAGAAATTCTTTGTTGGAAGAACCATATCTACTCTGAATCTGCTCCAGCTGCATTATCTTCCTTCGAAAGTGCTTTTACAATAAATAGATTGTTATAATGCATGTCATATATCTTATGATCTTGGATGTACGGAATCTGTTCGTTTGGACCGTTTACAGGTGGACATGTCGACGAACTGACATTGAAAAAGAAGAATTTCATTTGGGCCAGTTTGGATGAGCTTTTGGATAAGGCCTTATAGGAGAAGGGCTTATCCTAGAAGTTCTAACATGATAAGTTACTTCTAGATAAGTTATTTGGTGTTTGAATAATATTTGCATAAGTACTTATTCGATATGATAATGGTGTTTGGATAAAATTGCATATACACTTCTAAATTATGGAATTACTAAAATGGACATGTTTTAAATATTAATTTATTTAGAATGTTTAATACCAATGAATATAATAAAATAAATCATTTTCTTTGCTCTTTTTTATAAATAAGTTTATTTTTATTATATTTTTCATTCGAAATTATTTTTTTATATTTTTTCTTGTCTTTTTGAATAAATTATAAATCATTTATATAATTAATACTAACTATAATTCATATCCAAAATCTTCAATGAAATATTGTAGTCAATTTAAAAAATTACAAAATTCATAGTTCGATGCATCCAAATCTTCAATGAAATACTGTAGCCAATTTAAAAAATTACAAAAATTAAACAAGTGCAAGAAACATATTTTTAATTGACTCTCTGACTTGTTCCATTTGTGACATACTTTGAGCATCAGGTTCTTCCCATGTGATAATGCTAGGGCTAGCTCCATTTTCCTCTCTATCATCATTGTTTTCATATTCATAGTTTTCATCAAATGCATCAAATTCTTCATCACTATCATCATTTCTTCTAATAAAGTTATGTAAAGTCATGCATGCAACAATAATTTTGCTTTGTGTCTTCAAAGCAAAAGAAGGCATATTACCCAATATCTTGCATCTTGCTTTGCAACAACTAAATGAGCGTTCAATAGTACTTCGAAGACTAGAATGATAATAGTTGAAAACTTCAACTCTCCCTCTTATTCTAGGACCATTTCTAAATTGTGGAAGATGATACTATTTTTCTTGTATGGCCCTAGTAAACCCATAAACGTAGGGTAGCTAGTATCAACAAGATAATATTTACCTACAAAAATGCAATATTTACCTACGCAGAGCCTGCATAAATATCTTAGTATCATGTGCAGAACCCTCCTAGCCTGCCTAAACAAAGGTGAAACACATGTTGAAATCACAGACAGCCATGACATTAGTGGTAGTATAACCTTTTCTTCCAATATAAGATACTTGAAGATGAGGAGGAACACACTCGTATATGAGTACCATCTATGACACCAATACAATCCTTAAAATAAGGGTAATATCTGCTGTCATTCCTGATCTCATTAGGAATATCTCTAAATGATGAATAAACAGGTCGAATTATGTCCTTTGCGAGCTTATACACAGCTTCTAAGACACTATGGAAATGTCTAGATATTTTTTCACCTGAATCTTGGAATCTTTCCTCTAAATTACGAACAGAATCTGGTTGACCCAACATGTATAAAAATAAAGCAACCTACTCGTGAACTCCCACATTCTGAGTTGGCTTTAAGTTGTACCTCTCTTGCAATGTATCACATAAATGGAGGAACACATCTTTCTTCTTTCTAAACATTTGATAACAACGAATTTTATGCCCATGTAGAACATCAAAACCCCAAAGATGACCTGTCTGACTTGAATCTCTCCGTGGACTTTTGACAACATAACTCGTAAAATAATGAACAACGCTAAGTACAAGCAACAGCAACAATTCTTCTTTCGTGGTAACATGGTCATCATCCTCTAACTCTGATGAAGAATCATTCGATGTTATATCTTCACTAGAAATAGACATCCTGTAAAATTTAATGTTAAAATCTAGACTCATAACACAATAACAAAATTGAAAAAGGAGCACTAAAATAAGTTCATGCAAGATTTTATATTCAAAAGTCATAAGTTGTAACACAAACCAGTCATATCCAAAAGGATTACAAGAACTAAAATATGTCCAAGTTGTAACTACAACAAAAGCATAAAACACTCATAACATAACTAGCAACTAGATTGAAAATAACTAACGGACATCTGCCCAAGACTTTAGCCATCCAAATTGCAGTGTAGGATCCTCCAAATGAACAAAGGCAAGCCTATTTGCCTTTTTGTTCATAAGTCTAATGCCCATGAAAAATAGATTGAGACAACCCCTTCCTTGAAGGTCCCATTAGTAACCCGAACTCGTATTCTTAGCGTTACAGCGTAGCGTAGCGGTATAAAAAGCGAAAATATTTAAAACATACAACACACTGATACCATAATAATTTATACAGATAATAATACTGGCTCCATCAGTAGAGCCTATAACAACTGATACCAATTGTAAAAGACTTCAGAGTACGCAACAAATAAAAACTGAAAGCGTAGCAGCGGAAATAAAAGTACATCAGACTTCCTCTCCTGGCCCCAAAACACATTTCGCTCAACCCATGTACTTGCCATAATAAAACTAAGACTGTCTACCCAACTACGACTCTAACGTATACGGTATTCGGACCTGTATACACTACTCTTCGTTGAGAATAGTCAGTCTCCTGGAGATGGTCGTTCTCTGCATAGAGCAGCTCAAGGTCCCCCAGCATTGGGATCTGAGGCTCTCCCTCCAGCATCAGGTTCAACCGGTATGCCATCAATCTCCTCTGGCAACTCCTCAAAAGGATCTTCTCGTACAGTCGAGAATAAAGAAAATACACCATAGAGAAATACAGGGGATAAGAAACAGTAATATGTCATAACTGGGAAAACAGCTATATAAAATAATTTATATAGATAGCAACACTTAACAACACAACAATGATAACCAAACAACTCCTAGATAATTCTCTCTTAACTACTGTCTCTCACACTCATGCAACTAACGACTATATGGACGCGATCACAACGCGACATCCCCAACAGATCAAGGTATCTCAGTCATCACTATGCCACCCCCCATAAGGCAGGGTTCGGTCAAAAGCCCGCACTCGTCTCATGGGTACAACATATTCCCCCGCCCGCAGGCCAGGTCGGAATATTCAACCGTTCAACAACGTAACTTACGGTAACGACATGTTCCCCCGCCCGCAGGCTAGGTCGGAACATTCGCCCGTCCATTAACAACTCAACTTTCGGTAACGACATATCCCCCCGCCCGCAGGTTAGGTCGATACATTCGCCCATCCGTCTACAATTCGACTAATGGGTACGATCATCTCCCCGCAGGCAAGATCGGAATTGCCCCTCCGCCAAACTAATTGGTACGATCATCTCCCCGCAAGCAAGATCGGAATCGCCTGTATGCCAACACAGTGATGAACAACAACTATGCAACATGAATCTCACCGACTCATCTCAGGATCAACACTTAGTGTCTCAACCACGACTTATAAACAACTATAACCAACTTTCCTCCGGCTTAACTGGGTATCGACTTTATATCACAACACCAACAGATCAACTATATCTCTAGGTTGAGCACTACGACATATATATATCCTCGACTTTCTCACCACACATTCATCTCCCAACTCATCAGAAATCACTGCCTAACTCTACTCAGACATTATCAGTCACAACAGCACATAAATAACAACCAGAAACACATTCAACAGTAATATCAACTCACAGATAATTAATATTTAATTAATTATAAACATATAATAGACATCATACAAACATCACATATAATATATTAAATATCCAATCACAGAGCATACAACCTTGACATACAGTAAAATCATCCTATCGGTCAAACGACCTCTGATAGGGTCTGGGTCGTCCTACGCATATCAATATATATTATTTAAAGCTTGCCTCCCTGACGATATTGTGGTTCTTTCCCCCACCTTAGTGATGTTCCCGTGAGACTCCAGCCACGGCTCCGCAATCGTCAATCGGGTGCGCGATCGAACGTCCGAGTCCTGTCCGATTCTATACCACAAAACACAACCAGAAATAAATACAGTTAAATCACAAACCCCCTAATCCTTAGGACTAGGCTGCTACCCCTATTTAATTAAATAGGCTAGGGATGTCGAAATTCTATCAACTCTTGGATCAATGATCCTTAAGCATACCTAAGACATAATCCATGATCAATTATCAAAGATTTGAACCAAAACCCCCTTAAACCAAAAACCTAGAGTTTCGGCCATCACCTCTAAAAATAGATGAGAGTTTGATTTGGCTTCCTAATAACTTGGATTACATGATTAAGGAATGAAATAGGTGAAATCAAGAATCATTTCATACAAATTGAAACAAAACCCATTTCCACCAAATAGTCATAGGTCCGGCCTCTCTAAGATAAATAGGCTAGAAAGATTATTTGATTTCATGCTCTTGGATTATGATAGTAGAGGAGGAAACTAGACTATAGAAATTGGTTTGGCATTAAAAGGATTTTTCTACAATTTTCTAGAGATTTTTGAAGTTTGAAAGCTTAAACTTGAAACTCATGAAATTTAATGGAGAAAATGAAGATTGAGAGCTCAAGAGTGAAATCTATACCTCTTAGGTGATAGAGGAGGATGAGATGATCAACTTTGCTTCACAAATTTTCTTGAAAATCCTTGTGGAAGCTTGAGAAAAATGGAGGTTAAGAAGTTATGGAAGAAAATGGAGAAATGGAGAAATGAAAGGAAGAAGAAGAAGAAGATGGAGAGGAGAGAGAGAGAGACAGTGAGGCAGCGAAGATGAGGAGAGAGAGTGAGTTGGTGAGGTTGCTTTTTAGATATTTTAGGGATAAAAGGGTAATTTCGCTTGGGGATAAAATTGTCATTTCAACAAAAGACCAAGGGCAAAATAGTCATTTCACCCTTAAAGTCTAGATATTTTGGAGAGATAATGATGATGGTGATGAGTCACATAGCACGAGCGTAATTCCATCAGTTCCTAAGGGCAAAACGGTCTTTTCTCACCCAAAATATCTTAGATATTTTGTAGAAACGCAATGATGACGCGGTGAGTCATGGTGGTGACTCATCCTGCTCAGGTGACTCGTGTCCCTCCTCTGGTGTTCGGTTTTGTCCGCGCGCATCCGTTCTCGATTCCGTCGATTTCCCGATTTAGGGTTTTCGTCCAAGAAAGTCGTGAGAACTTATTTATTTTGAAAATTTTCAAAATCAATGATATTGTTCCGAATTTTATTTAAAACCTAAATGTTTCGTTCACTAGTCAAAATTAGGTCGTCTTTGCAGTAAAATCATACTGTCAGTGTAAAAACGCAGACCGGGCTCCGTCCGAGTTTTCGACCAAAATTTAACCATAGCTTCCTACGATAGCGTAGAGCTTGACTATAGTCTCGGTTTATTTTATTTCATTTTCTAGACCCTCCAATAAAATACAAATACATAAATACTGATTAATTAAGAAAACTTGAAAATCGGAGTGTTACACTCCGCAACTGTCAATCGGGTGCGCGATCGAACGTTTGAACACCGTCGGATTCTCTACAACAAACCACAACCAGAAATCAATACAGTCAAATCAAAAACCCTTTAGTCCAAATGACCAAGGTTCTGCCCCTATTTAATTAAATAGGCTAGGGATGTTGAAGTTCTACCAACTCTTGGATCTATGATCCTTAAGCATACCTAAGACATAATCCATGATCAATTATCAAAGATTTGAGCCAAATCCCCTTAAACCAAAAACTTAGGGTTTCGGCCATCACCATTAAAAATAGGTGAGAGTTTGATTTAGCTTCCTAATCACTTGGATTACATGATTAAGGAATGAAATAGGTGAAATCAAGAATCATTTCACAAAAATTGAAACAAAACCCATTTCCCCCAAAATGGCTAGATTCGGCCCCTTAGGTTAAATAGGCTAAGAAGATTATTTGATTTCATGCTCTTGGATTATGATAGTAGAGGATGAAACTAGATCATAGAAATTGGTTTGGCATTAAAAGGATTTTTCTACAATTTTCTAGAGATTTTTGAAGTTTGGATCTTAAACTTGAAACTCATAAAATTTAATGTAGAAAATGAAGATTGAGAGCTCAAGAGTGAAATCTATACCTCTTAGGTGATAGAGGAGGATGAGATGATCAACTTTGCTTCACAAATTTTCTAGGAAAACCTTGTGGAAGTTGAGAAAAAATGGAGGTGAAGCTTGAAGGAAATGGTGGAAATGGAGAAAGCAAAGAAAGAAAGGAAGAAGAAGAAGAAGATGGAGGGGAGAGGGAGAAAGAGAGGCAGCGAAGATAAGAGAGAGAGAGAGAGAGAGAGAGAGGTCATCAAATTTTTAGATATTTTAGGGACAAAAGGGTAATTTTACTTAGGGACAAAATTGTCATTTCAACAAAAGACCAAGGTCAAAATAGTCATTTCCCCCTTAAAGTAACCAAAATATCTAGATATTTTGGAGAGGTAATGATGATGGTGATGAGTCACATGGCACGAGCGTAATTCCATCAGTTCCTACGGGCAAAACGATATTTTCTCGCCCTAAATATCTCAGATATTTTGTAGAAACGCAATGATGACGCGATGAGTCATGATGGTGACTCACCCTCTGACTCACCCTGCTCAGGTGACTTGTGTCCCTCCTCTGGTGTCCGGATTTGTCCCCGTGCGTCCGTTCTCGATTTCGTCGATTTCCCGATTTAGGGTTTTCGCCCAAGAAAGTCGTAAAAACTTATTTATTTTGAAATTTTTCAAAATCGCCGATATTGTTCTCAATTATATTTAAAACTTAAATATTTTATTCACGAGTCAAAATTAAGTCATCTGAAAAGTAAAATCATACTGTCAGTGTAAAACGCAGACCGGGCTCCGTCTGAGTTTTCGATCAAAATTTAACCATAGCTTCCTACGATAGCGTAAAGCTTGACTATGGTCTCGGTTAATTTTATTTCACCCTCTAGACCCTCCAAAAAATACAAATTCATAAATACTGTTTATTTAGAAAACTTGAAAATCGGGGTGTTACATAGATCACTGCCAAGTTCAAGTCCCAGTAAAATTTTCAACTTATCAATACATGCACGTATGCTAAATGCATCATCTTCAGATTCGTTACAACTTGACTCAAATTGATCAACGACACGATCTAGCTGTGCTGAAATCTTAGCAGCAACCCCAACTCTCTTCTCTGCTCTACCTCTCTTTCTGTGTCGATTTTCCCTTGAAGATGTTGCCCGAGCTGTCGCTCCTATCTCGGTTTCATTCACTTCCATCTCAGTCTCATTCACTTCCATCCCGGTCTCATTGTGAATCTCATCCTCTGCTCCCGTGTTAAGTCCTTCAGATGCTCTTGAGTCTTCGGATGGTGCATATGCCGCAAAACCAGTAGCAACAATACCCTTAAAAAGGAATTCCATCTCTGGCAAGAATTTCAGACCTTCCTCTCTAAACTTGGCTGCCTCGGGATTCTCCTGTAAGAAGAAAAAGAATAATAAAGATTAACATCATATGTAGTAATGAATTTTACTTATTGTTAAAAAAAAAATACTACACACATACATACCTGAATTTTGGCCTCCCACCAATCATCAGCATCAATGGTCCTCTTAGCTGGATCCCACCAATACCAGTGTCCCTTCCAGTAAGTTTTGCCCATAATGACCATTCCTTTTTTAAATTATCCCACCTATTTTTAAATTGCTTGTATTCATATGTTAATTTTGTAGCCTTGTTGAATATTTCCTTTATATTTGCCCACCCAGTCTTATTAAAGTGGGTGTGAGGTCTATTTCCAGCACGCACCTCTTCAATGCACACTTTCAAAAAAGCTTCAATATTTTTATCACACCATTCAGCTTTCTTTTTTTTCAAAGGGACTTGAGCCATTTCCACTAGCTTAAGAAACAAATATATAAGGATAACAAAATGAGTGCTATACTCAAGGATAATTTAAAACATATAATTTAAAACAGATATTGAGTGCAAGAAATGTTACAACACAATTTGCACAAATATATAAGGATAACAAAATGAGTGCTTCACAGACTTGTTTGCTAGAAAAAGCTTATCAAAGTGAATGCCAACAAAAGCGTGAAGCATATGATAAGCACGGAAAGGCAGCAGTATCACAGTAAGTTAATAGTAAATACAACCTCATATAACTAAAATGTGATCAATTAATTATAACTTGCAAGTAAGCTCAATGAATTGGTGAAGTTCTGTCCTTGCTCATAGGTGATGTTTCCTATTGTTGTAAGTTAGAAAGTGGTTCAACCAATTATGTCAGTGAAACTCGTTGGAGATATTAATTTATATAGTGCTACCACCATTAGACTAGGACATATGGTTCTAATCACTCTCATAATAGCTCAAAGCTGGTTTGGTTGTTGAATCCTAATCCTGACTGATATGAAACAAGATGTGGATGCTTAAGAAGCATTGCTTGGTAATTAATGGCACAAACCACCAAGGTCATTTCCCACCTCAGCCACGTTCATTTTTCTTTGTGCCAAGTTGCCAAACCTTTTCTTCTCATGTGGACCCCATTCCCTACCACCAATTTCTAAAAGTCTCTCTTTTCTATTTATCTCACAAAACCAAGAGTGCACACTGATGGAGTTATCTGTTGTCTCATCTCTCACACATTGCAGAAAAAAAATAGAAAGCTATGCAAGCATTTTGGTTGACGTTTTCTGCTATGTTTGTAAAGATAGCATTCTGCTATATCTATGCTTGCATTGCCAAAATACAAAGCACCAGCACATTTACAGTCTTGTAAACACAAATTTAGAGTAAACTGCAATTCATGGTATCTATCACACTGGACTAGATGACTAGATAGATTTCCACAACAACATCCATAGAAGGATTATGAAAATAACTTGAAATTTTCTTTTAATGTTTAAAAGAGCTCATTATGAGTAAAAAAACCAGAGATATAACACAGAAGATAATCTTATGTGAAAGCACAAAGATAAGTAGACTCCACTGGCATCACAACTCTGCTGTTAATAACAAGGAGAATGAGAAATGATATTTGCAACCCCTTTTCAAATTTGGGGCGTCAAACACCTCTCCTTTGTTGTGCTCTTAGTTTGAAATCCATTCCAAAATCATGGCTAATAAACATCTCTTCCAAAGTTCCTTTAAACGCCGCTGACAGACATCTCAGGTTAAAACCTAAGCATGCTACTTACTGACTCCTATGTACAATATAATGAGAAGCTGAAGAAGAAAGTTTGGAATTGCTGGCAAACTAAAAAAATCTATCTAAGCAAATTCAACTAGTGAGTATAGAACCTTGATTTTACTAGCAATGACTTTAGCATGAACCAACAAGTGAGCATAGCATCATCACAAACAACAGACATCTCATAAACATAATGATCATCATTTAGCAAATCAAAGAGCATAAACAAACAGGGCAAAAATGAAAGGGCCAGCACCCCAAAAATGACCAACTTCTGTTCATATTCTCATAATCAAACAAGAAGCTCTAACCCAAAGGAACGAAATAAAAACCATTCACCCTTTGAAATAAAAACAACAGAGGCAAAAATTGAAACAGAGGCAAAAATATGAGAACGAAGCCAAAAATTGAAAAGTGCCCAAAAATGGAAGAACGAAATGGAAGAATGAAAAGGAACGAAAATGGAGAAAGCTTACCTATCACGTTGAGGGCTGAGATTGAGGAAGCTAGAGAGCAGGTACGAAAATGGAGGAACCTCTGCTAGGGTTTCGTGGAGTAACAAATGGACAAGAGTTGTAATTGTGCAATTTTAGTAGGGTTAGTTTTGTCCATTTTATTTATTTTGGCACAGCTTCCCAACAAGTTAGTATCAGAAATTATTCAAATGGACTTCAAAATAAAGACTTCGAAAAGCTTCTCCAAAAGTCAAAAGCTGTTTATAGAGGTGTATCCAAACACCATAGAAGCTCTTATGGGCTGTATCCAAACGAGCCGTTAGTTCTATTAGCAGTAAGTAGATGTGCAAGGTTTAGAAATGATAAGAAAATATTAGTTATTGAGGACGACTACTTATTAAACTTATAGTGTCTGGTGTGAGTTCTATGCGGTATTTAGTAGAAATCAATCTTGCGAAAGAGATGTAAATTACTGCAACTTTGTTGGAGAGAGAACTCCTACCCAATTATCTGCAAAAGGGGCATGATATCCATTGGCATAAAATAAATCCAATCATTAAATTTGTATAATATGTTCCCACATAGAGTCTATAACTTAGAATTTAGCCTATCTTTAAGATAATTTCTGAACATTAAAGTTAGATAGCAACATTAAACAAGTAGCTTATAAAGCATCGTAACATATATCAACCAAGTAGCTTATAAAACATCGTAATACTTTGTCTTTTGCCAAATTAATGTTTTTAGCCTAGATATCATAATTCATATAAGATCATAAGCAAAGTTTAATGGGAGATATTGATGTTATCGTGCATGTCATATTGTCATGCACAAAGTTATACTAATATCATAATATAAATGAGATAATTTAAGTCACTCATTTCTGACAAAAATGCTAACTAAATAGCTTCCCAACTGCATTACGCTTTTCAATGGCAGTGGAAAAGATAAATATCAAGTGTTAATTAACTTCAGAAGTGTCATCAACAAAAGATAAGATCAAGGAGGGTGATGAAATTGCTGTGGCGCTTTTGTTTTTGTTTTTTTTTGAAAGGTAAATGTTATGTTAGTCTTTTATTTCTCCTTTGTCAGGGTTTGAACCCTGGACCTCCAACTCCAACTCCTTATACCCTTAGCTCAAACCAGTTGAGCTACCCCACCCCCTGTTGTGGCGCTTTTGTTTCTGCTACAATGCTATTTAGATTTTGACATAGCACAATGACATTGTTTGATCCATGGAACCGAGTCTACCCGGTCGGAAAACTCTTTTGTTGTTGCTATTGTAGAACAATAAACAGATGTCTATACTACATTATCCCGGCTTTTTTACCAAAGTAGCATTGTTTTAGAAACAATTTATCAAAATGGGGTTGTTTTGAAACATTTTACCAGAATGGGATTGTTTGTAAAGCGCTAGTCCAACTGGCGCTTTTCACCGGGAGATGACACGCGTCCACTTCCCGAAATTTAAAAAATAAATAAATAAATAAAGCTGCAGCAGCCTTCACTGCGTGCACCACGTGGCGCACGCAGTGCAGGCAGCCCCCCATCCCCCCACCTACCCCAACCCCCCACGCTCCCCCCTATAAATACCTCGATCCCCCCAAATCTCCCTTCATTCGAATCTCCCCCTCCCCTAAAATTTCTCTTCTAATTCAAACTCATCCCTTCAAATTTTCCTTCATCTTATATTTCACACTTTCTACTTCTACTTACATTTCATTTCTTCTTTTTACACAACATTTTTTTCTACTTCTTCTTCTTACATTGTACTTCTTCTCTTACACTTTAATTCTTCTACTCCTTGCTTTTTACGTATCAAATTTTAAACACGGTATTGTTACTATAATTATTATTGCTATCATTATGATTAATTTGTATTATCTTTATTTTTATTATTATTACTAGATTTCTAATTTATAGTTTGTTGTTATTTATTATGATTATTATTATTGCTATTGTTATTGTTATATCTTTATTTGTTACTATTTTTTACTGTTATTGTTATGATTATAATCATTATTAACACTAACCTTAAATTTTTGTTATTGTAGTGTGGAAAAAATGACTTCAAATATTGTAGTATTGTGATTATCATTATTATTTTTATTTACACATGATTTCTATTATTATTGCTATTATTATGATTAATTAGTATTATTTTTATTTTTATTTTTATTTTTATCACTGCTATTATTAATAAATTTTTAATTTTTAGTTTGTTGTAATTTATTATGATTATTATTATTAGTGATTGTTGTAATTTATTATGATTATTAGTATTATTATTAGTGCTATTATTACTATAATTATTATTGTTATTGCTATGTTATTGTTATATCTTTATTTGTTACTATTTTTTAGTGTTATTGTTATGATTATAATCATTATTAACACTAATCTTAAATTTTTGTTATTATTTTAGGTCGCAAAATATGTCTGTAGTTGTAGTGTTCGTGTACTCCAATGGGAGGATCTTTGATGGAGAAAAAGGAATCACATTCGAAGGAGATAAAAAAACAATGGAAATAAAATGTGGAGTCGGGTATGAGCTTCTGTGGACAAAGATTCATGCTAGGTTGAAACTTCATCCAAATCAATGTGTTTCGAAAATTGTCACCCGATTTATGATATCGCAAAATCCGACAAAATACATTGTTTACCAAATTAGTGACGATGAGGATGTGGAGTGCATGATTAACGCCTTTGATCAAAATTCGTGGATGACAACATTGGAGTTGTACTGTGATATCGATGTTGTCGGTTGTTCGACAGTCCCTGTGCCGTCATTATGTAGTAATTTTGAGGTACAACAGTATGATGTAGAACTTGGATCATCGGATGAAGATATGGATTGGAATACTGAAATGGAGCTCGATTCTAGTGGAGATGAAGACGAAGATGAAATACCGGATGATGATTCGTCGGACACTGAAGATGAAGCTGATCTAGGATCTAATCTAATCGTATCTTCAATGGCACCATCGGTAATCGTTGCTTCTCCTGCTTCATCTGTAAGGCCTATGGCACATTGTGTTCCACAACAAACAAGTATGATATTATTGTTACTATTTTTGTTACTAATATTGATGGTGTTATTTATTATTTATTATTATGATTATGATTATGATTATTATTATTATTATTATTATTATTATTATTATTATTGTTAAGGTTAATACTGTTATTGTGCAGGCCAATCACATGGTACATTATTCAATTCATCTCCTCATTACAGTTATATTAATTGGGATCACCCCGACGAAGAAATGGATTTTCAAGAGTTGGATGTTCAGGGGTCATGGCGTGTGGGTCAGGAATTATATGTCGGTTTATGATTCGACAGTAAACAGGATGTTCAGCTAGCTGTGAAGCATTACTCAATGAACATTCATCAATCATTCATAGTTGTTGAATCAAAACCAAAAATTTTGTATGTTAAATGTCCAAAACATGCACAAGGTTGCCCATGGAGGATGAGAGCAATTTTATCAAAGAAGACAGACAAATGGCATGTTACGAAATGGGGTGGCCAACAGGTTTGTGAGAATCCTATGCTGTCGCAAGACCATACAAAGTTGGATTCTAACTTTGTTTGCTCAGTCATACTAGGTATGATCTTTAACCATAATTTTTTTTTTTGCATTAATATTTAATTTGGCTCATTTAAAATTTTAATTGAACTTATAAATGTTTTTAGGCATGGTCCGAGATGAACCATCAGTGCAGATTTCCCTTATCCGAGAAAGGATCCAAAGTACGTTTGGATACAAGATATCTTATAGGAAGGCATGGAAGGCCAAACAGAAAGCCATTGTGTGTGTATTTGGAGATTGGGATGAATCGTATGCACTATTGCCTAAATGGTTGGAGTACATGCAGTTGCATGCTGATGGTTCCTATTACAAAATCAAGACCAACGATGTTGTAGTTGGTAATCGGGTGAACACCCAATGCCGAAAGTTTCACCGAGTTTTTTGGACTTTCAAACAATGTTGCGATGCATTCAACCATTGCATACCAATAATACAGGTTGATGGCACACATTTATATGGTAAGTATCGTGGGACGTTGTTGATTGCCACAACACAAGATGGAGACAGTCACGTGTTGCCGATTGCGTTTGCAATCGTGGAAGGAGAAACTTTAGATGCATGGTCATGGTTCTTGGCACTTATACGTGAACATGTTACCAATAAAAAAGGAATATGTTTGATCTCTGACCGTCACCAAAGCATTAAATCAGCTGTGGCAAATCCACACCTTGGTTGGTAGCCCCCGAACGCGTACCATGTATACTGCATTCGACACATCGCCAGTAATTTTAATTATAAATTCAAGAATGCAAAGTTAAAGTCCGAATTGTTAAAGCTAGGTAATATATTATTATATTCATTTGTTTAAGGTACTTTGTTTTGACTCATTAACAATTTATATATGCTTTGCATCGTTGTAGGGTATACAGTCTGTATTCAACACTTTCAGCGGAGGTTGGAAAGATTCCGCGAATTAAGCCCAGAAATACAAAGGTGGATTGACGGCATTTCAAAAGAAAAATGGAGTCAGGCTCATGATCACAATGGTCGTAGATATGGTCACATGACCACCAACTTGTCGGAGGCTGTTAATAAAATTTTAAAGGGCCCAATTACTGCTTTGGTCAAGTCCACATATGGGCGGATGGTGGAATATTTTGTTCAAAGAGGTGCAACCACTAGGGCTCAACTTAATTCCGGTCAAGTGTATTTCGAAAAGGTAATGAAAGCGATCATGAAACATCAAGAGGAGGCTTCTTCCCATCGGGTTCGACCATATGACTTTGAGAATGAAAAATTTGAAGTTGAAGAGGCTTTCAATCCGCTCACGCAACGAGGGTGCCATGAGTGCCTTGCAAAGCTCACGGTACAAGTAACTTAATATTGCAGCACCCCAACTATATTCACCAGACTCTCCAAAATTTTCTAACAACGTAAGGTACCTTAACGACACGTATGTGCCTGAGTGATCCGTGAACAATAACCCACCAAGCAACCTCAATATATAAGCACGAACATATCTTACGATATGCCAGTCTGAATGACGATGTTCATCAAAATTGCCAAATTGTTCATCGAGCCATTTCATCCTAATTCGACTTCCATTAATGACTCCAGCAGGTGGGATCACACCTAACATATTATCCGCAAGTTCTACCCAATTGCCCGCGGTTTTACCAATGACTGCTTTTCCATCCACCCGGGCACCCATAATAATTGCTACATCCTGCAATGTGATGGTGTACTCACCTTGTGGCATGTGAAAAGTATGAGTCTCCGGTCTCCACCGCTCCACCAGTGCACTGACTAATCTCATGTCAACTTGGAACAACCCAAGCTGTGCAATTCCCAAGAAGCCGGCTTGACTGAGATAGTCTACGATCTCCTCCGGAATATGAGCAGGTCCATGATGACCACCTGCAGCTAATCGAGTCCTCAATAATAGATCATTTTCTCCATTCCATATACGTGTGGAAATATGAGTTGCTTGCATCCCTAGCAATGACGTATCACTTGGTCCGGGATTAATCAAACGTCTACCTCCAGTTGAACTTGAAGCCATATTTTCAGCTCTAAAATAACAGTGTTAATAAGTAGTGTTAATAATGATTATAATCATAATAGTAAAACGAATAACAGTAACACTAAAAAATAGTAACAATGAATAAATATATAATAATAACAATAACAATAGCAATAATCATTATAGTAATAATAATAGCAATAATAATAAAAATAATAATAATAATAATAATAATAATAAAAAATTATAACAAGCTAAAAATTAGACATCTAGTAATAAAAATGAAAATAATACTAATTAATCATAATAATAGCAATAATAATAGAAATCATGTATAAATAAAAATAATAATGATAATCACAATAAAGATAACAACAATATACAATATTCATGATTCATAATAATGACAAATTTATAGTAATAATAATCAAAATAATATTAGCAACAATTACATTAAATAATATTTAAATTAATATTAGTCATAATATTTTCTTTAATACTACAATATTTGAAGTCATTTTTTTCACACTACAATAATAAAAATTTAAAATTAGTCTTACTAATGATTATAATCATAATAATAACACTAAAAAATAGTAATAAATAAATATATAACATAATCATAACAATAACACTAAAAAATAGTAACAAATAAAGATATAACAATAACAATAATCATAATAAATAACAACAAACTATAAATTAGAAATCTAGTAATAATAATTAAAATAAAGATAATACAAATTAATCATAATGATAGCAATAATAATTATAGTAACAATACCGTGTTTAAAATTTGATACGTAAAAAACAAGGAGTAGAATAATTAAAGTGTAAGTGAAGAAGTACAATATAAGAAGAAGTAGAAAAAAATGTTATATAAGAAGAAGAAATAAAATGTAAGCAGAAGAAGAAAGTGTGAAATATAAGATGAAGGAAGATTTGAAGGGATGAGTTTGAATTAGAAGAGAAATTTTGAAAAAGAGGAGAATCGGATGAGGAGATGGAGAGGGGGGAGCGGGGAAGGGGAATTTATAGGGGGAGGGTGGTATTAATGGGGGGGGGGGGGGGGGGTTGGGGTAGGTGGGGGGATGGGGGTGCCTTCACTGCGTGCGCCACGTGAAGGCTGCTGCAGCTTTATTTTATTTTTTTTTTAAATTTCGGGAATTGGACGCGTGTCATCTCCCCTGGCGCCTTTAAAAGCGCCAGTTGGACTGGCGCTTTACAAACAACCCCATTCTGGTAAAATATTTCAAAACAACCCCATTTTGATAAATTGTTTCTAAAACAACGCTACTTTGGTAAAAAAGCCACATTATCCCTTTCTCACAAAACTTCCATATCCATCTTTCAAAAAAGACATAGAAGAGGTCCAAAATAATTGTTGCCTAGCAATTTGGAAAAGATATAATGATTACCTTCTCCTCCTCTTTCTCATCAACAAGAGCCTCCACTGAATCAAGATCTCAAACTTCACCCACCAATCGAGCCTCCTATTGTCTGCAAGAAAAAAAAAACAATAGAAAGAAAAAGACTAAGCAGTTAGCATCCCCCTTCAATCAAACAATTGTAATGCACAACTTGAAATTCAAAGATGATAAAAAATAAGCCTAAATTGGGAAATATGTGCCTAAAGTGAAAATTGAGAGAAAATAATAGATAAGAGAAAGACCTATCAACGACGGTGAAAAAAGCAGTAGAATGATCAGAACCTTCAACCTCTGAAATGCCATTGTCATAGAACGGTTTAAACAATTTTTCATGTTGGAGGGAAGGAATTTTAAATCTAATTTATCTTAATACCCTTATAATTTTAAATTTAAAGAATATATAAGTGAGGATATTATAGTCTATGTATGACTAATGTTTTAAATCCTCTCTCTGCCAAAATTGGGTTAAGAAACATCTTACCTAACCCCACTTATCACCACCACAACCTCAACTGCTAACACCCCTCTGTCACCGCTACCGCCACTCCCACTCAGGACTACCAGTGTCACCTACCCCACCCCATTTTTTCCATTTCTTTCTGGACAGATCTGCAAAAGGGATATGGTGAAGAAGCTCTGCAATCTCTTTGAAACCAAACTAACAGAACCGATTCTCAATTTCAAACTAAAACCCTCAAAATCAATCAATAATTCATATTCTTCAGAAGAAGCACTTTCTAGTAAGCTAAAATCCACAAAATTACAAAGCAATTTTGATTCTTCTTCATCTAATCATATCAGATTACCAGGAACGGGAGATCGGATGTGACTTTTCCCTCACCATCGCCCCCCACCCAGTCAGACCACCACCGTCCCCTCCCCATTTTGAAAACTTTGAAACTTTTTGTTGATGGATCCGTGTTCGCTCAATCTGAAGCAAGTTTGAAAAGTTCTAGTTTTTATTTCAGGCTGTTGTTCTACTAGCGGCTGGTGCGGTGTCTCGACCGTGGCTGATGGAGTGGTGGCAGATGACAGACGGTGGGCAGTGAAAATCTACACACGCGCGACATCGGTGCTTCTACTCATGGTGGTCGTGGCTTGTAGAGGATGACGACGACGGAAATCTGGACGCATGCGACTCCGGGACTTCTGCTTGTGGTCAGGCCCGCCCAAGGGCAAAGTAAGTGAGGTCATTACTTTAGGCCTCTCAAAAAAATAATTTTTTATTAAAAAAAAACTTATTTTTTATTATTTTATATTATCTTTTTGATATATTTGGTACATCAATAAACATAAGCAAGCCTATTTGGTATAAAAGGTTATCATTAGCTGCAAGGTCCAGGGATCAACTCTCTCATTGTGTACAAAATAATTATTTTTGTATAAGAAAATTGTTGAGTTAATTTGTTATTAGTTTTAAAAAGGTCTCATCACAAAGTTTGCTTTAGGCCTCAACAGGTGTTGGGCCGACCCTGCTCATGGTGGTCGTGGCTAGTCGAGAGAGGATGATGATGGTGCAAATCTGGATGCACGCCGCTTGGTGCTTCTGCTCGCAATAGTTCCGTGTCTGGGGTTGAGGGTTGGGGATGAGGATCTTCTGTCCCATTTTGGTGTACTACATCATATCCCAATCAATAATATCTTGTCATGTATTTTAATTTTTTAATATTAATTAAAATTTTAATTTACATGGTGTGGTACACCGAAATGGGACAGGAAATCCCCATCCAATGGTTGGGGGTGGGGTGGGTGGTAGGGACAAACTTGTCATTTTAAATTTTTTTACCTGTTAAACCATTATCTGATTTTAATCTCAACTGTTGGAATAATTTTTTTATTAAATCAATGATCAAAATGATAAGGTGGGATTGTACACCACTTTTAGTATAGTGCATAGTAGAATCCACTTATAATGACTACTAATGAAATGGAATTTGTTTGAGTAACGGAATATCCAGTGCAGAAAGAAAAATGAAGATTTGCTTTCATATTTTGTTTTGTTTATAAAAGGATAAGGCATCCAAAAGCATCACAATGAGGCTAATCATCCCAACTAAGTTGGCATCAAAAGCTTCATCTATCATTTGCATCACACCTTAATATTTATTAAAAAGAATAAAAAAAATACAAAAGAATGGGGGGACTATTTAATTGTAAATTCAAATGTGGCAGATAAGATAAAGTTTTATATATCTGCGTGGTCCAATCACTAATAGTTCAAGTCACACACTCCCATAATCCATTTTTGTTAAATTGAAGGGAAATATCCTACCAAATATATGTCTTATTAAAAATATAAAAATAATAAGACATATTTGTAGCAATGAAATATTGTTCCTCCCTTAAGTTATAAAGGATTGATTACAAATATCCATGATCCATACTCTTTATAAAGGATCAGAAATGCCTTGCTTATGTATCATACCCAATACCCATGTATAAGTAAAATCAAATGAATATATAGTTAGGTAAACCTACCTATTTTTAAAAAACTCATACCAATAAAACTAGGAAGATGATTCTACCAAGTATAATCCTTTGGAGGCCAATTTATCTGCACAAGCATTACCTTCCCTAAAGATGTGTGACACACGAAATTGCATTTTGGATGTGAGGAAAATGCAATTTTTCGATCTGTTTCTAAGATACCAGGGCACTAACTTGATTGAGTCAAAAGCCTCCACCACTAGCTTAGAATCACATTCCATCCAAAGTCTCAGCCACCCTTTTTTGTAAGCTGCTTCTATAGCAATCTTTGCTGCATATAATTCAGCATGAAGAGCAAAAGTGTTTCCAACAAAAGCTGCAAAACATCCAAGGAAGGCACCAGAGAAGTCTCTAAAAATTCCACTAGCTGCTGTAGAACCCCAAGCAACCCCATCACTATTGCACTTAACCCAATGACACAATGGAGGATGCCGCTGAACTTGTTTGATCTTAGGAGCTGAACAAGGATGTCCAATAACTGATAAATTTCTTAGAATAACAAATTCTGATATGGAAGTAGAGTTATGACCTTTCGAAATTGATCCAGAAAGTTGAGTTGAAGCAAATATCATGATGGCAGCCCTTTTAAAATGAACAATAGAATTGTTGAACCTTATCTGGTTTCTACAAAACCATATAGTGCAAATTGTGTGAATGATTGGAGCCCTACACACATCCTTAACTTGACTACTTTGAACATTGTTTAATGCAGAAAACACAGCCATAATAGATGATAAATTAAAGGAACAATTCAGAAGATTTCCCAACCAAGACCATAACCTAGATGCAAAATTGCACTGAAAGAATTAGTGCTCAGCTGTTTCTTCTGACTTGCCACCCAGAACACAAACTGACACAATGATGCACCCTCTAAGTCGCAAATTTTCATCAATAGGAATTTTGTTGTGAAACAACCTCCAAATTGGGAAGGAATTTGTTGGAGGAATACAAGGATTCCAAATCAGCTTACACCAGTTTATAGAACAGGCAACAGGTTTAAGGAAATTGAAAGCATCTTTAAAGCTCAACACACTGTCTCGACCGTTCCGTCTGGGCGCAGCGAAGAGAAAGAAAGAGAGGAGTCGCCACCAATTTTTATTTGGGAAAAACATTGGAAAACCTATAAACTTGAGGAAATTGGTCTTTTTAAAATAAAACAAGATTTGGGCTTGGGAGTCGGTTATGAATAGAGAAAATGTTAGCACCCTACATCGCTCGTTCTAAGAACAATACCTCAAGTTAATTGTGCAAACTTTTAATAACTTCGAAAATATTTATTTTACCCATTTTTCAAAATAATTTACGTGAAGCTCAGCCTCCTGCCAGAGACGTCACTGCAAAAATATTTTTATATATTTTATATTTTTATATCACTTGACTCAAAATGCCCAAATTGATTTTACAAAAAAAAAAAGAGGGTAAAGCCAATACGGCTAAACCAATTATGAGTGAAGCTCAACGTCTTGCAGAGACGTCACTCAAAATTTAACTTGCATATTTGAATTAAAGCAAATAGTTAGAAATTAAGAAATAATAAAAAGAAAGGAAACACATACTATTGTGAAAATATAATTTTGGCTTGACGAAATGATTAACTTCGCTCCTACGTATTCCCTAGTGCAATGAGAAACTCAAAGTCACATAGTTCTAGTAAAAAATGTTTTGTTGTTTGGTTGGTGGTTTTTAATTTTTATGAAAAGATTTATTTATTTTTTAGAAAAATGATTTTATTTGAAGCATTTCATATCATCAAGCCGTCTCGGCTAAAATGATTTGAAAAGAAAATAGGATCAACAAGCCATTTCGGCTAAATTGATTCTTTTTAATTTATTTTTAAAATGGATTTTGATTTTATTTTAAGTATTTCAAATCATCAAGCCGTCTCGGCTAAAATGATTTGAAAAGAAAATGGGATCAACAAGCCGTCTCGGCTAAATTTATTCTTTTTATTATTTTTCTTTAAGAAGGATATTTTATTTTTGATTTTTAAGATATTCAGTTTTTAGTTTTTAGGTTTAAGTTAGATTAAAAGCTAACTCATATGAATCAGCCCACTAACATTCAGCCCACTAAACATTAAAGACAAAAAAAAAAAATTAAATAATAGAACCAGAAAATGACTTCTGATCTATTCAGCACTCACGAAAGAGAAGAAAAGATGAGATTGAACGAGCCAAGTGGTAGATAGTGGCGGTATCTTGACTGACATGCAGGGTTTTTTTTCTTAATCAATCAAATGGCATGCAAAGGCATCACAATATGGGAAGCAATCCCAACTAGGTTGGCACCACAACCCTTACCAATCATCTGCAGCACACCATAAATTTATTAAAAAGAATAAAAGAAATACAAAAGCCATGAGGGAGACATAGACCAAACCCATGACAAGAAAGAAAATTACCTAAACCGAAAATTAGGAAGACCAACCCTATTTCGGGTAAAATCCTCCCAAATAAAACTAGGTGGTAAATCTCACCAAGTAAAACCACCATTAGTAATACCAAAGCTTGCTAATTTGTCTGCACAATGGTTACCCTCTCCATAAATGTGTGAAACAAGAAAATAGAAACTTTTACACTTTAAGTGACAAATTTTCCACCTATTCAACAGCTTCCAAGGGACAACTGTTGGATTGGAGAAAGCTTGCACCACAAGTACAATGGTTACCCTCTCTATAAATGTGTGAAACAAGCAAAAAGAAACTTTTACACTTTAAGAGACAATTTTTCCACCTATTCAACAGCTTCCAAGGGACAACTGTTGGATTGGAGAAAGCTTGCACCACAAGTACAACGGTTACCCTCTCTATAAATGTGTGAAACAAGAAAATAGAAACTTTTACACTTTAAGAGACAATTTTTCCACTTATTCAACAGCTTCCAAGGGACAACTGTTGGATTGGAGAAAGCTTGCACCACAAGTAAAGAGTCACACTTTAACCAAAGCTTCCTCCAACCTTTCTCATAAGCAATTTCAATGGCCACCATAGCTATTGTAAGCTCTGCCACTGGAGAAGATGTAACACCAATAAATGAAGCAAAACAACCAAGGATGGCAGCACTACTATCTCGAAAAATCCCACCACAAGCTGCTAGACCCGGATCACCTCTACAAGCCCCATCTGTATTACATTTAGTCCAAGAGGAAAGAGGAGGATGCCAATCAACTTGAATGATTCAAGGAGCTTTACAAACATGTCCTGAAGCTGAGAAAGTCTTCAATATTGAGAATTCCCCAAATGAAGATGAGAATGAACCTTTTGAGTGATTAGCAAACAATGAAGTTGCTAAAATCACCATACTTCTGGCTGAGAACATAGAGACAGAATTGTCTTGAAATCTCAATTGATTTCTACAATGCCATATCACCCAAATCACATTAATAATGGCTGCTAAAACAAGATCACCTAGTTGATTACTCCAATCATGCTATAAGAAGGATAAAATTGATGAAAAAGTAGAAGTATCAATCTGTTTTTGCAGGATAGAGCTCAATCAAGTCCATAGTCTGACTGCAAATTCACAGGACAAAAAAAGATGAGAGGAGGATTCCTCATGAGCACCGCACAAGCTGCACATAGATACCACAATGCAACCCTTTTTCATTAGATTCTCATCTGTTGGCATTTTGTTATGTAGAAGCCTCCATAATAAAAAGGACTTAGAAGGAGGAATGCAGTTTTTCCAAAATGGCTTACCCCAAGACTGCTTACGGGGATTTTGAAAGAGATAAGCATTTTTAAAAGACAGCTGACCATCAGAGGAACTTTTCCAAACCCTGCAATCAGCCTTAGATTCCTGAGGAATATCAATTTGCTCAATTTCAGACACAAGAGAAGGAAAGAGTTTTAAACTCATCAGGAAGATGCCAGGATCTATTGACAATGAAGTCCTGCACAGATGCTTGCAGAGAGTTGTGAACATAAGGAGGAATATGCAAGTAATCAACAATAGGTCTGGAGAGCCAAGAATCCTTCCAAAAACTAATAGATGAGCCATTACCAAGAAGCCAAGCAAATTCATCCATAGTAGTGCTGATAAATTGTTTCAAGCCAAACCAGATACATGATCTAGCATAATAAGAAATTGGATAGTTATGCTTCATAAACCTAGCTCGAGTAAAACCAGCCCACTGTTTATCAGAAGAAAGTAGTTCAAAGGCAAGTTTTAGCAATGCAACATTGTTGATTGATCTATTTGATCTCAGGTCCAAGCCTCCTTCCTTAAATGGAGAGCAAACTTTGTTCCAAGCCACTGTGACTAACTTTTTGGTGTTGATGTCTCCAGACCATACAAAATTTCTTATACATTTATCAACAGTTTTCAACAAGGAGATAGGCTAAGCATAAACATGAAAACTATAAACTAGCATTCCATGAATTATTGACTTGATCAACAGAACCCTTCCCATTATAGACAATAGGGAGCCTTTCCAAGCAGCTAACTTTGCCTTAATTCTGTCAGCAAGAAGCTGCAAATGAATAAGCTTTGGCTTTCCTTTTAAAAGTTGGCACACCTAAGTAAGTAAAAGGCAACTGGCCTAAAGAAAAACCAAGCAGCCTGCCAATTGCTTGAGATCTGGCATGAGGCATAGCTCCCACATAAAATCTGCATTTAGATAAACTTAGGTGCTGGCCAGAAATCTCTCCATAAGCTTAAAAAAGAGACATGTTGTTCTTCAAATTTCTCTGTGTACCTTTGCAAAATACCATTATGTCATCAGCATATAACACATGAGAAGGAGTTTGATAACCTCTAGGACCAGACATTGGCTGAACCAATCCAGATTTGACCAAATAAGTTATGCCTCTGCTTAAAACATCCTCAGCCAAACAAAACAAAAGAAGGGATAGGGGATATGACACCCTCAATCCGGTATCACGTTTTGTAACCCAAAACACCAATAAAGACTTTAAATAAAACTTTCTGGTTTTACTTTCGGAAAAACGGTTCATTTAATATATCTTATTATGTCCTGAAAATCGTGATAAATTTTTTATTTTATTTATCAACCATAAATAATCACAATTCAGAGTAATAGCAGAATACTCATATATGTATATATATACATCAACAACTAGTCATATACAGACGATCTATGGACAACTTGTCCCTGTGACACCCACTACCCCACATATAATAAAACATGAATAAAATCATAATGTCTTTAAAAATATAACAATTAAAATAAAAACATATCCTCAAGGGTAATGTGCATCACATCATCTATAACGTAAAACATAGGAATCTGAAATAATCAAAATCCTTTGAAAACAAACTGAGGAAAACATAAATAATAAACTTAACCCAAGTCCCGATGTCACATATCAGAGTTGGTATACATATACCGATAATACATCGGAATAAAACCGAATAACATAAATTATAAATCCTAACTACTGAGAGAGATCTCCTCGGGATCACTCCTCGTCAGCATGCTCACCCTCCTCTGCATATACCACAACATATGCACAAGAATAACAAAGAGAGGGGTAAGAAACACAATCATGAATATATGTAAACGGAATGGAATAGTAATTAAGATTGCATACAACATACATCAATCACCACAGATATAATCAATATATATCAAAGATGCATGTCAATGCGAATGCAACATCACTACTCCGTATGCATGTGGCCAACAACTCTAACTCTGGAAAGACGATTAGGAGTACATGTCCGGTTATCAACGTGGATGATATGCCAGACCATGGGTCATCCCCGAACACTCTCACTAATCTTGATAACGTATAGTGGCTAGTCAGGGTACTCAAGCTTATTCTTTAGGTCACTCCGACAATAGGTAGCTAGCCCATGTCACCTGGAACTTCCATACCCAACGTACCCGCAAGGCCGGGATAACACCCATCGTGGCCTCCACTATCGCGATTCATCGTTTGCTTTCCACCCAACATATCAACGTCAACGTATGATGCATGCTATGCTCAACAACATGCAAACACATGTCCAACCATCCACCATCATACCATTACATGGCTATCAGCTTTGACCAACAAGCATCAAAGATGATTTATCAACATCAAACTTGACCAATAAGCATCAAGAATGATTTAACCAACAACATCGGTAACAGTACATCGTTACCAATAACATCATCGTCTTATTAATTGTTCTCTTTGTTAAGTCTTAACTTAACATTATCTTTGTTAAGTATTATACTTAATCTTATTATCTAAACCTCAATTCATATTTTAATAAGATTATAACTTAATCTTAATATTTAAACCTCAAGTCATATATTTATTAAGATTATAACTTAATCTCAATATCTAATCCTCAATTCATATCTTATTAAGATTATAACTTAATCCTAATATTTAAACTTCAAGTCATATATTTATTAAGATTTTAACTTAATCCTAATACCTAAACCACAATTCATATCTTATTAAGATTATAACTTAATCCTAATATTTAAATCTCAAGCCATATAGTTATTAACGTTCTTTTCTATATTATCAACCTTGAATTATGACCTCATAGTCTTTTTCCCATTACCCTAATCATTATCCCTTCACAACAGAATCTGGGTGAGAAACCCAGATTCGCTAGGCGAATCGTGGCTCGTGAGGCGAGCCCGAGAGCTCCTAAACAGGTTCTCATATTCGCTAGGCGAATCCTGGCTCGCGAGGCGAGCCCGAGAGCCCCAATATCTGGTTCTCTCATTCGCCTCGCGGATTACAATCCGCTAGGCGAATCACGTCAGACTACAAATGGTCTCTCTGTCTCGCCTCGCGAATGGCTATTCGCCAGGCGAATCATGACAGATGTGGGAATCTTAAGAATTTCTCTAAGTTATCCCTATGCCTATCATCCCGTCTCTCAAGAATCGGTCCTATGGGTATCCAAAACTAATCCAATATTATCAATCTCACATCTCATAACAACTTATTCATTATGGGGTGCCAAACGTCCTAAAGCTACGTTCTTTCACTAATCCTATTTTTGTCATCGTAATGCACATCGTCATCAAGTCACCATTATCAATCCACATCATACAATCTCATCAATGCATAACGTATGTATGTACATACCATTCATCGCACCTCATAATATTTCAATCATATCATCAAGAAAAACACCAACAATCATGGTCATAACACCATAGGCATATACATATATACACATAATATTCACATAGTCATATTCTTAGCATATACATATCATATACATAACATACATATAGATACACTCATAGCATATACATAGGCATTTACAACGCATATAGACAAACATATAGGGGTCATGGGTTAACCCCTTCATCTTAACCTATCCCAAAACCCACATACTCATGATCTATTTCTTCCCCCCATACCTGGTATGACGCTCTCAATGAACAAAGGAAGAGAAAACGGTCCGGAAAGATTGCGTCTCACGAGCACCCGATCTCACGACACTTGATTTCACGATCACAGCCCCAAAAGGTTCAAGAGCAGCAACAAGGAAGAGGGATTGTGATGGCAGTGATGCTCCTCAAGCGAATGCGATGAAGAACGATTAACAAAAGTGAAGTCTCCTTCAAGAATCCTTGGGAAGAGTTTAGGAATCCTTGTGTAGAGAGAATGAGGCAGTTTCTAAGAGCATTTCGAGTTAGCAAATAGGTTTAGGTCGAGTCTTATGGTATAAATATGAGTTAGGGTCATTATGGGCTAATTAGAAGCCCAAAAACACGATTTTGGTGCGCGCAGATTCGCGAGGTGAGTAGACTTTCGCGAGGCGAACCAGAGAGCTGCAAAATCTGGCTGTCAAGTTCGCGAGGCGAATGTATCTTCGCGACGCGAAACTTTAGAAGCCTAATTTGGCCTTAACACCTGAAATAAGACTTGTAGATAATTCTCTAAGATTTCCAACGCATCCAAGATCACCTCAATCGGATGTCTAGAACTCAAGATATGAACAAAACCGTAAAATAGGTTTCTTGGACTTGAATGCATTGACCATTCCTTAAGGCTAAACTACCCTAACTATGAACTTCGACATCAAGAACAATCATAAACAACATATATAAAACATATACAAGCAAATATTAACACATATAAGCATAGTGTAAAAAAAATAGGGTGTTACAGTCCCTTCTCAAAAGAAACTAGAAAAGTGAGCTGCTAAAAATCTAAAAGCTAGGTAGCGATAGTCTGGAACCATATCACTAAAACTCATGGCCATCAGTAGCCGCTAATATACTACCCAAAAATCGCTACCTCAAAAGAAAAGTCTACGCCCTACGCTGGTCAGACTAGTAGAAGCCGTTGGATAGTCCCCCAAAGAAGGGCCCAACAGGTCCATCAGGAGAGTGGTCGGGGGAAACTACATCCCCATTGACCATCGCCGCATCCCCGGCTCCCTCAGCCGGAGCATCCCCATTTTCCAGAGGATGATACTCAGGTGTCGCGATGAGCTCCTCTTTCTCGGGATCCTCTTTAGGATCCTCCTCCTCCTCCTCCTCCTGCTCCTCCTCCGGCCCCATATGCACTAAAACAAATGAAGGTGGAGGGGATAAGGGAGGCTACTGCTATAGAGGCTGGGCGGCTGGGATGTGGTGTTGTAACTCCCCCTGTTCCACCAGGTACTGCAGCATGATCCAGATCGATGGTAACGGGATCTGGACGGTCTTGACGGCATGTATCCTCTTTTGAGGTCCCACCTCAATATTCCCTCGCAGAGTGCAGACTGGGCCTGTACACGTCGCATTGGTAGCCCCGAGATGTATGACCCAAGCGGTAGGGTCCTCGCGATTATCAAAGGTGAGGGAGAGGACTCCCGTGTACGCCAGTCCCTCGCTCCCCAAGCTCATCTGTGCATATAGTATGTATATATAACCAGAACTAGAATAGTCCAGAAAAATATGCAAGGGTGAGAAACCAATATATGAATCCAAAAATGACAACTACATGCCCAATCACAAACAGCAGATTCATACAGTACATCCACCAAACATTATCATGCATCACATAGTACAACATATATATCTATGTACTAACAGTAAAAACACAAGGGTTTCGTACCCCACAATCAACGTTATTCTCTAAACATATGCATGACACTTCCATATATCTCAACTAGTATTCAATTCTAGATTTTCGGAAATCCTATCAACCTTCGCAATGAGCTGATAAAGCTCCTTAATCATTGACCAGCAGGCTCTAATGATTATCACCAATAACTAGCCCAAAAACGAGTTCTTTGAAACCCATGACACTACGCGATTCTCACATGGGGGCGCAATCAGAAGTACTCAACAGGATACGATCATACTATATTGTCCAACTCAAGGCACAAAACGTTCCTAGAACATGTATGATACCATTGTCCATTAAGGCACAATGTCATGACAAATAAGTGATCTCAGGTTCTCCTTGCCTATCAAGGTCACCCGTTTTCGCGGCACGTCTGCCCCACGTAAAATACATGAGAAAATTATTTAGTCTCCGATAATTGATCTTTGTTGCATCAATATTTCCTTGTTGTAGCATCAACGCTAACAACCACCATAATGTCTTAGACTCTTTAAGCCTCAAAAACATTTTTCTCAAAACAGGACATCTAGTCCAAAGTAGCTCGAACCCAAACATCCCTAACCGATGCACCAATTTAGAATTTTGGGATTCAAGAGCATAAAAACATCCTCAAGCTTACAAGACCACAAAGATCTTCCCTAAGCTGGCAGGACCACAACTAACACGGATCCTTGATCCACGTGTTTCTGTAGAACCCTAGAACCCCGACGTCTCGATTTCTAGTTTCTAAGCTTAAAAACCACTTTTCTCGAAAAACTCAAAAACCAAAACCCAAATCTCCGACACTTACACAAAGTCCTCGGGATCGGTTTTCCATAAAACAAAACTTGGTCTAAAGACCATTTCTTTTCCTTTCGTCGTTTTTCGGTAAAACACAAACCTTAAAATATAGCTTGTAAAAACCCTTTTTCTTGGATAAAACCAAATAATTTGAAATCACGTTTCTCGAAAACGCTTTTGCTCAAAAGGTTAACTTTATTATTTTAAAAACTAATAAATTTTTCTAAAACACTATTTATCTCAAAGCTTCATTTTATTAAAAACACATTTTCCCCAATTTTGCCTTTTAAGTTAACTTTTCCTTAAAAGCAGCTATTTATTATTATTTTATTCCAAAAGAGATAATTAATTATTTTCTCTTAAATTAAATTGAAAAACAATAAAACATTATTATTTTTCTCCATTTCACATCTCGAGCTTTTAAAGCTTTTATGTTACACAATGTCGGATCCTAATTGATATTAGGTCCTCTAATGCCTTAAATCTCACAGCAGGGCACACGATACATCCATACATTTATTCAACAGTTATACCATGTATCCACATACATCAATAGTTATATCATGCATAGGCAAATCAACAACAGTAAATAAATCACTCCACCAATAATCAGATACAAACATTTATTTACATTACAAACACACCAATGCAACATATAGCTGTCGGAATTGGAATTCCTCAGGTTTATCCCCTTACCTCTTGAAGTTCCAAGGGTAAGCAGCAATCGCCCGATTGATCCGAAACCTTGCTCGACTATCTGCCGATCACTACACACACACACACAATCAATCAAGGTATTAACTCAAAAATACAAAGATTTCTTCTATTTCCTTACCCCTAGGGTTCGGCCTTTTGACCTTAAAAATAGCTAGGGAGCTCCAAAAATTCTCATCTTTCGGATATCTCCCTAACTAAGTGATATAACCCTAGATACCAACTCAAAACATCAAAAACCAACCAAAAACCCTACCCTTCACTCAAGGGGGTCTCGCCCTCTCATTGGTAAAATAGGCTAGAGAGATTTCTTTGCTCTAAGCTCTTGGATCATGCAAGTATGTTGTGAACCTAGGCCATAAAAATTGGTTTGGTATTAAAAGGATTTTTCTACAATTTTTCATGGATTTTTGAAGTTTAAGGGCGAAAACCCTAACCTCCATGGAAATGGATTTCTAGAGGAAAGAAAGGAGAGATTGAGAGAGATGGAGAAGGTTAGCTACCTCCTAGGACATTCTCCTTCAAAAACTAGTGAAGTTGCTTCACAAAAACCAAGCTTTTACTCTCCAAAAATGGAGTTTTCTTTGGAGAGAAAAGAGAGAAAGAAGAGAAATTGGTGAGGAGGAGTGAAATGTGAGATATTTTACTTAAGATTCCTTAATAGTTTAGTAAGGTAAAAAGGTAATTAGTAAAAAAAGAAAGACTAAGGGCAATTTGATCATTTCGCGTCCCGATATTTTGAAATCATCACGACACTGGTATGAGTCCCCAGATGACTTGACACAGTCTTGATATGAAGTCCCGAGAAACCCTTACACGGCTCGAATCGTCTCCCAGATCGATTATCGGCTCGAATATAATATATTATTTTTATTTTTGGAGGTCAGGATACATTTTAGCAAAAAAATAGAGGATTGAATTCTAAGACTAATAGTTCTGACCGTTAGTCAAAATGAGGTCTTGATAGTAGAAAAACACTACCATCCGTGAAACAGACCAGGCTTCGTTTGAGTTTTCGGCCCAAACTTTAACCGTAGGCTCCCACGATTATATGGAGCATGAATCTGATTTTGGTTTTCCCAAAATCATTTTTTAAAGCATAGATAAAAATATAAACTCAGTAATTGACTTTATCGTTCTTAGAAAGCACGAAAAATCGGGGTGTTACAGGGGATCTCCTTGTCTAACCCCTCTTTTGCAAGAAAAAAAGCCAACAAAAAAAGCCAACAGATTGACCATTAACAGAAAATGACAGTTTGGCAGAATTAAGGATCACCTTGATCCAGTTGCAAAATGTGGAATGAAAACCAAATGCTTGTAGGACTTAGATAAGAAAATGCCAATCAATAGTATCAAAGGCCTTCCTAATATCAAATTTCATTGCAATATTGCCTCCAAAAGCCTTATTGTCAAGCATATTAACAACTTCAGAAGTAATGCAAATACAATCCGAGATGTGTCTCCCCTTAATAAATCCTTTTTGTTGATCTGAAATGATTGCAGGAGCAATAATAGCCAACCTATCTGCCAAAACTTTAATTATAATTTTGAATTGGAAGTTGGCAAGAGCAATAGGTCTGAAATTTTCAATCTTGTTAGCTCCACTGAACTTAGGAATCAGAACAACCAAGTCGGAGTTTAGATTTGGAGGAAGCCAGCTTTGCTTGAAAAATTGCAAACCAGATTGGAACACATCAGGACCAACTATGTCCCAGTATTTCTGATAGAAGCAGCCCCCAAAACCATCGGGACTTGGAGCTCCAGAACCATTCATTGCAAACACAGTATTCTTCACTTCTTCAACAGATGGCAAGTTAGTCAACATAGCATTATTTTCAGCTAAAACCAAATGAGGAACAACTGTATCAACCAAATCATTAGAAGCACAAGAGTTTTCTAAAGCATATAAAGAAGAGAAATATTGAAGCACATGACTCTCAATCTCAGCTGGAGTATCTAAGATAAAATCATTATGCCTAAACATAGAAATTTGCTAAGGTGAATTTCTGACTTTTGCCATCCTATGAAAATAAGCAGTGTTTTTGTCCCCCTCTGTGAACCAACTAATTCTGGCTTTCTGCTTCCAGAATTCTTCCTCAAAAGATAAAGCTTGATGTAATTCTAGTGGAGCTTGTACCTCCTGCTCTTGCAAACTGTCAGAAAAACTAGCAGAGGCAATTTGCTTTTGAATACAATCAACATTAGCCAATGCCTTATCAACCTTTAGATGCACATCACCAAAAACTTCTTTGTTCCAAAATTTCAACTCCTGCTTAAGAGCTTTGAGCTTCTGAGATAAAATCAACATTGGACGGCCATAGAAATTCCTATGCCAGACATCAGCAACTAACTTGCCACAATTAGGGTGATCTGTCCACATATTCAAAAATTTGAATGAAGAAGGGCTGGATGCAGTACTTATATTCAAAGTTAACAAGAGAGGATGATGGTCAGATTGTGATCTAGGAAGAGTGCAACAAGAAGAAGTGCTCCAGAAATCAAACCAATCTTCATTACAAATGGATCTATCCAGTCTAAGCTCAATATGAGATCCAGCCATTCTTTTGTTAGTCCAAGTGAATTCAGCACCACGAGTTATCAGATGAGTCAGCTTACAAGAGTCAGTCCAAGACTGAAAATCAACACAAGAGGGCCTATAAGGCAAACTACCACCCCTTTTCTCATGGGCACCCAAAATAGCATTGAAGTTCCCCATGTAAAGCCAAGGACCTGAATGATTTCTTTGCAGATCAGCCAATTCAGACCAGAGAAGTTTCCTTTGCATGTATCAATGGAGGCATAAATTGCAGCTATATTAATTTGTTTGTTATCAAAGACAAAGGAAAAGGCACACTGCTGCTTAGACACAGAAATAACCACAGGAGAATAAAGAGCAGAGCAAAAACACCATAAATTTGGATTGAAAGAGCTCTATCATTGAGAAGAAAAGGTCTGAGACCTAAAGACCTCTAGTATGAAGAAAAAATCTTACCAATGTTAATCATAGGCTCAGAAATAAAGAGGAAATCTGGCTTATGATTATCACAGTATTTTTTAATAACAAGCCTAGTTGCATTATTACCTAGGCCTCTAGCATTCCAATAGATAATCTTCATGAAAAAATTAATAAGAAACAGCCCTTGAACGGGTAATTGGAGGATCTGACCTTTGTTGGTTTCTCAATTTCTTTCTCAAATTCTTTTTCTATGTCTTGGTTAATATAGAATGGAGAAGAATTGACAGCAGAAGAAGTTGGAGTATCGGCCACAATTTCATCTAATTCAGAACACTAAAACTTGGAAGCTATTCTCAACTCATTCCTCACAGCAGAAGAGAAAGAAGTAACGGCAAAGTCATTGTTGGTTTCTTGATTAACTCCCACTTCCTCAAAATTCATGACAGCATCAGTACCAGCAGGCTGAATATCAGAGGCATGAACAAGGCTAGGCATTTTTGATTCATCAAAAACTGTTTCACTAGAATCATCATCATTAACTTCTTTTCTAATCTCATCAAGATTCTCCATATTATTCTATTCAGCAGGAGAAAGTTGTTGAATTACTGGGACTGCAACACTAGGACCTGTTCCATGAATTGGAGAATTGGCTCCAACTTCCTCATTATCATTGTGAACATCCTGGTGAGGTTGAACAATATTAGTTGGACCCTCAACCTGCTAAGGTTGATTACTCTCACAATTGGGAATGCCTTCAGAGTCAGGGCAATCATTCTTAACACTTGGATGCTCTAAATGCTGCCTTTTTTCCGCATAAACTTGCTTAACAACAATTTGTTTTTCAATATTCTGTTTCTTGTGAGGCACAGAACCAATTTTCTTGCGACATTGATCATCAACATGACCGATATTTTGGCAGAAACTGCAAAAACTAGTCAGTTTCTGAAATTCTATGCCAACATAGAAAGCATAATCTTCCCTTTCCACCATAATCTCATTGGGAAAATTCCCTTGAAGATCAAGATCAACTAATATGCAAGCATAGTGACCAAACACTATATTTTTAGTAGCTTCATCCAGATAGATTGGGACACCAATTCTACTCGCAATTTCAAAAAGGATTTTGGGGGTGCCAATACTCTTGAGGCAGACCATAGACACAGATCCATCCCTGAGCATGATTTTGTTTCTGGTTATTTGGGTTAAAGTCCGATGCCCATTGAGACAAGCACAAGAACCCTGGTTGGACATTCCAAGAGCCAACCGTCCAAACGCTTCTCAAATCTTCAGGGGAGGAGAAACTGAACTCATAAAATCCTTTACCCAGGGGTATCATCTTCCAATTGCCAATTGGACACCAAAGTTTTGATAACTTGGCATGCGAGTCATTATATTTTATAGGCGAATCACCCTTAGTATGTACCAAACGACCATGTAAATTGTTTTTACACGCTGCAATACCCTTTCTATATTGGTCTTCAGAAATCCTGATCGAGAGAGAGAGTCCCCTTTGAGGCATGGACGAGGGAGTTGACTATAGGGTATGTCACAAGAGTTGGTCAAGGCTTGCGCAAAGGTACGCTGTTGAAGAGGAAGAGGAGATGCAGAAGGCGTAGGAGGAGGAGAAAGGCGAGCAAGAAACTGCCATGGGCACTTAGAGGTTGAAGCGGCCATGGAAGATCACGTAAAGAAGCATGCAAACCCTAGCAGAGCATGGCTAATGTTGGCCTAAAAGTTAGGTCCAATACTTTTTCAAAGGTTGTTTATTCCAACTGACATGCAAGGTGGGGCGAGTGGCGGATCAACAGAGAGCGCGACAATGGGTAGCGTCTGGCTGGATGGAAACATTCTGGAGCGTGCACGGGGAGGTGACGACTGGGCTAGTACAGCTGCTTCATGGCGGCGGCTGAGCTTGTGACGACGCCATTGAACAGAGCTTCTGGTTCTGCTATGTGGGCTGTATGCGGCTTTGCGTCGAGGAGGATGGCTTGACTAGCGATGAAGTGCAGCGGCAAGTCGGCGAAGTGCGACACAGACTCGTTGTTTGTGGTGGCTGGAGGACGATGCGATGCAGTGCAGCGGAGGAGATTGGTTTTGTTGTGCGTCTAGGTATCGTGCATGTAGTGGTGAGACTGGTTCTGCCACTATTCTGCTAGGTTGAGAAGAAGATGGAGTGAGGGAAGAGAATATCAGGTTGATGGGAGAGAGTGATAAGTGAAGAATTTTCTGGTCCCCTTTCAGTGTAGAGTGTGCTCCAATTTATAGAAAAAATTAGGGCAAAATATGTTGATTCATCTTATACGTTTATTTAAATTTTCACATCGGTCCCATAAGTTTTATTTTTTTCAAATTGGTCCTACACGTTATATTTTGTTTTCATATTAGTCATTTCCTTCAATTTCGACTTAATATCGTCAGTTTTGACCTGACGTGGCTATGATATTACTCCTACACATGGCGTTTGATCGGACGCCGTAGGGTTGAAATTGACGGAAAGAACTAACGTGAAAATGACACATAACGTATAGGACCAATTTGAAAAAAATAAAACTTATGGGACCAATGTGAAAATTTAAATAAACGTATAGGATCAATCAACCTATTTTGCCAACAATTAGTAAATGAAATTCCACTCAGATACCAAAACCGTTATGAAGATAAGTGAACCCAAAACCGCTAAAAGGATAAGTGATAACCATCTTTAAAGATAGAATGAAAGCAACTACCTTTTGATTTTCATTTGTTTATCTTTATCATGTTATTATCTTTAGTCCAACTAAATTTTGTTTCACTCCTTTTTAATTTTTTTATTTCTTTTTATTTTTTTTTGAAAAAAGGTAATTAATGTTACTTCTAAGATTTTGGTCAAGATTCAATTCATTTTTTTGGTATTTATTATTTTTTTATTTTTTATTAATTAGCCCGGACAAAATTAGGTGTACACAACTGCCCCTCTTTACTTGTTTCATATTAGATAATAGGTGTAACCGTAGTTAACCTTTTATTGTTATAAGATACGACTAAAGACATGAACTTCCATTTTGTCCGGGAATGTGAGATTCCTATGGATTGGATTGCCCGTTGAAACTCAAAGATAAAAGGTTTGCAGGGTGGATTGCCCGCAAAGACCTGAAAAAGATAAAGAGCTTACGAGTTAGATTGTCAGTTGAAGCTCGGACTAAAGAAAGGCTTGTGGGGTGGATTGCCCACTAAGATCTGTAAAAAGAGCTTACGGGTTGGATTGCCCGTTAATGCTTGAAAAAAAAAAAAAGACTTGCGGGGTGGATTGCCCACTAAGACTTAATAATAGAGCTTACGGGTTGGATTGCCTGTTAATGCTTGAACAAAAAAGGCTTGTAGGGTGGATTGCCCACTAAGTCCTAAAAAAAGGTAAAGAGCTTACGGGTTGGATTGCATGCTGAAACTTAAACAAAAAAGGAAAAGAAGCTTCCGAAGACACTATCTGCCAGAGCATGAAAGGAAAAGAAACTGCCGGAGACGCTATTTGTCGGAGCTTAAGAGGAAAAGAGCTTCCGGAGACACTACCTATCGGAGCTTGAAAGGAAAAGAAGCTTTGGGAGACATTATTTGCCAGAGCTTGAAAGGAAAAGAAGCTTCCGGAGACACTATCTGACGGAGCATGAAAGGAAAAGAAGCTGCCGGAGACACTATCTGCTGGAGCTTGAAAGGAAAAGAAGCTGCCGGAGACACTATCTGCTGGAGCTTGAAAGGAAAAGAAGCTGCCGGAGACACTATCTGCCGAAGCTTGAAAGGAAAAGAACTCATGGAGACACTATCTGTCGAAGCTTGAAAGGAAAAATAAAACAGCTTATGGAGAATCGTATCCGCAGAAGCTTGAAAAGATTGATTAAAAGCTTACGGAGAATTGTATCCACAGAAGCTTGAAAAGAAACATGAAAAGCTTACAGAGAATTGTATCCGCAGAAGCTTGAAAAGAAAGATCAAAAGCTTACGGAGAATTGTATCCACAAAAGCTTGAAAAGAAAGATGAAAAGATTACGGAGAATTGTATCCGCAAAAGCTTGCCAAAATTATAAAGCTTACGGGGAATTGTATCTGCGGAATCTTAAAAAGAAAGATAAAAAAGCTTACGAAGAATTTTATCCGCAGAAGCTTGAAAAGAAATATCAAAATCTTATGCTGAATTGTATCCGCAGAAGCATAAAAAACGAAAAAACAAAACAAAACTTATGAGGCCCTATGCCTACTAAAGCCAACAAAGACAACAGCTTATGGGCCTTGTACCCGTCAAAGCTGACCAAAAACAAAGCTTATGAGACCCTGTGTTGCTAAAGCTAACAAAGATGATGCAATGGTGTTGATTTTTTATGCATGTATGATGCAAGAGATACTTTTGAGGAAAAATTTGATAGTTTTATTTGTATTTTTTTCAATGTATGATGAAGAAGATGTAAGAGATGATTTTTATGATTGATATTTTTCAAATGTATGATGCAAGAGATGTTTTCTATGTTTGGTGAAAACCATGATATTTTTATTATTTTTCAATGCATGATGCAGAAGATGCTTTTGATGAAAACTTTTTTTTTTAATTATTTTTTTCTCAACCTTTCTTTGGTTCTTGACTTCTAAAACAAGACTCGTTAACTTGGTTTGTCATTTGCTCCTGATGCCTTGCTTTTTGATAAATATATGCTTCTTTCAAAATGATTGTCCCAATGGGTGAGATTGCCCCTGATCAAGAGACCACTATGGTCCTATGATCTTTGAGAGGAATTTGCTATGAGATTTATAATTAAAATGTTCTCAAATGGGTATGATGAGATGGAGTTCAAACTTCTTCAAGTGACACTCCTTAAGATGATCTTTGTTAATATCACGCATATGGTCTCGGACACCATCTTAATCAACTTCAAGGAAATGGTATGCCCCAGTCTTTATGTATTGGGACATTTCATGACCTGCCCGACATAACCTTAAATTGCCCCAGTTTGTGAGCTTGATCAGACTTTCTTGCACTTTGTTTGACCCTAACTTTTGCGTAGGTCGCTCTTTACGAGTTTTCAACCTATCAAATTACTCTAATTTTTGTCTAGGCTGCCTTCTCAGGTTTTCAGCCTAGCGAGCCATTTTTTTTTTGCTTTTTTATTCTTGGAAGTGGACGGTTTTTTTGTCGCCGTTATTTGTAAGGATCAACTCTCTTGCTTGAATTGCCAATTGAGGAGTCAATTTTCCTCATTGTACTCATAATTCTTCTAACCATGACCAGAGTTGTGTAAGAAATGCCCTTTTGATGTTTTGATATATGACAAACAAATATAAATTTTTTATAAGTTTTTCAATTTGATTATACACTAATAATGTATTCAAGTGATTGCAAGTTTATTCATGAAGGAGAAAGTCAAAGGATCAAAGGATAAAGATCAAAGCAAATCAAGAGATTCAAAGATTTAAAGATGATTATATGGAACAAAGCATCATGACAAAGTCAATTGAAGATCTCAAGTTCTTAGATGTTTTTGTAAGAATATTACACTTAATCTCCTGATAAGCTCTTAGGAAACAAATGAAAAACTATGTTTTCATATGAATAATCAATTAAGTTTTTCATGAAAAAGAATTTTCAAAAGATGTTAAATGAAAAAGGAAATTAAGTGATGTTATACACCTATGTGTTACACATGTGTATCTTCAGTTAATTTACCTATTAAAAGTGAAAATCTTGCTATACACCTGTGTACGCGAAGTGCATACATGTGTATTAAAACTGGTTCTTGAGAAAAATATCGCATACATCGTGTGACACCCACTATCCCGCATAAAATAAAATATAAAATCATACATGTCTTTAAAAAAATAATATAACATTATAAATAAAAAAAATTCTCAAGGGTAGTGTGCATCACATCATCTATAACTTAAACGTAAAAATCTGAAATAATCAAAATCCTTTAAAAACAAACTGCGGAAAACATAAATAATAAACATAACCCAAATACCGATGTCACATATCAGAGTTGGTATACATATACCGATAATACATCGGAATAAAACTAAACAATTGAATGTAAATCCTAACTACTACTACTACTAAAAGAGATCTCCACGGGATCACTCCTCGTCAGCATGCTCACCCTCCTCTGCACATGCAACATCATATGCACAAGAAAAACAAAAGATAGGGGTGAGAAATACGATCATAAATATATGTAAACGGAATGGAATAGTAGTTAAGATGACATACAACATACATCAATCAACACATGTATAATCAATATATATATCAAAGATGCATGTCAATGCGAATGCAACATCACTACTCCGTATGCATGTGGCCAACAACTCTAACTCTGGAAAGACGATTAGGAGTACATGTCCGGTTATCAACGTGGATGATATGCTAGACCATGGGCCATCCCCGAACACTCTCACCAATCTTGATAACGTATAGTGGCTAGTCAGGGTACTCAAGCTTATTCATTAGGTCACTCCGACAATAAGTAGCTAGCCCATGTCACCTGGAACTCCCATACCCAATGTACCCTCAAGGCCGGGATAACACCCATCGTGGCCTCCACTATCGCGATTCATCGTTTGCTTTCCACCCAACATATCAACTTCAACGTATGATGTGTGCAATGTTTATCAATATGCAAACACATGCCAACCATTCACCACCATAATCAATCACATTGATTATTAACTATGACCATCCACGATGGCCATCAACAACATCACTAATAATGACCCATCGTTATCATTATTAACAACATCTTCGTTATTATCTTTATTATTTCATGACGTTCTTCTCTAACTCATTCTATTTTAAACCATGGAGTTACATCCTAGTGTTAAGTAAGATCAAAGATCAAGTATTCTTAAGCTCCTAAGGATAACTTAAAATCCTTAGATCATAACAAACCTACATAACACTATCCATCAAGCATAAGGGGTCAAAACTGCTCCTGGGCACATGAAAATCGATTTCTAATCTCTGGAATCGATTTCTCAAGTCCTCAAAATGGAAATCGATTTCAACATGTTCAAATCGATTTCTCCAATCGATTTTTGAACAAGGAGAATCGATTCTTGAAATCGATTTCTACAAGGCCAAACCGATTTCCACACCTTGGAAATCGATTCTTGGTCGATTCAAATCGATTTCCATGTGCTGGAAATCGATTTCTGGGTGTCAGATCATGCAGTAGCGGGTTTTCTTCGCTATCGGACTAGTCTATGTTCTCTAATTGACATATCATTCGAGCCTAAGCTATTTATCACCAATTTGATTAGTCCAACACTCATAAATCTTGACCTAAGGGTTCTCAAACTAATCCTTAGTCATCAATCTCACATTGCCTATTTATTTTCTCCCTATAACTATGTTCTGATAGCATAAGGTTAACAAAACACCATATCATGGCATAAACAACATGTTCATCATCATCAATTCATCAACAATCATATAAATCATGAACTCATAGTTATAAACATGTTATAACATCGAATTATTCATCAATCAATACTCATATAGCCAGAAAACAACCTAACAACATTCATAAGCATACGCATGCATACATAGGGGTCATGGGTTAACCCCTTCATCTTAACCTATCTCAAAACCCACATATTCATGACCAATTTTCTCCCCCCATACCTGGTATGACGATTCACAGCCTAAGGGAAAGAGAACAAAGCTAAGTTCTGCTATGGTTCCTTCTTACGGGTTCAGCACTTGATCACGATCGCAACACTGGAAAGCAGAGTCGATCTTTAAGTTAAGGATTGAAAGGAAAAACAAATCTAGGATTAGAAACTCACCTTGGTTTCTAACTTAGGAGATTAACTCTAGCAGCAGGGATAGACTAGCCAAACAACGGCGTGTTCTTGACGAAGAACACCAAAGCAGGATTCGTCCTTTTGGGTTTTCTAGAGCAAGAGATCAGTGAGCTCCTAGGGATGAGAAGAGGTAAATATTGAGTATAATGGGGTGTGGAAACTAGGTTTAGGTCATACGCTATGTATATATAACTGTTAGGGACGTCTTAGGACGAATGGGCCGTACACAGCATAGCTCGATAACACAAACGCGTACACAAGCTCTGACACGCAAGGGAATCGATTCCAAAACCATTGAAATCGATTTTCTATTGGCCAAATCGATTTTCTTATCAAAGAAATCGATTTTTCCCTTTAAACAATCGATTTCCACTTTTTGGAAATCGATTGCTTTAGCTAGAAATCGATTTCCCAAATCGATTGTCCCTTCAGAAAACGTGTTTTTGACCTCGACACCTGAATAAGACTTGTAGATAATTCTCTAATCTTTCGAACGCATCCAAGATCACCTCAATTGGATGTCTAGAACTCAAGATATGGCCAAAACCGTGAAACAAGTTATTTGAGCTCGAATGGATCGATTATCCTAAAGGCTGAACTACTACAACTATGAACTTATGCACCAAAAACAAGCATAAACAACATACGCAAACATCTATAATTAAATATTAACACATATAGACATAGAAGTGAAAAGCAGGGTGTTACAATTCCACCCCCTTATAAAAATTTCGTCCTCGAAATTTCTACTTACCTTGAGTAAACAGATGTGGGTATGACTCCTTCATCTTGCTCTCCAACTCCCACGTAGCAATTTTTTCTGTAGCTCCACTCCAAATGACCTTGACCAAGGGAATTTTCTTCCCTCTCAGCTGCTTGACCCTTCGATCTTCAACCCGAAGTGGTAACACCTCAAAGGTCAAGTTATCCTTTAGTGGAATAAAATCGGGTACTATCACATGGCTTGGATCATGAACATACTTTCGAAGTTGAGACACATGAAACACATTATGAAGATTTGACAAGAACAGGGGTAAAGCTATCTGGTAGGCGACTTCACTGGTCTTTTTAGAATTTGGTAAGGGCCAATGAATCTAGGAGTAAGTTTCCTCGCTTTCATTACTCTGCCAACTCCAGTTGTTGGAGTAACTAGCAAGAACACATGATCCCCCTCTTGGAATTCGAGAGTTTTTATTCTCTTATCATGGTAACTCTTTTGCCTACTCTGTGCCACTCTCATCTTATCTTGTATCATCCTCACTTTCTCTGTAGTTTCTTGCACTACCTCAGGTCCTAATACAACATTCTCTCCAGGCTCATTCCAACACAAGGGTGTCCTACACCTCCTCCCATACAAAGCCTCATAAGGTGCCATCCCAATACTGGAATGGAAGCTATTGTTGTAAGTAAACTCTATAAGGCGTAAAAACTTATCCCAACTACCAGACTTCTCTAGCACACACGCCCTCAACAAGTCTTCTGAGGATTGGATTGTTCTCTCAGATTGACCAGCGGTCTGTGGGTGATAAGCTGAACTCAATCTAAGCTTAGTTCCTAAGGCCTCATGCAAACTATTCCAAAATCTAGAGGTAAATCTAGGATCTCTGTCTGAAACTATGCTAGAGGGTACACCATGCAATCTAACTATCTCTCTTATATACAACCCAGTCAACTTCTCTAATGGATATTCCATGTTCATAGGAATGAAATGGGCAGATTTGGTTAACCTATCCACAACAACCCATATGGCATCACAACCAGCTGGAGTCTTAGGGAATCCAGACACAAAATCCATAGAGAAACTATCCCACTTCTACTCAGGAATACTCAAAGGTTGCAACTTACCCGAAGGTTTCTGGTGCTCTATCTTAGCCTTCTGACACACTAGGCAAGCATACACAAACTCAGCCGTATCCTTTTTCATCCTAGGCCACCAAAACATCCATTTCAGATCCTGATACATCTTTGTGGCTCTCGGGTTAACACTCAAACCACTCCTATGTCCTTCCTCAAGGATCAACTTCCTAAGCTCTGGAACATTAGGTATACAAACTCTATCCTGGAATCTCAAAATTCCATCAGTCCCTTCCTTAAAACTGAGATTTCTACCCTGAGCAATCAACTCTCTCTGGCCTAAAAGGTATACATCTATCTTCTGCCCTTCTCTAATCTGATCCTTCAAACTGCTAGTGATTTTCAACATTCCTAGCCTAAGGCTCTTAGGGGTAACTTCCCAAGCTAAACTCAAATCTCTAAACTCCTCTATCAAATCCATCTCTCTAACCATCAAGGCTGAAATATGTAAGGTTTTTCTACTCAAAGCATCAACCACAATATTGGCCTTACCTGGGTGGTAACTCAATTCAAACTCATAATCCTTAAGAAATTCCATCCACCTACGCTGTCTCATATTCAGCTCCTTTTGGTCAAACAGGTATTTCAAACTCTTATGATCACTAAAGACCTCAAATCTAGCTCCATAAAGATAATGCCTCCAAATTTTTAAGGCAAACACTACATCTCCTAACTCCAAGTCATGAGTAGGATAGTTCTTCTCATGGGTCTTAAGCTGCCTAGAAGCATAAGCTACTACCTGACCATTCTGCATCAACATACCACCTAAATGTTGCTTCGAAGCATCACAGTACACCACAAAAGGTTCACTAGGATTGGGCAACACTAACACAAGTGCAGATGTCAACCTATTCTTCAACTCCTAAAAGCTTTCCTCACACTTAGAGTCCTATACAAAGATCTGACCTTTCTTAGTAAGGCGAGTCATAGGCAAAGCTATCTTAGAGAATCATTCTATAAACCTCCTATAGTATCCGGCTAAACCCAAGAAACTCCTAACCTCGGTCACCGACTTAGGTGCTTCCCATTGGAGCACGGTTTCTACCTTAGCTGGGTCCACGGCTATCCCTCCTTTAGAGATGATGTGTCCTAAGAAACTCACCTCTTCTAACCAAAACTCACACTTAGACAACTTGATGTACAACTGTTTTTCTTTAAGGGTTTCCAAGACAATCCTCAAGTGTTCCTTATGTTCCTCCTTAGTCTTGGAGTATACTAGGATATCATCTATGAAAACAACTACAAACCTATCCAAGTATGGATGGAAGATCTTGTTCATGTAGTCCATGAACACAGCAGGGGCATTAGTCACACCAAAAGGCATAACTAGATACTCATAATGGCCATAGCGTGTTCTGAACGCAGTCTTTGGAATGTCCTCAGACTTGACCCGAATTTGGTGATAGCCTGATCTCAAATTTATCTTAGAAAACACACAAGCTCCTATCAGCTGGTCCATAAGGTCATCTATCCTAGGAAGAGGATACCTATTCTTAAGGTTCACCTTGTCCAATTGTCAATAATTGACACACAACTTCATGCTACCATCTTTCCTCTTGTAACACATCACTAAGAATGACACTTTAGGAAGGATAATATTGATCGGCACCTAAAGTCATACATACTCTTAGGCAACAATAAAACAGGTTAAGGTTCACTATCAATGGTTCGGACAGTTCCCTGCCACGACCCCATTGTCCTATCACTCAGCGATCTTAACCAATTCAAAATTGGTTAAATCCTACTAGAGAAATTTTTTAACAAAAGGCATAATAAAACAGTCACACAAGTTCAAAACACTTCTGCAGAGTACACAGAAGAGACACAACAGACACATACCCCGGCCTGTAGGACAGACCGGCTCTGATACCACTAAATGTGACACCCACTACCCCGCATAAAATAAAATATAAAATCATACATGTCTTTAAAAAAATAATATAACAATTATAAATAAAAACAAATTCTCAAGGGTAATGTGCATCACATCATCTATAACTTCAACGTAGGAATCTGAAATAATCAAAATCCTTTAAAAACAAACTGCGGAAAACATAAATAATAAACATAACCCAAATCCCGATGTCATATAACAGAGTTGGTATACATATACCGATAATACATCGGAATAAAACTAAACAACTGAATGTAAATCCTAACTACTACTACTAAGAGAGATCTCCACGGAATCACTCCTCGTCAGCATGCTCACCCTCCTCTGCACATGCAACATCATATGCACAAGAACAACAAAAGATAGGGGTGAGAAATACGATCATAAATATATGTAAATGAAATGGAATAGTAGTTAAGATGACATACAACATACATCAATCAACACATGTATAATCAATATATATATCAAAGATGCATGTCAATGCGAATGCAACATCACTACTCCGTATGCATGTGGCCAACAACTCTAACTCTGGAAAGACGATTAGGAGTACATGTCCGTTTATCAACGTGGATGATATGCCAGACCATGGGCCATCCCCGAACACTCTCACCAATCCTGATAACGTATAGTGGCTAGTCAGGGTACTCAAGCTTATTCATTAGGTCACTCCGACAATAGGTAGCTAGCCCATGTCACCTAGAACTCCCATACCCAATGTACCCTCAAGGCCGGGATAACACCCATCGTGGCCTCCACTAGCGATTCATCGTTTGCTTTCCACCCAACATATCAACTTCAATGTATAATGCGTGCAATGTTCATCAATATGCAAACACATGCCAACCATTCACCACCATAATCAATCACATTGATTATTAACTATGACCATCCACGATGGCCATCAACAACATCACTGATAATAACTCATCGTTATCATTATTAACAGCACCTTCGTTATTATCTTTATTATTTCATGATGTTCTTCTCTAACTCATTCTATTTTAAACCATGGGGTTACATCCTAGTGTTAAGTAAGATCAAAGATCAAGTATTCTTAAGCTCCTAAGGGTAACTTAAAATCCTTAGATCATAACAAACCTACATAACACTATCCATCAAGCATAAGGGGTCAAAACTGCTCCTAGGCATATGAGAATCGATTTCCAATCTCTGGAATCGATTTCTCAAGTCCTCAAATCGATTTCCATTACATGGAAATCGATTTCAACATGCTCAAGTCGATTTCCCTAATCGATTTTTGAACAAGGAGAATCGATTCTAGAAATTGATTTCTACAAGGCCAAACCGATTTCCACACCTTGGAAATCGATTCTTGGTCGATTCAAATTGATTTCCATGTGCTGGAAACCGATTTCTGGGTGTCAAATCATGCAGTAGCGGGTTTTCTTCGCTATCGGACCAGTCTATGTTCTCTAATTGACATATCATTCGAGCCTAAGTTATTTATCACCAATTTGATTAGTCCAACACTCATAAATCATGACCTAAGGGTTCTCAAACTAATCTGTAGTCATCAATCTCACATTGCCTATTTATTTTCTCCCAATAACTATATTCTGATAGCATAAGGTTAACAAAACACCATATCATGGCATAAAAAACATGTTCATCATCATCAATTCATTAACAATCATATAAATCATGAACTCATAGTTATAAACATGTTATAACATCGAATTATTCATCAATCAATACTCATATAGCCAGAAAACAACCTAACAACATTCATAAGCATACACATGCATACATAGGGGACATGGGTTAACCCCTTCATCTTAACCTATCCCAAAACCCACATATTCATGACCAATTTTCGCCCCCCATACCTGGTATGACGATTCATAGCCTAAGGGAAAGAGAACAGAGCCAAGTTCTGCTACGGTTCCTTCTTACGGGTTCAGCACTTGATCACGATCGCAACACTGGAAAGCAGAGTCGATCTTTAAGTTAAGGATTGAAAGGAAAAACAAATCTAGGATTAGAAACTCACCTTGGTTTCTAACTTAGGAGATTAACTCTAGCAGCAGGGATAAACTAGCCAAACAACGGTGTGTTCTTGACGAAGAACACCAAAGCAGGATTCGTCCTTTTAGGTTTTCTAGAGCAAGAGATCAGTGATCTCCTAGGGATGAGAAGAGGTAAATAGTGAGTATAATAGGGTGTGGAAACTAGGTTTAGGTCATACGCTATGTATATATAACTGTTAGGGACGTTTTTGGACGAATGGGCCGTACACAGCATAGCCCGATAAATCAAACGCGTACACAAGCTCTGACACGCAAGGGAATCGATTCCACAACCGTGGAAATCGATTTTCTATTGTCCAAATCGATTTTCTTATCAAAGAAATCGATTTTTCCTTTTAAACAATCGATTTTCAATTTCTGGAAATCGATTTCTTCAGCTAGAAATCGATTTCCCCTTCAGAAAACGTGTTTTTGACCTCGACACCTGAATAAGACTTGTAGATAATTCTCTAAGCTTTCCAACGCATCTAAGATCACCTCAATTGGATGTCTAGAACTCAGGATATGGCCAAAACCGTGAAACAGGTTATTTGAGCTCGAATGGATCGATTATCCTAAAGGCTGAACTACTACAACTATGAACTTATGCACCAAAAACAAGCATAAACAACATACACAAACATATATAATTAAGTTTTAACACATATAGACATAGAAGTGAAAAGCAGGGTGTTACACATCGATGTATCAGATCATACACCTGCGTATAATTCGAAATAGAAGCTTCAGTATTTGAGTTAGTGAACTCAATCGATGTACATAGTTTGTGTATACGTTTCTGGATTGAATTTTCATTTATACATCGATGTAAACAAAATAGCAATCTGTATATTCAAGAACAAAGCAAGATGACCACAGATGTACAAAAGAACGTAATCTGTGTATACGTGTACTATAGTTCAGAAATCTTTTAATACACATGTGTACTACATAGATTATCACGTGTAAGTTTTTGAAAACTAATTCTATTATGATCTTAACTGAATTTCTAACTTGTCTAATGGATCTATTTCTTCAAATCACTATAAAAGGACCGTTTAGAAACACTTTTCAAAAATCTATGCTTTTAGAATTTTCAAATCACTAAATCAAAGTTTCGTGAGCTTCATTCTTGAGAGAAAAATGTGATATTTTCAAAAGTGCTTCAAGTTGTAATATCTGACTTCTAGAGTCAAAATCTTTTATTCTAGTTACGATTTACTGAGTTAAGAGAGGGTATCTCTTAGTTGTAATACAAGGATAGAAGGAATCCTTGGGTGTACAAGAATAGAAGGAATCCTTGGGGTGAAACAAGATTGCTTGGGAAAGTGTCCACAAGGATTGAAGAAACCAAAAGGTGAAACTTGTAAAGAATCTTGTAAGGCTGATTAAGCGCCTGGTTTAAGCTTGAAATTTAGTGTAGAAAACTCACAGTGGAGTGGGGACTGGATGTAGGCTTCTAACCCTCAACCTTGTTATATTTGTCATATACATGCTTTCTTGGTTAGATATGTTTGAATGTCTTTTGAAACCGAATCTTTATGCTGAAATCTATTGTTAAACATTGCTAGAATTGTTTGTGCATTATTGTAATAATCATTAAATAAGTTATAGATTGAATCTAGGAAAATAAATTTCTGAAATTATGAGAAAACCATTTTAAAGAAAGTTTTGTTTTTCACAAAGTAGTAAAAAGTTTTAGAACTCAATTCACCCCCCACTTGAGTGTGTAGCCACAACCAACAAGTTGTTCATCAAAAGGATTACCATTAGATGGTTAAATTGTACTGTGAACTCATGTTTACCTTGCAAAAAGTAATATGAGGGTCAAGTGGGTGTTGCCCTAGTTTGGATCTTTGAGAATTGAATTGCCTCAGTATAGGGCATCTGATACCAAAACTTGAGAATGGAGTTGCCCCGATGTAGGATCTTTGAGAAAGGGCTTGCCCCAGTGTAGAGCGTTTGAGAATGAATCCCGAGAATGGAAATGCTCCCAGCATAGGACCCTTGAAAGCAAGGTTTACCCAGTGACTGTCATGCCAATCTTGCCCTAACTTTTGCTTAGACTGCCCTTGCGGGTTTTTATCCTAACAACCTTTTTTTTCTTTTTCTTTTTCTTTTTTTAGGAGCACTTAATTAAAAATTCAGAAGAGCACAAACCTTTTATCTTAAATTTAAGGTTGAAGAAAACAGCAATCATTCATTTGATAAGAATGGACTTTTTGAGACTTGTAAAGTGGCTAAGGTTGAGGGTCATGAAAGAAAGGATATAAGGCTTAAACAAGTGTTTTCGTGTTGAATAGGACCAGGGATCCATGCCTTTTTCTTACGAAAGTGGACTCGATGAAAGTATCGACGCATTTCAACGAACACTTGTATTTCGCTTTTATCATTTGTCTTTATCCTGAACTTTTTCATTCTCATTCTTTCTTTTTCCTTTTTTTTTTTTTACCAAACAAGATCACTTTTGCGACCGCAGTTTTCCCGAAATTAATTTGGTGGGAAAATATATGTTTCCGACTGATTTGGGTGGTGGCAAATATTTTTGTCAAATCGGTCGGAGAAATTGAAAACTGAAAAGCCAATTTCATATCCGATTTTCCGACGGATTTTCCGACCGGTAACAGTTATAATGTTCCGATCGAAATACAAAATCGGTTGGAAAAGTAAACAACAACGTAAAATTCAGACCGAATTTCGCGATTGGTTGGAAACAGGAACAACGATCATTTTTTCCCACCGAATTTAAAAACCGGTCGGAAATATTAGTTCCATAACATCCCGCGAACCACTCCTTCTCTTTCACTCTGAACCCTCATCACTCTCTTCCCTCCCTTTCCATCGGCGGCGAACCATCGGACGATCACGCACCACCCACTGGATGACCGCGCCTCCACCGCAAGTAAGCCCTCTTCCACTTCCCTATTCCCTCTTCCCTAACCACCGCGAGCTCTTTGCCACCACCACGAGCTCACTACATCCCTCTCTACCACCATATTTTCTGGTATACTTCAATTTTTCAAAATGCTTAAGATTGTCAAATTGATAAACCAGTCACACATTCTGGTGCTTGTAAAGGGATTTGAGCAGTAATTGCATTTATTTTGCAATATATGTTACTATTGTGGATGTGAAAATGATAAATCTTTTTATGAAGAGTTATTTGTACCTTTTTCACTTGTGTTTTTGTGGTCTTTGAGTATTTCGAGTTCATGTTTTTAGTGTTTTAGTGTGATTTGATGTAAAGTGTGTTTAATAAGAGTCTTTTGTGAGGTTTAATGTTTTGGTGTCTTTTAGAACTGTTTTTGGTGATTAATTGAGAGTTTTCTGTGCAGGGCAGTTTTTGGAGAATCAGGCGCTGAACTGGAAACGTTGCTCTGGGATTTGCTGTAGCAATCGTAGCTGAAACTGATTTGGGAAAAGCACAAAAGCTCAAAACATTCTCTTACACGATGAGTTGTCCTTCGCTGATAAGGATAGTGACCTACACGTGGGGCTGGCATTCAGTGCATTAAAGTTAGGAAATTGAGCCAAGGACACTTGTACTAGCCAACTTTTAGCCCAAAAAAGATGAGAGAGGAAAGGGCCTTGAGATATTTTGGAAAACCCTAAATAGGGGACAGCCAAGGGAACAATGATTAGACATCATTTTCCCTATTAGAGCAAGGGCAATAGCTGTGCCCCTTTCTCTCTCTCCTCCATTGTAATGGCTTCTTCTTCCCTTTCTTGTTTTTCTCTTTGTTTTTGTAAGCTCAATATAAGCTAAACCTCTTATAGCTATAGGATGTTGAACTTGTAATGGATTTCTAGTGAATGTTATGTTATGCTTTGCTATTGCATTTTTCTATAAATCTGGCTTGGTTGTGTTTTAATTGAGCTTGATCATCTTAGTTAGAACTTGAGCTCACGGCTACTTGGAAAAGCTAAGTGTAGCAGAACTGTTTTATAGATAAGAATAAAATCATTAATTGGAAAATTATAAAGAAGAGTGATTTAGGAATGAACATTCTAACTCTTAGGCTAGCTGGAACGAGCTTAAGTGAGGTGTGAAAGTAATTAATATGGACCTAGGAATAGGAGACGTTTAGTGAAGTTCATCTCAGAACTGTTGGAAAAAAAACTTTCATTTCCTAGAGCCAATTGCCGTAGCACTGCAAACGCATAACTAAACTAGATTGAAGTTACAAGGGATACTTCCCGTAGCTGTTTTACCCATTCTGTTAACAAATATATTTTTATTGCTCTAGCATTTATTTCCCAAAACTGTTCTGGACACGCCCACACCAACTATTTGTTACTCTTTGTTAATCTTAATTAATAGAACCATTAATTCAAACTTGGTACTTGATTCACCATATAATCCTCGTGGGAACGATCTCTCTTACACTTTATTACTTGTTAAACGATTGTGTATATTTGCACAAGCGAACCACTTTTAAAGCAACAAGTTTTTGGCGCAATTGCTGGGGATTGTAATGGTGTTTAATTAACAAGTTTAAATTGATAGTTCTATTAGTTAAGACAATTGATCTGTTGAGTGTTTTGCTATTGCAATAGGTACTCATACTCTGTATGCGCAGGCATAGTGCTCCTGAGTTCAACTAGACCCTGAAATTGAAAGAACATTCAGAAGGTTGAACAGTCAGAACCAAGGTTTAGTTGAGTTGGGGAGACTGATTTCTGAAACCCCTGACAGCTCCAATGCTGCTACTAGTTCTGAAAATTCTGAAATGGGTGATGAACCTAATGGCATGGCTTTAGCCCATGATAGAACTAGTTCTATCAGAGGTTATTCCCTGTTTGATCCAGCAGCAATGAACATAGGCATAGTGGTGCCCGAAATAACAGCTGGGCATTTTGAGTTTAAGCTTGTCATGTTCCAGATGCTGCAAGCAATTGGGCAGTTAAATGGTGCTGCAACTGAGGACCCTCATTTGCATCTGAAGCAGTTTCTGACTGTGGATAATAACTTCAGAAATCCAGGAGTCACTGAGGATTCGTTCAGATTAAGACTGTTCCTATTTTCTCTGGCTGGCAAGGCTAAGAATTGGCTCAATTCTTTGGAGCCCAACTCTGTTAATACTTGGAATAGGATGGCTGAGATGTTTTTGACCAAATTCTTTCCTCCTATGAAAAATGCAAAGCTGAGAAATGATATAACCTCCTTAAAGCAAATTGATGATGAGCCTTTATATGAAGCTTGGGAGAGATTTAAGGAGCTTTTAAAGAGATGCCCCCATCATAGCATTCCAATATGCATTCAGATAGAGTACTTTTACAATGGAGTGCTGCCATCTGCTAGAATGATGCTTGATGCCTCTCCAAGAGGCACTCTTCTGAACAAGTCCTACAATGAAGCATATGAATTGATTGAAAGCATTGCTGCTAACAGTTATCAGTGGCCTACTGCTAGACTTACCTTTGGAAAAAAGCACAACTGCTGCAGGAATTCATGAAGTGAATGGAGTTACAGCATTTACTGCCCAGTTGGCTTCCTTAACTAACATGGTGAAAAACCTAGCTACTAAAAATCAAAGTAACCAGGCTGCTCAAGCAACTGTGACTGAACCTGTTGTAAATGAACAACAATGCACCAAGCTGAAACTGTTTCTTGTGTGTACTGTGGAGGAGGACATCTGTTTGAGGACTGTTTCAACAATCCTGCATCTGTTAATTATGTGAACTACAACAGCGATAGGGGAGACAATCCCTATTCTAATACGTACAATCCAGGGTGGAGGCAACATCCTAACTTTTCATGGAGTAACAATGCTAATGCTCCAGCAGGGGACCCAAACTTTCCGGCCAGATCCACAAATGCTCCATCTGGATTCACAAACCAGCAACCAAGGCAACAACAGCAAGCACCACCGGAAAATCAAGAAATGTCTTTGGAAGCTGTCTTAAAGGCATTCATGTCAGAAACTAAGGCACAGTTCCAGAGTCAAGGAGTATCCATGAGGAACCTTAAAAATCAGGTAGGCCAACTGGCAAATGCACTGAACAGCAGACTTAGTGGCGCACTGCCTTCTTCTACTGAAACTCCTTCATCCTCAAGCCCCCATGATAAGGAGCACTGCAAGGTAATACACCTGAGAAGTGGAACTGAGTTGCCAGTTGTTGCAGAGAAAAAGAGCAAGGTGAGAACTGAAGAGACTGAGATTGTTCCAGCAATTAATGAAACTGCTGAGAAGATAGCTGAGAAAACTGCTAAGAAGCCTGAGGTTGTTCCAGAAGCTGAGCCCTTGCCCAAATTTATTCCAGAAAGGCCTCCTCCTCCTTTTCCTCAAAGGTTGAGGAAGGTCCAACAAGACAAGCAGTTTAGCAAGTTCATGGAAATTCTGAAGCAGTTGCACATCAATATACCTTTGGTTTAAGCTTTGCAGCAGATGCCTATTTATACAAAGTTCATGAAAGACGTGCTAACAAAGAGGAGAAGGCTTGGGGAGTTTGAAACAGTTTCCATGACAAAGGAATGTAACCTAATGCTCCAAACCAAAGTACCTCCCAAGTTGAAAGACCTTAGAAGTTTCACCATCCCCTGTTCCATTGGAGATACCTACTGTGGCAGAGCATTATGTGATTTAGGTGGTAGCATCAACTTAATGCCTATGTCAATTTTTAAACAATTGGACATTGGCGATGCTAGGCCTACCAGTGTGACACTTCAACAAGCAGACATGTCTATTGCATATCCCGAAGGAAAGATTGATGATGTGTTGATAAAAGTAGATAAGTTTGCATTTCCTGTGGATTTTATTATTCTGGACTGTGAAGCAGATAGGGAAGTTCCTATTATTCTGGATAGGCCTTTCCTTACTACAGGAAGAACTCTCATAGATGTACAGAAGGGAGAGTTGACCATGAGGGTTAATGAGCAACATGTGAATTTTAATGTGTTAAATGCCCAGAAGTATCCTGATGAGGGAGTAGAAGTGTTCATTTGTACAGTCATTTGATAATCTGTTGCAAGGACTGTTCCTGACAGAAAGAACAGAATTGAGTGATGATGAGCTTGAATTGGGCCCTGATGATTCCTTGTTGGAAGAACTTACTAAAATAAAGGAATGCACTGCAAGGCAACCTATGTGGGCTAGAAAATTTGAGTCATTAGAAGTCAATGATGAGACTTTCAAAGACAATATACCCTCAGTTGTGAAGCCACCCGTTCTGGAGCTAAAATAGCTCCCAGCTCATTTGAAATATGTTTATTTGGGAGACATGGAAACCTTGCCTGTGATTATTTCATCTTTCCTAACTACTGATCAAGAGAACAGTTTGATAGAAACCTTGAAGAGGCACAAGAAAGCAATTGGTTGGCAAATGGCAGACATTAAAGGCATCAGTCCTAATGTGTGTATGCATCGAATATTGCTAGAGCCTTAAGCCAAGAATAGTATAAAGAGTCAGAGGAGACTGAATCCTATCATGAAGGAAGTGGTGAAGAAAGAGGTGATCAAGTGGCTAGATGCTGGGATTATATACCCTATTTCTGACGATGTTTGGGTAAGCCCAATCCAGTGTGTGCCAAAGAAAGGGGGAGTAACAATTGTGGCTAATGAGAAAAATGAACTAATCCCCACTAGAACAGTCACAGAGTGGAGGATTTGTATGGATTATAGGCAGTTGATTAAAGGAACCAGAAAAGACCACTTTCCTTTGCCTTTTATTGATCAAATTCTGGATAGACTTTCTGGGAAGGAGTTTTATTGCTTTTTGGATGGATACTCTGGTTACAATCAAATTGGTGTAGCACCCGAAGATCAAGAGAAGACCACCTTTACTTATCCCAATGGCACTTTTGCCTTTCGATGGATGCCATTTGGCCTCTGTAATGCTCCAGCAACGTTCCAAAGATGCATGATGGCCATATTCTCCTATATTATTGAGAAATCCATGGAAATTTTTATGGATGACTTCTCAGTATTTAGAGAGTCATTCCAGGGATGCCTCGGAAATCTGGAACAAGTCTTGGATCGTTGTGAGGAGACAAACTTGGTGTTAAACTGGGAAAAGTGTCACTTCATGGTTCAGGAAGGAATTATGTTGGGTGACAAGGTGTCTAAGAAGGGTATGGAGGTAGACAAAGCCAAGATAGAGGTCATTGAAAAGCTGCCAACACCTACCTTAGTTAAAGGAGTGAGAAGTTTCTTAGGACATACTGGGTTCTACAGAAGATTTATCAAGGACTTCTCCAAAATCTCCAAGCTCTGCGCCAGTTGCTAGAGCATGATAGACTCTTTGATTTCACTACAAACTGTTTAGAAGCATTTGAAATTTTGAAGAAGACTCTAATCACTGCACCAGTCATAACTGCTCCAGATTGGTCTAGGCCATTTGAGTTGATGTGTGATGCTAGTGACTTCACAGTGGGAGCAATCCTGGGCCAGAGGAAATATAAGGTATTTCACTCTATATATTATGCTAGCAAAACATTGGTTGAAGCTCAATTGAACTATACCACTACAGAGAAAGAGTTGTTGGCTGTTGTGTTTACCTTTGACAAATTCAGACCCTACCTTGTTGGCACAAAGATCATCGTCTATACTGATCACGCTGCCATCAAATACTTGATTGCCAAGAAGGATGCAAAGCCAAGACTAATTAGATGGGTGCTTTTGTTGCAAGAGTTCGACTTGGAAATCAGGGATAAGAAGGGAGTTGAGAATCAGGTGGCAGACCACTTGTCAAGACTGTCTGAGGGGAATGAGGCCACAAAGAATTTTGAGATCAAAGAACTGTTCCCTGATAAGCAGTTGTTGTCTATGGAAGATGTTGAAACACCCTGGTATGCTGATCTAGTAAACTATCTAGCCAGTGGTATTGTCCCTGCAAGTTTAAGTCCACAACAAAGAAAAAGGTTCTTCCATCAGTCAAAGCAGTTCTGCTGGGATGAGCCATACTTGTACAAGAACTATGCTGACAATTTTCTTAGAAGATGTGTGGTCGAAACAGAAGTCCCAAATATTCTCTTGCATTGTCATTCATTCCCATGTGGGGGACATTTTGGAGGAATGAGGACGGCTGCTAAAGTCCTCCAGGCCGGGTATTTTTGGCCTACATTATTTAAAGATGCTTACAACTTTGCTAAGGGCTGCAACAGATGCCAAAGGGTAGGCAATATTTCAGATAGAAATGAGATGCCCCTCAATTCCATTCTGGAAGTTGAGTTGTTTGATGTATGGGACATAGACTTCATGGGTCCCTTCCCTCCTTCCTTTGGTAATCTATATATTTTGGTGGCTGTAGACTACGTATCAAAATGGGTGGAGGCTGTAGCTCTTCCCACAAATGATGCTTGATCTGTTGTGAAGTTTGTTCAAAAGCATATTTTTACAAGATTTGGCACCCCTAGGGCATTTATCAGTGATGAAGGTACTCACTTTTGCAACAAGCTGTTTGATGGAGTCCTAACAAAATATGGGGTAAGGTATAAAGTTGCTACAGTATACCATCCACAGACCAATGGGCAAGCAAAGCTGTCCAATAGGGAAATAAAAAGAATTTTGGAAAAAGTGGTGAACCCAACTAGAAAAGACCGGTCCCTTCATTTGGAAGATGCTCTTTGGGCATATAGGACTGCCTAAAAGACCCCCTTAGGAATGTCACCCTATAGTTTGGTCTATGGAAAGGCATGCCATTTTCCCATTGAGCTATAACATAAAGCCTTCTAGGCAGTTAAAAAGCTCAATCTTGATCTAGCACAGGCTGGAGTAGCTCGCATATTGCAGCTTAATGAGCTTGAAGAACACATGCTGTTTTCATATGAGGGAGCAGAAGTTTACAAGGCCAAAACAAAGGCCTAGCATGATATAAAAATTCAAAAGAGAGACCCTGCAAAAGGAGAGCAAGTTTTGCTCTTCAATTCAAGACTGAAGCTGTTCCCAGGGAAGCTCAAATCTAGATGGTCTGGACCATTCAACATTGTTCATGTCCACCCTCATGGAGCCATTGAATTGCTTAATGCAGCTTTTGGCAGAACCTTTAAGGTAAACGGGCAAAGGGTCAAGCATTACTGGGGTGAGCCATTTGCTAAGGCACAGGCCACCACAGTCATGGCTGATCCTTGAAGTTCAACATACTCTAAGTCAGGCTGAGGACTTGTAAACCAAGCGCTACTCGGAGGCAGCCTAGTAAAAATTTCCTTAGTTTATATTGTTATTTTTGTTTTTATTTTATTTTTTTTTATTTGGCACTAACTCAATAAACAGAAAACAAAGAGAATGGAAGTTGTGGATGCATGTGGTATAACAGTCCTAGGTGGTGGTGTGGTTATTCATTTGGTTGAAATAGGTTGGAGGCCCAAATAACTGATTCAAGCTTTGTTTGGTTTTTGGGGGGAAGTCACATCAGTTCGAAAGTGGGATAAAACAAATTCAAAAAGTTGAAAGAGAAAAGGTGGAGCAACTCTCCGTATAGTCACAACTTCCCAAGCATCTCTCTCACCATTTATTCTCTCTCGATAACCGCGCCTCTCCTTTACCACACATTCTCAACCACCAGTGTCAATCACCATCACTCACCCATAATTTCTCTCTCTATAAAGCCAACCCACTCTCCTTTTAACCCAAACGCTCACCCACCGTTTCCCCTACCCGAGCCTTAATTTCTTCAGCTTTCTCCAAATTTCTTCATCTCCCACCTTCATCTCTTCCCCCTATCACTGCTCCACCATGCCTCGCGTAAAGCATTATGCTGTGAAGAAGAGCAAACCCACATCAAGTGATGAGTATGAGGCATATGAGGTATTTGTGGATGCTAAGACTGCAGCCCGGTACAACAATGTTACTCTGCTAAGGGAACTTCATGCTGAGAAGGGGTTCACCATCTCTAACAAGGCCTCCTATGGTCTCCCTGATGAAGTTGATGTGGTGATTGACCAGCATAAGTGGAAACGTTTTGCTGGCCACCCAACTAGGTTTTGCACTCCCCTTGTCCGCGAGTTCTATGCAAACATTGGAGGGGCTGAGCAAACCCATTCCATGGTGCGTGGGTGCAAGGTCAGTTTCTCCACAAAGACCATCAACTTAAAGCTGAACCTGGCTGAAGAGGAAGATGGTACCAGCCTCTACTGAAGAAGGCTACTATGAACCAACTAATGGCTCTGAAGGATGTTGTGATTGTCCCAGGGACGCAATGTCTGCCAACTTCTGGAAATCAATTGAAAATCGCCAGGTCTGCTCTGAAACCCTTAGCCAAGGTTAGGTATCACTTCCTGAGACACAAACTCTCCCTCACTGCTCATATTGAAACTGTTAAGAAGGAGCGTCTGGTGCTCCTTTACTGCATCTTGGAGAGAAAGAAGATAAATGTAGGGAGGTTGATTCAGCAGGAGATTTCCAATTATGCCACAAGCACAAAAGATCAATTGGTGTTCCCCTGCTTTACCACTGAACTATGCAGGCGATGTGGCATAGAGCTTCACAAAGGGGAAGTGGAGGAGAGGAACTCAGGGAGCATTGATATTGGGTTAATCAATCGGTTTATATCCAACTCAGCCAAAGCAACCCAAGCCAAGGAAAAGAGCAGGTTATGGAACCAGGAGAGCCCTCCAAACATCAGGACCGCTCTGCAGAACTAGAACAAAAAGTGGAGTTTCTAACTCATGTGTTGCAGCAACAACTGTATTGGAGTTTTCCCTGGACCATTTCAAATAGCAGCAACAGGTGCTGGAGCTTAACTAATGGAAGAAGATGCACCCAATACCACAGTTTCCAATGCAAATTCTACCTGAGCAGTACCACACCTCAGAGCAAGCCACCTCAAAGAAGCACAATAGTTCCAGTGCTGCAGCAGTCCCGGATGCATCAGACTCCTCTGTTTGGATGCCACCAGCACCTTCACAACAACAACAACCCAGCACCATCACCACTGAAGACCTGAGAAGCAAGAAGAGAAAGAGAACTGAAAGCCCCCTACAAGATTTGGGGGCTGAAATTGAAGAAGAACATGACGAAGCTGACCCTGAAGCAACAACAGCAACCCCTACCCCCTTTCAAACTCCCAAGAAAAAAGTAGTAGACACCCCTCTAAGGGATGTAATCACAAAACTAGCTGCTGATTACCCTGCCTCTGATGAGGATGAAGAGGACAATGTTCCTCTTTCAACCAGAAAGAGTAGGTTGCCTGAGCCAAGTGCCTTAAAAGGCAAGGGTTAAAAGCCAGCTACTGGAGCAACTGAGAGGGCAGAGGGGAGTGAAGAGAGCACAGCAGCCTCAGGAACTGATGAAGAAGAACAAGCAGACTTGGTCATAGTGAAAGAAGTAGGGTCCTCTACCCCAGCAAGCAAGAAGACCACAGCTGCAAAAGGGAGCAGGAAGAGCTCCCGCATCAAGAATCCGAGCACTTGAGCCCATCTGAGCATGTTGCTATAGCCTGTTGCAGCAACCCTATTAGGAGTTTTCTTGTTTCCCTTTTAGTTCTTTCTCTTGGTTTCTAGTTTAAGTTTCTATACATATTGGTGTCTTATCCTATTTATTGTTGTTTTTGAATTGTAGAAAGTAGTTGAAAAGTGGGGGTCAGCTGACTTTGACCCCACCTGTTTTCTTTTTGAATCTAGCATCCTTTATGTTTGACTCCACCATTTGCACAACCATCCCCATCAAGGGGTTTTGTTTAATGAAAGTTAGCTGTTTAGAAATTCCACAAGTGCCCCTTTTTGGCAGATTTGACTTGATTATTTTCTTTTGGGCTTGTGTGATTGGATTTAATTGTTTGAAGCTCGAGGCACAGGCTACCAATTCTGATATACCTTGTGAGCTTGTGGGCCAAAACAGTTTTATCTTTCCCTCTGTGTGACTACCATTCTTGTGCATGCTTGTCTAATTTTGCCTTGCTGCTTTTATACTTGCACACATCTCTGCTGCACACACTTTTGCTAGAGGCACATTTTGTTTTCTTGAGCCTAGTATTGCCTAAATAGCCTACCCTTGGATACTACCTTTGTGTGAACCCCTTTGAGCCTACAAGCCCTTTGTTTCTAATAAACCCACATTACAAGCCATATCCTGAAAAACCAATGTCCTAACTAGTTCGAGTGGCTGGTGTGCTTCCTATGTTTACATGTTGTACCATAAGTTTGGGGGTGCTCGAGGGCTAGCACAGTTTTAAGTTAGGGGGTGCTATGCAGCTATTATGTGACAGAATATCAGAAATTGAACTGTTGCTGGTAAAAAGCAATGGTTTGTTATAAAAAATAAAAAAAGAAGAGAGAGAAAGAAAAGGAAACAGCAGAGCAGTTGCAAGGAAAAATGGTACAATGTTGCAACAACTGCTCTGAGGGTACAATGTTGCAACAACTGCTCTGAGGCTACAAAGGAGGAAACATAATTCGAAGAAGTATAAAAAAGGGAAAGGAATCAAACAAAATGAAAAAGATCAAACAGTCCTCCCTAACTTGTGTGAGCTGGGCCATGAAAGAAATAGTTGTGAAACAAAAAGAGGAAGCATGCCTAAGTTCTATCTAGTGTAGCCACCTTCCCAAAACTGTTCCTACCTAAACCCAAGCCCCATTGCAACCAAATAAAGCCCTTTAGAAGTGTGCAGTTTTGATTGTGAATGGTGTGTTTAGAAGCTTGTCAAGGTCGTGTTTGAGGGTGCATTTGAATGATGATTGAGAATACCTATCTTAGCTTGAGAAGAGAGGAAGAACACACTGTTCTGAAAGTGTAATGCTGTAGCATGTTACTGAGAGTTGAAAAATAGGACATCCATGAATGCCTGCTTGATTGAATTTCATGATTGTTGGTGCAGTGTCAAGTATGCCTTGTGAAGAAATTGTTCCAAAAAAAATTTATTTTGTGTTTGAGCTAAGTTAAGCACATGTGTGGAGGTTTAGGAAAATTTGTGTCTTTTCTTTTTAGTTTCTTTTGTTTCCATTTCTTGAGGACAAGCAATGATTCAAGTTTGGGGGGTATGATAACTCTTTTTATGAAGAGTTATTTGTACCTTTTTCACTTGTGCTTTTGTGGTCTTTGAGTATTTCGAGTTCATGTTTTTAGTGTTTTAGTGTGATTTGGTGTAAAGTGTGTTTAATAAGAGTCTTTTGTGAGTTTTAATATTTGGTGTCTTTTAGAACTGTTTTTGGTGATTAATTGAGAGTTTTCTGTGCAGGACAGTTTTTGGAGAATCAGGCGCTGAACTGGAAACGTTGCTCCGGGATTTGCGGTATCAATGGTAGCTGAAGCTGATTTGGGAAAAGGACAAAAGCTCAAAACATTCTCTTACATGATGAGTTGTCCTTCGCTGATAAGGACAGTGACCTACACGTGGGGCTAGCATTCAGTGCATTAAAGTTAGGAAATTGGGCCAAGGACACTTGTACTAGCCAACTTTTAGCCCAAAAAGGATGAGAGAGGAAAGGGCCTTAAGATATTTTGGAAAACCCTAAATAGGGGACAGCCAATGGAACAATGATCAGACATCATCTTCCCCATTGGAGCAAGGACAGCAGTTGCGCCCCTTTCTCTCTCCCCTCCATTGTAATGGCTTCTTCTTCCATTTCTTGTTTTTCTCTTTGCTTTGTAAGCTCAATATGAGCTAAACCTCTTATAGCTATAGGATGTTAACTTGTAATGGATTTCTAGTGAATGTTATGTTATGCTTTGCTATTGCATTTTCTATAAATCTGGCTTGGTTTTGTTTTAATTTAGCTTGATCACCTTAGTTAGAACTTGAGCTCACAGCTGCTTAGAAAAGCTAAGTGTAGCAGAACTATTTTATAGATAAGAGTAAAATCATTAATTGGAAAATTATGATGAAGTGTGATTTAGGAATGAACATTCTAACTCTTAGGTTAGCTGGAACGAGCTTAAGTGAGCGTGAATGTAACTAATATGGACCTAGGAATAGGAGACGTTTAGTGATGTTCATCTCAGAACTGTTGGAAAACAAACTTTCATTTCCTAGACGTTGCAAGGGATAGTTCCTGTAGCTATTTTACCCATTAATGTTAACAAATCCATTTTTATTGCTCTAGCATTTATTTCCCAAAACTGTTCTGGACACACACACACCAACTATTTGTTACTCTTTATTAATCTTAATTAATAGAACCATTAATTCAAACTTAGTACTTGATTCACCATATAATCCTCATGGAAACGATCTCTCTTACACTTTATTACTTGTTAAACGATTGTGTATACTTGCACAAGCAAACCACTTTTAAAGTAACAGAAAATTTAGGGCTTTTACTAAAAGAAGAAATTAAAAGCAGATACTAGTTAATTTGGTTTTGTCTTTGTATTGAGCATGTTTGAGTTTTCAGCCTTGCTTGATATCCTAAAATAGAATTCATGATGCCTTGATGCAAGATTATTGAATGATAAAAGGAGCTTATGAAGGCTATGATGATGTACTTATAAGTATTTATGTTATTGCTCTTTAGTGAGGTTGATTACCTGAAGCTTAGCTTTGAAAAATTGAGTTAAAACTCTCCTGCATGATATGCTGTCTTAATTGATTATTCATTTTAGAAATTTACTTCAACATATTATGTAAGTTGGTGCAAAATCAGTATTATTTTTAATTTTTGAGGGTGCCCCTCCTCTGTGTTCATTGATCTTTATATGTTTTTGGAATTTGATATTTGTTTGGGATTGCTTCTTTTACTGGTTTGTCTTCTCAGGATCGAGAACATTGGATGTTTGCTTGATATGTTTTTATTATTTAACCACTTGATTAGGTTTTGATGCTAAAAGTTATGGAGAGTTTTCTATATCAAATGTTGTTTCTTTGTGACAAAATAGGCACTTGGTTTTTGAATGATTAGGCTTTCTGAGAAAATTTGGTTTTATTTTTATTTATTTTTTGTGAAAAAAAAAATGTAAGCTTTAGCACCATTTACTCTTTCTGATAAATGCTTATAAGGAATCAGCAAGTTGCAATGCTTGTTCTCTTTGTGAGGCATTTGGATTTTTTCTTCCATATCAAAATTGTTACTTTCTTCTGCTTAATAAAAATCTCCTCTTCCTAGTATATCAGTTACTAAATGTTTGTAAAACTCATTTAGTTATAGATAGTACATGGCAATAAATTATAACATGCTTATTATCTCTTTAATGCTACAAACTTTAACATCAAAGTTGTAGAAATAGAACATACTATAAAGTCTCTTTAATGCTTATTATATTTTTTCAGGTCCTCACTCTCAGTTCGCATTCCCTCTTCTCTTGCACTACTTGCTTGGAGTTGAGGTATGTCTAATACTCACTCTTTGTTGAGGACTTTGATTGATTGTAGATGTACTGTGTTATGTGAACTCCACATGTCTTAGTGGAGAGCGGAGCTTACTAGGATATTGGTAGTGTGTTGATAAATTATTCAAATGCATGAATTTGTTTGATGTGTTGTTTGTTAGTGGAGAGCGGAGCTCACTAGGAACTAATTGTGTGCTGATAATTTAGAGACTATGCATGTGTATGCCAATTTGATATGTTGTATGAGCATAATGAAAAATTTCCTAACATATTTGCCAAATGTGATGAATTCTTTAAATTGGTGTTTGACCCCGGAGGATTGGGAGTGTTCACATTAGAAAAATAAAAGGATTCCTACTCAAGGAAATCCAATGTTTGATTTACTTTCAGTTTCCCTAAACTTAGTTCTTTCTCTTGATATAGGTACGAAGATAATAAATTCGAGGTCGAATTTCCTCTAAGAAGGGGGGAATGATGGAGGCAAAGGAGGGGCAAGTGAACTTTGCAACAAGAGGAGGTCAAGCCATTCAAGTCCAATTCAAACTCTTTAAGTCCAAGTGATCCTCTTTAATGTTTTGGGTATATCTTGAGTTATGGATATCCGAATGCAGTGATATTTAATGCATTGAAAATATCACTGAATTATCTATAAATGTTATCTCAAGCATAAAGACCTCATTTGGCCTCTATCATAATGAAAACCAGACTAAAAGTTGGGAACGCTGTTCTGGACGAGTTTGACTTAATCCATTCAAATCCAAAGAAAACCTTCTTCACGGTTTTGGTTATATCTTGCGTTCTAGATATCCGCTTGATGTGATTCTTGATGCGTTGGAAAGATAAGAGAACTAGCTACAAGTTTCATTTGAAGTTCAAGACATGATTCGGACTCTATCATGATGAAAACCGGACTAGAAGTTGGAAACGCTGTTCTGGACGGATTTGACTTAATTAGGAATTTTTAGGCTTGTAATTGGTTTTGGTCTTTAATTATATTTTGGGCTATATGGGCCACAAAATTACACAGCCACCTTAACCTAGAATGTTCCTTAGCTTCTATAAATAGGACTTGTATGACCTCATTTACATAACTTTGAATGAAATTAGAATTTATCCTATTTGGGTATTTTTGTAAGTTGAGCATTGGCTCCTCCTCTTCAAGTTTTTGGATTAGAACTTGCTTGATTCTTATCAAAGAGTTTTATCTCTTTGTGGCGAATCCTCCTTGGCTTATCAATCTTCCCATTCTCTGGATGATTGTGGCGCCTTCCCCTTCATCTTCTTCCTCTTCCATTTGCTTAATTTCTTTTATGTTCTTCTTTACATTTGTGCCATTTACATTCTGTTTTTAGTGGTTGCACTTTAATTCTTTGTTTGGTTAAGTTTCTTGTTTAGTTATTTCCATTCTTTAGTTGTTTCCTTTTGTTAATCATATTCGGGTGACAACCGCACCTTCTTCTTCCCTAGTTCTTTTCATCTTTTTAACATAAGAACTAAGAACAAGCTCTTGGATAGATCCTAAATTTCGGTGATTCAAACTTGGATCATATCAGGAGGACCAGCACACAGAGGAAGATCCAAATCCTGAAGCTAAAAAATTCTTTGACATGCTCATGGTTGCACGAAGGCCTTTGTGAGAAGGATGTGATAAACACTTAGAATTGTCAGCCGCTTTGGGAACTCTAAGCCTAAAAGCTCAATCCAATATGCTGCAAGATTGTTTTAATCAAATGGTGAAGCTTATGAGTGAGACAATGCCAGTTGAAAATCATATGCCTAAGAATTTTTATCATGCTAAGAAGACGGTGACCGGTTTGGGCATGGGTTGTATTAAAATTGATTGTTGCAAATTTGGATGCATGTTGTACTTTAAAGACCAAGCAGCTAAGAGCATAATGTGGCACGGATCGATACAAGACAACTACTAGAAAGGGCATTGAAAAAAAGATCGCCGTAAAAAAAATATGGTACTTTCCGATCATCCCAAGGCTGCAAAGAATGTACTCTTCGATGGCAACTGCATCCCACATGAGGTGGCACCGTGAGAATCAGAGGCAATCAGGGGTCATTTGTCATCCTTCTGATGGATAAGCTTGAAAGCATTTTGATAGGGTGCATCCAATGTTTGCTCATGACCCTCGAAATATTAGGTTGGGGTTATGTACGAATGGCTTCAATCCTTTTGGTCAATTCGGAAAGAATTACTCTTGTTGGCCTGTTATCCTAACTCCGTACAATCTCCCACCTGGGATGTACATGAAGAGGGAGTTTATGTTCCTAACAGTCCTAATTCCGGGAGAGAAAAATCCAAAAGCCAAGATTGATGTGTACTTGCAGCCGCTAATTGATGACTTGAAGACATTGTGGAATGAAGGTGTATGGACTTATGATGTTGATTTAAGGCAGAATTTCATGATGAAGGCAGCACTAATATGAACAATCAATGACTTTCCGGCTTATGGGATGCTTTTGGGTTAGAGTACTGCGGAGAAGCTTGCTTGCCCAATATGTATGGAGGGATCAAAGGCGTTCTCACTTAAAAACAGTAGGAAGGTATGTTATTTTGATAGTCACCGTGCATTCCTTGTTGCCAGGCATCCTTTTAAGAAGAATAAAACTGCATTTCATATGAATAAATCTGAGCACTCAAGCCATCCTCCACGTCTGTCGGGTCCCAATATCTGGAGGAGAGTATGCAATTTCCCTCTCATCCATGAGAAGCAACCAAAAGAAAATCCAAAAGGTTATGGTAAAAGCCATAATTGGACTAAGCAAAGTATATTTTGGACTTTGCCATATTGGAAAACGCACATTCTGCTTCATAACATTGATGTCATGCACACTGAGAAGAATGTGTTTATGAATGTGTTTGACACTGTCATGGACATCAAAGCGAGGACGAAGGATACAGATAAAGCTCGATTGGACTTAGCAGAAACATGTAACCCGAAGGATCTTGAGATGGAAGATCGTGGTCGTGTTAAGCTTTTCAAACCGAAGGCAAACTATGCACTAAGCAAACCACAGAAAGTAGTTGCTTGTAAATGGGTTAAAGAATTGAAATTGATTGATGAGTACGCCTCAAATTTAGGCAGATGTGTCGACCTTAAGGAAGGCAAGTTACATTCAATGAAAAGCCATGATTGTCATGTATTCATGCAATGTTTGCTTCCTATAGCATTCGACTCATTACCAAAACCTATTTGAAAGCCACTTGTTGAGCTTAGCCACTTCTTTAGGGAGTTGACTTCGACAACACTAAATGTGGAACAGCTAAGGGTAAATGGAAGAAAATATACCTGTGCTGCTATGTAAGTTGGAACAGATATTCCCGCCCAGCTTCTTCAATTCAGTGGAGCATCTTCCAATTCATCTCCCATACGAAGCAAGAGTTGGTGGACCAGTCCAATATCGTTGCATGTATCCTTTTGAGAGGAAACTAATGCACATTTGTACTTCAATTTAATTATAATCACATTTGTGCTTCAATTTAATTATAATTACATTTATACTTCAATTTATTCCAACTTAGGTTCTTGCAATCCCTAAAATACAAAGTGAGTAACAAGACCAGGGTGGAGGGTTCCATTTGTGAAGCCTACTTAGTGGAGGAGACATCTACCTTCGCTTCTTATTATTATCCACCTGATTGTAATGAAGAGGATGGTATTTATGCTACTCCTGATCCTATATCAATTTTCAATTACCCGGGCATTGCTAGTGGCAAATCCAAATCTTATTACATGGAGCAACGTGACATTGACACTGTCCACTTGTACATTTTACAAAACTATGAAGAGGTGAACCAATATTTAGAGTAAGTTAGTGTTCACATTTCTTTTTAACCGTGTTTAATAATCAAATGTGTTGTACTTTAAGTTACTTACTTTTTCCGATAGTATTTATGCCAATGAGCTAAAGGATCGCCAAGCCAGCATTTCAGACACTCAAATTAACCAGCAGATTACCACAAGGCTTCCTGCATGGTTCGAAGAACATGTATGTTAACACTTTGTTATTATAATACATGTTTTTTTTTATAGTAACGCCCTAATACAAGGTGTTTGAAAAATAAACTTGAGACTGGACATGCCTCAATACAGGGCCCTTCAAAGCAAAGTTTTGCCCCGGTTTATGTCATGCAGATATTGCCCTAACTTTTGCGTAGATTTCTCTTGCGGGTTTTCAGCCTAACGGGCTTTTTTATTTTTTCTTTTCTTATTTTTTAGGAGCAATTAAAAAAAACTCAGAAAAACAGAAATATTTTGTCTCAAAATTAAGATTGATAAAAAAGCAACAATCATTCAATGATCAAAGTGGACTTTTAAGGCTTGTAACGTAGCAAAGGTTGAGGGCTTGAAAGGAAGGGTGTAAGGCTTAAATAAGTGTTTGAGGGCTGAATAAGAGCAAGGATACATGCATTTTTCTTAACAAATTGAGCTCGATCAAGCTGCCTCCGTATTTGCAAGAACATGCGCTTTTCACTTGTCTTTCCTTCTTTTCTTCCCTTCTCACTTTGTCATTTGTCTTTGTCATGTGCTTTTTCATTTTCATTTTTCTTCTTCTTTCTTTTCTTTTTCTTTTTGATAGGTTTTCACCCTTGCTTTATTTCCTTCATAATCACCATTGCTTTTGTGCTCACCTTTTGTTTAAGAGTGATCCTTGTCCAAAGTTCTGTAAAGAAAACTTTGAGGCCCAAAAGGGGTAACAAGGGATAATGATAATATTTTGTAAAGGATAGAGAAAGATAACCAATCTTCATTTCAAATCATGATTGCTTATTATTAAAAAACTTATTTTCAGAGACAAAAAGATGGTGCACACCAAGTGATTATTTATTTGCTCATTTCTATTTTTTTTTTGCTTCTTCTCTTTTTCTTTCATTTTTCCTTTTTTTTTTTTTTTCAAAGGGCACTTGCACATGCGGGCTTCATCGATGCCCCACAAATAATATCCAAGAACGTGAGCCCCATGAATCGAAACCAAGAAAGTTACTCGGAGAAGAATAAGAGAAGATAAAAAAAGAGAATGATGAGAGAAACATCATGATGTCGATGGGGATGTCAAGAATAGATGAGGCTAGATATGCATTCAAATCCATTACATTAATGCTTCAAGGAAGTGAGCATGGTTCAAGAATCAAATGATTCATATCATTGAATAGATTGTGGGGTCAATACAATATAATCATCTTTTATTGGTAAACAACGGATGAACCAATCTAGATCAGTTACTCTGAAATTTCCAAAATGGAGGATTGCAAAGTGTTACCCTTTTCATAGCTCACATAGAGTGTAAACACGATTGCTTCAAGTTGATCAGGGGATCATGAACTTGCACATCATATCTCCATGGCATCAGGTTGTGAACAACATTTCTTCCGGCCGCTTGAAGGAGTCTTGTTTATGGTTCCACCTCATGATTCAGGGTTTGAAGCACAATGCATGCTATGCATGAAATGTTGTGCTTTTTTTAAAAAAAAAAAAAGATGCATGATATTCATGTTTTTTTTACCAAGAAATACCAATGCATGGCATGTATGGAAATATGAGTTTTTTCTTATAAAAAAACATATGGGATGAATTTTTCATTTTGACCCAAAAATTCATTAATGCATGAGATGCATGGAAAAGATGATTTCTTTTTCAAACCATAAATGCCAATGAATGGTATGAATTTTTGCAGAAAAAGAAAAGGGACAAACCTTTCCTTTAAAAAAAAAAAGTGGATCCTTATTTTATTACAAAAATGAATGCGAAAACATAAAGAGATAGGTAAAAAAGAAATATGCTCCTTTTGTGACCTAAATGGGTTTATTGGATGATTTCTACCTTGATGGTCTATAAGCCTTCTAACTCGTGAAACCTATCTTGGGTGGCTCTAAAAAAAATGCTAGTAAACGGTCTTTGGAGCTAAGTACCCATTTCAGAATGTTGACACAAATAGAATGTACATCCAAAATGTGGGCATCCACGAAAGAATCACACTCTAGATGAGATTCTCGCGATAACAAAACAGGAAGTACATCCAAAATGGCTACCACTAACAATCTCGCACCTATCATAAGCTTCACTCAGACCCGGGTATAGGGCCTCACTCAAAGGTGTGTGCAAAAGTGTAAGTGTACCCTATGGTTACAAGAACACATACAAACACAAGTTTATGTAAAAAAAAACAAAACAACAAACAAATGGGTAAAATAAATACAAAAAGTTATTTAAAAAAAAAAATCACAGGTAACTATGATAGGCCTGAATGTCCCCAGTGGAGTCGCCAGCTGTTGCGATCGTCCTGTTCGGGCGCCGCGAAAAAAGGATATAGGATTCAGAGGAGTCGCCACCAATTTTACTTTTAGGAAAATATTGAAAAATCCATTAATTGAAGGAAAACTGATCATTTTAAAAAAGGATAGAGATTGAGTTCGAGAATCGGTTACGAGTAGGGAACGTATTAGCACTCTACATCGCCCATTCTAAGAACAGTACCTCACGTTAATTGTGCAAATTCTTTAATAACTTTGAAAATATTAATTTTACCCTTTTTTGAAAATAGAAAATAAAATAAACACAAATTATGAAAATTTAAATTTGACTTGACAGAATGATTGATTCTGCTTCTACGTATTCCCCGGTGCGATGGAAAATTCAAAGCCACGTAGTTCTTCTGAAAATGATTGTGGTTGTTTGATTTTAATTATTATTTTTAATTAAACTTTGATCGAGAAATCTCAAGATCACCAAGTTGCCACAACTTAGGTGTCCTAAAACTAAAAGTCTAATAAGATGTTGCATCTCAATTTACCCATTTCATTTAAAAGAAGTTAATTTATTTATTTTATCTTTTTCTAAAAATCTTAGGATCACTAAGCTGTCACAACTCAGGTGTCCCAAAATCAAGGGTTAACAAGATGTCACATCTCAGTTTATCCTTTTTATTTTTAAGAAATTAATTAATTATTTTTATTTTTTAAAAGCTTAGGATCAACAAGCTATCACAACTCAGGTCTCCTAAAACCAAGGGTTAACAAGATGTCACATCTCAGTTTACCCTTTTTATTTAAAAAGAGTTTGTTTAGTCTTTTTATTTTTTTTTTAAAATTAGGATTACCAAGCTGTCATAACTCAGGTGTTCTTAAACTTAGGGTTAACAAGATGTCACATCTGAGTTACCCTTTTTTATTTAAAAGAAATCAAATTAAATAATATTCAATTTATTAATGTTAAGAATGTATGTAACTTAATAAAACATATTTTAATTAAGTTGGTATATTGTTGTAGTGAAATTTTTTAATTAAGAATGCAGTGAAATATTTGTACTTTAGAAGATAAGCAATATTTGATCTAAAATAGCCCAAAAAAACAAACTTAAATACTTAACCCACTAAACATGATCAACCCAAACACTATTAAAATAAAAAGGAACCAAATATGTGACACCCCCTTCTAGGCATCACATGGTTATCCAAAAACGAAATAAAATACGAAACAAAAGTTTGCTGGTTACTTTCGGAAAACAGAATTTCTTAACTTAAATCTCACTTACTTTGAAAAGCGTGGTAAAATTTTTTATTCTTACAACAGTAATTAATAAATACTCATATCAATATCAATATAACTCGTGTATATATATATATATATATATATATATATATATATATATATATATATATGCATCATCAGTATGCTATGTACATAAAAAAACTGTGGACAACATGTCCATTTCAAAAAGAAACTAACAGAAGATAAAAATAATATCAACTCTAAAAACTAGGCAGCGACAGTCTGGAAAACCATATCTAAAACTCATGACCATCAGTAGCCGATAACTGACTACCCAAAAATCGCTGCCTCAAAATCTAACACTCTAAGCTGGTCCCTCTCGAGTGAAACCCGTTAGACAGTCCCCGAAGGAGGGTCCAACATCTACATCAGAGGAAGGATCATAGGAATCTACATTCCCATTCTCCTGAGGCTGAGGCTCAAGGGCCTCCAGAGGATGGTACTCAGGGGTCTCCTGAGGGTCCTCCTCTGGGTCCTCCTCTTGCCCCTCCGCTACCATAACGAACAGCGGGGGAGGAGTCGAGGGTGACTGCAGCTGCAAGGGCTGTGCAGCTGGAATGTAGTGCTACAGCTGCCCCTGATCCACCAAAAAATGTAGAATCATCCAGATGGGCGATAGAGGTATCTGAATGGTCTTCACTCTGTGGGTCCTCTCCTGGGGCCCCACTTCGACGGTCCTTCTCAGAGTGCAGACAGGTCCAGTACAAGCTGCACTACTGGCACCTGGGTGAATGACCCATGCAGCTGGGTCCTCCCGCTGATCAAACACGAGTAAGCGCACCCCCGAATGGGCTAGGCTCTCGGATATTGGGTCCATCTGTAAAAAAGTAATAATATATGCCAAAAGAAAGACAGCATGGCCAAAGATACAGCAAGGGTGAGAAATCAATATATGAATTTAAAGTATGACAACTACATACTTCAGACACAAACAACGAGTTCATATAAATGCATCAAACAACATACTTAAACATGATAAACATATCACAATAATAAAGGTAAACACAAGGGTCTCGTGCCCAACGGTCATCGTTATTTTCAAAACGTATGCATGGCATTTCCACATATATCCTCTACTATTCGATTATTAATTTCCGGAAATCCCATCACCATTCAAAGAGCGGATCAGGCTCACAATTCATTGGCCCTTAGGCAACAATGACTAGCACCAACGTGCTAAACAAAAGTACATGAATCACATGACACTACGCGATTCTCACATGGGGGTGCAATCAGAGGTTGTTAACAAATTGTAATCAGGTCATACTATATTGTCCAACACAAGGCACCATGTGTTCTAAAACGTATGACACCATTGTCCATCAAGGCACAATGATACACAATGACTTAAAGTCATCACAGGGTTCCTTGCCATGAAGATCCCCCATCTAGATGGCACGTCTGCCAGACACCACAATGCATGAGAAAGCCTTTGTTTCCGTAAGTTTTTCTTTGTCGTATCATTATTCCTTCGTTGAAGCAATAAGCTATTAACCACCACAACATTTTGACTCTTAAATCTTTATAACATTTCTCAAAAGGGGACATACAGTCCAAAAATCTAGAAAGAGACACACAGTCCGAAATAGCTCGAACCCAAAAACTATCAACCGATGCACCAGTCTCAGGGTTTGGGCTCTAGAGCACACAACTTGTCCACAAGCCTACAGGACCACAAAGATTGTCCACATGCCTACAGGACCACTTAGCTAACACGGATCCTTGATCCACGTGTTCTGCAGAACCCTAGAACATCGACGTCTCGGTTCCTAGGTTCACCTCCAAAAATAATCATTTCTTTTTGAAAACAAAAAACCATATCTCCGAATCTTACACACAAAGCCTTCGGGATCGGTTTTCCATAAAAACAAATCTTGGTCAAAAATCACTTTTTGTTTTGAAGTACTTTGGTAAGCCACAACACTTTGAAGTACGGTTCGTAAAAAAACCCTTTTTTCTTGGATAAAAATATTTGTTTCAAAAACTGGGTTACTTGAAAATACTTTTTCTCGACATGATTCGTTTTATTACTTTAAAAACGGTCGATGTCTCCAAAACACACCTTTTTCTTCAAAATCTTGCTTGGCTTGAACTAAAGTTGTTTTTCCCATTTATGTCTTCTCATTCCTTGATAAATTATGTTTTTGTTTTACTCATTTCCAAAAAGGTATCAACTCATTTTGTTTTTGCGACGACCTCACTTATGTAGGATAATCCCATTAGACGCTTTCAAAACTTAACCTCACTCTTTCTGATACCTTAAAACACATCCAAAAATTTTCACATCAACAGTTAAGCAGATAAGAACTTATCATAGCTCAAGAATTTCACATCAGAGTTTCGCCTAGAAGCCATGGCGTAAAAATAACAACAACAAACATAAACACCCCAGTGGCCGTGGTACAACTCACAAGAGACTCAAAGATACCTCTGAGATCTCTATCTATTTGAGAAGCGCTGACGCCACACTTGTTACTGACGATAGAGTACACCTTGGGTCAGCTCCACCTGTTGTAGCACTTCCGATGACCAATCGGCACCTCCGTCTTCGAATCACGATCCGGACAACCACATATATGTAAACATGGAGAAATATGCATAGGAGATAAGAAACGCTACACTATTATACAAAATGGAAATCATGTAGCATATAACACATCAACATGTACAATAGCACACAATCAGCAAACACATTCATCTCTCGAGTTCAGCACAACAATCAACCTCAAAGTATCACGACTAGGGATCATCGCCTATTCTACAACAGTCAACCTCAAACTATCACAACTAGAGATCATCGTCTATTCTACAACAATCAACCACAAAGTATCACAACTAAGGATCATCGCCTATTTTATATGCACAACTAAGTTCCTGGCCCTTGGAAATACTGTCCTCCAACTCAACTGTGAAGTAGTCCTTTTCCAAGCTAGGAAGTCACCCTCCAACTATAAGGGCATAGAGTCAGTATTCCAGGTTACTGGTTCCTAGGACGTCTCCCAGAACGTCCACCTCGACCTCATGTGACAGTCACAAACTGCTATTGCAACTGTACACACGGCTCCCTATACACAACCACTCAAACTGTTGTTGTAGCTGTATACAGGTACCAGCTCATATGATAGCCACTCAAAATGCTGTTGCAGCTATTCATATAGCTCCTTGTGACAACCACTCAAACTACTGTTGCAATTGTCACAAGTCCCGACCTCGCGTGATCATAGCTGGCAAGCTTCTATAGCAAGTACACACACGTAATCCTATACACAACCACTCAAACTGCTGTTGCAGTTGTGTACTAGCATATATGATTGCAGTTAGTCATATAGCCCCCTTATGACAACCACTCAAACTGCTGCTGCAATTGTCACAAGTAATCCACCTCGTGTGATAAATGTTCAGACACCTGTTGCAGTAAATCCCGCGGCTTTCCACCACAACAATGCAAATGTTATGATTATGCATCCATCATTTCAACAACAACTTAACTAATGTCTCACAACCTACATCCTCCAACTGTGAGGATGCCACTCTCCAACTATGAGAGCCACTTATAACTTAGATCCACATCCTTAATTTACTAGTCTAACCTCAATCATCATCTCCAAAGTCAATCATTCTCCTATAATCCTAACAATATACCAATCATCTCCAAAGTCAACCAAGATCTTATCAGTCACAAACACATCACATGTCATAGCATGCAGTATAGCATTCTTATAAGCATACCAAAACGCAATTAAGCATGTTATCACCAAAACAAGTTATCATCATAAACAATCATGTTATCAATCATCACAAATAAGCACACATCATCACTAGTAGGGTTTGAGGAGCCCTACATATGCTAATAATTATATACTATGCCTATGATTCCCAGATATATGTAGGTTCTTCCCCCTCACCTGGTAATCCGTTCCCATGCACTCTTGTATCCACGGACAGCCTTGACCCTTGATCTCACGAACCCGACGAGCGCAACCACAACTACTACGAGCTCACCACGTAGCTCCCCGACACTTCCAAGGATAGAGAACATTGGCTGGACTTAGGAGAAGGCAGCTTCAAAAGTTAGCTCAAGAATCTAGGGAAAAAGGTACCAAAAACAAGAATACGGTCCTAGCTCCATATCTTGAGCTGCATCCTTCTTCTTGGAAATCCGAATGGTGATATGAAGAACAACGTGTCCTAAACCTACTTCCAAAATTTCAGCCCGATCCAACAGTTAACGAATCTCTGGCGAAGGTTTTATTGTCGCAGGTTAGGTGATATACGAGATGAGTTTCTCACACACTAGGACTATGATGTAAGCTGCATATCTCCCACTCTAGACCTTGAACCGAAAATCTGAACGGTCAAATTGAAGAACCACATGTTCTGAACCTCCTTACCAAGTTTGAATCCAACGGTTTATGAACATATTCCAACGATCTTATTGAAACTGCTTCAACCAAGCTTCAAGGCTTCCAACAATGGTTTCACTCTTTCTTTCACCTTGCCTTCTCTTTCTCCTAGCCATGAAAATATGGAAGTTTCTCATTCCATTATACTACTTCCTCCTAGATGATGAAGATGATCAAGCTTGTCAAGTTTACTTCTCAAAGTTCTTGAAGAATCCTTGAAGGATGGAGAGAAATTGAAGTGGAAAGCTTGGAGGTGTCTTGAAGTGAAGAAGATGGAGAAGAGAAGGGGAAAGTGCACGAAATTGAGAGAGGACAAATGGAAGAGAGTGGCATGATATGTATATATATATAGGAAGGGAAGGATAAGGATAGGATAGAAGGGTCATTTCCTTTAAGAACCAAATTGGAATTTCATCAAAAGTTGTACTAGAAACTTCAACAGTTGAACTGAAAGAATCAAGTGAAGGAGAAAGAAATATGAGAGTGTAAATATATTTATGAATGGTGTGGAACATATGTGAAGAAAGGGTAAGGTTGATATAAAATTACTTACGGGCAAAACTATCATTTCCTATTAGGGGCAAAATTGTCATTTTACACTAGGTTATCATGACTATGGTGAGTCACCTATGTGACTCACCCCTTGTCATCATTACTATGGTGATGAGTCACCATGTAATGATTACATATGGATAAGGTGGTGAGGTGTCTAGGTGAGGTGGCGTGAAAGCGACGTGAGGCTTATCCGTTATCGGTTCCGGTGATCTCGTACGCAGGCCGGGTTTCGTCAGAGTCTTCAACCCAAACCTTAATCATAATTCTCTACTAGTAATGTAGAGTAAAACAATATCTGTGTGGTATCCAAAAAGTGGATACGTAGGGATAAAATCAAATACCAGACGAGAGATATGGTTCTTGAATGTGATTAGTCAATGGATGAGTTCATCACTATGACTTATCATCATCATGATTACTCTACCATGACTCATCATCATAAGTCATCCATGTCATGATTACTTGTCTAAAGTGGTCATGATTACTTCTCCAAAATATCTTGATATTTATAACTTTACCACTATGACTCCGATAAGATTTGGATACTTTACCGATCTGAAAATTGGGATGTTACAGTTTTCAAAATTCTTTGAAACCTTAGCCTTTTATTTTCTTATTTTACGTTCCAAGCTTTTTGAAGCTTTTAACTTTACTCGATTTTGAACCCTGACCGATATTAGGTCCCTTAGCACGATATCAATCATGGCAAGCATAAATAACGTCATCCACCATAATTAAGCATAACAACACAAAATCATGCATAATCAGGCATAACCAAATATGAGCAAGCATAAAATAAATCACTCCACATCAATACAGCACATTTAAAATTTTACAGACCATATACACAAATACAGCACGCAGCTGTCGGAAATTGAATTCCTCAGGTTTATCCCCTTACCTCTTGAAGTTATCCTCCGAGTAAAAGTCGTCTGGTCGATCCACGAATTCTCCCGATTACTCGTCCGATTACTCAACCACAACTACATACACACAATCAATCCAAACATCAATATTAAACAACATAATTTTCCTCATTCCCCTCTACCTAGGATTCGGCCATAAGGTCCCAAAAATAGCTACGGATGTCTAAAAATTCCTATCTCTTGGATGAAAGATCCTTAGGTACCCTTAACACCAAAACAAGTCTCTATATTCAAACTAGGATCAAAATTTCTTGTTTTCCCCAAGTGGGTGGTTTGGCCACTCTCTAATAAAATAAGCTAGGGAAGTTTTTTGATCACATGCTCTTGGATTCAAGGACCTATAAGTGTGATAGAACCTAATCAACACTTCTTAGACAAAAATTTGAACAAAACCTCATTGATCCAAAAGAGGGGGATTTGGCCTTCTATACCCATATGGGTTAGAGAACTCTTTTGGTTACATACTTTTGGATAATGAAAGAGGGTAATGAAACTAGCTCATAGAAATTGGTTTTACATTAAAAGGATTTTTCTATAATTTTTCATGGTTTTATGATGTTTGAAGTTCAACTTGACCAAAAGCTTGAAAACACAAGATTTCAATGGAGAAATATGAAGATTGAGAGATCAAGAATGAGTCTATACCTCTTAGAAGATGAAGATGATTGAGGTGATCAACTTTGCTTCTCAAAATCACTTGAATGTTTCTTGAGAAAAAGAGAGAAAGAAAGGATGAAGGATGAGTTAGAGAGATAAATGGTGAAGTGCTTTGGCATGGAGCGGGGGCGTGGGGCATATGATGAGGAAGGACAAGGACGTCCAAATTTTCTCACTTAAGGGTAATTTGGTCTTTTCCTCATAGTGTAAATGGTAAATAAAGAAAAGATTAGGGGTATTTTGGTCTTTTCGCTTTCAGATATTTTAAAAACCGACATGACACTGACACGCTTTCCCAAGTGACTTGACCTGACGTGACTTCAAGATTATCAGTTAGCAGATCCCGGTAAATCCCTATCCAGCTCCGTTCCACCCACTTGAGAGATTTCGCCCGAATATCTTATATTATTGAGTAAAGGCCCAAATTGGTCCCTGACAAAAATACACGATGACAATTTGGTCCCTGAGAAATGGAAAATACCAATTTGGTCCTCGAGAATATAAAATGTGGGTCAAATTAGTCCATTTTAGGATGATTTTTAGGGACATTTTAGTCCCTGTCAGGGGCTATTTTGACCCGCATTTTACGTTCTCAATTACCAAATTGGTATTTTTCATTTCTCAGGGATCAAATTATCATCGTGTATTTTTCTTAAGGGCCAATTTGGGCCTTTACTCGATATTATTTAACTTTTTAGTGCGAAAAACCAATTTTAGCAAAAATGTAGGAAATTCGATTCTAAGCCTAACTGTTTTGTTCACGAGTCAAAATTAGATCGTATGAGTAGTAAAATCATACTGTCAGTGAAAAACGCAAACCGGACTCCGTATGAGTTTTCGACCCAAAATTTAACCGTAACTACCTACGATAGCGTAGAGCGTGACTATGGTCTCAATATATTTTAATTCGCTCTCTAGAACCTCCGATAAAATACAAATTCATTTACACAATTTATTAACCTTAGAAAGCTTGAAAAATGGGAGGTGTTACAAAAAAAAAAAAAAAAAAAAAATACAACTAAACTCAAAGTAGAATAAAGGTCTCAGGACCTTCAAATTGCAGAACAGGGGAGGGTGGGCATGGAACGGGTACAGCGGCACGATGGTCTCACGCGCGGGGTTGCTGGCGCTTCACATGACAAAGCTTCTGGACGACGGAGCTGATGGTCGCGTGCGGAGAAGAGGAAGCAGGACCCAACGATCCTGGATGCCGGAGCAGCGGTGACGTGAGGTGACAGTGTGACGGCTAGGCGTGCGAAGTAGATGACGTCGCTGAGGGGTTCTGCTACACCCACCACGCAGAGGTTCTGGATGGTAGGGTTGTTTGTGATGGAGAATGGGTTGAGTTCGCGGAGGAGGTGCACGGCGGACGCGGCTGATGCAGTGGTTGGTGCGTGTCTCGTGGAGGAAAGGCGGTGACGTACGGTGGCTCTGTCAGTTCGCGACGGTTCTACCTCGATGGAGAAGGACGCGGGTAAGCTGACTGAGTGTGACTCTAGGTGGTGTTTGGTAGGAAAGAAGAAGAAGAGATTTGAGAAAGATGAACTGATGCTTGAGGTTGAGGGGAAACTTGGCTATGGAATGATGGAGAGCTGGTATGGAGAAGTTTTGGTATGAGGAAGAAAAAAGAAATTGTAGGAGAAGAAGAGATGAGGAAAAAGAAGGAAGGTAGTGATTTTGAAACAAGTGTGAAAAATCCCGCTCTAATAAATTATTTTCTGCTTTTAAAGAAGGCACAATGCGAGGAAGACCTCTTTAATTTTTTCAACTCTCACATTTATAATCATCATTTCGGTTTTCTAATTAGGGAATTTAATTTAATTTCAAATCACAACTAAATTATTAGAATCAAATCAATTTGATTGAGTCAATTAATTACCCATCTTTTATTTGAAAACTTACCTTTTTAGTTTTTTTTCAATTATGGAGTGGATTTTATTTCAATCTCAACAAAAGCAATTTATTCAAATAAAAATTTGGAAAAATCCCAATTATCTTATTATGATCAAATCAAGTTGAAGATGATCAATTAATTAGCTCTTTTTTGAAAACTTATCATTTTTGGGCAAATATTTATTTTTATTAATTTTATTAATTAATTAAACTAGACCGGGCAAAATTGGGTGTTCACACACCCTACATCGCCCGTTCTAAGCACAATACCCCAAGTTCATTGTGCAAACTATTAATAACTTCAAAAATATTTATTTTACCCATTGTTTAAAATAATGTGCGTGAAGCTTAGCGTTCTGTCAGAGACGTCACTACAAAAATATTTTTATATATTTTATATTTTTATATCACTTTACTCAAAATGTCCAAAATTGATTTTACAAAAAAAGGGGTAAAGCCATTACGGTGAAACCAATTATGAGTAAACCTCAGCGTTTCGCCAGAGACGTCACTCAAAATATAACTTGCATATTTGAATTAAAGCGAAGAATTAGAAATTAAGAAATAATAAAAAGAAAGGAAACATATACTATTGTGAAAATATAATTTTGATTTGACGAAATGATTAATTTCGCTCTTACGTATTCCCTAGTGCAATGGGAAACTCAAATCCATGTAGTTCTAATAAAAAATGTTTTGTTGGTAGGCTGATGGTTTTTAATTTTTATGAAAAGATTTATTTATTTTTTAGAAAAATGATTTTATTTGAAGCATTTCAAATCATCAAGCTGTCTCGGCTAAAATGATTTGAAAAGAAAATAAGATCAACAAGGCGTCTCGGCTAAATTGATTCTTTTTAAACTATTTTTAAAATGGATTTTGATTTTACTTGAAGTATTTCAAATCATCAAGCCATCCCGGCTAAAAGGATTTGAAAAGAAAATGGGGTCAACAAGCTGTCTCGGTTAAACTGATTCTTTTTATTTTTTTCTTTAAAAAGGATATTTTATTTTTGATTTTTAAGATATTCAGTTTTTAGTTTTTAGGTTTAAGTTAGATTAAAAACTAACTCATATGAATCAGTCCACTAACATTCAGCCCACTAAACACTAACCACAAAAAAAAAAAAAAAATTAAACAATAGAACCAAAAAAATGACTTTTGGTCTATTCAGCACTCACGAAAGAGAAGAAAAGAGGAGATTGAACGAACCAAGCAGTAGACAGCGGCGGTATCTTACTGCCATGCAGGTGGTGCGAGCGATGGATCAACAGAGAGCGCGACAATGGGTAGCGTCTGGCTGGACGAAAACGTTCTGGAGCGTGCACAGGGAGGTGACGATTGGGCTGTTACAGACGGCGGTGGCTGAGCTTGTGACGATGCCATTGAACAGAGCTTCTGGTTCTGCTATGTGGGCAGTATGCGGCTCTGCCTCGAGGAGGATGGCTTGACTAGCGACGAAGTGCAGTGGCTGGTCGACGAAATGCGACACAGACACACTGTTCGTGGTGGCTGGAGGACGATACAATGCAGTGCAGCGGAGGAGATTGGTTCTGTTGTGCATCTAGGCATCGTGCACGCAGTGGTGAGACTGGTTATGCCACTGTTTTGCTGGGTTGAGAAGAAGATGGAGTGAGGGAAAAGAGTGTCAGGTTGATGGGAGAGAGTGATAAGTGAAGAATTTTTCGGTCCCCTTTTAGTGTAGAGCGTGCTCCAATTTATAGAAAAAATTAGTAATTGAAATGTCATTCTGATACAAAATCGTTATAAAGATAAGTGAACCCAAGACCGCTAAAAGGGTAGTGATAACCATCTCTAAAGATAGAATGATAGCAACCACCTTTTGATTTTCATTTGTTTTTATCTTTATCGTGTCATTATCTTTTATCCGACTGAATTTTGTTTCACTCCTTTTTATTTTTTTATATTTTATTTTTTTTTGAAAAAACGTAATGAATCCTCCTTCTAAGATTTGGATCAAGATTCAATTCAATATTTTTTTTTTTTGGTATTTTTTTTTTTTATTTTTTATTAATTAGTCCGGACAGAATTGGGTGTTGACACATGCCCGAGTCATTCGCATTCCATACTAACATGTCCTTTTCATTAGAGAGTGGAATATCAGTCTTAGCAATTTCATCAGCTAAGAAAGGAAACCTAAATCACTCACCGTAGCAGAAAGTGAAGATTGTAAAGAGTGAGGAACATTAATCAATTTTGCAATAGGTTTCGAAAGTCATTAGTCAATCCGAAAATTCACTGAACTACCATCACCTACTAACTAGGATGAATTTGAAATAGCAATTGGCATAGTCCCTCGAATCTCAAGCCAAATTGAAGACTTTATATAGGCAGAGATAGGTTTATTATGTCTAAAGAATCTTGCTTTCAAAAAACAGCTGAAGAATCTTTAGTGGAAATCAAGTCCCAAGACAACTTCAACAAGGCTACTTCAATGACTTTCCTCAGAGATCTAATACCAAGGCCACCCATACTTAAAGGAGTGCATAGCTTATTCCATGCAACGGTAACCAGCTTTTTAGTATTCACATCACCTGACCAAGCATAAACGTGGAAACTATAGAGTAACATCCCACTAATAATGGAATCGACCAGCTAAACTCTCCCCATGATGGAGAGTAAGGAACGTTTCCAGGACCTCATCTTAGCTCTAATTCTGTCAGTAATTACTTGCAGGTGATATGCTCTTAGCTTTCCTTTGAAGATAAGCACACCAAGATAAGTAAATGGCATTGAACCAGGAGGGAATCCAAGAAAGTTCTTCAGCTCTTGAATTCTGCTGGCAGACATTGATCCTGCAAACAATCTACATTTTCCAATGCTCAAATACTGACAAGAAGCTTCTTCATAATCTGAGAAGAGGGCCAAAAGAGTGGACAGATTTTTCTTTGTTCCTTTGAAAAAACCATCACATCATCTGCATATAGAACATGAGTAGGTGTTTGACATCCTCTTGGACCAGCCATAGGTATCAAAAGATTAGCTTGGACCAATAAAGAAATATTCCTACTCAAGACATCTTCTGCCAAGCAAAATAACAAAGGTGAGAGGGGGTCCCCTCTGCCTCACACCTCTCTTGCAGGAAAAATATATATCCTATTGAATTGCCATTCACAATAAAAGAGATCTTTGCAGAATGGAGTATAGTCCAAATCCAATCATAGAATTTAGAATGAAAACCAAAAGTTTTAAGCACTTTCAACAGGAAATTCCAATCCAAGGTATCAAACGCTTTTTTGATATCAAATTTTAAAGCAACATTATCTCCAAAAGACCTACTATCCAACATCTTGATGGCTTCAGAAGTAGTATAGATACACTCAGAGATGTGTCTACCTTTAAGAAATCCTCTTAATTTGCTGGTCAGAAACCACTTTAGGAGCAATAAGAGCAAATCTATCAGCAAGAACCTTGGTAATTACTTTGAATTGGAAATTGGCCAAGGCAATAGGTTTATAGTCTTCAATCTTATCAGCTTTTGGAAATTTAGGAATGAGAGCTGCTGCATTGGAGTTCATGCCTGGAAGGATCCAATTGTGCTTAAAAAATTGCAAGTCAGAGTTGTGAACATCTGTTCCAACAATTTCCAATAAGTTTGGAAGAAGCCCCCCCCCCCAAAGCCATCGGGCCCAGGTGAACCAGAACCATTCATACTGAAAACAACAACTTTAACCTCATCTGGAGATGGAAAATTTGTTAGCATCAAATTGTCTTCCATAGAAACCAAAGGAGTTATCACTCTATCCACAATCCCATTATGTATGCAGCTATTAGAAATGGGACTCAATTTCAGATTGTGTGCACAACACACCATTACTTTTTGTACTGCATTAAAATCTCCAATGAAAATCCAACGATCCACACAATTTTCTATCATGTCTGATAAATCCTTCCGTAAATCCCTCCTGCCTAAATAAGTACAAGCAGCATACGCTGCTGAAAATCAAATTCTTTGATTTTGCCAACTAACTGCAAATGACCAATGTTAGAAGTAGCAGAAATCAAAGAAGGAGTAAACTTGTTGTTACATAGGCACCAAATGTTAGGAATTGCAGAATTTCTGATATTGAACATAAATGCTTTAAGACCTAGAGAATTCCAAAAAGAAGCTAGAATTTGATCGAAAGCAATCATAGGCTTTAAGATTAAAACCAAATCAGGGTGCTGATTTATACACATGTTTTTAAGGACAAGTCTAATATCAACATTTCCTAGACCTCTAGCATTCCAAAAGAGGACTTTCATTGAACTATACTATTTGAAACTACCCTTGATCGGTTGTAATTTGATCAATTTGATCCAGCTGCATATTTTTATTATGCTTCCTAAGTCTCTTCTTCTTTGCCTTAGATAACCCAGTAGCGCTCCCTGAAGCAGCACCAGAAGCCTGTTCATGACTAGATGAATGATTTTCAATCTCAACCGCATCATCATTACCATCATCCCATAACCTGCCAAGAATCTTCATATCATTAACAACCACTTCATTACACAAATTTATTCCTTGAGGAGCGGTTGCCAAAACAGTCTTTTCCTGATCTTTTGAAACTTGCAAAGGAGTATCAGAATCTACAAATTTCACAGGCATATTGAAGAGGACTGGATCCTCTTGATATGCAGCATTAACAGCTCCATCAACATCTGAAGAAATTTCCTTATTTAATGAATCAAGAATAGTAGGACTATCTTCTTCATTAAAATATGAAGAATTTTCCTTATTCAATGAATCTGGAATAGCAGGACTATTCCCCAAATTAATTCCCTTATCAGGAGAATTAATCAACGGATTGGTAGGAGAGTATATCACCCTATTAGTGCTTGATATCACCTCAATCACATAAAGCACATCATTAGACAAATAATTTTTATCACAAGCCATTTTAATAGGAATGTCCTCAATTGTAACATTTTCCAACTGAGGATGTTTCTCACAATCCCTTTGAACTGGATTATCACCAATAGGAGCCTTCTCCAAGTTCTGAGGGATATTTTCTTGAAACTCAGAATCTAATGCAACATGCAATTGAGAAGAATCCTTCCCACTTGCTTCACCTTGAAAAAATACTGAAGCTGGTGGAGGGGTTTGATCTACTACCAATTCCTTTCCTTTCAATTGATTAGAAATAACCAAAGTAGCAGCCTGATTAGCCTCCTTTTCTTTATCAACCTCCTGCATTACGACTTGCTTAGGAACGTACCTGGGAACAGGTTTGTTGATATTTATCGGTTGATCTCGATTTTTATTTCCATCCCCACACTAGAAGAATCAACAAAAATCGTCGGTAACTACAAATTTTCGACGGATTTCCGATGGTCTATTATCCGTTGGAAATAGGCTTGTCGGTAATATTTACCGACGGCTAGGCCCGTCGGTAGTTTATGCCCATCGGTAATAGTTACTGACGGCTAAATGACTGGAGTACTTTACCGACGACCATAATTTTTTTTTAATTACATTTTAAATGATTATTTAATTATTAATAACTTATATTTTATATTTATTAAATATTTTTCTTTGTTATTAATTATTTATAAATATTAAATAAATAACTAATGCAAAATAAAATTAAAAATAACATTAAAACATTTAAAATTATATCCAAATAATAAATAACATATGTTCTTACAATACATAAAAATATAAATAAAAAAAACTAATAAGAAAATCTAATAATCTCTATCATAATGATGAAGAGACTGGATAAGATCATCGAAAGAGTCTTCCTCATCATCATCGGCACTGGTGCGACCGGCCGGCTAATCTGGATAGGAGGCTCCTGCTGAGGGGGCTGCTGCTGAGGAGGCTGTTGGTGCATTTATTGTATGCTCTGTAGCATCTGCTCCATCCGCCGCTCACGCTCCTCGGCAAGCCGCTCATGCTCCTGAGCATGCCGATCACGCTCCTGGGCACGTCGCTCAGACTCAGCCAGTCTCTGCCTCAGTTCAGCAATCTCCTGATCAGTGTGGCGACTGGCTCCGGTGGATGCTGTGGCGCTGATATTTAAGCTCGAAGATCCTTTCCAATAGTTACTGGAAAGGTCTCTTGCATGCATCGTAAAGACGACCTTTCTTCTTGTCGCCAACAACCTCAGCCCAAACATGCAGTGCAAGCCGCCGTTGCTCCTCGGGCTCAAGTGGGGTGGAGGAAGATGTTGTTGCCTGAGACATCCTCTCCTCGAACTCCTCCTGTTATGCATAATCAAATAAATTAATGAAGACTATATATATAATAAAATCATACATTTCAAAACTATTAATAAATGAGGTATTTCCTGTGTGCGCCTAGAACGCTCATCTACATACTCGCCAGTACCCTTCCTAGTATGGGTGTGGTGGTGGAGCTCCTTAATCGGTACTGGTCCCTATCCTGTACGTACACAAACATAAATTATAAGTAAACAATAATTAAAAAATAATACGAATAACATATGTATTAAATATGAATAAATGTACCAGACGCTCACAGTGCTCCGCCTGGCTAACTGAACCTCCTATGTGCAGGCTCCCACCCTTCTCTGATGCCCTATTTTTCTTTGCTTGGGCTGATTTTTTCTGGAAATCAGCAGTAACCCAGTGGCAGCATAGGGCATCCCAGACTGCATCTCCCATCCATGAGGGTCACTCGCCCCTCAAGCGAGTTGCCCTGAGCATATCGGATAGGCGATGGGAGGCCTTCATATGAAAGTTCCTCTCGACCAATGCTTCATGCTCAGCTCTCCAAGCAACTTTTGTCTGCATTAGAAATACATAAATAGTAATTTATCATATTAATAATTTATATAAAATAATAAGCCAAAAATATTAAGTAAACTGAAAATTTCAACTTACTCTATAAGCGTTAAAGAAACTCAACTTCTCATTGTCCTTGAGCTGTCCCCAGGTGACCCAAGGATAATAGAACATCGACTCAATAACAGCAGTGATGTTCTTCAAAGCTACCTTCGAAGGAAGTAACCTTAGCAATAAAAGCATGTGAATCAATATCAAGTAAAAACATATAATTAAAATTTAATAAATTTATTGTATTAATTCTTACCCTTTACCAGATGGCCTGATGGTAGGTCGACATCGGCCATGACCTTAACCTCCTCCTCCTCGACATCCGCCTCTGAAGGTGCGGGTGTATACCCTAGACTATACTCCTGCTCCTACTCTGTAGCCTGATGACCAGGTGACGATGCACCCACACCAGCTGAACTAGAAGTGCCCCGATGTGTGTGTGTCACAAACCCCGGAGTGGGAATCATATCGATCCCGGATGCTGTAAATGGCGTAGGTAAAACCGATGGAGTAGATGCAGCCGGTGGAGGCGGTGCTGCCCAGGTTGTATATGGCCGCTGTGTACGTGCAGGCGGGCATGATGGGAGTGCAGACACAGCAGGGACAGATGTCGAAGAGATAGACACGAAATCGTCTGCAACGTCACGAGTAACAATGCGAGGTGCCCTGGTCCGACGACGAGTCGAACTAGAAGCAGTGTCGACACCCTTACCCTTACGACCTGTGGGTGGTATGGGTGGTGGTGGATCACATCCTCTAGATGCCATGTGTCTATGAAGCAATTTAATTTAAAGATGAAATAATAAAATAATAACATAATAAAATAATTATGAATAATCATCTAAGATAGAACAATAATTATCTAAGTTCCATTCATAGTTCTGACAAGTTACATGATCTAATTATAAAGGTTACATGATTTTAAGTTTTATTCAGAATTTGACAAAAAGTCTCCATCATCTTCAGATCTAATTTCAATATTTTCTTATCCTGAATCAACGACTTTGTCTTCTTCATCCAAATGCTCCTCAATAGATGAGAAGTTTTCAGTATCCACTTCTTCACCAACAGCTTCCACGTCTCGTAAACCAATAATACGCTCAACTTCAATGCCTTCATTTACACTAGACATTTCATCCACTTGAGAAAGCACATCTTCCTGCTGATCATCAGCTTCAATGTGACCCCTTGGTTTCGTCTTGATGACGACAAACCAACCTCGTTTGTCCTTTCGGGTTGCTGGGTACGGGACATAATACACTTGTCTCACATTCTGTGCTCGGATAAACGGATCAAAGTTCTGATATCTGCTACCCATGTGAATGTCCACCATATTATATTTGGGATTTAATTTTGTGCCTCTGATGGATGGATCAAACTAGTTACAATAAAATAGAACAATTCTTTCAGTATAGTCTAAAGTAGTATACGCCAATTCATATATATGTTGGATTACTCCGTAGAAGTCATCTTCACCCCCTTCTGTGATGCCCTTCACGTTAACCCCGCTGTTAATTGTTTTTTTACCCTCCGTCCATGAATGGGTATGAAATTTGTACCCGTTCATGAAGAATGTGTGCCATTCTTTGACACATGAATACGGACCGTCGAATAAGTTCCTTAAGTGTCTGTTGAGAGGAGTTGGTGCCTCACGGGAAACCTACGTATGGATAAATTCCTTATGTTAGATGCAAAAAAATTATGTAATCCTATGTACAGAATTTGAATATACTTACTTGTTGCCTAAACCACATTGGAAAATCTACATGTATACGTGCAGACTATTCTTGCTCACTTTCATTTTTAGATAACAAGAATGCTCTGTACAAATTGGAAAATTCATATTTTTAGCATAGTAATATTTATTATTTTATGTAATTGAAAGAAAAAGATATGCAATATATACTCAAGGTATGGCTTAACTTCGGTTCAATTAATCAACACATGAACATGAGCTGACTTCCTCTCTGCATCTGTTAACCAATGGGTCAACTCCATCCCGGAATGACGACCAGGTTGACAAAAGACTGACAAGGCTAACGGATGTCTTTCACTTTCGTTTTCCATTTCATTCCTACTATTTCTCGGTGACAACATGAAGTTGTTGAAATAATGAGAACAAAAATGAGTTGTCTCGCGATGTAAGTAAGATGCACAAATTGATCCTTCAACCCTAGCCTTATTTTTCACCGTTCATTTTGAATCACCCATGAATCTATAAAATAACACATTGATATTTATATATATTACATTTAATTTCAAATGGAAACAAATCTATTTAAAATTGTATGATAGTTATATATACCTTTCAAATGGATACATCCACCTATTTGAATAGGTCAACCAAGCCTTGCTTCCTATGCGAGATGAATTGAGAGATGTTCCATGGAATCAAAGAAGCCAGGGGGAAATATTCTCTCCAACTTGCATAAAATGATTGGAATATTCTGCTCCATCCGTATCAATTCATCGTCCCTTAACGTTGCAGAACACAAATCCTTAAAGAATTGACTTCATTCAATAAGGGGATTCAAGACATGGACTGGCAACGAACTAAAAGCAATAAGAAGTAAAGTTTCCATGAATATATGACAATCATGGCTTTTCATCCCATGCATCCTTCCCTTGCTGACATCGGCACATCTTTCCAAATCCGAAGAATAACCGTCTGGCATCCTTAGTTCTGTTATCCACTCACAAACTAACTTTACTTCCTCAGCAGATAAACTATAATTGGCTTTGGGCTTTAATATTTTCCCATTAGCATGCTGCTTCAGCTCCAAGTCTGGTTGCCTACAAAACAAAGCTAAGTCTATTCTTGCCTTCTCATTATCTTTGGTCTTGCCACTCACATTCATGACTGTGTTGAATATGTTGTCAAAAAAAATCTTCTCTATGTGCATGACATCGAGATTGTGTCTCAACAAATTATCTTTCCCAAAAAATACTTCTTTTTGTCCAATTATGCACCTCCCCATATCCTGGTAATCTAGACACACGACCATTGTCATTGACTTTGAGCAGCTCCATGACTCTCGTCCAAATCTGTTATGGTGTAAACCTAGGCGGCGGCTCATCTCTTTCAACTTCTCTCTTTTTGAAGGTGTTTTTGTTTCGTCTAAATGGATGATCTCTTGGTAAGAACCTACGATGAGAATCAAACCAGGAACTTTTCCCTCCGTGTTTTAAAGTAAAAGCCTTTGTATACTCCATGCAATGCGGACATACAAATTTGCCATGAGTACCCCAACCAGACAACATACCATAAGCAGGGAAGTCATTAATGGTCCACATCAAAGCTGCCTTCATTGTAAAATTTCGCTTCCTTGCAATATCATACGTTTCCATGCCGGTCCGCAACTTCTTCAGATCATCATCGATCAATGGCTATAAATAAACAACAATACCAGCTTTCGGATTCGATGGACCCGGTATGAGACAAGTCAAAAACATATAAGGTTTCGACATGCACATTTCAGGAGGAAGATTATATGGGGTAACAATTATTGGCCAACAAGAATACGGCGTAGCCGAGTCTTGAATATAAGGGGTAAAACCATCAGAGCATAAACCAAGTCTTACATTACGGGGATCCGCGGCAAAATTTGGATGTACGCGATCAAAGTGCTTCCATGCTTCGCCATTAGAAGGATGGCATAACATGCCTGAACTTGTTCAGTTCTCATAGTACCACGTAATTTTTCCTGCAGTTTGCATTAATGCAAACATTTTCTGTAACCTTGGAATTATCGGAAGATAGAACATTGCCTTAACAAGAACTGGTTTGTTCTTACTTGTCCCGGTCTTGCGAGGACAATACCTCAACGCTTGACAAAATCTGCATTCAAGCAGCGCATCATCATTTTTGCCGAATTCATTATCATAAAAAAGCATGCACCTATTCACACAACAGTCAATCCTCTTAGCCTGCAGTCCCTACTTGGATACTAACCTCTTCGCCTCATAATAATTTTTGGGTAAACCGTCTTTTACAGGCGTCACGTCCAAAAGCATTTGGGAAAAATAATCTAAATACTCGTCGGCAACATTCCAATTGGACTTGCAAGCTAACAATCTGACGCACATCGATAATTTAGAATCTGAGGCGCCTTGATACAATGGTTTATTTGTCTCAATCAAAAGATTAAAAATCTTTGTGCTTCCTCATTCGGCAGTTCTTCGGTGTTATCATAATCATGCGCCTCATTCATTCCAAGAGCATCACCCACCATGTCCTGCATTGACGCAAATTGTTCCCCATATCCCATATCTGTGCAACTGCTTAAGCCACCCGTGCAATTCTCATCAACCCCTAAATCAACATTTGGCACTTCTTCACCATGATCAGTCCAAATCCACTAATTGTACTTAAACCCAACTTTATAGAAGTCTGTTTTCACCTCATCATCGCTCTTAATCCGTCGACATTGACATTTAAGGCACGGACATCTAATTCTCGGGTAATCATCGATGAAACGTTGTTGTCGCTTCGCTTGAGCAACAAATTCTTCAACCCTATCTACAAAGGATCGTTTTAGACCCCTTCTTCCTGGATATACCCTATCATACATCCAACTACGATTCGAAGGATAAAAATCCATCTTCTGCATGTTAAAAGAATGCAAAACCATTAAATTTGAACAACACGCCAACTTAGACATATCCACATTCACTTTCTTTATTTGGTATGGCCCTATCTCATTCGAGAAGAAACTTTTTCAACACCTGATCTTAGTATTAATAGTCATTACCTAATTCATATGCCTTATATTTGACGAAATTGTGGCAGCATTTCCCATTGGTCTCTAAGTACAATAGTTGACCGCAATACTGCGGTCAAGTTTGCACCTAGAGAACAAAAGAAAATGTATTGGACCGATATTTCGTCAAATATAAAACATTAGAAATAAGCAATATTACTATTACACTAGTAAAGAAATTTTTCTCCCAAACTGTCCTCCTTGGACAATTCAAGGTCCAATACAATGAGCGGCACCTCTATGTGATTACACGCCTGCTCAATAATATTGAACCTCAAACGGGAACCTAAGGTTTTGCTTCAGTATTAACAACTCGTCTAGAAAACAAAATTGTAACCTCCATGCGATAATTTTACTTGAAAGTCAAGTTTATGGGATAAAGTGCATAGGGACAGATCAAAGTTGCAAATAAACCAACAAGTAACTATTCTAAGTCTTATGAACCTTAACACCTATTTCAAGTGATAAGAAAAATTGGTACTGTATTCCTTGTTGACGACTTATTTATTTTATTAACCTATTTTTCTATTTAATCATTGTTGTAATTTAATTTTAATTTCAAATATTTAACCTCTTTATTCAATTAATCAAATATTATTTATTATTTCTACCTTATTAAATTTTTAATCGATTAAATTTTATTCACTAATTAGTTTCGTCACATCGCACTATCCGCTACCGAACCACCTACAATTCGCCATGACCCCACCATGACCTCCCAACATTAATCTTAATTTATTTTATTTATATTATTGTATTATTTATTATATTTATTTATTTATTTATTTATTTATTTATTTCACTTTATTTATTTATTTGATTTTACTTGACTAGGTCCTTGGGTCGATATTTCTAACTTAAACTAAAAAAAGTATTATACGGTGACCTCTTTTATTTTTTAAATCTTATGTAATTAAACATGTAATTTATACTAAAAAATTCATGAGTGAAATTAAGCACTACCACTACAAACATGCAAATTAAAACATCATAAATCATAAATATAATTTAAAATAAAATTAGGGAATTAAAACAAATAAAAAAATAACCTAAACCTCAATTCAATCTAAGCCCTACACAGCAAAATATACAATTTTACCAGCAATACATAGTTTGACACTACAATCTCAACAACATAATACATGTTCAACAACTACAATTTCAGCAACATAATACATGGTCAACGACAATATAGTAATGCAAAGAAAAACAATACAATCCAATGAGGGCTTTTGAAATGACTCACTAGACGTGGAGGGGAGATGTCTAACAGGGAGGTAGCAAACAACGGCGAGGAGGTGCTGGGGAAGAGGTGGTCCGGCGAGCTTGTGCTAGCGGGGTGGTACTGGTGGTTGGTGGTGGTGGCCGGCGAAGATGCGGTGCAGCGAGGTGGTGGTGACCGTGAACAGCAGCTGCAGTGAGGAGAGGAGATGCGGCGACGAGGAGAGGAGAGGAGAGGAGGGGACAATGACGGAGGAGAGCAGACGCGGTGGCTGGGGGAAGGGACGGTGGCGGAGGAGAGACGCGGAATGGGAGGGGACGGGGAGGGGGAGTGGCTCGTGGGAGGAGAGAAATGAGGGGGAGAAGCCGCAGGTCTGGTATAAGTGGAAGCTTAGGGTACCGACGGTTAAGGCCGTCGGAAATTGAGCGGATTACCGACGGCTAAATTACTGACGGTCTAAGCCGTCAGTAATTTTAAAATATCCTTACCGACGGTTTAGGCCGTCAGTAAATAGAAATGTGACTGTTACATTACCTACGACTAAAGCCGTCGGTAAGAGAAAATACCATTACCGACAGTCACGGCCGTCTGTAATTGAGCGGGAACATTTGCGCCAAAAAATACCGACGGATTTACCGACGGTCTAATGCTCGGTAAATGTACCGACGGCTAAAGTCACTGCCCATTTTCCGACGGCTTAACCCGTCAGAACGTTTTGAATTACCGACGCCGTAACGGCAGTCGGTAATAATCCATCGGTATCACCAGCTTTTCTTGTAGTGCCATAATCATTATCCTTATGAGATCTTCTTCTACAATTGGATAAATCATGTCCAATTATACCACAAGAATTACAGAAAGGAGGCAACCATTCATATTCAACTATCACAGAAAAAGCAAAACCTTGTCTTTCCACCAAGATTTGATCTCTCAATTCCTCTGCTAAACCAATATCAATAAGAACTCTTGCAAAATAGCCAAGAGTTTTATTGATGGTTGCATCATCCAACAAGAGAGGAACACCAATTGCACGAGTAATAGCAAAAATAATTTTTGGCCTCCAATTAATACTCTTGAGGCAATCTTAGTATTCGAATCCAGCATTGAGTGTTGGTTTGTTTTACAAGATTTGGACAAAAATCAGGTGTCCAAGAGAAAAGTCTCAAAGAACCAGGATTTATATATGCTCCCAGAACCAACCGATAATACCTTCCTCAAGTCTTCAATGGATGAGAAAGAAAACTCAAAGAAGCCTTTGCCAATTGGAATTAGGTGCCATTGACCAATTGGTTTCCATAGATTCAATAACTTAGCATGCAAGTCACTGACTTTCAAAGGCTTATCACCCTTCATTAGCACTGAACGGCCATGAAGATGATTTTTGCAAGATTCCAAGCCTGCAACATATTCCTCTTCTGGGATTTTAACCGAAAGAGCATCCCCCTTCAAACATGGATAATAGGACTAGCCATGAAAGAATCATGCAAAAAACCCTAGCAAAGCACCATGATTTCTGCCCAGATCAAACAATCCTAAACTTGATACTTGTTAGTTCGTAATTATTGTTTCGCAATTACTCATTTGCTTTCATATTTGATAATTGGTACATAAGTTTTCTCTTGCCGTAAAGAGATATGAACGCCTATCATTATTTATATAAGTACGTATGCGATGGGTTCTCAATTGGATAAATGCTACAATATTCCAATGCAGCACAGTCGAACACAAAATGCATGTTATGCATTTGAATTCAGGTTTCAGAGTTGGAGGGTTGCTTGAACGAGTTCTTTCTTGCAGTTGCTAAAACGGTCTTGTCAGCTTCTACGAAAAATGCCGCCGCCGCCGCTGCAATCAAATTACGGTGGATTGATTACAAACGGGATAGTTTTTCGGATAAGGAGAGAATGGAACACTGTATGTATCCTCTCTTTTTATTACGTGATATATGATTGAATGATAGAAAAAATTATAAAATATTGTGTTCAAGTAAAAGTTGATAAAAATATTAAAAATTGTTCAATTACAAAAAGCTAACAAAGATGTAATAATGAGATCGCAGTGGCAATAGGTAAGAGTATGCAAACCTGTGGAAATTATCAGAGCTTGAGCAGTGTGATTGAGATTAGCTCTTGCCCAAGGCAGCATCCTCACACTAGCCAGCTGCATGTCAAGCATTATTCCAATTAGATCTATACCAAAATAATAATAATAATAATCTGTCGTAGAATACTAAATGTAAAGAAGAAAAGTTTTCGTAGAAAAATTGAGTGAGTGAAAGAAAATTGAATAGGTTGAATGAATATTACTTACTGTTGGAACGCCAGTGGCAATACTGGCAAAAACAGCTGCCTTAGCTCCTGCTAACACACCCTCTGTTTACGCACGAAAATGAAATGAGAAAAAGTAAACCAAAATCAGATTACTAATTTTCAAATATTGGGAAATTTCCAAAAAGTTCTCATCAATAATTAGAAATTTGACACCTGATCATCAATGGTCCAAAGCATACCAGAATTAGCCAAAATACCAGTCAAGGAATAAAACGAAAACCCCGGCGATGGGGGAGACATAATCTAGATTGGAATTCAAAGAAATAACGTGAAAAGGTGGGACAGGGGATAAGCGAGAGAAGTAAAAATTAGAAAAACGAGCAAAAGAAAAGGTTTTTATTAATTTACCATGAGAACAGCGCTTGGCAAAGGCCAATTGTTGATCCAGTGAAGCCAAGCTAGGCCTTTCAAGAGGAGAATAAGCAGCAACATTTCTCTTGGCCATCTTCAATTAATTAATTGAACAAAAGGTGATGATGGTTTTGGTAAACAATGAAGGAATTGAAATCATTAAGGTGTTGAAGTTGCTGGGATATTTATAGGAGAAGGTGAGAGAAGTCACTCACATGAGATCAACTCAATGATGGGAGTTCGATGGTTTCCTCTGAATTCCACCGTCTTTAGACCCTTGTTTTAACTTATGTTTCTTAAGTAGTCATGCCTAAGTCACATTAAACTTACAAATGTACCCAAAAAATATCATTATTTAATATATAATTGTATTTCTAAAACAGTATAATTTTACTATGGTCCCAATGACTTTTATATGTTAAATAATAATTTTATTGCCTATCACTATATCTAATCAGAAATTTGCTTAGTCTCTTTAAAGTTATGAGCTTATTATCTAAGTGGTAGTGTACGGGATATGATGCAGTGGTTTCTGTTATGTATCTGGTTTACCCCAGACTCATACTCTCAGAGTGCAGTAAACAATGAGCACGGTTATGTATAACGTTATCCACTCATGTCTTAACTGGGACAGAAAGGCAAAAACCATAATTTTTTTCTATTTTTTTTATTCTTGGTCCGCGTCTCTTTGTGTAATGCTCTGGTTTAATAAGATTAGAAAAGCCCTTTTCTGATTTCCGCAATGACAACTTCATAGAATCCAGTGGTTTAGTCCAAAGATGGCTTAAAACCATGGGTAGAAGAAGCAATGGCTCCTTGATCACCCCAAGAAAGTATTCAAGCCGTTATGACAAACTAAGTGTATTAAATATCTTTTCAAGATAAAAATTATCCAATTAGGAGGATTATTAGCACTACAAGAAAAACTGTCATTATCAACGGACCGAAGCCGTTGCTAATTCACAAAGGAAATTGCTAGATGTTACAAATTCAGATTATAGTATGTCTTTCATGAACCTTTATTTAGAACAACTGTTTTTCTCTAATTTTGGGAATTTTACCTCAATGGCTATGTGGTTTCGTTTTCTCTGTATGTGTGCTATTTTTTAAAAAACGACGATGTCGAGACTTCACCTGATGTTTCAGACAAATTTATACGTGGACTTCACTATGGTGCGAGTGTTTGGACGTCCGACTTTATGGATCGGTTGATGAAGTACCTCGTATGGATTTTGACCATCATCGGCAAGAATCGTGGAGGAAGGAGTCGTATTCGTCTCATCGCTAATCTTCACGTGTTTCATCGTTCGTGCGGTTATTGTGGGTGGAACCGCTAGGTGGCCTTTTCCACAGGTGCATTCAGTGCCTCTCCTTAAGCAAAAAGGTCTCTTATTAGTTGTATAGAGACTGGGAAGCATCCTTCTGAGTAGCTCTTCCCTGTGGTCAGCTTGGCTTATTTTCTTTACTCTTGTTAAGTCTGCTCTTTGACTGAGCTGCATCTCCAAGTACCTTATCTTTCGAAGCTGCTTCTCCATGGCTTTTAACGCTGTATTATTTTGCTTCTTTTACTTTAGTCGGGTTGAGTTCTTATGTAAGTCTCTTTTGAATTTATGAAATAAATTATGAAATATATATATATATATATATATATATATATATATATATATATATATATATATATATATATATATATATATATATATATATATGGTATCTTATGAAAAGAGGTGCTATTTAGCACGATATGAATATATTGTATTCGAAATTAAAAGAACCAATAGAACCAACGAAGAAAGTTGAAAATAAAGAGGTCTCAAAAATAGTAATAGTGAAAAACAACTGCTTTAGATAACACGTTCGTGAAAGACATATGTGTGAACACTTCATTTTGTCCGGACAATCTTTTTTATTTATTGTTTTATTAAAAAATTGAAAGTTATCAAATAAAAATACTAAAAGATTTCTCAAAAGAAAAAAAAAAAGGAAGAGAAAAAGATGGAGAGAAAAGAGGGAGAGTTTTTGAAGAGAAAAGAGTTTAATAAGCAAAAAAATTTATATATCTTATAAGCTTAAATGAGCAAGTAAAGAGAATGACATATTGTGAGCTATACTAATCCAAATGAGGTCTTCTATATGTCGTTGTAAAGCTAAGGGAAGGATCTACAACTTTTATTCTCATCTCAAAGCCTACATCAACCTCTATCTCAGTGAAAAATCTGTTGTAAGTTTGAGATGTGGTTTTGCATGTATGATTTTGAGTACTTCTTCCGTTGACAATATCTTGAGTTGTAAATATCATTTTGAGATGAAATTAGTGCCATTGGAAATCTATTAACAATGTCTATATTTCTTATGAATATCTTAAGATCAAATAATATCATTTTGAGTGTCATATATTTGCTAGAAGTCGGCTATTTAGTTGTGATAGGTACTTTAGAAATCTCACCTTGGAGAAACTCTCCCAACCTCACTATTGAAGTTTCAAATTGGACAAACCACTCCCAATCAACCTCTTCTTCGCCTATATAAAGAATGCACTACTAAACACTAAGGGGCACCCAAGAGTAAGAGATCACATGGAGATCTTACAATGAAGGGTCATATGGGTTTAGTGCAAAGTATAGAGCCTTTAGTTAAATTTTTATTTTTATTATTATTCAGAGCTAATTTTTAATTTTTTTAGCTTCAGGTTTGAGGAGCTCATACGGTCCAACACATTGTGCCGATTAAGAGTTTTTTCTCGTTCGAGGTAAGTACGTCAATCCTTTTTTGTTGTTTTTCTCTATATTACGTTTTTACTTAAAAATATATTTATTTTTGCCTTTTTTTATTGATAGTGTTAAATATTTTCATTGTATTCGCTATTATTAGTCATTGTTGCTATTTTAAAAAATAATATTTAACAAAATTATGATCAAATTATAAAAATAGGTTGTTAGTGATAGCCACTTTGAATCTACTTCCTGTATGGTTATCACGAGGACCATTACAAAATAGGTTGATAGTAATAACCACTTTGGATCTTCTTTCTGTTTGGTTGTCACGAGCACACTTTAATTCTAAAACTAAGAATAAGTTGTTAGTGATAGCCACTTTGGATCTTCTTCCTCGTTGGCTATCACGAGTATTACTTTAATTCAAAAACTAAAAATAAGTTGTTTGTGATAGTCCCTTTGGATCTACTTCCTGTTTGATTATCACAAACACCTTTAAATCTAAACTTAAAATTAAGTTGCTAACGAAAGTGCCCATGATAAACAGACAGGAAGTATATCCAAAATGGTTACCATTAACAACCTCTTCCCATCCTAGGCTTCATTCAGGTCCGAGTATAGGGCCCCGCTCATAGGTGTGTGCAAAATGTGTAGGTGTAGTGTGCAAAACTAAAGATCAATCAAGCATCATAAAAAATAAAAAATACATATATACATAAAAAAATTTAAAATTTAAAAAAAAGAAGAAGAAAAAAGTAAAAAGGGTGAGATAAGTAAATAAAATTAACAATTTTGCACATAAAACTATGTCCGGCTTGACTCTCTTAAAAAAATTCCCCAGTGGAGTCGCAATTTGTCGCAACCGCATCACGACGGGAGGGGCAAACCAAAATTATTTGATTACAAAAATGGAGTTGCCATCAAAGTTTATTTATTAGGGAAAACATTGGAAAAATCCTTTTAAAAAAAGAATGGTCTTCGAAAACAGATTTAGAGTTCGGGAGTCGATTATTTATAGAGAAGGTATTAGCACCTCATAACATTCATTTAAAAAATGGTTACCTATAGTTAATTGTGCAAAATTTTATTTTATTTTTTAAAATATTTATTTTACCTTTTTTTATTAAGAAATTGATTAAAAATCTGAAAAATTAACTCTTTTATTAAATTTTATTTTTGGGCTTGACAGGGATGATCCCTGCTCCTACGTATCCTCAGGTGCGATGGGGAATTCAAAGCTACATAGTTCTTTAAAAACAATTAAATATTATTATTGTTATTATTATTATTTCTTTGAAAATAATAATTTTAGTCATCACAATAACTAGATAGGAAGATGATCCAAAATGGCTATCATAGCAACCTATTTTAAATGATTTGAAAATGCAAGGTACCTCTGATAGTCAAACAAGAGTTAGATCCAAAGTGACTATCATTAGCAACTTAATTTTAATTTTAGATTTAAAGGTGTTCGTGATAACCAAACAAGAAGTAGATCCAAAGTGACTATCACCAACAACTTATTTTTAGTTTTAGAATCAAAGAAATGCTCGTGATAACCAAACAGGAAGAAGATTCAAAGTGGCTATCACTAACAACTTATTTTTCGTTTTAGAATTAAAGGATGCTCGTGACAACCAAACAGGAAGAAGATCCAAAGTGGTCATTACTAGCAGTCTATTTTGTAATAGTCCTCATGACAACCAAACAGGAAATAGATCCAAAATGACTATCACTAACAACCTATTTTTATAACTTAACCATAATTTTGTTAAATATTATTTTTTAAAATAGCAACAACGACTAATAATAGCAAATACAACTAAAATATTTAACACTATCAATAAAAAGCATGGTTGCTTAGGGTTTGCATGATCATGGCTTCGGCTGCAAGCAATCCTATTTGTCCATGGCCATGTATGGTTGCACCTTCTTCCACCTCTCATGCTTCTGCTAATCCGCCTCTCCTTGACAAGATGTTTGCTTAAGCCTAAGTTATTCTTTTGACATTCCTTTTAGTCAATTTCCAAAACTTGTATTAAGGATTATTCTATCTCTATAAAGATTTCAGAGGAAAAGAGTCTTCAAAGTAGCAAGAACAATCTTCATGGCCGATTGCTTTTGCCAAAAGGTAGAAATCCTATTAAAGCTCAAGAACTTCGTGAAAAAATTTGAAAATTGTGAAAACCAATAGGGCAATGGCATATGATTCCATGGGGAAAAGGGTTATTATGAATTTAATTTTGCTTCATTAGAGGACTTAAGATATGTTTAGGCAAGTTCTTGGAATATCAATATCCTGGTTTATTGAAATTATCACAATAGACTCCTGATTTTAGTCCACATAATCAGAAGCACACTCATGTCCAGTCATGGATTCGAATGTATAGTCTCCCTCTTGAGTATTGGCGCCCTAAAATCTTGTTTGAAATAGCAAGTGGTATTGGAACTCCTATTTCTTTGGATGAATCTACCAAGAACATGGTTTTTGATCTTGATTGATGTTGATCTCATTAGCAAATTGTCTAATGAGATTATGGTGGAAAGGAATGAATATGCTTTCTATGTAGGTATAGAATATGAAAAACTTCCTTCTTTTTGCAGTTTTTGTCAATCAATCGGTCACTCCTATGATGAATGTAGAAGGAAGACTGATAACTTGGACTCTAAGTATCGAAAGGAGCAAAATGTTGCCAAGAACAATGCTGCCTATGTCCCTAAGAAGGTAGATCCCATTCAATCTCAGAATATGAATATGCCTGCTGTCAATCAACATAATGATGATAATTATGATAAGAAAAAAGATTATAAATCTGGTTCGGATGATGTGCATAAGGATGCACATGGTGATACTGATGCAAATGCCTTTGTTTCAAAGCAGAATAGTGAGCCATCTCCTATTCAAAATGATGAAGAGGCTGTTGACTCTATTTATGATGAGTCTATACACCCAGAATCTCCTAAAGCTATTTCTAATCGTGAAGCATCTCAATTTCATGAGTCTGATCCTGTTTCTCCTACTGTTGGGGAAAAGTCAGTTGGTGCTACATCTAGTACTCCTGCTAATCCTATTGTGAGAAAGGATATTAAGATTCGTTCCAAGTTTTGGCCAGATGATGAAGAAGATGAGTTGCCAGAGGACTCTTTGAGTAATGCTCAGCAAAATGAGCAAGATGAGGAAGCTTGCAGCTCTTTTAAAGTTGCTTTAACCAAGTCTCAAAAGAGAAAGTTGAGGCAAAAACAGAAACAGGTGGCTGAATCAGTTCTTTACTAAAATCGATCCAGGGCAGGACCTTCTAATTTTTCTTAATGAAGTTGCTTTTTTGGAATGCCAGAGGCATAGCTAATCTTGATACAAGATTAGTGCTAAAAAAGATTTGTCTTGTTAATAAGCCAGATTTCCTTTTTATTTCTGAATCTTGGATTTTGATAAATCAGTTTCCTAATGTTTTTTTGGAATTATCTATCCCTTATATCTTTTTTTGTGAATGATAGGGGAACTCTTATTCCTAATTTGTGGTGTTTCTGCTCTATGAATCTGTCTCCTAAAGTAATTGCTTCTTCTAAGCAGCGTGTTTCTTTCTCAGTAAATTGGGAAAATCAGGATATATTCATTAGTGCTATATATGCTTCTACTTCTTATCTGCAAAGGAGGATTCTTTGGAATGAATTGGCTATTTTACAGCAGAATAACATTGGCTCCTGGTGCTATATTGGTGATTTTAATGCTATTCTTAGTGCTCATGAATCTAGAGGGGGGAACTTGCCAATTCAAATTTCTTGTGATGAATTTAAGGCTTGGTCTGATCGTTGTAATCTTACTCATTTGATGACTAGGGGAGCTATCTACACCTAGTCTAATGGCAGAACTGAAAGAAGGTTGGATAGAGTGGTTTGTAATGATGATTGGCTTTCATTTTGTAATAGCTCTTCTTGTTGTACTTTAACAAGAGTTTAGTCTGATCATTTTCCTATCTCGTTGTTTTTGAATAGAGGAAGATCTTCTTATCCTTCATCCTTTAAGTTTCTCCAAATGTGGACTAAACATTCAGATTGTAGAAGGTTGGTGCAGGAAATTTGGCTGAAGACACGCCCTATGTCTATTCTATCTCAGAAACTCAAGGATCTAAAATTAGAGTTTAAACTGTGGAATAAAAACATTTTTGGTGATGTTCATGAGAAAGTTAATACAGCTGTTCATGTTGTGGATCAAAGTCAGCTGCAAGGTGATGTTGTTGGTTATTCTGAAGAGTTGGTTTTGCAAGAAAAAGAACCACAAATGAAACTTCAGCAGGCTTTGAAATGTCAATAGAAATTTTGGAGGGAGAAGTCTACATTGAACTGGCATTCTTTTGGGGATAGAAACACAACTTTTTTCCATAAAGTAACTAGAATTTGAAATGCATCCAAGCAGATGGCTATCTTAAGACAAAGAGATTTCTAGATAATCAAGCTGATATAGAGCAGCATGTGCAAAATTTCTACTTGAATATATTTGCTACTGAAAATGATTGTACATCTAATAACTTGATTGATTCAGTTATTGACCCTTTGGTTTCTGATGAAGACAATCTCATGCTTACAAATTTGCCATCTAAAGAGGAAGTGAAGAAGGCAGTTTTCTCACTGAATGCAGCAAGTGCTCCAGGGCCTGATGGTTTGGGGGGGGGCATTTTTTCAACACTTTTGGGACATTATTGCTGATGATGCCTTCAATTCGGTGGATTCTCCCGGGTATGAATGCCAATCTAGTTGTTCTTATTCCTAAGGTTAGTAGAGCTGATAGAATTGAGCAATACAGACCTATTGCATTAGCAAATTTCCAGTTCAAAATAATTTCTAAGGTGCTAACTGATAGGTTAGCAGTTGTGGCCCCTAAAATTATTAGTGAAAATCAAAGGGGTTTTGTGAAAGGTAGGCAGATTCAAGAATGTATTTATATAGCCTCTGAAGCTGTAAATATGCTGGATAACAAAGCTTTTGGTGGAAATTTGGCATTGAAAATTGATATAAAAAAAAGCATTTGACACTATGGATTGGAATTTTTTGTTGAACGTATTGTCCACTTTGGGCTTTGATGCTAAGTTTGCAATTGGATTAAAGTTATCTTGAATTCGGCTAAACTGTCTTTATCTGTAAATGGCCATTCAGTTGGTTTCTTTAGCTGCAAGAGAGGGGTAAGACAAGGAGACCGTTTGTCTCCTCTACTTTGTTGTCTTGCAGAAGAGGTGCTTAGTAGAGGTTGGTCTAAATTGGTGCAAACTGGTAATTTAACTTTGTTCTCAGGATCTAGGGGTACTCATGCTCCAAGTTATATTCTTTTTGTTGATATTATGATCTTTTGTAGAGGAACTAAGCAAAACTTGAAGAAAATTATGTCTCTTTTTAAGGCCTATGGTGAGGCATCAGGTCAGTTGATAAGTTCTGAGAAAATTAAATTCTATTCTGGAACTAGCTCTGCTAGCAGGATGCATATGATGTCTAATGTTCTTGGTTTTAATTCAGGGAGATTGCCATTTGTTTATCCGGGAGTTCCATTATTCAAGGGTAAGCCTAGGGCATTTCACCTTCATCCAATAGCTGACAGAATCAAGCTTAAACTTGCAGCGTGTAAATGTTGCTTGCTCTCTATTATGGGCAAAGTTTAGCTTATGAAATCTGTAGTGCAAGGCTCTTTGTTATACAGTTTTCATGTTTATTCTTGGCCAATCTCTTTGCTTAATACTATTGATAAGTGGATTCGTAATTTTGTTTGGTCTGGTGATGTGTGTGTTAAGAAAGTGGTGACAATTTCATGGGACAAAGTTTGTTCTTCTTTTTCTGAAGGTGGTTTGGGAATTAGGCCACTTAGAGTCATAAATGAAGCTGCTGCTGAGATTAAGTTGGGAATTTTTGTCATCTAGGTGCCAATGGGCTTGTTTCTTGAGAGGTAGATTCTTGAAGAATAGTTTTCCTCGATCCTCCTATCTTAAATCTTCCATATGGCCTGCTATCGACAGGTGCTTACTAATTGTTTTTTTTTTATAACATTTCTTAGAATTTAGGAGATGGCTCAGGGATAAATTTCTGGACCGATAAATGGTTGCATTCCATAATAGTGCATATGCTTAATGTTCCTGCAGTATTGTACTCCTTATTGCAGGCTCGTGTTAGTGACTTTATAGGTGATAAAATTTGGTATTTGCCTTCATTTTTGGTGGACAATTGTCTTGATATTGCTGTGGCTATTGGCAGAATTTCCATTCCATCCACTCCAGTAGAGGATCAACTTGTTTGGACTCCTTCTGATTCTGGTAAGCTGGCATTTAAAGATGTTTTTCTGTTCTTGAAATCTATTCAGCAAGTGAGCCATTGTTTCAAAAATCTCTGGAACCAATTCATCCCTCCTTCAAAGTCTTTTTTAGGCTGGAGGTTGCTGCATAATAGATTGCCTACCGATGAGAATTTATGGGCTAGAGGATGTGTAGTGGTTTCCACGTGCAACCTGTATGACATGTCTTATAAATCTTCAGAGCATTTGTTCACTCAATGTATCTTTGCTAAAGGCTTATGGCTTTGGCTTAGTAGTGTTATTCAATGCTCCATTGATTGCTCATCAGTAAAGTCGATTTTCGAAGTCTATAATAAAACAGGGAGCACTCAATTACATGATGTTATCTTGGCTGCTATTCTTAATGTGATTTGGGTGGTCTGGTACTGCAGAAACAAAGTTAGATTTGACAACAAAATTATTTCCTCATCCCAAGCTATCAGTTTAGTGATTGCTGCTGTCTCTTTAACTGGGAAACACACCTCGGGTACAATGTTTTCCCTTGTTAATTAACTCTCCATTTTGAAAGTGTTTCATGTAGATAATCATCCTTGTCCTGCACCCAGAATAAAGCAAGTGAATTGGTTTTCTCCTCTTTGCTCTTGGATAAAATGTAACACGAATGGAACATCTAGGGGTGCTCCAGGATGGTCAGCTTGTGGAGGTCTCTTTAGAGATTCAAGTGTAGCTATTTTAGGTTGTTTTACTGTTAATATTGGCATGTCTTTCTCCCTTTATGTAGAATTTGAAGGTGCTATGAATGCTATTGAATTGGCTTTTGCTAAAGGTTGGCACAAATTTTGCCTAGAGTGTGATTCCAAATTAGTGGTGGATGCATTTAAAAGTGATATTGAAGTGCCTTGGAAGCTTAGAAACAGATGGTCTAATTGTTTTTTCTTAACTAGCAAAATATCTTTTTTGGTTTCCCACATTTATAAAGAAGGTAATGTGTGTGCAGACAAGTTAGTTGCTCATGGTCTTAGTGTTCAGGGGCGTATTGATTTAATCCCTAGTTTTCTTTTTTAAGATTTTAACAGGAATAGGCTTGGCTTCCCTTCCTATAGGTTTAGATAATTGTTCTTTTTCATGGGTTTGGTCTATGTCTCCCCATATTTTTTGTATTTTGATTTGATTTGATTTTTTAATATATGTTGGGATGCTGCAGATGATTGGTAGGGTCTAGGGTGCCAGCCTAGCTGGGATACCTTTCTCTACAGTGATGCCTTTGCATTTGCTAAAAATAAAAATAAAAAATGGCAAAGATAAATATATTTTTTACTAAAAACAGAATAAAGAGACAAGAAAAAAAAGGATTGACGTACTTACCTCAAAGGAAAAAAACTCTTAGTGGGCACAACGTGTTGGACCGTATGAGCTCCTCAAACCTGAAGAAGAAGAAGAAGAAAAAACCAAAATTAGCTCTTCAAAAAAATAAATAAACTAAAGGCTTTATGCTTTGCACTAAGACCATATGACCCTTCATTATAAGATTTCCATGTAATCTCTTACTCGTGGGTCCCCCTTAGTGTTTGGTAGTGCATTCCTTATATAAGAGAAGAAGAGGTTGAAAGGGAATAACTTAACCAATGTGAGACTTCAATAGTGAGGTTGAGACTTGAGAGAGTTTCTCAAATGTGAGATTTCTAAAGTATTCACGTCATAACTAAATAGCCAATTTCTAGCAAATATATGACACTCAAAATGATATTGTTTGATTTTAAGATATTCATAAGAAATATAGAGATTGTTGCTAGCTTTCCAATGGAAATACTTTCATATCAAAAAGATATTTACAACTCAACATATTGCCAATGGAAGTAGCACTCAAAATCATACATGCAAAACCACATATCGTACTTACAGTGGATTTTTCACTAAGATAGAGGTTGATGTTGGCTTTGAGATGAGAATAAAAGTTGTAGATCTTTCCCTTAGCTTTCCAACGACATCAAGAACACCTCATTTGGATTAGTGTAGCTTACAATATGTCATTATCTTTACATGCTCATTTAAGCTCATATGAGATATAAAAAAGTATACTTATTAAACTTTTTTCTCTTAAAAAACTACCCTTTTTTTATCTACATCTTCTTCTCTCTCTTTTTTTGGTTTTGTTTTGTTTTTTTCTTCAGAAATCTTTTAGTATTCTTATTTTATAACTTTCAATTTTTTTAATAAATCAAAGATTAATTGTCTGGACAAAATAGGGTGTTCACAGCTGCCCCTCTTTACTTCTTTCTTACTAGATAATAGGCATAATCGTAGTTTGCATATTATCGTTGTAAGTAACGAGTAAAGACATGAACTTCTATTTTGTCCGTACAAGTAAAAAAAAAAACTTGCCGATTTACCTGGTGATAATTATAGCAAACCTTGTGGGTTAAATTGCCCGCAAAGACAGTTTGGATTACCTGTTGAAGATTGACATGAAAAGATTAAAAGCTTACGGAATCGAATATATGCTGAAGCTTGACAAGAAAGATAAAATGCTTGCGGAGTTGGGTATCTGCTAAAGCTTGACAAGAAAATGAAAAAGCTTGCGGAGTCAGGTATTCGCTGAAGCTTGACAGGAAAGTAAAAAAGCTTGCGGAGTAGGGTATCCGCTGAAGCTTGACAGGAAAAATAAAAAGTTTGTGGAGTCGGGTATCCGCTAAAGCTTGACAGGAAAGTAAAAAGCTTGCAGAGTTGGGTATTCGCTGAAGCTTGACAGGAAAGTAAAAAAGCTTGCGGAGTCCGGATCCGTTGAAGCTAAATAGGAAATATAAAAAGCTTGCGGATTCGAATATCCGCTGAAGCTTGCCAAGAAAAATAAAAAGCTTGCGGAGTCGGGTATCCACTGAAGCTTGACAGGAAAGATAGAAAAACTTGTGGAGTTGGATATCCGCTGAAGCTTGGCAGGAAAGTAAAAAAGCTTGCGAATTTGGGTATCTGCTGAAGCTTGACAAGAAAGTAAAAAAGCTTGTGGAGTCGGCTATCCGCTGAAGCTTGCCAGGAATGATATAAAGCTTGCGGAGTTGGGTATCCGCTGAAGCTTGACAGGAAAATGGGAACGGGGACCCAGAAAGTAAAAAGGCATGGGCACAGGGACTCAAAAAAGCGATGGCTACGAGGAGTTGAGAAAAGCAATGATAATGATGATTCTGTAAATGCATGTGATGCATGATGCATGATTCATGAGATATCTTTAGCATATGGTTTTGAAACTTGCTATTTTTAGTGAACCATAACCACCCTTTTCTTCTTTCCTTTGTATGTACCTGTGACATTGATCACAACTAGACTCAAGGATGAAATAGAATGAGCTCACTTGTTTGCTCTTCCATTTAATTGCTTAGTCAATGCTTTGAATCTCTTGTCTTAATGGGCTTCAGCCGTGAACCCTCTTTGGAGTGATTTTCTCAATGAACAGGGTTACTTGATTGTTCTTCCTTTTCAACAGTGTCCCTTGTCAAGAGACCTCCACACTTCCATAACTTTTTGAGATCCTGAGAAGAATTATCTTTGAGATTCATGATTGAGATGTTCTCAAAAGGAGATGATGGGGTGAAATTCACATTTGATTAGGCGACACTATGTACGATGACGAGTGTTGGTCTCATATGATATCAGAGACCGCCTTAATCAGCTTTCAAGGATATGACTTGCCCCAATCTTGGGAGCATTTCATGACCTACCCTCATAAACTTAATCTGCCCCAGTTTGTCAACTTGAGAAAACTTCCTTATCGTTTGTTTGTATTTGACCCTAACTTTTGTGTAGGTCACTCTTTAAGAGTTTTCAACCTATCAGGTCGCGCTAACTTTTTTTTCTAGGCCACCTTTTCAGGTTTTCAGCCTAGAAGAGCCTTTTTTTTTTCTTTTTTTTTCCTTTGGAAGTGGAAGACTTTGCTGTCAACCTTAGGGCGAGGATCAATGCTCTTGTATAAATTGCCAACTGAGGATGTCATTCTCCCCCTTATATTCAGAATTCTTCTAACCAGAGTTGCTCATTAAATAATTACCATCAGATGGTTAAATTGTACTGTTGAGCTCATATTACCTTACCTGAAGCATCATGTAATAAACATGCATTGATTCAAAAGTATGATAGGAAAGGAAATTACTAATTGAACAACTTCTTGATTAGTATTGGAAGTTTGACAACTAGGACAACAAACAAAATTCAAACAGATGATATGGAAGTCAAAGGGTGGTGCCCTAATTTGGATTAACTCAAACTTTGATATCATAGCTATTGTTTATCAAATCTTAGTGCAAGCCCCTTGAGAATGAAGTTGCCCCAGTATAGGGCATCTCGTATTGAAACTTGAGAATTGAATTTACCTAGTGTAGGGCCTTTGAGAATGAAACTTGAAAATGGGATTGCCCCAACATAGGGCATCTGAGAATAAAATTGCCCTAATATAGGGCACTTGATAAGGACCACTTGAGAATGGAGCAGCCCTAGTGTAGGGTTTCCAAGAATGAAAATCCTAAGATGGAAATGCCCTAACATAAAGCTCATGAAAGCAAAGTTTTGTCCCGGTGAATGCCATGCCGATTTTGCCATAACTTTTGCTTAGACTGCCCTTGCGGGTTTTCAGCCTAACGGGTTTCTTTTTTTCTTTTTTTTTTCTTTTTTTTTTTATCTTTTTTTAGGAGCAATTAATTAAAAACTCAAAAAAGCACAAACCTTTTTTCTCAAAATTAAGGTTGATGAAAAAGAAAAAGCAAACGGGTCGAGGTTGATGGCTATGAAAGGAAGGACATAAGACTCAATATATTATTTTAAGGTTGAATGGGACAAGGATCTATGCCTTTTTCTTATGAAAATAGACTTGATCAAATTTCCTTTTTATTTGAAGAATATTTGCATTCTGCTCAGTTTTTCCGTCTTTCTCTTCCTTTTTCAATTTGCTTTTGTCAAGAATTTCTTCATCCTCATTCTCTTTCTTTCTTTTTCTTCTCCTATTTTTTCACCTTCTTACTTTATTCTGTCTAATCATCATTTCTTTCGGGCTTGCCCCTTGTTTAGGGCTGATCCTTGTCCAAGGTTGATTGAAAAGAATTTTCAAGCTCAAATAGGGTAGCAAAGGATAGTGATTATGTTTTGTGAAGGACAGAGAAAGATGACCAATTTTCATCTCAAATCATGATTGTTTATCTTTAAAATTAATTCAGAAACAAAAAGATGATGCACTTCAAGTATTTATTTATTTATTTGCTCTTTTTTTTTTTGCCTGGCAATTGCACATGTGGGATTAATTAATCTCCCACAAAGGATTTTCAAGAAAGCGAGCCTCATGGACCAAATCAAGGAAGATACTCGAAAAAAATGAGATGAGAATGACGAGAGAAATACCATGATGTGAATAGAACAAGGTATGCATGCAAATTCATTACATTAACGCTTCAAGAAAATGAACATAGTTCAAGAACCAAATGATTCTTATCAATGTAATATAACCATATTTCATGATAAGCCACTAATAAACCACTCTGGAATTCACTACTCAAAATTTTCCAAAACAGACGAACTACAAAGTATTGCCTCTTTTCAACCTCTCAATAATTTAGCTAAAAAAAATTCTCATAGTGGTCTTGGAACCAACACAATTCTCAATGGAGTGACCAGTTACCCTATTTTGAAATCTATAGGTGAGCATGGAGTTTCCATTGGGTCTATCGCCCCAACTGAAGTCTCGACGATCTTGCCATTCTTCCTCCCATTCTCAATCCTTTCTCCAACGATGACCATGTCCGAGAAATTCGTTGATACACTTGCAATCATGTCATAAAAAGGTGATTGGAGTGTGGTAGTGAACATTCTAACAATCTCTTTTTCATCAAATGGGGACTCCACCTGAGAAGTCAATTCACTCCATCGTTGTGCATATTCCTTAAAGGTTTCAGTGTCCTTTTTCGACATATCTTATAGTTGCTTCCTATCTGGAGCCATATCGATGTTATACTTATATTGTTTCATGAAAGCATCAGCTACATCCTTGAAAGATCGAATATGGGCTCTTTCCAGGTTTGTGTACCAACTTGAAGCTGCCCCAGTCAAACTATCGTGGAAGAAGTGAATTAACATCTTATCATCATGGACATGTGACGCCATCTTCCAAACATACATGGTCAAATGAATTCTTGGACAGGTAGTCCCTTTGTATTTATCAAAATCTGGCACTTTAACCTTGGGTGGTATGACTACATCCGGAACGAGGCAAAGTTCTGAAGCATCACCAAGACCATAATAACTTCCTCCTTCTATGGCTCTCAATCTATCCTCAAGATTTTGCAGCTAATGAGGATGAAGTGGTGGCACAACAATAGGTTTTGCATGAGGGGTTTGTGGATTTCCTTGAACATTAAAGTGAAGAACCTGTGATTGGGTAGGATTTTGGGTATTCAAAATGCAACACCCTTTCCCGAGTGCCACATTCCCGAACGTTTATAGGGTCGAAAATATTTCTTAATGCGGAAAATACGGTTTTCTTTTTTTTCTTTTCACAAGATGCAATGGAAAGGTAATAATACTAATAAACGAACTTAGGTTCGCCATGCATTTCTAGAATATACCACAGAACAGAAACAGAAATGGAAACGTCAACATTATTATATACAGACGTAGGTCTAATGTGTAACTGACATAAGAAATACAATAAGTACGAAGAGTCGTAGCTCCCCAAAAGTACTACAAAAACGACATAGTCTGGCCGACAACAAAACTAGACCACAAAAAGAAGGTCCTCCTCTGGCTCAAAGGAACTACTGGACTGAACCATCATCACGTCCATCTGTTCAAACAGCAACAGCAAGTACCAACAGAAAACATACAGATATGGGTGAGATTCCCGTTCATCAACACAGCGAAACAGCAATAGTAAAAACGGGACGACTCACCGGGTAACCACGTACCCAACATGCTTACAAGAATTCTCAATGTCAAACATATTAAGCAGTTGACAGCATAATATCATGTTAAGCAGTTAACATCATAAAATAAGGTATTCTTAAACAGTACAACGATGTATAACAGTAAATGTAAACATCAATAGCCATGCAATGCAATGCAATGTATATGACTCAATGTCAATGTCACTGGGTACTACTCTGACCCCTACTCCATGGAGCTAACAAAACAGTCGGAGAGAGTGAATGGGAGGACATGTTCCGTGCGCGCCAGCCTTGGGCAAGATGCTACAACATTCGTAACGTGCACGTATCTGGCTTTTACGGAAACACTCTCGACCAAACATGAAAAGTACGGCATCTAGTAGAGGATATCAGTGTATTGCACGGATTCGCCACGACACAGAAGAGCTACCAACTGGTCACATGTAAGCCCTTCCAACCCTGATACCTCCCAAAAGACCATTGAAGATCGTCACCGTAAGATTCGCACCCGCATCAAGGTGTAAGCTCAACTCCTAGGCTCAAGGCCTTACAACTATGCAAATGAAATGCCAATGCTTACACAAAGCAGATGCGATCAAGCAATGTCTATCCCCCGGATAAACCTCAAAGTCTACTAAGGTTCTCTTCCTTAGGAACTATACGCGTCTTTTGAAAACAAAACCTTTATCCACCGGATAAATCTCGTGATCCCTCCGGGATCGAGTCATCACAAGACTGAAACAATTGAACGACTGAGCGGGGTCCGAATCACCGGTCCGTCATCGAACTACTGTCTCAAAACCCAAAACATTTGTAAACCAGAACAACTTCTCAATTGAAAACTCATTTGATTTGAAACAATCTTTGAAACACTTACTTGCTCTATTTTTTAGCATTTTCTGAACATGTAATTCGCTTAGCGAAATTTCATTCGCTTAGCGAAATTGAAACAAGAATGCCTCTTTTGGAACTCCTCTGGTTCGCTCGGCGAGACACAAATCGCGTAGCGAAATGCATTGGATTCGCTTAGCGAATATGAATTCGCTTAGCGCAATTTCAGACGGTTAAACCTCTTTGTAAACGCGAAATGTATTGTATTCGCTTAGCGAAAATAATTTCGCTTAGCGAAATGGAGGCGGTCATACCTCCTTTGGAGACTTCTCTGGATTGCCCAGCGAGACGTAATTCGCGTAGCGAAACTCGTTTGATTGGCTTAGCGAATATGAATTCGCTTAGCGAAAGTGAGGCAGTGATGCCCAACTAAGACTTTCCCTGATTTTCGCGTAGCGAAAGTAAATTCGCTTAGCGAAAAGTTGCCTCAAAACAAGACATCAACCTTAGGGAACCATTTTGATTCTCTTCATGAAACCACTTCTTTTATTATTTTGAGTCCCTTGATTAACTATATGGACTAAGGATAAGGCATAAAATATGTTTCACTTTGGTGAAAGCACTTTGAGCTTTAATTTCCATTCAAAGACACTTAGGGTTTTCTTTGAAAAATACAAGTTATTGAAAACACTTTCTTTACATCAAAACTTGACTTAATCAAGATCTACTCATGTTCTTCCTTTTCTCAAAGCCATGGCTAAAAGCCAACTAGGAATCAATGTGAAGTTTTACTCCATCAACCAAACAAAATATGGCTCACAATACTTACACAATCATGATAACCATAATACACATTACTACATCATACTCAAACATCCTAGTCCATCACACATTATGGTCTCATAATCAACAATAAAAGTCCATACTTGACCTAGTGATCAAAGTAGGTTTTTCAACATACATGAAAATGATTTTCATCAATCATATCATCATCAACTTATGCTAAAGCACACTACAACATACTCAAGCATAAACACATCATAACAATCTTGTTCTCCAAGAGAACTTAACAAGACTTAACACATAAAAGTGAACCCAAACTAAAGGGTTTCACCCACACATAAATTTAAACAACCATTCTCACTACCACCATCTTGGTGTGATGAGGTTCTTCTCCCCATACCTCTTGATGAGCAGATTCCCGGATCAAAGTCGGTTGATCGGTTTCTGAACCTCCTGATAATCGTCAACAACTACACAACACAACAATTCAACATTAAACAACAATCAAAGCCAACTCAACTATTACAACAAAGAGGGTTTCGGCCACCCTAGGTTAAAAAGGTTAGAAATTGGTTTTGGTTTCCATTTCATGGATTCAAAAGCATTAGGAAAGCTAAGGATGAAATCAAGTGTTAAAAATCAAAACTTGATGAAAACACTATTCATCATCTTCCAAAAGGGTTCGGCCAAAAATGCTTTTTGAGCTATGATGAGAGTTGAATCATAAGCTCTTAGGTTTAGGTAGAGATTGATGATGTGAGTTCAAAGAACTTGGTCTTACCTCAAAAGGATTTTTCTACAATTTCCTATGGATTTTCAAAGTTTTGGATCTAAGAAATTATTTTCATGAAAATGAAGATTGATCTTGAAATAAAGAAAGATTCAAGAAGCTAAGAGATCATAGAAGTGATCTTACCTTGAAATGAAGAAAGGTTGCTCAAGGAATCAAGTGAATCCAACAAAAACTCAAGCTTTTCTAGGTGAAAATGGAGTTTTCTCTCAAGAACAACTATGGAACTCTATGGGGTGAGGGGCTGTGCGAAAATGATGAAGTGAGGGGCTGAGTTCAGCCTCTTAAAAGTTCACTTAAGGGTAAAAAGGTTATTTGCCAAAAGGGTATAATGGTAAAAGTGTAAAAGACTAAGGTTAGGGGCATTTTGGTCATTTTGCGTCCAGATATTTCTGAACGTCACAACGACTCTGGCATACTCTCCCAAGTGTCCTGGGATGATGTGATATCAAGATTATCTTTTGGCGAGTCCCGGTAAATCCATATGTGGCTCCGTTCGTCACCCGATTGAGGATTCCGCCCGAACGAAGGTCAGGAAGTTATTTTTCTGAAATTTTTACGAAATTTAACCAAAACGTAGAGAATCGGATTCTAAGACTTACTGTCTCGTTCATGGGTCCATCTGAGGTCTTCTGAGCAGCAAAATCATACTGTCAGTGTAAAAACGCAGACCGGACTCCGTTTGAGTTTTCGACTCAAAACTTAATCGTAGCTTCCTACGATATCGTCGAGCATGACTGTGGTCTCGGAATATTTTATTTCGATTCCTAAGACCTCGAATAAAATACAAACATTATAATACTGAAGAAATAGAAAACGTGAAAATCGGGGCGTTACATTCCTACCCCTCTTAAAAGAATTTCGTCCTCGAAATTATACGTACCTCTTAAAACAAACTCGGATACTGTTGTTGCATGTCCTCTTCTCTTTCCCAGGTAGCATCACCTGTAGTCTCGTTCCAGATAACTTTGACCAAAGCTATCTCCTTCCCTCGCAGTTTCTTTATCCTCCTGTCCTCGATCTTAACCGGCAATGTCTCGTAGGTTAGGTTATCCTTCAGCTGTACTGAATCAGACTCTATGACGTGACTGGGATCAGGAATATACTTCCGCAATTGCGAAACATGAAAAACATTATGAAGGTTGGATAGAAAAGGCGGTAAAGCTATTTGGTAAGCTACTGGACCTATCCGACGAAGAATTTGATATGGTCCAATGAATTTTAGAGTGAGTTTTCTGGACTTCAAGACCCTGCCCACCCCAGTCATCGGAGTGACTCTCAAAAACACATGATCCCCTTCCTCGAACTCAAGTGGCCTACGTCTTTTATCCGCATAACTCTTCTGTCGGCTCTGAGTCGTCCTCATCTTTTCTTGAATCAGTTTCACCTTCTCGGTTGTTTGTTGCACTAGTTCAGGTCCTAATGAAGCACTTTCTCCATCTTGGTACCAACACAAAGGTGTTCTGCAACGTCGTCCATATAAAGCTTCGTAGGGTGCCATCCCTATACTCGAATGATAACTGTTGTTGTAGGTAAACTCTATCAACGGTAGGAAATTCTCCCAACTACCGGCATGTTCCAACACACACGCCCTCAACAGATCCTCTAAAGACTGAATCGTTCTTTCTGATTGTCCATCAGTTTGAGGATGGTAAGCCGAACTTAATCGTAACTTTGTTCCTAAAGCTTCATGTAAACTTTGCCAAAATCGCGAAGTAAAACGCGGGTCTCTATCCGATATGATGCTTGAAGGTACTCCATGCAGTCTCACAATCTCACTGATATAAATCTGAGTAAGCTTTTCCATAGAATACTTGAGATTAATCGGTAGAAAATGAGCTGATTTCGTAAGCCTATCAATTATAACCCAAATGGAATCGTATCCTTTAGGTGTCCTTGGCAAACATGTTACGAAATCCATTGCTATGATGTCCCATTTCCACTCTGGGATATCCAACGGAAGTAACATTCCAGCTGGCCTCTGATGTTCAACCTTTGCTTTCTGACACACTAAGCAAGATGCCACATAATCGACTACATCTCTTTTCATCCCTTGCCACCAAAACAATCGCTTCAGGTCCTGGTACATCTTGGTTGACCCTGGATGCATACTTAACTTGCTTCTATGAGCCTCGTCCAGAATTAACCTCCTTATCTCTGGGTTGTTTGGCACACAAACCCGTTCTCCTCGTCTTAGGATTCCATCCGCTCCTTCCTTGTATTCCGACGTCATCCCTTTCTTTAGATTCCTTCGCTCTTTCTCCAGATACTGGTCGTATACTTGTTTCTCCCGAATCTGATCCATCAAATCACAAGATACCGTAACCATACCTACACATAGTCTTCCTGGCATACTAACCACAGACAGATGCATATCTCTGAACTTTTCCAACAGCTCGTGTTCCTTAACCATCATGGCAGACACATGTAACACCCTTCTACTCAGGGCATCCGCAACCACATTAGCTTTTCCCGGATGATACTGCAACTGGAAATCATAGTCCTTCAAAAATTCCAGCCACCGTCTTTGTCTCATGTTGAGTTCTTTCTGATCAAACAGATACTTCAAGCTCTTATGGTCACTGAAGACATTAAACGTCGAACCATACAAGTAGTGCCTCCAAATCTTCAACGCAAAGACTACCGCTGCTAACTCCAGATCATGAGTTGGGTAGTTCTTCTCGTGCACTTTCAACTGTCTCGAGGCATACGCTACCACCTTCCGATTCTGCATCAGAACACAGCCTAAACCTTGGTATGAAGCATCACAGTACACTTCAAAAGATTCGCTTGGATCTGGCAATATCAACACTGGTGATGTAGTTAGCCTCTTTTTCAACTCTTGAAAACTCTGCTCACAGGCTTCAGTCCATTCAAACGCTTTGTCCTTCCTCGTCAATTGGGTAAGAGGTCCTACAATCTTAGAGAATCCCTCAATGAACCTCCGATAATACCCAGCCAAACCCACAAAACTGCGTATTTCAGTCACTGTGGTTGGTCTTTCCCACTCAAGAACTGCTTCAACCTTTGACGGATCTACAGCAATTCCTTCCTTTGAAATTACATGACCCAAAAACTGCACTTCGTCGAGCCAAAACTCACACTTGGACAGTTTTGCATACAGTTGTTTCTCTTTCAGAACTTGAAGAACCACACTAAGATGTTCAGCATGTTCTTCCTGGTCTCGTGAATAGATAAGTATGTCAGCTATGAAGACAACGACAAACTGATCTAGGTATGGACGAAAGATCCTATTCATATAGTCCATGAATATAGCTGGAGCATTCGTCACACCAAACGGCATCACAAGATACTCATAGTGCCCATAGCGTGTTCGAAATGCTGTCTTCGATATATCTTCTGCCTTCACACGAATCTGGTGATAACCCGATCGCAAATCAATCTTGGAGAAAACTGCCGCTCCCCTCAACTGATCCATCAAGTCATCTATCCTCGGAAGTGGATACTTGTTCTTAATAGTAACTTTATTCAACTGGCGATAATCCACACATAACCGAGATGTTCCATCTTTCTTTTTCACCAACAACACAGGTGCTCCCCACGGTGATACACTGGGTCTAACAAACTGTTTCCCCAATAAGTCTACCAACTGTTCCTTCAACGTTTCCAACTCAGCAGGTGCCATACGATACGGTGCCATAGACACTGGTCCTGTTCCTGGCACAAGATCGATTGCAAACTCGATGTCCCGAACTGGCGGCAAACCTGGTACGTCTTCAGGAAAGACTTCCGGAAACTCATTCACGACAGGTATGCGCTCTAAGACTAGCTCGCTCTTGACCTCCAAAGAAGATAGTAACATGTATCCCTGAGCTCCTTCTCTCAAAGAAGCGTTTACTTGGTTGGCAGTCAAAAATCCAGAATTCTCACAACTAAGGAAAACTAAGGTTTTATTTGCACAGTCCAACAGGATATGATTAGAAGACAACCAATCCATTCCTAAGATTACATCCATTTGCGAGAGAGGCAAACAGATCAAATCAATCAAAAACCTTCTATCTTTAACAGAAATAGAACAATTCAAACAAACTTTAGCAGTTACAACAGGCTTTGCAGTAGGCGTAGAAATTACCAAATCAAAAGGTAAAGAAGACACAGGTAATCCCAACAGATTCACACAGTCATAGGCAATAAAAGAATGCGTTGCGCCTGAATCAAATAGTACAGTTAAGGTTTCACCTCCCATGACACACTGACCTTGGATCAAGTCTTCATTCTGAGAAGCTTCAGCACCACCCATAGTGTAGACTCTGCCCTTCATCTTAGGCCTTGCAGCTTGGACATTGTTAACAGAATGTTCCAACTTCGGTTGCATGCATTCACGTGAGATGTGTCCCGGCTTCCCACACTTGAAGCAGATAATCCCTTTGATCGAACAATCTCTGGTGATGTGATTGCTCTTCCCACACTTCATGCACTTGGTTGGGGCGTTTCCAGACTGATTGAAACTCCCACTGCTTCCTCCAACAGAACGTTGTTGTCGATCTTGTTGCTTTGCATACGGCTTCCATCGAGATTTGTTGTCTCGACCACCGCTTCCTCTCTGGAACTTGCTCGGTCCAGAACTCTGTACCCGCTTGTCCTTAGGCTCCAAACTCTCGATCAAACGACACTTTTCCATTAACCTCGGAAAAACAGAAATTTCCAATGGAACTACAGCTCTCTTCAAGTCGATCCTTAGACCTCCTTCGAATTTTCTGCACTTCCACTCCTCTCTTGGGTTGTCTAGAAAGTAATTTGAGAACTTTGCTAGACTTTCAAACTTAGCCCCGTATTCAGCTACGGTCATTCCCCCCTGTCTCAGCTGGAGGAACTCCATCTCTTTCTCGTGCCTTGCACTCGCAGGAAAATACTTCTCCAGGAATTTTCCCTTAAAAGCATTCCAGTCAACAGTTTGTTGATCGTGAATCAGCATCTGACGGGCTCCTTCCCACCAGTATTCAGCATCCTCCACCAGCATATAGGTTGCATAGACAACCTTGTCATTCTCAGTACATCTCATCGCTCCAAAGATCTTCTCCAGCGTTTGGATCCAGCGTTCAGCCAACTCAGGATTGAATTCACCTTTGAATTGAGGTGGATTCCGACGAAGAAATTCGTCCAGTCCTCTACCTCCAGCAGCTCGTTCATCACGTTGAGCCATAGCAGCAGCCATGTCCCGTATGGCATTCACAGCAGCAGTCAGGTTTTGAGCAGCCATTGCTACCTTCAAAACCAGAACTATCAAACACAAGAACCACAACAAAACTAAAGCAAACAACAGAGAAACACACAGAGAACACAACACAAACAAGACAGACCATAACCTACAAACCCAAAAAAGACTCGGCCAACTCTGATACCAAACAATGCAACACCCTTTCCCGAGTGCCACATTCCCGAACGTTTATAGGGTCGAAAATATTTCTTAATGCGGAAAATACGGTTTTCTTTTTTTTCTTTTCACAAGATGCAATGGAAAGGTAATAATACTAATAAACGAACTTAGGTTCGCCATGCATTTCTAGAATATACCACAGAACAGAAACAGAAATGGAAACGTCAACATTATTATATACAGACGTAGGTCTAATGTGTAACTGACATAAGAAATACAATAAGTACGAAGAGTCGTAGCTCCCCAAAAGTACTACAAAAACGACATAGTCTGGCCGACAACAAAACTAGACCACAAAAAGAAGGTCCTCCTCTGGCTCAAAGGAACTACTGGACTGAACCATCATCACGTCCATCTGTTCAAACAGCAACAGCAAGTACCAACAGAAAACATACAGATATGGGTGAGATTCCCGTTCATCAACACAGCGAAACAGCAATAGTAAAAACGGGACGACTCACCGGGTAACCACGTACCCAACATGCTTACAAGAATTCTCAATGTCAAACATATTAAGCAGTTGACAGCATAATATCATGTTAAGCAGTTAACATCATAAAATAAGGTATTCTTAAACAGTACAACGATGTATAACAGTAAATGTAAACATCAATAGCCATGCAATGCAATGCAATGTATATGACTCAATGTCAATGTCACTGGGTACTACTCTGACCCCTACTCCATGGAGCTAACAAAACAGTCGGAGAGAGTGAATGGGAGGACATGTTCCGTGCGCGCCAGCCTTGGGCAAGATGCTACAACATTCGTAACGTGCACGTATCTGGCTTTTACGGAAACACTCTCGACCAAACATGAAAAGTACGGCATCTAGTAGAGGATATCAGTGTATTGCACGGATTCGCCACGACACAGAAGAGCTACCAACTGGTCACATGTAAGCCCTTCCAACCCTGATACCTCCCAAAAGACCATTGAAGATCGTCACCGTAAGATTCGCACCCGCATCAAGGTGTAAGCTCAACTCCTAGGCTCAAGGCCTTACAACTATGCAAATGAAATGCCAATGCTTACACAAAGCAGATGCGATCAAGCAATGTCTATCCCCCGGATAAACCTCAAAGTCTACTAAGGTTCTCTTCCTTAGGAACTATACGCGTCTTTTGAAAACAAAACCTTTATCCACCGGATAAATCTCGTGATCCCTCCGAGATCGAGTCATCACAAGACTGAAACAATTGAACGACTGAGCGGGGTCCGAATCACCGGTCCGTCATCGAACTACTGTCTCAAAACCCAAAACATTTGTAAACCAGAACAACTTCTCAATTGAAAACTCATTTGATTTGAAACAATCTTTGAAACACTTACTTGCTCTATTTTTTAGCATTTTCTGAACATGTAATTCGCTTAGCGAAATTTCATTCGCTTAGCGAAATTGAAACAAGAATGCCTCTTTTGGAACTCCTCTGGTTCGCTCGGCGAGACACAAATCGCGTAGCGAAATGCATTGGATTCGCTTAGCGAATATGAATTCGCTTAGCGCAATTTCAGACGGTTAAACCTCTTTGTAAACGCGAAATGTATTGTATTCGCTTAGCGAAAATAATTTCGCTTAGCGAAATGGAGGCGGTCATACCTCCTTTGGAGACTTCTCTGGATTGCCCAGCGAGACGTAATTCGCGTAGCGAAACTCGTTTGATTGGCTTAGCGAATATGAATTCGCTTAGCGAAAGTGAGGCAGTGATGCCCAACTAAGACTTTCCCTGATTTTCGCGTAGCGAAAGTAAATTCGCTTAGCGAAAAGTTGCCTCAAAACAAGACATCAACCTTAGGGAACCATTTTGATTCTCTTCATGAAACCACTTCTTTTATTATTTTGAGTCCCTTGATTAACTATATGGACTAAGGATAAGGCATAAAATATGTTTCACTTTGGTGAAAGCACTTTGAGCTTTAATTTCCATTCAAAGACACTTAGGGTTTTCTTTGAAAAATACAAGTTATTGAAAACACTTTCTTTACATCAAAACTTGACTTAATCAAGATCTACTCATGTTCTTCCTTTTCTCAAAGCCATGGCTAAAAGCCAACTAGGAATCAATGTGAAGTTTTACTCCATCAACCAAACAAAATATGGCTCACAATACTTACACAATCATGATAACCATAATACACATTACTACATCATACTCAAACATCCTAGTCCATCACACATTATGGTCTCATAATCAACAATAAAAGTCCATACTTGACCTAGTGATCAAAGTAGGTTTTTCAACATACATGAAAATGATTTTCATCAATCATATCATCATCAACTTATGCTAAAGCACACTACAACATACTCAAGCATAAACACATCATAACAATCTTGTTCTCCAAGAGAACTTAACAAGACTTAACACATAAAAGTGAACCCAAACTAAAGGGTTTCACCCACACATAAATTTAAACAACCATTCTCACTACCACCATCTTGGTGTGATGAGGTTCTTCTCCCCATACCTCTTGATGAGCAGATTCCCGGATCAAAGTCGGTTGATCGGTTTCTGAACCTCCTGATAATCGTCAACAACTACACAACACAACAATTCAACATTAAACAACAATCAAAGCCAACTCAACTATTACAACAAAGAGGGTTTCGGCCACCCTAGGTTAAAAAGGTTAGAAATTGGTTTTGGTTTCCATTTCATGGATTCAAAAGCATTAGGAAAGCTAAGGATGAAATCAAGTGTTAAAAATCAAAACTTGATGAAAACACTATTCATCATCTTCCAAAAGGGTTCGGCCAAAAATGCTTTTTGAGCTATGATGAGAGTTGAATCATAAGCTCTTAGGTTTAGGTAGAGATTGATGATGTGAGTTCAAAGAACTTGGTCTTACCTCAAAAGGATTTTTCTACAATTTCCTATGGATTTTCAAAGTTTTGGATCTAAGAAATTATTTTCATGAAAATGAAGATTGATCTTGAAATAAAGAAAGATTCAAGAAGCTAAGAGATCATAGAAGTGATCTTACCTTGAAATGAAGAAAGGTTGCTCAAGGAATCAAGTGAATCCAACAAAAACTCAAGCTTTTCTAGGTGAAAATGGAGTTTTCTCTCAAGAACAACTATGGAACTCTATGGGGTGAGGGGCTGTGCGAAAATGATGAAGTGAGGGGCTGAGTTCAGCCTCTTAAAAGTTCACTTAAGGGTAAAAAGGTCATTTGCCAAAAGGGTATAATGGTAAAAGTGTAAAAGACTAAGGTTAGGGGCATTTTGGTCATGTTGCGTCCAGATATTTCTGAACGTCACAACGACTCTGGCATACTCTCCCAAGTGTCCTGGGATGATGTGATATCAAGATTATCTTTTGGCGAGTCCCGGTAAATCCATATGTGGCTCCGTTCGTCACCCGATTGAGGATTCCGCCCGAACGAAGGTCAGGAAGTTATTTTTCTGAAATTTTTACGAAATTTAACCAAAACGTAGAGAATCGGATTCTAAGACTTACTGTCTCGTTCATGGGTCCATCTGAGGTCTTCTGAGCAGCAAAATCATACTGTCAGTGTAAAAACGCAGACCGGACTCCGTTTGAGTTTTCGACTCAAAACTTAATCGTAGCTTCCTACGATATCGTCGAGCATGACTGTGGTCTCGGAATATTTTATTTCGATTCCTAAGACCTCGAATAAAATACAAACATTATAATACTGAAGAAATAGAAAACGTGAAAATCGGGGCGTTACACAAAACAGGTGTCACTACAAGCATGCCAGCTCTTTGGGGATTGGTGACTTGTGGAACCATGCTGGTAAACTGTAAGTGGTACCAACATTCCTTGAGAATTAAGCCCCCATTGCAAAGGCACTGAACTAAAGCCAAATGGATGAGAAGGCGTGGCTTGTTGCTCCTCGTTCACCGCTGAGGATGCCTCATCTGTATTCTTGTTCTTATCTTGAGACTGTAGGATCTCTAAAACCTTGGATATTTTCTCCTTCAACTAATTGACTTCATCCTTCATCAGCTCTAGTTCATGATCCTTGATTGACAGTGAATCCGATAAGGATGGCAAGGAAACAGTTGGTATACCACTTTACTTTTTCTAATGATAACAAATGACATGAGTATGCAAGGAAAAAAATGATTGAGGATGCAATACTTTATTTATCTACTTATTTGCCTTCTTATCATTATTGCTTTTTTTTTTAAAAAAAAATGTGTATGCAGATGCAAAATGATAGAATATGATAATGGTGAAAGAAACGAGGAATGACCACAAACAAAGTTATAAAAATGCATGCATGAATTTCATGTGTTTTTTAAGCAATGGTGTAATGCTATAATTTTTTAAAAAAAAGAGTAACTACGTGAATGATTTGAAAAAATTCGACGAACATAATTCTCCTTGTGTCCTAAATGGTTTCACCTAAAATTGGAGGTTTTCTAGCCTAATGGTCTATGGGTCTTGTATCTTGTGAAAGCACTCTTGGATGGCTCTATAATCTCGCTGGCTTTGGTTTCTAGAGCTAAAGTTCCTTTCAAAATATTAACCACAACGGTAGTTCAACTACCAGGTGCGGCATATTCATGAAAGAGCATACTCTAGATGAGATTCTCATGATAACCAGACAGGAAGTAGATCCAAAATGGTTACCACTAACAACCTCTTCTCATCCTAGGCTTCACTCAGGTCCGAGTATAGGGCCCAGCTCATAAGTGTGTGCAAAATGTATAGGTGTAGTGTGCAAAACTGAAGATCAATCAAGCATCATAAAAAATAAAAAATACATATATACATAAAAAAAATAAAATTTAAAAAAAAGAAGAAGAAAAAAGTAAAAAGGGTGAAATAGATAAATAAAATTAACAATTTTGCACACATAATGTAACATCCCGATTTTCGAGTTTTCCTAATTATTCAGTAATTATGAACTTATATTTTATTCGAGTCCTTAGAAATGGCAATAAAATATTCTGACCAGATAGGAATATCTTACACAACCATAAGAAGTCACGGTTAAGTTTCGAGCGAAAGCTAAAACGGAGCCCGGTCTGCGTTTTGCACGGATAGTAGTCTTTTTCTACTATCAAGACCTAATTTCGACTCGTGAACGAAACAGTTAGGTTTTATATTTTATTTCCAACAATATTGGTTATTTTGAAAATATTCAAAATAAATAAGTCGTCCTACGACTTTCTTGGGCGAAAACCTAAATCGGATAAAGAACGGAGCTGAATACGAGATTTCAATGACCCGCTACGGATAAGGTTGAAGTCACATGGTGTGCTATGACTCATCAGTGACTCATCAGTGTAATGATTACGTTTAGAAAATATCTGGACTAACAACCTCTTCTCATCCTAGGCTTCACTCAGGTCTGAGTATAGGGCCCAGCTCATAAGTGTGTGCAAAATGTATAGGTGTAGTGTGCAAAACTGAAGATCAATCAAGCATCATAAAAAATAAAAAATACATATATACATAAAAAAAATATAATTTAAAAAAAAGAAGAAGAAAAAAGTAAAAAGGGTGAAATAGATAAATAAAATTAACAATTTTGCACACATAATGTAACACCCCAATTTTCGAGTTTTCCTAATTATTCAGTAATTATGAACTTATATTTTATTCGAGTCCTTAGAAATGGCAATAAAATATTCTGACCAGATAGGAATATCCTACACAACCATAAGAAGCCACGGTTAAGTTTCGAGCGAAAGCTAAAACGGAGCCCGGTCTGCGTTTTTCACGGATAGTAGTCTTTTTCTACTATCAAGACCTAATTTCGACTCGTGAACGAAACAGTTAGGTTTTTTATTTTATTTCCAACAATATTGGTTATTTTGAAAATATTCAAAATAAATAAGTCGTCCTACGACTTTCTTGGGCGAAAACCTAAATCGGATAAAGAACGGAGCTGAATACGAGATTTCAATGACTCGCTACGGATAAGGTTGAAGTCACATGGTGTGCTATGACTCATCAGTGTAATGATTACGTTTAGAAAATATCTGGACGTGAAATGACTAAAATGCCCTTGACCCTTTTCATAATTACCATTTGCCCCTGAATGAAAAGACCGTTTTGCCCTTGAGAATTTATGGAATAACCATTCTGACCCTGTGACTCACCATGTCATCATTACCTTTCTAGAAATATCTAGATATTTATAGGGAAAATGACATTTACGCCACTAGTCTTGAAGGAATTACCAAATTAATCTTTTGGTTATTTACAAGTTTTCCATGACATCAATATATATATATATATTTCTCTCTTTCTCTCTCTTGGCCATTTCGGCCACACACTCTCTCTCTCTTCTTTCTCTCACTTGTTCATCCAAATTCATAGAGTTCTTGAAGCTCTTCATGTGTTCTTCACAAAAAACCCATTTTGATCTTCAAAAGTTGAAGTTTTTGAGTGAAAACTTGTTTCTTCTTCACTAATCTTTGATCCTAGGAGGTATGATCCTCATCTTAACTCTCTCAATCTCTCTATTTCATCTCTTGAATCACTTGGTTCATGAAGATCCAAGTTTAGATCTAGAACTTTGAAAATCCGTAGAAAATTGTAGAAAAATCCTATGATCATGAAACCAATTTCTATGAAACCATCATGATGTGTACTTTGAGTGTCTAGAAGCATGAACCCAAAATAAATTTTCTCCCTATTCTTCCATGGGAGGGCCGAATCCTATTAAGGATGCAAGGATGGGTTTTGTTGCAATTTTTGGCTATATAACACTTGTTCTAGCTTACTTGATGTCTTTGAACCCTAAAGCCAAGAGCAAAACATCAACCAAAGCTCCTAACCTATTTCTCCTCTTTATGGCCGAAACATATAGGGTGTAGAACCATGAGTTTTGTCTCAAATTTTTGGGGCATAGGACTTGATTTAGTGTTAATCATGCTTAAGGACCAACCATCCCAAAGTTTGGAACCAAATGAGATCCCTAGCCTTTTTATCCTTTCATGGCCGAACCCTATACCTTCTCGGGGAAGAAAACTTATGTTTTGATGTTATAGATTGATGTTGCTTTGTTGTTTGAATTGAATTGTGTTTGATTGTTTTAAGCAATGCGAACGGAACCGGAGTCGGAGCCGAGAACCGATCTAGTTTGGAGTGAACACTTTTGTGAGGTAAAGGGAGGTAGTTCATTTTGAGTTTGGTAGCCTCATGGTATATGATTGATTAGTGTGTTATGATTGAATTAAGACTTGATGTATATGTATACTTATATCCTGGATTGATTGGATGTTAAGTGTTGTGCATAGTTGGTTATTTGATATAACTGTGGCATGGATGCCTTGGATGATATCTTATTGTGATATTGAACTGTTGATATATATATCTATACATATATTTATATCCTGGATGAGCATAGGACTGGCTATATCTCGATAATTGTTAAAAGACTCGGAATCGAAAACAAGGTTTTGAAAAATGCGTTTTGAAATTAAAAGTGGTTTTTGGAAAACGTGTTGCTTTTCAAGAAAAGTTAAGTTCCCTTTCGAAATGTATGTTCTTTTGAAAAGTATGTTCTTTGGAAAAGTATGTTCTTTTGAAATGTATGTTCTTTTAAAAAGTGATTTTGTGAAAAGTCGTGCAAAATGTGTTTTATTCTGTAAAGTGTTTATAAAGGGCGTGAAACCTTAGAAAACGGTTTTGTTTTCAAGAAAGGTGTTTTCCCCGGAAAATGTGGAAATGTTTTATTTCAAGAAAACAAAAGTTTATTTTGTTTTCCAAAGTTGTTTTGAGAAAGTTTGACCGAAAATAAAAATGATGAACCTTTGAGACGAACCCAAACCTAGTGGCCGAGACGTCAGGGCTAATGTTTTGTGGATTGAGCACTCGGACTTCGTGTCCTGTGTTTTTGATTTGAGTGGGCTTAATGCCTTTTTGAAACGAGTCGTGGACTTTTATGTCGCGACATTTGAATGATTTGAGTGGGCTTAATGCCTTTTTGAAACGAGTCATGGACTTTATATCTCGACATTTGAAAGAATGAACGCAAAGAAAACAGAAAACTTTCTTTGTACATGCATGAATCGGTAGACGTGACATTTGAAACCGAGCTACAACTTTAGTAGTTGAGAATTTAATCAGTTAAGACCACTAGGTCTATAGGGGCATTCTGTGTTCGAGATCCCACAAGTGGCCGGTGGCGTAGCAACCCCGTGCCGTGGTAAATCGGCTGCCAAACACGAATGAACTCGATCTGAGACTGGCGTATTCAGGATATGGTTATGACGTGGTACCCTGGAACAATTGGAGTTCGGACATAAATAGAGAGGCCGACTCATGAGACCAATTGTGTTACGGGTGTTACTACGGCCTATCGCTCGATGTTGGGTAGTAGGAATCTCCGGAGTACATGAATTAGAAAGATGATATTGAAGTCTCATGCATTATTATAACTCATGATTGTGTTTGAGATCTTATATTGTGTTGTATAAATAGCTGTTCATATAACTGTATTTATGCTGTTTGTCGCCTGTGCGGCTTGTGACACCCGCTACCCCGCATACGATAAAATAAAATAAAGCATGCAAGTTAAATAAAATTTTAAAATTTTAACATAAAAGGTAGCAAGTACCACATGATCCGAAAACATTTTAAACATAAAACAACTGCGGAAAAACATTAATCATAAACGAAACCCGAAACCCGATGTCACATAATCAGAGTTGGTATACATATACCGATAATACATCGGAATAAAACTAAACAACTGAATGTAAATCCTATCTACTACTACTAAGAGAGATCTTCACGGGATCACTCCTCGTCAGCATGCTCACCCTCCTCTGCACATGCAACATCATATGCACAAGAACAACAAAGGATGGGGGTGAGAAATACGATCATAACTATATGTAAACGGAATGGAATAGTAATTAAGATGACATACAACATACATCAATCAACACATGTATAATCAATACATATCAAAGATGCATGTCAATGCGAATGCAACATCACTACTCCATATGCATGTGGCCAACAACTCTAACTCTGGAAAGACGATTAGGAGTACATGTCCGGTTATCAACGTGGATGTTATGCCAGACCGTGGGCCATCCCCGAACACTCTCACTAATCTTGATAACGTATAGTGGCTAGTCAGGGTACTCAAGCTTATCCTTTAGGTCACTCCGACAATAGGTAGCTAGCCCATGTCACCTGGAATTTCCCTACCCAATGTACCCGCAAGGCCGGGATAACACCCATCGTGGCCTCCACTATCGCGATTCATCGTTTGCTTTCCACCCAACGTATCAACGTCAACGCATGATGCATGCTATGCTCAACAACATGCAAACACATGTCCAACCATCCATCATCACCATTACATGGCTATCAACTTTGACCAACAAGCATCAAAGATGATTTAACAACATCAAACTTGATCAATAAGCATCAAGAATGATTTAACCAGCAACATCGGTAACAGTACGTCGTTACCAATAACATCATCGTCTTGTTAATTGTTCTCTTTGTTAAGTCTTAACTTAACATTATCTTTATTAAGTATTATACTTAATCTTATTATCTAAACCTCAATTAATATTTTATTAAGATTATAACTTAACCTTAATATTTAAACCTCAAGTCATATATTTATTAAGATTATAACTTAATCCTAATATTTAAACCTCAAGTCATATATTTATTAAGATTGTAACTTAATCCTAATATCTAAACCTCAATTCATATCTTATTAAGATTATAACTTAATCTTAATATCTAAACCACAAGTCATATAGTTATTAAAATTATAACATATTCTTAATATCTAAACCACAATTCATATCTTAATCTTAATATTTAAATCTCAATTCATATCTTATTAAGATTATAACTTAATCTTAATATCTAAACCTTAAATCATATAGTTATAAGATTATAACTTAATCTTAGTATTTAAACCTCAAATCATATAGTTATTAAGATTATAACTTAATCTTAATATCTAAACCACAACTCATATCTTATTAAGATTATAACTTAATCTTAATATTTAAACCTCAAGTCATATGTTTATTAAAATTGTAACTTAATCTTTATAACACTATCCATCAAGCATAAGGGGTCAAAACTGTTCCTGGGCACGTGAGAATCGATTTCCATTCTCTGGAATCGATTTCTCAAGTCTTCAAAATCGATTTCCAATCTCTGAAAATCGATTTCAGCATGTTCAAATCGATTTCCCCAATCGATTTTGAACAAGGGAAAATCGATTCTAAAAATCGATTTCTACAAGGCCAAATCGATTTCCACGCTCTGGAAATCGATTCTTGGTCGATTATATCGATTTCCATGTGCTGGAAATCGATTTCTGGGTGTCAATTCATACAGCAGCGGGTTTCTTCCGCTATAGACCAAATCTACATTCTCTAATTAACATATCATTCGAGCCTAAGCTTTTTATCATCAATTTGATTATTTCAACACTCATGAATCATAACCTAAGGGTTCTCAAACTAATCCTTGGTCATCAATCTCACATTGCCTATTTATTTTCTCCCTATAACTATGTTCTAATAGTATAGGATTAATAAGACACCATATCATGGCATAAACAACATGTTCATCATCATCAATTCATCAACATTCATAATAATCATGTACTCATAGTTATAAACATGTTATGACATCAGATTATTCATCAATCAATATTCGTACAGCCAGAAAACAACATAACAACATTCATAGGCACTTACAATGCATATAGACAAACATATAGGGGTCATGGGTTAACCCCTTCATCTTAACCTATCCCAAAACCCACATACTCATGATCAATTTTCTCCCCCCCCATACCTGGTATGACGATTCACAGCCTAAGGGAAAGAGAACAAAGCCAAGTTCTGCTACGGTTCCTTCTTACGGGTTCAGTACTTGATCACGATCGCAACACTGGAAAGCAGAGTCGATCCTTAAGTTAAGGATTAAAAGGGAAAACAAAACTAGGATTAGAAACTCACCTTGGTTTCTAACTTAGGAGATTAACTCTAGCAGCAGGGATAGACTAGCCAAACAACGGCGTGTTCTTGACGAAGAACACCCAAGCAGGATTCGTCCTTTGGGTTTTCTAGAGCGAGAGATCAATTAGAGCTCTTAGGGATGAGAAGAGGCAAAAAGTGCGTACAATAGGGTGTGGATACTAGGTTTAGGTCATACGCTATGTATATATAGCTGTTAGGGACGTTTTAGGACGAATGGGCCGTACACAGCATAGCCCAGTAACCCGAACGCGTACACAAGCTCTGACACGCATGAAAATCGATTTCAACATCCATGAAAATCGATTTTCCTTGGGCCAAATCGATTTTCTTATCAAAGAAATCGATTTTGCCCTTCAAAGAATCGATTTCCTCCTTCTGGAAATCGATTTTCTTCACCTGGAAATCGATTTCCCAAATCGATTTTCCAATCGATTTTGGCATCGAGACCTGAATAAAACTTGTAGGCAATCCTCTAAGCTTTCCAACGCATCCTAGATCATCTCAATCGGATGTCTAGAACTCAAGATATGGCCAAAACCGTGAAACAGGTTATATAGACTCGGATGAATTGATTATTCTAAAGGCTAAACTATTACAACTATGAACTTATACACCAAAAACAAGCAAAAACGACATATGCAAGCATCTATAAGCAAGTATCAATACATATATACATAGAAGTGAAAGAGCAGGGTGTTACAATTCCACCCCCTTATAAAAATTTCGTCCTCGAAATTTCTACTCACCTTGAGTAAACAGATGTGGGTATGACTCCTTCATCTTGCTCTCCAACTCCCACGTAGCACTTTCTTCTGTAGCTCCACTCCAAATGACCTTGACCAAGGGAATTTCCTTCCCTCTCAGCTGCTTGACCCTTCTATCTTCAACCCGAAGTGGTAGCACCTCAAAGGTCAAGTTATCCTTTAGTGGAATAACATCGGGTACTATCACATGGCTTGGATCATGAACATATTTTCGAAGTTGAGACACATGAAACACATTATGAAGGTTTGACAAGAACGGGGGTAAGGCTATCTGGTAGGCGACTTCACCGACTCTTTTTAGAATTTGGTAAGGGCCAATGAATCTAGGAGTAAGTTTCCGCGCTTTCATTACCCTGCCAACCCCAGTTGTTGGAGTAACTCGCAAGAACACATGATCTCCCTCTTGGAATTCGAGAGTTTTTCTTCTCTTATCATGGTAACTCTTTTGCCTACTCTGTGCCACTCTCATCTTATCTTGTATCATCCTCACTTTCTCTGTAGTCTCTTGCACTACCTCAGGTCCTAACACAACATTCTCTCCAGGCTCATTCCAACACAAGGGTGTCCTACACCTCCTCCCATACAAAGCCTCATAAGGTGCCATCCCAATACTGGAATGGAAACTATTGTTGTAGGTGAACTCTATAAGGGGTAAAAACTTATCCCAACTAACCGACTGCTCTAGCACACATGCCCTTAACAAGTCTTCTAAGGATTGGATTGTCCTCTCGGACTGACCATCGGTCTGTGGATGATAAGCTGAACTCAATCTAAGCTTAGTTCCTAAGGCCTCATGCAAACTATTCCAAAATCTAGAGGTAAATCTAGGATCTCTGTCTGAAATTATGCTAGAGGGTACACCATGCAATCTAACTATTTCTCTGATATACAACCCAGTCAACTTCTCTAATGGATATTCCATGTTCATAGGAATAAAATGGGCAGATTTGGTTAACCTGTCCACAACAACCCATATGGCATCACAACCAGTTGGAGTCCTAGGGAGTCCAGACACAAAATCCATAGAGATACTATCCCACTTCCACACAGGGATACTCAAAGGTTGCAACTTACCTGAAGGTTTCTGGTGTTCTATCTTAGCCTTCTGACACACTAGGCAAGCATAAACAAACTTAGCCACATCCTTTTTCATCCTAGGCCACCAAAACATCCGTCTCAGATCCTGATACATCTTTGTGGCTCCTGGGTGAACACTCAAACCACTCCTATGCCCTTCCTCAAGGATCAACTTCCTAAGCTCTGGAATATCAGGTATACAAACTCTATCTTGAAACCTCAAAATTCCATCAGTCCCATCCTTAAAACTGAGATTTCTACCTTGAGCAATCAACTCTCTCTGGTCTAAAAGGTATACATCTATCTTCTGCCCTTCTCTAATCTGATCCATCAAACTGCTAGTGATTTTCAACATTCCTAGCCTAATGCTCTTAGGGGTAACTTCCCAAACTAAACTCAAATCTCTAAACTCCTCTATCAAATCCATCTCTCTAACCATCAAAGCTGAAACATGTAAGGTTTTTCGACTCAAAGCATCAGCCACTACATTGGCCTTACCTGGGTGGTAACTCAACTCAAACTCATAATCCTTAAGAAATTCCATCCACCTACGCTGTCTCATATTCAGCTCCTTTTGGTCAAACAGGTATTTCAAACTCTTATGATCACTAAAGACCTCAAATCTAGCTCCATAGAGATAATGCCTCCAAATTTTTAAGGCAAACATTACTGCTCCTAGCTCCAAGTCGTGAGTGGGGTAGTTCTTCTCATGGGTCTTAAGCTGCCTAGAAGCATAAGCTACTACCTGACCATTCTGCATCAACACACCACCTAAACCTTGCTTCGAAGCATCACAATATACTACAAAAGGTTCACTAGGATTGGGTAACACTAACACAGGTGCAGATGTCAACCTATTCTTCAACTCCTGAAAACTTTCCTCACACTTAGAGTCCCACACGAAGATCTGACCTTTCTTAGTAAGGCGGGTCATAGGCAAAGCTATCTTAGAGAATCCTTCTATAAACCTCCTATAGTACCCGGCCAAACCCAAGAAACTTCTAACCTCGGTCACTGACTTAGGTGCTTCCCAATGGAGCACAGTTTCTACCTTAGCTGGGTCCACGGCTATCCCTCCTTTAGAGATGATGTGTCCTAAGAAACTCACCTCTTCTAACCAAAACTCACACTTGGACAACTTGGCATACAACTGTTTTTCCTTAAGGGTTTCCAAGACTATCCTCAAGTGTTCCTCATGCTCCTCCTTAGTCTTAGAGTTTGCTCCACTACAATCCTTACTGATATGACCAGGCTTCCCACACTTGAAGCAGATGATGTCTGTCTCCATGCAGTCACGAGTAAGGTGCTCCTTACCACACTTGCCACACCTGATTGGCCTAGAAGAGGCAAATCCTCCGCCACTGGCTGGTCCCGATGTATACTGCGATTTCTTGCCGGCGAACTTGAATCCACGACCAACTGGTGCCAACTGTTGTTTTCCTTTGTCCTGTTGGGTCGTCCTCTTGCTACCTTGGGGACCAGAACTCCTGAACTGAGAAACTCTGGACTTGTAGTCTTCCTCAAAGATTCTGCACTTGTTCACCAAGGTGGGGAAAACACGGATCTCCTGGTAACTGATGGCTTGCTTAATCTCTGGACGCAAACCATTCTCGAACTTCACACACTTGGAGCGATCATCATTACAATACTGATAGAGTGGATAGTAACGTGACAGCTCCTCAAACTTAGCGGCATAATCCCCAACGGACATGTTTCCTTGAGTCAATGCCAGAAACTCCATCTCCTTCTTGTCACGTATATCAGCAGGGAAATATTTCCCCAAGAATCTCTCCTTGAAGGCATCCCAAGTAACCACGGTGCCTTCAGCTTCTAAACGTTGGCGACAATTCTCCCACCAATGTTCAGCTTCCTCTACCAACATGAAGGTAGCAAAGGTAACCTTCTGAGCATCGGTGCATGCCATGGCTCGAAAAATCTTCTCAAGCTCTCGGATCCATGTCTGAGCACCTTCAGGGTCATAAGCTCCCTTGAAGGATGGCGGATTATTCCTCTGGAATTTATCCAAACCCTGAAATTCAGCAGGTCCACCTCCGTTGTGATTCTGATTCTGCCCTATAGCATTAGCTAATGCTTCCAGGGCATCAGCAATCGCACGATCGTTTCTACCTGCCATAACTTCCTACATCATTCAAGCAAACTGCTCAATGTCGGAAGTTAAGCAAAGCAAGACTAAACACATAATACTCTATACCATCGTCATGGACAATCACATAAGAGTACACAGAAGAGAACACAACAGACACATACCCCGGCCTGTAGGACAGACCGGCTCTGATACCACTAAATGTGACACCCGCTACCCCGCATACGATAAAATAAAATAAAGCATGCAAGTTAAATAAAATTTTAAAATTTTATTTAACTTGCATGCTTTATTTTATTTTATCGTATGCGGGGTAGCGGGTGTCACATTTAGGGAAAATCGATTCTAAAAATCGATTTCTACAAGGCCAAATCGATTTCCACGCTCTGGAAATCGATTCTTGGTCGATTAAATCGATTTCCATGTGCTGGAAATCGATTTATGGGTGTCAATTCATACAGCAGTGGGTTTCTTCCGCTATAGACCAAATCTACATTCTCTAATTAACATATCATTCGAGCCTAAGCTATTTATCATCAATTTGATTATTTCAACACTCATGAGTCATAACCTAAGGGTTCTCAAACTAATCCTTGGTCATCAATCTCACATTGCCTATTTATTTTCTCCCTATAACTATGTTCTAATAGTATAGGATTAATAAGACACCATATCATGGCATAAACAACATGTTCATCATCATCAATTCATCAACATTCATAATAATCATGTACTCATAGTTATAAACATGTTATGACATCAGATTATTCATCAATCAATATTCGTACAGCCAGAAAACAACATAACAACATTCATAGGCACTTACAATGCATATAGACAAACATATAGGGGTCATGGGTTAACCCCTTCATCTTAACCTATCCCAAAACCCACATACTCATGATCAATTTTCTCCCCCCCATACCTGGTATGACGATTCACAGCCTAAGGGAAAGAGAACAAAGCCAAGTTCTGCTACGGTTCCTTCTTACGGGTTCAGTACTTGATCACGATCGCAACACTGGAAAGCAGAGTCGATCCTTAAGTTAAGGATTAAAAGGGAAAACAAAACTAGGATTAGAAACTCACCTTGGTTTCTAACTTAGGAGATTAACTCTAGCAGCAGGGATAGACTAGCCAAACAACGGCGTGTTCTTGACGAAGAACACCCAAGCAGGATTCGTCCTTTGGGTTTTCTAGAGCGAGAGATCAATTAGAGCTCTTAGGGATGAGAAGAGGCAAAAAGTGCGTACAATAGGGTGTGGATAATAGGTTTAGGTCATACGCTATGTATATATAGCTGTTAGGGACGTTTTAGGACGAATGGGCCGTACACAGCATAGCCCAGTAACCCGAACGCGTACACAAGCTCTGACACGCATGAAAATCGATTTCAACATCCATGAAAATCGATTTTCCTTGGGCCAAATCGATTTTCTTATCAAAGAAATCGATTTTGCCCTTCAAAGAATCGATTTCCTCCTTCTGGAAATCGATTTTCTTCACCTGGAAATCGATTTCCCAAATCGATTTCCCAAATCGATTTTCCAATCGATTTTGGCATCGAGACCTGAATAAAACTTGTAGGCAATCCTCTAAGATTTCCAACGCATCCTAGATCATCTCGATCGGATGTCTAGAACTCAAGATATGGCCAAAACCGTGAAACAGGTTATATAGACTCGGATGAATTGATTATTCTAAAGGCTAAACTATTACAACTATGAACTTATACACCAAAAACAAGCAAAAACGACATATGCAAGCATCTATAAGCAAGTATCAATACATATATACATAGAAGTGAAAGAGCAGGGTGTTACACGGCTATCATGATAAACATATTATATGAATATCTCACCTTTGCCTGTACATGTTGGACACCTTGTTGTGTTTTTGGAACACATGTACAGAGGTTTCATAGGTCCCCGCGGAGACGTGAGGACTCGGATGACGGAGCGTTATGATGAAGTTGATGTTGGGTTGTATCCCAATGGCTACTTTTAGCCGACCAGCTTAGGAGTCTTTTATTTTGAGCAGTCCTATATTACTGCAAGCTTTTGAACTTATGTTTTCAAGTTTGTAATGACTTATATATATTAGACCAGGATTTATAATATGATTATGTTTTATGAACAGTGAATAATGATGTGCTGTAAGGAGCTTATTCCTTCATCTTGAGTTTGTATTGCCTATGCATGCAGAAAATTTTTAGAACCGCGTTTTCGAACGTAGTTACTTAATTAAAGTATTTTCCGAAAGCAACCAGCTTTTTATTTTCTTGATTTATTTCCGCATTAGGGTTCGAGTATCTAGCATCCGTGAGGGGGGTGTTACACAAAACTATGTCCGGCTTGACTCTCTTAAAAAAAATCCCCAGTGGAGTCACCATTTTTCGCAACCACATCGCGACGGGAGCGGTGAACCAAGATCATTTGATTACAAAAATAGAGTCGCCACCAAAGTTTATTTATTAGGGAAAGTATTGGAAAAACCCTTTTAAAAAAAGGACTTCGAAAACAGATTAAGAGTTCGGGAGTCGATTATGTGTAGGGAAGGTATTAGCACCCCACAACATCCATTTAAAAAATGGTTACCTATAGTTAATTGTGAAAAATTTTATTTTATCTTTTAAATCATTTATTTTACCCTTTTTATTAATAAATTGATTATAAATTGAAAAAATTAACTCTTTTATTAAATTTTATTTTTGGGCTTGACAGGGATGGTCCTTGCTCCTACTTATCCTCAAGTGCGATGAAGAATTCAAAGCTATGTAGTTCTTTAAAAATAATTAAATATTATTATTGTTATTATTATTATCTTTGAAAATAATAATTTTAGTCATCACGATAACCAGACAGGAAGAGGATCCAAAATGGCTATCATAGCAACCCATTTTAAATGATTTGAAAATGCAATGTACCTCTGATAGTCAAACAGGAGGTAGATCCAAAGTGACTATCGTTAGCAACTTAATTTTAATTTTAGATTTAAAGGTGTTCGTGATAACCAAACAGGAAGTAGATCCAAAGGGACCATCACCAACAACTTAATTTTAGTTTTACAATTAAAGGAATGCTCATGATAGCCAAACAGGAAGAATATCCAAAGTGGCTATCACTAACAACTAATTTTTGTTTTAGAATTAAAGGGTGCTCGTGACAACCAAACAAGAAGACGATCCAAAGTGGTCATTACTAGTAACCTATTTTGTAATGGTCCTCATGACTACCAAACAGGAAGTAGATCTAAAGTGGCTATCACTAACAACCTATTTTTATAATTTAACAGTAATTTTCTTAAATATTATTTTTTAAAATAGCAACAATGACTAATAATAGCAAATACAACTAAAATATTTAACATTATCAATAAAAAATGGCAAAAATAAATATATTTTTAACTAAAAACAGAATATAGAGAAAAGAAAAAAAGGATTGATGTACTTAACTCAAAGGAAAGAAAAAAAAACTCTTAATGGGCACGACGTGTTGGACCGTACAAGCTCCTCAAACCTGAAGAAGAAAAAAAAAAAAAATCAAAATTAGCTTTGCAAAACAAAATTAAACTAAACGCTCTATACTTTGCACTAAGTCCATATGACCCTTCATTGTAAGATCTTCTTGTGATCTCTTACTCTTGCGCCCCCCTTAGTGTTTGGTAGTGCATTCCTTATATAAGAAAAGAAGAGGTTGAAAGGGAGTAACTTTTTTTTTTTTTTTGATCAAAGGGGCCTCATTAAAACCTTAAGATGCAAAACCCTCCTTAGGGAAAAAAACATCAAAAGGAAAAAGAGTACTCATAATATTATTAAATAAAGAAAAAATAAAAAAGAATGGGGGGCAAGAACCTGACCCATTAAGAAATAAAAAGGAATCCAATCCAAAAACAGATTATCTAAATTTGTAATTAGGATGGTTATATCTGTCATGATAAAAACCAGCACTAATAAAATTTGGGACTAAATCCCACCAAGAGAAACAATTGGAGATAACTCCAAAATTAGCCAATCCATCAGCACAAATATTACCCTCTCTATAAATGTGAGAAACCATGAATCTCATATCTTGGATAAGTTTTAGACAATGCATCCATCTAGCTTTAAGCTTCCAAGGGACCACTGCAGAGGAAGAGAAAGCTCTAACGACTAGAGTGGAATCACATTCTAACCAAATAGTCTTCCACCCTCTATCATGGGCAATTTCAATAGCAAGCAAAGCAGCATAAAGTTCAGCATACAAGGAGTTTGTCACACTAAGAAAAGAGGCAAAACAACCAATCATAGCCGAATTACTGTCTCTGAAGATGCCACCAGCAGCAGCAGGGCCAGGAGAGCCTTTAGCAGAACCATCAATGTTGCATTTGATCCAACCATAACAAGGAGGTATCCATCTGACTTCAATGATGCTAGGAGCTTTATGTGGATGACAAATAATATTGAATGCCTTCAAAATAGAGAACTCATCCATAGAGGAAAACATATGCTCTTTTGTTAAGTTTCCAGTCATAGAAATATTGGCTTTCACAGCTTGAATGGTAGCAAGCATAGAAATACAAGTGCTGTCAAACTTCAACTTATTTCTTTTCATCCAATCTGCCAAATGATGTTTGTTAAACCAGCAAGAACAACTTCTTTAACTTGAGGACTAAAACCAAAATCACAAATAGAAAGCAATGAAGTGAAGGAAGAAGTGTCAATAGATCTACCAATCATAGAAGCAAACCAGTTCCACATATCCCTAGCAAAAGAACACTCTAAAACTAGATGTGCAGTAGTTTCAGCAGCCAAAACATAGTTGCTGCAACAAGAGACAGTTATGCAGCCACTCTTTCTAAGATTGTCATCAGTAGGAAGCCTATTATGCATAATCCTCCACAACATAAAAGTTCTAGAAGGATGAATTGAATTACTCCAAATCAAACTGCACCAAGAAATTTGAGGCTTAGGAGGATATAGAAATTCATAAGCCTGCTTAAAACTGAGAGCACCCAAGTCTGATCTAGACCATACTAGCTCATCTGCAAGCTGATTTCTAGGCAGAAAGATCTAAGAAATGAAATGATTGAGCTATGGGAATACTGCTGAGACAGAATCTGGAATGTGCCAAGATTCTCCACGAAGAAAATCTACAACAGCATAGATTAGAGACTTATGCAGATGGTGAGGAATATTAAGAAGATCCACTAAGGCTGCATCTAACCATTTATCAGTCCAGAAATTTATTGTTGTGCCATCACCAATGAACCAAGAGCTATTATAGAAAACAGTTTGAATGTTGCATCTGATACCAAGCCAAATAGAGGACTTAACATAATGCACAATAGGCTTTTTGTTCCTGAAAAATCTAGCCTGAACAAGACCAGCCCATTCTTTATCGGAGGCTAAAAGATCCCATGTTAATTTTAACATTGCAGCCTTCTTAATAGAACTAAGACTTCTCAAACCGAGGCCACCTTCAGCTTTGGGAGAACAAACTGTGTTCCATTTTACAGTGACATCTTTGCTTTTATGAATGTCTCAAGACCAAATGAAGTTTCTAATAAACTTATCCAACTGCTTGATCAAAACATGAGGCCAAGCATAAACCTGAAAAGAGTACAAAGCCATGCCATGAATGATGGACTAAACCAACTATACCCTGCCCATAATAGATAAAAGGCTGCCTTTCCAGGATGCTAGCTTAGTCACAATCCTGTCAGCAATGCCTTGAAAAAAAATCTTCTTAGGCCTTCCTTTAAAAATTGGGACACCAAGGTAAGTGAAAGGCAGATGATCATATGAAAAGCCCAGGATAGCAGATATATTTGAACAACGAGCTGAAGAAAGGTTGTGAGCATAGAACTTACATTTATCAAGGCTCAAAATCTGGCCTGATGCTTGGCCATACATAGCAAACAGAGACATTAAGTTTTGAAGACTTCTTTTGTTCCCTTGGCAAAAGACTAACACGTCATCTGCATACCCTAGGACCAGCAATGAGATCAATCAAACCTTCATTAACAAGATGAGAGATTCCCCTACTAAGAACATCTTCAGCAAGGCAAAAAAGCAAGGGTGATAATAGATCACCTTGCCTAACACCCCTCTTACAATGAAAGAATCCAATAGGCTTGCCATTAATGGAAAGAGACAACATAGCAGACTTCAAAATAATTTGAATCCAAGAGCAAAAGGTCGAACTAAAGCCAAAGGAAGAAAGAACTTGAAGCAAAAAAGACCAATCCATTGTATCAAATGCCTTTTTAATGTCAAATTGAAGAGCAACATTGCCTCCAAATGCTTTCTGATCCATCATATTAACCATCTCAGAAGCTGTGCAAATTCAATCAATTATGCTCCTAACTTTAATAAATCCTCTCTGCTGTTTAGATATGATCCTGGAAGCAACTATTCCAAGCCTATCAGCCATGATTTTTGTAATGACTATGAATTTAAAGTTAGCCAAAGCTATGGGCCGAAACTCCTCAATCCTGTCAGCATTAAGATGCTTAGGCAACAGAACAACCAAATTAGAATTCATATTTTGTCTGATGTAACTCTTAGAAAAGAATTGATGGACTGAATTACAAAGATCAGGACCCACAATGTCCCAGAATCTTTGGTAAAAGCAGCCTCCAAAGCCATCAGGACCAGGTGCACTGCTTCCACACATAGAGAAAGCAGCAACTTTAATCTCTTCTATAGAAGGCAAAATAGTGAGCATGATGTTTTCCTGTGATGTCACCATTGATGGAATAACTTTTGATCTTAAGTCATTAGGAGTGCAATTATTATCTGAAGCATAGAGAGACTGATAAAAATTCAAAGCATGCTACTCAAAGACATCAGCAGAGTCCAGAACCTGATCACCATACTTGAGGAGAGTCATCCTTTTAGAAGAAGTGCTAATCTTAGCAACTCTGTGGAAATAGGCAGTGTTTCTATCCCCAAAAGAGTGCCATTTAACTCTAGCTTTTTCTTTCCAGAAGGATTCCTCATAAACAAGAGCCTGCTGCAGAGAATTTTGTGCATTCAGCTCATCCTTAATGAGATCATCAGTAAGACCACAATTAATAATAGCTTCCTGGATCCTGTCTACTTCAGAAATAGCCATTTTAACATTGTTATGAACATCACCAAATATTGTTTTATTCCAAATTCGAAGATCATTTTTCAAAGCTTTCAATTTTTGGGACAAGACTGACATAGGACAGCCTACATATTGCCTGCTTCAAGCCTCGGAAACAATTCTTCTGCAATCAGGATGATCCAGCCACATTTGCTGAAATTTAAATTGTGAAGCAAAGTTTTTAGCCTCTCTATTGACAGCTAACAACAAAGGGTGATGGTCGGATTGGCTTCTTGTCAGAGTGCAAGAAGAAGAGGAATTCCAGAAAGATAACCAAGCATCATTGACCAAAGATCTGTCCAGCCTTCTCTCAGTATAAAAACCATTCCGTCTTCTTCTTACCCAAGTAAACTCAGAACCTCTAGTGATAAGATGAGTGAGAGAACATGAATCACTCCAAGCTTTGAACTCATTGCAAGAAAGCTGATTAGGACTATTACCCCCTCTCATTTCATGAGCTCCAGGAATAGAGTTAAAATCCCCAATGAAACACCAAGGGCCAGGGTGAGACTTCAATAGTGAGGTTGGGACTTGGGAGAGTTTCTCAAATGTGGGATTTCTAAAGCATCCACTTCATAACTAAATAGCCAACTTCTAACAAATATATGACACTCAAAATGATATTATTTGATCTTAAGATATTCATAAGAATTATAAAAATTATTGCTAGCTTTCCAATGCCACCATCTTCATCTCAAAAAAATATTTACAACTCAAGATATTTTCAACAGAAGTAGCACTCAAAATCATACATGCAAAACCACATCTTATACTTACAGCGGATTTTTCACTAAGAAAGAGGTTGATGTTGGCTTTGAGATGAGAATAAAAGTTGTAGATCTTTCCCTTAGCTTTCCAATAACATAAAGAACACCTCATTTGGATTAGTGTAGCCTACAATATGTCCTTGTCGTTACATACTCATTTAAGCTCATAAGAGATATAAAAAGTTATACTTATTAATTTTTTTCTCTTAAAAAAACACTCCCTTTTTTTTCTCTCCATCTTCTTCTCTCTCTTTTTTTTGGTTTTGTTTTTTTTTTTTCCCAGCAATCTTTTAGTAATCTTATTTTATAACTTTCAATTTTTTTCTAATAAAACAAAGAGTGTCCGGACAAAATGGGGTGTTCACAATATGTAACACCCTTTTTTTGGGGGTGCCACTTATGCGGAAAATAAATATTTATAAGACCGAAAAATGGATTAATTAAAATTGTATATAAAAGATGGGGTAAATTTTTCTTTTTCATAAGATACCATGTAACACCCTAATTTTCTTATTCTTTCTAATTAATCAGGATTTATGTAATTGTATTTTATTGGAGGGACTTGAAAATGAAATAAATTAATCCGAAATCATAGTCACGCTCTACGCTATCGTAGGAGGCTATGGTTAAATTTTGGTCGAAAACTTAGACGGAGCCCAGTCTGCGTTTTACAATGACAGTACTATTTTACTGCTTAGACGACCTAATTTTGACTCGTGAACGAAACAATAAGGTTTTAAATAAAATTGCGAACAATATCGCCAATTTTGAAAAATTTCAATAAGTTCTCATGACTTTCTTGAGTGAAATAGTAAATCGCGTAAGTAACGGAGCTAAAAACGGATGAACATGAAGTCACATCGCCTAGGAAGGCGTGCCTGTGACTCACTACTATCATCATTGCTTTTTCGAAAATATCTAGATATTTAGGACGTTAGAAAATATCTGAACGCGAAAAGACCAAAACGCCCCTGGTCTTTTTCCTAAAGGACATCCATGTCCCTAAAATATCTAAAAAGGTGTCACCCACTCGCTCTCTCTCCTCATAATTTCTCTGGCCAGTCTCTCTCTCTCTCTCTCTCCTTCTTCTTCCTTTCTTTCTCTCCATTTCCATTTCCCTCCATTTTTCCTCCAACCTTCACCTCCATTTTTCTTCAACTTCCTTAAGGATGTTCAACCAAATTTGTGAAGCAAAGTTGGTCCTCTCATCCTCCTCTATCACCTAAGAGGTATAGATTTCATCCTTGAGCTCTCAATCTTCATTTTCTCCATTAAAATTCATGAGTTCAAGTTTTTATATCCAAACTTCAAAAATCTCTAGAAAATTGTAGAAAAATCCTTTTAATGCCAAACCAATTTCTATGATATAGTATCATCCCCTAATATCATAATCCAAGAGCATGAAATCAAATAAGCTCTCTAGCCTTTTTATCTAGAACAGTCCGAACCTATGTAGAAATTTGGGGGAAATGGGTTCTTTTTCAATTTTTGAGAAATGATTCTTGATTTCACAAATTTCATTCCTTAATCATGTAATCCAAGTGATTAGGAAGCCAAATAAAACTCTCACCTATTTTTAGAGGTGATGGCCGAAACCTATTTTGTTTGTTTAAGGGGTTTTGGTTCAAATCTTTGATAATTGATCATGGATTATGCCTTAGGTATGCTTAAGGATCATTGATCCAAGAGTTGGTAGAATTTTAACATCCCTAGCCTATTTAATTAAATAGGGGCAGTAGCTAATCCTAAGGATTAGGGGGTTAGGGTTTAGGGTTTATGTGATTTAACTGTTTTAATTTCTGGTTGTGTTTTGCTGTATAGAAGCTGACATGACTCGAACGTTATATCGCGCATTCGATTGACTGTTGTGGAGCCGCATCCGGAGTCACCCGAGAACATCACTAAGGTGGGGGAAAGAACCACAATATCGTCGGGGAGGCAAACTGTAAATAATATATATTGATATGCGTTGGGCGACCTAAACCCTACTAGAGATCGTTTGACCTTTAGGTTGATTTTACTGTATATTGAGGATGCATGCTCTATGATTGGATATTTAATATGATATATGTGATATATGTTATGCTTATTATATGCTTATGATTAATTAAATATTATTTATCTGTGAGTTGATATTACTGTTACATCTAGTTCTGGTTGTTATTTATGTACTGCGGTGACTGTTGATGTCTGAGTAGAGCTAGATAGTGATTCGTGATAAGTTGAGAGATGAATGTGCAGTGAGAGAGTCGAAGATGTATATATGTCGTAGTTCTCAACCTGGAAATACTGTTGATCTGTTGATGTTGTTGTATAAAGTCGATACCCGGTTAAGCCGGAGGAAAGTTGGTTGTGGTTGCATAAGTCGTGGTTGAGACACTAAGTGTTGATCCTGAGTGATATTCATGTTGCATAGTCGTTGTTCGTCACTGTGTTGGCATACGGGAGATTTCGATCTTACTTGTAGGGAGATGACCGTACCCGTTAGTCGAATTGTAGACGGAAGGGCGAATGTCTCGACCTAGCCTGCGGGCGGGGGGATATGTCGTTACCAAAAGTTGAGTTGTTAACGGATAGGCGAATGTTTCGACCTGGCCTGCGAGCGGGGGAATATGTTGTACCCACGAGACGAGTTGGGCCTGCGGGCTTTTGACCGAACCCTGCCTTATGGACCGAGACACCTTGATCTGTTGGGGATGTCGCGTCGTGATCGCGTCCATATAGTCGTTAGTTGCATGAGTGTGAGAGATAGTAGTTAAGAGGAAATTATCCGGGAGTTGTTTGATTGCCACTATTGTGATTCTGAGTGTTGTTATCAATATAAATTAGTTTATATAGCTGTTTTCCCATTTATGACATATTACTATTTCTTATCCCCTATATCTTCTGTGTTGTATTATCTTTATTCTCGACTGTGCGAGAAGATCCTGTTGATGATTTGCCAGAGGAGATTGACAGTATACCCGTGGAACCAGATGCTGGCAGGAGAGCCTTGGATCCCGGTGCTGGAGGACTTTAGACGTTGGGGGTTAGTAGTTATAGTTGTTATGGCCAGTATATAGGTTGAGTGACATGTATTTTTGGGGCCTGGAGGGGAAGTCATATGTATTTTCATTTCCGCTGCTGTGGTGCTTTTATTTCATTTATCAGTTGCGTACTCTGATACTTTGTTTACCTTAGTTGTTGTAGGCTCTACTGACGGAGCGAATACTTTTATGTCTGCATATATATTATTATGGTATCAGTATATTTAATGTTTTAATATTTCCGCAATTTTGTTCTATCACGCTACGCTGTAAACGCTAGGAATACGAGTTAGGGTTACCAATGGGACCTCTGAGGAAGGGGTTGTATCATTTGGTGGTATCAGAGCAGTTTGATTCTTAATCACGGACTGCTTGGGTTAAGTTGTAATTTCTGGCCTTGTCTAGTTGAACCTGCATTGGGTATTGACTATGCTTAGAAGTTGGGTAGAGCGTCCGATGTGCAAGTTATCGAGTGTAATAACTGCTTTAAGACATATGATATATATGACTGGCCTTCTGTCTCGCGAGGCGAGACCTAGTTTCTCGAGGCGAGGCCGAAAGGCTATATTTTACTTCTCGGACAGACCTTCTAGCTCGCGTGGTGAGAATAGTTTCGTATTGCGAGGCCAAAGGACTGTATTTTACTGCTCAGTCTGACCTTCTGGCTTGCGAGGCGAGCATCGTGTCGCGAGGCGAGTGTCCTTTCGCTTGTTTTCTTCTTTTCTAGCCTTTTTTTGCTGGAAAAAAAAATCGGAGAGGCCGTAGACTTATCACGTGTCTTATGAATTGAACCTAATATTTTTCCTTGCCAGGAAGGAATGGCTCGCGGACGACCTAGGGGACGTGCGAAAGGGCCACAGTGAGTGTCGCTAAAGTTGGAATTGGTTATGAAGCAAGTTTCAACGTTGTCGATAGGATAGAATCAACTGAAACGCTGAGGACAGTTAGGGAACTGGCAACGGAAATGCGGCACCAGATGCAGCAGAACGCTCAAGTACTACAGTTGACCATGCAACAACAGCAGAGACAAAATCAGCAAGGTGAAGTCGTGAGGGAAGATAACGGATTTAATACTTTTCTGAAAAGGAAGCCGCCACAGTTCAATGGCGACTTCAACCCAGAGGGAGTTGAACTCTAGATACAAGAGCTGGAGAAAATCGTTGCGGCAATGCACTGCCGTGAGGACAGGAAGGTAACCTATGCATCCTTCATGCTGATAGGAGGTGCAAAACTGTGGTGGAAAGGCAAGCAGAGAATGCTTGAATCAGAAGATAGACTTATCAATTGGGGACTGTTTCGGGAATGCTTTCTGGAGAAGTATTTCCCCAGGATGATGAGAAGGGAAAAAAAGAAAGAGTTTATGGGTCTGAAGCAAGGGACCATGTCTGTTGGGGAGTACTCTGCAAGATTCGAAGCACTTCTCAAATTTTCTGAATTTTATAAGAGATTCCCCGATGAAGAATGGGTTTGTAGGCGCTTTGAGGACGGCCTGAAATACGAATTGCAAAGGGTGATTGGACCACTGAACATCACCCAACTGCATGAAATGCTGGAGAAATGTCCAGTCATTGAGAACATCGACAAGAAGAGAGAGCTGCAGCAAGGCAGAACTGGAGGACCTACTCGGAGGTTTGACCAGAGGGGTCGAGGCAGAAAGGGAAGATTCCAGACGGGACGAAGGCCTTATGACCGTCAGACACCAAGATAGACTGAAGGACAACTCCTGCCAAGTGGCTGCTTTCGGTGTGGATGGTCACATTCAATTCAGGATTGCCCGATAAAGGAGACTCACCAGTGTTTCCGATGTGGCCAAGTAGGTCACACAATGCCAGAATGTACACAAAGGGCGAGGTACAACACAGGTGGGCAGGGCCCAGTGACCGGGACTCAAGAAACTAGACAGCAGGTAGCGAGACCACAAGCCACCGGAAGGGTGTTTTACCATTTAGGGAGCTGAAACCTCTCAATCCCCTGATCTTATACATGATATATGCCTAGTATCAGGTAAACTCTTATCTATATTGTTTAACTCGGGAGCTATCCATTCTTTCATATCCCAAGAGTGTGTGGATCATTTAAATTTGTCTGCCTCTTTACTTCCCCATGACTTAACTGTTTCTACTCCTACAAGTGATTCTTTAACAGCCATAACTGTCTGTTTAAATTGTCTTATTGTCATTGAGAATCGAACTTTTTTGTTGATCTCATTTCCTTACCTATGCATCAACTTGATATAATTTTAGGCATGGATTGGCTTTCGGCTACCCATTTAGTGTTAGATTGTTCTAAAATGACCTTATCTTTCCCTGAGTAATCTAGATTAATGCCTGCCAAGGATAGTAAGCTAGGTATTAAATCTCAGAAACTCGTGTTGCTACTCTCTATGGAAGGTAAGGAATCTCCTACGTTGGATTCGTTGCCTATAGTGCGGGAGTTTTCAGAAAATTTCCCTGATGAAGTTCTGGGTTTACCACCGGAGAGAGAAATAGAATTCACAATAGATCTCGTACTGGGAACTGGATCGATTTCGATAGCACCTTATCGAATGGCTCCGGCGGAGTTAGTAGAGCTGAAAAAGCAATTGGACGACATGTTGGATAAGGAGTTTATATGACCGAGTGCTTCACCTTGGGGAGCGCCGGTGCTGTCCGTCAAAAAGAAGGACGGGAGTTCAAGGATGTGAGTGGATTATCGATAGCTGAATAAGGTGACAATTAAAAATAAGTATCCATTGCTTAGGATTGACGATTTGATAGACCAGTTGATAGGAGCTGTAGTATTTTCGAAGATTGACTTAAGATCTGGTTATCACTAGATTCGAGTCAAGAGCGAGGATATACTGAAGACGGCGTTTAGGAGCCGGTATGGACACTACGAGTATCTGGTTATGCCCTTTTGTGTAACTAATGCTCCGGCAGTGTTCATGGATTACATGAAAAGGATTTTCCGACCGTTCTTAGATAAGTTTGTTGTTGTGTTTATCGACGACATTCTTATTTATTCCCTTAATCGGGAAGAACATCAGGAACATCTTAGGATTGTGCTTCAAGTGTTAAAGGATCGACGACTTTATGCAAAGTTGTCCAAATGTGAATTCTGGTTAGAAGAAGTACAATTGTTAGGTCATGTGATTAATCGTGATGGGATAGCACTAGATCCAGCAAAGGTTGAAGCTGTAGTGCAATGGGAAAGCCCTAAGTCGGATACTGAAATACGGAGTTTTCTGGGCTAAGCTGGATATTATCGAAGGTTCATCGAATGGTTCTCGAAGATCGCGTTGCTGATGACGCAGCTAACTAGGAAGGGAGTATCCTTTGAATGGACGGATGGATGTGAGAAAAGTTTTCAGGAGCTGAAAAGGAGGTTGACTACATCACCAGTGCTGACGTTATCGGATTCTTCAGGACAGTTTGACATATATTGTGATGCGTCATACCAAAGATTAGGCTGTGTCCTAATGCAAGATCGGAGAGTGGTAGCATATGCTTCGTGGTAGTTAAGAGTTCATGAGAAGAGTTATCCAACTCATGATTTGGAGCTAGCAGACATAGTGTTTGCTTTAAAGATTTGGCGACACTATTAATATGGAACTAAGTTCATAGTGTACAGTGACCATAGGAGCTTGAGGTATCTATTTGATCAGAAGGAATTAAATATGAGGCAAAGGAGATGGATGAAATTCATAAAGGATTATGAATTCGACCTACAATACCATCCAGAAAAAGCGAATGTAGTGGCGGTTGCGTTAAGTAGGAAATCCTTGCACATATCTGCTATGATGGTAAAAGAACTGGAACTGATGGAACAGTTTAGAGATTTAAATCTAGGCATGGAACTATCTAGGGATAATATACACCCAGGAATGGTCACAGTAAGGAGCGATTTTTTGAAGACCATTAAGGAGAAGCATGAGGTTTATCAGTATCTTCAAAAAGTAAAGGAACAAGTGATGGGAGGCAGAACTTCTGAGTTTAGGATGAATCAAGATGGAGTCTTGAGGTATGAAGATAGAATTTGTGTGCCAATGGATATAGAGCTAAGGAGAATGATCTTAGAGGAAGTGCACAAGAGTAGGTTGAGTTTTCATTCAGGATCTACCAAGATGTACCAGGACTTGGTGGCCCGGAATGAAGAAGGAGGTAGCTGAGTATGTGTTGGCTTGCTTGGTGTGTCAGAAGGCGAAGATAGAACACCAAAAGCCAGCGGGACTGCTACAATCTTTAGATATCCCAGAATGGAAATGGGATGGTATATCTATGGATTTCGTGGTTGGTCTGCCAAGGACTAACAAGAGGCATGATGCAATTTGGGTAATAGTTGATAGGTTAACAAAGTATGCTCACTTCCTACCTATTGGCGAAAGCTATACGTTGGAAAAATTAACCCAAATCTACATCAAGGAAGTAGTAAGGTTGCACGGAGTTCCTTCTAGTATTGTTTCTGATAGAGATCCTAGATTTACATCTAGATTCTGGAAGCAGTTACATGAGGCTTTGGGGACTAAGTTAAGGTTGAGTTCTGCTTATCATCCTCAAACGGATGGCCAGTCTGAACGAACGATTCATTCATTGGAAGACCTCTTGAGAGCTTGTGTTTTGGAACACACAGGAAGTTGGGACGAATTCTTGCCGTTGATAGAGGTCACCTATAACAACAGTTTTCATTCGAGCATAAGAATGGCACCTTACGAAGCATTGTACGGCAGGAAGTGTAGAACACCTTTGTGTTGGTACGAGAATGGAGAAAGTCAAGTGCTAGGACCGGAGGTAGTGCAACAAATGACAGAACAAATCAAGAGGATACTGGAAAAAATGAAAATCGCACAGGACAGGCAGAAGAGTTACAGCGATAAGAGGAGAAGACCATTAGAATTCCAGGCAGGAGACCATGTTTTTCTAAGAGTAACTCTGAGAGCAATAAAATCTAGAAAGCTTACCCCTAGATTCATTGGACCATTTCAAATTCTTCATCGAATTGATCATGCAGCCTATTATATCGCTTTACCACCAAACCTATCCAATCTCCAGGATGTCTTCGATGTTTCTCAGTTGAGAAAGTATTATCCTGATCCATCATAAGTTTTATAACCAAAGTCAATACAATTGACAGATAACCTTAAGTATAAGGCTCTACCTATAAGGATCGCGGATAGGAGGATAAAGGAACTCCGAGGTAAAAACATTCCGTTGGTCAAGATCATATGGGATGAAGTTACCGGAGATGCTACCTGGGAACGCGAAGAGGACATGCAACAGCAATATCCAAGCCTATTTTAAAAAGGTACGTCGAATTTCAGGACGAAATTCTTTTTAAGGGGGTAGTAATGTAACACCCTGATTTTCTTATTCTTTCTAATTAATCAGTATTTATGTAATTGTATTTTATTGGAGGGTCTAGAAAATGAAATAAATTAATCCGAGACCATAGTCACGCTCTACGCTATCGTAGGAGGCTATGGTTAAATTTTGGTCGACAACTCAGACGAAGCCCGGTCTGCGTTTTACACTGACAGTATGATTTTACTGCTCAGACGACCCATTTTTGACTCGTGAACAAAACAATTAGGTCTTAAATAAAATTGCAAACAATATCGGCGATTTTGAAAAATTTCAAAATATATAAATTCTCACGACTTTCTTGGGCGAAATAATAAATCGCGTAAGTAACGGAGCTAAAAAAGGATAAACATGAAGTCACATCGCCTAGGATGGCATGCCTATGACTCACTACTGTCATCATTGCTTTTCCAAAAATATCTAGATATTTAGGACGTTAGAAAATATCTGAACGCGAAAAGAACAAAATGCCGCTGGTCTTTTTCCTAAAGGATATCCATGTCCCTAAAATATCTAAAAAGGTGTCACCCACTCACTCTCTCTCCTCATAATGTCGCTGGTCAGCCTCCCTCTCTCTCTCTCTCTCTCTCTCTCTCTCTCTCTCTCTTCTTCTTCTTCTTCTTCTTCTTCTTCTTCTTCTTCTTCTTCCTCTTCTTCTTCCTTTCTTTCTCTCCATTTCCATTTTTCTCCATTTTTCCTCCAACCTTCACCTCCATTTTTCGTCAACTTCCTCAAGAATTTTGCACCAAATTTGTGAAGCAAAGTTGATCCTCTCATTCTCCTCTATCACCTAAGAGGTATATATTTCATCCTTGAGCTCTCAATCTTCATTTTCTCCATTAAAATTCATGAGTTCAAGTTTTTAGATCCAAACTTCAAAAATCTCTAGAAAATTGTAGAAAAATCCTTTTAACGCCAAACCAATTTCTATGATCTTGTATCATCCCCTAATATCATAATCCAAGAGCATGAAATCAAATAAGCTCTCTAGCCTTTTTATCTAGAAGAGTCCGAACCTATGTAGAAATTTGGGGGAAATGGGTTCTTTTTCAATTTTTGTGAAATGATTCTTGATTTCACCTATTTCATTCCTTAATCATGTAATCCAAGTGATTAGGAAGAAAAATAAAAATCTCACCTATTTTTGGATGTGATGGCCGAAACCCTATTTTGTTGGTTTAAGGGATTTTGGTTCAAATCTTTGATAATTGATCATGGATTATGCCTTAGGTATGCTTAAGGATCATTGATGCAATAGTTGGTAGAATTTCAACATCCCTAGCCTATTTAATTAAATAGGGGCCGTTGCTAATCCTAAGGATTAGGGGGTTTGTGATTTAACTGTTTTAATTTCTGGTTGTGTTTTGCTGTATAGAATCTGGCAGGACTCGAACGTTCTATCGCGCATCCGATTGACTGTTGTGGAGCCGCATCCGGAGTCACCCGAGAACATCACTAAGGTAGGCGAAAGAACCACAATATCGTTGGGGAGACAAGCTTTAAATAATATATATTGATATGCGTAAGGCGACCCGAACCCTACTAAAAGTCGTTTGACCGTTAGGTTGATTTTACTGTATATTGAGGATGTATGCTCTATGATTGGATATTTAATATGATATATGTGATGTATGTTATGCTTATTATATGCTTATGATTAATTAAATATTATTTATCTGTGAGTTGATATTACTGTTGGATCTGCTTCTGGTTGTTATTTATGTACTGTGGTGACTGCTGATGTTTGAGTAGAGCTAGGTAGTGATTTCTGATAAGTTGGGAGATGAATCTGTGGTGAGAAAGTCGAGGATGTATATATATCGCAGTGCTCAACCTGGAAATACAGTTGATCTGTTGATGTTGTGATATAAAGTCGATACCCGGTTAAGCCGGAGGAAAGTTGGTTGTGGTTGCTTATAAGTCGTGGTTGAGGCACTAAGTGTTGATCTTGAGTGAGATTCATGTTGCATAATCGTTGTTCATCACCGTGTTGGCATACGGGCGATTCCGATCTTACCTGCGGGGAGATGATTGTACTGATTAGTTTGGCGTAGGGGCGATTCCGATCTTGCCTGCGGTGAGATGATCGTACCCGATAGTCGAATTGTAGACTGACGGGCGAATGTCTCGACCTAGCCTGCGGGCGGAGACAGTTGTCTTTATCGAAAGTTGAGTTGTCATCGGACGGGTGAATGTTTCGACCTAGCCTGCGGGCGGGGGAACTTGTCATTACCGTAAGTTGCATTATTGACGAGCGAATATTCCGACCTGGCATGCTGGCAGGGGAATATGTCATACCCACAAGACGAGTTGGGCCTGTGGGCTTTTGACCGAACCCTGCCTTATGGGGTGTGGAATAGTGATGACTGAGACACCTTGATCTGTTAGGGATGTCACATCGTGATCGCGTCCATATAGTAGTTAGTTGCATGAGTGTGTAGTTAAGAGGAAATTATTCGGGAGTTGTTTCATTGTCATTGTTGTGATTCTGAGTGTTGCTATCTATATAAATTATTTTATATAGCTATTTTCCCATTTATGTCGTATTACTGTTTCTTATCCCCTATATCTTCTGTGTTGTATTTTTTTTATTCTCGACTGTACGAGAAAGTCCTGTTGAGGATTTGCCAGATGAGATTGACGGTATACCTGTGGAACCAGATGCTAGCGGGAGAGCCCTGGATCCCGGTGTTGGAGGGCTTTAGACGTTGGGGGTTAGTAGTTGTAGTTGTTATAGCCAGTATATGGGTTGAGTGACATGTATTTTTGGGTCCAGGAGAGGAAGTCATATGTATTTTCATTTCCGTTACTGTGGTGCTTTTATTTCATTTATCAGTTGCGTACTCTGAGACTTTATTTACCCCTGTTATTGTAGGCTCTACTGATGGAGCCAATACTTTTATGTCTGTATATATATTATTATGGTATCAGTATATTTAATGTTTTAATATTTTCGCAATTTTGTTCTATCACGCTACGCTGTAAACGCTCTGAATACGAGTTAGGGTTACCAATGGGACCTCCGAGGAAGGGGATGTCTCATTTTGTGGTATCAGAGCAGTTTGATTCTTAATCACGGACTGCTTGGGTTAAGTTGTTATTTTTGGCCGTGTCTAGTTGAACCTGCATTGGGTATTGACTATGCTTAGAAGTTGGGTAGAGTGTCTGATGTGCAAGTTATCGAGTATGATAACTGCTTTAAGATATATGATATATATGACTGGCCTTCCATCTTGCGAGGCGAGACTTGGTTTCGCGAAGCGTGGCCGAAAGGCTATATTTTATTTCTCGGACAGACCTTCTGGCTCGCGTGGCGAGAATCGTTTCGCATCATAAGGCCGAAGGACTGTATTTTACTGCTCGGTCTGCCCTGTGGCTCGCGTGGCGAGCATCTTGTAGCGAGGCGAGTGTCCTTTCGCTTGTTTTCTTCTTTTCTTGCTGGAAAAAAAAAAAAAAACCTAAGAGGCCGCAGACATATCACGTGTCTTATGAATCGAACCTAATATTTTTCCTTACCAGGAAGGAATGGCTCGCGGACGACCTAGATGACGTGCCGGATGGGCCGCAACAAGTGCCGCTGAACTTGGAATTGGTTATGAAGCAAGTTCCCACGCTGTCGATGGGATAGAATCAACTGAAACCCTGAGGATAGTTGGGTAACTGACAACGGCAATCCTACACTAGACACAGCAGAACGCTGAACTACTACAGTTGACCATGCAACAACAGCAGAGGCAAAATCAGCAAGGTGAAGTCGTGAGGGAAGACAACGGACTGAATACTTTTCTGAAAAGGAACCCGCCACAGTTCAATTGCGACTTCAACCCAGAGGGAGCTAAACTCTGGATACAAGAGCTGGAGAAAATCTTTGCGGCAATGCACTGCCGTGAGGACAAGAAGGTAACCTATGCATCCTTCATGCTGATAACAGGTGCAGAACTGTGGTGGAAAGGCAAGCAGAGGATGCTTGAATCAGAAGACAGACTCATCGACTGGGGACTGTTTCAGGAATGCTTTATGGAGAAGTATTTCCCCAGGATGGTGAGAAGGGAAAAAGAGAAAGAGTTTATGGGTTTGAAGCAAGGGACCATGTCTGTTGGGGAGTACTCTGCAAGATTCGAAGCACTGCTCAAATTTTTTGAATTTTATCAGAGATTCCCCGATGAAGAATGGGTTTGCAGGCGCTTTGAGGACGGCCTGAAATACGAATTGCAAAGGGTGATTGCACCACTGAACATCACCTAACTACATGAAATGCTGGAGAGATGTTCAGTCATTAAGAACATCGACAAGAAGAGAGAGCTGCAACAAGGTAGAACTGGAGGACCTACTTGGAAGTTTTACTAGAGGGGTCGAAGCAGAAAGGGAAAATTCCAGACTGGATGAAGGCCTTATGACCATTAGACACCAAGACAGACTGAAGGACAACTCCAACCAAGTGGCTACTTTAGGTGTGGAAGGTCACATTCAATTTGGGATTGCCCGATAAACGAGACTCGCCAGTGTTTCCGATGTGGCCAAGTAGGTCATATAGCCCAAGAATGTACACAAGGAGCGAGGTACAACACAGGCGGGCAGGGCCCAGTGACCGGGGACTCAAGGAACTGGACAACAGGTAGCGAGATCCCACAAGCCACCGGAAGGGTGTTTACCATCAGGGGAGCTGAATCCTCTCAATCCCCCGATCTTATACAAGGCATGTACCTAGTGTCAGGTAAACTCTTATCTGCATTGTTTGAGTCGGGAGCTACCCATTCCTTCATATCCCAAGAGTGTGAATCATTTAAATTTGTCTGTCTCTTTACTTCCCCATGACTTAACTATTTCTACTCCTACCAGTTATTCTTTGACAACCATAACTGTCTGTTTAAATTGTCTTATTGTCATTGAGAATCGAACTTTTCTGTTAATCTCATTTGCTTACCTATGCATCAATTTGATATAAATTTAGGCATGGATTGGCTTTCGGCTACCCATGTAGTGTTAGACTGTTCTAAAAAGACCTTATCTTTCCCTGAGCAATCTAGATTAATGCCTGCCAAGGGTAGTAAGCTAGGTAGTAAATCTTAGAAACACGAGTTGCTACTCGCTATGGAAGCTAAGGAATCTCCTACGTTGGATTCATTGCCTATAGTGCGGGAGTTTTCGGAAATTTTCCCTGATGACGTTCCGGGTTTAACACCGGAGAGACAAATAGAATTCTCTATAGATCTCGTACCGGGAATTAGATCAATTTCGATAGCACCTTATCGAATGGCTCCAGCGGAGTTAGTAGAGCTGAAAAAGCAATTGGACGACATGTTGGATAAGGATTTTATAAGACCGAGTGCTTCACCTTGGGGAGCGCCGGTGCTGTTCGTCAAAAAAAAAAAGGACAGGAGTTCAAGGCTGTGCGTGGATTATCGACAGCTGAATAAGGCGACAATTAAGAATGAGTATCCATTGCTTAGGATTGACGATTTGATGGGCCAGTTGAAAGGAGCTATAGTATTTTCGAAGATTGACTTAAGATCAGGTTATCACCAGATTCGAGTCAAGAGGGTGGATATACCGAGACGGCGTTTAGGAGCCGGTATGGACACTATGAGTATCTGGTTATGCCCTTTGGTGTAATCAATGCTCCGACAGTGTTCATGGATTACATGAAACGGATTTTCCGACCGTTCTTAGATAAGTTTGTTGTTGTGTTTATCGACGACATTCCTATTTATTCTCTTAATTGGCAAGAACATCAGGAACATCTTAGGATTGTGCTTCAAGTGTTAAAGGACCGACAACTTTATGCAATGTTGTCCAAATGTGAATTCTGGTTAGAAGAAGTACGATTCTTAGGTCATTTGATTAATCGTGACGGGATAGCAGTAGATCCAGCAAAGGTTGAAGCTGTAGTGCAATGGGAAAGCCCTAAGTCGGTGAGTGAAATACGGATTTTTCTGGGCTTAGCTAGATATTATCGAAGGTTGATCGAATTATTCTCGAAGATCGCGTTGCCGATGACGCAGCTAACTAGGAAGGGAGTATCCTTTGAATGGACGGATGGATGTGAGAAAAGTTTTCAGGAGTTGAAAAGGAGGTTGACTACATCACCAGTGCTGACGTTACCGGATTCTTCAGGACAGTTTGACGTATATTGTGATTCGTCATACCAAGGATTGGGTTGTGTC